>CM020980.1:1515000-2947500 GCA_010134655.1 Fragaria nilgerrensis
CAAGAGTTACAACGTACCAAATTCACTCTAATTAACTTGGCGTCCAAATTCTCTAACAATTAAGACTAAAAAAAGCTATGTAAAACTAGGGTGTGTTAATAAAAAAGACTATAACTGGAGCAAAAGAACGCGCCTGCACGCACCTGTCAAAAAATCGTGTTCTTTCTCCCTGTCCGGCGGTGAGCCCTTTCGCCGTCATCGAACGGGCCTTGTCTTCCCCTTGTGGGACCTAGATGAAGCCGGGCTCCTGGATCGACTTGATTAGGGAGATTCCGGCGATGGTGGTTGATGCGAGGAAGGGGAGAGATCGTGGATACTGTCGAGTATGGAGGCGCTGCCATTGGGATGTTGCTGGAGTCAGATCAACGGCGAGGCTTGGTCGGATCGGGGGAGGAAGGCTATCATATATCCGGACGTGGACAGATGGAGAGGGGATCAAAACGGCTTGGAGTAGATCGAACCAGGTATTATTGATCTGCAATGATTCCTTGGTTTCCGATTTGAACTCGAGCCCGGTTCATGTCGTGGCCTCTTCGAGGAGTGATATGGCTGTCAGGCTTGGGAGGGTGGTGGTCCGGCGGAGAGGGTGTGGTGGCTGGAGAAGGTCGTCGACGGCGAAAGTAAGGTTCGGGCAGGGGTGGATGGCTGCATGGGATCCTCTCTTCTCTTGGTTTGTGGTTTGGGCTTGGGCCCTCTTGTTGGGCCTAGCCTGGGTTAGGTTATTTGCATTTATTTATGGTTTCAGTTTAATGTTTTATGGTTGGTTAGTTCTTTGTGGCTTTATGCCGTCAATAAGCCTTTATTATGTAGGGCATTGTGGGCTTTGTCCCGGCCAGTGCACGCAGAGTGCTATGACTGCTTTACTGAGACAGCGAGTTCCTTGCTTAGTCAAATGGTCGCAGTCTCTTTACGGCAGAGAGAAATCTCAACATAATAGGAGAGCGGATATCCAAAGTTACTTATGGCTCCATAGGAGCATAAGCTTTCTGTTATGTCGTCATATTTTAGTCAAAGCAAATGGAGTCGTCAATGTTCTACTCCTTGCTAAATGTTTCTTGCTTGAATGCATAGGTTGTGTAGGGTCTTCTCATAATGTTGTTAGGTGTTCTTACATTCTGGGGTATAGGTTCAATGTCCCCCCTTTGTATTTTGCAATTTCATTAATGGTATCGGCGTGAAGGCGGTTTTTCTAGCTCTCATATTCCAAAAAAAAAAAAAAAAAAAAGACCAAAAAATTTGGTCTTTTAACCAAAAAAAGAACGAAAAAAGGAACTTAGTGTGAACGATATTTTGATATTTATATCTTTTAAGCAAAGGGTATCGATAGAAAGGTCGAGCCAAGCTCGCGATATAGTTGCAGCTAGCGAGAATCCTAGGGTTGTATGCCATTTCCCATATCCTCAAGGGCTTCTTCCCATGCAGTCCTAGTTGCCTAGCAATATTAGTTTGGATTGTAATCGGATGATCGATTCCGATAAGTCTAATATTTAACTGTTATCATTTGGGTTGGTGGTTACCTTTAGTAGATGTGGGCTTAGTTTTTAATGGTATAGGTTTCATGGTTGCTGATGTTTTGGAGGTGTGTTCCATCTATTTGGTTGTTGTATTGTCTTCACATATATATGTTTGGTTGCTTCATTTGCTTCACAGACATATATATATATATATAGGTCATGTTTAGGCTGTTGCTCTTTTCACTCACTCTTTACACATTTGTTTCGGCCCTTATGCTCTTTTTGAGTACTTTCCCTGATTTGGTTCTTGGAGAGGTTTTGGTTCATGTCCCCCTCTCTTTTTGTTCATTTTTTTCTCTCTTTATATGAAATTCAGAGGCATGATTGGCTAAAAAAAATAAAAAATAAAAAATAAAAATCTTTAACTGTTATCGACCGATTAATAGCCCTAATATCAAGCAACCTCAAATATACTCATCATTTAGTATTCATGCTGTTGAGAATATTGGAGTTTCTTCCATTTGGTTCATATCTATAGTTGATCAACTCTACACTGATTTGGGCATCTTTTTGTGTCTAGTTGTCTTCTTCCCCAAAAGTCTCCTCCCTCCAGGTTGTATCACTTTGGCTTCCACGAAGCCTTCTTTTGAATTTTCTTTAGTTATAATTATCAACCTTCAACCCATTCCTTTTAGTCTTCTCGGCGTCGGCTGTGGAAAATTGTTCATGTTAAGGACGCCGCGGCGTTCGTCAAAGCTTTCCGTCTGGCACACACGTTACGTATATAAAAGCTTTACTCATTCTTTCTCATGATCTCATCATCCCGGTAGTTGTATTACATATTGCATAATTAATCACTTTGCCTTATATGATGGACTAAATACTAGTAATACGTAGAGACTATTCTGTGTTTATGTACAGTGACATAAGCCAACCAAGCTTTTGCTTTGGGCCCTAAAATTTAAGGGTCCTAACAAAAAAATCAAACATATATATTAAACAAAAACTGACCATACTGAACGTCTAAACGCATGCATCTTCACACGTGTCTTTCTTATATCAAGTCTCCTTGCAGCAGCCCTCAATTTTCTCAGAAGAAAGTCACGAAACTCTTTTCAGGTAACTAACTTTGTACTCCTCTTCTAATGAGTCAAATCCCATAATTTTTGCAATTTCATCGTTGAGAACTTGAGATTGAGAATGAAAAGGGTTTTGATTTCAATTTAGAAGATTGATTGTAAAATAGGTTTTGGTTTGAGAGTTTGATGTATGATTTCAATTCATAGTCCTATCCCTTTTATTTTAGTTTCCTTTTGTAGTATTGTGTATCTTCACAAAACAACTATTAACATATATATGAATGGTATAAAACATGACCTACTGTGTAATATCATATCAGTGTAACAAACGTGTTTTACCTTATAATTGAAAGTTATCATTGATAAAAGATAGTGGTATGGTTGTATGGGAGTAGATTCAATTACAATTGGGTGTTATAGTGATGGTATTAAATTAAGGGAAGTGAAAAAAAAAAAAAACTCATCAAATTGTAATCCACACTTTCACTTTCCATTTGTGATAACTAAAATTTTGTCTTTTTATGTAAATGATGATTAAAAATAAAACAATAAGAATGTAGATTACAATTTAAGAAATGTGGATTTCACGTCCCTAAACTAAACTAAAGTAAGGGTTTAAGGGAGAGTCCCGGTTTTTGTTTTCGCTTTGAGCCCCCAAAATCTCAGGCCGGCCTTGCTGTCAAAATTCAAGAATAGAGCTAGAGAGTTTCATCTAGTCATCTGTCAGTGAGTCGGAGTTGAAAGTGTCAAAGTAAACGTACAACTGTGACCTAGAAGAAGATTCGAAACGTTTGGATTCTTTTTTACTCTCGAAGCAGCCTATATATATGCATGTATATATCTAATATCTTAGACAATCGACTCCTGTATTCCTTGCTCAATCAAGATGATGTGTTTATATCTGCATCTTCAGTTCTCCTCATCAATTTTATCCTCTTTTTGTTCCCCTTTTACTTCAGAGTCGAAACTATTCTACCCAAATTTGCGTACACCAAACAACCCCAATGCCTACTATTTTCCATATTAGTGCCATAAATTGCCTTCCCCACTTCATGGTGGTGTTGTTGATTGACCACCACCAACTGCATGGTTGATAAGTTGATTCAAACAAATACAAGAAATCACCAACACGAGGCCGGGGTTCTTACGATTTTTGTGGAATTCCATAAAGTTAGTGGTGAGCTTTCTTGATTTTAGAATGCAGATTAGCACAGGTTTTGGTTGAAGCCAAGTTTACGTTTTTCATCGTTTCTGTGACAGCTTCACCAATCGTCGAAGACTCAAAAGTCAACGACACTTCCCAAATTGAAGCTGTGAGAGATGGTGTCAGCACAAGATTTCAGTATTCAAAATTGAGTTTCGCGTTGCCAGTTTGCTAAAGATTGGAGATCTTGAAGACTACTCTTTACAACTAGACTAAATCAAGCATGTGTGGCCATTCTTTGCAACTGCAGTTACTCTTGCTGTGGTACAAATTCCAGGTCAATCTACTACCAGAAGGTTGACAATGAAAAAATAAAATTTCGGCAGGTGTAGGATGTAGCATTCTCCTTGTGGAGGCCTTCAACTCGGAGACGAAGCCGAGTGGTGTCTTGATTAAGAGGAAGGCAGACAATACAATCCATGTACATTATAAAGGAGCTGCTGAGATGATACCAGAAATGTGCACGTGTTATACAATGACTTCTGAGTTGTTAAGGATATGGATTACAATGAGAAAAGGAAAGTTTGAGCAGATTATTCAAGGAATGTCAGCCAGCAGTCTCAGATGCATCGTGTTTGCACATAAAGAGGTTCCAGCAGAGGAGCAAATTGAGGTAGACCATAAAGTTTTGCTACAAGGAAGATGGATTGACCCTTTCGGGACTTGTAGGTGTTAAAGATCCATGTTGTTCAGGTGAAGAAAGCAGGTGGAGACTGTCGATATGCAGCTCTGAACATCAGAATGATCACTAATGGAATTGTTGTCGCTAAAAAAGCCCCAGCCACATAATGTGGAATACTTGAGCCTGGTCAGAAAAGCTCGGACCAGTCATAGGAGGTGTCAAATTTCTCAACTACACTTCAGAACAGAGAATGGAGAAGGTTGAGGCAAAATGTGTAATGTCAAGGTCTCCTCCTTTTGATAAGCTTCTGATGGTACAATGCCTGAAGCAGCAAGGTCATGTAGTTGCAGTGACAGGTGATGGAACCTATGATGCAGCATCATTGAAAGAAGCTGATATAGTCCTTTCTACGGGAATTCAAGGCACAGAAGTTGCTAGAGAGAGCTCAGACATTGTGATCATGGATGATAACTTTGTTTTAGTTGACATGGTTTTCAGATGGAGATGCGTTTAAAATCAGATCTAGAAGTTCATCCAAGCCCAGTTCTATTGTAAATGTTGGTGCTGTTGTGATCAACTCTAGTTGCAGCCATTCATGACTCATGAGGTACATTGCTCAATCTTTGTATGACTATTAAATATCAATACCTACTGAGACTAAAAGCATTTTACTATACCAAAATCTTAGCCTTTCTTCAAACAGCTCTGTGCTTATTTATTTTTTACTTCTTGTCAAACCCATAATAGAAAAAACTTATGAACATTTGTATTTATAACATATGGAATTGTAGACTTTTATAGGTCAAACTATAAGAGAAGTCATAGTGTGAATTTATATCATAGAATCAATATGTGAGATCATGATATTGAATTTTACATTTCGGTAAACTGGAGGTTCCAGACCCCAGAAACAAAACACTGCACCAGCTTAGCTCATTAAACCTTCACAAAGAAATTTTGGTCTAGACACATCATATAAGTGATGAAGGGGAACACGAATCAATGGAATCATAGAGGTGGCAGGGAGTACAGGAAAGCATGTACATTCTATGAAAAATATCCAAATTATCAGAAAAGGGTTCACAAAATCTTTCAGTTATTTGGTAGCTGAAACTTATAGAAAGAAAGATGTCTAGATCATGTTATTAACTGTTCTTGGAGAAAAATAGTGTATATATATTACACCATAGATTGCTGGAGAGAAGAAAGAATGTGAAATGAAAGTTGAACATAGATAAAGGTAAAATTACACTATTTCTTGTATATCCATCATAAGATTAAAACTACAATAATATTTAAGAATAGAAAGATTTATGGTTTCAGCCTGATGTTTTTTCATCTGCCGATAACTGAGAAAAGGTTTTTCTGGAACAGGACATGGGTGAAGGTTTTTCTGGAACAGGACATGGGTGCTATGCCAATGCATATACCCCATTGTTGCTGCAGTGATTCCCATAAACAACTCGTTGGTCTGTATTTTAAAGAAATTCTTCTTCTCTAGCTTCCTGGCATTAAACTCTTGAAGACCTGGCAAAGCACAAAAGTGTTGAAGATCAATGTGCCCTTTACCTTATCACCGACACTGAAGATTGCTTTCCCCCGGAATTGTAATATCAAGAGCACTGTTACCTCACTTACCTGGTACAATGCCTGGTAGAATACCTTCTCTATGAGTTCATTGGTTTGTTTTTTCCATGGCAAGTGCAAGAGCTCCAAGTGTGTCCATGATCAAGTATACCCACAATCACAGAACTGCTGTTGATGGGACTCAACTTGCTGAAACTGCTGCTACAAAGTTGATCATCACAAAGACCTGCAAAGTTGATGGTGAGATGGAATTGGATGAACTTCTGGATATTATTGTACACACATCTACCCCACATCAAAACTGTAGCAACTGAAGCAAAGTTATGGTCCATGATCACAATATCTGAGCTCTCTTTAGAAACTTCTGTGCCTTGAATCCACATAGAAAGTCCTATATCAGCTTCTTTCAATGATGCTGCATCATAGGTTCCGTCACCTGTCACTGCAACTACATGACCTTGCTGCTTCAACCATTGTACCATCAGAAGCTTATCAAAAGGAGAAGACCTTGCCATTACACATACTGCCTCACCTTCTCCCTTCTCTGTTCTGGAGTGTAGTTGTGAAATTCAACACCTTCTATGACTGGTCCGTGCTTTCCTGACCAGCTCAAGTATTCCACATTATGTGGCTGGGGCTTTTGTAGTGACAAGAATTCCACCAGTGATCATTCTGATGGTCAGACCTGCATATCGACAGTCTTCACCTGCTTTCTTCATCTGAACAACATGGATCTTTAAGACCTACAAGTCCTAATAGGGTCAATCCATCTTCCTTTAGCAAAACTTTATGGTTTACGTCAACTTGCTCCTCTGCCGGAACTTCTTTATGTGCGAACTTCTTTATGTGCTCAAACTTCCTTTTATCATTGTAGTCCATATATATACTCAACAATTCCGGATGCATCATTGCTAGCAATGTGTACAATTTAAATTGTACTTGGACTGTATTATCCGCCTTTCTCTTAATCAAAACTCTACTATGTTTCTTCTTTGAATTGAAGGCCTCAACATGGAGAATGCTACAACTCTTCACCACTTCATAAACATATTCATATTATGAACCGCCCATGATAGAATAGCCTTTTCAGTTGGACTTCCAGAGATGTCAATTTCTTTATCCAAGCTAGACCTATACACACTAGCTACCAGTTGTATTGAGAGAAACCCCTTCTTAGATCAAGTTGAGAACACAAGGAGAAACAGATGATAAGCTTCTTTTTCCACAGCAAAACTTAATCACTGTCATCTGGTTCATGGTTAGAGTGCATGTTTTATCTGTGCATATTGTTGTAGGCTTGTAGCAGACCCCATGGTCTCACAAGTAGAGAGCTTCCGTACCCTTGTATTATCGGCCATGATTCTCTTCATGGAATAAGCAAGAGTGAGAGTCACAGCCAATGGCAGACCTTCTGGAATTGCTACTACAACAATTGTCACTGCAGCTGCTACAAATTATGTCATGAACTTTTGTCTTGCTGCCACTGAACATTTTGCTTTTAATTTCATCCATATTCCCTTAGGAGTATCGAACCATTATGACTACATGAACTTAGGAGGGAAATCAATCTACATGCAGCCCTTTATTAAGCCACATGAATGTTGAGATTTGGAGGATGATATTTGTGGATTAGTTGTAAAATTTGTGTTCTTATGAGGGAAGTGTTTTGTGATCTGGTTTACCCCTATAAATACATGCAACTTATGGAAAGTTAACTGTAGAATGGAGTCAATGGACCGAAGTACCAAACGGAGACACATTGTTTTAATGCAGGTATCAGTGTATCACGGCCGGGTAGTTTTGAAAGTCAGGGTACCAAAAATGCAATAGGACAGTAGTCTAGGTACCATCTGAGGATTTTTTTTTCTTTTAGTTCACCTCAAGGAGATCCTCCTAAGTAGATATACTATAATCAACGCCTCATCAAAATACTCCATCCTCCACTAGGTACCCTTTTTTATGAGTAAGATTTATCTAACAAACTGTTCTTTAATCAAGCAAATAATCTTCGCCCTCCACACATTAGATTATTGATGTTTAAGTTCCCAAGTTTTCTTTCAGATGGATCAACTTGATGCTCATATAGTAAGAGTTAGAAACACAGGTGTGTCTCTAGAAAGAACAACACCAAGCCGCATGAGGTACCCCATTCTATCCTGGATTTCTGCAACACACTTTCCATATACAATGCCATTCAAATGCCTCATAAGTTGTCTGCGCCGCGCACATTATAGAAATGGCTTCTTACTCGAAAAGGCTTGGTTAGAGTGACCTTGACCTAGATATTGCCTAGCCTTTGGAACAGGAATACCAGTAGTTTATAATTTGGCACACATTATAATCATAAGGGCAGGTCACCAAAAGGCAACATCCACTTCATCTTGCACAACAGACCACGAGCTTTGTTTCGTTATCAATGTCCCAAGAACTTTTCAAGGCTCAGATTTTCAATTTTAGGTACTCTGTATTGATTTGGCTGACAGATGAGATGGCCCAAAATGAGGCTTTTGCTTCAAGCAAAACCAATGAGTATCCAACACTACCATTATAATCAAGTACTGTTACACCCTGTCATGCAAGCATAAAGAAAGCTGGTGTTAAATGTTTATAACTGCATCATCATCATCATCTCCATGGTATTAGACTTGGATTTTGGGTACCCTTTTCTTTTATATACTGCTATCAGAAAGACTTGAGCTTTCTTAATAGACTCTCTTTGATCTTGGATTTATGCTGCAGGGTTTGGAAATTTGAACATGGGAAATGAGATGGGTAACAACAACACATCAGGTTTGAAAGGTATGGTGATTTGAAGTTTTTGAACCAGTTAGGTTAGTGTTTTGATTTATTTGATTACAAGAATCATGAACAATTTACATTGCCAATGCAATCTGATGTAGACGAAGAGAACACAACAGTGGAAACTTGCAAGACTTCTTTGGTAGATACTACTCATGAAAATGATACAATTGAAGAACATCAGTTAGTATCTGAAGTTGAAGGGAAATATTTTCATGAAAAAGTTGCCAACTTAGCTTCTGATGATCCAAAGAGAATAGGAGATCCTTGCGTCGAAAACCAGACATCAAGTATAGAAGGTTAGCATATTTTCCTAGATTGGGTCATGTGTATATCTATGTTATTGAAATTAGTCAAATTACTTATATTTGTTGTCACTGATGACTTTTGAGCTTAATATTTGGCATGTCCATAGAGCACCAAAATGCTGAAGTTCATCCTCTAGGTGAAACTCCAAAAGTTACAATGGAATCAGCTGAAGCAGAGGAAAGAGACATTAAACTGCAACCAGATACTTCACTGAATGATCCAGGACTAGAGAAGCTGATAGAGAGAAATATGGAGGAAAGTGAGCTACAAGGAACAATGCAATACCAGCTTGAGAAGCATGATTCTTTCAAGAAAGGTATGTTTATGCTAACCTCATGCTCCATGTTTCCATTGTACAATATTTTTTTTCTATATATTTTTCTCAGTCTTTGAACAAACTCTTGGTACTTTATTAAGTTCGTTCTGTTCGAGTGTACTAATAAAAGAAACTAGAAAAGAAGCCACCACATTTACATGATATTAATTAACTTCACAGAAGATGAGGAAGATGGGACAATATCCACTTCAGATGGTCTAGAACCTAAAGAAAGCATGCCAGTTGAAGCTTGCAAAGCATCATTGCTAGATAGTACTCGGGAAATTGACAGAAATGAAGAGAATCAAATAGGAGTTGAAGATGAAGGAAATGGTTTCTATGAAAAATTTGCATACTCGGCTACTGATGACCGAAAGATGATAGAGGATCTCTGCATCGAAAACCTGACATCAAGTACAAAAGGTTAGCATTTTTCTAAAATGGGAATTAGTCGATATCTGAATTGATCAGTCTATATTTATGAATCATGGACTACTTCTATCATAAGTTTTAAGTTTTCCACAGATCTTGAAGAGGATGAGGAAGATGGGATAATATCCAGATCAGATGATCTAGAACCTAAAGAAAACGTTACAGCTAAAGCTTGCCAAACATCTTTGCTAGACAGTACTCCGAAAAATGATACAAATGAAGAAAACGAAATAGTAGCTGAAGTTGAAGAAAAAGATTTACATGAAAAAGGTGCATACTCGGCTACTGATGATCGAGAGATGATAGAGGATCCTTGCATTGAAAACCAGACATCAAGAACAAAAGGTTAGCCTTTCTCTAATATGGGTTATATCTGAAATAATTAGTCTATATTTGCAAATCATGGACTACTTATACCTTAATTTTTGACTTATCCATAGAGCAAGAAGATAGTGAAGTTCCTCCTCTTGGTGAACTTCCACAAGATACAATGGAATCAACTGAAGTAAGGGAAGAAGACGGTAAAGTTCAACCGGTTATGTTATCGAGTGTTTCAGGACATAAAGAGCCAATAGAGCAAAATAACAAGGAACATGTAATACAAGCAGGAACAATGCGATACCAGCTTGATAAGCAGGACTGTTTGAAGAAAGGTATGCTGTAAATGTTAAAAAAATTCATGATTATTATGTCTTAGTACAAGTAATAGTCTTTGAATGGTGCTTCATTACATCCTTCAATTTTATTCTGCTTCAGTATCAGTAATGTCATTGTCTATTTACATAAAGAAACCACCATGATATATTTTTATGCTATTAACTTCTGACAGATGATGAGGAAGATGGTACAATATCTGCACCACAGGATCTAGAAGCTAAAGAGTCTAAGAGTTTTGAGTCAAATCAACAGGAGTTGGTTACAATTCCTGCTGATCATGAATCTGTAGAGTTTGGAAGTGGATTGTTACTAGGGAGTAAGGACTGTCTAAGAACAAGTTCTACTTCTGATTTCGAGGCGTATGGTCATGTCTTGGACACTGAGACAATGAAAAGCATGGAACTCAGTGCTGATTCTAGTTCTGATCCAGCATTGCAAGCAAAAGGGGATGCCTTATCACTGAAGCAAAAGGTAAGTGAAGAACGACTGAAGTCCTCAGAAGATCAGTCTGAAACAAAGGATGTAGAAAAAGTTGAGACTGGATTCAGCAACAAAACACTAACATCATCGTATGATCAGGTTGGCTTAGAAAATAAGTGCAATGTGGATCATCCAACTGAGGTGAATTTAATTGATAACCCAAAGGCAGAACCAGAAGCCCTTCTACTGAGTAGCTCTCATCTTGAAGTTCCTGAACCTAAGGATAAATGCATAGTCCTTGAAGAAGAAATTAGACTACCAGGAAAAGAGTTGGAAAATGGAGATGAAAAGCATTACATCAATCAAATCCAACCTTGTCTACCGTTAAGGATGGAATCAGAACCTGACTGTGACAAATCAAGTGAAGCTAAAATGGTTGAGCCTACACATGAGAAGAGTGAAACGGTAAGTATGATCAATCCTTTACGCAACAAGGTTTGTCAAACCGAGGAGCCAAAGTTTGTTGAGGGTGGTAACCTAGTTCTCAGGCATCTCAATAATCAACATGAGGCTACCGAGGACCAGTGCTACCAGGAATCAGAACGGAAACTTGAGGTGGTTCCGGAACTTGGAATCATTTCACCAAAGCTAACCATTCAACATGTCAGCCACAAGGAAGAGGAATCAGTAGCGAACAGAACTGTTCAAGAAAGAGGGGATAACACAGAACTTGCCATTGAAATGGAAGAAACAGAAAGAACAGAACAGGATTGTTTGCCTCCAGAAGAAAATGCTGTATATGGAAAAGAGACTGTTCGAAGCATCAATGACTCGATCACAGAATTGAAGAAAGAGAATTCTGGTGATTTTCTTGCTACTGAAAATCCAACAATTGATTTTACAAGCTGGATAGCTGAAGCATTAGTCTCCATGAATAATTTGGAAGCTGAGATGCTTGGCCAACAAGTTACACAACAGAATGAAGCACATCAAGCCGAAGTAGCAGCATCAGAAGAATCTAAAACTTTTGCTGAAGTTGAAACCTCACCTGTATCTGTAAGTTCCGGTTCTGAAACACAAGAAACTTTGGGGAGGTCCAGCACAGTGAGCACTGAATCTGATCCTGATAACTTGAATATTGTTCATGCTCAGATACAAAAATCCCCGAGCTTTAGCCTTGACCTCAAAAGTGAAGCAAGGACTGAAGAATCAGATAGTACTCCATTGTTGTTTCAGGATAAGGCTGAAATAGAAAGCTTACCAAGCCAAGGTGAGAAAGTGATTACATTGGAACGAAGCGAGTCAGAGGAGTCAAAGACTCCATTTCTTGGATTTCTGAAGGAAGAAAACAATGTTGTTGAAAAAAACATACGCGAGAACCATTCTCCTGCTGAAAATTCAATAAAGATTCTGGGTGGCTCACTTACAAAAAAAGCTACTACAACTTCATCAAAAGGTAAAGAGAAGCGCACACACCGTCCTTCTCTCTTTTCCAACTGCTTGTGTTGTGCCACTGTGATCAATTAAAGGTCCTCTTAAGATCTTTGATCTTTGTTTGCTCTTTGTTTGGTTTTTGGAGTTTTCTGGGAAATGTAGTTTTGATCTATTTTGGTTGGTTATGATGTTGAGTGAGTATATAAGCTTGTGCAAGATATGAAAGTCCATTTTGTGTGTTTTCATATATTCCTTTCTTTCAAGCTTGTCAACTGGTATTATCTTTTGTGTTGTAGTTCCGTTCAGGGATTTGTGTTTCTTCTTAAAAACTTTGATCATTTGTATTCATAATGAGGATAATAGTTTAAATTTCAAAGTTATATACGCTGCTTTTTGTCAACCAATGCTTTCAAGTTTCTGCGTTCCAAACTGGCCGGTTGTTACAGCTATGAAATCACAAAGTGTTTTGGTGAGCAAAGACTGGAATTATAATGCTAAGAAAGTTGGATGGAATGGAAACAAGGTACGTCTTCTAGTGGTTTATATAGGGTTTTGTATAGGGTGGAGTCCTAAAATATGTCAGCTGGGATTGAATTTTCTCATTCTCCTCTATTATCAAGGATTGTTCCTCTCCTAGTCCTTTGTAAATAAGGATTGAGTCTCATTGATAAAAGACACCGAGACTTCCCATTCAACCTAATTTATCAAAACAATTACTTGCTGATCATGAAAGATCAGATCTCATTCTATAAAAAAATATCACTGTCAGAAATACATCCTTTTCCCTGTCCCAACATGCAAGAAAAACCGAGTTCAACCACCTCCACCTTCTTATGGCTAGAGGGACTAGATACAAAAATTGAAAAATATGTTGTAAATAGTTATTACTTAGTGGGCATTCTTGTAATTAGCCGACTATGGTTGTTATTGTAATTTACATCATGGTCTCATCTCTATATAAGAGATGGTGATTCCTTACTCAATAAGATACACATATTCTCTCATTCTCTTGGTTGTTTCTCTCATTTCTCAATCTATTCTTTTTGTTTTACAACACGTTATCAGCACGAATAGTTCTAACATTGAGTTTAATTTGTTGTTGCATGAAAAGCTCTGAAATTGTTGATCAACCAAGCAAAGGACGATCATTCAACTTGGTTCAGGATCATCATAAAGAAGCAATTAGATTGGCTGGCAAGCTTTGCACTTCAACTAAGATGAAGATCCTTCTCGCTCCGTATTGAGTAAAGTTTTCCAAATCTTAATTCTAATTTATTTCTTCAAGCCATGATTATATGAAAACCTACACCATGAAGCATAAACCATATTCCGTTTATAATTTTGAAATTTGTATATGCATGCTTATTGATTTGTAGTCGCATGTAAAATATTCTCCTTTGATGCATGAACCACCAAATTTATATTATTCATCTATTTTGGTTTATATAATAAAAATGTGTTCATGTTTTGATATTGGAAAGAAAAATATGACATGAAAATCATCGAACGGCCGGTAGCCGTTGAAATTAGTGACCATCACATGCCTAGTAGTGCAAACTTCAGATTCGGTATCTCGTTTTTCTGACATTCGAACACATGCAAGAGCGTAACCGCTAATGTAGGAAATAATTATGTAACCGCTAATGTAGGAACATTAATTTGGTCATTTATACCAACGGTTACATATATGGAATATTTATGCCTGAAGCATTTAGTGATACAAATGAATTAATATTGCTCTTAATGGGTTTCAGTAAAATCCGTACATGAATGCGTAGCACTGATTATATAACGTCATTTGTATAACGTCGCGTAGCACTGATTATGTTATTTATGTGTAAATTCGAGTACATGAATGCGTTCCAGAAGTAACGCACGCAACCATTAATTTGGTCGTTTATACTAGACGTTACATCTACGCAATAATCGCCGAAATTATGTTCATCATAATCAATTATGCTAGAAGCGTAATGGACGGAATTATTACTCAAATTAATATATAAGCGTTATAGTTTTAATCGTTGGTTCAAATATTCTTACCGTAATGGTTAGAAACGTTATGAATTTAATATTCGGTTACGTCAATTTGAATAATTGCCATTATAATTCATTATGCTAGAAGCATGAATTTTGGGTTTAATTACGTAATTATTATATAAACGTTATGCCAGTAGCATTTACCTCATTTATTACTAATATAGTAATACATAATGTTATAAGCATTAATGAGATTTAAACCTATAACCGCTACATAAATGATATTTACTATTGACTTTATGTCGGATCCTAATTTAATGTCAATTACGAATTAGAATCATATTCATTTCAATTTGACGTTTATGAGAGTATAATGCCAGAAGCAATTACACATTTATAACCCCATAAATTGTGCCAGAAGCATTAGGGTTTAATTACGTGATTATTACATAAATGTTATGTCAGAAGCATTCATCCAATTTAATACTTATGTGTAATGCTAGAAGCATTAATGAGATTTGAACTCATTGTCTTTGGTACTTAACCGCAGCATAAATGATATTTATTTAGTAATTTATGCCATATATTAAATGTCGGTTAATTACCAAATTTAAATTGCGTCAGTTTTATTTAATCAATTCTCAATTATGTTATCATTTATATCGATAATTATTATGAGTATGTAATGACACATTAATGCCAGAAGCAATTGGTGATGCAAATGAGTTATTTTGCAAGTAACCACTACGTTATTGACATTTATTGGTTTAGTAAATATCAATTGTATTGCATATACATTATGTCAATGAGAATTAAATTGTTTCCGTTATAATTTAATTTATTTCGGTTTCATATAATTATTTCACATTAAGTTTGTCTGTTACGATTTAATAACATATATTGCATTGATTTATGTTATATTGGTGAATATTAATGATGTTAAGTCAGAAGCTTAAATCAAGCCTGTATATGCACGAAATTGAGCCAGAAGCTTGATGCAAGCTACAAGGCTGTAGCACAGAAGCTCGCCATGTGTCGCCATGAGTCTATACAATGATTATAATTCTTCTCAAACTAGGTTCATCCAGTTGGATGCGATGTCTAGGCAAGTTCTTTTGAGGCTGTGTACTTAAGTGAGCCTCGCTCCACCACCTCATCATTGCTTACTGGTCGTATACAATTGGAGTTACCGAAATGGTTGATTAATAACATTGTATTTTTTGGCAGACCATTCTGAGCCAGTAGGCCCACTCTCCCTCTACGGGACCTAAGAGCCCGGCCAACATACCTCTCAGATTGTGCCCCGTAGACTTGTAAAGTATGAAGAGGTTTGTTTCTTTCACGTTAATTAAAGTCAATTCTTTTGGTCCAGCAGAATCAAACAAAAGGAAAATAATCTAATGACACTGGTTTTTCGTATCTAGTCATTATGCATGTCTATAAGGCACTTCAAATATTTTCTCATAATAGTTGTTGTTAATATATTCACCATATATAATGTGTGGTTAATTGCCAAAAGCATTTACACATAGTTACGTGACATATTCACTATGCTAAATTAGTAGCATGAAATTAATATCATCAATTGCTACATGATTATAATTTGAAAATATATGTACATAATGAATCGGTAGTTCAGAAATGAACCAGTAGTTCATGTATAAATCGAACATGTAGTTTCGATAACTACCCCCTTAAGGAACTTGAAATTTCATTCTAAAATTCACCAGATATGATCACATCGGTAGCTTTTATCATGTTAATTGGTAGTCTCCAGAAGAAACTATTTGAAGTAGACATCTTCCTTGCCTGAAGCAAATCATAATTAGAGAATATTGAAATGAAAAGGCTTAATGCCCTAGAATCTAAATCAAAATTGATTTGTGTTATCAATATTAAGGAACTGAGCATTCTCGTCTGGCTGATGAGGCAAAATACCTCTACGTTTCAGAAGAACGTTATTGAAAGGTAAGTTCATTGAAACCAATGCTTAAACGTTGAAACCTCCAGAAAAATGGTGTAATATCTTTGCATAACCTTCGAATGTGCGGCCAAAAGCGTACATTGAATATATTCAAATTTATTAGCTAGTAGCTAAATGATTCGAGCAAATACTAGCTATAGTATTGGAGTTTGATGCACCCAGGAAAAACATATGGTGCACCGTATCCTCAACTCAATTATCACACGGGCATCCCCCTCAGAATAAGGGTCTTGTCTTTAATGACACATTATGTCAAGCTGCTCGTTAAGAATGTTGAATAGTAGACCATCACATGCAAAGACTAGAATATATTCTATCTCTTTATGCACAAGATGCAAGGAAAAATACGTGGACCTATCCAACCACCATACGGACCAGTTAAATATTAATGGTTTTGGTTGACGCATCGATAAAAGTGATCAGATGTCACATTATTGTCCACATGAAAATGTTGCGTTTGCTAAACTCTCACCCATGAAATAGAGGGTGCACCACTCGGATTATCTCATAAAGTCTATAAGACTTGATAATGCCGGAGAGTTTACATCGAAGGTTTTCGATGATTATTGCATATCCCTTGGGTTTTGTAAAACATATAGTTTCTTATGTTCAAACTTAAGATGGTCTTGCATATAGAACCTTGGTAATGCGCACCAAGCTTCTACTGTTTGCGTCGGGCTATGCAATCTTGCATGCAGCCATATCGGTCCAGTTGAGGCCCACTGCTACCCGTCTTACTTCGTGTTACAGTTGGTGACTGGGTGTGAACCTGATGATTTCGCACTTACACGTATTTGGGTTTGCAGTCTCCATGCCAATTGTGCCGCCACAACGTACAAAATCGGGTCCTCAACAAAGGATGGGCATATATGTCGATTATGAACCCTATCCATTATGTGCTCCTAAGAGCCCTTGACAGGAGATCTCTATACCGCTAGATTTGCGGTCGTCACTTTGATGAGACAATCTTCCCGCCGTTAGAGGGAGATAAGAATGTGAGCGTTCCTGATGAACGACGTGTAGAATGTCTCATCTTGATCCCCAAACCGCACATGTGAAATTGAAGTGCGAAGAATTCTACTTCTAGTTGAAGTGCAAAGAATCCTAGATCTACGTAGTGTAGCACATCATATGCTACACACTTCACTAGATCTAGTTAAAGTGATGAGATCATATATACCTGCTGCAAACCTGCAAGGATAAATGTCCATGTAGGACGTATTGTCCTAGTTGGACGAGGTACTGCCATGGCGGCTAACCAGTCATAGTCCCTGCCTAGAAGCGAGGTAGACCATTAGGTTCGAACGATTCTTATCCCTAGAAGAGGGTAAACTTGGCACAAAATGAATCTTCTTGCCATCGCAATCTCAAACCAATTCAAGTCACGAGATAAATCCGGATTATGGGTTTGTCCTAGAAGAGACGAAGTTGGGGGACGCTCCAACATTTAAACCCACTCCCGAGAATAGAAAATCTCGGTAAATTTTGTGAGATATTGAATCGGAATGAGAATTCATCGATGATATGTTTGTATTTGCGGTGGCCACCGAATTTATAATAAGCGATGATGTCGAACCTTGCTCCATTGATAGATCTCAACGAAGAGATGACTGGCTAAAAAGGAAAAAAACAATCCAGGTCAAATCAGATTCCTTAACTAAGAGAAAGGTGTTATGGGCCTGTTGTTCCCACACCTACCCATGTTAAACCTATATTGTTTAGATGGGTATTTGTAAGGAAGCGTAATGAGAAAAACGAGATTGTGATATAAGTCTCGTTTAGTGGCGCAAGGATTTTCTCAACGTCCTGCGATTGATTACGAGGAGAAGTATTTTTCCGTAATGGACGTCATAACGTTCCACTACCTTATCAGTTTGGTAGTTTCCAAATAACTGAATAAGCAGCCTATGAATGTGGTAACAACTTATCTTTATGGGGATTTGAATATAGAGATATACATGAAGTTTCCTGAAGGACTTCTGTTACCCAATGCAAATAGTTCTAGACCACAGAACATGCTCTCCATTTGCTAGAGTAGTTCACTTTAGGGGTTCAAACAATCTAGACGGAGTTGGTATAATCGTCTAAGTGAATATTTGCTTGGGGTGGGATATATGAACAAATAGATTATGTCCATGCGTGTTTTAAGGAAACAAATTCCGGGTTTGTAATTTGTGATAATTTATGTCAATGACATGAATTTGACTGATACTCTTGAAGAGATTAAGGAAACTGCAAAACACCTGAAATCAGAGTTTGAGATGAATGTCTTTAGGAGACTAAATATTATTTTGTCGATCTGAAGTCGTGCAAAGTGCAGATGGAATTTTGGTCCATCAATCAAATTAAATCTAGAAGATGTAAAGATACTTTGATGAGGATAAAACAAAGTATTTAAGCACACCTATAGTCGTCTGAGGTCTAAAGACACCCGTATTATCGTGCAGATAATAAAGAAGAGATATTGAGGCCAGAAGACTCATATCTAAGTACAATAGGTGCATTATTGTACTTGGTTAAATGGCCTTGACCGGACATCTCATCTGATGTGAATTTGTCAGCTAGATATAGCTTTGCGCCAACACGCCGCCTCCGTAAATGACATAAAAGACAATTTTCCGTTACTTTAAATGTATGACGGAAAATGGCTCGTTCTATCCCTAGGCATCATGGAATGGATCAACCACCTATGATCCTTGGAATGATGTTTGCCTTGTTAAATATGCTGACACGGGTTATGTAAACCCACACAAGGCATATTCCCAACTGGTTATGTCTTTACTATAGGAAATACAATAATCTTAGAGGTATATGAAACAAAAACCTCTTTAAATCATGTTGACTATTAAGTTATTCAAGAAGCATGATCAATGTAGTAGTTTTACCTAGTGTGTAGTTTTCAGGGGGAGTCAATATTAGGGGGAGTATCCTGAAGCATACTCTTGACCATTGTGTACTCTTTTTGTCCTTCGTCCAGGGTTATTTTTTCCCACTGGGTTTTGTTACCTGACAAGGTTTTAATGAGGCACACATGTAATTGGTCACCTTGCTTATGCTGCATCTTGAAGATGCCTTTATTTGAAATATATGCATTTGCTCATCTTTTCCCTTCGACCACGGGTTTGTCCCACTGGGTTTACTAGGTAAGGTTTTGGTGTAGCAACTATTATGCATCTATCTCCCACAGACTCACATCTTATGATCCAGACTAAACCGCTCCGAAATCAAGGGTTCTGACTATCACTGCTACTTGTGCGTTGTACTCTTTTCTCCTTCGACCAGGATTGTTTTTGTCCCATAGGGTTTTTATTACCTGGTAAGGTTTTGACGAGGTAACACCGAATTAAGCACATATTAGAGAAAGCTAATGACAGAGAATACCCAAGGGGGAGTGTTGTAAATAGTTATTACTTAGTGGGCATTCTTGTAATTAGCCGACTAGGGTTGTTATTGTAATTTACATCATGGTCTCATCTCTATATAAGAGATGGTTCTATACTCAATAAGATACACATGTTCTCTCATTCTCTTGGTTGTTTCTCTCCTTTCTCAATCTATTCTTTTTGTTTTACAACAAAATACACATTCTAGACTACGGACCCTAGATTAGCAAAACCTTAATTGCCATAGAATACACCTCCTCAAAAATTTTGATAGGAAAACACAAACTCAATCAATTAGTCCACGGCTGATATTTCAATAAATTCTAGTGACCTTCAAAAACTATTTAGTTCTCACATATATCCCAAAATATTAAAACGAATCGAATCAAAATGAGAAGCTCTTCACACCCGACAGAAATAAAAATTGATAAAAAAAAAAAAGCTTAAAAAGTCTTTTTATTTCACAAATGAAACCCCCACATAAGTAGCATGAATCTGTTACCGACAACATTTGAGTGACCCTTGAAACGAACAAAACATGATTCTGAAATATTTTGCTAGTCAAAAGATGATGATTTACAAGGAAAGGTTGCAATGTAGTTTCTACATCCACACGGTTTCAGGATAGTATGAAAGGTTGAACTTCTAAGAAAGACATAAGAATTGGAAAATTAAGGAGGTCATTGCAAAGAAATTCAATGTGAAAGTAACAGCTTAACACAAATTGAAATTCTAAGAAAGAATACATAAGATATCCAACCATTGATCTTTGGTCAAAGTCTGACTTGAACAAAAAGTTGGAGAAACTTCAAATCAAGTAACCCCCATCAGGGTTGGAAGATAAACTAAAATAGTTCCCAAGAAAATAGAAGAAATAATGGAATATATAGTGGATATGATGGTAGATAACAGTTTTTTTTTTTTTTTTTTTTTTTCATTTTCCAGTTACTTCAGGAGAAACTTCAGTTACATTGGAATCAAAAAACACACAATGATATATTACTAGAAGGGAAAGAATACAATGGAATTGAATGAATTGAACAGATCAAAAGGGTACGTACTACTAGTCAAGCCCTGCTACACTTTTGGTCATTGACATCGTTTACATCTTTTTATTCCTTGTGGAGCGAATGAGGATGGAATAGAATGAATCTGAATGAGGATTTTCTTCAACACGTCTGAGTACTATTATATCATCCAATGGTCATCATCATTTTCACAAATTCGTCATAGTTTACTTGACCATCGCCGTCCAAATCGGCCTCTTTGATCATCTGCTCGACTTCTTCGTCCGTCAATTTTTCGCCTAGATTGATCATTACATGCCTCAGCTGAAAAGAGTAGGCAGCACAAACAAACATAGATTTGTAATGTGTTAAATTCTGTTTGCACTAAAAGATCAATAGGGAAAACAAGATAAAACACTGTCAACTAAGAATTGTTGATGTTCATTGCACTGGAGAGGTACAGGGAATCAAGATACGGATGGATACTCATGCATATAAAAACTTGCAGGGTTAAAAAGATGAGATTAACCCTGATTAAATATTGAGAATGATTTCACGACTATCCATGTATGACAATTTTAAACTAAGCAAGTATATATTAGTGTTACTTCAAGCTACATTTGATTCCCCTTATTATTTTTCTGGGTGTTATCCTTTGATTCCATGCTGGCAAAATCCTAACAATCAATGCTATGATGCTACACATTTATTGTCAGTGCAATGAAACCATCACTAATTCTGAATTGGTGATCTTATCATCTATGTTCAGTGCTCACCAGCTCAAGATAGCTTGTTCCTTCTTCATATTAATTTGATTCTTGTGGTCCAAATAAAAAGAATGTATATATCTTGTTTGCTAGCTACCGGGATTTTATACAATAATATGTCAATCTCTCTCGTTACGTGACTCAGTAATATGAAACTTTATTAAACAAACATGATTTGAAGAGTAGGATCATGATACAAAAAAAAGTCGGAAAATCTCTCTGGATTAGAGTTTCCATGGAAAACCATGTTGTTGTGGGGGTGATCATGCGATCTGGTGCAACACTATGAGCAAAATTCAATTATTTCAGACAAGAAAAAGAACATGTTCTCTAATCAAAATTGACACAAAAATAGAAACATAAGCAAGTGTGTGTAAACTAATGTTTGGAAACAGACTGTTATGGCAAGTGCATCCTAATTAACTAAGGGCAGACAATAAAATGATATAGAGTGTAAAACCCATCTTCTATTCTATGGAATTCATGAAAGAAACTGTTTTTCTACCTCATTAGCTGATATATATCCATTCTGATCCTTGTCAAATACCTTGAAGGCCTCTTTGAGCTCCTCCTCTGCATCAGTTTCCTGTAATATATACATAAAGAAACAGATTAAGGACATTTACATGAAATTTAATTAAGGTTAAGTCTGTTTATACCTTTAACTACAATTAAAAAGCCATGCATACACAAATACCTACCTTCATTTTGTTTGCCATCAAGTTCAAGAACTCGGCAAACTCTATGGTGCCATTTCCATCAGCATCAACCTCACTTATCATGTCCTGAAGTTCCTCCTCTGTTGGATTTTGATCCAGTGACCGAATAACTGTAGCCAATTCTTCTATAGTTATGCAACCTGCATATTCAACATTCATATTCAATCCCCATTTCATGAAAATGCATCTAAACAGGATGAGAATCATATAACATAAGTGAAACTACTCCTAAATACCGTTTTTATAGTTTTTCCTCTGTTTCTGGGTACACTCCTAAATCTGAGAACATGAACTATACAAGAAGAACATATACAACAGCTAGAGAATAGTACTAACCAAGAATTGAGGACATAGTAGTATGAAACTCACCGTCTCCATCCTTGTCAAATAGACAAAATGCCTCTTTGAATTCAACAATCTGTTCTTCACTTAGTACCTCTGCCATGCTAAATGTTTAAATAAAAATCCCCTGAATAAAACCTCAAGAACACTCAAAACCTTACAAAAGTCTCGTGAGAGAGAGAGAGAGAGAGAGAGAGAGAGAGAGAGAGAGAGGGAGAGGGAGAGAGAATGTTGAGTTGAGTATAGCTCAATCTTAGCTGGGTTTATGTAGTAGTCCAATAGGGTGATTGAGCAAGTCTAGCACATTTTGTTTATCATCTAATAAACAAACATATAGTTTTGTTTCCCATCTAGTAAAATAAGAACCAGTCAAACTTCAAGGCTCGTATGCATGACTGGAGTTTGTTGTTACAGTCATGGCTTTATTGAAAAGAAAAGAACCATATATTCAAACACGACCTTTCCCCTTTGTGTTTTCTAGTTTCTAGTTTTCTACACGGACTTTAGTTAAAAGGGTTTGCAGGAAACAAACAATTCATTAAATTTTCCTCTTCATATATCTCCATGCTTTACTGTAAATGCTCATGAATAGTATATAATTGATCGAGAACACTAAAAAGACAGCTGTGAAGGTTTGATGTTTAGGAGACAAAGGGCATTCAAAGAGAGTATAGACGTAAAAAGGGTATGGGGAGCTGTGTAAATTGCTTCCCACATCACATTTTCAACCCCAAAAAGCACGCTGCGTTGCTTTGCTTGCACGAGGGGGGAGACAGACAGAGAGAGAGAGAGAGAGAGAGAGAGAGAGAGAGGAGAGAGAGAGAGAGGGAGAGGGAGAGAGAATGTTGAGTTGAGTATAGCTCAATCTTAGCTGGGTTTATGTAGTAGTCCAATAGGGTGATTGAGCAAGTCTAGCACATTTTGTTTATCATCTAATAAACAAACATATAGTTTTGTTTCCCATCTAGTAAAATAAGAACCAGTCAAACTTCAAGGCTCGTATGCATGACTGGAGTTTGTTGTTACAGTCATGGCTTTATTGAAAAGAAAAGAACCATATATTCAAACACGACCTTTCCCCTTTGTGTTTTCTAGTTTCTAGTTTTCTACACGGACTTTAGTTAAAAGGGTTTGCAGGAAACAAACAATTCATTAAATTTTCCTCTTCATATATCTCCATGCTTTACTGTAAATGCTCATGAATAGTATATAATTGATCGAGAACACTAAAAAGACAGCTGTGAAGGTTTGATGTTTAGGAGACAAAGGGCATTCAAAGAGAGTATAGACGTAAAAAGGGTATGGGGAGCTGTGTAAATTGCTTCCCACATCACATTTTCAACCCCAAAAAGCACGCTGCGTTGCTTTGCTTGCACGAGGGGGGAGAGAGAGAGAGAGAGAGAGAGAGAGAGAGAGCTACAGATGACCAAAGAGCAAGCAGAGCTGTCCTGTTACTCGTGTATCTTCTTCTTCTTCGTCTTTAATTTTATTCAAATAATACTTGGTATTTTCAACGCGCTTATATGGTAGCTGCAGCATGTTTTGCCCTTTAGAAGAAAAAGAAAAAGGACCAACAGGACTTCGCAAACTGCAAAGGACAAATCTCCCAATTTAACAACCAAGAGGTATAAGAATTACTTCTGAAAAGACAAACAGTACAAGGATTAACCACCTGAAAATGCACATCATATAAGAATTACTCCCTATGACTACTAAACACCTAGTGACACTGGGTCTCCAACAATCAAAAGTACATTCACCTTCTAATTAAGCTCACTAGTTCAATACCCCACTCCCTTGGAAGCAAAGATAAATGGTAACAACCAAGGGAAAACGAGACATTGTCCCCGATCAAAAGTAGATCGGGCTTTGGGCCATAAAGACCCAATCCAACCAAGCCCACAACATCAAAGAAGTCCCACAACTTTGGACTTTCAGCTTAAGTTGAGAAACCCTAACAGGCCTAAGCCCACTTAGGCCCACTTGATCATCTTTCTTCCCACAGCCATGACGTTTTGCCGCTGACCTGCATGCCTCCGTCAACGATTCTAAACCACCTCCAGCATCAGGAACATAAACCTTAGCCCCTCTTTCCACATGTCCATCGCCGCTGGTATCTCCATTGGAAGGCGGTTGTTGTTTTCACCATGCAAACCCCAAATATACCGATGCCAACGAACAGGTCGTTTTCGCCGGCGTTGGGATCGGAGTCCTGACTCCACCAAGAAAATCTGGATTCGACGCCTCCAAACAAGGTTTCAACCCCTGCCATGTCGAAGCTTGTAGATGACCCAGAAGGAAGACCACCCTCCACCAGATCTACAGCCCAAAAGAGACGGCACCAGATTTGGCAAAAGAAAACACGTGTTTGCCAGCTACCCATACCACCTCGGGTCACCAATCCCACCAGGACGATTCGTTCCTGCATCGAAAACACTACCCGGATCCTTGTTCTCCCAAACCGGATCAGGTGCCTCCGCATAGCCTTGGCGGGTCTAAGAGGCCTCTAAGCGGGTCTAGGTTGTCCATACGCAGGCCTAGGTGGGTCAAGCGGTGCCTTGGCAGGTCAAAACGACCCTTAGTGGCCCTTAGTAGGTCAAGGCGGCTCATTAGCAGCCCAAGGCGGGTCTCGGCAACCCCTTGACGGGTCTAAGCTGTCACATCCTGGTTTTTAAATTAATTTGAGGTTGCTTACTTTTGTGTTACTTTGATCTTTTACCGTTTTGAGTAACCGTTTACTATATAAAGACCCTAGAGTTGACTTTTTGTTATTTCAGGAAGATTTCTTAAAGGAAATCGTAGAGGACGTTAATACGAATCTGTAGACATGCTATACGTTAAAATCGAAGTTAGCATGTAAAAGTTATCACGTAAAAATGAGAGAGGGGGATTTACTATTTTCGGGTAGAAGTTTTTAAAGGAGACTTTTCTGTATTGGAAAGTCAGCAGCCCACTTTCTCTTCCTCTCTCCCTCCCCGCGTGCCCTCGACCCGGTCCCTTCCTCCACCTCCGATCGCCGTCGTCCGGCCAACTCAGGCCGCCACCCTGGTCCCGTTCGATAGGCCATCACCTCTACTACCTTTCTGGGTTGGTGGAAACCTCCCTAGCACCACCGTGAGAGAGAAATCATGTCGGGAAGTCCAACTGTGCCGTGGTGGTTTCGTTGCCGGAACTCTCTCCTCCGACCACCATAGCCGGAGATTCTTGTCTCATCTTCAAGCTCTCATCCTGTGTAGCAAAACCTCAAAAGATTTCAACCTATTTCGGTCTAGGACGTGAGGAGGCTCGAGCTGAAGAGACATCGGATCGACGTCAAGCTTAGGCCTAAATTTGTGAGTGCACTTTTATTTTAAATAATATGCATGCATTGGATTGTTGTGAACAGTTTCTTTTTATTGGAGCATATGACGTCATTTTTAATTTGATAATTTTTTTTATTTTGGAGAGTTACCAAAAATAGGATTTTCGGTGGACATATATATATATATATGTATATTTATGAGGAAAGTATGTATATAAATACTAGCTAGCCATACGTGTCTGTCCGTCATAATGACGTAGCGATTAGCCGCCATTATGGTGTGACGTGAGCGTGAAACGCAATTGTAGTAGCCGTATATGAATGTTTTAATTCATATAGGGGGTATGGGCATGTATATACACTCGTCTGTCCACCTTAATGGCGCAGCGAATAACCGCCACCATTATGATGTGACGTGAGCGTTAGACGCGAGCGTAATAGTCCTATATGAATTTGTTTAAATCCATAAATTTATATAGGGGGTATGGACGTGTGTAAATACATACTTATTTTTAATAGAGCCTGAGAGGCTAATATTTTATAAAATTGAAGACTAGCGGGGCTAGTCACGTATTATCAGTATTTGTCAGTTTATGAGTTAAAAGTTTTAACGCTTGTGGCATGCATCAGCTTTTCTATGAAATTAAATTGGGAAAGCATTGATAGCGACCAAAATCGGGCGTTTCAATTAAAAACTTTTTTGTGTCAATTGTCTTTTCTATGAAATTAAATTGGGAAAGCATTGATAGCAACCGAAATTGGGCGTTTCAATTAAAAAAAAATTTGTGTCAATTGTGGTATATAGCAAATAAGGGTATCATTATAAAAGCCGGGGATTAAGGGTACCTTTATAATTACGTTAATTACAAAACAAAAAAAAACAAAATATTATAGTACTAGAGATATGGGGTTTTGTGACTTAAACAAAAGAAAAAAAAAAATAAAGCAGAAAAGATCAGATGGATGAGACGTTAGAGACTTGGAAATCCACCATCAAGTATGTTTCAAGACATGTTAACAACCAAAATCATTAAGTCGCAAATCGGTATCAATCAAGAACAAACCATGAACGCACTGCATAAGTCCTTATTACTTTCTTTAATTACTTAAGCAAGATGAACGCATCATTACCAAGCCTTTAGAATAACCAATCAAGGTATAGATGCTATCCTATCAACAAATTATTCTAAGCATTAAGATCAATGAAAGTTTGATTGAACAAGTATGCAAAACTAGTGTGGAATACCTACCTAGCATGCAATCTTTTTTATTTGGTTTCACCTATTGTCCTATAGGTTTCACTACTTTGAAATAGACATTTTAACCGTTTAGAAGATTAATCAACCTATTTCTAGCCCCACTCACAAGTTCATAATGTTCTATGTTGCGCATACATGAACATAAACAAGCAAGAGCTCCCCATAAACCAAAACCAAATAAACAATTTGAAAGACTTAATAATTCGAAACCAAGGTTCAAAACAATATCTAAACCATTATTGGGGTTTCAAACCTTGCCCCTAACTAAGAGAATTCAGCCACACATGGCTGCAAAATCACACAAGGAGAATAAAAGATGACAAAGGAAAGGTAACCGTGGATGATGGAGAGATCAATGATGGATTAGCGGCTTCCTTGTGCGAGTCCGCAACTATGGAGGTTCTGATGATGTGAGATTGCTGGCCTCTTCTAATCTTCACGTCCTCCTCTTTTCTATTGTAATTAGGGTTATGAAACCTTTAAAACTCGTCCATGGGCTTTCCAATGTGATCTGGGCCTCGAAATAGAAGTTTTGGTCCAAATTAGAAATTCGGGCAAACTGACATTCGGCCACTCAAACAGTCATAACTTCTTCTCCAAAATAGGTATTGATAATCCGTAAAAAGTTATAAAAAGTAGACTCTTGTAGCTTTCCATTGATATATGGCACATTTCCTGGATCGTCGTGAGCTGATCACAATCTTCTATCTAATTTTATTGATAATTTCTAGCAGATTTTCAGATTTTCTGATTTCTTTCCTTGCACAACATAGATTCATTTTCCTTCAAGATTTCTCCTCTTTTGCCTCTTTTGGGCTCCTCCGCTTTATTTATGACCTAAAAACACAAACTTAGTTAATATGAATATTGTTAAAGGAATTACATAGCTAAATAGGGTCGGAAATACATTATAAACGTAGCACTTTGTGCTCCTATCAAGCATAAATTTATTTATTTGTTCATTTCTTTTAAATTTACTTTTGTTCACTCACTCTAACATCTTTAAATGTTTCCCCTTGGGCCCTTCATTTTTAAATGTCAAGTCTGTAGAGTTCGGGTCGGTACTAGTAGGAGGCGAGGCATAGTTACCAACATCACTACCACTTTTCACTAGTAGGTTACCTGTTTAACCTACCAGTGTATTTTCTTGCTTCCTCTAGTTTTAGTAGCTCTGATTACCTTGGGGGTATTGTATAATATTCGGTTGTATGTTAAGGCTCATGAATCTATTTTAGAAATATTTGAAGGATGGCGTATAATTTATATTTAGGATGTTTAAGTGATGGATTTGGAAATGATTTAATGTTATTGTGGGGGAGCGGATGGCTTCAGGAGTTGAGGATGATTGGTTTATTATAGAAGTGTTTATCTGGATTTTTCAGGTTAGGGTTGTCCATTTTCAAGGGGAGGTTATGCCGAATTTTAGGTAAATTTTCCTTAAAGGTGGACCCTGCAGGATTTACTTCGGGTTTCAGGGTGAAATTCGGGGTGGGTCCTGACATAAGCGGCCCTAAGCGGGTCTAGGTGGTTCCTACGCGGGTCTACGTGGGCAAAGACAGTTCCTTGCCAGGTCAAAGCGGCCCTTGACGGCCCTCGGTGGGTTAAGACCGCCCCTTAGTGGCCCTAGACAGGTTTAGGTGGCCCCTAAGCGGGTTTAAGTGGTCCCTACGTGGGTCTACAAGGGCCAAGACGGTCCCTTAGCAGGTCAAGGCGGGTCAAAGTGGCCCCTTGGCTGCCCTCAGCGGGTCAAGGCGGCCCATTAGCGCCCTAGACGGGTCTCAAAAGCCCTTTAGCCTGTCTAAGCTGTCCCTAAGTAAGTCTAGGTGGTCCCTACAGTGGTCCTAAGCATGTCTTGGCAGGTCTTGACGACCTTAGGCGGGTCAAGGCACCCTCTTGGTGGCCCTAAGTGGGTCTCAGCAACCCATTGGCGACCCTAGACGTGTCTCGGCAGCCCCTTGGCAAGTCTAGGCAGCCCCTAAGCGGGTCTTAGATGGGTTAAGACGATCCCTTGGCAGGTCAAAGCGGCCTCATAGCGGCCATCGGCGGGTTAAGACCGCCCTTAGCGCCCTTAAATGGGTTTAGAAGGTATCTACGCGGGTTAAGAAAGTCAAGGCAGCCGCTAAGCGGCCTTGATGGGTCTCGGCAGCCCATCGGCAGACCCTTGGGCAAGTCTAGGCTACCCCTAAGTGGGATAATATGGCCCATCGGCTGCACTAGGCGGCTCTCGGCAGCCTATTCGCGAGCCTAGGTGGGTCTCAGCAACCTCTTAGCGGGTCTAGGCAGCCCCTAAGTGGGTGTAGGTGGATCCTACGCAGGTCTAGGCCAGTCTAGGCGAGTCTTGACAATCGCTTGGTGGGTCTAAGCTACAACTAAGCGGGTTTAATCGGTCCTTACAGGGGTCCTAAGCAGGTCTAGGTGGGTCTTGGCAGCAATAGGAGGGTCAAGGCGCCCTTTGGCTTCCCTAAGTGGGTTTTGGCAACCCTTTGGTGAGTCTAGGCGGCCCCTAAAAGGGTCTAAGTGGTCCCTACGTGGGTCTAGAAGGGTCAAGGCGGTCCCTGGCAAGGTCAAGGTGAGTCAAAGAGGCCCCTTGGCGGCCCTCGATGGGTCAAGGTGGCCCATTAGCGGCCCTAGACGGGTCTCTGTAGCCTCTTGGCGGGTCTAGGTTGTCCCTAAGCCGGTCAAAACAGTCCCCACGCGGGTTTAGGCTAAAGTGATAATAAATTTTTTATTGACCCATGTTCTTAATTTTTTTTTTTTAACCAAACCTTTTCTATTAAGAAATCATGATAAATAAGTACATCTCAAACTAACCGAACTCGAAAACCTTAGTCAGATTAGTATATACGAGTTTCACTTGATTTCATTTAAAATCCCTTGCTATAGCACACAATTTTTTCGTCAAAAATGAATATTCTTATATTTTAACGAAACTTTTTCTAGTTTGAAATCATGACAAATAAGTACTTCTTGAAGTGACGGAATTCGAAAATCTCAATCGGATTAGCGCATATGAGTTTCGATTCATTTTAGTTAAAATGCCTTGCTAGCACGTATACAATTAATCCGTGAAAATTGAATATTCTTATTTTTCAACCAAACTTTTTTTGTTATCAAATAATGATATATAAGTACTTCTCGAACTGACGGGACTCGAAAACCTCAATCGGATTAGTGTATACGAGTTTCGTTTGATTTTAGTTAAAATCCCTTGCTATACACAAGATTTTTTCGTCAAAATTGAATGTTCTTATATTTTAACCAAACCTTTCTAGTATGAAATCATGACAATTAAGTACTTCTCGAACTGAAGGAACTCGAAAATCTCAATCGAATTAGTGTATACGAGTTTCGATTCATTTCAGTTAAAATGCCTTGCTAGCACACGATTTTTCCGTGAAAATTGAATATTCTTATTTTTCAACCAAATTTTTTCTGTTATCAAATAATGATATATAAGTACTTCTCAAACTGACGAAACTCGAAAACCTCAATCGGATTAGTGTAAGGATTTTTGCTTTATTTCAGTTAAAATCCCACACACTATTTTTTCATCAAAATTCTATGCTCTTATTTTTTAACCAAACTTTTTCTAATATTGAATCTTGACAAATAAATACTTCTCGAACTGACGGAACTCGAAAATCTCAATCAGATTAGTTTATCTGAGTTTCGCTTTAAACCGGATCTAAGGACTTCGTCATGTGAACATCAACAAAAGATGCCTACTTAGATCTTTGTGCCCCTTGGCGGGTCTCGGCAGCCACTTGACGGGTCTAGGCTATCCCTAAGCGGGTCTCAGCGGTCCCTACGCGGGTCCTAAGCAAGTCTAGACTGTCCCTAAACGGGTCTAGGTGGTACCTATGAGGGTCCTAAGCAAGTCTAGGCGGGTCAAGGCGACCCCTTGGTGACTCTAAGTGGGTCTCGGCATCCCCTTGGCGGCCCTAGACGTGTATCGGCAGCCCCTTGGAAAAGCACGTCTAGGTGGTTCCTACATGGGGCTAGGAGGGTTAAGGCGGTCCCTTGGCAGGTCAAGGCAGCCCATTAGCAACCCTAGGCGCGTCTGAGCAGCCTTTTGGCCGGTCTAAGCGACCCTAAGCGGATTTAGGTGGTCCCTACGCGGGTCTAGATGGGTCAAGGCGGTCCCATGGCAAGTCGAAGCAACCCCGTAGCGGCCCTTGGCGGGTCAAGACCGCCCATTAGCAACCCTAAGCAGGTCTAGGTGGCCCCTAAGCTGGCCTAGGTCCCTACGCGGGTCTACAAGGGTCAAGGTGGTCCCTTGGTAGGTCAAGGCGGGTCAAAGCAACGCCTTGACGGCCCACGGCGGGTCAAGGCGGCCGATTAGCGGCCCTAGGCGGGTCTCGGCAGCCCCTTGGCGGGTTTAGGTGGTCCTTACCCTGGTCAAGGTGGTCCATTGGCAGGTCAAAGCGGCCCTTTGGCGGGTCAAGGTGGCCCTTTAGCGGCCCTAGGCGGGTCTCGGCATCTCCTTGTCGGGTTTAAGTGGCCCCTAAACGGGTCTAGGTGGGTCAAGGCGGTCCCTTGGCAAGTCAAAGCAGACCCTTGATGGCCCTCAGCAGGTCAAGACCGCCCCTTAGTGGTCCTAGGCAGGTCTAGGCGGCCCCTAAGCGGGTCTAGGTGGTCCTTATACGGGTCTACGCATGGCGGTCCCTTGGCAGGCCAAGGTGGCCTTAGGCGGGTCTTGACAGCCGTTTGGCGGGTCTAAGCTGTCCCTAAGTGAGTCTAGGCGGTCCCTATGTGGGTCCTAAACAGGTCCAGGCGGGTCAAGGCGCCCCTTTGGCGAGCTTAATTGGGTCTCGGTAACCCCTTGGCGGCCCTAGACATGTCTCGACAGCCCCTAAGTGGGTCTACCTGGGTAAAGGCGGCCCATTAGTGGTCCATTGGCAGGTCAAAGCGGCTCCTTGGCTTCCCTCAATGGGTTAAGACCGAGGCGGGTTAAGGTCAAAGCGGCCCTTTAACGGCCCTAGGCGGGTCTCGGCAGCCCCTTTGCGGGTCTAAAAGGTCCCTACGCGGGTTAAGGCGGGTCAAGACGGTTGCTTGGTAGCCCTAGATGGGTCTCGGCGGCACGGGCGGGTCAAGGAGGCCCATCGGCAGACCTTTGGGCAAGTCTGGGCTTCCCCAAGTGGGATAATACGGCCCATCGACGGCCTATTTACGGGTCTTGGGGTCTAGACCGGTCCAGGCCGCCCTTGGCAAGTCTAGGCTACCTCTAGCCACATGGAACAACTTTGTCTGAGCAAGTATGGTGGGATGTGCCTCCTCCATTTATCTTGTCATATTATGAGCTTGATCTTTTGGGTTTGCCACAGTTTAAGTTTCGTTAATTCGTTTGTTTTGCTTCTATTGGTTTTTCTCTTGTTATTTGACGTTTTTTGTGTTATATGGTTGGCATTGACATAGTCCTCTAGCTTATTGTACCTTTTTTATATTTTCAATAAATTTTCGTGGGGGGACGATGTTTGTCCCTCTACGCTTACCTAAAAAAAAAATTGTGAGATAGTGTTAGCACCGAAACGAACAAACTCATCACAAACACACCTCAATGCATGTGATGCATCAACTTTGTCCTCAAGTTATAAAATCAGTCATCAAAGTAGTAATATTTGTTATAGGTAGATACCTTGGAATACATAACGTGGTTTTCTGGAAGGACCCTATCAATGCTAAAGAACTGCTGCAAAAAATTTCAAACAAATTAGCAGGGTGGAAGCAAAATACTCTTTCTAAGGCAGGAAAACTTACTCTGATCAAAGAAAATATTGCCGGAATACCAAATCATGTCATGTCTTGCTTCAAATGTCCTTAGAGTTTGACCAGTGAAATTGATAAGCAGGAAAGAAACTTCATGTGGGGATCAGATATGAAAATGGCGACTATAGCCTGGAAAGAAGTCTGCAAACCAAAACAGTGTGGGGGCTTGGGAGTTAGACCAAATGCCTGTTTTAATAAGCCAGCCATTGCAAAACTGGCTTGGAAAATTATAACTGACAAAAATAATTGGTGGGTGCAGGTAGTGTCTCAAAAGTATTTGAGGAAAAACTCTTTCTTTCAAGCCAAGAAGAAACAGAAGAACTCAGCTGCATGGAATGGCATTTTGGAATCCAGAGATCTGATCTTAAAAGGACTCAGGTGGGTGGTCGGTGATGGTAAGTCTATAAACTTTTGGAATTTTAATTGGGTGTTTGAACAACCTTTAATTGATATAATCCCTGAACAGGTTAGACATAACGTTAATCTTGATGAGAAAGTAAGTGATTATATTGTTAATAATGCTTGGAACATCCCTAAACTTAGATGTTACCTCAATGACAATATTATTAAGGAAATCATAGGTATCCCTATTCCTTCTATACCTACTAACGATGAGTTTGTTTGGGGTTATACAACTCATGGAAACTTCTCCTTAAAGTCTGCAACTTGGATGCAACTACAGGATGGCCAAAAACATGATCAAATGGAGCTCATTAGGAAGCTTTGGTCTTTAAATATTCAGCCAAAAATGAAATTCTTTGGTTGGCTTCTTCTCAGAGGTAAGCTTAAAACGAGGGATAGGCTATCCCGTTTTGGGTTGATCCAGGATAATTCTTGTGTGCTCTGTAATGAGGATAATGAAACAATGGACCATTTATTTGGTTACTGTAATTTTGCAACTTCTGTGTGGAATGCAGCTGCCATGACCCCTCCTATTGACTGGAAGGAAGGCCTTCTTAAGGTGGCGCGTAAATGGTTTATAGATAATCACTATGACTCTAATCTTTTTAGGAAATTTATTGTGACTTGTTGGCAGATATGGAAGGACAGGAATGATGCAGTATTTAGGGGCAAAACCCCTAGATCTAATGCCATAGTAGCTGTTGTTGCAGCTCACCTACATGCTATGAGTAATACTCAGACTGATCCCACTTTAACTAGGAATTTGGATACTCCCGGAACAGACTCTGATATGATTAGGTGGTCACCACCCCCTTTTGATAGGGTTAAAATCAACTTTGATGGCTCAGTCTGGAGGAACTCTGCAGCAGCAGGATTTATAATCCGAACCCCTAATGGTAATCCACTTGTTGCAGCTTCTTCCAATTTTGGAATTTCCACAATCTCAGTTGCAGAAGCTCTTTCACTCCAAAACAGCCTCATTTGTGCCAAGGAGAAAGGCTTGTCTAGAGTGGAGGTTGAAGGAGACTCGAAACTTGTCATCGATGCAGTGAATGGCATTGTTGCTTCACCTTGGAGGATTCTCAAGCTAGTTCAAGAAATTAGATGTTTGAGGAACTCCTTTGATTTTATTAGTTTCAAGCATATCTTTAGAGAGGCCAATTTTGTAGCTAATGTTGTCGCAAATGTTGGCCACAAAGTAGGAGATGTTTGCTTTTGGGAGGAGTGTGTCCCTCCGGAAGCTAGTCTAGCGCTGTCTTTTGACTATGTAAACCGCGGGTGCATTAAAGGCACCTCTATTTAATCTATTGGTTTTTTCATCAAAAAAAAAAACAAGTAGTAATATTTGTCCTTAAAATTGAAATGTGTAAAAAAAAAAAGGTAAAATATTGTATAGTCCTTGTGGTTTGAAGTCGACATCTATTTAGTCCTTATGGTTTTATTTTAATCTAAATAGTCCTTAAAGTCAGGATTTTTCATCAAAATAGTCCTTATGGTTTTATTTTAATCTGAATAGTCTTTAAAGTCATGATTTTTCATCAAAATAGTCCTTATGACCTTTAACTGAGATTCAACCGAGAAAATTGTTGGAATTACTATTTGGATGAAAAATCATGACTTTAAAGACTATTCAAATTAAAATAAAACTATAAGGACTATTTTGATGAAAAATTGTGACTTTAAGGACTATTCAGATTAAAATGAAACCAGAAGGATTAAACAGATGTCGACTTCAAACCACAAGGATTAAACAAATTTCAATTCAAAAAAAAAATTAGTTACAACATTGGTTCTCATTTGTCCTTAAAGTGGTAATTGAGTTCTCAAAATTGTAATATGAGTCGTCAAATAAGTTGTAACAACTTTATTTTTAATCACTTTAAGGACTCAGTTACCACTTTTAGCACACATTTTACCACTTTAAATACTCATATTACAACTTTAAAGGCTAATATTACTAGTTTGAGGACTCAATTTACAAAGTTGATGTATCACATCATTCACATGCATTAACATATTGTAGAATTTTCCCATCGATGAAAAATTGTGACTTTAAGGATTATTTAGATTAAAATAAAACCAGAAGGACTAAACAGATGTCGACTTCAAACCACAAGGACTAAACAAATTTCAATTCAAAAAAAAAATTAGTTACAACATTGGTCCTCATTTGTCCTTAAAGTGGTAATTGAGTTCTCAAAGTTGTAATATGAGTCGTCAAATTAAGTTGTAACAACTTTATTTTTAATCATTTTAAGGACTCAATTACCACTTTTAGCACACATTTTACCACTTTAAGCACTTTAAGCACACATTTTACCACTTTAAATACTCATATTACAATTTTGAAGGCTAATATTACTAGTTTGATGACTCAATTTACAAAGTTGATGTATCACATCATTCACATGCATTAACATATTGTAGAATTTTCCCATCGAAATTGGCTCACTCAAACACGTTGAAGCATTTGGACATTTTGAATAGAAGCACATTGCATGAATTAAAGAACCGTATTTCTAGGCATCATCACGTTGTTATTGAACCGAAAGCCATCATCTTCTGTCCACTGTTGTTGTCAAGGTTGGAAACAATGACTTCATCTTGATTCATGACCGAGCCATCTCTACCCTCTTCTTGTTCATTATACTTCTAGCAATCGAAAATTCGGCAACTCCGGTGTCATGGTCCATATTTTCTAGAAAATTTCCAACAACTCTGGGCACTTTTTGGATCATCGAGTCATCTAGACATCAAAATACATCATGTTGTCCGGCTCTCAATGTTTGAAGGTTGGTAAAGTATAAAGATATGATTAAATTCAGTTTACTCCCTTAAATTTTAGGGCTAAAATCAGTTCGGTCCTTCATCTTTTTTTTAGTCAAACTCATCCCTAAACTTTCATATAACATCGTCTTGATCCAAATTTCAAATATTCGACATATGGTGACGTCACATTTCAGTTTTTGTTCCTCAATATGGATGAAAAGTCCAAACCACCCCTCACTACAAATTTCTTTCTATTTCCTCACTTTTCTTTCTTTTCCTTTTTTTTTTTCACCTTCGCATTTTTTTTCTTTCTTTCTTCTCGTGTAGAACTTCAGATCTCTCTTCTCTCTCCATTAGACCTAACCTTCTCTATCTCCATCCCCAAATACTCAAATTTCAGACCCCATACTCCATGACCCAGCTCTCAACGCCACCATAAGCCTCATCGCCTCCAACAACCACTTTCAATTAGAAGGGCGAGCTTTTCTCAGTGAAACAAGAGGATTCAGTTAAACTTATGGTTTTGGAGGTTTTTGATGGTTTTTAGAAGGTAAGGTAGTTAGTGTTTAGGCCAAAGAGTGTTTAGGAAATGGAAGATTTGGATTAGAGGAGATGTGCAACAGAGGAGATTTAGTTGTTGTAGAAAAACAGAGTTTGTATTGATAGCTTAGTTGATTACTCAATGATACAAGCTTTGATACATATTTATAGAGTTGTAAACCGACATTGGTTTACCTCACTGACATGACTACACTCTAGATAATACTAGATTATTTAATCTAGATTCTTCTACAACCATACATGATCACTAGAGATAAGTTCTACATTAAGCTAGATAATCTTAAATATAGTCTTGAGAGACTAGTGCGCATTACTGTTTAATACTCCTCCTTAATGTGCACTGGTGCTACTCCAAGCATGCTTCGCAGCATTTCAAATCTTGTTCTTACGAGTGCCTTAGTGAAGATGTCGGCTAGCTGTAATTCTGTCTTGCAGTAGTGGAGCTCAATTTCTTTGTTTGTTGAAGCTTCTCTCAAGAAGTGATGCTTGATCTTGATATGCTTCGTTTTGTTATGACACACCGGATTCTTTGCCATTGCAATTGCAGATTTGTTGTCGCTGAAGATTCTTGTGGCATTTTCTTGTTTCTCTCCCATGTCTTCAAAGATTCTTCTTAACCATATTGCTTGACATGCCGAGCTTGCTGCTGCAACGTATTCTGCTTCAGCTGACAACAAGGCAGTTGTGTCTTGTTTCCTTGAAGACCAAGAGAATATGCCAGACCCGATAGTGAATGCATAGCCTGAAGTACTTCTCATATCATCCATTGATCCAGCCCAGTCACTGTCCGTGTAACCAAACAATTCTGATTCAAAGCCAACAAGCTTTGTCTTTGAAGTAGGCCGGTACCAAATACCATAATTAATGGTACCTTGTAGATATCTCAAGATCCTCTTTGCGGCACCATAATGTATCCGACTTGGACTATGCATGAACCTTGATAGAAGGCTTGTTGCATACATAATATCGGGTCGAGTTGTAGTCAAATAAAGTAAGCTTCCAATGAGACTTCTATAGCTAGATGCATTCGCCTTCGGAGAGCCATCCTCCTTTCTAAATTTCTCATTAGTGATGAGTGGAGTTGCCACAGCCTTGCACCTATTCATTTTGAATTTCTTCAAGAGATTTTCAGTATACTTCTTTTGACATATGAAAATCCCATTTGCTTCTTGGTGTATCTCAATACCAAGAAAATAGTGCATTAGGCCGAGATCACTCATCTCAAATGTCCTCATCATGTCTTGTTTGAACTCTTGAATTATTTCATCATTATCACCAGTGTAAATGAGATCATCCACATATAAAGAGACGATGAGGATAGAGTTACCTTGAGTTTTGGTGTAGCGAGTTGGCTCACTCTTGCTCCTCCTGAATCCGGCATTGATGAAGTATTTGTCGATGCGACTGTTCCACGCTCGTGGTGCCTGCTTAAGCCCATATAGAGCTTTCTTCAACCGGAACACTTTGTCTTCTCCTCCTTTCTTTATGAAACCTTGCGGTTGCTCCACATAGATTTCTTCTTCGAGTTCACCATTTAGGAAAGCCGACTTAACATCAAGTTGATAGATTTTCCATCTCTTTTGAGCTGCAAGAGCTACAAGTGCCCTTATTGTGTCGAGCCTTGCAACAGGTGCAAAGGTCTCGTTGTAGTCTAACCCTGGCTGTTGTGAGTAGCCTTTTGCTACTAATCTTGCTTTGAATTTTTGTATTGAGCCATCAGGATTGACTTTGGTCTTATAGACCCATTTAACACCAATTATCTCTTTGTTTGGTGGGCGCTCTACAAGTTCTCATGTTTGATTTTTTTCAATTGTTTTAATTTCTTCTTCCATGGCTTTTCTCCAATTTTCTTGTTTTACTGCAGCTTCAAAACTTTCAGGTTCTAAAGATACGAAATTGCACGTTTCGTATATATCCCTCAATGACTTTACTCTTCTAGGTGGAGATTCTGGAACATCATCTTCTTCTTGATTAGATGGAAGAGTAATATAGGGCGTACCTGGAAATTCTGAATTTTCTTCTTCAAATTCTTCTTCTCTTGAATGCAAAGGAGATGTAATCTGCTGCTTTTCTGTTGGGACAAATTTGTTCTTCATAACTTCTTCTTTTTCCCAATCCCAATAGGCAGCTTCATCGAACTTGACATCCCTGCTGATCATGAGCTTCTCCGTTTTTGGATTGTATACTCGGTAGCCTTTAGCTTGCGAGCTGTAGCCGACGAATATACCAACTTCTGATTTTTCTTCCAACTTATTCCTTTTAACAGCTGGAATATGAACATAGCAAATGCTCCCAAAGACCTTGAGATGCTTTGCTGATGGCTTCCTGTTGCTCCAAGCTTCAATTGGTGTCTTGTCTTGTAAAGCTTTTGTTAGACATCTATTTAGCAAGTAGACTGCTGTATATACAGCTTCTGCCCAAAAAGTCTTTGGCAAGTGTTTTTCATATAACATTGACCTTGCCATCTCCATCACGGTTCTATTTTTTCTCTCAGAGACCCCATTTTGTTCAGGAGCATAGCCCACTGTTAGTTGGTGCTCTACTCCTTCATCTTCACAAAATTTATTGAATTGTTTAGAGGTATATTCTTTACCTCTGTCACTTCTAAGAGCTTTGATGTAATGGCCACTTTGTTTTTCGACATGGTTCTTGAACTTTTGAAAGATTCTGAAAACTTCAGACCTTTCACGTAGAAAGTAGACCCATGTCATTCTAGTATAATCATCAATAAAGAGAATGAAATACCTGCTTTGATCAAGAGATGGAGTCCTCATAGGTCCACAGACGTCCGTATGCACAAGCTCCAAGTAGTCTTTTGCTCTCCAAGCTTTTCCAGTAGGAAATACTTGTCGATGCTGCTTCCCAAGTTGGCAGGCTTTGCAGACATCTTCAATCACATCTATGCTTGGCAGGTCCTTCATCATTTTTCTTTGAGAAAGAGTTCTCAAAGCATGGAAATTGAAGTGGCCAAAGCGTTTATGCCATAGCCATGAATCATCTACAACTGCCTTCATGGCCATTTGTATCCATTGGATAGGAAAACTTCTATTTTCCATCTTTACATTAAATATCATCCTTCCTTTTTTATCATATATTTTACAGGAGTCTCTAGAGAATAATAGAGCATAACCGTTCTCCATCATTTGACCAACACTTAACAGATTATGCTCTAAACTAGGAACTAATAAAACATCATCAATACACTTAGTTCCTAAATTAGTTTGGATGGAGATCGTACCTTTGCCTTTCGTATGCACCAAAGCACCATTCCCCAGCTTCACTCGTGACTTCCTTGATGTATCAAGGTTGGAGAAGATAGATTCATCCCCTGACATGTGATTGCTACAACCACTATCTACATACCATGTCTGGTTTCTCTCCTCAGATGCAGCTTCACATGAATAGAATAGGTGCTCATCTTCTTCGTTCTCCTTTGAAAAATTGGCTTGATACTTCTTCTTGAGCCGACAATTCTTTTCAACATGGCCGAATCTATTGCAATTTCGGCATTTCGGCTTACCCCGAAACCAGCAATCTACTTCTTTGTGATTGGAATTCTTACATATCCCACATGGAGGATAAGTTCTTCTTTGCTTAAAGTCCTTTTTATTTTCCCAATTTTTAGATTTTTCTCCTCCTCCTCTAGGATAATCATTTATCTTCTTTTTTTCTCTTTTATAATTCTGAGATCGTAGATTGAGTTTAGACTGAAATGCACTCTCTAGTGGAGTGTCATCTCGACTACTCAATCTTTTTTCATAAGCTTCTAATGAGCCTATGAGTTCAGTCACCGAAAGTTGAGATATGTCACTAGAGTTTTCTATAGCAGTAACTACCGGATCATACTTCTCAGTTAGACTGATAAGTATTTTTTCAACAACTCTAGTTTCAGATATGTTTTCTCCATAGGCCCTTAACTGATTCACTACTCCCTTAAGACGAGAGTAATAATCTTTAATGATCTCAGAATCTTTCATCTTCAAGTTTTCCAACTCTCTCCTCATAGTTTGCAATTTGATAGAGCGCACCTTAGCTGTCCCTTGAAATTCCTCCTTCAATAAGTCCCAAGCCTCCTTTGCTGTAGAAGCTCCCATGATCCTTGAGAAGTTCGCATCATCCACTGCTTGTTGGATGGCATAAAGAGCATTAGCATCTCTTTGCTTCTCCTTCCTCTCTTGCCGTAGTTGCTCGACCGAAGGATTCTCTGTAGTTGTGAATCCTTTGTCGACTATGTCCCATAGATCTTGAGACATGAAGTAAGTCTTCATTTTGATGCTCCAAAAGTCATAGTTCTCACCGGAGAAGATTGGAAGAGGTAGGGAATTTTGGTGGGAGGTAGATGACGCCATGGTAGACACGCCCCGAATGGATCAGAACTGCTCTGATACCACTGATGGTTTTTAGAAGGTAAGGTAGTTAGTGTTTAGGCCAAAGAGTGTTTAGGAAATGGAAGATTTGGATTAGAGGAGATGTTTAGTTGTTGTTGAAAAACAGAGTTTGTATTGATAGCTTAGTTGATTACTCAATGATACAAGCTTTGATACATATTTATAGAGTTGTAAACCGACATTGGTTTACCTCACTGACATGACTACACTCTAGATAATACTAGATTATTTAATCTAGATTCTTCTACAACCATACATGATCACTAGAGATAAGTTCTACATTAAGCTAGATAATCTTAAATATAGTCTTGAGAGACTAGTGCGCATTACTGTTTAACAGTTTTTTTATGGGGTGGTCACTGGAGGAGGCTCAATTTGGAGGGAGGAGAAGTTGAGGGGCGCAGATGAGAGGAATGTCGAAATGGGGTTTTGGGAAATTTAGATGGTGGGGATTTGATTGAGAGAAAATGGGGTTTGGGGAAGTATAGATGGTGAAGGATTTGATTGAGAGGTGGAGGGTTGGTGGTGGTGGAATGGTTGGGACGAAAGGGGAGAGAGAGCAGAGAATGAAAGAAAAAGAAAACATGTGAAGAAATAGAAAAAATTGAACGAAGGGGTAGTTTGGACTTTTGACCAAACTGAAAGTCAACAGCTGAAATGAAATGTATAAGACATTATGACGTCATAATTGCAAGGAAATTTGAAATTTGGACCAAGGTGATATGAAAGTTTAAGGATGAGTTTGATTAAAAAAAAGATGAGAGATTAAACTGATTTTAACTCTAAAATTTGAGGGGGTAAACTGAATTTAATCCATAAAGATATCAAAATTCATTGTTATAATTTATCAAAACTGAATTTAAAATGTCATTGTTATAAAAAGGGTGAGACTCCTGTGAACCCATAGCAAACATATGTGTGAAAGCTAGCATGGTTTTATTGAATTAAAATGAACAAGCAGGAAGTAAAACGCAGGAGGAGAGCAAGACATCTTGTATTTGATTGATTGTGTAAACAATATATCTCATCAGATTTATATGTAGGGATCAATAGAAAATGACTAAACTAGTCTTACTCTTAACAATGTGTTCCATGTTTTCCAATTTTTCCCTTGTTCGATATAACTAAACTCTTTGCTACGTACCCACCTTCACGAAGCATGAAAAGCTAGAACTCAATTTTAACTCGAAATTGTTGGCATAATATATAATCAGTCATTCTGATTGTAAATTGCAATTCCAGTTGCGTTCCAAACGGTCTTCGGCCATTAAGTGTTTGCAAACAACGAGAATGGGAAGGAGACAGTGATAGTGAATGAATCCATAGTTCAAAGCTCCAGGTGCTTGTGAGATTCTGATGTGACGATAGAATCATTTTACATATTAACTATAGTTGTTTGGCTGCTTTGTACTATAAATTTCTATATGTTTAACTTGTTCCATATAATTTTACATGTTCCATTTACAATTGTATTAACTTGTTCGATATGTTTGCGGTAATTTCGTACAAGAATTTTGACAGTTGATTTAGATATATCAGTTTTAGGTCCGTACATCTCTGGCACCCAAAGAAACTTAATTCGTTCTACTGATGCAACTTATCAAGTGCAATTCTTGAGGAATCCTGACGAAGGGCAATGGATAGCCTCCGACTCAGCAAGAAAAAGAAGACTGAAATATTATACAAGGAAAACGACATTACGGAGCAATTTAGTCACTTGACAACAGAGTTCTAACAAAGTTATGTTGTAGAGTTCCATATCCCCACCACAGTGCCTAGACTTTCACTGGTTAAACTGCAGAAAATGGATGAGAATGCTAGCAATCCTTTCCCATTTCTAACTTTCATTTCAGATAGGTTTTCCCTTTGGAACGATTTGATCTTTGATCCACATGTAAATGGGAACGAGCACATAGTAAGCTCCTGCAGTTGCTCCAAGAATGAGCCGGAAAAGAAACACAAATCGATTGACAGGCTTCCTCACATCCTCAACCTTTGGACCAAGCTGCACCAAAACAGATATCAATTCAATATGACAAGTGAATGCATCAAAGGGCAGGAAATATAAGCCTCCTAAGTGACCTAGTGTTTAATCCTTGAGGTACAATGTGTAAACACTCATAGCGTAAAAGGGCGTCTTCTGATTCAAATGTACTTAACTACTAACTTCGCAATAAACAGGTATTCCAACCTACTCTGGCACTAAATACTTGTATAAAACCTCCATTCTTACGCGGTATTTACTGAATATTGCTTTAGAACTGGACATTGCCTTAGACCTGCATTTTACATGCTTAAACACTAATATACTAATATGAATTAATCCGAATATAAAATAAGAGCCGTAAATATTACTTACTTTTGCATAAGCTTGTAGTTTGAATCCAAATTCTTGTTACAGTTGAAACCTTCATGGATAGAAGTGTTCTAGTCATACTGCCTATATATATGTCGAACTAGTCCTTTCTTACACACAAAAGATTCTCATTCTTAGTATACTAGGAGAATATAAGGGTGCAATAAGAAAGCTATCATGGACAATGCATTTGTTCTCTGTGTTCAATTTCAAAGACATGTTCATGTATTCTGCATAATTAAGACTGATACACTGTTCAATCCTATATGTAATAAACTTAAAATACAACACAATTTCATCACAAGATTTGATCTGGCATAGCCTACAGTAATGTTCCTAAATTGGTTTCAATTTAACAGGAGGAGCTTTCTATTTTCTATTCTTGTTTTTACAATGAACCACATCGACCACCCCAGTGTCACCAACACCATCACAAGTTCTCTTTGCCACTACTGCAACCCTTACCACAATCACTAAAATGACCACTACAATGGTCATCACAAGTCCCAATGACAAAGACTGCCACCCACTGCTCGCACCAGAATCAACTGCCATAATCTCCACCATTACCCATCACTCCCTACCATCAAGTTTGACTTCTGTCAAAGTTTCTAAGAATGAAATGTGACGACCACTACCTTCGCAGGTTATTATAGAACTAAAATTATCCAAAGTTTTCTCGAAGGGAGAGTTTTTTTTTTTTTTTTTTGGTCTGATTATCGAAGGGAGAGTATTTCCACCTAAACTATATTGTAATAAATCACAGAACTGATCAACTAAGTCATTCTAGCTTCTTCTTTCAAGCCATAATGACAAGCAACAAATGGATTGTTACCACCTCCTAATCAAAACATTTTAGGAGAATAATAACAAGCAAGCCTCTAATAGGAATAAGTTATTGCAAGATGCTCCTTTGGATGTGGCATGCTCATCAAACACTATACCAATGATACAGATGCCATAAAAGAGCTTTCTTTTCTAATCAGAGAAAAGAGATTACTTTAAGTTTTTAACTCTTCAAGGGATAAAGAATAATGTACCTGAAGAGGGGAATCCCCAGATAAGGGCTTCACACCTGTCACAGAGCAACCCATAATCAGGCCATGCCGGCGAACTCCACGGTACCACTTTGGACCAATTCTTTTTAGTTTAACATCTTTGAAACCTGCCTTTTTGAACCAATCAATGTATTCTTCCTCTGTTGGGAAGAGCATCCACATGTCTGCGAAAAAACGAGACAGCCAGAAGGTCGGGTACACAGGGCCTATAAGACAGGCTTTTCCTCCTATTTTAAGTACCCTGTATGCTTCCTTGATTCCACGCTGGGGATCCGGCCAATACTCTATACTGAGGAACAAAATCATAAGAATGCATAAGATATAGAGTTACCAACATACTTGTATAAACCTAAAACGTATAGTCTTACAGTTTGCTTTGTATCGGAAAAGCCCTAAGAAACCCAACCATCCGAAAGCATAATACACTCCCCAATTTATTCTTTTAAAGTTAAAATATTTGCCAGGACAACTAATTTAGATTTCTTTCATTCACCTCAATGATAAATCTGAAATAAGGAAAACAGCAGCATAACAGGAATGAAAGTTTCAAAGTAAGATCAGATTCCGATTTCACATCACAAATCTCAATCCTCACTTGCACTCCCTTCAAATGGAACTACATTACAGCAAAGCAATAGCAGCATAGATATTACCTTCCAGCAGAGAAATATCTATCCGCATAATCAGTTGGGAACGGCAGATCCTCGGCATCACCTTCAATTATCTTGCAATCTTTCAAGGGCTTCTTCTCCTTAGCCTTGGCAAGCTGGTGCGGTGATTGGTCAAGAATTGTAACATTTTTAGCATCCACATGCTTCACAATCCCCAGTGTTGTGAACCCAGTTCCACCTCCAACATCCACCACTGTCATGTTCCTGTCATAAAGATCAGCCGGCTCAAGAGCGTCGTCTCTCATATCCTCAGTCCAATGCCCAGGGTTTATCACATGATCATAGACTATAGATAAGAACCTATAGAACCAAAATGCTTCTTGCTTGTGCTGTATGAACCTAGGCTGAGAAGCAGGCCTTGAGGACGAGACACTGCATATGGGTCCTATAGTTCTAGCCTTGGAATTCCTACCATAACTAACAGAACCCCTTTTGGGGAAAGACCCATATTGAAAATTCCCACCAGAACCTAACCCAGTTGGTGCTATGCCAGAAGCAAGTTTCAGATTCTGAGCTCCATAGAGCATTGAAATAGCCATGGTATGATAATAGGAAACAAAACCCACAAAATTAAACCCCTAATTTGTACTCTTTCTTTCCCACTGAATACTGGAAACTAAAATCAAAGAAATGCTTCAGATAACATGGGGATTCCGAATCAGACTGAAGTGAGCATACAAGCAACAACCATGGGGATTCAGATTACCCCATCATATAAATATCAAACAAGTACAGGATTACCAGACAGAAGTGGCTTACCGACGGTTGTTCTACAAAGGGAGATAGGAAGAGAGAGTATTGATTGCCACCACAGGCTGTGGTAGTAGTTGTAGTAGTACTTGGGTCAGTGATGTAGTAGCTGTCAGACACCTTAAACGTACCGTTTTGACTTCCATGTACGACAAGGCTGGTACGTCTATTATTTCTGTCTTCTTCTGAGTCATTTACTCGGGTATCAAACTAAGGAGCTTCGGAGTTATATGCTCGGAGTTGGATTTGTCTTGCAAGAAAATGTCAAGCTTACAATCTCTACTTCCAATCATGGTTCTTTACTACATCTGGAAAACTACATATTACACTCTTATTTGATGGTCAAATAGTGACGAGGAGAAATTTTGTTCAGAGATCTAAGGCACACAAGGACCAAAAAACCGGCAAATACTAGAAGAAATACTGTACTATATACTGCACTCTCATTATTCAGAAACGGGGATCAAACTATGACTATATATATAGATTGCCTTTTGCCGCTTTCTCGGATCATGATTTATGACATCTCTGAGGCCACCTCTGATTGTCTCTTCAGGAGAAGTTCTGAAGGCAACTCCGGTGGACTGTCTGGTGACATGTCCGATGGAACTTCTGAAGGCGTCTCTGATGCAGTCTCTGAAGGTATCTCCGATGAAGTCTCAGTAGGTATCTCTGTTGAAGCCACGGGAGACATCTCGGATAAAGTATCTGAAGGCATCTCTGATGAAGTCTCTGAAGGCGTCTCTGACGAAGTTTCTGAAAGCATGTCTGATGAAGTCTCTGAAGACATAAGCTCTGATGGAGTTCGAACTTCCCTGAGTTGAACTGAGTTCTCAAAGCAGTGATGGAAACCAAAGTGAGGGAATCTCTCATACCAGGTGTCTTCCTGCTGATGTGTATCCCAATGATCACCACTGCTGCTCTTCCCATACTTGTGAACCCACCCTGAACCATTGTGGCCTTCGCCCCATGTTTTGTTCCACTGCTCTCCATACTTGCCTTCCCACCATGTTTCACCCTGCTTCACACCATGGCCATTTGGATCAAAATGTTCATCCCATTTATCACCCCATTTCGACCAACCATCTCCCTCGCAGCGTTCTGCCCATTTATCAGTGTATTTATCACTCCCACCATGTCCATCATACTTTTCACCCCACCTGCAACAGAAGGAAATAAACTGAAAACTTTGAAAATAGAACTATGTTCAACCAGAGGGAGAGTAGATTCATCGAGACATATGCACAAGTATTAGTATGTGCAAAGGAACTGCCATGAAGTTCTTTGTGGTCTGTTTCAATGAAGTTCTTTCTTGACCAAAAAAAAAAAAAAAAAGCAACTGCCATGTGGAAGATTTTCGGACTCCTTGTAAGATAGTTTAAGTTAATATTTGGTACCTTTCATGCCAAATATGAGCATGACCTGCATCAACCGGAGTATTTGGATCAATTGTACACCACTTATGAGCCCACTTCTCTGCTTGGCCTGATGCATCATAATGCTCCCACCATTTCTCTTGCCATTCATCGCCTCTACCATTCTTTCCCCATTTGTCTGCAGATTTCTCCATATGCACAAGTCCAGAGTTCTGCAACCGAATCAAAATTCGCAGTTCAGTTTGTCTTACAATATATGAAACATTTATATTCATAGATTAAAATAAACTATATGAAGTTGATACCATGAGACATGAATTTGGATAAAAAATTTGCATTGCATATCGGTGCAAAATAATTAATGCCTATAGAAGTGCAGGCAAATAGAGGGCCAACGTTCAACCAGATTGAAGAAAATGCACATACATGGAGGAGTTGTGCTACCAATAGGTGCAGGGATGCATAGACATCATCCGAGAATCAGGTAAGGGTGAGGCATTTGAATACAAAACATATTTCTAATAGGGAACACAGCGTACTATCTCCTTTACTAAAGAATATAAAACACATTTTACTACATAAACTCTAGCAAAGTTGCTGACTTGCTGTCTAAATCCAAATGGAGAGAATGGTTCACAAATGTCAAATTAAAACTCCGGTAGCCAGAGGAACAAGAGAAATCAACGAAACTAATAGGAACAAGGAAGTCACTGAATATCAATATTCTTTTCAATAATAGTTCTGACACACAGATGTTAAGAAGTCTAGGGCTACAAATAAGCTAAAAAATGGCTATGCATCTCTTTCTATGTCAATCCGGTGGGTGAAATATAGGATTACATTTTACAGAACATGGGTTGCAACTGCAAAAGGATAAAAAAAAAAACAGCTTTATAAGATGAATCTGACCTATAGTTCTTTCACACTCCCTCTATAAAAGTCCAGAGGTTTAGCAAAGATTTTGAGAAGGAATCTAGGAATACAATCACTATAATCCAATTATTTTTCCCGACCCAAAGATTAAGGCTAATGAAAAGAATCCGTATATGTCAAGGAAATGTAAAAATCATGAAGCATTAGTGGCAGCTTTAGAAGCATTCCTTGATGAGATTAAATGAAAGAGAAAAAGTATACTGAAGCCCAATAACCTGCCACATAGCTTCTTTCCAATGTTCACGCCAGACATTTCCATGTGCATCACGTCCCAATTTTTCTGAACCAAGCTCCTGTGGCCTAACTCATCTGCAGCTTCCCAGTACTTATCTTGCCACTCAGTAACTTGGTCGGCACTGACACCTCTGATCATTGTCCACCTGCATGTCACACCATCCAGCCTTTGCTCAACTCCAGATTCCTTCCACCACCGAGCTCCATCTGTATATACACCAGATAATGACTCCTCATCCACCTTACCAAGAGCACGAGCAGCTTCTGCAGCATGTACGGAAAACTCATGTCCAAGTTCATGTTTGTCTTTTGTGGAAGTAGACTCAGCGACATCCACTTTCTCAACCACCTTCAGTGACTGCAGAGGGGGAAGAAAAGGGTTCGACAGATTACTCTGAAGAGGAATTGAGAGAACATCCAAGGATCGCTCTTTCTCCTTCAACGGAAGACTCAAGTTTGGATTTGCCGAAGGCTTTTTTGCTGCCTGCAAGTCATCTGAACTATCAATACTCGGCGGTGTCCACGACCAAAAATCTGGACCTGGAGTCACAGCTCCTGAACTACCTTCTGACAGAGGCACAATTACACTCCCATCCTGCATTTCTATCAAAACTAAAAGAGTTCAATGTGCAATTCGAAGAAAATGCTCAAATCACCTACAAATAACAGGGAGCAATATGCAACTGAATGAATCACTCAACAAAAGTTCACAGAGACAGTAAACCAACAATCTGCAAGTACCAAAGAGGGACATGACTTATTTGAATATTCTCTGAGAATGGAAAATTTCCAGTCAATGAAAGTCAACAGTACACAAGCTGAGCATAAATTCAATAAATCAAAAACTTCACATGTTGTTACTAAAACAGGAAACCACAATCTCATTACTCTCTTTTCTTCAATAGCAGCTTTCACAATTTGACAGATGCAATCTCCAGAAATCAAATAAAGCCAAAATTTAACACTAAAAATTTCCATAATCATCATTAGCATCCAGAAATTTAAACTATCAAACTCCAAATATAATATCTAGAGCAACACAAAGTTCAAACCTTTACCTTCTTCTACACGAGCCTCGCCGTCCGGCTCAGTCCTCAATCCACCTAACTCCGGTTCACTTTCACTCCTCACTCCACCTGAACCGGACTCCTCCTTCTTCAAGCCGCTCTCTTTCAAAAGCGCGCGAGCCGCCGCGATCGCCGCCGCGGCCCGATCAACGATCTGCATTCGCTGAATCCGATCCCTCTCCTCCTTCGAAACCTCCAGAATCTTCTCGAACTCCTGGCTCTTCTTCTCCAAATTCTCCACAATCCCCTCGCCGTCCGCCGGAGCTGAATTCTCCACGATTTTCTGGAACTCCACCGCCTTCTTCTCGCTCTCCACCGCCTTCTTCCACATTCCGAGGTACGAGTCTCCGCCTCCGCCGCCATCCGAAGACGACGCCCTCAACCTCAAGCTGACTCCTCTGTTCCCGATTCTCCCAAAAGGTGCCGTCCGCGGCTGCTCCGTAAGGATCGGGCATCGGTACCTGTGGCGGTGTAAGTAGAAATGGGAGGCGCGTGGAGTACAGGCGCCGAGATGAGACGACGCCATTTTTGGGGGGGAGAGAGAGAGAGAGAGAGAGAGAGAGATCGATCAGTGGAGTGAAGAGTGGAGGAGAGGAAGTAACTGTAAGCTCAGATATATCTTTAAATTATTTTTTAAAAGGAGGGAAAAAATCATGTGTTTCGTACTTTCGTTCCGTGGAATTGAAGGAAAGCTTGTGATGCGGATTCTGTTTGGGCCAGATAATACTTTGTTTGTATTATTATTATTATTATGGGGACACGTGGAGGGAATTAGAGGGAGGAACGCGACGTGACCGGAAAGGGATTCTGTGTGACCCGTTAACGTGTCCCGAGACTTGCCGACTTGGATTGTAAAACAGCACAGAACCTTTGACGGCTTTGAGATTAGCTCTCTTGATCTATATGGCTTTAGGCAAAGGAGCTTTAGGAGCAGGTTAAGTCTCTAAGTCACCAACCAACCACACATGGTATGTCCCGGGCTAACTAAGAGTCTAAGACAATGGTTCATCCAGTGGCGGATCCAGCTCAAGACTTGCCTGGGCTGGAGCTTAGGTGAGATTTTTGGGCCCGAAATTCTACCAGACTCAATAAAAAAATTAAAAAAATAACCATACGAGTATACGACGTCTCTCCAGCCTAGTCCTCATATCCAAAGTCGAAACACCTCACCTCAAACCCCTATCGCTCGTCTGCAGTCTGCTCGCAATCGCTCGTCTCCTCGCCGAGTCGTCGTGACGCCGTCGCCTGGCCTGGAAAGAGGAGGAGGAGGAGGAGGAGGGACGCTATCAGAGATATACCAGAGCGCGAAGAAGCTCCTGCTCAGAATGCGAGACGGGCTCGAAAGGCTGGAGAGATTGGAGTACTCGAGTGGCATCGACTCGCTGGACCTTTCCATGTCCATCAGAAATGACCTCTCTCAGATCCAGTCTCTCTACGCCGATATAGACTGCCTCTGGCGCTCTGTCGCCGCCAAGTCTCAGCGCGATCTCTGGAAACGGTTAGGGTTTTTGGTCCGATTATAATCCTAATTCGATTTCATCCAGAATTATGGAATTGAGGTTTGGATTTTGATCTTTTGGTTTGCAGAAAAGTGGAGCAAGTAGCGGAGGTGGGTGAATCGTTGAAGGACAGTTTGGATAAGTATAGTTTGAGGAACCAGAGGAAGATGAATGAAGCCAGAGAGAGGGCGGAGTTGCTTGGAAGAGCTGTAAGGAATTTTCGGCATGCTTTTATTGTCCTTGGTGTTTGCTAATCATATTTCCTGATGCCAATGTTTTGTGATGCAGAATGGATTAAAAAAATTTATGCGTTGCATTTAGCCCATGTGAGATTTTCGTCCTAGATCCGTCACTGGGTTCATCACGTATTTGAGGAAAGAAATTAGTCAATTGATATAAAAATTTTGGAAGGAAGATAGCTTCTCAAATTAACTTTTACTTCGAGGAATGGAACTATGTGAGAAAGGAAAATTGAGTAACAATGTTGATTACCATCCTGCAGAAGCTACCTACTAAAGAAAAGCCCCATCTACTATTTAACCACTTGAATACAGGGCATATGTCACAATGTCACATACTCACATGTACTACATTAGTGTCACTATTGTATCTTCCTCTAAAGGACTACATATGTTTGTTGGACGTATTGGAGAGTAATAAATCTCACATTAGAAAAGTGATAAATAAAATATAATTCATAAGTGTGTAGATCATTCATAATTGCACTGAGACATTCTATGAGTAAAACTCAACACTTTAAAGGTGGTTAAATTGGGACAATATTGGTGCAAGATTAATCTATGGGCCAAGCTTGTTGCTGTTTAATATGGTATCAGAGTGGGTCCCTCTCCAATTACTTCTTCAATTCTCATGGGCCCGATTTAGGTTTCATCTCTCGCCCGGTCCGGGCTTCTTATCTCGTCATCAGAAAGTTCCGATTGGATTGTCACCAAGTGTCTCTTGGTTTGTTTCGTCTCAATTTATTCCACGTGCAGACCTTGCGTCAAGTGGCACGTGAGGGGGCGTGTTGGACGTATTGAAGAGTAATAGATCTCACATCAGAAAATTGACAAATAAAATATAATTCATTAGTGGGTGGATCATTCCTAATTACACCGAGGCCTTATGTGATTAAAACCCAACACCTTAAAGGTGGTTAAGTTGAGACAATATCGATGCAAGATTGATCAACGGGCAGAGGCGGAGCTACAGTCAGGTCCGGAGGGGTCCGGACCCCTGTTGGTTTTTCGACAAACCTCATATTAATATACATTTTTATAATCAAAGTCTTACAATATACCCTACTATGACATTGTACTAACCCCCTCCAGCGTCTCAAGCCCTTTTTGATACATTAAGGGGCACCCATGTGATCATCATCACCTTTGTATCTGAATAACAATATTAGAGAGAAGTAATGTAATAGAACAAGAAAAATAGTGTGAATTTTGAATATGATTTCTTAGTTCAGAATTTGAAAGGTTTGCATATATATATATATATTATATATATATATATATATATATATATATATATATATATATATATATATATATATATATATTGGGTTTAGGAATGACAGTTTAATTGTTTGTTAACATATTATTGTGTTCTAATTAATGACTTTCGGGACATTCAATAATGTCGATTTATGTTTTAACTTATGACCGATAATAGTAATTTTGATCGCATGAATTACTACCTTATTTCTGAACCCCTCTAAGATTAAATCCTGGCTCTGTCACTGTCCACGGGCCATGTTCATCGTTGTTTAACATGCCTACCAAACCCTTGTCTTCCTCTATATTCAACTAGTCTGATCTATATCTTTCTTATTAAAATAGCTAAGCTAGCTATTGATCATAATTTATATAGTCTAACCAACCACACAAACACTTGTACATTTATATGTATAATCGATATGATATGATATGATTGCTTTGCTTAGCTTAGCTTACCCATATCCTCAAGCCAAAACAGTATATTATGTGATTGTTTGGTACATGGGACTAAATGGTATTGTACTAGATAAGAGGTGCTAAGTAGTTTGTCATGTGTTTGGTGTGAGTGAGTACAAAAATAAATGGTATTATGTAAGACCTGTTTTGGCTCTCAACCTCCTTAGGTGGTGTTATTGTGAGTACTCATTTTTGAGATCCCAAAATTACACCATCTCTCTCCTTCCTCTCATTCCTCTCTTCTTCTGTGACTTCACTTTCTCTCCCATGACAATCAACTATTCTGATCTTCTTCTCTTAAGAGAGCTGCCGAAAACTCAGAATTTTTCCCTCCAAAAATAACCAGTCTTGTCAAGCCTCCTCTTGCCAAAAACACCGCCAGCATAATCAGGACCAGAATTTGAAACATAACCTTGTTGCAGAGAAAAGCCAATGTCAGAACGCTGCTGCTGGTGGCCGCCAGCTTTGTCGTCCTCCTTTCTCGTCAACAATAGTCATCGACAGCCCAACTTCCGAGGTGGGTTTCTCTTCGCTGGAGGTTTTAAGAGGGTTTAGGTTGGGAAGCTTCTCAATCACTGATTCCACATCGCCACCTTGCCGCACTTCTTCAAGAGCTCGCATAAGCAAACACCAGCCATTGATGTAGAGGAAGGAGGAAGAGGAGCTTTCGTGGGTTCAGGTTTTGGGATTTTAAGAGAGAAGATTTGAGATCAATCTTGAATTTGGGTATTGCAAATTTTTGATCTGGAACAATTTTTGATGATTGAGGAACAATCCCACCTTAAACTGTACTGCATCCCCAAACATGGTACAAGGTAGTATTGACTATTGAGTAAGCCTACTCAAATGAGAGTAGGACAAGTACTAACAATAGAGTGACCCAAAATAATACTAGGTACCAAACATGCATTATATGATCTTGATTAGTACTAATGCATTGTTATATCGTTAAGAGTAATGCTATGTGAACCACATTTTGAAAAACCACCTAAAGACCATCTTATGTGGCAACTTATGTGGCAACTTATGTGGTATTGCCACTTCATCAAAGCCTAAGTTCAACTTTTTATATTTTATATTTTCTTAATTACAAAATTCATTTTTCTTTTTTCACTTTCATGATTTTATCTTGTAACCCAATTTTTTTTTCCCTTCTTCTCTCTAATATGATCTTTGCCGTTTTCATCTCTGTCAGACGTCCAACTTCTAATCTCTCCTCTCCCAATTGCAATAGCACAACATGCATAATGATCATGAACTGATCACATTATGACAGTGGATTTAGAGGACGTTGGGGCAGTTGATTCAGCAGGTCCCATTGGAGACCATTATCATGATATATAATTTGATGCTCTCCCATGCATTAGGGGAAACTTGGACATGAGAGAAGTCCCAAAGTTAGTGCACAATGGTCAGGGGGAAGAGATAAGTGCTCACTATCAATTATATATTAACAATTGAATTCAACACGAAATTGAGGTTTCTCTTTTGAGAAATCACAATGATATTGATATCAAAGGGAAATGCTAGCCGACCTGTTGATCAATTGAAGAGAGGTAAGAAGCTGGTTGAGAAAGAGAGACAGGAGGAGAGATTAGAAGTCGGATGTCTGACGCAGATGAAGACGAAGACGGCAAAGATCATATCAGAGAAAAGAAGAGGGGGGGGAATAGGGTTATAGGATAAAATCATGAATGTGAAAAAAGAAAAATGAATTTTGTAATTAAGAAAATATAAATATATAAAGAGTTGAACTTTAAGTTTTGATGAAGTGACAATGTCATATAAGGTGGTCTCTATGTGGTTCACCTAGCATTAATCTATTGAAACAACTTGATATTCTTCACTGTTGTTTTTATGAAATTTTCCTGTTACAAATTAATATTTAGGAAATTCATGTGTATAATATGCGATTTTCTTATATTCAAGTGAAATGAACATAAGTTAACATGTATGAAATAAACACTAGTTTTTCTTATCGGTATACATTCCATGTAATAAGATCTTGCTTGATAACCTAACCTTGACCTTGCTTACAAGAAGCAACTACTGTAAGGATTCCAACCCTCCATCATACATAGAAGTCATTACTGCAAACCGTAAGGAGTACTGAATGATGCAAAGTTGCAACAACGCAAGGATAATAGCTTCTTTGCTTGACATTGTCAACAGATCAGATGGCATATGGCACCTCTTGTGTATCATCTTCTATGAGAAGGTGCACAATCTCAGTATTTAAGGTTATTTGAAAGCGATAAATCTGTTTGCATTTATCAATTACAACAAAGTTGGTGCCTCAAATTATAAATTCTCTCTTAGCCTTTGTTTAAATTAGGCCTCATCACCTAGCCCGGCCCTACCCTAAATTTTAGGGTTTAAGGTAGGGTCGGGTAGGGCTTTGACTTAGTCAACAATATTTAGGGCCGGGTTGGGTCGGGCCGGGGCTCAAATATGTAAGCCTTTGCCCGCCCTTAAAGCTCATTTCACTACCCGGCCCTTTGAATAGGGCTAAATAGGGTCGAAAGGGCCGAATATGACGTTATTTTATTTAACGAAATAAATTCATGAGTTTTAATTTTTCTCCCTCAAATATTACATCAAGGGATATATGTGATACAAGACCTTATTTTTAGTCATATTTAATATACATATATATTATATTTAACTTAAGACATCTAGAATTATTAATCTAAGTAGTTATATTCATATATTTCATTAACTATGTCTCTAAATCACCAAAAATCAATTGCTATCTAACAAAGAAAAATACAAATTAAAGAAATAAAGCTTTAAAGATTAGTTGTATTGTGTAAAAAATAATAAATATATTAAAAACAATAGAAAATAAGTAATTATTAAGACCTAAATGACGGGTTTTTAGGACCGGACCGGGCCTGACCCTAAAATATTCAATAAAGTAAAATCGTAGAATAGAACCGGGTTTCATTTGAATGATCATTGTCCTGTCTTAATTGAAAAGGGCTAAGACCGAATAAGGCTTCGACTCCATAAGCAAGGACGGATTTTAAGACGGCCAGGGCGAAGGGCCAAATGATAGTTTAAATGATAGATGATCATCGATGAGGACATACAGTTGCTTGATAAGGAAAGCTATAGATGAAATGATGGCTTTGTCTTTGTCCACCCAACACCAGAATCCATCTATTTGGACTATTCCGGATTATATTCTTCTGCTGGGACCTCTTTCTTATTTTTCCAGTTTTCTGACGCAAAAGCTGTACTGAGCAAATTGCTCTGATACTGTTTCCTTTATTTATTTGTTGTATTACTCTTGATGATGAGGTTTGGTTTACTATTTTACAATAATTGAATAATTAATTAACTGCTTCATTATCATGTTTAGCTTACGGTTTCTGAAGGGGGTCCAGAAATGATAATGTTGAATTTTCATGCATGGGGTGAATAACTGGGTTTTAATACAGTAAGATCAGTGTGATGTCAAAATTAATACTGAGATGATGCACCTTCAAAAACCATAATATAATTAATTTCTTGATATGTCTCTAATGCCTATGATTGACATATATATATATATAGGTTTTTTTGGCTAAAGAGATCCTTATTTATTTTTATGGTGCGGATTTCCACTTTAGACTCATTTTTTAATCGAATTTTCACATCTTCACCGTCTAATATTTAGATATTAATGTATAGATCATCTCTGTAAAATTTCAGCCAATTTGATTATCATTAAGGCACTCAAATTCGATTAGACCAATGGTCAAACAAAATTCTGTCGAATTTAAACCGTTGATGTTTATAACAGAAAAATGTAATTTTGAGTGTCTTAATGATAACCAAATTAGCAAAAATTTTACATAGATGATCTATACATTTGTATCTAAAGACTAGACGGTGGAGATGTGAAAATTCGATTGAAAAGTGAGTCTAAAGTGGAAATCTGCACCGTAAAAATAAATAAGAACATCCTTACCTGAGAAAGCCTGTATATATACAGGCCGGATCAGGAGCAGACGTCCTCACAGCCTTTAAAGTGCGAACGTCCCTCCGTTCTCCACCGTCCGGTGCCGATGACGGTGCTCCTCCCCGATGACTTTTCTTGTCCACGAGTCTGCCGAATACTAGTTTGCAACCGAGATCGATCTTGTCTGAAGTTTTGGGTAGAGATTGCTGCCCAGACCTTTAAATCGATCTCGCTAGCAAGAGAAAGTCATCGCGGATGCCTCTGATGTCCACTCGGGTGGAGGAGTGTGGTCCGGTGGAGACGGAAGGACTTCCGCACTTTAACCTTTGTCCGGAAGTCCGCCTCTGAACGCCTTTGTGTGTGTCATATATATATATATATATATATATAGTTCCTATCCAGAGCGAAGCTTCACTTTGAAATTAAAGTGTGAAGTTCCTTATTTGACTCACTTTTCGGTCATATTTCCACATCTCCACCATTCAGTTTGTAGAACCTAATGCATAGATCACTTCTGTCGAGTTTCATTGAATTTGATGATCGTTTGGGTTTTCATAATCGTTATTTACGCAAACAGTTCTGAATAGACAGATTTATGGTCCGTTTATTGATTTAATCTAATTCGGTACCTTAACGATTACCAATTTGGATGAAACTTGGCAAGAGTGATCTATGCATTAGGTTCTTCAAACTGAACGGTAGAAATATGGAAATATGACCAAAAAATGAGTCAAATAAGGAACTTCACACTTTAATTTCAAAGTGAAGCTTCGCTCTAGATAGAAACTGTATATATATATATATATATATATATATATATATTTGATTAAAAATACACCTTCAACTCTTTCACCTCATCAGACTCCTTTAATTGATAGCTAGTTTGGCTAGAAGTTTTAACTGTTTTTATGTATATGAAGTTGTGAACTAACTCTCCACCATCATTTAGGAATGGGAGATTCTACTTGAGAGTTTGGAACTCTAAGAAGTACAATGACAGTGTTCAATACGGATCGTAGGTACTGAAATAATCCCTATAATGACAGGACAGTTTACCAGAGGATAGAACTGCAGCATTACAAGTTTTAACTGATGAATTGTTATGTTTTGAATTTTGATAGCCTGTGAGAGGTAAAATGTGGGTTTACACTTTCACTCTTATATGTCTATCACATAACTAGTGGTTAGATTTTTGTGGCAGCAGGGTGTCATCAAATTGAAAGGTCACAATTGCCGGTGTAGAAGGTTTCCTAAGAGCTTTCAGTCACCTCGAAACTTTTTCAATTATGCAGTGGAGTGGGGGCAAGTTGAATTATGAAGTTTTAGAGTATGATAGTTCGAGCCCACCTCTTTGTGATTTGCACTGAAGAAAAATCTAGCTGAAAGCGAAGTTCATTAGCATATTGTGACCATGTCATTGAAATCCTTGGCCTGTTTTGCTTTTAGCAAACCCAGCACTCCACATTAAGGTTTTGATTAGGTCTCCTTTTCTTCACTGAATTGTAGTGATTTAACAAGTCCTTTGAATAATTAAACGAGAGAAGAACAAGAAAGAGTGGACAAAAGGAGCCTCATCAGCTGTTTCCCAATGCAGATGCAACAGTTTGAAAAGCTTCGAGTAGCTCCAAGTTGTTATGCACTGTTCATATTAGTGTCTTGTTTCAGTTAGGCCTCCAACACCACACATATTCCATGTAAAAGCAAAACTGTTTCTTGTCCATAATTGAAGGTTGCATATGAGTTAGATTACTTCATATTCATTAATAATGCATAATGTTTCTTGGATGTGCTGTGTACTTTATTGTCTCTAAGACTTGCTAGTTATTACTCAGGTAATCGGTACACACAAAATTTTGATGATCTATAACCTGTCGAAGTAAGATTGATCGACCTAGTCAGATCGATCGAACACCAGCTAGATAGTTTTGAAAGATCACATCAAAGCGTGGCTCAATGGTTTTTTCTGCCGATACTAGTCAGATTGATCAAACACTAGCTGGATAGTTTTGTTTGAATAAAAGTTTCTGGCTGGTCAGCACTAGCGGAGATACAATTGTTCTGTGACTTCTATCTTCGTAGTAGGGTTGAATCTGTATCAAGCACAGTAGTTTCACAAGCTGAAAGACTTGATGCTAATGGCTGCTAGTCTGTTCGATCAATACCCTTCCCCCACTTCCCCTTTTTCTGGTACTGCGAAAAACGTCCTCAAAGTGCCAAATGACGTGGTGAGAGCTTCTCAAAGTGCCAAACAAAATGGTTAGAGCTAGTCAGGGCAGCTCAACATGGAGATGATATACTCTTGCAGCTATCATGTCGATCGCAGCATTTTGAGTCGAAGTTGGTGAGGGCGCACCACAGCGATCATTACCACTATGAGAACCCTAGCGAGCTAGAACAATATTTCTCACTAGCTACATATGGTATCAGCAACTGAAAATGGTTTGTCGTTGACAAAATCAAGCAACAAAACCTGTATGCTAGAATGATTTGCAAAATGATCCGTGTGTCCTGATCAAGCACATTTGTAGAACGTACCCGTGGTGGAGGAGACGGACCAAGGTGTTTTGAACCATATGCATATGTACTATTGCCGGAATGAAACGCAGCATAGCTAGCAAACTGACAACTTGATATCTCTGTGCCCGAGAGAGAGGCAGAAAAACCATGTCAAGACCAGCATCGCTGCCCTGCAGATTCTTCATACCTACTTTCCATCACTACAAACAGATTGGTCTCTCGTCAGCGCGTAAGATACAGCAACTCAATTAGTGGGTCATCATATGGACTGAAGCTACAACCGTCTTAGTATGCATTGTTGTGAAGAGGATTTGAGACATGCCTCTCTATGGATATATGGCTCTAAAGTCCTCTTTAGGTATTTGCCGACCTTGCCTACGTACCATATAAAAATGCAATCCCTGCTGAAAGAAAATCCCAGGAAACAATGCCATCTTTTCTTGGTAAACGTAAATCTACCTATATTGTTTTAAACTGTAGATTACCACTCACACCTCGTGGCTTAGTAGTTGGTAAATCTATCTAGCTAGTTTAGGGATTCGGTAAAGCATGATGAATAGGTAGAATGAAATCTTCCGCTCTTATCAATTGGTTAACGAGATGAGACCTGTGTGCTCCATTACTTATGTGAAGCATGTCAATCAGTTTTGTATGTATCGTATGGAGAGGGAGTGTAATACTCCAAAGAGTGAGACAAAATATGACTGAAACCAAGCAAAGTGGAGACAAAGAGCACCAGAATACATAAAACACTATAGTAACTTCAAAACGGATCTATCATTGTTGATATCAAAACAGTAACATTAACTTGAACCAGGTAATACAATAGTTCGGATAAATTATTGTGGTTTGACAAACCATAAAAGCATCTTTGTGACTAAAGGATACACATCTCTTCATATTGTTAAGCATGTTGGTACAAAAATTATTGGCTATCTTTTTATGATTAAAACACAAGAATACATGTTACATGTTGTGGCCTGGTAGCAAGGACTGCTCAAGTGAAAAATGAAAAACCTGACAGATCTCATGTGCATCAGTAGTTCATGCATGTGCATCATTTTCATTCACTAAGGATGGCAGCCGTGTTTGCCATCCCGATTAGACAGATTCCCTTGTTGTATCTGTTGTATCTACTGAGTCTGACCATGTGCATATTCAAATGTATTTGCTTCAGTTTTTAAGTGTTTGAATTTCAAATACCTTTTAAGAAAACATTAGTTAAGCTCCAAGTTAGTCTAGGGTGGTGTGCAAACCAACTCGTGACCACATAACTTGAGCCTTTGGTAACTAGCGGGGTTTTGTGATACACAAACCAAGTCAGCAGCTGCTCATGTGATGCACCACCCAAGCTATCAGCTGTCCTAAGTGTCCTCTTAGGTAAAATGGTTTTATAGTCTTTATGTTTGACTAATCTGATCTAGTTTTTCCAAAACTATTTGTCTTATTCTTTTGGCTTGATTTTTTCCTAGGAAAGTCTATTCTCAGCTTTTGTCTTGTGAGTGGAATGATCCCTAGGGTCCTATCTGTCCTAGTATTTCAGACAAACAAGTAAAGTCCAAAAGAACCTTTGGTAATGTGGCTAACGTGCTTGCTTCCTCATAGCTGTGCACTTTACCTATAAATAGAGAGCAAGACCTCTCTTGCTCTTTGGTTGTTGAAAATAGTCTTGTTTGTTTTCTTCCATTGAGTCTAACATTTTGCTAACTGCTCATATATCTCTAAGTATTCCCTGTGATTGTCAATCTTAGAGCTAAGCACCAAAACCTTTTCAAACTCATATCTTTGTGCATTTGCATACCTTGAGATTTGTCTAGGTGATGCAACAACCCCGGCGAAGCTGTCTTTGAGAATTAGCTAAAGGTGTTAGTTGGATTCTGCATAGAAACATAGATTCGTGCTATATATGTGTAAAACACTTGAGTGACAAGAGAGCAAGTTCAGTTGAGTGTTAGTAGCTAGACTAGGCAGTATAGCTAGGTGTTGTGTCATCATCTGAGTTGTGAGTCTTGTAAGAAGTGTCTTTATAATAGTGGAATAGTTTGTCTCTTAAGAGTTAGAGGCACGCAGTTTTTCTCCGTGGTTGCAGGGTTTCTACGTATAAAAAACGTACTGGTGTTATATCTTTTACTATCAGTACTTGCCTATTTATTTACACAACTTAGTCTCACAGCAAACAGGATAGCACAATCTTTGCTATCCTTGTGTACGGGATAGAGCAAAAAAAGTTGTCAGGGCCTATTCTCCCCCTCTACGACCTTCAACACAGCAAATTAATGTTACAACTAGCAAGTACCGTGAGCAAAGCAGGCAGCTCAAGTGGCATAAACTATGGTGAGATTTAAAAACAGGGTACCCTGGAGGTAAGGTAAATAACTTGCGACTGAACTGTTCCCAGACTGGTCCGCTTTTCTTCCACCGTAAACAAATTGTAGTAACGATAGCAACAAATATAGCAGTTCGACAGACAACACAATCAAGTAAGATCAAGAAGAGGTTTGGAATCTAACCGATCGGTATTCACGGAACATTCATAACTTGAATGGACTCCAATATGTCTGAGACAGCAATGACAAGGATCTGAAGAAGAATGAAATTTAACAGCAATGGTCAGTTATTTGACAAGTCAGGCATTTGAAATGCATTAGCAACAGGTCCCTAAGTGGAGCTAGTGATGAGTAAGGCAATCAGAGAACAATGACTTCAGACAAGCCAAATGACAAAACATGCAAAAGAAGAAAAAGGGCACAATTCAACCTTGCACATGAATTTATTCATAACAGTAAACTAATTTTTTCTTTATGCAATGTCAAGATAGGCTACGATTGCAAGGAGAACATCATTGTATATAAATTTTAAAACTTACACAAGTAACAATAATGGAAGAATGCATACATGCAGTAGTGGACTGAAAATCTCATACAGCAAAATTATACACGAGGAGGAAACAAAGACATGCAAGAATGGTGCGACAATGTATAAAGAGGAAAAAGTCCAAGTATATGTCATTAAGAAATGTTAGTCCAGCTTCTAGACAACTAGGCTTGATGCATTAACCTCTATATAACAGGAATTTTTTCAGTAATAGACCATGGGTACCAAACGGACAAACTACATATGAATGATTCTGAATAATCAAATGAGCATTCGAAGTTTATTTCATGTCTGTGTGGGTTTTGTCATTTTGTTGAATATGTTCCATAATCCTTCCACACTAAAGTTGTAAAATCAACAGAATCATTAAAATTCAGGTGCAAAATCCATTCTAGCAGAAAACAAGACTTCTTATTGAGACAATTAATGCACATCAACTGCAAGTATGTTATGTGATATATGCAACCAACTCAGGCAGCTTCATACCACAGAACACTAAAGTACTTACCAACTGGACAAGTCCTTCAGCTGAATCACAGACATATATATTACCAAAGCTAATAACAGATATTAGATAATGCTTACCCATCTTGGCAGCAGAATACAAAGCTCCTCCGAGATACTATCTGAAAATGATGATCCAACAGCTGGGAGTAACATAGGTTCATGACGTTTCTCTTCCCTCCACCACCTCTCGATCCTCAAACTAACACTTCTGATAACAGCTAATGACTTCTCTGGGAACTGGCCCATCAGAGCATCAGCTCGCTGCCTCACTGCTTCAGAAACATCAGTTATTATAAGAAACATCACATAACTAGCAAGTCCCGATTAACGTGTCCCGAGACTTGACGACTTGGATTGAAAAACAGCACAAAACCTTTGAGATTAGCTCTCTTGATCTATATGGCTTTAGGGCTTTAGGGCTTTAGGCAAAGGAGCTTTAGGAGCAGCAATGAGGTTAAGTCTCTAAGTCACTAACCACATGCATATGGTATGACCCAGGCTAACTAAGAGTCTAAGACAATGGTTCATCACGTATTTGAGGAAAGAAATTAGTCGATTGATATAATTACCCTATTCGAAGGGAGATAGCTTCCCAAATTAACTTTTATTTCGAGGAGAAGTAAATTAATTGCGTAACCAATATCTATACAAAGTAATAATAGGACTAATAATAAAATTACAAGTATTTATGTAGTCTACCTATCATGAGATGAAGATGCTAAACAACTCGTATCTATAGCGTTCTATTTGGATCTGTTGGGAAGAGAAGTAGAAAGAGGTTTTGTTTCATAGTTATGTTTCTTCATTACATGCATGTAGTCTAAACAAAACAAAAAAACAAAAACTTAAAACACGTGTGTGTTGGCATGAATCATTTTTCGTCACTCTATCACCAACCCTTTCCGTTAGTTCTTTGATTGTGTTTATGAAAATCGAAGAACACTATGTAATAATTAAAAGGTGCTTAATTACTACTAGTGATTTATTAATGTCATACAACTTCGGTGAATGTCAAAAAAAATGACAAAAAGATGCATATCATTGGAACCTAGTCAAAACTTACTTGATACATTTGCTAAGTTATTGAATCTGAAATAAAAGAAAATGTAATCACAATATTGCTAAGCTAAAAGAAAATGTAGTAATTAAAAGATGCATAATATTGGTAAGAAAATTGACCGTAGATTCTATTTTTGTCATATGCAGTCTACGCACACAGTCATGAAGGTTTCTGCAAATAAGTCAGTAAATATGGCATCATTAATAACCTGATGCTAGCAATTTAAAGTTTTGTTTTTAAAATTAGAGTTCCATATATAATTGTCAAAGTGTGGTCATTGTTGTCTCTTGTCCAGATGTTATACTTAATACCACCTTTCAATTTAGGTAAAAAACATGAAGGCAAAAAACGCGAGTACCTACGATGGTGAATGCATACCATGCATCTTCAATGGAAATCAAGTAACTTCTTTCTATATAAGCTGCTAAAGGAGCCTCATCTCTTCCCTTTAAATCTGCACTCATTCTCAAAACCCATCACAGCATCCATTTGTTGCATTTCGATCAGGCTATCTCTAGCTCTCTACAAAAACAACAACAAGAACAAAAATTATCTATATATCTGTCTCTCTCTAAATATGCCATCCTCAAGCTCCTCGAATTCTTCAGCATGGTCGGAGCCATCACCGAACAGTAGCACTACATCTGCATTGATCGCCACACCACCCTCATTTGAGACTATACTGTCGCCATCTTCGTATGAGTTGGGAATGTCATCCCGATTTGAAATAAAGAGTTCATCAAAGCTATTTGATTTAGAAAACTTCGTAGACCACTTTCCACCGACGCAAATAATAGACTACCGTGAGATACAAAGAAACCAAGGGATTTATTCATCTCCTTCTTCAAAGGAGTTGGTTATATATAACCAGAGAGACAACACCTTGAAAACCTGCAAGAGCGACTCGAGAAAGTTGTCAAGAATGTTGTTTATGTAAGATTGTCTACCTTATTAGAAATCTGGTATTACATTAATTTATCATAGTAACTTTACATAAACTTTAACCAGCTGCTTTTATGCAGAAAGAGGTGAAAATGTTATTGTTACAGGCAAAGGGAGAGAAAATGAAAGAACAACAGCTTGAGCATGACAGTGGAACTAGCGTGGTGATTTTTCATTTCTTTTCTAGTTATAATGTTATACATCTACATCTATTTTCATTTTAATTGTATATATTTCTAATCTTTGATAAAAACAATTATCTTGACCAATTTGTTATTCATTTAGAGGGAAGAGGCCACTGATTCGACGAATGAAGACGGTAAACAGATGATACTAACAGTAGAGAATGCTCAGGTCTACCATGAGAGACCTAAAATATTAGACACGGTGATTCATCATTTTTCATAGATGATAGCTTTTACAAGAATAGCAGAATTATCCTTAACCAATTGCATCATATTCGCTTCCTTTCAACAGGACTTAACCATGACTCAGAGGCAAACTCGAACAACGACCACCAAGCTAGTGGCATACATTTCGGATGTGTCATTTGAAATACCTAAAGATTTTAAAGTTGACAGTGACACTGTAAACAAGGTATATGATATATATTTTTTGGTTTACAACATTATATTTCTTGGAGCGGATTCTACGTACCAAGATGCACTGGTGCACTTGCACTATTAATGTGCAAGTCTTCAAATCACCGTATGTGAAGATCGAATAAAGATTAGAGACCTAAATTCCTTCATTTCTTTGACCTTAGTCCTCATCACCTGTGTTGGAAACACTTAGGACTATTTTTTTTATGTTTGAATTTTGTTAACAATACGTATTAGAATACATACATGATAATGCGACGTAGATGACCGGATAAAAATATTACATATTAGTTGTTCGGTTCACTTGCACGCGCGTGCAAAAATTTTCATATATTTCTTCACATGAGTAAGCATTAGAAGGTTTGTGTAAATATGGATCTCATGTTGTGTTTGCTGGGTTTATGCATGCAGTTTGTGCCTAAGGATGAAGTCCTTATGGAAATTACTGCACAGAGTTACAAAAAGTATAGTTTTATTGATAGACTTCATGGATGGGATATGGAATGTAGGATGAGACTAAGTGGCGGCCAACAATTTGATAAGGTAATTTTTCATTAATTTGATTTAACGAATATTAATCTTGGAAACGTCATATGGTTGAAATTGATCGAAGATAGTTTATCCATGATTGATTCAAGAAGCATAATTAAAGTTTTACTTAAAATTGTTTCATGCAGTATTTCACGCACTTGCAGTTTGTTATGAGATCAATTTGTGAAATTGTTAGGTTTATCCTTTATGAGGTAAACCCAAAACAGTTAAAGGAAGCCAACCGAAAACGTAAAGCGGTAGAATTAGGAGAGTGAAATTTACACTCTCAAATTACGAACCACAGTCCCTTTGTTTAACTTTTTATTTTTCTTTTAATTGTTTTTCGTTTCCCAGCAATACCCTCATTGATATACTGCAATACCCTCATTATTTTTCTTATCTTTGTCTCCCCTCTTTAAACTTCCGATGTGTATTTCAAGGTTTTTACATTGAGTTGGGCTTGTTGTACGATCTTTTGATTTAATTATTAAGACTCAATTCGAAGACTGATGTACAATGAAGCTTTGTAACTGCTTTTATGTTCCTCATTCGCAAATATTTCAATGACAATGGCTTTAATTTTCAAAAGTTTACCTTTTTTGAGAAGAAATAATTGCATTGATAAGCAATTTAGATAAGTACATCAGCTCTAAGTACATTGGCTTTACCTTGGCGAAACGTGGTTGATTGAGATGACATCAATAGGTACAATATTGCAATTATTTGGAAATTCACAAGATCTGAGAGTGAGGGTTATCTTTCAGTCAGGTAGTTATATTGTTCGGAACACTGTTGTGATTTCTGAGAGAGAGAGAGAGATCAGCTGAAGTGATCAGCTTAAAGAGTCTTTTGATAAATCAACAGAAAACTGAGACATAGTAAATAAAAGGGAGTGCAGTTTGTAATTTGAAGAGTGTATATTCACTCCTGTATATTTAATGGTAAGTTCTACCCTACAGGTTTCTATTATACGGTCATTGCTGAATTGAAAATTAATAGTAAGAACTATACTTTTCATTTGCATGTTCCTTATATAAGCAATTGTTCTTCTCTATATATAGGATCCATCTGACGAGATCGAGCGCACAAACTACATTGAAAAATAACTGCCCGCCAGAATGTCCCATAAAAGCGTTGTCGGTGATTTTGAAGAAAAGGAGGAGTTCTACATGGAGTTGTTTTTTATGTGTATCGAGGAGTAACTTGAAGCACGTAATTGGGGTAGAAGTGCCACTATGAACACTAACATTTTAGCTGTGTATCTGTACGTGGATATACAAATAGGAGAACACTACTAGCAAAATTAAGCTTTACACGGATAAAAACTGTGTGAGATGCGGCTATTTCATACGGATTTCAGTGTGAACAAGCTAACACTCACGAAATGGGTATCCGTGCTGTTTGTAGGGGGCTAATGCTTAATTCACATAGATAAAAAAGTCTGTGTGAATAGTTGATGTGGGTCCCATCATTTATTCTAAATCGTAATTGATATATAAAATGGTTAATCAGTGTAAATAGTTTTGTATGTCACACAGATTTATGTGTGAAAATGTTTAAGAATTTAAAAAAAAATATTCTGCAAATTAATTATCAAATACATTTGCAGCTAATTTTTTATCCTGAAGATTTGAATTCCCATAAGAGAAATTTAAATACACACCCTTAATATCTTAATACACACCTCTATTATTTTATGTTTCTATTAAGATTTTATAGATAAGCTAAATGACCAAAACAAACATTTATTATTAAAAATAAATAAAAATTCGCGCTAAAAGTATTATTTTCAACATTTTCTACCCTAAAATCGTCAAAAGCACGTCTTCTCCCCCAACCCCAACTCTTCTCCACAATTCATTTGGGTTGTCTTTTTCTTCTTTTTTTTTTTTTTAATCTGTATCAGCTTTAGTTTGATCTTGTAGATCATTATCATGTACTACATCTTTATCATGACATGTTTTATTGAATAACTAGCTATATATCTATGTTTAATAGCTACTATACTTCTACAGTTTTACTAGCTTATGAATTTTGAAAACTTGTATTGGTGATTTGGAGTTGGAATTTAACAATAATCATTTGATTATAAATTGAACGATGATAACCAAAAAATTTTAGCAAAAATTAGACGAAATAATATGTAAAAAGAGGTACCAAATAGTAAATATATATTAATTACATTAAATAATAGAATATTTCATAAATTAAGAGCATTTTAGGCAGTTTGGAATGTGTATTAAGTATAATACTGAAATAAAAAACTTGATAAGTGGTGTATTAAGTAAGGAGTGTGTATTAATATTAGAGGTGTGCATTTAAATTTTTTTTTTCCCATAAACTGAATCGAAATGCACAAAATGAATTCGCAATCTACATTGTACCATAACAAAACAAAAAAAACTCCTTTACATTAGATTGATACCAAAAACAAAAAATCCCAAGCATATATTGATGAATTATTCTACTATAGATCTCTGAAATAAGTTACATCTATACATAACATTTTATGTCTAGGAAAAAAGAAAGAGAAACCTATGCCAAATCATGTCATGCCAATCCAGATTTCGTTGTTGTTGTCCCACTTCTTGAGCTTCCGGTGAGTCTCAGGCAGCTTGACTAGAAAATGAACACAAAACAGTAACAATAAAAACATAAGAAAATGAAGCTCACAAGTTGATCTGCAAATCAATGATAAAACAAAGATATGAAAAAGATTCATAAGACAATATTAGTATATTTTAATGAAGTTTAAAGAATTGCAAAGCCAAGTACAGAGAAACAAAAGATAGTGTCTACCAACAGGTGATTGCTTCACTTTATCCTCTTCATTTTCTCAGCTTCTTTGAATTTCAACTCCTCCATATATCTATTGCTCCTCATACTTGATCACATCACATGTTTGCAGTAATTAAAGGCAATATCTATTGATTGAAGTTTTTTTTCAGATTATATAACTGAAATTGCTAAAGCAAAATGAATCGATACTTACTGAGCCACATGACTGCTCATATCACCTGCAAAAACCAGATTTCAAAAACCTTTCGGAGTGAACAGATCTAAAGCAATCCACCATAAGTAACTGGAACCAAGAATCACAAAGAGAAAAATGTTCAAGATCTAATAACAAATTCAACATAGTGTATTAGGATAAAAATCAAAGAACACACCTGAAACCGATCTACTTTTTCTTGAATTCAAGATCAGATTTGGCATGAGTTTCAACATGATTAATGGTTTGACTTTTGAACCCGTGTGATGAGCTGGGATCGTGCATGATGGTGGCGGCGGTGTGAGATGCCGACGACCGTAGGCTAGCGCCGGAGCCGACAAAGACATGCAATTCATGAGTTAGAAAGATAGAGAAAGAGATAGAGGGTCTGGCTACAGGTTTAGAAAGAAAATGGGCACAAAGGGTCGTATTGGGATAGGGTTAGTGTGGATCAAATTTTTTGTAGTTTCTTTGCTCTAATCTTTTATCAGTGTTTCACACGGATAAAAGTGTCTCTCATATTTCACACGGATGTCAGTAGCAAAAGTTTTTTGATACAGATATATGTGTCAACATTTCACATAGTTGAGAGTGTGATTCACATTTCACACAAATATATGTGGCCAACAATATTAGTTACGGAAATCTGGTTCGTATATAATGATAAAATTAATTATTGTTAGTTATACTAATATTTTACTCCTACAGATATTTGTGTGCATTATAGTACATACATATATCCGTGTATAATGTTAATACCATGTTTCATATTCACACAGTTTTCCGTGTCAATTAGTATTTCACACAGATTTTTGTTACTGTTATTATTGTATAAAATAGTATGGGTCCAGCAAAATCTTTTCAACACGGTTTTCTGTATAACTAAACATTTCTCACAGATTTCCGTAAGAATTAAGTAGTATGTGAGAAAAGAATCCGTGTGAGATGTTTTTTGGGCCAATTACATATAAGTCCACTTTGAGACATTTTTTCCCACATAAGTCCACCCCAACATTTTTACTCACATAAGTCCACCCAAGCTTAAATAAGGTTTTGGTTTAGGTATTCAAGTTCAACATAATTACAGACTGCCATCCAACAAAAAAAATTAGATTTTCTCTTTTATATTTACAAAAATGTCACTAATGTAAAAAGTCAACAACCACTCTTCTCCCCGGAAAAGTCTCTGGCAAACCTCCGGCAAGGTCTCCGACGGACTCCGGCCGACCTCCGGCAATGTCTCCGGCCGAATTCCGATGAGGTTTTCGACAGTTAAGAAAGCTACTACCGCCACCAACAAAAGCTACTATCCCTAGCTACAAAAGCTATTATCACCGACTACAAAAGCTACTGCTACCGACTACAAAAGCTACTACCACCAGCAAGAAAAGCTACTATCCCTAGCTACAAAAGCTACTGCTACCGACTAGAAAAGCTACTACCACCAGTAAGAAAAGCTACTACCGCCAGCAATAAAAACTACTACCACCGACTAGATAAACTACTACCACCGACTACAAAAGCTACTACCGCCAACAAGAAAAACTACTACCGCCAGCAAGAAAAGCTACTACCGTCAGCTACAAAAGCTACTATAGCTAGAAAAACTACTACCACCGACTACAAAAGCTACTACCACCAGCAAGAAAAGCTATTACCGCCAGCAACAAAAGCTACTACCACCGACTAGAAAAGCTACTACCGCTAGCAAGAAAAATTACTATTCCTAGCTACAAAAGCTACTACCATCGACTACAAAAGCTACTACCGCCAGCAACAAAAGCTACTACTGCTAGAAACAAAAACTACTACTAACAACAAAAGTTACTATCCCTAACTACAAAAGCTACTACAACCAACAACAAAAACTACTATTGCAACAAACAAAAACTACTATGGATCGATGCGAGGAGAGAGACAGGCTCCGGCGATTTGAAAGGCATCGTCGTCGTCGTCAACAGAAACAAAGATGCATTCGAGCTCGAAGTTGTCGTCGTCGAGGCGCCGTCGACTGAAACTGAGATGCAGTGGAGGTCGAGTCGGACGATTGCCGGCGATGGATCATCTGAGGGAGAGACTTCCGACGCAGGTAGATCTGCGATCGCATTTAAGAGCCAGTTTGGTGACGACCTTGAGGGAGATGCAGTCGAGGCCGAGATCGTCGTGCAGGCATCATCGAAGGTCGATCTGGAAGTCATTGTCAAGGCTAGGCGGCGACATCGTAGTTGTCTTCAGAGAAGCAATCGAGGTCCTGTCGGAATTCGTCTCGAAGCGGCAGCGGCGTTAGAATCGAAGGGGAGAGAGAGACAGAGAGAGAGAGAGAGGAGAGAGAGAGATTTGAGAGAGAGGGAGGATATAGACGTTTTGGGAACCACAAGTCTCTTATCTTTCAAAACAAGGATAAAATGGTCATGATGAAATAATTGGAGCAAGCAAAGTGGACTTATATGGGTAAAAAAAGTAAGGTGGACTTATGAAGGAGAAAATGTTGAGAAGGGGACTTTTATGAAATTTTCTAATATTTTTTTGCTAGTAGTGAAAGTTTACCACCCCACTTAAAGTGGAATAAATCTGATTATCCTATTTCTTAGATAATTGCTCCACCAAAAATGGGAACAAACCATATCTTTTTTTTTATCCATAAAATTCTAATGGTGTTTTACGATTATACCCATAAAAACTTATGTTTATTTTCTTTGAGAATTTTCTATTATCTTGGTTTTTTAGGTAATTCAAAAAAAAGGTTCACCATGACATCAAATAAGGTGTCTGGTTTTTTAATAGTAGAGATAGTACAATATAATTGTAATTTTTAAGTACAACTAAGTTATCTAATTAGGGTATTTTTATTAAGGGATTCATTTTGATAATCAGTTGTTGAAAACCGCTAGGCTCCAAAACCCTAAAACCACCTTTTCTCGTCCAGGGGCCGCCGACCATACCCACATATATGAGCTGCAAGGTAGCTGTCCTCCCTATGTATCTCGTCGATCTAAACTTCAAAAAATTAAGAATCATGATGATGCATACTTTGTGCCTCCTCTCTCCTCTGGCTCTCCTCCTTCCTCTGATTGCAGCTGCCGGAACTCATCTTACGTGTTTGGAAACCCATAAAGGATATCAAAGACATGCATGTGAAACAGATTGGCGAGTGGGTGGTCTCAGATTACAACCTGCAGCAATCCCACAAGGCGAAGAGATTGGTCTTCTAGAGCGTGGTTCAGGGCCAGAAACAAGTTGTAGCTGGAACGAATTATGAGCTTGTAATTAAAGTCAAAGACGGGTCCTCCACTCTGAATTATGAGGGCTTAATCTATGAAAAGCCTTGGGAGAATTTTAGAAAATCGGTCTCATTTCATGAAGTTAGAAACTAGTATTTGGGGAATAGATTAATGATGTCAATTTGTACTTCAAGTCTATCAATCTTTGTATAATAAAGAAATTAAGATCGAGGAAAATAGCATTGGAACACTACCACAATATTAAGCAAAGACCACATATCATGTGTGGCCAATAAGGGTGTTGCAAACTTGCAATTCTCATATATGTGACAATTTTCTCTCATACTCCACCAATTACCACATATATGAGAATTGCAACACCTCTATTGCCTACACATAATAATGTGTGGCATTTGCTCAACATTGTGGTAGTGGAAGTTACATAAAAGACATGATATTCATCATTCGCCTGATTATAATTATCTATGATTTTTCTTGTTATTTTAGGAGTAACGTACATGAAGACTTCGGGAAATGACAATCATGCTAGTCGCAAAACTAATACAAATAAAAAATTGATAATTTTTAAGAACTAGATCGGTTGTGGATATATTACCAACAATAGTTGTTTTGCTCTTTTATCTTCTTTGTTCCAAAAAACATCATATAGTTATTTTTCATCTTGTCTTATGTTTTTTTTTCTTTTTCCTTTTTTTGGAATGTATCTCGTCTTGTCTTACTATTATTAACAAGTGTGGTGAAAGGACCGGATTCTCTCACCATTAAGCCATCTACCGTAGCATATAGGTCAAATTTTATTAATTAGCTTACAAAAAACCGCATATATTGATGCTAGAGAAAAAATCACAAACAATGTTCCAACTTTAGGTTAATCATAAGAGAGAACATTGAAGGCTCGAATCACTCACTTCACGTACCCAAGAAAACGGTTTAGTCAAACACCCCAGATCACATAGATTCTCGTTGAACACTCACTACCTTCACCTTCTACCAGCATTTGTCAACATAACCTAATCTGGGCATCGCTCTCGCAATAATCTGCGACAGTTGACTCATCTCTTTCATTTTGCTTACGGCAATCCGAATCTAACCAGACCGATTCAACAACCCAAGGACAAAGACAAACTTGGAGAGAGGATTTTTCGCTAAACAGAGAGGTTAGTCGATCTAGGTTGGAGCAAACAAGAGAGAACTAATAAAAGAAAATTAAAATCACCCAAGGGCATTTAAGAAAGATAGAATATAGTGGAAAGAAATTATTGTCCATGTTAGTGAGTTAACGAACAATTTGGACGGAGAGAGACTAAATGGATTAATTGGTTAAAAATTGAGTGTACGAGGAGTGATCGGTTGAAATTGAAAAGGAGTGACAAATATTTTGTTCATAAATAATTAAATAATTAACCGCAAGCTAAACTCTATGAACTATGTCTTTGTTAGATAGCGTAGTGAGAACAAAAGATTAAACTCACCTTATGACATAAGGTCTCTCACTAACACGCACTGAGATCGACTACGATGAGATATGCTCTCGTAATGGATGTCATTGAACTCCACTACTTTGTCAGTTTGGTAGTTTTCGAATAACTGAACATGCAGCCTATGAATGTGGTCATAATAACATCTCTATGGGATCAGAGATATACATGAAGATCTTAAACGAACTTCATTCATCTGAATCAAGTGGCTCCAGACCACAAGAGCACGCGTTTGCTAAATGTATTGGAACGCACATGAACTCTACTTGATTTGGAAGGGATATGGTGAATTATGCCTTTGCGTGTTCATTCCGGATTTACATGGACTCTTGATGGATCAAGAGATGCCAATATGTATCAACATCCGAAGAAAAAGATCTTGGGAAGACACGGTCTCGATAAGGCACTCGATGACTGTATTGATGATGATTTTCCATTAATCGGTTTAGGCACTCTATAACTAGTGAGGCCTATATATACTCCTATGATTAGTCAAGGTCTTTGCTCTAAAGAGAGATCCGTTGTTTTGTCTAAAGCAAGATGACAAATATGTGTTAAGAGATGAAGTTCTCATCTAAGTACAATAAGACGCATCAATGTACTCAACACAATACGAAAGACTTGACATCTCATTCGTTATGAAAAGTTGTAAAGCTAAGTGTAGCTATGCACCCACGCAACACCAATGTAATGGTAGTAACTCCTTTTTCAATACTTAATAGTATGAAAGGTTGAGGTTTATTCTATCCCTACATAAGAAAGACACATCAAAAGCGAAATCAGAATCTGCCAAGGGGACCTATAGGAAATCTCACTCACTGAAAAATGGTGAAATTGGTACCATTGGAAAGGTCTATGTGTCTACTTTTCAAGGACACCAACCATTTGATCATACCTATCATATTGAGTGAGTTATGGCCATTTTCGTAAAGTAGGTCGAATCTGTCCGAGAATCTGATTTTGGCAAAACAGCCAACTTCGACGGGACTTTGTGAATAGCTCCTGACAAACCAGAACGTGTGTAATATACGGTTGGAAAGCTAAATGAGTCTAGTTTCCAAAACCGTTTAAGGTTCATTCATATGTATTTCCTAGAGGAAGTTACGACTGTTCTAGTAACTGAAGGTCATGCTGCGCGGAAATCTGATTTCCTACACGAACTTATGTTTTGAGTTCACAAGTGGCATTCTCCTCAAGATCTAAGTGTAAAAGATCATTTGAGGAAAATATGGCATGATTTAGTTAATCATTGCCCAATGCCACATTTGAAGACATGTTAAAGAGCCTTGACATGCTAAGTTGTTGAAACTTTCGTGATTAGTAAAAATCAGGAAGAGCCCTATGATTGATGTAAAGATCAGGGGGATGTGCGAACTTCAGGGGGAGTCTAGCACATACATACATGTCACTATCAGATGTGAAGGATGCGTTGTACTCTTTTTCTCCTACGATCAAGGTTCAGTTTTTCTCCCACAGGGTTTTTGTGACTTGACGAGGTTTTTGACGAGGCAACAGATCAGCACCATCGGCATATCAATGCGCGGCACAAGGGGGAGTGTTTTAGGATATTCTATATCTTTCTAGATATTCTTTATATGTGCCTTGACCTTATGTCAATAGGATATGTAGTTAGACTAGATCTATGTATTCATATTCTTACCATATTGGTATTGTGTAATTCCCTATATAAAGGGTTTCTATCAATGAATAAGATGATGATTCTCTTGCTATCTGTTTATCTATACACTTTATCCTTCATCAATATAGTTATTTTTCATCGTCTTATGTTTTTTTTTCTTTTTCCTTTTTTTGGAATGTATCTCGTCTTCTCTTACTATTATTAACAAGTGTGGTGAAAGGACCGGATTCTCTCACCATTAAGCCATCTACTGTAGCATATAAGTCAAATTTTATTAATTAGCTTACAAAAAACCGCATATATTGATGCTAGAGAAAAAATCACAAACAATGTTCCAACTTTAGGTTAATCATAAGAGAGAACATTGAAGGCTCGAATCACTCACTTCACGTACCCAAGAAAGCGGTTTAGTCAAACACCCCAGATCACATAGATTCTCGTTGAACACTCACTACCTTCTCCTTCTACCAGCATTTGTCAACATAACCTAATCCGGGCATCGCTCTCGCAATAATCTACGACAGTAGACTCATCTCTTTCATTTTGCTTACGGCAATCCGAATCTAACCAGACCCATTCAACAACCCAAGGACAAAGACAAACTTGGAGAGCGGTTTTTCGCTAAACAGAGAGGTTAGTCGATCGATCTAGGTTGGAGCAAACAAGAGAGAACTAATAAAAGAAAATTAAAATCACCCAAGGGCATTTAAGGAAGATAGAATATAGTTGAAAGAAATTATTGTCCATGTTAGTGAGTTAACGAACAATTTGGACGGAGAGAGACTAAATGGATTAATTGGTCAAAAATTGAGTGTACGAGGAGTGATCGGTTGAAATTGAAAAGGAGTGACAAATATTTTGTTCATAAATAATTAAATATGATACCATTACTCGGTTAATACTAGTCATTCAAATTTCCAATTCAATACGGGAGTTTCAGATATTATTATAAAATTATGGTCTCTTTTGTTTCTTCTTCAAATGTCATACATGAAACCACCTTTCAGTTTAGGCAATAAAATGGATACGAACGCATGCACCTACTTGGCGAATGCATATCACCTTCGATGGAAACTAGGTAATTCTTTCTATCTAACACTGGAGCCTTTAAAACCTGCGGTCAATCTCAAAACCTCCAAATATTTTGTTCATAAATAATTAAATATGACACCATTACTGTTTCTGTACAACCCCGGATGGGTTCGCAGAAGCTGATAGCGTATCTGGTAGATGATCGACTATCCTCCCACTGACCTACAATAACAAAGGTGACCGAGGACTTCCGGTCTGTCCTCCTCCGAAGCTTAAGTCAGTATATGATGGTTGAGTGTAATAAGTGAGGGCAGTTATTGATATCTGACAAGCTGGTGGGCTGGTTATATTTATGGCCCAGAGTGAATTCTCTCTACTGGAAAACCGATGTGGGACAACTGCATTTGCTGATACTTAACACACCCAACTCCCTTATGCCTTCTGAAACTGTTCCCGACCCAATGCGGCCTCCGAGGCCAGGCCCGGCCCATCCTACTCAAGGGTGAGAACCTCGAGGCGGTCTCAGTTATGGTGGAATGCCCGTTGGTTTACGGGTTTGGGAGGTTGTTTCATGCACAACCGACTACAATTACTAAGTTAATACTAGTCATACGAATTTCGAATTCAAAATGGAAGTTTCAAATATTATTATAAAATTATGGTCTCTTTTGTTTCTTCTTCAATGTCATACCTGATATCACCTTTCGGTTTAGACAATAAAATGGATACGAACACATGCACCTACTTGGTGAATGCAAATCACCTTCGATAGAAACTAGGTGATTCTTTCTATCTAACACTGGAGCCTTTATTTTGTTCATAAACAATTAAATATGACACCATTACTAAGTTAATACTGCCCATTCAAATTTCGAATTCAAAATGAGAGTTTCAGATATTATTATAAAATTATGATCTCTTTTGTTTCTTCTTGAAATGTAATATCTGAAACCACCTTTCAGTTTAGGCAATAAAATGGATACGAACGCATGCACCTACTTGGCGAATGTATATCACCTTCGATGGAAACTAGGTAATTCTTTCTATCTAACATTGGAGCCTTTAAAACCTACAATCATTCTAAAACCTCTCAATATTTTGTTTATAAATAATTAAATATGACATCATTACTGAGTTAATACTAGCCATTTCGAATTCAAAATGGGAGTTTCATATATTATTATAAAATTGTGGCATCTTTTGTTTCTTCTTCAAATGTCATACTGAAACTACATTTTAGTTTAGGCAATAAAATGGATACGAACGCATGCACCTACTTGGGGAGTGCATATCACCTTCAATGAAAACTAGGTTTTTATCTAGCACTGGAGCCTTTATTTTGTTCATAAATAATTAAATATGACACCATTACTAAGTTAATACTAGTCATTTGAATTTCGAATTCAAAATCGAAGTTTCAGATATTATTATAAAATTGTGGTCTCTTTTGTTTCTGCTTCAAATGTCATACATGAAACCACCTTTCAGTTTAGACAATAAAATAGATACGAACGCATGCACCTACTTGGTGAATGCATATCACCTTCGATGGAAACTAGGTAACACTGGAGCTTTTATTTTGTTCATAAATAATTAAATATGACACCATTACTAAGTTAATACTAGCCATTCAAATTTCGAATTCAAAATGGGAGTTTCAGATATTATTATAAAATTGTGGTCTCTTTTATTTCTTCTTGAAATGTAATATCTGAAACCACCTTTTAGTTTAGACAATAAAATGGATATTAACGCATGCACCTACTTAGCAAATGCATATCACCTTCGATAGAAACTAGGTAATTCTTTCTATCTAACACTGGAGTCTTTAAAACCTGCGGTCATTCTCAAAACCTCCTAATATTTTGTTCATAGATAATTAAATATGACACCATTACTAAGTTAATACTAGCCATTCAAATTTCGAATTCAAAATGGGAGTTTTAGATATCATTATAAAATTGTTGTCTCTTTTGTTTCTTCTTGAAATGTAATATCTGAAACCACATTTCAGTTTAGGCAATAAAATGGATACGAACGCATGCACCTACTTGGCGAATGCATATCACCTTCGATGGAAACTAGGTAATTTTTTTTATCTAATATTGGAGCCTTTAAAACCTGCGGTCATTCTCAAAACCTCTCAGTATTTGGTTCATAAATAATTAGATATGACATAATTGCTAAGTTAATACTAGCCATTTGAATTTCAAATTCAAAATGGGAGTTTCAGATATTATTATAAAATTATGGTCTCTTTTGTTTCTTTTTCAAATGTCATACCTGAAACCACCATTCAGTTTAGGAAATAAAATGGATACAAACGCATGCACCTACTTGGCGAATGCATATCACCTTCGATGGAAACTAGGTAATTCTTTCTATCTAATATTGGAGCCTTTAAAACCTGTGGTCATTCTCAAAACCTCTCACAACATTATGTGACTTTTGGACTACTGTCTCTTTTGTTCTCCACAACATGCAACCAAAAACTCTCTCTCACCCTCACTCTCATCTCTCTCTCTCTCTCTGAATATGTCATCTTCAAGCTCCTCGTTTACTACAGAGCCATGGTGGGAGGACTGTTGTGAGCCATTATCGACTAGTAACGCTACAACTACATCAATTGCCTCACCACGCATATTTAAGAAAATGTATTGTCGTCATCCTCAAATGAGCTGCCAATGTCACCAGTACCCCAATTTCAAATACAGAGTTCTTTGAGCCAATCCAATTTAGACCTCCGGAACAACTTCCCACCGACGCAAATAGTGGACTACCATGACGTACAACGCCACCAAGAGATCAATCCATCTCTTAATTCTTCAAAGAAACTGGCTATGTATAAACTGGGACACAACCTCTTCAACCTATTACATGTTTTCAAGAGGTTGTGTCTCTGGTTTATATAGAGCCAGTTTGTTTAAAGAAGGAGATTGATAAATCTCTTGGTGACGTTGTACATCATTGTAATCGACTATTTACGTCGGTGGGAAGTCGTTATGGAAGTCTAAATCAGATTGTTGGTTCGAAGAACTCTGTATTTGAGATTGAGATGGTACTAATGACATCACCGGCTCATTTGAGGTTGGCGTCAACAGTACAGCCTTAGATGTGCGCGGTGAGGTAATTGATGTAGTTGCAGTGTTACTAGTTGATATTGGCTCCCAGCTAGAGGTGGCAAACGGGCCGGCCCAGCCCGGCTCAGCCCACCTAATCGGGTTTTGGGCTGTGCTTGGGCAGGCCCACGACAGGCTACTTCTTAATAGGTTCATGCTTATTTCGGCCAATTTACTCAAATGTAAGGCCCGGCCCGTCCCACGGCCCAAGCCCATAATGTGGTGGGCCGTGTCGGGCCCGTTTCGTGTCGAAAATTGAAAATAGTTGAGGGAATGTCTTATACCACCGTTTTTACTCTTAGAATCTCAATTTTTAATTATATATGATACGATTACAAATCAAAACTAATTTACACAATCTATTGATAAATTTTTTCTTTTGTCAACAAACTAAAGAAATAAGTGATAAATACTCATTGTTCATAATTAATAAATTTTTAGGCAAAAACTTCTTATGGGTATAGGGGAATTCAAATTCATATTCAAATAAATAATTATTAATAGATAATATAAGTTTTTTGTTCACACTTAAAACTAAATTTATTATTTATAAATATTCTCCTACTGTTTCTTCGGCACCGGCTGTTATAGGGCCCTTGGCATAGGTTCTGGTTCTAAAAGAACGGAACCAAGGCAATCAAGGGAATCCTTCCTCTCCTGAAAGTATATACCAATTTTTCTTTTATCCTCTCAAACACAGAGCCACCAATCCACCATAATCACCGCCACAATCTCTATCTACTGAAACCCAATATCACACAACCATATATGCAATGAAGGAACCAGGATTTCACAGTGGGTATGGCTAATTTTGTATGGACAGAAGAAAAAAGGAGGAGGAGAGCGTAAAGATGAATGATAGTATGATACTCTGTGAGGTCTGTTGCCGGCGTCGATTACGGTGGAGGCGACGGCGGAGGACTGGAGTCTGGAGGAGAGGAGGAGAATGAGAGAAGGCAGGAGGAGGAGAATGAGAGAAGGCAGGAGGAGGAGAGCGTGAAGATGAATGATACTCTGTGAGGTTTGGTAGGCTAATTTGGGTTGTGGCCTAATCTGGGTATGGCTATAGCCCTGATAGCCACATGAATGGTTCTGCCACTGCATATATGGATAATCTTAGAGTTCCCATCAAACACCAACAAGTCTCGGTTGGTTGGAGCTTCGATGCTAATAGGTGGAGTAGACAAATTCTGCGACGTCGAGCGAGAAATCTAAATTCTAGAGTAGACCCACGCCCACTGACTCATCAAACCGGATCCGGAATCGAGTGTCATTCAAAACCAATCCAAGATTTTGAGATCGAGAAGCTCCCACATAATCACCGTCGGCTTCAATTCTTCATTCCCTCCAACTCGGTCTCGATCATATACTTCATTGTCTCGGTATTCCCTCTGATCACAACATCGTGCACCCTCAAACGCATCAGTGACCTATGAAGACGACTTTCTTGAAGTTCATTTTTGTTGAGATTGGAGAGGGTTGTTCTTCGGTGTCAAATTTAGTTTTAAATTTCAGACCAGAGTAGTTTTCTTTTTCATCATTTATAGTTGAGAGATGGATTTGCCCTAAAAAATTGACGGAAATCACATAACGAAAAAACTAACGGTGTGTATATATGTTGGGTCCAGTTTTGAACCTTATGCACCATTATGATATTTTCGAAAATTAATTCACCTTAATTCTCAATGGTTCATAATTCATGTACTGTTCTTAAAACTTTTCCTAAAGAAATTAAGATCGAGGATGGTAACATTAGAAGTTGCAGAAAGGGCATGATATTCAAAATTCGCCTAATTATAATTGTCTATGATCTTTCTTGTTGTTTCAGGAGTAACGTACATGAAAACTTCGGGAAATGACATTCATGCTAGTTGCAAAACTAATACAAATAAAAAATTGACAAGTTTTGAGAACTAGATCGGTTGTGGATATATTCCCAATGATAGTTGTTTTGCTCTTTTATCTTGTTTTAAAAAAAAACAAAAAAAAAACATCATATAGTCATTTTTCATCTTGTCTTATGTTTTTTTTCTTTTTCTTTTTTTTTAAATGTATCTCGTCTTGTATTATTGTTATTAATAAGTGTGGTGAAGGGACCGGATTCTCTCACCATTAAGCCATCTACCGTAGCATATAGGTCAAATTTTTTAGCTTACAAAAATCCGTATATATTGATACTAGAGAAAAAATCTCAAACAATATTCCAACTTTAGGCTAATTGTTATTAGTCACCTGGTGTATGGTTGGGTGGGGAAGAACAGGGTTCCGCAGTGGCGATGAGGTGGCATCGTGGCTTTGGCGTGGGTTCTAGATCTCAATCTAGCCACAGAAGGTGGGTGACTGGGCTGATCATTTTACCAGTCATTATTACGTTCGATTTCGGTTGTGGTACATCGCTGGAGATCAAATACTGGCGGGGCGGTGATGGGCTCGGCGGTGGAAAGGTGACAGGGATGCAAATGCTGACGTGGGCCAGAGAAGTTGGGCTAACTGACCTACTTGCGACTTTGGGCCTCTAGGAATGAACTTGGCTCTTGGGCCCTTTTGTGATTCTGATAGTGTGTTTTTTTATAAGTTTTTTATTAATATACTGTTTTTTACCTTCTTAGTTTCAGTTTGGCTAGTGTATTAAATAAGTCAACATTTTATGGCTGATGGAGGGCTATGTCCTAGTAGGTGTTCCTTTTGGTTTTTGTTTTATTGTTTTTTTTTTTTTTGAAAACCGGTGGGCTATGTCCTAGAAAATGCACGCAGCATGCCATATTTTTCTTAATAACGCCACGAGTTCCTTACTTAGTCAAATAGTCGCAGCCTCCTAGTGGCAAGATGAAACTTAGGATCATTGGTTATTCCTAGTGACATCATAGTCGGAACGCTGATAGCCATTGTAACTTATGGCTCTGTATGAGCAGTAATTTTTCAGTATGTTGCCAAAATTGTAAAGTAAATGGAGTAATCAATAATCGATGCACTCTTTGTTAAATGGTACTTGTTAGAATGCATAAATTTTATAAACATACCTAATATTATTTTATGAAGTTCTTACAATATGGGGTTTAGGCACAATGTCTCCTATATTCTAAGTTATTAATGGTTATGACATGAAGGCCGCCGTTTTAGCCCTTATATTAAAAACAAAGAAAAATTTATTGCTATTAACACACTCATTTTTGCTATTAACACACATATCTATTTTTTTGAAAGCCCTTCTAATGAGGACCTTTAAGTTAAGGACTTGTTGAGGAATTTTCGGCTTATCTCACTTTTCGATCTTATATCTACATCTTGACCATTCAGTTTATAGGTATTTATGAGTAGATCATTTCTGCAAATTTTCAGCCATATTGAAAATCATTAAGACATTCATAAGTGTAATTTACCAATTATGAACTTGAACGGTTCATGTTTGACAGATTTGGTTCGTCCATTAATTTGATCTAGTTTATGTTACTTTAACGATCACTGATTTGGCTGAAAATTTGTAGGGTTGATCTACACATATAGACCTAAAAATTGAACGGATGAGATGACAAAATATGATCAAAAAATATGTCTTTTAAACCATAAACCCAAAAGTCTTCAACAAGTCATCAACTAGTCCTCAACTTAAGAATCCTCACTAGAAGTGCTCTCCTATTTTTTTATCCACATATTTTTATTTTATTTACAAACTTGTCACTTGAATTTGATTGATGATTGGTTCTCACCATATAAGGCAAAAATGTAGGGTGTGTTAATAGCATCACCCAAGAAAATAACTAATGGTTATAAAATCTAACGATAGAGCGTGACGAAAATTCAAAAAACCGTTAAAATTTAACGTCCAGAATTCAAAATATTTAGACATCAATATCAACAACCTCAACCAAAAATTTCAATCCAATTAGCCAAAGATTTTAAAGCTTTTATTTCCAAGTCCACAACAGGGAAGTGTTGGGTACGTAGGTGCACGCGTATACATATAATACTTCAGATGAAGATGGTTTTTTTTTTTTTTTTTTTTTTTTTTTTTTAACACAGATCCATTATACATAATACATCTAGCCTTTGCTCAAGCATAAAATATAAGACAAGAATGTCACAAAACATATATACATAACCGTAAAGATTCAACGTACGAAGCTTTGATTCACAAAACAATAGAACTGCACGTCGGAAGTTGTGTGTTGCACCGGATTTGTAGAAAATGCTGACTGAGAAATGGAACGACTTTACATGCAACTTCTATTGCAACACACTGATATATATAATGCCCGTGGCCTACCACAACTATGTGTACAAGTTTAATTTCTATATTTGTTTCCTTTCTACTACGAAACTTTTGGTTACAATTGGCCGCCTGGGCCAGTGTGCGGTGGAATAATCTCAGGGCCAGGAGGCGGTGGAGGCACTATATCCGGTGGCTGCTGCGGTGGTTTGTTAGGTCCTGGAATCGGGTTATCTGGAAAAGGACGTGGCTCATCCGGAACAGGAGGTGGCGTCAAAGGAGGTACTCATAACAAGAACATAGAACAAATGTCACACAAGAAGTAGAGGTGTTACACTCTTTGTTATGTGTGGCAAATGTGGGTATTAGTGGAGATGAGGGAAAAATTACCACACAAGTGTGGATTGCAACACCTCGGTCACACTTTTTATGTGGCATTTGCTCTATATTTTTGTTGTGACTGGAAAATCTGGACTCGGGTTCGCGCCCGGTTCAGGTGGAGTAGTATTTGGAATGTCAACTTCTGGAGACGTAGAGATCCCAGGTACTTCAGGTGGAACATCAGGCCTATCCGAACCGGGCACCGGAGGAGAAAACTCAGGCGGGCTTCGAGTTGGGTACTCGTTAAGGGAGCTGGATAATCGAGCATGGACTAAAATCTGAGGTCGAGTAGGAAAGATAGGGTTCTTGAGTGACAGATACAATGAAGTAGTGCTTGTTTTGGATACTGAGCAAAATGGATTAATGGTTCGTTTGACGAATGTGGATGAGATTGCAGAGATGGGCGACATTGTTGTAACCTTACAAAACCTTTGGAAGCTGATGAAGTTACATGTAATTTGTAAATAATGGGGGAGGCATGTCGGTCATGACTCATGACTGATGTATGGAGCGAGGTGGCATTTGGCAACGTGACAGATGGAGATCGAAGGGACGTGTATGTCATGCAGTGAGAAGGACACTCACAAGTGATTTGAATCTGGAGGACTGGACACGTAACATGTACGTAGCAAGGTAAGACATTTTATATATATCGATCTCACGATCTGTGCAAGGTTTGGTTACAAATATAAGTATTTGATTAACCAAGCAAATTATGAACGAATGCAACGATCAATGTGGTGGCGATCGACTTGAGAATAATATAGATTTACAAGATAACAATTGGCCCAAATTATACAAGTGGTCATCGCTTGATCTTGAGAGTTGAGACTACTACAAATTGTGACAGACATGCATCCATTAACAACATTGCTAACTCTTTTGAGTCGCTCTGTTTTAACTTTTAAGCACATCTCCGGGAAAGCAAAGGTTGGAGTGGTGGTGGTACGTAGCGCCGACGTCTTAACCCCCGACCTTCGAACTTTTACGAAACAGAAAATCGTTTTTCGAACCAAGGACAAAAAACCATTTTAATAACCCCAACTCTAATAGTCCAATTACTACAAGCACCGAACCAAGGCATAAATGATCAGCAACATCTAATATCCTCCATGATCCAAACCGGATCCATACTATCCATACTTTTCGAGGCAATCACCATCCTCAGACGGTCAACTTCAAACACTACCGGTGTCATATGATGAGCATTAGCTAGCTCACACCCTACCCGACCAAGCTCAGCCTCCACCGTCTCCAGTGAATGATGAAGTTTAAAACACACAGTCCTCAAATATATAATAGAGGCCTTATACTGAATCCCTTACCACTACTACTCCACAGCAACGAGACTACGAGAGGACTGATCAAAGGCACCGTCTATATTTTCCATCAACCAACCTAGCTACCGGCGGTGGGATCCAAGCTAGGCTGAAGCCGACGACCACCACCACATCTCAATGGTTGCACTGATTTCAGAAGTATCACATGCGCATAGGTCCGAATTTGGTTAAAAGGACTTCTCAGGGAACGAGCTTTAATTATCCCCCCAAAGTTAACTTGTTGGTTACGTTCCTTCCACCGTGACCATAACTCAATCATGAGAAGAGAGAAATGGTCTTTACTTTAAACCTTCAGAGCAAGAGATCATCCAGTCTAACAAAGACATAGCTAGGTTGCACCACATAGACGACCAATTTCTGAAAGAGTATAATGAAGTCCAAAGTATATGTCAATATGTTCAGTAGTTCCATCCCCCGATCAACTTGAAAAACAAAGTAAAATCAACCTCAAGTGAGAAGTAGTAGGTAAAATTTCAGGCACGCCACATGTATTTATTTCTATCTTATTTGGAGTACCAGCAATCCAAACGGAGCAGATTCTACGTACCAATGTGCACTTGCATCATTAATGTGTAAGTACTCAAATCGTCATATGAGAATATCGAATGAAGATTAGAGACCCTAAATTTCTTACTTTCAATTTCATTTTTGATCCGATTAAATTAAACGTCCATAATAAAAGTACATCTTCTTTGATCTAATGTTCTCATCTCTTTAGTTGGAAACACTTGAGACTATTTTTTTGGATTGTAATTTTGTTAACAGTAGTAGTATATATGCATATAGTGCGACGTAAATGGCTGAATCAAAATATTGCATATTAGTCGCTCGGTTGACTTGCATCTTGGTGCATAAAAGAATTTTCTGACTTATATGCACTTTTTGTAGAGTAGCGGCCTTTCAGATCGAGCCAAAGTAATCTATCACTTCCAAGCACGATGACTTGGTAATAAAGAAGAAACACATCTTCGATAGGGTTCAAAATGTTCTTCAGTTGCATATTCCAGGTTCTATCATTTAAAATAACGTAACTAACATTAGAGTACAAGTTACTCCTAGAGAGAAGCAAAAAAGCACAAGATCGAGGAACCCACTGATACTCCCACGCAACCACGGAAACACCATTACCAATTTTCCATCTCATTTCATTATATCATAATTCTCAAGACTCAAAATTCCCTTCAAGCAAGCGAATGAAGCAATCGAATTAGGTGCGCCCAAATGTCAGAATGGGGAAAACGTTGAGCTCTGTATGATTGTTTGGTTATCTTTTGTTTGAAGAGTGATGCAGGAGCATATGAAGCAATATACATTTGTAATCTTTGATATTTCGTTATTCAGATAGTTTTAGGGAGTATTAATTTTATAATTATTAGGATTCATGTTTAATTAGTTTTCTTTTTTAGCTTCAGCCTACTTATTCTCCAAATATTATAAACTATATAAATATGGGCAGTTCCTATCCAGAGCGAAGCTTCACTTTGAAATTAAAGTGTGAAGTTCTTTATTTGACTCACTTTTCGGTCATATTTCCACATCTTCACCGTTCCGTTTGTAGAACCTAATGCATAGATCACTCTGGCCAAGTTTCATCCAAATTGGTAATCGTTAAGGTACCGAATTAGATTAAATCAACGAACGGACCATAAATCTGTCTATTCAGAACTGTTTGTGTAAATAACGATTATGAAAACCCAAACGATAATCAAATTCAATGAAACTTGGCAGAAGTGATCTATGCATTAGGTTCTACAAACTGAACGGTGAAGATGTGAAAATATGACCGAAAAGTGAGTCAAATAGAGAACTTCACACTTTAATTTCAAAGCGAAGCTTCGCTCTGGATATGAACTGTAAATATGGGTATTATAATAGTTGTTAGGTAGCTTATGTTTTATGAATTAAATCAGTTTATTTGCGGTATAGATTTGTCATTTTCTACGAGTTTGTTACTCTTTATTTCTAGTGTTTGTTGATTAATTGTTAGAGACATGTTCTCGATACATAATCCGCTTAAGAGAGGAATAGCTCCATACTGAGCCACAGGTTGAATTCACCATTTTACCATTTTGTAGGTTATTAAACATGAGAACTATGAGGATTAAAAATCGAAAGCAATTAGAGTTTGTTGGAGTTCTAAATGCATGTGTAAGATCATCAGTAAGGAAGAGAGTAACATTAGTAATTTTGAGTTATATCCTTAATCCTTAATTTTATTGAAATAGGAAGTAGAATATTTGATATCTATTGGTTTATTTCTATTTCTATTTTAGCTCACACATCGGGTTTTGAGAAAATATCTAGGAACATTTTATCAAGAAAAAATTATCGGGCAAAAGATAGGCACATAAATGAGGCTCACCTCAATTTATATAATTAAAAAGGATATTAAACAACGTGTTATTTTAAGTTACATTAATGTCCACGTTTACTATATATACGACAAACATAAAACGGTATCCACAGACATCGACCGTTTTTCGTTACTAGAAATGAGTGGTTGATTGTTAACCGTTAACTGTTTAAAGTGATAAACTATCACTGCTAAATTGTAAGCTGAATATAATATTGATCGGTGTAAAGGAAAACAATAGATGGAGATTTCTCGTTCTTATTTCTTTTTGTTCACCTCAAGGATTTCTAAAACTCGAATTTGATGTAGAGTGTTGGCTATTACAAGAGGGACTTTAACAAAAAGGCCATCTACCTTTACTTTCAATTAAAACTGAAGTTATAGTGAAAATTGAAGGGACTATACGTAATAATTGAAATGTGCTTAAGATTAATGATTTAGTAATGTCTGAAGGACTTTAGTCAAGGTCAAAGAAAATCACACCAAGATGCATTCCATTAGAACCTGTTCTGAAAATTACGTTATACATGTGCAAGTTAATTATTGAGGAATTGCAATAAAGAAAATATAATCGCATATTGTAAATTACAATATACAATGGTAGGAAATTAGTAACTAAAAGATGGACAACACGAGTAAGAAAATGTGACAGTAGGTTCTTTTTTTGCCAATTGTTATCCATGCACGCAGCTTTTGTGCAAATAAGTCAATAAATAATTAAATATGACACTATTATTAATTCAATACTTGCCATTAGAATTTCAAAATTCAAAATGCGAGTTTCCAAATATTATTATAAAATTGTGGTCTTTTTTGTCTCTTCTTTAAATGTTAATATCTGAAACCACTTTTCAGTTTAGGCAATAAATGAATACGAACACATGACCTACTTGATAAATGCATATCACATTCGATGGAAACTAGGTAATAATTCTTTCTATCCAACATTGGAGCCTTTAAAACCTGCGGTCACTTTCAAAACCTATCACTGTATCATTTTGTGCTTCTAGACTAAGCTCTCTTTTGTTCTCTACAACAACCAACTCTCTCTCTCTCTTCTCTCTCTCTCTCTCTCTCTCTCATCTCTCTCTCTCTCTCTCTCTCTCTCCTCTCTCTCTCTCTCTCTCCTCTCTCTCTCTCTCTCTCTCTCTCTCTCCTCTCTCTCACATCCAAGTTCCTCACTTGCTTCATCAGCATGGTGGGAGGAGGAGGACTGTTGGGAGCCAATATCAACTAGTTTCACTACAACTACATCAATTGCCTCACCGCGCACGTTTGAGGCTGTATTGTCGACGCCATCCTCAAATGAGTCGGCGATGTCACCAGTACCTCAATCTCAAATACAGAGTTCTTCGAACCAACAATCCAATTTAGACTTCCATAACGACTTCCCACCGACGCAAATGGTCGACTACAATGACGTACAACGTCATCAAGAGATTTGTCCATCTCCTTCTCCAAAGAAACTGGCACTATGTGAACTGGAGACACAACCTCTTGAAACACATGCAAAAACAGCTCGAAAAATCATCTACGATGTTGTTCGTGTAAGAATGACTATCTTATAGAAATGATCACATGATATTTCATTTTAGGTTTACATAAACTATATAACTAGTTGCTTTTATGCAGAAAGAGGTGGATAATCTAGTGAAACAAGCAGATGAGGAGAAAACGAGACAACAACAACTTGAGCATGATAGTGGAAAGACTAGCATGGTGATTTTTCATTTTTTTCAAAGTTAGGATGTCATATATTTACTTTTAATTTTAATATTTTAGATCTGATTCTTTATATCGTATCCAATTTGTTATTCATTTAGAAATGATAATACGTTACACCGATACTCCACCCCTATGGAGTGTCGGAGTGTCCGACACTCCTGACACACCGATACCGATACGATACACCAAAATGTGTGTCCGATACGCCACGTGGTGTGTCAAAAAATGTTGACTTTTTGGACACGTTGACTGACACGCCATGTGACACGACCCACCCCGAATTTCATCATGAACTCAGAGTAAATCGTGCGGGGACCACCTCCAAGGAAAGATTTACCGCAAAATTCGGTATAACCTCCCCTGGAAATGGACAACATTTCCTAACGAAAACCTGCAAACACTCCTAAAATTCTCAATCCACCCTTAACTTCTGGAGCCTTCGTACTCCCCAAATACAATCACCACCAACAAGATAATAAACATTTTCCAAATCAACACATAATTATCCAAATAAGATAACATAAATCCTCCGTCAAATATTCTAAAAAGTCAACATGCCTTCGCCCACAACCGAAAATAATATACATTAACCTAAGTATTCAGAGCTACTAGACACTAGCGGAAGTAAGAAAACACATGTAGGTTAAACATGTAACATACTGGTGAAAGGTGGTGGAAATGCGGGTGACTATGCCTCGCCTCCTACTAGATCCAATCTGAACTCTGCAGACTGGGTATTTTAAAAACGAAGTGCCCAGGGGAAAACATTTAATAACGTTAGAGTGAGTGGACAAAAATTTAATAAAAAATATTTATGCATTCCCATTTTAATTTCCAAGGAAATTATGCTGCATGCGACCACTCAAACGCGCTCAACTCAAAAACTGGCAATTTCACGACTAGTCACTAACTCAAATAAAATAGAGCCTCTCAGGCTAAACTATATATATAAACATATATGCGTATGTATTTACATTCGTCAGACTCCTTGTATGAATCCTAAGAACAATTTAGAAAAATAGAAATTCATACAAGGCTACGACGCTGGCGTCTAACGCTCACGTCGCGCCATAATGATATTTTTCCTCATTATGACCAAAGAGGACGGTGTATTTACGTGTGGACTCCCTATATGAAAACCTAAATAAACCAGAAAAGAAAGTAGTTTTCATATAGGGCTATGACGCTTGTGTTTAACACTCACGTCACGTCATAATGGAATTTTACCTCATTATGACGGATCAAGCACGTATGGCTAGCTAGCATTTATATACATACTATACTCATAAACATCCAAAATACATATCCACCGAAAATCTCATTTTCGGGATCTCTCCAAAGGAGGAAAAATTGTCAAATAGCCGAGAAATCAATAAGTCTCATCAGAAGAAATAAATGATCAACAAAATAATTCATCGCATGCTTTTCAATTAAACCAAAGGTCCACTCACAAATTAGGCCTAAGCCTGATGACGCTCCGAGACTTCTTTTTCTCGGGCCTCCTCTCGTCCTGTTCCAAATATATAATTAATTTCCCACTAAAAATCCAATAATTAAACAAAATGGGAAAAATTAAACGTGAGTCTCCCACACACTCATCATTGCCCAACTTCGTCATTCTTAACTCAAAATGGCTCAAACTTCACCGAACATACCAGCAGCCCTAATTCAACCTTCTACAGATAATTGACTTAAATCTTACGGCTGGATTCTACATTATTTAACCGCCAAAAATACCACACTTCGGAAATTCACAAACCTATCCAAATCTCATCCAAAAATTCCATAATTCACATCAATATACTCCTCTTAATATTCCACATTTAAAACCTTAAAAATCTCCCAAACAGTGGCGGCGCCGCCGGCGGCCGGAGGCCGATTCCGGCGACCTCCAATTCCTAAGAAATTTTGACAGAATAATATTCTCATCATGCTCTACAACTTTCCTAACTAGCACAAACCCAAACTCCAAGCCTAGCTATGTCAATCGAACAAAAACATCCTAAAAGCCCTAGACTTTCCTCCTTGAATTTCTCCTTACCTACCTCAAGAGGGAGTGAGCCCTTTGGAGGGCTTGCTGCACGGGAGGAGAGCTTCAAAACGATCCAAGGATCGCCGGCTATGGTGGTCGGAGGAGGGAGTTCCGATGAAGGAGCTGTCGGCGTTTCCGGCGGGATTTCTCCTCTCCGGCGACGCTATAGGCTTGGACACTAGGCCGGGAAGAGAGAGGAGACGACGGGGCTCCGAACTGGGCTGGAACGGCGGCCGATGGCTGGCCGGACGGCGGCAGGCGACGGCTGGAAGTCCGGCGGGGAGAGAGAGCTCGGGGAGAGGAAAAGAAAGAGAGAAGAAGAAAAGAAAAAGAGAGGAGATAATGGGGTTTGGGCCTCACACCAACCCGGCCCAACACCACAAAAATACCCAACTCCACCAATTTAACACCCCAAAATAAAATACCCTATTAAAAATTACTTTTTACTAGTTAAAATTCACCATTTTTACCGTCGACACATTTTTCTCCTACGAATAACTCTCTGAAATAATCGTCCCCCAAAACCTCTCTAGGGACCAATTAAACTATATTTTAATGCCGGAGACGGTAAAAATTCTTATTATAACCAAGCTAGTAAATAAGGTAAAAATTTTAAGAGTCGGGATGTGACACCATGTCAGCGTGTATTGACTGAAAAAAAAAACAGAACTAAAAGTCTAAAACCTAATCGAAGAGGAAGCCCACTTTAACGAAGCCGCATAGAAGAGGAACGACGAAAAAGGAAGCCGAGGAACGACGTCGCCATTCTCACAGACGTTGCCTTTCCCTGTCAGCGCGATTGTTCCTCCGCCGACGCCGCTATGCGAGAACGATGAGAATGGCGTCCCCTTCTCTGTCACAACGACTCTTCCTCCGCACCGACGTCGCCTCAGCCTATAGCCGTTGGCGGCCTAAACCCTCTCTTTGGTTGTAAGGTCAGTCTTAATGTCAACTTTGAAGTGTTTGGTGATTGCAGTCTCATTTGCAGTAACAGAAAGCATATAGATTTTAATCATTTTATGATCATTCTGATACCACTCATAGATTTGTAAGGCAATGTGCTATTGAAGCATCTGCACTGTGATGTTAAGTGTCATGATATTGCTCAATTGGTGATAGGGTAGGATGAAGCTAGACATTTGAGACTTTGCAAAATTGAGTTTAGACCTGCTAGTATTAGATCATCAATTAGTTAGAGTTTGTAGGAGGTCAGGTTTTATACTTGGTGAGAAACATCGGCTCATTTGTATTTGTAAGGAAGATTTAATCGAAAGGAGTTGTGTCTAGATTGCTTATTTGTTTATATTTGCTCTGTTAATTGTTAATATGTTATGATATGCTGTTGTGTGGGATCTTGGAGGAGATGGCCATGACTCCATGGAACAAGGCAATATGGATGTGCTTGAGATGGCGACTTTGTCGCTCGATGTGCCGCCCTGGGAGAGGATGGTAATTGATGATGAGATGGAGACTTGAGGTAAATTTTCAGTTCGTAACTTCATGTTATATTAGTTTAATTATTGAATGATTATGAAGTTTAGATTAAGTATGGATGTAAATATATTGACTTATCTTCTTGTTTCTTAGGTGGTAAATGCATATGAGTTGTTGGTGTGCCTACTGCCTCATTTTTCAAAGAATGCTACTGTCTTCTTTTTGGCTTTTTTAGAGAATTGCTACTGCCCAAAGTTGATGGATTGCTTCTTTTTAGCTTTTATGTTGTTAATTATGAACTTGAATCATTTTATCTATCAAGGATAAAGGATGATGCCAATGCATGCGTGTCTTGCTCTTCTGTATTTTGAATACCTCAGTTATGGGGTTTTAGGCAATTGGTATTGTTATGGGGTTAGGAAAGTCGGATTTTCATTCAGTTTGATAAATATGTTGAATTAGATAGAACTATTTGGTAATCATCCTTTAGATTAAATATTGACTCTCTTTTATGTTATTTGTTACAGTCATGCAATTGTTTAAATTTAGAACATTATTTAAGCAATGTGATGAATTTATTCATATTTGAGCATTTTTTTTTATTAATTAGAAATATATAAATAAGTAATTATATTTGTCGTGTCCAAACCGTGTCGAAAATACAGTTTTTGAGTTTTGCCGTATTGTCGTATCGGTATGTATCGTGTCGGCGTATCCGTGTCCGTGTCCGTGCAACATAGGATGATAGTAGCACAAGGCTTAGGTTTACCATGAAAGCCCTAAAATATATAGCCCAAACCGTGATTATTCATTTTTCAAAGATGATAACTTTTATTTTGTTTTGATCAAAACCTAGCATGTTGAGTTAGCCGGATACTTGAACCATTAACCGATCGCTTCCGATTTGCTTTGTTTTTTAATCTACGTACAGGAATCTACCATCACCACAAAGCAAGATCAATCGTGCTCCAAGACGATGGCATATATTCCAAATATTTCCTTTCGGATACCAGAAAGTTTTAAGACTGACAATGATAAATTGAATGAGTTATCTGATATATATATTTGTTATGGTCTTTTACAACATTATAGCTCTTCACATATGAATAAGCATTCAGAGATCTGTGTGGATCTCATGTTGTGTTTGTTGGGCGAATACTTGCAGTTCGTGCCTAAGGATGATATTCTCAGGCAAATTACAACGCAGACTAATAAAAAGTATAGTTTGTTCGATAGACTCCATGGATGGAATATGGAGTGTAGAATGAGACTAAATGGCCAGGAACAATTCGATAAGGTAATTTTTTTCATTAATTTGAATCAACGGAGACTTTATTATTTGGTTGAAACTTATCGAAGATAATACGTTTACTAATGAAGTAATGATTGATTCAAAAACCCTAGCATTAAAGTTTCACTTAAATTTTTTCATGCAGTATTTCAAGCATATACAATCAAAGCTCGTCATGAGATCAGTTCCGGAGATTTTGAGGTTTATCCTCTATGAGGTAAACCCTAAACAATTGAAGGGAATCAATAAACGCAAAGCGACAAACGCATTGGTGAGTTATACCATGCAGGTTCATATTATACATGCTGTTGAATTTGATGGCGTTTTAATGCGATGGATTTTTTTTAACAGCGTTTTAAAAAAACACCACAAAAAAGACAGCGTCAGTATAGAACGTTTTTAAACGCCATAGATAACATTCTGTGTAGTAGTGACAGTCACATGCAGTTGAATTGGAAATACTACCTAGGAACTATATTTAAATTTGCATATTCACTTGCTATATATGCAATTGTTGTTCTCTACAGAATCCAGCTGATGATGAGAAGTTGTACATGGAGCTGTGTTTACGTGTGGCCCGGAGTAACTTGGAGAACGGCACTACAGTTGCGGACCCATCATTTGAAGGTATATTTTTCGCTTAATTTTGTACTAATTATTATATGTTGATGATGGATTTCAAAGTTGCTCTTGTTTGATTGTACAATATTCTCTAACAGAATGGAAAAAATCAAAAGCTGCGAAAAAGAAGGGTAAAACTACAGCAAGCAAACCTGACGTTGGCCCATCAAATATAGATGCTGAAGCTGCAAGCGCCTTGATTAAACTAGCCGGATGAAAAGTTGGGTGACAATGAGCCAAAAATCCTGTAATGATATATCTAGTCCTAGCGTTTTGATTTGGAAAGTCTGTAAACCATGAGCTCTAGCATTGTACTTGGTTGCTAGTGCTAAAATATAATAGTTAAGTCTAGCAGGTACAATTACATTTGAATTTTCCGATCGAATTGAGGTTCTTACTGTCTTGTAAAAAACATTTGAGGAAAAATAATTTTTTTTTCTCGGAGAAAATAATTTTTTTTTCTCGGAGAAAATAATTTTCTATCTAGAGGTATACAAGAGTACAATGTGATGTAAATAAGGAAAAATATCATATTCATAAGGGAAAATTCCCACTAGCCCTAAATCTGGGGATTTTTTTTCCCACTAACAAAATAAAATTCTAAAATTCTCATTAACCAAGCACCCTTAAGAGATATATTCTCACTAACAAAATATTCAACCTTTTGTGTATTTTTGCTGACCAAATTACCCTCATATCTTATCTTCGTCTCCGCATCGTCTGCATTCACCTCTCTCTCTCTCTCTCCCCAGTGTCGATCTTGAGCTGCAGCCTCCGGATGTCATCCTCGCCGTTGGGGTCCGCCTTCAGCTCTGGCGAGTACATCACTCGTGCCAAAGACTGTATCAAAGGGGATGACGACCTTTCTCTCTCGGATCTGGGTCTAGCTGCAAAAATGGCAGAAGAGCCATTTAGACTTCTGGTAAAGACTTCAGTACTTGACTTGCCAAAACAATCTTATGGTACAAGTGTCAAGAGGCTTGGAAGATTGACTTCTATATATTCATATCTTTCAGATTGTTGACTCAGTGATTGCTTTGTTTCGTGTTGATTTTACTGGGAGAGGAGAGCTTGCAGATCGCCAGGTCAGTCACGGATTCCTTACAATATATAGGCTCATATGCTCTCATACTCATTTGGATCTTATGGCCTTCCTCTATATTTTTCTTCTTCAGCAAAAACTTGCACATATGCTTTCCCGATGAATAAAGATCGCTGAGGAATTCAATGTTGCTGTCTATATGACCAACCAAGGTAAATGGTCAATGACTGAACTCAAAGACCCTTTTGAGCTCAATCATGGATTATTTTAATATTGCTATTCTTCCGGTGAATCTTATAGTAATATGATGCATGAAGTTAGAGCTCATGGTGAATCTAATGACTATGCAGTAATAGCTGACTCTGGTGGTGAAGTATTCATATCTGATCCAAAGAAACCAGCAGGAGGTCATGTGCTTGCCCATGCAGCTACCATAAGGTTCATGTTCAGAAAAGGCAAAGGAGAATAGCGTGTCTGCAAGGTGTTTGATGCCCCAAACCTGCCTGAGGCTGAAGCAATATCCTTCTCATTTGCGTGACTAATATAATTTTCTGATTTTTCTGATTACTTGCATCATCCTTTTTATGAAAGTCTGAGACTATGCATGTATTATTAGTAGAATAGCCTCATATATCTTGTTATTCTTGACAGAAAGGAACATTTTCCAGATAACTGCAGGAGGCATTGCAGATGCGAAGGACTAAAGAGCAACGCATTTCTATGACACAAGAAGCAGCAAACTACCGTAATATTTTAAATTTTCTGCTCTTTATATATTCCTAGTAGGTAGAAGGCAATGATATGTGGAGAATACAGGCGTGGTATGATAGCATGAACATAATGCACTAGCAACTGATGCTAGAACATGACTTCAGTATTGGATGTTTTAGCGAGGTCATTTACCAGAGTGTTTATCTCATGTGTTAGAGCTGCTAGTTCACTTAAGGTGCTTTTGTTATACAATTCTTGTTTTCTATAAACTTCTACGGCTCTATTAAGAAGAAGAAAGAGATTACGTAGTATCTGGTTAGAAGAACGAAAACTTAAAGAGTACCTGACCCATAGTTATTACTATGGCAAATTAGGGGGTCATAATGTGTTTATTGTGTGATTTGTGTCTGTTGGTAAGTATAACTGAAGCGTTAATACCTCTGCTGATACTCACGGAGTTGTGATACTCTATCATAATTAGTAATTAAATATACTAGCTTCACCATTTTAATACCTCTGTTGATGAACTATAGCAGGAAAAGCATGAAACCAAAGTAGATGAAGAGATGAGGGAGACGCGTCTAAGGGCGGGTCTAGGAGTGAGGTTGGGGAAGTGGGTCCTTTGCGGAGCGGGTCGAGCGGGGCGGGTCGGAGCGTGGAGGGTTGAATGGCTTGCATGGTGGTGGTGGAGAGTGAGAGTAGTGAAGAGTGGTGGTCAGGACTATATATGGTTATTGTTGATGCACTTGATCGAACTTGTGGCCAAAATGTAGTAGTTATTGTTTAAAAGAACCTATTTGGATGTAGTATGCGAAGGAAAACTATGTAACTTTGTTATGATGATGATGGTGAGATCATGTGATATTAGGTTCCAATCACTCGAGTCTTCTGTCTCAGTAGACCCTCCTACTGCCCCTAGTAGACCCTCCTACTGCCCCTAGTAGACCCCCCTACTGCCCCTAGTAGACCCCCCTACTGCCCCTAGTATAACCCCCTACTGCCCCGAAAAACCCTCCTACTGACCCCAGTAGACCCCTGTACAAACCTTCTACTGCGCCCAGTAGACCCCCATACTGCCCCCAGTAGACCCTCCTACTGCCCCCAGTAGACCCCCCTACTGCCCCCAAAGACCCTCATACTGACCCTAGTAGACCCCTGGACAGACCTCCTACTGCCCCCAGTAGACCCCCTACTGCCCTTAAAGACCCTCATACTGACCCCAGTAGACCCCTGGACAGACCTCCTATTGCCCACAGTAGACCCACCTACTGCCCCCAGTAGACCCTCATACTGCCCCCATAGACCCCCTTACTGCCCCTAGTAGACCCCCGGACAGGCCCCCTACTGCCCCCAGTAGACCCCCGGATAGGCCCTCTACTGCCCCTAGGAAACCCTCCTACTGACCCCAGTAGACCCCTAGACAGACTTCCTACTGCCTCCAGTAGACCCTCCTACTGCCCCTAATAGACCCCCCTACTGCCCCCAGTAGACCCTTATACTGACCCCAGTAGTTCCCCTACTGCCCCCAAAGACCCCCCTACTGCCCCCAGTAAACCCTCATACTGCCACTGCCCCCAGTAGACCCCCTACTGCCCCCAGTAGGTGGTCCTACTGACCCTAATAAGAGGTCATACTGCCCCCAACAAGAGGTCATACTGCCCCCAGTATGAGGTCATACTGCCCCTAGTAGGTGGTCCTACTGCCCCCAGTAGGGACCTGTTATAAGTGACTAAAACACAACGACTCCCGGAGTCCGGTCAACGGTCGTCGGAGCCCGGTCAACGGTCCCCGGAGTCTGGTCAACGACCCCTGGAGTCCGGTCAACTGTCCTCGGAGCCCGGTCAAAGGTTGCCGGAGTTCGGTCAACATCATTGGTCGTGAGAATCCGGTTATAAAAATTTTATTTTATAATAGACTCTTATAATGGTCTATTGTAGTTTATTTAATTCATTAAGGGTATATTTGTCTTTCTACTGTTTAAGTTGGCTCTTGAGAATTTTAAAATCTTATTTTGTTAATGGAAATAAAATTCTTAAAATTAAGGCTAGTGAACATTGTCCCTATTCATAATCTACTAAGCAAGTCTAAAAAAGTACGTTATTTATTCGATTAGATAACATATTCACTAGGTTGTCAAAGCATACAAATTATGTCTGATATTATTTCAGGTCTTTGTAATAAAGAGTTCATACTCAATGTCTCTTTTTTATATTCGACATTTTCACTAATCAAGGTTTAAGGGCAGCTGTAAAACAAAAAATCTTAATTGGAATTTATCTTTTGTTTATTTTTGACTTTGATACTGTACAGAGATTTGGTTAGCAAATTTTATTTTCAAAAGCAAACATGAGATGTAAAGAGTATGAGAGGTCAAGTGAAAAACTACGAAGGTATCAGTAGAAGAACCTCTTAATTAGAGTAAACATTAACACTAAAACAGTACGTGAAACATCACAACTTTCTCCTTCCTGGTCTTTTTGTATCCTATTTCATGAGTAGTTTCATATTGAAAAATCGTCATTTTACTCAAATTTTTGACCTAAACTTGTTTAGAATCTGCTCCAACACCACAAGGGTGACAAAGGGCAAAGACAGTGAATGACGGTACACACTCTCTCACCAACCCAATCATCATCAACGACATGTGTGTACTTGCCCTTTCTAGAATACTAAAACAAGCTCTTTAGGCGAATTCTTGTCCTGTCTACGATTCCCAACTCCCATCATACGCGGGGTGAAACATCGCGTGGGACTTGCACTGGCACAAAGTAGTACTTGTACGAAGTCCAAATAGACTCTTTGGACTCCTCTCAAGATTAAAGACAGAGAGACACAGTAAAAAGAGGAAACAAGAACATAAAACACAAAGAACACCAGCTTTCATGCTAACAACCAACAAAAGCTTCTCTCTTTTCTCCTTTCCTATCATTCCTTCATTCAAAAAGCCAAACCCACAAAGCCCTCTGTGACAGATCCATCTACCCCTTTTGAAATTTTTGGCGTGGAAATTGGAAATTGCTTGTAGGGACCATAGAGATTTCTGGGTTGTGGTTAGTTTCTGCTGTAATGGCCTAGCTTTGATGATCAATTCTGTGTCTTTGTGATATAGTAAGTTGGTTTTACAGTTCAGTGAGATAAAAGGTTGGTGCTTTTTAGTGATTTGTGATAAGATGCAATCGGACGGGTCTGATTCCGTGAGCCTGAGTCCAACAACCCAGAGGGCGCAGCAGTCTCTGTCAGCCTCGGATACTAGAGGGAAGCATCGGATACAGGCCGAGTTGAAACGGTTTGAGCAAGAAGCAAGATTCTTAGAGGTCAGTGATGGTGTTTTTGAGTTGTTTTGGTTTCATGATTGGGAATTGAGTCAGTGATTTTGTTGCATTTTGTCTTTCTTATGTGATTGGATGCATGTGTCAATCATATGATTGAGATTTTAGTTTTTAGAATTTTGAGCTTTAGTGGTTTGATGGTTTCGTTCGAGTTTGATGGTTGGAGTATCTACAATAGAATTGGATTGGAAACAAATAATGAATCTAAGAGAATTGCTTGCTGGATGGTATATGTGTTGAAATGGATAGGATTACTGGTTAAGCTGTTTGCTATATTCTGGTTCTGTTTCATTAAAATAGTGGGTATGGTAACCCAGTTTATGGAGAATGGGAGAGTTTAGCAAGTTCTATGCCTGCCCTTTTGGGTTCAATCTCAGCTTTGCTTGTTGGTACGTGCCATCATAAAAATTTATGTTTAACAGGAGTGTGAAGATTCTAAATTTCTGATGTAAGTGTTGAAGGTGGGTAGAATTTGAGAACTTATGGGTTAGTACTTGATTTGTTTGTTAAATGCTGATCCTGTTTCATTAAATCAGTGGGTTTGGTTTCCCAATTAATTCAAAATGTGAGAAAAGGTAAGTTAAATGCTGACCCTTTTGAGTGTATCTCACCTTTGCTTGTTATGGCCATATTTATAAGGGTGGTTGTCTGTTTACTGTTATGGTCCTTCTATGAAAGTAGGTTTTTGTGGTTCAATTTGGGTGATTTGGTTTTCCCTTGTGACGATGAAATTTTAGTCGGTTAGGTTGTTCAGCTCCAGTTAAGAACTTAAGATGTAGCTTTGTACTTGGGTGATCTGATCGCAGTCTTGCTTACTATTGTATCCAAGTTGGAGGAAAGAAACTCAGTTTGCAGCGGATAGAAAAGAAAAGAAGTAGTTGGTTCAGATTTTTTGTGTTTATTTGTGCTGTGTTAATGAGTACATGATTCCGCTGATGCAACTGATTGATGTTGTGACTAAGGAAGCAGACTGATACGTACACGTAGGTGCTGGCCTTATCATTTACCTATTGTAACTTATGAGGAGTCAATAATCTTCATACGTTATGTCAGGAAATCTGATATGTTTTACGCCCTTTAGAAAATTTGATGTCAACGCTTGGGTTTTTGGAATTATAGAGAGAACTTTTATGTTTCACTAATGATGATAGTGTGGTGATATGATAGAATTTAATGCGCAATGATATTCATTCTGTATTTTGTTTTCTGATAGATACATATATCATTAGTTAAATGTGTGACACAGTCGCTGCTTGAGACATCTTTCAATGTGGTTTTTCAGACGCGTAGTTTGTCGTTGAGTCATATATTGGAATATCCAAATGCTCAATTTTGGATTTATCCAATATTTATGCTATATTGATGCTCATTCTGTATTTGCTTTCTGATCGAGACATATATCATTAGTTGAACGTGTGAAACAGTCACTGCTTGAAACATCTTTCAATGTAGTTTTTCAGACATGTAGTTTGCCGTTGAGTCGTGTATTGAAATATCTAAATGCTGGATATTGGATTTATCCTGTGAGTCTTCGGTCTATAATTTTTTTCTGCATGTTGAATGTAGCGTTTTGAGTGGTGTAACTGATTAAGAATAATGCTGTCTGGGTTAGTGGGTGCTTTGGATAAATTGATGAGTAGGTTGAGTAAAAAAAAGGGTGCGGTGGGCATTTTGGTTTTGTAACCGAAAAACTCAGATATACTGAGAATGGAAATGCAATTATTTCTTTCACAGCTGAACTAACCAACTCTTATTATGACATTCGTTTCTTGTTGACACTTGAAAATAACTTTTGTCAAGGCATTGTCACGTATCTGCAACAATACCTCGCCTTGCTCTCCACTTCCTGAATTCAGGGCCTCAATCTGCATCTTATTTTCAGTGCAGTCACTCAGTTATGATTAACTTTTTATTATGTTGAATTTTGTGCATCACTGTATTGACAGTGTTCGTTTTGGATTCTCAAATATTTTTGCAGTACACCTTAACCAAGTTTGGTAACCAATAAATCTGTCTCTCCCTGGATCAAATTATCTGATCTACCATCCATTACTCGCGAGGTCAAGCTATTTCATGACATTTTAATCTCATGGCATGTGTCAACCTCCCATGATCTTATGATGACATTTCCAGCTTCTCATGATCTTGGTTACCTAACCATTCAAGCATCTTGTGACATTTTTCACATTTGGGTTGATTGGGCCTTTGTCATGGTTATTGTTTAATTTTTTTTCCTCTCTTTTTGGCCAATGGAATTTCCTTGAACTAAATTTGTATTTTGGTTATTCAAGAGGCTTGTGGGTGTGGCTCTTTTAGACTTGTGAGCAACCCAAAATTTTATGTTATGACACTCTATGTTGGTCTTTAAATTCTGTCTACAAGTGCTTTAGTACTAAATAATACTGTTGTTTGCATTTTTACTGTATGTTATTTGAGCAGGAAGAGCTGGAACAACTTGAAAAGATAGACAAGGCCTCAGCTGCATGCAAGGAGTAAGTATGATGGGTATTTGATTGCTTAATTTTTATCTAGAATCCCAGTTTCAACTGAACTAGATGTTGACTGAATTTTTGTCTATTCCAGAATACTGAGTAATGTAGAAACAAGGCCGGATCCACTACTCCCAATGTAATACCTCTGTCGTGAATCTTTGCATCAGTTCTCAAATGGACTTTCTGCCTCTGCTTGCATTTGTGTGCTTGACTTCCTATCCCAGCCGTTTATTATAAATCTAAGGGTATTTTTGGGTCCTTGTTGCTGAACCATGGATTCATAACCATTTGATTTATAATACACAGCCTGGATTTGGATTGATCCAAGAACTTCTAAGCAGATTGTCCATGTTTTCTATCCTTTATCTGATCATGTTATTTTTTCTGGAGGACAGAACCCATGGCCCCCTTAATCCATTTTGGGATAGATGGTTTGAAGGCCCCAAAGACTCGAAAGGTTGCAGATGCTGGATACTCTGACGGTCTGAGTAGCAGACCTCCAATCCCAATTGTTCACAGAGGCTTACTTTCAGACATTTCATACTTTCAGAGCTTACTTTTATTGGCCTATGTTTTACAAAGCTTCATTGTGCTTCCGTAAAAATAAAAAAAATAAAAATAAAAATAAAAAAAATTAAAAAAAAGTGCTTCCTTGTGCAGATGACAATTTATGGAAAAACTTTCATTTTCAAGCCTCTAATGAAGGGCAATTGTGCAGTGTAAAAAATTTCAATTAAAATGATTCAGTGTAATGGCAGAGCAGAACATTTTTCCAGGAATATCATATTGTTAGTGACATGAGATTCAGAATGTAAAATGTATAAAGCATTTGAAATCAGAAACAATCTACAAATTTGCCAGGAAATAGCTTTAATGGTACAGACTGTTTTTACATCCCCTGAAACCCCGTACATGAAAAATCTTGTTCAGACAAACTCTTCAACTGGGTGTTTTCCCGGTAACTCGTGAGGCGATCCAACCTAGGCCATCATACAACCCATCTCCATTGAGGGCGCAACATGCTTGGATGTGCCAGTCATGATTCTTAATGCTGTGAAGAGATAGAGTGTCAGTGATCTCAGCTGGGGTCATGGCATCCTTGAGATCTTGTTTATTAGCAAAAACCAGTACAACTGAATGTTGAAGATCCTCATGTCCAAGCAACCTGAAGAGTTCGTCTTTCATGATAGAAATTCTGGCCCTGTCTGTGCTGTCTATTACCACAATGATGGCATGAGTTCCACGGTAGTATGTTGCCCAAGAAGTCCTCAGTCTATCTTGCCCACCGAGATCCCATACCTGTCAATTACATGATTGGCAAGTGTCTTCTTATCATCTACTAGAAGTAAAGCTAAACATGTTATAATGCCTTAGAAAGGAGAAAAAGAAATGAAAATGGCAACAAATGATGTATCTATAAAAATAAAATAGAAAGACATATATGAGCGCCTTCTAAATTACAACGCCCAGACCCACTGATGTTAACAGACAAATGAACTTCTAATTACAACATTCAAGTTTGTGAACTTCTGATCATCAAACATTGAGCAAGATTACGTTTATGCTTCATGTTGAAGTTCCCAAATAGACAATCACAAATCATCATGTATTTTACATCACACACAAGGGATGATACAGTTTTCCTCTATCTAAATCAGAAAATCACATGTTTGTAATTGTCTATGCATAAACAATGATGCATATTAATCGTTAGGGTGAGTAACCAAGTACTAAGCTAAAAGTTAATCTTAAAGAGGTAATGATGAAAAGGATCCTTCCCATAACACCAATATATATGTTCTTCCGTCTTATCTAACGCTCACCGCGCACCAACCCTCAACTATACCATAATTGTTTGAAACATTAGATTGACAGACCATCTTATCTCCCCAGCTATTACTGGATTGTTGCCTTTTCAGTGTAAATTAAGTTTTATTATATCTTACGTCTTCATAAACGAAAAGCAATCAGCTGTCAAGAATTTATGAATTCTCTAAGACATGCAGACAAGTGTCACAGCTATGAGGTGGGCCTCTTCATTCCTTACTAGCATTTAATCGTACTAAAAAGACAATCTTTGGCTGATGAAGAAAGCCCTGTTTCCTGCTTACATTATTTTATCAGTTCCTTTCAATTTTCTTAAACTCTACCCTCAACATAGTTTCTTTACTCTTAAGAAATTCACGATTCACTTCTACACAATGACAAAGCATATCTTAACCCCAAGCTTCAAACACCTCTATCATCTTTTCCTCATCCACATACAATTCATACCCAACAAAATACAAAAACCATACACAAACACATAACAAGAAATGGTAATGGTTTCGGTACCTCAAAGCGAATGTTCTTGTAGACAAGCTCTTCGACATTGCTGCCCACAGTCGGATTCGTAGTGACAACCTCTCCCAAGTGTAATTTGTAAAGAGTAGTTGTCTTCCCAGCATTGTCCAACCCAACCACCACAATCTTATACTCCTTTGCAGGAAACAACATGAACCAAAACTTGGATATGAATGCCCCCATCTTCTATCCCCCAATCCAAAAAAGATCAGATCTTTCACCTAAAGAACCAAACTTCATCAGAAAAACAATACAACCCAAATATAAAAGCACCCAAATATTGATAATACATAACATTTCTGACTACCCAAATCAAGATCGTAGAGAAATCAATCAAAAAGATAGCTAATTTATGTGTGTTTATTCCGATTACGCAGATCCCATAAACAAATTTGCAAGAATTGGAAAGTGGGAAAGGAAGATGATCGAACCTGGAAGAAGATGGAGGTTGAGATTGATCCAGAGAAACCCTAAATTGAAATTGGGGATTTGATTTGGGATACAAGTTTTGGGTTTTTAGTGTTTGGGATATCAAATGTCTGCTTTTTCTGGCGAGGGGTCGGTATATATATAATCAGATACAGATATGCTTTGTTTCTGTGATGATGGTAAGAAAGAAAGAAAGGGAATGTAGAGAAGCGGTCCTTCAGAATTATATATTGACTTGTTGGCTTCTGATTCGTTGGAGTTGGTATTGCTATTACAAGGCGCGCACTAGCTTTCTATTTGGGATGCTCAATTTTTTTTTCTGTTTTTAGAGACTTTAAAAACTAACTACAAACGTAAAACCAAAATCTCTCGCAGCACTTACTTTCGGTTTAATCCAAATCATACAATAAGAGAGATAGTTGCTAGAGAATAATGTTTATGAACCTCTTATAACACATTCTCATGATTGATCTAAATAAACCGCTAGAGACATGATAAAAGGAGACAGTATACGGAGAATGATGTTCATAAATGTAAGTAATAACCGATATGGCGATATGTAACGAAGTTAGCTTTTTAGTCGATATCATAATATGATAGACTCAAAATGGGGAGGCCATCTTGAACATATCCTTGATTCACAAAGGAATGTTTATTTTGTGTGGTAGACGGTCGATGGAAAGCTTCGAGCCACCCTCAATAATATTAAGAGGCCAATTGTCTACGCTACTATGTACCTCTTGCTTGACCAAGACATCTGCATGCTATAGAATGAAAAAATAGTTCAAACTTGAACTGTGTTGAACTTGCATAAACATGGTCTCATTATACAGCCTTTCCGATTAGAAACGCCACGTCACCAAAACAGACAGCTACCAAAACGGCAGCGCATCACTACTCTCTCTTCAGTAGTAGTCCCAGCCGCTCTTTGTCCCACCTGGACTCTCACTTTGGAGAGTCCTCCCTCCAAAGCCTTGGGTTTCTCCGCCCCTCTCCTTCTCTTAAATCCCCAACCTTTCCCTCTCTCTCTCATATTTCCAAGTCACAATGTCTCACTCCCTCCACCTCCTCACCCCAACCGCCTTAACCTTCAATCCCAAACCCCTCTCCTCCTCCTCCTTATTCCTCGGCCCCTTCTCCGCTCCCAACCGCCGCTCTCCTACCGCCTTCCCTTCCCTCTCCGTCAAAGCCTCCGCCGCCGGTTCCGATCAAACCCCCTCCGTCCTCGTCTCCGCCAACGGCACCTCCTCCGGCGTCGTCCTCTCCCCTTCTCCCGACTACTCCTCCTCCTCCACCTCCATCGAGGTCGACGCCGTCACCGAGGCCGAGCTCAGGGAGAATGGATTCCGCAGCACGCGCCGCACCAAGCTCATCTGCACCATCGGCCCCGCCTCCGCAGGGTCCGACCAGCTCGAGGCGCTCGCCGCCGGCGGCATGAACGTCGCGAGGCTCAACATGTGCCACGGCACGCGCGACTGGCACCGCGACGTGATCCAGCGCGTGAGGAAGTTGAATGAGGACAAGGGATATGCTGTTGCGATTATGATGGATACTGAGGGGAGTGAGATTCACATGGGCGATCTCGGCGGCGCTTCTTCCGTCAAGGCCGAGGTCAGTTTCGGCATTTTCGCTAATTTATCGAAAAAGCCGTGTGCATTTTGATAATTGATAATGATGATGAGCTTAATTTGCATTTTTGTGTTTGCAGGATGGTGAGATATGGACTTTTAGTGTCAGAGCTTTCGGTTCTACTCTTCCGGAGCGCACCATCAATGTCAACTATGAAGGTTTCGCTGAAGGTAGTTAAAGCAGTGATCTTTGAGTCTTGAGTGTTTTTGAACTTGTTGTTTTTTACTTGCAGTGATTGATTTGTTGAGTGTGAATAATGGTGCAGATGTGAAAGTGGGAGATGAACTACTTGTGGATGGCGGAATGGTGAGGTTTGAGGTGGTTGAGAAGCTAGGCCCTGATGTCAAGTGTAAGTGTACTGATCCCGGACTGTTGCTGCCCCGGGCTAACTTGACTTTCTGGAGGGACGGGAGTCTAGTGCGCGAGCGAAATTCCATGCTTCCCACGATTTCTTCCAAGGTTTTTCATTCTTTACCTTTTTCCTTGAATTTTGTTCATTACTGAATGCCGAATTGCCAATGCATCTGAATCTAAGATTTGTTAGTAGAGATTAGAGTATTTGCATGCCAATAATCTTAGTGAGGACAAAGCATAGAGTTATATTCATTACCGCATGCAAAATTGCCAATGCATCTGAGTCTGAGTTTATTCAAAAAATATAACTATATAGCACATAGCATAAACTATATTACTGAATGCAAATTTCCCAAGGCATCTGAATTGAGTGACATCTAAGAAATCTTAGTAAAAGTTAGAATGACTTGCATACCGATGACATTGCTGAGGACAAAGCATAGTGACACATCATTACCAAAACATACGCCGTCCCCAAAACAAATCAGTACCCTCACAAGCCTTCCTTTGTTAATTGACACAATAACCTTAGCATACAGGTTTGGATGGGTCTGAAGTATTTACCAATGTTTTAAAAAAAGCGCCTCGGGTGCACCTTGGGGATCAAAAGGCGCGAGGCGGTGCTGCAACTGAGTCAGCCTTGATGGGTTAGGCGCTGCAAAGCCGACGAAGACGTAGAAAGCGTCGTTGGAGGCGTTCAACGCGGACGCTCAGCAAACTTTTTTTTTTTTAACGTCAAGACGGCGTCGTTCCGGTTATAATAAACTAGGTCGCGATTAAAGCCAACATTTTGAGTCGTTTAGCATTCAGCCTCCTCCTCTTCGCGGACTCTTCTCCTTCTTGTCGTTCTCTCGCCATTTCTTTTTCCTAATTAAAGGTATTTCAACTCAAATTTGCTTAAATTCCTGCTGGGCTAAATGGGTCTCATCACTTTCATGTTCTTTGATTTAAACGGATCTTTTTCTTTTTGTGTTGGAGGGAGCCAGGGATTTCAATCTGAGTAATCAATCTTCAAAACCCTTTTCAATTTCGATTTGGAAATATATCTATGCTTTTTAGGTAGAATTATGTGGAAATCATGGAAGAGGAGCCTCCGGATATATGTGGGAATTAGGTGGTACCAAGTTCATAATATCATGAATTATGAAGAAACTAATTTATCGGAGTTCTCTGTTGGATTACCTCTAATATTGTAAGATTACAGTTTGTGAAGTCCTTTGGCTCTTTCCTAGACATATTAGTAAATGGTAGATGGTAGATGGTAGATGGGTGTTGTGTGTGTGTGTGTGTTGTTGTAGATGGGATATTAGTAAATGGTAGATGGGTGGTGTGTGTGTGTGTGTTGTAGATGGGATATAGTAAATGGTAGATGGGTGGTGTGTGTGTGTGTGTGTGTTGTAGATGGGATATTAGTAAATGGTAGATGGTGTGTGTGTGTGTGTGTGTGTGTGTGTGTGTGTGTGTTGTTGTAGATGGGATATTAGTAAATGGTAGATGGGTTGTGTAGATGGTAGATGGTGTGTGTGTGTGTGTGTATATAGAGGCCGGATATAGAGCGCACATGCGCACAGAGCTCCGTTCGCCACAGTCCGGCGTCGGCGCCAGCGCGCCTCCCCCCCCAGGGGACTCCAGCAGCGTCCCCGATCACTTTCCCTCCCCTGCGAGTCCGCCGAATTCCAGTTTTCCGGCGAGATCACCCAAAACTTCAAATAAAGTCGATCTTGCCGGAAACTGGAATTATCTCGCCGGAAACTGGAATTCGGCGGACTCGCCGGGGAGGGAAAGTGATCGGGAACGCTGCTGGAGTCCCCTGGGGTGGAGGCACACCGTCGTCGGTGCCGGATGGTGGCGAACAGAGCTCTGTGCGCACGTGCGCTCTATCGTTTTCGTGTATATATATACACGGAGCCGTTCAGAGGCGGACGTCTGCACAGTCCTTAAAGTGCGGACGTCCCTCCGGCACCGACGACGGCGCGCCTCCACCCCGGCAAGTTCATTCTTTTCCAGTTTTTTGGCGAGATCGATCTTGTTTGAAGTTTTGGGTGATATCGCTGGAAAAGAACAGACTCACCGGGGAGGGAAAGTGGTCGGGGACACTGCTGGAGTCTTTTAGGGTGGAGGCGCGCCGGAGGGTGGAGAACAGAGGGACGTCCGCATTTTAAGGCCAGTGCGGACATGCGCCTCTATCTATATATATATATATATATACTTCGATCTGTCAAGTTTAAATCCTTGGAGTTGTTATGTATGTTTGGTGATTTGGTTGAATTGTATGGTTTTAGGCTTTATTATGAAAGGATTACTATTTATAATGCTTGTTTTGGTTACAATACATGTTTCTATATATAAGAGGAAGTATTAGATGAATCCAGCTCATTTGACGAAAGGCGAGCGCCTTGCTGAGGCTCTACCTGGAAAGCCTCGGTTAGGCCTTAGCCTTTTAAAACATTGGTTTTTACACAGAATGCCGGGGCAGATTTTGTATAAATGCTGTGCTGCAGACTCATTGCTTAGATGTTTTTGTGGTTCTTTGGAATGGATGATCTCTGGAACACAAAAGAAAACATAAATGGGCTTTTTAGAATTGATCTTGTCTGGGCTTGTCCCTATTGGTGGCCTTTTGGACTCTTTCTAATTAAACTTCACTTGGACTTGGTTTAGTTTTGATGTGGTAGTGTGTATTTGTTGAGGTTGTTTGGTTTTTCGTCTTAATCAATTTATTTTCTTATCTAGTTGATACAACAAGGAATAGTTTGTTTTAGTTTAATTTTTTTAATTGATCGTGCAAGTTTTAATTTTTCTATTGATCATGCGAGTTTAATAAGCACCTTCGCAAGATAAAAGGGCAAGATGAATCACATTTCAGTGTTACTTTGGAATATATACTCACAAATTGCATATTTGTCCTGGATATTAGTGCTTTATTTTGCTTGGATGAACTCATTTGGTCTTCTGCTACGAAATATTAATTTTGATAATATTTTATATATCCCTTAGTTAAAAATAAATAGTTAAATGTATTGAAAGGTCCTGACTCTTGAACCCTGTAAATTTAGTTTGTATTGGGTGTCTGAATTCTCAAGGCTGGCCCTGCTGAAAAATGGCCTGAAATCTGGCTAGAATTTGTTAGTAAAGATTAGAGTATTTGCAGGCCAACAATCTTAGTGAGGACAAAGCATAAAGTTCTGTTCATTACCGCATGCGAAATTGCCAATGCATCTGAGTTGAAGTTTTTATTCAGTGAAGGGTAAAATATATGCATGTCAATGATCTTAGTGCGGACAAAGCATAGAGTTTTATTCATTACTTAATGCAAATTTGTCAATGCATCTGAACTGAGTGAATCCTAAAAACTCTTAGTAAAAGTTAGAATGACTTGCATACCAATGACCTTGCTGAGGACAAAACATAGAGAGACATCATTACAAAAACATACGCTGCCCCCAAAACATATCAGTAGCCTCGCAAGCCTTCCTTTGTTCTAAATTATATTGACACAATGACCTTAAGGCATGCGATTTACCCTACTTCAGGTTTGGATGGGTCTGAGGTATTTACACAGAATGCGGTGCGAGATTTTCAAAATAGCCGTAGATGTTTTTCATTGCTTCAGACTCATCGTGGAGTACCATCTGTGGTTCTTTGGAATGGATGTTCCCTGGGACTACGCAAACTAGCCCCAGGCCTTGGGCCTTCAATTCTATGGGCCTTGAAAATAAAAAGTTATGTTATACAGCCCATAAAAGAATGCAAGAAAAAAAAAAACAGAACAAAATATAAATGGGCTTTTTTGTAATTGTTCTGTTTTCATTAATTGATCTTGTCTGGGCTTGTCCCTTTGGCTGGCATTTTGTACTTTTTCTAATTAAACTTCACTTGGTCTATTTTTAATGTATTCTAGTGTGTAGATGTTAAGGTTGTTTAGTTTTTCATCTTCATCAATTTATTATATTATCAAGTTGATGCAATTAGAAATGTTTTGTTTTTGTTTAATTTATTTTTTAATCATGCGTCTGAATTGAGTGAATTCTAATAAATCTTGGTAAGATTTAGAATGACTTACATACCAATGACCTTGCTAAGGACAGAGTATAGAGAGACATCAATATCAAAACATACACCATCCCCAAAACATATCAGTACCCTGACAAGCCTTCCTTTGTTATAAGCTTTATTGACACAATGACCTTAGCATGCGATTGACCTACTTCAGGTTCGGATGGGTCTGAAGTATTTACACAGAATGCCGGGCCAGATTTTGTATAAATGCTGTGAAGTTTTTCATTGCTGCAGACTCATCGCACAGTACCATTTGTGGTTCTTTGGAATGGATGATCTCTGGAATACAGAAGGGAAAAAAAAAAAACAAGAGAAAACAAAAGAAAAGATAAATGAGCTTTTTAAAATTGCTCGTCTGGGCTTGCCCCTTTGGTGGCCTTTTGGACTCTTTATAATTAAACTTTACTTGGACTTGGTTTAGTTTTGATGTGGTAGTGTGTATTTGTTGAGTAGTTGAGGTTGTTTTTTTTCGGCTTAATCAATTTATTTTCGTATCAAGTTGATACATTAAAAGATAGTTTGTTTTAGCTTAATTGTGTCAATGATCATGCGAATTTTAATTTTTAATTTTTTTATTGATCATGCAAGTCTAATAAGCACCTTCACTATATAAGTGTAAGACGAAGTGTATTTCAGTGTTACTTTGGAATATATTTAATCACATTTCATATTTTTTCTGGATATTGGTGTTTTGATTTTCCTTTGTTGAACTCATTTGGTCTTATGCTACGAAATCTTTATTTTAGTAATATTTTATGTATCGCTTAGTTAAAAATAAGTAGTTAAATGTATAGAAAGGTCCTGACTCTTGAACCCTGTTAATTTAGTTTGTATTGGGCGTCTGAATTCTCAGGGCCAGCCCTGCTAGAAGATGGCCTGAATCTGGCTAGAATATGGTAGTAAGGATTAGAGTATTTGCATGCCAATATTCTTAGTGTGGACAAAGCCTAGAGTTCTATAATTACCGCATGTGAAATTGCCAATGCATCTGAGTCGAAGTTTTTCTTCTTTTTTTTTCATTGAAGAGTAAAATATATGCATGCCAATAATCCTAGTGCGGACAAAGCATAGAGTTTTATTCATTACTGAATGCAAATTTGCCAATGCATCCAAATTGAGTGAATTCTAAAAGATCTTAGAAAAAGTTAGAATGACTTGCATACCAATGACCTTGCTGAGGACAAAGCTTAGAGAGACATCATTACCAAAACATACGACATGCCTAAAACATATCAGTACCCTCACAAGCCTTCCTTTGATATAAGCTATATTGACACAATAACCTTAGCATGCGATTTACCCTACTTCAGGTTCGGGTGGGTCTGAAGTATTTACACAGAATGCCGGGCCAGATTTTGTATAAATGCTGTGAAGTTTTTCATTGCTGCAGACTCGTCGCGGAGTTCCATCTGTGGTTCTGTGGAATGGATATTCCTTGGGACCCGGTACCCAAGAAAAAACAAAAGAAAATATAAATGAGCTGTTCTTTAAAAAAATAAAAAATAAAAAAATAATCTGTTTCCATTAGTTGATCTTGTATGGGCTTGTCCCTGTGGTGGGCCTTAAGAACCTTTTCTTTCAGTCACTTGGCTTATTTTTGATCTATTGTAATGTGTATTTGTTGGAGGTTTTTTAGTCTTTCATCTTAATCAGTTTGTTTTATCAAGTTGATAAAATACGAAATATAGTGTCTTTGCTTTAATGTATTTATTGATCATGCAAGTTTAATAAGCACCTTCACAGTATAAAAGTGCAAGACGAGTTGTATTTCAGTGCTACTTTGGAATATATTTACTCATTGATTACATCTTTGTTCTTGATATTTGTGTTTTTTTCCTTTGGTAAAGGTTTGATTGAACTCATTTAGTCTAAATGCTATGAAATCTTTATTTTAGTAATATTTTGTGTATCACTTGGTTAAGAATAAATAGTTAAATGTATTGAAAGGTCCCGACTCTGGAGCCCTTTAAATTTAGTTTGTCTTGGGCGTCCAAATTCCCAGGGATGGCCCTGCTGAAATCTGGCTTGACTCCCATGGCGTCCTCACTGACCTCTATCTCCCTATGTGATAGCCTCCTATGCCAGTGCAAGTCCCACAATTGGACGCACCACACGTATCTCCCAATGCTTTATAAGAAACTCTGCTCGAGCATTAAGTAACCTTTGAGTCAACTGGGGGAACTCCCTCCTATAGCTACCCTGCTGGCTACACTTTTAACATTTAACGCTAACTACTTGGCACTGCCCTTCATGATAACTACCACAAACACGGCATTGTGATAAGTCTCCCTGATTAGCAAGTGTACAAAATCATCCACTAAACCAACCAATGTTGTGCCCAAATTATCGCTCACTAAACCAACCACATCTTGTGTCACAGCCTCAGAAACTCCATCTTGTAGACAAATATTATTATAAAGTGACTTAGGAGCTTATTATAAACTTATTGCTCTTTTCTTATATACGATACATTTGATTTTATATAGTAGTTAAGCCTCTGTCAACATGGATTAAGTTATGGCTTGACTTGGCGAGAAAGAACTTTTTCTGGACTGGTGCGTGTCAAACTTTGCATGTTTTTGGAAGGCATATAATGATTTGAAAACTTTGACTTCATAATAATGTTGCATGTTTGCAAAAAGGATAATTATTTCACAACAAAGAACTAGGTTTTGGTTCAAGAAGGTGGTAAAGCGAATCTTATACTTTATTAATCCTGTGTGGAATCTGTCTCATCAAACTTCAAATCTCTCACAAAAGCATATCATACTTAAGCTATTGTCCTTTGCTAGTATGTTCCCAAGAAGACATGCACCTTTGCTTGCTGAATGAATTGCATTTTTATTTTCTTCATTGTCACAACTAATGATCTCATACTTAAGCTATCATTATATTCAGGATTGGTTGGACATTGATTTCGGGATTGCAGAAGGTGTTGATTTCATTGCTGTATCTTTTGTCAAGTCTGCTGAAGTGATCAATCATCTTAAAAGCTATATTGCAGCACGGTCCAGGTAAAGAGTTAACTCTTAAACTCCACACTGGCACGCAGAATACATGTGGACACCCATATAATATAATACACACACACATACACACATGTACACGGTATGTTTAAGAAGTTCTTTTGGCAACTGTTATCAAATCATCACAAAATCTCCATTTCCACTATCGTTTAGTCTCCTTTCTGCACCTGTTTGACTTAATACTACCGACTGCTCCTTAATCGTTTTTTTTTATTGTTAATAAGTCCGATATATATAGATTCAGTATGTATACACTAATATAATCCTATATTTATGTCTTTTTGCTGGTCAATCTGAATTATGTGGTTTTTCATTCCTTTTAGTTCAGCAAGTAAAGAATGTAGTGCTATCACTGTTCCTTTTAGTTTGGCAGTTTTCAATATGTCCAAGATGGTTAACCTGCATCTCATGAGATTTCTTTCATCATGTTGATGCAGCGATATTTCTGTTGTGGCAAAGATAGAGAGTATTGACTCTCTAAAGAACTTGGAAGAGATCATCCTTGCATCAGATGGGGCAATGGTAGCAAGAGGTGACCTAGGTGCTCAGATACCATTGGAACAGGTCCCGTCAGCCCAGCAAAAGATTGTTCAAGTATGTCGGCAGCTAAATAAGCCAGTCATTGTTGCTTCTCAATTACTCGAATCTATGATCGAGTATCCTACTCCCACTAGAGCTGAAGTAGCTGATGTTTCTGAAGCAGTGAGGCAGCGAGCTGATGCTCTGATGCTTTCTGGTGAGTCAGCTATGGGCCAGTTCCCAGAGAAGTCATTAGCTGTTCTCAGAAGTGTTAGTTTGAGGATCGAGAGGTGGTGGAGGGAAGAGAAACGTCATGAACCTATGTTACTCCCAGCTGTTGGATCATCATTTTCAGATAGTATATCGGAGGAGCTTTGTATTTCTGCTGCCAAGATGGGTAAGCATTATTTAATATCTATTATTAGCTTTGGTAAATATGTCTGTGATTCAGCTGAAGGACTTGTCCAGTTGGTAAGTACTTTATTGTTCTGTGGTATGAAGCTGCCTGAGTTGGTTGCATATATCACATAACATACTTGCAGTAGATGTGCATTAATTGTCTCAATAAGAAGTCTTGTTTAAAAATTTACACAAGTAACAATAATAGAAGAATACATGCAGTAGTGGACTGAAAATCTCATACAGCAAAATTATACATGAGGAGGAAACAAAGATATGCAAGAATGGAATGTACAACATAGATGGTGTGACAATGTATAAAGAGGAAAAAGTCCAAGTATATGCCATCTGGAAATGTTAGTCCAGCTTCTAGACAACTAGGCTTGATGCATTAACCTCTATATAACAGGAAATTTTTCAGTAATAAACCATGGAACCAAACGGACAATCGTAGCATATCTTGATATTGCATAAAGAAAAAAATTTGTTTATTGTTATGAATAAATTCATGTGCAATGTTGAATTGTGCCCTTTTTCTTCTTTTGTTTTGTCATTTGGCTTGTCTGAAGTCATTATTCTCTGATTGCCTTACTCATCACTAGCTCCACTTAGGGACCTGTTGCTAATGCATTTCAAAGGCCTGACTTGTCAATTAACTGACCATTGCTGTTAAATTTTATTCTTCTTCAGATCCTTAGAAGAGAAAAATCAAAATTTCTTGCCATTGTATACTTGTGTGGAACCTTATCTTGATGTAAATTGTCATTTTGTAGCAAATACTTTAGAAGTGGATGCTCTTTTCATCTTTACAAAGACAGGCCACATGGCATCTCTCCTGTCACGCTGCAGGCCTGATTGCCCAATCTTTGCTTTCACTAACACAACATCTGTACGGAGACGTTTAAACCTACAGTGGGGGCTGATACCATTTCGTGTGACTTTTTCTGATGATATGGAAAGCAACCTTCACAAGACCTTCTCGCTGCTGAAGGCCAGGAATCTGATCAAATCAGGTGACCTTGTCATTGCTGTCTCAGACATATTGCAGTCCATTCAAGTTATGAATGTTCCGTGAGTACTGTGATCGGTTAGATTCCAAACCTCTTCTTGATCTTACTTGATTGTGTTATCTGTTGAACTGCTATATTTGTTGCTATCGTTACTACAATTTGTTTACGGTGAAGAAAAGCGGGTCAGTCTGGGAACAGTTCAGTCACAAGTTATTTACCTTACCTCCCGGGTACCCTGTTTTTAAATCTCAGTATCTCACCCTAGTTTGGAGGGGTTTATGCCACTTGAGCTACCTGCTTTGCTCACAGTACTTGCTAGATGTAACATTAATTTGCTGTGTTAAGAGTAATATGAAGAGATGTGTATCCTTTAGACACAAAGATGCTTTTATGGTTTGTCAAAACACAATAATTGATCCGAACTATTGTATTACCTGGTTCAAGTTAGTGTTACTGTTTTGATATCAACAATGATAGATCTGTTTTGAAGTTACTATAGTGTTTTATGTATTCTGGTGCTCTGTCTCCACTTTGCTTGGTTTCAGTCATATTTTGTCTCACTCTTTGGATTACACTCCCTCTCCATACGATACATACAAAACTGATTGACATGCTTCACATAAGTAATGGAGCACACAGGTCTAATCTCGTTAACCAATTGATAAGAGCGGAAGATTTTATTCTACCTATTCATCATGCTTTACCGAATCCCTAAACTAGCTAGATAGATTTACCAACTACTAAGCCAAGAGGTGTGAGAATAGTAATCTACAGTTTAAAACAATATGGTAGATTTTCGTTTACCTAGAAAAGATGGCATTGTTTCCTGGGATTTTCTTTCAGCAGGGATTGCATTTTTATATGGTAGGCAAGGTCGGCAAATACCTAGAGGACTTTAGAGCCATATATCCATAGAGAGGCATGTCTCAAATCCTCTTCACAACAATGCATACTAAGATTGTTGTAGCTTCACTCCATTTGATGACCCAATAATTGACTCGCTGTATCTTATGCGCCGACGAGAGACCAATCTGTTTGTAGTGATGGAAATTAGGTATGAAGAATCTGCAGGGCAGCAATGCTGGTCTTGACATGGTTTTTCTACCCCTCTCTCGGGCACAGAGATATCAAGTTGTCAGTTTGCTAGCTATGCTGCGTTTCATTCCGGCAATAGTAGTATAGATGCATATGGTTCAAAACACCTTGGTCCGTCTCCTCCACCACACGGGTACGTTCTACAAATGTGCTTGATCATGACACGGATCATTTTGCAAATCATTCGAGCATGCAGGTTTTGTTGCTTGATTTTGTCAACGACAAACCATTTACAGTTGCTGATACCATATGTAGCTGGTGAGAAATATTGTTCTAGCTCGCTAGGCTTCTCATAGTGGTAATGATCGCTGTGGTGCGCGCTCACGAACTTCGACTCCAAATGCTGCGATCGACATGCTGCAAGAGTATATATCATCTCCATGTTGAGCTGTCCTGACACTCACCATTTTATTTGGCATTTTGAGGAGCTCTCACCAGTTCATTTGGCACTTTGAGGACATTTTTCGCAGTACCAGAAAAAGGGGCAGTGGGCTTGTGAAACTACTGTGCTTGATACAGATTCAACCCTACTACGAAGATAGAAGTCACAGAACAATTGTATCTCCGCTAGTGCTGACCAGCCAGAAACTTTTATTCAAACAAAACTATCCAGCTAGTGTTTGATCAATCTGACTAGTATCGGCAGAAAAAACATTATGCCACGCTTTGATGTGATCTTTCAAAACTATCTAGCTTGTGTTCGATCAATCTGACTTCGACAGGTTACAGATCATCAAAATTTTATGTGTACCGATTACATGTGTAGTAACTAGCAAGTCTTAGAGACAATAAGGTACACAGCACATCCAAGAAACATTATGCATTATTAATGAATATGAAGTAATCTAACTCATATGCAAACTTCAATTATGGACAAGAAGCAGTTTTGCTTTTACATGGAATATGTGTGGTGTTGCAGGCCTAACTGAAACAAGACACTAATAAGAAACAGTGCGTAACAACCCTACTCGAAGCTTTTCAAACTGTTGCATCTGCATTGGGAGACAGCTACAGAGGCTCCTTTTGTCCACTCTTTCTTGTTCTTCTCTCGTTTAATTATTCAAAGGACTTGTTAAATGACTATATTTCAGTGAAGAAAAGGAGACCTAATCAAAACCTTAATGTGGAGTGCTGGGTTTGCTAAAAGCAAAGCAGGCCAAGGATTTCAATGACATGGTCACAATATGCTAATGAACTTCGCTTTCAGCTAGATTTTTCTTCAGTGCAAATCACAAAGAGGTGGGCTCGAACTATCATACTCTAAAACTTCATAATTCAACTTGCCCGCACTCCACTGCATAATTGAAAAGGTTTTGAGGTGACTGAAAGCTCTTAGGGAACCTTCTACACCGGCAATTGTGACCGTTCAATCTGATGACACCCTGCTACACCTCAAAAATATAACCGCTAGTTATGTGATAGACATATAAGAGTGAAAGTGTAAACTTACATTTTACCCCTCACAGGATATCAAAATTCAGAACATAACAATTCATCAGTTAAAACTTGTAATGCTGCAGTTCTATCCTCTGGTAAACTTTCCTGTCATTATAGGGATTATTTCGTAACCTACGATCCGTATTGAACACTGTCATTGTACTTCTTACAGTTCCAAACTCTCAAGTAGTTCCAATATCCCATTCCTAAATAATGGTGGAGAGTTAGTTCACAACTTCATATACATAAAAACCAGTGTTAATGTTAAAAACTCTAGCCAAACTAGCTATCAATTAAAGGAGTCTGATGAGGTGAAAGAGTTGAAGGTGTATTTTCAATCAAAGGAACTAATATACATATACATATACATACAGATTTTCTCAGGTGCGGATGTCCGCATTTATTCTTATGGTGCGGATTTCCACTTTACCCTCACTTTTCAATCGAATTTTCACATCTCCACCGTTTAGTCTTTAAATACTAATGTATAGATCATCTCTGCAAAATTTCAGCCAATTTAGTTATTATTAAGACACTCAAACTCGATTAAACCAATGGATGAACATAATTATGTCGAACTTGAACCGTTCATGTTTATAACAGAAAAACGCAGTTTTGAGTGCCTTAATAATAACCAAATTGGCTGAAATTTTGCACAGATGATTTTTACATTAGTATCTAAATACTAAACGGTGAAGATATGAAAATTCGATTGAAAAGTGAGTGTAGATATTAGTCATAGGCATTAGAGACATATCAAGAAATTAATTATGTTACGGGCTTGATGATCTCTATTTTGGCATCACACTGATCTTACTGTATTAAAACCCAGTTATACATCCCATGAACATTCAACATTATCATTTCTGGACTCCTTCAAAAACTAAACATCATAATAATGAAGCAGTTAATTAATTATTCAATTATTGTAAAATAGTAAACCAAACCTCATCATCAAGAGTAATACAACAAATAAATAAAGGAAACAGTATCAGAGCAATTTGCTCAGTACAGCTTTTGCCTCAGAAAACTGGAAAAATAAGAAAGAAGTCCAGCAGAAGAATATAATCCGGAATAGTCCAAATAGATGGGTTCTGGTGTTGGGTGGACGTACAAAGACAAAGCCATCATTTCATCTATAGCTTTCCTTATCAAGTAACTTTATGTCCTCATCAATCATCATCTATCATTTAAACAAAGGCTAAGAGAAAATTTATAATTTTTATAAGGCTTTTTTTAATTTGAGGCACCAACTTTGTTGTAATTGATAAATACAAACAGATGTATGGCTTTCTTATAACCTTAAATACTGAGATGATGCACCTTCTCATAGCAGATGATACACAAGAGGTGCTATATATGCCCTCTGATCTGTTGACAATGTCAAGCAAAGAAGCTCATCCTTGTGTGTCTGCAACTTTGCATCATTCAGTACTCCTTACGGTTTGCAGTAATGACTTCTATGTATAATGGAGGGTTGGAATCCTTACAGTAGTTGCTTCTTGTAAGCAAGGCCAAGGTTAGGTTATCAAGCAAGATCTTATTACATGGAATGTATACCGATTAGAAAAACTAGTGTATTTTCCATACAAATGTTAACTTATGATCATTTCACTTGTTAATCATGTGATCATTTATTATTACAAGAAAAACGCGCATATCATACACAAATTTCTTAAATTTAATTCGTAACGGGAAAATTTTATAATAACAACGGTAAAAATCTGAGTTGTTTCAAAAGAAAAATAAAATATGAAGATCGAGTTGCACAATTTAATAATAATATAGCAATGCACCAGTACTAATCAAGATCATATAATATACTGCTTTGCCTTGAGGATATGAGCAAGCTAAGCTAAGCTAAGCAAAGCAATCATATCATATCATATCTCATATGGATTATACATATATATGTACAAGTGTTTGTGTGGTTGGTTAGACTATATAAATTATGATCAATAACTAGCTTAGCTATTTTAATAAGAAAGATATAGATTGGACTAGTTTAATATAGAGGAAGATAAGGGTTTGGTAGGCCAACAGATGTGGTCCTTTAGAGGAAGATACAATAGTGACACTAATGTACTACATGTGAGTATGTGACATTGTGACATATGCCCTGTATTCAAGTGGTTAAATAGTACATGGGGCTTCTCTTTAGTAGGTAGCTTCTGCAGGATGGTAATCAACATTGGTACTCTATTTAGCTTTTAGGGTTTAGGTTCCAATAATGCAAATCATAGCTAGGGTTTAGAGAATCATATACCCATTACTTGTCCTTGATCTTCTCCATTGAGATTTTTCTTAATTTGTACACATTATAGTTTATGGGGCTTGTTTAGTAGGTAAGCTTTTCTGAAAGATGATTGTCAATGTTGGTAACCCTCTCATATGTTAGTCCTCCATTCGTTTAGGGTTTAGAGTCGAACAATGCAAATCCCCAGTTAAAAGGAGTTTGGAAAAATCAGATCATAACCATAATTTGACTCACATCAAATTGAAGACAATGTTATATTTTGCAATTGAATCTTCCTCAGGTGATGGTTGAATACGTATGACCTCAGATCAATTATTGAAAATCAAAGTGGGTTAGAGGAAATGGAATTGGTCAGGTCTGAGTTTCTATTAAGTAGTAGTTTAATACTGTACGTCATAGACACAGTGTTGAAAGTCATCTAAATAGAAAAAGAAAAGGGGACCGAGCTTGCTGGGTAGACTCCAAAGTCTTGTGCATGAAGCACAAGCATGATATCATCTGCAGAAAGAAAAATAAAACTGGGAGGATTAGATCAACCTTTCCAAACAATACCAGTAGAGTGTACCATAAAAAGGGAGTCTCAAACTCTCAAATGCATAATGAATTGATGGGTTTCATGTGAGGGAGGAAACAGTTTAGGAGAGTGGGTGTACCTTATGTGATTTTAGGAGAGAGTTGTTATACCTTATGTGATTTTGCTGTTAATTGCATGCTTCTTTCGCAAAAGTTAGAACAGCACGACCTTCCCATGCATGAGATCAGAGATCGATTTCTTCCCTTTCTTCTTGTAGTTCAAAACAAACAAATGTAGCTGCAAAATGAGTAACAACGTTAGAAGAACACGTTCTAGAACCATACTCTTTGATATTGTAAACTCTTGCAGCCCTCGAGGTTTTAGTTTTTATAGTATTCGTTAAAAGAACGCGAAGAAACTCGTTATAACAGATGGATCACAGCTCTCTGTGCATTTGTATTATTGTCTCAACTGTCATGATCACAACCTCTGTGATCCCCAGGTTTTCCAAATCCCACAGAGTTGTCAATATATATAAAGATCAGATTGTGTTTACATCAGTAATTTAGTACAGCATTATTGTAGGGATTCCTGCATAAGGATTTAGACCTCTCATCTAATCTACCAGGAAAATAAACATAAAAGACATAGAGCCCCACTTCATAAAACTCTCATTCATACACCTCCTTCAACTGTCATGACTAAATGGATACTGGAAAATGACATGTATGAATATATTTTGGTGCAACGAAATTAACCAATTAATTAAGTCAGATCTTATGATTCATATCCAACTTTTTTTTTTCATCTTTATTCAGCAACTTGCCATTTCCTCAAGCTTACTATAATGGTGTTTTCTATTCGCCGATCTTGTCTTTCTTTTCAAATAATTGAGTGAAACTATTGGCTTCCATACATGCATGAAGATCTCCAATGAGGTATAGGGAGCAAATATATATGATGAGCTGAGATAAAATCAGATACCAGCTACTACTACTATATGGTTCACTTATATCTAAATGTATTGAACCTGACAATTTAAGCATTTGATATATATATATATATATATATATATATATATATATATATATATTGCTTTATTTACTACTTCTTGAAACAGTTGAATTTTCATGCATTGTGTGGTACGTATGGCAGCGGCGGAAAACTTTGGGTGAATCCATTAGCACCCCATAAACTATTTTGCCCACTTTACATATTGTTGATTTATTGAAAACTAAAATACTCTAATGTAAAATTACAGCAATGGATAATAAGTTGTTATAAATTACAATTTTTTTTCTTTTTTTTTTAGATGAACACAAACTTTATAAACTCTAACCTAGATTTATCATCGGTCGTAAGTCTGAAGACATTAGCATTTAACCTGAAGATGAGGTAAATTGTTTGTATTTCTTTTTTCTTTTCTTTTCTTTTTTTTCTTATTGGTGATTTGTCTATCCTTTTAATCATTATTTCCTACTTTGTATCTAAATTCTCATAGACGACTATTGTACTGTATTTATGAACAACACATAGATCAATTCAAGAACTCAAAAGTATGGAAGGCGTTGCTAGCTACAAAAGATACATTAACAGACATTGTGCAATATATATGATATCAACTGATGTCATTGAGTTGTTAAATTTGAGAGTTTTTTTCTTGTTCTTTAACTGAGATTTATATTTTAATGTGATTTTTTTTTTCAGTTAGTGATTTTACTTACCTTGAGCAAATCTGAATTTGACAAAATATATGTAGGGTGAGAAGAGAATGTAGGATGAACAAAATAGAATTGAGAAAAGGGTATTTTAGGTATTGTTAATGGGTGAACAAAGTAGACTTACAATTAAAATTATACCAGTGGGGTGTGAAAAGAATGTGGGGTGAGTAAAGTAGTTTGTAAGGTGTCAATAGACGCACCCAAAACTTTTCTTGAATTTCCATATAATGTAAAGAGTAATTTTAAATACTATGTGGGCAAACGTTATAAATGGTCCCCGTGGTTTGGGGCCATGACTATGTTTGTTTCCGTGGTTTAAACATATCTAATTTTGGTCCTCGTATTTGCTATATCAACTAATTATGGTCATTATAACATTCAGTCTAACACCGTTAGTGAAGTTCTCATATGTTCGTCACATGATGGGATAGTTTCGTCTTTTATCTTCAAACCTCGGTCATCCCTTTATACTTGCTTACCGGTGTTCAATAACAATCAATTCCTCCATTGCTATGTTCTTGGCTCATAGAGGAGATAGCCCAGGTTAACATGGTCGGAACTTTAGTCTTTTGCCTTTAATCACAATCACTTATTCCTTTTTAACGACTTGTCCGGGACGACGCTAATTGTTTATCTTCTCAAAGGAAGGTCAAAAGAACCAACTTCTATTGCCAATGTTCTTGGTCAGGTGACTTGTGAAGGAGATGACCCAAGTTAGAATACAGTCACATACCAAGCAAATATAAAGAAGTAAATCAAGAAGCAATTTTCATGAAGATGTGGTGATTCTTCGTACTCTCTTTGAGGCCAAAATTTTAGATGATAAATAAAGTTTTGCAGGAATCAATTGAAGGCCTTAACGTTTCACCTTGGAATTCATCTACGAGCAATACTTTGCCATGATGGTTGAAGATTAGAACTCCAATGATGCCAACCAAGAATGTCTAATTAAAACCTATCTTAACGGGAAAAATCTGTGCGGATTCCATTTCATGAAAAACACTAATCTTGCAATTCTTGTTTGTGTTCTTGAGAGCATAATAAAAGGGATGAAATTGGTACATGGAGTTGTAAATGACGAATAAGTGATTGTGGGTTAAAGGAGAAAGACAAAATTACCTCATCATGTGACGAGCATGTGAGAAATTTACAAACGGTGTTAGCGAGAATGTTAGAGCAAGTCCAACAGATTCTCTAAATTCTTTGATTTTCTCTATTTTGGGGAATATAGGGTCATTTTCCACTCCAACAGCTTCCTTATTTCATTCTCTAAAATAGGGAAAGAGATGAAAGAGAAGCTTTGCTTCTCTATATTTACAGATTCTCTAAAAATATTTAGGGAAAGAATAATTGAATGTTGCACATTCTTCAAGGATCAAAGATAATAAAGAAAACATAATTTATTCTAAAAAAATAAACTTTTATATTTTTATACTTATTATTATATTGTAATAAATGAGGATTGTTGTTGTAATAAATATTTGAATCTTTAAAATAAAGAAACTGTTGGATTTAGTATATAAATTTTTTAGAGATTTTGAGTTTTGTTTCTCTATTATGTAGAAAATATAAAGAAACTCTTGGACTTGCTGTTATAGCTGACCCAAAATTACTTCATATATAAAACACGAGGATTAAAATTAGACATTTTTAAACCACGAGGGCAAACATAATTATGACCTCAAACCACGGGGACCATTTATAACATTTGTCCTTTTAAATACACATCTTTATTCTCTTAATACACACTCCTTACTTAATACACTACCCATCTAGTTTTTCATTTCAATATATTATACTAAATACACATCTCAAACTACCTAAAATACCCTCAATATCTAAAACTAATAATAACTTGTATTTAATATAATTATTATATATTTACTATTTCACAACTCTCTTTACGTGTTTTTTTTTATTTTTTGTTAGATTTTTTTGATCGGGTTAGAAATTTTTTCTTGATATTTTTTCAATTTATAATCAAAAGATTAATATTATATTCAAACTTCAAATCTTCAATATGACATCAATCGGCTAGAATTTGAAAAGAAAAAAATTAAACATACATAACTTTTTCAAAGTTAAGAAACTAGTAGAATTACAATAGCATAAAAATTAGTTTTAGCCTATAAGATAAAAACTAATGTTTATAGAAAAAAAACTAAATGAATCAGTAAGTAGTATATGTGATTATGATAGTAGTCGAAATTTAGGTGATGAATTTTGGAGAAGAGATTTTTATTTCTTTTCTTTTGATGCATAGTAATAGTAAAGAAGAGTTAGGTTTTAGAGAAGATGAAGTTTCTTTTTTTTTCCTAATAATTGATAGATATTTTTGTAATTAAACATACCTATAAAATCTGATGTGAAATATAAAATAATAGGAGTGTGTATTAAGATATTAGAGATGTGTATTTAAAATTTCTCTAATGTAAATAACATTAGAAGAAGAAAAAATACCGACTCAATCCATCCGCATATATACTTATCTCGATTAAAAGGTGAAGAAAAAAATAGCCTAAATTGATGAGTTGGAATGAACATGTATTAATTTAGGTTCACCTTCAAGATGAATGAGTAAGCTAGTTCACTTTAAAATTGAATCTCATTTAAAAGTTGTGTAAATAAAAAAAAAATTGATGAAGAATCAAATAAACCAAAATCTAACACGTGCTGGACGTGAAGCCGAACCTCCCAGTAAGGTTGGGTTCTAAACCCCTATCCAAAAAAAAATCAAACACGCGCGTAAACTAGAGCATTGGGGGATAGAAGATATATCTCAATGAAAATCTATAGAATACCAAATTCATCCTCACACATTCTTTGTAATCAATCACACTCTAAGAAGACAAAGTATGGTAGAGATAAGAATTTTTGGGTTTTGCTTACAAATAAAGTTCTTAGTTTGTTTAATTGAGTTGCTCTACGTACTTGTCACCAAATGAAGAAAATCTGCTACTTTTCTGAGTTTTCTCAAGTCACTAAAAATGTGTTAAATTCTAAATTTAAAGCATTTGAATCCCAAAAGCTAATAACAAGCCCATGTTCCCAAAGCTTTAAAGAGAGAATGATGAGACTCCAGAAAAAAGAAATTCAATTATTGCATTTTGGACATCATCAAAAGAAGTTCACTAAAGAATCATGAATAGTCTTTGCCTCATTACTTAAGGTCCTAACATAAACAAATTAAAGGGGAAATTAGTCCTATGGGAGATGATTTTGTTGCACTAATTCTTTTAAGAGTTGGCTTTTCATCATCTAAAGCATAAAAGAAAAAGGGAAAAAAAGAGATGATACTCACACAGTATTATTTGACAATGGAGACTTTCAAGCTTAAATACATGAAGTTAGGCCTCAAAGGATGTTTGAACTTTAGAGAAAGGAGATACTGATGCTAACATTTGAAAGCTTTGGCACTCGGATGTTACTTGCACAGGAATTTAGGTATTTTGTTGGCTACAAGTTTACAACTTTGAAAAGGATCATGATGAAGGATACCATTTCACATTATAATTATGTGTGCGATTGCGAGGCAAGGTAACAAAGGTATACGTAGTACATTGGATGACATTATCACCATCTCAATTATACATTGTATATAAGTTTTTTGTACCCTTTCTGTTATTACTATCTAAGCGATATCCACGAAAAGGTTGAGAAAAATCCATTTCATTTGATCTTGTTGGAGCGGCATGTAATTTTGATCACTAATGTAGAAAAATAAATCTATTAACAAGACACACACAATATGCAATTAGCGCAAAACATGCCTTTAGTTAGTAACATTCTTTTTCATCACACAAGAGGAATATTATGAACTTTAGACCTCATTTAACATTGTGAGAGAACTAGCATTAGATTAATTAATAAAGGAGGAAACAATGCTCAAAATTTTCATATAGATATATCGTCCGATTTAGGACATGTCACGAAAACTCAAATTTGAACCACAATTTCCATGGTTTATAATTATACGAATTTAATTTCTTGAAATTTTAGCTACAACCAAATGCAAGATCTATGATGTACGCTTTGTATTTGTGCGACTCTGAAAATGATTCAACAAATGCCTCAAACTAAGATCCATGATTTTTATTTTGGCAGGAATGAAAAGAATAAGATGTACGGACATACCTAGATAGAAGTGATTGGCCAGAATGGGGAGATATGGAAGACATGTTACAAACTATGAAGGCCCCTTCGTTGGCTCTTATGTATGATTTCAATACGTTTACTGATTTAGATTTGTCCCCTTTGCTTTTAATAGGTGTTACCAAAAAAATCTACACAAAATTATTAGCTTTTGTATCCCACATTATAACATATAGTTCAAAATTGACCAGACATGCGTACAAGAGAAGAGTCATGATCAATGTAAAAATCTTGATTCAACTTTTTTTGTTTTTTACTGATCCTGCAATAATACCATTTGTCAATTTTGTCCAATTGTCCAAAATTATTCACATTGTTTTTTAACCTAGCTCAATCAACCTAAACGGTCCAACTCTTTTAGCCATGCGAATGGTCAATATATATTGAACCATTACGATATTGGATGAGTGCATTTGAAATGTATGTCCTTATATGATCATGTCTTAAGAATGTAATTAATTACTAGAATTTGAGCTCTTATGAATTTACATCACCATCATTTTTATGAGTTGGCTAGTCAAAATATGTGTTATTTTTTTAATAAATGATAATCATTTCATTAAGATACCCATATCAATCGAGTGTAGCTACAAAATAAAGTTTGGTTACAAAGTTTGAAACAAATCCAGATAACATTCTTGGAAACCACCATAGGTGGTCGAGTTGGTAAGAACCTAGATGTGGAACCCCCATACTCGGGTTCGAATCCCAGCCGACGCTAATTGGAGTTAAATCCTAATTTATTCTTGGTGGTTAGGGGGGAAGCATTCTGACATGATCTCTCGGCGCGGATTAGTCTCTGAGTCCCAAATACGAAACCCTGTAGAATAAGAGTCTCTCATATGGGGCCTTAGAAGAACCCAATACCAGCTTGCAGCCCATTTCAACATTAATCCAGGTTAACATAGGTTCATGGTAGAAAAGCAGTGCAATCTAGAAATCAAGCACACAGTAGAGCTAGGGTTTCACATAGTAGTGTTTAATAGAGACCGTCTAGCCTAGGTATGTTGAAATTAAACTACGATGCCTCTGTTTTCGGTCTGGTGTTGGTTGTTGGGGAAAGGTTGCACGCATGCCTCGAACTTGTGTTGTTGAACTCATATGGTAGTTATCACAGTGTTGGAGGAGAGGGATACAAATTTGTTGACCACCTTTATTTTCCTACCAAAGTGTCCACCCTCTTAATCTATTAACATATATCCATTTTATTATCAAGAATAAAGTTAAACTATTTAAAGAGACTAAAATGGTGGGCACTTTGATAGGCAAATAAAGGTGGTCGACAAATTTTTATCCGTTTGAAAGTGTAGGCACATATATTATCTACAGGTTGTTAGCTTAGTGAATGGTACATGGGAGTGCTTTACCGCAGATGGTGTATTGGTGGAGAAGGTCAAGCTTCTATTGGATGCAATCAGTAGTTCTGGACTTCTGGTATTGCCTATGTACCATGAAGTGTTAATTGCGTGTAATATTGAGCAGTTAAGCATGAAGCTCGGTTAGAGGTGCATTATATATGGTTAGGAGCTCATGGATGTCATTATTTGTGACGAATCCGTAATTGTTTTTAATAGCAGGGAAGAGAATGTGGAAATTTTGTCCACCCATCGAAATTTCTCATGCTTTGTAATTAAGTTTTTATTCAGGTAAAACCATTGATGTTTCTTCTAAGAAATTGTAGAAAATGTCATCACTTTAGTAATTCAGATCATCTTGATAGCTAGTGATAGCATTAATCCAGCTTAACTAAGGTTCATGATTGAAAAAGTCATCACTCTAGTATTGAGATTATTCTATTACTGATGGCATTAACCCAGCTTAAAGACTTATCAGATCGGAAAATTATGCCAAAAATCAATATCCCAAAAACAAAGGCAATGCCTCATTCAACACACAAAGGATACCAAAAACAAGACATTAACAACTTACAATTACCTCCTGCTTTACAATCTTGTCAGAAATACATAAAAACAATCATCCTCATTCAGGCGATGGAAGTTTGTCGTGATTTCAAGGGAGCGATTGAAAGTACCTGAATAAACAGTAAAGCAACCGTGTAGCCCTTTTTTTGCCTCACATGTATTTAACCCATATTTTCACATGAGGAAAAAGAAGATTATTGAAGGATTTCTGATAAAAATTATTGAATTTTTGAAGAAAATTCAAAAACCTTTACAAAATTCATAATCTGCTCCCCACAATGGACACCACTTGATTGATTGGATACATGTACCAATAGCAGAAGCGTCTCTTTAATAATGAAAGGGGATTCCTTCAATTGATTTTTTGTCCTGTTGTACTATAACTTTGGTAAAGTAACATTTCACTGCAGGAATACTTTACCTAACTTTGGTAAGGTCACTATCATATACGATGGTTACTTTTTCTTAACTATTCTGATGTAATTAGTTGTAAGCAGTAAAGAAAATGAGCCAAGTAGATGAAATATATTTCATCTAGTCATCTTGGAATGAATGGAAACATCAGATTTATTTCAAAGTTCAAACAGAAATTGAGGTTTGTTAAGGTAAATGCAGACTGCATTTATGTGATAACAGAATGATTATAAAGGTTTAGATTTAGACGAAAATCTACATAATTGTCAATAGATTGATTACTTTTTTATGAGTTGTGTATAATTGTATATATGGAAGGATATTAGGACAAAAAAAGTAGCGAATTGAAAATGAAATTCTAGTGACATATATGAGAGGGAGTTTTAAAACAAGGAGTAAATGTTTGTGACACCTTGTAGTTTACACCTAAAATCAGTTTTGTCCCTCACTTTTTTTTTTAAACTGGTATACCTTTATACTTTGAATTCTCGACTGATTTGCCTTTGTCGTCAATTAAACCCGTTATGTAAGACTGTTAAGTTACTGAGATGACCGGTCCTGTCATCAATTATGTCGATGTGGTAGGTTTCTAGCTGAGTTGGAATCGCAAAACTGGTCATCTCAGCAACTTAACAGTCTTACATAACGGGTTCAATAGACGACAAGGGCAAATCAGTCGAGAATTCAAAGTATAGGGGTATACCAGTTTAAAAAAAAACAGAGGGACAAAACTGATTTTAGGTGTAAACTACAGGGTGTCACAAGTATTTACTCCTTAAAACAAATAGTAAACTACATATTAGTTACTAACCAAATATCAATTGACAAAAAGGTCCATTAAGCATATTATTAAACAAATAAGGACAAACATTTACAAATAAGAACAAACTGTTATATTGTTGTCATGTGACATTGCACATTTACAATTTTGTCCTTAATTAAAACATATTTCCATGCTACTGTCTCCGACTAGAAATTTGTTGCTACTTCCTTCGACCGGAAATCTGCTGCTACTGCACCAACCAGAAATTTGCTGCTACTGACCGGAAAATTTCCTGCTACTGCACTGACCGGAAAATTTCATGCTACTGCACCAACCATTTACAAACATTCTGTTACTGTGAACTGAAGAAGCTGCTACTGTCGACTATTTACAAATGTTACGCTACTGCCCTCATTTTTACTTTTCTGCTGTTGTCCTTGTTTTTTTTTTGCTACTTCCAACATATCATAATAGCAGCAAAACTATATTTCCAACATATCTCAACAATACTAGCTGCAATCTCAAGTCTCAACAGTAGCAGAAAATTGCAGTAGCTACATTTCAATAGTAGCACCAATCTCAACAGTAGCAGAAAATTTGAATAACATCACATTTCAAAACCCAAAACCCATCTTCTGATGCAACTTCTCCCTCCCCTCCCGATGCGCCATCTTCAATGCCGAGCCCAAACCCTTATTCACCTCTGTCAAGAATTTTTCCCCTGCCACCGTCGCCCAACCTCGGCTTGGGTTTCGACTCCCTTGGATGCGCCGTTCACGGCCTCGACGACTTCGTCTCCCTCACCATCGACCCCAATCCTCTCTAGTGAGACTGCCATCTCCGATCTCCGATGACCACAACACGAAGAAGCTGAGCACGAACCCTCTCCGGATCGGAACTGCATCAGGATCACCATCGAAGAGAGAGAAACAACCGCTGCTCACCGTATGTACCAGAACGAGATCGAAGGCCGCCAAATCGAATTTAGAGGCGCTGGTCACCAAATCGGCTGGTGTCACCGAGGCGTCATGGTGGTGGTGTTGGACGGCGTCGGCTCGTCGTCATTGTCTTCATGGGTGTCGTCGAGGATGAGAGAGAGAGAGAGAGAGATAAAATCAGATTGAGGTGTGGAGGAGAGAGTATGGGAAAATGTGTGTATTTTATTGTAAAGAGTGGGCATTTTGGTCATTTGCATCACAGTTTTGGAGCAGGCTTGGTACTATGAACTATGGGCCTAAGACTGATGTCCTAATTTGTCTAAAAATTATTAGAAATGGGTTTTTTGTGTTTTTAAATTTGGTCATGAACTACTATGTAATTTACTCTAAAACAAATTAGTTAAAGAACCCACCGTTTTCCCATTTAATCTTGTCACCACTCACGTTAATCCTATCATATAGAATTGTACTCATAAGGGATATCTTTCATTCTTATTCTTTGCTTGTGCTTAAAAACGTTACTTTCTTAGGTTCAAGTTTAATATGTTATGCTCAATTCTTGTCATTTGCAAATTTGAGTAATCTAACACACAACGGACTAGATGTAATTGATTAACAAACTTACTGGTTTCGAATCGACCACTTGATAGTTTATATCAATTTCACCTCATAAACGATACTTGCTAGACTTTGCTCACATTCTCGTCCAAAGTTTGTTAAATGTTGCACTAATTTGACCAGCTTAGATCCAATCATCTAAATAGATAATCTAGATTGATCCAACCATATGTATAAGATCTTGTTATAACCATGTACTCGTTGAATCGCATATTAATTAATTTGGTATGATATTTTTAAAACGCTGTTTTTCAAAGCATGTGATATTTTATAAAACATTACATAATCTAACAATTTCATTACCAGTAATTTTATTTCGTAAAATGACAATAAGAAAATTCGAAAAGATAAAAAAGGAAAACTTTTGTTTGAAAATAGTATCAAGTCGTTCAAGATATTTTTCCCGTTCATAAAACGGGAGTTAATGTAGCTCAACTGCAGGAGGACTGTCCTCAATTCTAAAATCTCAGAAGTCAGAACCGTCCAAAACTGACGTCGTTTCACCCTGCACAGTTAAAATCACGAAATTCCAAAAACCCGAACCAAACACCCTCCACACGTGTCGCCCCCACGCCTCTCCAAAACCGTCCGAGCGCTTCACCCCTTACGACTCCCACGCTTTCCCAAACTCTAAGCGCAAGGGCACAACCGTCATTTAACACCCTCCCCGGCGTGCACACCTCGCCATGTCAGCAAAACCGTAAATTCATACGTGGCACGGGTAATCCACGTCACCAATTTCCGGGGCCCACTCGTTTCACCTATAAAACCCCCAAACCCATCCCCCACTCTCTCTTCAGTCTCCACAAAACCCACAACACCACTCAAACATACACAGAAAGCTTCTTCTCTACTCTAGTCCTCAAAACGGAAACCACCATCGTCCCCGGCGACGATTGACCGCCGGGAATGAATTTTCCGGCGACGGTGTTGTTCATCTCTATACGCAATGTCCGTATCTCCGATCATCGCCGTCACGTTTTCCACGAAAAGCCCTGATCGGAAGCGATTCTCTTTCGCTTGATTTTTGTTTTGCCTCCCAAGCTATTCCTTTTTGTTTCTCCAAAGCTTTTTGTTAGTGCACAATTTTGTTTTTAAATTTTGAGAGAGCTTTGATTTTTGAGTGGCTGAGATAAGCGCAAGAGCCTTAAAACCTTTGAGATTTTTATATTGCCGGAGTTTTCTTCTTTCCATGCCTTTTCCGATGAGGATCCAACCGATCGATATCGATTCGGAGACGCTCCGGATCGACACGGCGGCCAAGCCGGTGATGAAATCCCGGCTTCGGCGGCTGTTTGACCGGCAGTTCCCGAGCGTGCTTAAAATCTCCTCGACGGAAAAGCCTGCCGCCGGCGGCGATTTCAACAAGGACGTCGGAGGAGGAGGAGCGATCGCCGCCGCCTCCGAGTTCGAGCCGAGCTCGGTGTGCCTGGCGAAGATGGTTCAGAACTTCATCGAGGAAACCAACGAGAAGCAGCAGCCGACGAAATGTGGCCGGAACCGCTGCAATTGCTTTCACGGAAACAACAATGACAGCTCCGACGACGAGCTCGATTTCTTCGGCGGCGATTCCACCACCGGCGGTTCCTTCGGCGGCGACGCTACTGATATCCTCAAGGTATTAAACGACGCCGCTTCAACCGCACTTTATTCCTTTTCGAATTGTTTTTCTGGATAATCTTGTTTATCTGATTCGAATTGTTCCTTGCTTTTTTGCAGAGCCTGATTCCATGCGTGAGCGTCGCGGAGAGAAACCTCTTAGCCGACGCGGCGAAGATCGTCGAGAATAGCAAGAATCTGAAGCAGAAAGACGAGCTCAGAAAGATCGTCACCGACGGCCTCTTCTCTCTCGGCTACGACTCCTCCGTCTGCAAATCCAAGTGGGACAAGTCACCGTCCTTCCCTGCCGGTACTGCACCGTAAAACCTCTCCCTTTTTTTTTCTTTTGATTATAATTTCTCAATTTCTTTTTTAATTAAATTAAATTAAATTTTGGTGTTCAGGTGAATACGAGTACATCGATGTGATTGTGGAGGGGGAGAGGTTGTTGATTGACATCGATTTCCGATCGGAATTCGAGGTGGCGCGTCCACTGGGGCCTACAAGGCCGTCCTCCAATCCCTGCCGTTCGTTTTCGTCGGCAAAGGGGACCGTCTCGGCCAGATCGTCTGCATCGTATCGGAGGCGGCCAGGCAGAGCCTCAAGAAGAAAGGCATGCCGTTTCCGCCGTGGCGTAAAGCCGAGTACGTCAGGGCCAAGTGGCTCTCTCCTTGCACCACCAGAACCACCACGACGCCAAAGCTCAAAAACGACGTCGTCCCGGTGCCGGAGAGTGCTGCCGTCAGTTCAGATGAACGGACTGACCACCTGAGCGAGTGCGGAGAGTTTGAGTTGATCTTCGGCGAGGACGCCGCGAATTCGATCGATCCGTCGCCGGAAGTTGAGGCGAAAGTGACCGGAAATTCAACGGCGGTTGGGGCGTGGCAGCCGCCGGCGGTCAAGCCGAAGAGCGTTGAGAGAGGAGCGAGGATCGTGACCGGTTTGGCTTCGCTGCTAGCAGCAAAACCGTGAAACAAATTTTGGACTTTTTTTTTTTGTTTTGGTTTCTAATTTTCCCCAAAACGATAAAAAAAAAATGAAGATAAATATAATATAATATAAGGAAAAAAAAAAAGGTATAATCGGCGTCGGAATAGAAGAGTAGTAGTACTGGGACTTGGTACAGGCTTTTTAACTTTTCCTTTTTCTCCCACTTTCCCATCCTTTTTTGTTAGCAAGGGCACATTTGTAAGAACCAAGTAAATCTTCTTTGGACCTTATTATCTCCCATATGTAATAAAAATAAATAGTAAAAAAAAAAAGAGTTAATATTTCTTCGAATCCTGCCTAAGATTTTCCGGCGCTTCAACATCATTTGTGAGCGAAAATCTTACAGTGTTTCCCAGTATGAAATTCTAAAACTGAGAAACTGATGGATGTTAGATTGTTCTATGTTTGTAAACACATATTATAGTGTTTTAGAGTATTAAAATTCTGAAACCGATTGTTAGATTATTCAATTTTTGTCCGAACTAATCTAACAGCTATCGAACAGTGTAACCGATTCCGGTGTATTACGAAATTGGAAGGGTTCCGAGCTTAATGGTTGTATTACTCGTGTTGAGTATTGTAAGGAAATTTGAACTTGTGCTCAAATTTGAGAATTGGTAAAAATAATATATTGGGGGTTAGGTGGTGTGGTTTTTGAGGACCTAGTAGTACCAGTGACGGTTTCTTGAAAGGGGAACAAAGTGGGATGAGGCTCTCTCTCCTTTCTTAAATTTCCCATCTTTTTAGGGAAATATTTACTTTTTTCGAAACAAGTAAATGATTTAAAAAGTGAGAAAAGTGATGGGGAATATTAAGCAGTGTAACTGACGATGATGATGAAGATGACGGCAGAGAGAGGAGGGAACTCCTCGTGGAGTCTCGAAGCCCGTAAAGGTCAGGTGGGAGAGGGTAAAAATATAATAGTAAAAATAATAGTAAATATGTACGAGTTTCACTGGGATTGCGTGATATTCCCTCTGCTTGTTCTGATGAAAAAGGTTAAATTCAAGCTCGTGAAAAGGTGAAAAAACAGGAATGAGGGGCACTCCATTTGTGTGAAAGACTAGTGCTTATTATTTTTTATTTTTTTTGTTTTGTGTTTGACTGAGGACTGTGGCTTCTTGCTCACGAGTCATGGGACTCTTCTCTATTGGGAACACGAGTGAGATTTTGGCTCTGTTTGGTACGGCTGTGGTTTTTAAAATAAGCTGGCTGTGGTTAATTCTGAGAATAAGCAGCTGACAAGCAAAGTTGCTGAGTGTTTGGTAAACTGGCTTTTTGTAAATGCTGTGAATGGTAGAAGCAGAGGCAAACTGTTTGGTAAACTAGCTTTTTGAAAGAGCTTTAAACTTGTAAATGACCAGTTTAACCTTAGAATTTGTTTTTGCCTTATTTTTTTGGTAATGTATTATAACATAATTGCTCTTCAATTTTATGTCTATATAAATTTTGTAGACTATACTTGGAGTTTTATAAATCATGGTTACCAAGAGAATAATATTAAACACTATCATGATACCCAAAGAGGTCTGACCCGACCCGACTGCCGTCAAAGCGTGCTCGATCTGCACAAGCTTCCCTGAAGGACTGCGCAACACAAAATCCTAAATTAACCAACAATCACAAAAACCCAGCCAAATTGAGAACCCTGGTTAATCGGATTTACCTGAAAGTGGTGAGCGAAAACAAGGGCAGAGGGAGAAGAGAGAACGGAAAGAGAGCTGAGGGAGAAGAGAGAACGGGAAGAGAGCTGAGGGAGAACGGCAGGTTAAGCGAGAAGGGCAGTCTTGACTGCAAAAATTTCATTAATGAACAGTAACCAGCGCCACAGTGCTTTGGAAGCGCTTCAGGCTTTCAGAAGCACCTGATAGCTGGCTTTGGCTTTTGGACTGAAAACAGAGGTGCTTAAAAGCAAAGCCCCTCATTTTGTGGTCAACCAAACACAAAACTCTGCTCAGCTTAAAAGCAAAGCTGAAATAAGCCCAAACAAACAGGGCCTTTGACTGGGTGGTGAATTGTGTAGCACACAAGCTTTTGGGATGTTTGCAAGTGAAGGCATACAAGAGTACAATACCCAATACTATGCGTTGGTCACGTCAAACATTTTTGCTACTTGTGTTCCCCTCGTGCATTGCCTTGTTATTGGTGTGGTAAAAAGATTTACCAAAAGAGTAGTTTTTTTAACGGGAAAAGAAAAAACCAAGGTTCGATTCGGACAATTGTGTCTAAACCTCAATTATTTACCGACGTATGTGTATCGGAATAATAGATGGTCTAAACTGGAAACTTTTCTTGACCTTTACTTGGTCACCAAGAATATGCATAAGTATCTTGCGCTAAGTAATGAATTTGTCAATTTCATTTGATAAAGTAGCATACTCCAAATAAATCTAAAATATTGATCAGGCTATACCTAGTTTTTTTTTTTTTTTTTGGGTTAAAAGACATTAATTTTTATTGATGTAGATCTGGAAAATCATTTCTCTAACAATATGATTAAGGGCTAGTTTGGTATTGCTGTGACTTTAAAAAAAAACTGTTGCTGCTGTACTGCGAAAATAATCAGCTGTGAATTAAAACAGTTTTGTGTTTGGTAAATATTAGTTTTAAAACTGCTACTAAGATAAAATTATTAATTTCTAGTGTTTTTAATGACAGTTTTTTTTTAAAAGTAACATTCATGGTGCTTCTAAAAGCTGCTACCAGTGACATGTAATTTTCAAAAAAAAACTATTTTTCTTTCATTTACCAAACACTATAAAATCTAAAAATTCAGATAAAAGCTGATTTTTTTAAAAACGATGTTGTACCAAACTAGGCCTAAATTAGAAATTATGTAGTGATTAGGTTGTTGGATATGAGCACATATAATATTTGAAGTAAACACGCACTAAATATCATCTTAATTTTCAAAAGAGGATGGAGTGTGCTTCATATGTGAAGTGGAGTGTGTTACATAATATAAGTGGAGTATGTGACGCAATTTAGGGAAGTGTCATGCTAAATTGATGATAATGAACACAGTGGAGTGTGTGACAATATTCAAGAACCTTAATGCTTATATTCTATGGTTCGGCAATGCAAGATATTCCAACTCTAGCAAAACACTGTTGTCGTTCAAACACACGCTTTCAAGGGTCCAATCTTTCCTTACTATGTTAATTTTCTCACCGTAGTGGATTAATGGACAAACCGACCTTCCTCTTGTTGGTATATCATATACCACAAACTTTCCCTTTCATCGCATAACAGTGGGATTTACCCAAACTTTTCTATTTACTCTATCATTACATACCACTAGGTAAAAGAAATTACTTATCTATCAAGCAATATTTAAAAAATATGTTTTTTTGTCTACATCAACCGACATTGTTAAGTCTTGCATTAAGTTTTGATCAATAGAGATGTAATGAAGTGATTCTTCGAATTTTCTTTTTCTCATCTATACAATCCGTCAAATGTCATGAATTTAATTTTGTAATAATTATTTTTTTGTATCAATAGACCGGCTAACCAACAATTTACGACTTACAAATGAAATAACATTCTTATTTATTTGACCGCTCAACATTTTATTATTCATACATTTTTTGATCGGATGTTTTGCAGCATTTTTATTCAAACATTTTTGGCCATGAAAACCGACTACATTATCCATTTAAACCAACAATAATAAATTCATTACTTGTCATGATTTTATCGATTTTGTTTGGATAATAAGTATTTATATTTGTAGTATATTCTTTTAGAATAGTTTCAGCATAGAAATCATTTGAGGTGGGCCTCATACAAATCTAAAAAATATAATAATTCATTTCCCTCCGTGATATCCTTTTATTTTATTAATTTCGTGGAGTGGGTAGGGTCGGTTAAAAAGCTCTCAGTCTCTCAGAGGCAATCAGAAGAGGACAAATAGAGGGTTGTGGTTGTAGGGTCCCTTTTTCTTTTTTATATTTCTTAAAAAATTATTTTTTCGGGTGATAAGATTGATGCTGGCCCCCTTCCAAAGCCAAACATAATCACCAAAATTAAAAAAAGAAAATAAAATTTTCTTTTTTATTAGAAATTAGAAAATAATAATAATTGGGGTTTATGAAAGCAACATGCCACCTACCCTCTTGGAGATTGCTTGTGACGTGCAAATTTTGATTCACCTTGGTTTGCCCAGACCACACGAAAACAAGTCTTAATGATTTCCATTTTGGGAAGTGATCAGCTGCCTCCGGTCTCATTTTTACTTTGTAATACTTGGCGCGTCTGATTAAGATCTCCTTCTTTTGTAATACTTGATGTACTATTTGAGGTAAAACATGTTCATAGGTAAAGCAGGTGGTTGAGAAACATGACAAATATTGTGCATACTTGATCACATTTCTGCAAGGTGGTTTACGTATTGTTCCGGGCAAAAATTCTTGTACGTACTGTGGTGTAAATGAATCGAGCAACTAATAATGTTTTAATTGATTTAGCCATCTTTGTGACATTATCATGTATATACACAAACACCGTTATCAAAATTGAAACTCAAAAAACTAGTTCAAATACTTCCAACATGAGAGTTAAGGACCCGAGGTTGAAAAAAGATTATTTTATTACAAACATTTAATTTAATCAGATCAAAAATAAAAATGATAAAAAAAAAATTAAGAATTTTCAATTTTCATTTTATCTTCATATTTCTAAACGAGTGAATTGTAAATTAATTGTGTAAGTGTATCTTATGCTGTGGATCGAGTGCGGGTGCCGTTGGATTGGTATATGCTTGTGAGCAAAAAAATTGAGGAAGGGTAGTAAAAAGCTGTATGAGAGTTTAGGAAAAAAGTAGAGGCACCTTCATCCAGTGACAGCCTTATCCAATGACGATGTGACATGTCTGGTTTCATGCATTTTATGCCATACACTCAAGAGTAGGGTCCCTGTGCTTATATGACATGTGGTATAACCATAGCCCCTCAGATTCTTAACGTTATGTTTTTTGAGCAGCAAAATCTTTTTATTGGAAGTATTTAGCAGCTAACACTGAAAATAACTACTGTTATTATATTGTTGAGCTACTAAAAATCTGTTACTATACTTACTGAAGCTGTTACTACACTATTAAACCATTAAAACTTTGCTATTACATTTGTTGGAAGTGTAGTAGCAGCTAACTCTCTAGTAAAACATGCTACTACATTAGGTAAGCCACTGAAAACTTGCTACTGTAGTTACTGAAGCTGTTACTACACTAACTGAACCACTAAAAATCTGCTACTGCAATTATTGGAAGTGTAGTAGCAGCAAGATTACAACAAGTGTAATAGCAGCTAAAACAATATATGATGGGGTCTGATTTAATTTGATTTATTTTGTATAAAGTCATTTAGTAAATTAAACCATGACACATGACAAGCAGAAAAGAATATATGGTGGGGTCTGATTTAATTTGATTTATTTTGTATAAGGTCATTTTAGTAAATTAAACCATGACACATGACAAGCAGAAAAGAATTTGTCCTTATTTGTTAAAAACTGTCCTTATTTGTTTAACAACAACACAAGTGGATTTATTTGTGTTTCAAATCCTTTTGAATGATGTATATGTGATTTGCTATATGTAAAATACGTGTGTGAAGTTTACGTAGACCATAACAATTTTATAAATTCTTATAGATGTTACAATATAGAAAAAATAAGGGATGAAAGCTTTTGTTCTTGTACTTCAAGAAAAACGATGGCGATCGTTCATAGAAAATAGCCATAGAGTATTAGTTCATTTTTAATAATTACGTATCGAGTGATTCTTACTTTTTTAAGGTTCAAATTATATGTCACGGCATAAATTTTTAAAAACTTCAAGGAATATATCTTTTTTTCTTCCATCCTTTCCCCTTTCTTCCTTTTTCTCTCTCAGTTCGTTGTTCAGTTTGGGATTTAAAGGCATGAAGGCACCCACGATATGGATAATGGGGACCAAAGGTGAAAGTTTAAAACTACACATCTGCATTTCTTTGTAACATTATTGTGGTCAGATAGTGTGACCACCCATCACAATCCAAATAAACACAATGAGAACATGAATTGATTCATCTTGAAAGACATGTGTGACTAATTGCTTAATAGTAGTTACAAAGGCATATGCATAGTGCTCTGTTGCTCCACAACCACAAATAATCTTCAACCGAACTTCGCATTTAGCATATCTTAAGCTAGCATTCGTCGTTTTAATGTAGACAGATGATTTCTATGGACTCGTAAATAGTTCTTTGCTTAACATTTAGCTTAAAATCAACACGGTTTTACTTCATAAAAAAACTGGCTCTATATATTTCACCCTGTACTATATGATTCACGAAGAGAATCAATATCTTCATGTCAACTATATATGTATAACTAGAAGAATCGATAGTGATGTGCCAAAGACAATAGGGTTTCAATCAATTTCCATAGAAATTGATGTTTCATGACTTATGTGAGGGACAAAAAACCTACTAGAATAACTCAATTTTCTTCTTGCTTAGACTACTAAAAACAACTTTGGTTGATTGCAGTTGGCTTATCCGAAGCTTAACATCGGATAGTTACTCAATAATGTGCCTCGTCATTGATAAGGACTTCTCAAAAAATGGAAGTAGTTTAATAAACGTTCACAAGTTTCATAGAGACCTAGATCAAAAACGTATTGAGGCAGATCATAGACTCGCCTACTATGTTCAAGTTGTAGTTGATTGTTGGACTGAAGATAGGGACATGGCTGGCTTTTACCTCTACTCCAACATTTTTGAACACGCCCCAGATTCCTGTATAATATGGTTAGGTTTTCAAAATGTCGAGCGACTTTATGATAAGTTTACAGATTATATGCATATGCGCAACATACGTGGATAAATGGTTTTAGTAGACCATGACTTACAATGACTTACGAGAAACTAGAATATTTCAAGGTCATTTTAAACCAAGGATATAAATGGTCCAAGACCACTAAACAACATCAAGTAATTTTGAATGGCTAGTTTATCTAGTCTTTATCCATCAAGTCTTATCTAACCTAACCATCAAGTCTCATATTCCCATACATTGGTTAGGTTTTCACTATAGTTAATCAAATGGCCATTTGCAACAAAGTGTGAAAAGAGTTGAATCAGAGGGTGATTAATTGGACCCAAAACGATGAAAGCAATTAGATTAATGACGTATAAATCTCCAATATAAAATGGCGGTCACATCAATTCTCTTTCTATGAGGTTCTACATTTTGTCTGATCCAAATAGCCAAAAAATAGGTTTATGCGAAAAAAAACCGGTTAATATTGACCAATAATTTGCAGTTTTGCTAATTATTGTTTCCAAACGAACACTACCCAGAAGTCTCATCAATTTCACTATTTTCATCCTAGCAAGCAAGCAAAGAGTAATCTCAATTTTCTTTTCTTATCACCAAAATATTGAAATGACATTGATTGGATTTCAACACTTTCTAGATGGGGTTTTTATTGAGAAATTAAGATCCAATTAAACAAATATTATGTAATGAAAATAGTAGTCACCACTTACTAGTGAGCCTGCGTTTGCATTCAATTTTACTGACTACAATTTATTGTAAGCAAGAAGAAAATGGCAGAAGACCCCAATTATTTTCTTCATAACAGGACAAATTTGTGATCTCATTTGAGTGTGAGGAATTAAATTAACTGTTATGAAATCAGAGAAAATTTGAACTCAGCCCAGCTCTAAGATTATGAAACAATGCAGCTACTGGTGCATAAATGTGTTTCCCAGTCTTCATAAATGTGATCTATTGCAGAGATCCAGTACCCTAGTATGAGATCAAATTAAACTCAGATAATAATCACATTAGCAGGCTCTTTTTTCATGACTTTAATTTACTGATGAGAGAAAGATCTTACGGATCTTACACCTATACAGCAACTGATAGTGCAATTCAGAAGTGATGAATGCAATCAGCAGGACTCCTTTTTTGTCCAGGAATTGATTGTACCAGCATGAAAGCTCATCCAAATCTTTGCTGAAATGGTGCAATAGCTTCAATTGTATATACATTACTACCATTATGCTGACATTTTGCTTCTCTTTTATTAATGATACACTTCATTGCTTGTTTATGCAGAAACCACTTCTATTACATCCTATTACTGGTTTTTTCTTTTGAGGGAGATATTATACATTCTTAGGGTTCATGATGCATTTTGACATGATGACCAATTCCCATATATCCTCTGGAATATGCTGAACCCTCTTTATATATATGCCTACTTATTCTATCTGGATTTCCATTTGGGTTGCCATGACAGTTTAATAATTGTTGTTTGCATAGGCCAAAAATGGAGCTATATAAAAGTTGGAAATGGAATACAGCAACTCCAAGAACGTTGGCAATTGGTTGAAGCAGATGTTCTAGATGGTCAGCAAAAGAACTTGGAATTGAACTATCAAACTTTGGTTTTCAATTCGTATATAGGTATTGGTTATGTCGTCCTTTGAAGCAACAAGCTTGTATACTAATGCCATTCACTATACTTTTAATTGCAATTAGTTCAGAAGTCACCTCCATTATGTATATAGGCTTCATTGCAATGATGTTTACAGGCAATACTCACTACTCAGTTGAGTTTAATATTGGCTTTTGTATCATTACAAGTCTCCAAATACTTGTGCTGCCAATTATTTTCTTAGCAAAACTTAAAAAAAAAACAAACAATATTTTTGCTGGCAAATGGGTAGATCTTTACAAGTTAAACTACACTTACTCGTAGATTAGTAACTCAGAAATTCTTTGACTTGAGGAGAAGGTGAATAAAACTGGTTGAATTTCTTGACCTTTACTAATTTGGAAGAAGATGGCACAAAACACATTACATCACTCATTAGAAGAGGGTCAAATGGTAAAAGAGAATCGAGTGTCAATCCATTAAAAGTAAATACATATCACATAACTCATTCTACGAGCTATGTTAAATTTGAGTGTTCCGGCTATCCTAAGATAATCTAAGTATCATCAGCAACCAGACTGTAAAAATTAAAACCGAACATTTCAAGTATCAATCTAAGAACAACGTACATGGCTAGTTGCTGAGGTTGCCCTGCATAAGAGAGAACATGACATCAGTACTACGAGCACATTGTTATGGATCCAAATCGACGCCATTTTGAGGTTTTGAATTTTGTATTTAATCTCTGAGCAATTACTGAGAACTTAGTTTTAGACACGAGTATCATATCTGCACAACATCCAGACTCCTCTAGCATAACAACAACGAACTTACCCGAGTGCCAATGCCCCGGACCATTGGAGGAGAAAACCAAGGATTGCTGATATAAGGATAGCACTTGATCGAGTTATTCATATTCCACTGGAACAGTAGAACTCCTGGTGGATCCAACCATGGCATAAGAGCTAGTAAGAAGAAAATAGTGACTGGGGGTAGTCCTCCACATCAGCGTACACTCGGAAAATAAGATGTCATTTCATAGCTTATACATGACAGATAAATGCTTAATCATTAACCATCTTCAAGGGGCTAGGAGGAAAATAGGGAATAATAAAGTCTTACGCGAGGGCGGTCCAGTTCCCTTGCTGTTGCAGATTAGACCACAGGATTTTGTTTACAGCACTTGGGACTATCCACGCGATTGCAATCAAAGCGCCAAACAAATTGAACTCTAAATCTGTTACTATTGCTACTGCCACACCTGCTGAGACCACAGTTAGAGCTAAAACCTGCACAAGCAAGACTACTTACAACAATTCGTCTGAAGGTGAAACCAAAGAATGGGACAAAATCATTTGAGCTTGCCTCGTTACAAGAAATGGTTTTTCTGAAGAGAACGAACTCGGCGAGAACAATGGTAGGAGTCACAGCAATTTTAGCCATCTGGTAGAAACCAACGCTGCATAATGAGCAGAATGGTGAGGAAAGTATGTAACATATTGAGTTTGTAACAATTTTGTACATCATATATAAAAGACAAAAGATACCAAAGTAGAACCTGTTATTTTTAGACTTGTATTGGCAAGACCAGAGGCAAAAGCCATGACAGCACCTAAAGAGAAGAGAGAAGTGAAAGGGGTAGTTCTAGCAGGAGGAGAAACCGGAAGAATTGAGAGCGTCTTAAAAATGGCTAGAAGCAACCATGCTGTCACATAATGAATCAAGGTGAGAAAAATTGGAAACTTAAACCCAACTCTTCCCATTACCTGGCTAAACAGAAACACAATTAGGCATTATGAAACATAGTGATTATCAAATCTATGCAAAATGCAAAAGCATATTTAACTACCGAAAGGCAAGAAAGCAAGGAGAAGGCATGTACAAGCTTATTTGCCAGAATGATCCCCACAGACACCACAAAGTTGAACGTCATGGCCACCACCGGGCCACAAAATCGTTGCTGTTGGCGCTTGGCGCCTTCTGAAGTTCTAAGGTCATTGTAGAGAGAACCTCTGAGTTTTAATGTATTTCACTTTCTTGATTAGTCTACAAAAGGTGGAGCAAACATGACATTTCAGTGCATCAATAACCAAACTTGGAATCACCTTCGACCTCTAACCTTCGACGTTACCTGAGTTTCTTGGGCTAGCTAGATTTGTAAAATACACAATGTTGGTTAGGATCCCAAAGTGACATGATGGTGATCGAGAATAAGAGTCTTCATTTATGTAAACATCTCCAAATCCAAATAATGTAAGGTTTCCGGGGAAGTTAAGGAACATTGGGATGTATAATTTTCTATAACCAACTAGAAAGAGTCAAGATGCAAACACATGTTGCTAAAGTGACCACCAAGTGCTCATTTCTCATTGATATAATCACATATTACAACCATATTTCTCTAAAGCTGAATTTCTATTTTTCGTTTTACATATAAATTTTTGAATTCCAATTGAGTCTGGATTATAATTCGTTCGGTTTCACTAGATGGTATATGTCAAACATGTACCTTTTTTGAATATTGTTATACGCAATCCCTATATTCTTGTTTTTTGTTAACTACTAAAACTGCTCGTTTCTTATGCTTATGAGGTTTTCGGTTGGGTGCTTTCACACTAGACACATTTAGTAGATTTGCACAGCTAAAACCAAGGGTGTTCATAGGAGTGACACTATGTAGTCTCATGATCACCACCAATTTGTGATACACTCATCCAAGACATATTCAATTGTCGAACAATGTTACGCAACTTTTTCAAAATTTGTCTCAAATGAGTGTCTCTTTTTTTTTTTTGAGAGAGAAATGAGTGTTTCTTGCATAACTGCGTTTTCACAAGTTTTTCAAATCCATTTGTGTCAATATGGAAAACACACACAAATTTGGGCTTACCTTTGGGCTAATCTAACTTAAGCCCAAATAGAAATCCATTATTGAGGGAGGAACGCAATTGCTTTTAACACATCCACACCCACACCCCTTCTCCGCCTTGGATAGAAACCCTAAACACCTTAAACTGAAAATTGAGAGAATCCCTGCGGTGCCGCGCCGACCAAACCGGGTTGAAATCGATTTTGCAGGTATTTTTTCCAGTTACTTTCTCTTCAGATTAGTGATTCTCTCTTCGTTTGTTTAAGATTTTGTTATGGATTTGCTTCCTAATTGTTGAATCGAAGCTTTGGATTTGTATTCTGAGCATGTTAATGGTATTTGGATTTGTATTCTGATTAAGTTAATGGTGATTTCTCTTGGTTTGTTGAAGATTTTGTTAAGGATTTGGTGAAGAATATGCAAGCATCAGGTCCATCTTCCCCATCACCAGGTGTGCCGTGTGCTCATTGTAGAGTCCTTCAATGAAGCACTTCTGAGTTTCAGTACTCTCCCCTCTGAAGAAGCTGCAGTTCGTCATCGTATGGCCGTGCAGGATCTGAGAAAACAGGTGAGTTCAGTGAAATTATCTTGCACATGTCTACTCACGTACCAATTATTTTCGGCTTAACTTAGTAAGGCAGGCTTAGTGTTGGTCTCCAAGTCATTTATTATTTGGTGAACTGGTCTTTTGTGTCCCATTTCACCTGCCTATATCACGGGATGATTCTATGTTTGCATGTGTTGTGGTTGTGTTTTGTGTAATCAAACCTTGTTTTCTTGTCCATTATCCTTTCTGTTAACTATGGCTTTTCATCATATATGCAGTTAATGGGTATGCACGAAAAATTGCTTAAGCGGATGACAATGTTGAAGGCTATAGAGGACAATAATGATGCTCTGTTGGCTCAGCTTCTTGAGTTCTCTGGAAAAGTAATTAATTTGATCGATGACTTTAACAAGGACCTTGGAGTCATGTTAGAGAAAAATGTGAAAGATGGATTAGCTGATGTTAAAGAAGTTCCTGTTTCTGCAATCACTCCAGCTTTAGAGCAAAGTCAGACTGTACCTTTGGCTGTATCTTACTGTCAGGTAAGAATTTTAGATGTTCTGGCATGTTTTGTAATAAAGTTGGCTTGACTAATTGATGAAAGTGTGCTGCAGAGTGAAGTCGGCGATAAAGCAGTTAATCAATTGGATGAATTGGTCAACACAAAACCTGAAGCTACTATCGCAAGTTCGGCTAAACAAGTTCACCGAAGATGGAATACAAGCTAGAAACCACTACCTTACTGCAGGACGATTCAGATAAGATCTTGCATACAATCTCATACCATCGATGTGTTTCAAGGCGCTTTCCAAGTGAATCATCCACTGAAATATAGACGATTCAGGGGTTTTCTCAAAACAGATAAGGAGATATGAATGCACTGATATAATTAAAGTTGCACCCAAAAGTATAGGTTCGTGCGACAATATGCGATGATCAACCTGCAAAATATGCAAACCAATTGTCACACTGACAATCTATCACCAAGTCACATAACAACCACAAAAAAGATCATTAAAATAATACCTGATTCAATAACCATAATACAATATCATCTTTTTCCTCTCTTTTTAGAGTATCTGTAAGAGCCTCCTCATACTTTCTTTCATTCACCAACTTTGACAGCTGTTTTACATGATCCTCTAAATTGCGTTGGCCAACAGTCAATTTTTTGCTTACAGTTCGAGACCCTGATACTGTGGAGCTCAAAAATTCATGTAAATAACAACAGTATTGAATTTTTGAGCTCTGTAGTATCAAGGTCTCGAACTGTAAGCAGAGAATTAATTTTTAGCCAACGCAATTTAGAGGATTATGCAAAGTAGCTGTCAAAGTTGGTGAGTGAAAAAAAGTATGAGGATGCTCTTACAAATACTCTAAAAAGAGAGGAAAAAAGTGATATTATATCATGGTTATTGAATCAGGTATTATTTTAATGATCTTTTTTGTGGTTGTTATGTGACTTGGTGATGGATTGTCAGTATGACAATTGGTTGCACATTTTGCAGGTTGATCATCGCATACTGTCGCACGAACCTATACTTTTGGGTGCAGCTTTAATTATATCATTGCATTCACATCTCTTTTCTGTTTTGAGAAAACTCCTGAATCGTCTATACTTGAGTGGATGATTCACTTGGAAAGCGCCTTGAAAAGCATCGATGGTATGAGATTGTACGTAAGATCTTATCTGAATCGTCCTGCAGCAAGGTAGTGGTTTCTAGCTAGTGTTCCATCTTCGGTGATTGATTTTATTCATGAGCATGTTATTAACTCCATAGTGATGGCCTGTAAACGATCAGTAGATCTTAATCCCATCAGATTCTCCGCTACATAGTAAAGCTGGAGCTGGACGACATATTTAACTATCTATTATAGCGCTGGTTACTGTTGGCATTCGTAACAGTGCGCGGGCGCTTAGTGATGGGCTTGTGTTTGGGGCCTGCTGCGTGGCTTTTGTGTTCTTGCTCCACGATTAGAGAGGTCAAGCCGCTCTCTCCCTTTTTTTTCATCGATCTCTTTCTCTCCCAGTTTTCTCATCATCCTTATCAAACCGATTCGGGTGATTGGTTTATTGTTTTGTTATTGCTGGGGCTGGGACGGCTGATCGGTATTTCTGCCATCACCATATTTAAGCCTCCACCAAATGCTTTTGGTTTCTCGCATCTTCCGCATGCAGCTTTTGGATTTCGATTATTTCCTCGATAGAAAAAAAACAGTGAGATAGAGCAGAGGAGACACCCGTCGAAGTCGGTAAGCGAAACTCGACCGCTGTCGCTGTTGTTCTTGCCTTTTTTTTTTTTTTCCGATGAGGAGTGATTGGTTTTTAATCTGATGAGGGGTGATCGCTTCCTGCAGTCTTTTGATGTTTTCTATCACAAAAGTTGACCGGTAAGGCTCCCTGATGCTTTTGAGACAATTTGATTCGATCTCGGTTTGATTCTTTTCTGGGTTTTCATCTGCATGTAAGCTTCAATCCTTCTCCCTGTGCTTGGTCTTTTTAGTTTATCTTGATTTCCATTGATTTGTTCTCGAGGACACCCAATTTGTCCTGTCTATTGGTTTGGTAAGGATGTACATCAGAGATATAAAAATTCTGTTTTCTGGTATTGCTTTTTGAATGTTTGATTGTGTTTTCTGTTTCCCTTTGATCTTGAGTTGATTCAAATTTTGTTCATGCTGTAGTTTGTTCATCTCTCTCTCAAAGTGATCAGTTAATTCGTGTCTCTGACCTTATTCTGGTACGGGTTTGGGACCTGCTACAAATGGTCTGTTCTCATCTCCGGCTTCAATGATGGGGTGATCCATAAACTAGGTTATAAGTTGGGCATGTGATTTTTCATTGGTTTGTTTAATTATGATTCTTATCATTGGTTTTTTTATTGGATTGCATGTCTTCGTTTCCTTCAAGGATCATAAGCGTTGACGGGGGTTAGGAGTTCCGGTGATGTCCATCCTTTTGGGCATGGCCTCATCGGTATGTCCATCTGTTTTGGGATTTGTTTGTTTAGGGAGGGTTCAGTACGGTTTTAGTGGTACCAGAAATTTCATTTTTGTCGTTGGGGATTGATGGGTTTGAGAATTACGTATGAGGTGCAACAATGGCAGTTACCTGAAGGGGATGCATGTTTGTGTTGTATACAAGAACACAATAGTCTAAGACAATGGGTCAAGAATAAGGAATTTCTTTTGTATTACTATGTACTGATGATCATTTTGTTACTTTTGACTGTAATTGCAGTTCCCTGATGCTCTTTCCAAAACCTTTCATTTTCAGGAAGCTTCATACAGAGGTAATGTGCTATTTGCTCAACTTTTGTTTCGTAGTTCTTAGAAAACCAGTAAAGGGATGAAACCTACAGAAACTTTGATAAGATGTTTGCTTTCATTGTAAATATTGAAACTTAAATTGTTAGTATCCCAAATTGTTTTGTGGACTCAGCTTAGGTTATTTGGTATTTTATTACATAAGCTATTTTACTGAGAGGCATCAGGAGCTTGGGAGGATAATATTAGTTTGCTTATCTGTTATTTTCCAGAGGTTTCAAGGTTGTGCATATGGGATGCTTGGTACCTCAGAAACTGATCCTGTGAGGCAACATCACGGGGAGTTTAATTTCAGTGAGGTGTTTGTGCACCAGATGATACACTCCATAGAGTTTGTTCTCAGTGCAGTTTCAAATACGCATCATACCTTCAATTATGGGCTGATCTGATCAGGGAGGAAATCTCATTCTTGGTAGCTGAAGGAAAGCTGCTCAAGTTGTTGTTCTCTTCATAAGCTCTAAGTCAGGTAATTGAATCCTTTTAAGTGGAATATTTTCATGATTGTCTTATCAGTTGACAAAGTTGTGTTGTCGCATATGAAATATGGTTTTAACATTGGGCTTATGTCATAGTTCTTAAGTTGGTTCTATTCCGACCTGATACGTTTAATTTGAAATCCAAGTGAATATCATAATTTTTGTTTCCTTTTCAGGTTTCACAAAGATTCAGCTGTTTTAAATTTGGGTGAGGCTGAAGAGAAATTAACATTTTGATGATTCGATTAGTAAGAATTTGGATGCCAAAATTGCAGGTGGAACTGTGTTTATCAAATGCTGGCTCCCTTGCTCCGCTACCACAATGATATAATTGATTTGATCTCATATTTGTTTTTATATAAATCTTATGGACACAATTACTGTACTGTCATTTCTTTGGTTTTCATGGTACAATTTTTGTTAAGGTCAAAATAATGCTGCTGCTTTGTTGCATTGAGTTTTTTGGGCTTCAGTTTTTCTGTACTCAAGTCATATGATAAAACTTGGGATGCAAGATTCAAGATATGAGAATACTGTGAGAGTATAAGAACTAGAAAGCAAGATAATTATAGAGAATATTGGAGCTGAACTGTATTGATCTAATTGACTGAAACGAAAGCTCTGTTAAATAGCTAACATTTAGTTGCTAACAAACCCTAATAATAAGGGATTCCTAATGACTTGGTAAATCAACAAACTCCTAGTAGACTAGGACTATGACTTATTCAATACTAATTCAAATAAACTAAAACACTAACATTTCCCCCCTTAAACTGATAGCCATTAGCATATCAGTTTACACAAAAAAACTCTAGCAAGTTAGTCCACATGCATCAGTAGCATCACCAATGACTTCCTTCAATGAACACATACCAAGTAGTTCCCGCAGCTTCAAGAATGTAGTAATCTTGAGTGGCTTGGTTAGGATATCAGCAACTTGATCTTCACTTCTACAATAAACCAACTCAATAACACCATCTTTTGTCAAGTCACGAAGAAAATGATACTTTACATCAATGTGTTTGCTTCTCCCATGTAACACCGGATTCTTCGATAACTTGATGGCTGAGCTATTATCACAATAAACAGCAGTAGACTCCAACTGAGGAAAATTTAATTCCCCAAGCATTCTTCTTAACCACACTGCTTGGCAAGCACATGCAGCTCCAGCAATAAACTCAGCCTCCATTGTTGACAAAGAGACAACTTGCTGCTTCTTTGATGACCAAGAAATAGCTCCACTACCCATGATAACACATAACCATAAGTACTTTTTCTGTCATTCACATCTCCAGCATAATCATTATCAGTAAACCCCATAAGCTCTGACTTCTCTCTTTTCTTATAAAAAACACCATAATCAATTGTACCTTGCAAGTAACGCATGACCCTTTTCGCAGCAAGAACATGTTGCTCAGATGGCTGCTCCATAAACCTGCTAATAACACTCACTGCAAACATTATATCATGCCTTGTTGCAGTGAGGTACATCAAGCTACCAACCATCTGCTTGAAAAATCTGCTGTCAGTTTTCTTTCCTTTAGGGTCACTAGCCAACTTCAAACCCGGTTCTGCTGGGGTTGCTACTGAGTTGCAGCCTTTCATCTCAAATTTCTCCAGTACCTCCTGTGTATACTTCTTTTGTGTAATAAAGATCCCTGCAGCTGACTGAACTACTTCAATGCCAAGGAAGTAATGCATCATTCCCAAGTCTGTCATATCAAACTCCTTCATCATAGACCTCCGCAGCTCATCAAACATCTGCTCATCATTGTCGGTGTAAATCAAATCATCGACATATAAGCACACAAACAAATACTTCCAGCAGCTCCGTTTTTGACATAAAGAGTATGCTCATATGGACACTTCTTGAACCCAACACTAGCAAAGTAGGCATCTATACGACTATACCAAGCTCTAGGTGCCTGTTTTAGTCCATAAAGAGCCTTTTTCAGCTTGTACACCTTCTTCTCACTCACCTCTTGCACATAACCAGTAGGTTGCTCAACATAAACCTGCTCTTGCAACTCTCCATGTAAAAATGCAGATTTAACATCCAACTGGTATATAGACCAATCATTTTGTGCTGCAACTGAAATCACCAACCTAATTGTGTCAAGCCTCACAACTGGAGCAAAAATCTCTTTATAATCAACACCAAACTCTTGCTTGTATCCCTTTGCAACCAGACGAGCTTTGTGCTTCTCCACTTCTCCCTTTGCATTCACCTGAGTCTTGAACACCCATTTCACTTCAACAGACTTCTGCCCTTTTGGAAGATCAGTAAGCTCCCAAGTATCATTCTTCTCTATTGCCATTATCTCAGCATCCATAGCATCCTTCCACTTCTTCTCTTTCACCGCATCCTCAAAAGTTAGAGGATCACAGTCTGCAAATAAAATCAAATGCGCAAGCTGATCATCATTAGAACCATCAGACTAGAAGTAAATTCACCTCTACTTTCGTAATCCATCATCCATGCTGGCCTCTTTCTAGAACGAGGACTGGGAGGATCTGATGTCTGAGCTTCACTTTGTACAACTGGAACAATTGATAACTGAGGTTGCTGCGGTGGCACTTGCTGCGGTGACTGAGGTTGCTGAATTTCATCTTCTTCAAGAGGCATAGGAATTTGCTGCTTCAAAGAACCATCATCACTCCACTTCCATATCTTTTCCTCATCAAATACCACATCCGGCTGATCACAATCTTCTTAGTTACCGGATTATACAACTTGTAAGCTTTGGACTGCTCACTCACTCCAAGAAATATGCACCTCTCACCCTTGTCATCAAGCTTCTTTCTTTTCTGATATGGAATGTGAGCATAAGCAATACAATCGAAAATTTTGAAATGATCCACTGCAGGTTTACCTCCATGCCATACCTCCTGAGGAGTCATGTTTTGAACAGCAAAAGTAGGACTTCTGTTCAATATATGGATACTCCAATTCACTGCCTCCGGCCAAAAAGACTTCTCAACACCTCCTCTTGCAAGCATACTTCGTACCATATTAATGATAGTACGATTCTTCCTCTCACATACACCGTTTTGCTGCGGTGTATAAGCTGCAATGAGTTGCTTCCTTATACCATGCAACACACAGAAACTCACAAACTCATGTGAGTTGTATTCTCCACCGCGGTCAGTCCGCAAAATCTTAATAGGTCTGCCAGCCTCCTTTTCAACTAAAGCTTTAAAGCTTCTGAACGTAGCAAGAGCCTCTGACTTCTCTAACAAAAAATAAACCTAAGTTTTCCGGCTGTAATCATCAACAAAAGAAATAAAGTATCTCTTTTTACCATTTGATTCCGGAGTGATAGGCCCACAAATGTCAGAGTGAACAAGCTCAAGTGGTGCATGGGCTCTCCAAGCTTTTCCTTTTGGGAATGACTCACGATGCTGCTTGCCAACACAACACTCTTCACACACCTTGTTGGAAGGAGAACTGATTTGGGGAAGACCTGTAACCATCTTCTTTTGATATAGTGTCTGCAATCCATTAAAATTCAAATGACCATAGCGGTAATGCCACAGCCATGTTGAATCTTTTAGCTCAGCCAAATTGCAGGAATGAGCACTCTGGATTGTCAATGGATACAGCCTGTTTGGAGTCATCTTCACATGAGCAATTAGACCCCTTTGAGGATCATAAACTTCACAAGCACCATCCCTCATTGTAGACACATAACCCTTCTCTTGAAGCTGACCAATGCTCAATAAATTTCTTTTCAAGGCAGGAACATAATAGACATTTAGATTGTTTCAACATGATCAGCTTTAGTTCTACTACGAATATCACCCTTCCCCATGACATTGACAGTAGAATTATCACCAAATCTCACAACAGTACGAAATTCTTCATCCAGAACTAAGAAAGAGGACTTACTACCACACATATGATTGCTGCACCCGGAGTCTAAGTACCATGTATAAGCTTCAGGCTCCTCCTTCTCAAGATACGCCATCAATAGTGTTGCCTCTTCATCTTCCTTTTTCTCCGCAAAATGAGACTGCTCACCAGTCTTTTGTTTCTCCCTGTGAAGCTTCGCATTACACTCATCCTGAAAGTGACCAAACCCATGACATCTGAAGCATTCCACCTTGGACTTATCAAAATATCCTCTACCTCTGCTTGAGGATTGATGTTCATGCTTGAAACCTCCTCTGCCACCTCTGCTAAGAAAATCAGGGGATTGATCATCATGCTTCAGTCCGCTCCCACTGCCATATCTCATACTTCTGCCTTTTCCTCTCCATACGCCTCTACCTCTGCCTCTAGCTGGAAAACCACCATTTGTTGATGCTTTTAAGGCTGCTGGCTCCTCTCCTCTACTCCGATTGAGTTTTTGTTTGCAGCTCATCCACTGACATCTCATCAATGTTCTTCGACTCTTCAATGGAGCAGGCTATATAGTTGAACTTTTCAGTCAAAGATCGAAGTATCTTATCCACCACAGTAGCATCATCCATCTGTTGACCATGAGTTCGCATTCTATTCGCTACTGACATAACTCTAGAAAAATAATATGTAACAGACTCACCAACCTTCATCTCAAGAGTCTCAAACTCCCTGCGAAGTGCTTGAAGTTGAAAGCGTTTCACCCTCGCGTTCCCTTCATACTTCTTCTTCATGGAATCTCATATTTGCTTCGCAGTATCCTTTTGACGGATTGTATCTAAGATCGTGCAGTCAATCGCCTGAAAGTGATAATTCTTCGCCTTCAGATCTTTCAGCTTCAATTCATCCAATGTCTTCCTCTGTGCTGCAGTTGTCACCTCCCCCGCAGCAGGCTCAGTGAAGCCTGTCTCAATTAGGCTCCAATACTCCTTCGAGCTCAAGAAGTTCTCCATTAATAAACGCCAATGGTCATAATGACCATCAAAGCGTAGAATGGAGGGCTGCACATAGTTGCTATTCTCTGCCATCACCCTTGCTGCTGCAAGACACACACACAAAGCTGTTGCTTTTCACCTCATGCCCAGTAGGGGCTCTGATACCACAATGTCAGAGTATAAGAACTAGAAAGCAAGATAATTATAGAGAGTATTGGAGCTGAACTGTATTGATCTAATTAACTGAAAGGAAAGCTCTGTTAAATAGAGCGTACAAAAACAAACTAAGCACAAATTCTGGAACGGCTAGCTGCTAACAAACCCTAATAATAAGGGATTCCTAATGACTTGGTAAATCAACAAACTCCCAGTAGACTAGGACTAGGACTTATTCAATACTAATCCAAATAAACTAAAACACTAACAAATACAATTTGGAAATGATAGTATTTATTTCGTTCAAATGTTGAAATGAGCCTATTGTTGCATAATGGTCTTGTGGCTTCTACTTGGTTGCTGATTCATAGTATTGTATTACCACTCTTATAGATTGGTGAGCATGTAACCAAAATGATGGTTTCTGAAGTCCTAAAAAACCAAAAATAATAATAAAATATTATGGTTAGACTCTATATCAGGTTCAAAAGAGGTGGTGGGGTAGAGGGAGGAGGGGGAGAGGGGGAGGGGGAAAGAGGGGTAGATTAGGTTCCTGTTGATTTGTGTATGTGTGGGGGTCTTCTTCTCTTCTTTTTTTGTGTTTTTCGTAAATTCATGATTGATATGATGAATGATCAAAACTATTGCTTGGTGAAGGCATGTCAGTTTCTTTAAGGTTTGCACAGCCATGGTTATCTCAAATGCCATTACAAATATGCTTATCACACATTTTGTTTATCTTCTCTGCTCTCCTTTAAGAAGATGTGGTATTTTGACTTTCTTCTTTTTTTTTTTTTTCCTTTCCTTGGATTTCCTGATCGATTACAACCATCTACCTCAGGTTCCGCCCACCTCCCTGCCATGGCAATGTTATCGGCAAACAAGGCTCCCTCATCCAGGAGATTTGTGAAGTGTCCAAGGTCATCATCGAAATCGCCTACGCTATAGCTGTATGTAACTGCTTCATTCTGAGCTTTGTTGTTTCAATTCAATTTTGTTTTTTATATATTCATCCCTGCATTTATTCCTAGCCAAAAGCATCTGATGTAATGAGCCTTATCCTGACTTTGAATCAGACTGATATCACTTATCCTGAGTTCGGCCATAAGATGATTTGAGTAAGAATATAACATGCATGAATATATTTATGCACTTTGTTAAACATTCATTTTCCTACAAAGCTTTGGTTCAGAAAAAATCTGTGTAGATTTCAGACTGTCTAGGAGGAGTTCATTTGGATCCTCAATTTGTTTTTTTATACAGATTCTTGCTCGGTTTCGTTTGACACCTTATAAGTTGTGTTCTCAAGTACCAATTTCACTTAAAAAAAAAACAAAAGATTCTTCACAAAAGCCAAAAATACAAATCCAGAAGTACAAACATTAAACTAGCACTCCTTGCTCCTGTTGGTTATGAACTTACTCGTCTGTTTTTGTCTTACTTCAATGGTTGTGTTTTCTTTTAGGCAAAGTTTTTCAGTTTTGTTATATGCTTCTACAAGTTTTAGATTTGCACTCTTTGTAATGGATGGTGTTAGTTTCCAATTGTTTCCAGAGTCTTATATTTAATGTTGACTTGGACTGTGATGTCTAGCAAAGCCTACCCATGGTGAAAAGGGTATAGGAAGGTAATATTTTTGAACCCATTAGTCATTCCAAGGGTCATAATATGCAGAGGTATCTCATAGAAATGTATTTGTTCGATAGCAGAGCGCTTTATAATATAAATAATCTATACTGTACAGTATCATTGACAATGATTGTAAAGGGCTAATGGTTACTGAGACAACTGATATGTTTAAAATGAGTGCTCAAGGAACTCAAAGAGTATGTAGAATGTCAAGTCTGAGTTGCAATGCAATATCTTTTGAACTACATTGATGTTTTAGGTTTGACCATTGTATTTGATGTAATACAACAATTGTATAGATTATTATTTAAAAGCTTATGTTCTGTGTTCCCTTACATTTACTGCTAATTTAGTCTGTTATTAACAATACATTATTAATAACAAATTATAGTTTGAGTAACAAGTATAATAAAAATAACATAATTTATTACATACTAAGTTACGAAGAAAACCCGCAAGTCTCTATATATTAAGTGGGGTAGGGGAGTTACTGTTCAGTGAACAGTTCCCTGACCGTTCTGCCCTCACTTTGGTGCCATTTTTACGTCCAACCCGTCCAGTAGAATTGACTGTTTTGCCCTTAGAGATGTTTTGTCCTTAACCACCGCCTCCGACAGTAGCCGCTCCTTTCTCTCTTTTCTTCGCTCTTCTCACACTGCAATCAAGCTCTATATCTTGAATCATTTCCTTCTCGGTCTGAGTAAGTCTTCAATTCGTACCATGGTCTTCGTCTTTTCATTTGAAATTGAAGATTGGGTTTTCACCTACGTATTTTTTATGCTGGGTTTTCACTTTTCAATCGCAGGGTTTGGTTTTGGCTCGCTTTGGGCGCAGGTGGGTTTTGAGGGTCTGTCTATTTCTCTCTGCTTGCATCTGCAACTACGTGCTCCTCTGTTGAAGACTAACCCAACCGCTCATGTTTTTGATTTTGCAGTATGCCGAAGAAAAAGAAATTAAAGCAAGAACAAATACAGATTCCGTCTTCGAAATCTAAAGTTTCAGTCTTCAATTGAATTGGGTAGTTTGCTTTTGTGTTTAATATTTATTCAATCCGGTTATGGATAATATCTTATTCATATTCAATTTTGCTTTATTGGTTTTGGGTTGCTTGATAGGGCTAATATCTAAGATATAATCTCATATTTAGTTAGCTTGCTATTCACTGTTGTCTTTTTTCCCCAGTGCTTGAAGTCGATCATGTACCATTCAGTCTCTATGTGAGAGAAGGGAGTAGTTTGTAATTCGATCCCTGCTTTTTTAATAGGTAAAGGTTGTACCTTTTTAGAAATTTTTGATTCTAGCTGTTACGTTGCATCTGATGGTGTTAGTGTTTAATTTTGTTTTCTAGATGCATGTAATAATTTGAGCACTAGGTTCAGGGTAGGGAGGTTTTGACAGATTTAGTTGTGGGAGTTTGTCTATGAAAACCGTTGTGTTGGATGGTTATCACATTTCGAAGATCGTTTTGAATTTGGTTCGTTAGTCAATTAGTCATAATTTCTCATTTCTGCAGGTCATTACTTGGTGATATGAATCGGAAGACAGTAAGCTATCTAAAAACAATGTTATCTGCTCATGTTTTTTAAGAGGACAGGAAATCAAAAACGGAGTGGGAGAGAGAGGGATGGGGTTATAATGTTATATAAGAGGACAGAGGGTTTCACTGTAGTAGAAAAATTAAAGTAGCAGAAGCCCATATAGTAGAGAACGAGCAGAAGCAGAATAATAATATCAAGAAACAATAGATTGAATTGGAACAGTACGTGTGCAATTTTCTTGACTGAATGAATGAAGGAAACAATTGAGAAATAGACAGGTGTTGGAAGGGAAAAAATTGCAGAGAAAAAGCTACTCCAACTCAATAAAAGGCAATAGCTGAAGGTGTTGGGTGACTACATATAAGGATGGCTTAGAGGAAAAGTAAAAGGAAAGGAAGAACTGAAGTGGTAGCAAATAACAAAATGGGGTCATGTTTTTTGGACCCTCCTTCATCCATTTTGCATTTATTTTTGGATTCTCTATTTTCTTACTTATCAAGGGCATCTGTGAAGAAATCCATATTAAATTTTGTGTCTACTATTATATGGATTTGTGAGTGTTGTTATGATATGTTAAGAGCAAAAAAATCTCTGAGTTGCATAAAGAACATAAAGAACAAAAGTTGATCGCACACGTATATAAGTTGATACAACGTGTGAAGACGACATCTTCCAAGTTTTTGAGTCTAAGTCACAAGAATATATATGGTCTGTGACATGTTTCACCGAATTATTCAACGTTGCCTTCATTTGTATGGTATTTTACGACTCCTGTTTCACCACTGCTATCAGTGACAATCAACAGTTGCACAAAACCGATCACATACCTCATTCAAAAAGGGAATAATATTTATCACCGGAGTTAATCGTTCTGCAATTTAAGCATTGCTCAAAGAAGATAACTGAGATGGGCATCGTAATAGTCAATTCTATGATAATCGGTTAGGGATTCCTCGAGCGATAATCCGGGATCGTTCAGCTCATTAACGCCTTCAATGGCAGGAAGAAATGTTTATTAACTAATGGGCCTCAGATAGTAGTGAAAATAGCATTTCGATTAGAATGACAGAAAAATTGAAAATCATATCAAACCAGTTACCGTTTTCAGAGATGTAGATAACTGGATCATTATACATGCTCTTTGTGTAGAGCAATAGCTCTCGAAATCCTTCTGGATAAACATAGAGCCAATCCAAAGCAATCTGCAAAATTAAAATTATAAAATTATTTGAAATCTCGTTGATCATGATAGTTATCTAAGGTAATTAGATCAAGGTTAGTCAGCTTGGTACATACCTTTGGACCAATAGGAACTCCATCACGCTCCACTGTCACAATGTTCATGTTCAAGCCTCATTAGGTACCTAAGAAAATTCCGCTAGAGAGGACTTGAGAAGATTTAAAGCATAATTTCTACTCACCTGAGAGATTAACAAGAGCGTCTGTCAAGTAGCTTGGGTTATTTGAATTAGGATGAGTAGCATTAAAACGTGGTGCGTTTTAGGCTTTAGTAATTTACTCCAATAAAATCAAATGATTCCTTAAGCAACTTGGATTCTTCTTTTGTGAATTTTGGTAATCGGTCTGCAACAAGATAACGCATGCTGTGTGGATAGTCTCCGTTAGAAGAACATAGATGAAACAGTTTGAATATATATACTCTTTTTGCCGTACAATACTATCAACACCCGTCTGAGTAACATGAGGTCTTATGCAAACTTTAAAATGTGGCCTTTTTGTGTGTGTAATTTATCTGCCTATTATTAATGGACTGCAATACGGTCATAACTTATACCAATACACAGCCTGCACATATTCCATATAAAAAGTAAAGCCAAGAAGATTTGTATAACATCAAATGTGTTGACTACATTTCACAAATTATGGTATCATCTCGCAAATTCAATATGTCAAACCAGCAAGCAAAAACCTGGTACTTCTTTCAACTACTTGACTACATGAGATCAGTGAACACTAGCGGTATAGACTAAACTACGGGTATGTTTACTAACCTGGAATGGAATTGAGAGTGGTGTAATTAATTCCGGAATGGATGAATTGAGGCGTTTACTAACATGTCAAGGTATTAGAATGGATGTGAGTCTCACTTGCTTATCAGGAATCGATTCCTGACAAAACCCCTTATTCGATACCCAAGGGGGGAGGTGGGTATCAGAATCAAGGTAATGGAACCAACTTTTTCTCCCCAAAATATTCTCACATAATTATAATATTTCTAAATGACCCAACCCTATATATATATAAGAGAAGACGACAAAATATTATTAGATTAGAAAACAACGACGACAAAATAGAAAAGAAGACGGCGCACTCCAAGTCTGTTTCTCTCTTCCATGGTGATCGATAAGCTTCTTTGTTTTTGTTTATCGTCTCCTCTCTGTTTCGTTCGGTTCTATTTCATTCATGAGTGTTCATATATGTGCTGTAAAACTTTGAACACACACACTTGAGTTAACCAATATATATAGTTTAGGTGGTCTGATGAATATATCATCCAAGAATATTTACATCTTTGAAAAGAAGAACAATAAAATTGCAAACATCTAGCTTCCTTTCTTGTAAGGGTATTTTAGTAATCAAACTAGTTTTAATTCCGATTCTATATGGTAAGTAAACAACATCAATCGTAATTTAGTTTTATTCATGTTTTGATTTCTTATGGTAAGTAAACAGTATAATAGAATGAAATATTCTGATACCGATTCTTGTTGATACCAATTCATGATAAGTTCTATTCCAAATTAGTAAATGTGTCCTACACCTAAACGCAGGGACGAAACAAAGAATTAGAATAGAGGTGGGCTACATTTACATATCCTACTACGAATTGTTTTCGTTTAAAGTTTGGTGGAGTTATCCCTTTTGATGGTAAAGAAAATTGATATCTCAATTAAAAGTGCAAGACTACCAGATTTTATATAAAATTTGCCTCTAAGATGATATTTTTATATATGATCCTGTTCAGGATATGTAAAGATGAATATTTACTCTATACTAATACCCGTACAACCTAAAATACTGTTCATAAGCCACCCCATGTAATTACCACTTCGTCCTGACATTTAGTTTATTTACGAATATGCCCTCGCTGTATTTGGCCTAAGAAATTACAATTCTGCCATTCTACCCCTTGAAATTACCACTTTGTCTTGACTTTCAGTTTATTTATGAATATGCCCTCATTATATCTGGCCTAGGAAATTACAATTCTGCCATTTTTTTTTATTTAATCACATAACTATCATTAACTCTGCAAAATAACTGTTTTGCTCTTCGACCGCCATTAACTCCAAAACACTCCATCTGTTCATATTTCTTCCATCCTATGTACCAATTTGGGAATTGAAAAAAAAAAAACCATGTATATATTTGGTCTTCTCAGACTTTCAAAACCCGCAGCAACGCACGGGTAAAAATTCCTAGTTAGATACAAAATTGATATGCAATTGAGATATATGAACAATATCTTCTATAAAAATATCGTCTAAAACTAGAAAATGACCGGTAGTCTTACACTTGATATCACATCCACACTGCCCAATTTATAAATAATACTAATCAAGAACTTGAAGAAGCTAGCGAAGCCCCCTCCAATTTTTGGGGGGGGAGGTGAATAGGCTTGTATTACTTTTTCGTCCAATTCCACTCACAGGGATAACAAACATTAAACTATCATAATAACAGGGAGACGTAGTAATAAATAAAAGAACAAATACTGGAAAGTAAAAAAAATAATACCAGTATGTTTTTTATTCGCAGAAACCCTGTACCAAGGAGACGTGAATAGGCTTTTATTACATTTTTGTCCAATTCCACTCATAGGGATAACAAACATTTAGCTATCGTGATAACAAGAGACGTAATAATTGACACGACCCGCCCTGAATTTCACCCTAAACCCGGAGTAAATCGTGCGGGGACCACCTCCAAGGAAAGATTTACCGCAAAATTCGGTACAACCTCCCTTGAAAATGGACAACCCTTCCAATAAAAACCTGCAAACACTTCTAAAGGTTCCAAATCCAACCTTAACTTCTGGAGCCTTCGTGCTCCTCAAAAACAATCATCACCAACAGGATAATAAACATTATCTAAGATAATATACATCATCCGTCAAATATTCTAAAATATAAACAAGCCTTCATCCACAACCAAAAATATATACATTAAACCCAAGTATTCAGAGCTACTAGACACTAGCGGAAGCAAGAAAAAAGACAAGTAGGCTAAACAGGTAACCTACTGGTGAAAGGTGGTGGAAATACGGGTGACTATGCCTCGTCTCCTACTAGATCCAATCCGAACTCTGCAGACTGGGCATTTTAAAACAAAGGGCCCAGGGGAAGACATTTAATAATATTAGAGTGAGTGGACAAAAATAATTTAATAATAAACTATTTATGCATTCCCATTTTAATTTCATAGAAAAATATACTGCATGCGGCAGCTTAAAAGTGTTCAACTCATAAATTGATAATTTCACGACTAGCACTGGCTAATCACAAACTCAAATAAAATGGAGCATCTCAGGCTAAACCATATATATTCATATATTCGTATGTATCTACACTCGTCAGACTCCTTGTATGAATCCTAGAAACAATTCAGAAAAATAGAATTTCATACAAGGCTACAACGCTGGCGTCTAACGCTCACGTTGCGCCATAATGATATTTTTCCTCATTATGACCGAAAAGGGACGGTGTACATATACGTGTGGACTCCCTATATGAAAACCTAAATAAACTGAAAAAGAAAGAAGTTTTCATATAGGGCTATGACTCTTGTGTCTAACACGCACGACACGCCATAATGGTATTTTACCTCATTATGACGGACCAAGCACGTATGGCTAGCTAGCATTTATATACATACTATTCTCATAAAATCCAAAACATATATATCCACCGAAAATCTCATTTTCGGGATCTCTCCAAAGGAGGAAAAATTATCAAATAGGCGAGAAATCAATAAATCTCATCAGAATAAACAAATGATTAATAAAATCATTCATCGCATGCTTTTTATTTAAAACAAAGGTCCACTCACAAATTAGGCTTAAGCCTGATGACGCTCCGAGGCTTCTTCTGCTCGGGCCTCCTCACGTCCTGTTCCAAATATATAATTAATTTACTAACTGAATTTCAGTATTTATAAAATAGGCAAAATTAATCGAGAGCCATAATTACGCTCATCATTGCCTAAGTTCGATATTCTTAAATCGGAACGATCCAAACTTTTATATCATAGTCGGCAGTCGTATAAACAACCTTTCCTAGAAATTGATTTAAATCCTACGGTCAGATTTTACATTATTTAACCGCCTAAATACCAAACTTCGGAAATCCACAAACCTATTCAAAACTCGTCCGAAAATTCTAAAACTCATTCCATTAAATTCCTCATAAAAATCTCCACCAAAAACAATTTTTCCAGCGGCGGCTCCGCCGGCAGCGGCGGCCGGCGACCAGCTCCGCGACGTCCAAATTCTACCAAATTTTAACAGCAGCTTCCTCTCATCATTCCAAACAACTTTCATAATTATCACTAAGTCCAATTTCAAGCCTAACTAGGTCAATCGAACGAAAACATCCTAAAAGCCCTAGAATTTCAACTTCGAATTTCTCCTTACCAAGCTCAAGAGGGATCGAGCCTTTTGGAGGGGTTGTTGCACGGGAGGAGAGCTTCAAAACCGTACCAAGCTTGCCCGGATTGGTGACCGGAGGAGGGAGTTCCGGCGACGGAAAGCTTAAGGCAGCCGGAACTTCCGGGCGACGTCTCTCCCTCACGGCGGCGCTAGAGAGGCTGCCACCGGTCTAGAACGGTAGCTGGTTGGAGACCGATTGATTGGGATCGGTGCGGCGGCGAACGGTGGCCGGAAGGCGGAGAAGAAAATCCGGCAGGAAAAGAGAATCGGGAGAGAAAGAGAGAGAGGAGAGAGAATCGGGAGGGAAGAGAGAGAAATATGTTAGGCTTGGCCCAACTGGTTCCAACCCAATATATACCCAATCCAAAAATTTAACACCCCCAAAAATAATACCCTAATAAAAATTACCTTTTACTAGCTAAATTTACCATTTTTTACCGTCGTTACATTTTTCTCCTACGAATAACTTTCCGAAATAATCGTCCCTCAAAACCCCTCTAGGGACCAATTAAACTATATGTCAATGTCGGAGACGGTAAAATTCTTATTATAATCAAGCTAGTAAATAAGATAAAATCTTACGGGTCGGGATGTGACAATAATAAATAAAAGAACAAGTACTGGAAAGTAAAAAAAATAACATCAGTACGTTTTTTATTCGCAGAAACCCTGTACCAGGAAGAAAAACTGCATGCCCCTAACTCTTGAGGGACAAACATTTCCACTATGTAAAATTCACTTCTTACAAGATTATAGTCCTAGGGATACAACGACAATTTACAATCCTGTCTAGTCTACCCATTAGTCTAAATATATCTCTCCTGTCTTTGAGTGACTCACCTCACTCCTCATAAGATTATAGTTCTAGGGATACAACAACGACTTACTATCCTGCCTAGTCTACCTACTAATCTAGATCTACCTCTCTTGTCTCTTAAGTGTTTACATATGAAAGTATAAGAAGAAGTTTCAACTCAGAACTCAACTAACGCCTTTAACTGATTCTTCTTGAACACTTCTCAGAATACTCAACTCAGATGTCACATATCCTAATGAGAGAGATTCTTTAGACCTCAGCTAACGCCTTTAACTGACTCTCTAGAACTTAGCTCTCCTCGATCAACTGATCCTTCTTGAGTACATATGGGGTTGCTGCACTACCAACACTCATGATATCCAGAATGCCAATGGGTTTATGAAAAGAGTTTTTGCTCCTACTCTAAGATTTACAATCACCAAGGAAAGTCGTAGAGACAAATGAACAGTGCAAGGTAAAACCTAAACCCAGCTAAAAACTACATTTTGACAACCAAGGAGCAAGAAGAGACTTGCTCCATACATATAGGCAAAATGTAAGCTATAGGAGAGCAGACTCGTTTATCAAAATGAGAGGCAACTTTTGGACTTTAGTCCTTGGCCAAACTTAGAAAGTGAGAGGATCATAGGGACAAACAAAAGGTTCCAAGAGAGTAAAGACAAACACAACTCTCTTATATGATAATGGTCCAATAAGAAAGAAACAAAAAGTTTTGTGAATGAAAGAGACACAACAAAACATATTCCTATATGAGGACACATAGGCTAGCTAATAGCTTGAGCGGTGCATCACATGGGTCAGCTGCTACTTGGTTTGTGTATCACAAAACCCAACTGGACAATTGAGGCTCAAGTCATGTGGTCACAAGTTGGTTTGCCACACCACCCTAGACTGACTTGGAGCTCAAGCACGAATAAACAAATGTTTGCTAAAAGGGATTTGAAATTCAAACACTTAAAAACTGAAGCAAATACATTTAAATATGCACATGGTCAGACTCAGCAGATATGATAGATACAACAAGGGTATCCATCTAATCTGGATGGCAAATCTGGATGCTGAGTTGCCATCCTGAATGAATGTGATGCACATGCATGAACTATCTGATGTACATGAGATAAAACAAAGAGCCAACTAATATATTAGTTTGTGAATCACAAATCTAGTTGGAGCCTCTAAGCTCTAGTCATGTGGTCACGGGTTGAAAATACTACGCAACCCTAGACTAACTTGAAGCACCCAGACAACGACAAATGTTTTGCTAAAGAGGATTTGAATTCAAACAGGGAAATTCAAACTAATGATACACAAATAGTAAAAGCATTTAGACATGCATATATATAAACCCAGTAGATTAGAACATATACACGAGGATGTATCATCCAATCTAGGATGGCAAGCAAAGCTGTCAATCTCAGTGAAAAACATGAGATGCATATGCATGAACTACCTGATGCACATGAGATCAGTCAGGTCTTCATTCTTCACTTGTGATATCTTTTCCATCAGGATATGTAAAACGACTTGTGTCCTATGTTTTGATCATAAAAGGGATAACCAACAATCCTTATACCAACAAAAGAACATCCGAGTCCTTGGCATCATACTTTTTTGCAAGGCATTGGGGTTTTCTTTAACAAACACAACTAAGATTAAATATGTACCAGAAAGAACCACGAATAGCTAGAAGCAATTGGAGAGGGCAGCAGAGGAACAACAACGAACCAAAAAGCATTAGGCAACAACACATGCATGGAACTAAACAAAATGTAAAGAACAATACAATAAGGGGATAATGCGAGAATCCAAGATGTGCTTGTTAACAGTGGGTTGGGTAATCCTAAGGTAGAACTGTAGAAGTCAAAGTTGTGGGGAAGCAGGATCTACCCAAATTGATGAATTTGGCTCCCAACGGGAACTCCAAAATGCTGGTTCAAAAGTTCTACGTCATTTATTATTAACAATTATCCAAGTACTAATTTATTTGATGACATTTAAGAATTTCTAGACCTTCATGATCATTTACTTATTGCTTGTAATAATTGGATGTACTGATTAGGCATCTCGGATGTATTGTAGTATTGTATTGTATTTTTGTATTAGATTTTTGGATTTAATAGGAAATGTTGCATTTATGCAGATTTAGATTTTTTGGATACTAATAGATCTTAAAACCTAGATTTATTTTTTGAAACAAATGATAAACTAGTATGGACTTTTGTGGAATTCGATAAACATTTTATGATTCATCAATATAAACATGTAACTTAATCTGGTCGACGCTACACTATCTAAGTCAAACAACATATCCTAAATCGGTCCCCTTCTGAAATTTTTTGGTCTTCACTTATTTGATTGCATAAGAAGGCATGTAATCTGAATATTGTGAAATGTTCAGTGACCTAAATCGTAGCTTGAGAATGGTAAAGACTGCCAAAGCAATGACGAATGCAAGGGCTGGCATTTAGCTTTCGAAACCAAGAAGGATATTATGATATTGTATCAGAATTATTGAAAATTCCCAATACCTAATATTTAGAAACGAGTAGAAGTGCAAGTCAGAATTGATTTTCTTTGTTTATATGTAGTCAATGATTGACTACTAATCATTATGATCAAACTTCATGTTATACCAACCAGAGATATTCCGTAGTACCATGCCTTAAGCTAAGTGAAGTCGCATCCAATAAGCTGGTCATAGATCAAGTTCCCCCATAACAGTTTGGAACCCCAAATAACAATTCACAATGAGAAGAAGAATCACACTATTGTCTAACATCAAACATCAAGCAAAGACACAATGTTACATTAGGAACATTCACAGCACCAACACCCCTGTTCCGATTGTTGCAACTAGAAACAGGTAGCTTCAACAATCTTTAAAACCCCCCTTGACAACCTCAACTCAAACAATCTTTATGCAGTGGTATGATTCTAATCCTGGTTTCTTTTCCACTCAACTCAAACAAACTCAAACTCAACTTAGCACTCCAAATTTCATACGTGAATTCATAGTTATTGATTAAGTAGTCTGTTATTCGCATCCAAAATTAATTGACAACGGGTGAAGTGACCCAAACTCTTATAAATCACAGGCAAGATCTCATATTCCCGATGTGAGATTTATATCTCAACACGCCCCCGCACGCGTGACGAATTTTCAAGCCTAACACGTAGACAACATTTTAGGTGACGTGGAGTGTGTGTGGCCTTTGGGTTTTACACGTGGACGTGGGTAACCCGGTATGAGATTTATATCTCAACAGTTATGACTCACTTAATTTTAAGATCCTAGTGTTTCTTTTAAGGGATTTTCATAGGCTACTTCAGACTAAACAATTGTAGTACTATACAGGTGATAATACTCAACAATATTGCAGTCTTTCGATGCGAAACTGGTACTTTCCTCTTCTGTTAAATGAGTATCAGAGAGCCAAAGAACCACATCCAGGGAAAATGCATACCACCAATATGATAGAAAAGAAGAAGGAATTGGACAATCAGTGTGAAACAAAACAAATCAATTACACTGACAAATGCGTAGACCGTAAGATCATTTTTCTACAGGGTCCTAACTGAGAAGAAGTTTATGAACTGCTGCTACGATTTACCTTACAGCTATAATCACAAAAATCACATTCAAATGACTCCTTAGGATTAATAACACCTTGACCTGCAAATGTGACAATTTGCTTCTCGCTTTGAAACACCTCTTCTTACCAGTTCTCTAATCCTCAGTCGTAAAGAACTTTGTCATTGACACCTACTCACACCAGGTTTCCAAGAGGATGGCTTCACCCAGCTAAAACAAGTAGCCTGAAAAAAGATTTTACTATAAACTCAGCACCACTGGACACTGGATATACTTTGTCACCCCTTTTGCACAAATAACAATAGAAGACCATTTCAGATGGACGACCTCAGACATATCCCCGTCCCTTCAATCAACAACCTTGGAGGTACTTGGCCTTCCAGATCATTAGTGATGGACTGGAATTGCAGGTGTATGAGAACAAGTGTGACACAAACTCAAGATTATAGGGAAGTTAAGTTTCTATGACAAACCTGAGTTCTACGCCATAGAGCATTGGGAAAGGGAAGACAAAAATGTTGAAGTTGCAAGATGGAACTCTCCAGCTCAAGAACTTGGATGAGGAACATGAACGGATGTTGTTTGAAAGTTATGAAGCAATGGAGTGTCTTGAGATACTGGATGACATTGGACATGTTTAAGTTTATGAGTTTATTCACTTTCACCCTTAATGAAATTTATTCACTTTCAGTAGTGTCTAAAGCAACTTCAACACTCCTCAATCATAGTGATGGAGTAGGAACACTAGTACTCCAACAATACAACTGTTACAAGACAAAATACCATTCGTCTAAAGGGTGGGTGGGAGGGAGGGGGCATGCAAGAGCTATACAAGTGAAGCTCATCTGTCCATACAAAATATAATGACCCACATTTATACATGTTCCAAGGAATCCATACAAGTACAGATCCATTTGAGCAGACCAACCAAATTCCAAGGGCACAAACACTAATCTTATTCAGCCATACAAACATCAAGATATATTACTCTGCAAATTCCCCAAACCCTTGAAATCATTCATTCTGATTCCTTTAACAGTCAAGAAGAACATGATTAAGTGCAACTCCTTGTGGTATATATCATTCTGTCAGAGCCAAAAAGAAACCATGACTAGCCTGAGAACTCCAGGATCTACAATTATTTGAAGCCCTAAAACAACACATCACAACTAAATGCAAGTAGCTTAGCACTAAAAGATACTAAAGCAGCAGAAGGGATGACTAGGAGAGCTAGCAAAGAAAAGATTTGCAACAAGATGCCAACTCAGCTGAAGTGATGTTAACCACAGCTCAAAACTACTGTTGGATTTCATCTCACTTACAGTACTGTCACACTTTTCCTCTCCAACTACGACTGAACAGATCAAGCTACTTCAACCATGACAGAAACAATAAGAGAACTTATACAAATCTAACCCTGCTACCCAAATTTGAAGTTTATCAGAAAGTCCACCCTTGGTGTTGATGAACATTCCACTCACTTTATCCTAATCATATTGAGATTACTAACCCTAACCACTACAATAGTATTCTCCCCCTCTACTAGGATCAAGTCTTTTAGCAACCACAAGAGGGAGAGGACTCAGAAAGGTTGGCTATGCCAATGGAACTAAGTATGAACTCCTGTTCTCTCCAACCAAAAAAGCTTTCAGATTTCTTGGATCAGAATTAAATCTGAGCACCTAAAGTTCTAACTAAAAGTATAATACTTCTAAGAAGAATTCTAAATTCTAAATACTTCACGAATGTTTACTCAATGATTGACTACTAATCATTATGAACTTTATGTTATATCAACCCATGTTAAAATATTCTTTAGTACCATCCCCTGGGCTACTCTATGTGGAGAAGTTGCATCTTATAGGCCGGTCTAAGATTCAAGTTACCCTTTACTATTTGGACTCCTAACTAAAAAAAAATCACACTTGCGACGAAGAATTACAACCAAGTAAGATGAAACATCAATCAAAGACAAAACATTAAGAACTTGAGGACCTATACAATATCCACATCCACAGCACAACATAAAAGCCTGTTTCCATTGCCAAAAGAAATAAGTAAGCTGAACTAGCATTTCAGCATCCATAGAAAAAGTCGAAACAAATTTCCTGATCTGACTAGAACTTTCACAAGTGAATACTAGGAACCTATCAATATTGGAATCAATTAATGTACTGATCTGACTTTATTCCAGTAAATTCCAAACCGAACAAGTCCAGCATAGTTCAACCTTGATATTGATCGAATCAGCATATTTCAACCTTGACAGTAAATGAAGTTACATGCCTAACTCTGCAATTCTAACTCTGTTGGGACTTGGGAATCAATTCCCAAAACCTTACAACTGTAATATCCTATCCTCCTACTCCTGCCAATTACACACCAATGGACTGGTCGACACTCGAATGAGTTTCCAAGTGACTTAAACACTCCCTACACCTAACTACAGGATATAGCAACCATACAACTTAAGAAAAATACCATTTTGTCTTGAGAGAGGACAAGAGCTATAAAACAGCAAGTTAAGTTCATCTCTTCATATGAAAAATCTAACGACACAATTATAAATGTCACATCCATACCTCAACCATGAGTAAAAATCCATTTTTCCTAACCAGACAAACATGATTTACTCATAAAACATCTAACCACGAAGCTCTATCTCCAATAGACTCAAGAGGGTATGTACGACCACTAATCTCATTCAGCCATACAAATATCAAGAGATCTCTCCGTGCAAATCCTCCACACCTTAAAATCATTCGACCTGATTCCTTTAGCAGTCAAGTTGTTTGACAGATGGGTAAGGGCATTTTAACCTTCTACCGTCTTCTAGGAAATCCACTACCAAGAAGAATTTGATTAAGTTGGAGTGATGTGAACCACAGCTCAAAACTAGATAATGTTGGCATCTCAATTAAAGTACTCATGTCACTTTTTGCTCTCCAATTATGACTGAACAGATCAAGCTACTTTGCCTGTAACAGAGACAATAGGGGAACCTTCTTAATGCTGAAGTACCTAACCCTACTACCCACCCTTGAAGTTCATCGGAAAGTCCACCCTTGGTGTTGATGAACACTCCACTCACTTCATCCTAATCATATTTACATTACTGTTCTCTGTTCTTCAAGTACCTACTTCAACCTTTGGCAGTTGTAAACTTAGAGACAGTACAAGAAATCAGACACGCCTAAGCTATAGATATAATTGCGAAAAACTATTGAAGCACCTAATGGCTTTGCACAAGATCTGACTACTGACATGTTTTGTCATTACTAGCAAATCTCAATGGCATACAACCCGTCTAATGAGTTCCAAGCACAGAAATATATTAGCTAAATCATCTAAAGCAAACCACAATTCTAAAGCATTAAAGTAAGATCAGTAAGACAAATTCTGGAGATGCATAACAATCCGAGCAGACGTCTGTTCAGTTTTGTATTGTTATATCTGTAGACTCAGTGCTTTCCCAATTCAATTAAATATCCTGAGACTTTCTAATCAGCACAATCGGATAACGTATAAGGAAGAGCTAATATCCAAGGTTTAGGTAGGATGAAGGTCTTCTTAAACTCATCCTAGTTAATTCTGCCAATCTACTGAGACCTCGGAAATCAGTATCACGAAAAAGTCCACCCTTGGATAATGCTTAAATTTTTATAACCCTGCTACCCACCCTTCAAGTTCATCAGAAAGTCCACCCTTGGTGTTGCTGAACATTCCACTCAATTCATCCTAATCATATTTACATTACTGTTCTCTGTTCTGCAAGTGCCTCTACTTCAACCTTTGGCAGTTGTAACCTTAAGAGACAGTACACGAAATCAGACACACCTAAGCTGTAGATGTAATTGTGAAAAACTATTGAAGCACCTAATGGCTTTGCATAAGATCTGACTACTGACAAAAGCCTTCCCTAATTTCCAAATATCACATAGCATAAACCATAACTCACATAGTCCTCAACAAACTACATAACCGTAATTTTGATAAATCTGCCAAATTCCGAAATACAAACAAACATACAACCCTAGAAATTCCCTAACATCATCACCAAAGAAAGTTGAGAACAAAATCAAAACATCTTAACTTTAGTGAAGACACTGTAAAGATAGTGTTCTAACTTACAGTTGACGGAGGGTAGATTAGTGTTTTAATTTCTAAGTTATAGTTCTCTGCTATGAGAAATCTTCACCCTTGCATAAAACAATTATGCAAATTTAGATAGCACTTGCCTAGAATTTCAATATACATTAGCTAGATAATCTCAAATAAGTGAAGTACAATTCTAACAAAAGCATTAAAACAGTAAGATCAGTGATACAATTTCTGCAGATGCAGAACAATCTAAGACCCAAAAGGCTTTGGCGCCTATCTAGTTAGTTCTCATAGTCATCACATAAGAGATTTCTGTTCAGTTTTCTCTTGTTAAATATATCGAGACTTTCCAACAGCACAATCAATCAACATGTAACGAAGAGATAAAAATCCCAAGGTTTACCTAGTATGAAGGTCTTCTTAAACTCATCCTAAACTCTAATCAGTATTACGAAACAATAGATTACTGGCACAAAGAACAAATTTTACATAATCAACTCTATCCAAACTCCAAATATCACATTACACACATAATCCTCAACAAACTACATTTCGATAAATCCTTAAAATTTTGAAACCCTAGAAAATCAGAATCACTTATCTTTGGTGGAGACGCCGTACTTCTCCTGCATCTTAGCGATCTCATCCTCCTTCTTCTTCTGATCGAACCTCTTGCCCATCTTGGCCTGCTGGTAATACAGCACAATCAGGTACCTGTTGGCCACGTTGAACCCGGAGAGATGATCCACCGCCGTCTTCGCATCGTAGATGTCCTCGTACACCACGTACGCCGTCCCTCGGGTATCCTTGTTCGTCCCTATACGTATCTGCCGTATCGCACCGTATTTCCCGAAGATGTCGTACATCTCCTCGCTCGAGATGTTGAAGGGAAGGTTCCGCACGTACAGGACGCGGTTGACTTCCGGCGGCAGGCGGGTGTTTCCCTTCCGGAGACTGATTGCGGCCATCGGAGCTCTCTTTAGGTTTTGGGGGAGAAAATTTGCAGAGCTGAGTTGTTTGTTTGGTTCTGAGATTTTTTTCTTTTCAATTTGGGGATTAATCTGTTTATCACCGCCTTGTATAAGGAAACCGTATCCGCGTATAAGAATACATTTAGGGACACGTGTCGTGTTATGAATGGTGTCATCAATCCTATCATTACAATAAACTCGATGGTTAAGTTGATAAAAGTCTCGAGTTATTTTCTCTTTTCGGTTGACATCTTGCTGGAAGCACCGATGGAAGTGTAGTATGATGAGCTAAAGGGATTGTGTTGTAATTGTAGGTGGCTTTCTCACAAGAGACAACTGTGATCAATTCTTACTTCACCCAAGCAAGCACCTGAAGTGACGTCGAGTCAGCGTGGTTCGGCTCCATTGTTATAGTTTTGAAATGGACAGTGTTGAGGGTTATAAAATTCATAGCATATTGAGAAAGTAACACGGGGTTCACATACAAAACTGATTGGAAACATATGAGATGGTCGAAATCCTTACAACCTCACTAACAAGGTTCTAAGGGTGACGTGAAGTCCGTGTAGTCGTTAGTCATACACACGTATGTAACTCGTTCTCATACTGTGATCAAGTAATATAGGGTTCACATACAAAACCGATTTGCAATTCGATGGATGACTCAAACCCTTATAATCTCATTAGCAAATAAGGTCCTATTTTTTACCATTTAGGATGTGTATATTCTCAACACATATTAAGTCTACACGAATGGAACTCAAAAGATAACATGTCACTCGCCGCACATGTAGATGTAGATCTATAAGGCTCTATAGAAACATGTAAGGCTCTAGACCTACTTTCGTCCTCCCTCAAACTCAAGAGGAAGTCCCACGGGATGATTTAGGTAAAGAAAGAGTCAAAGTTAGATATGTAGTCGCTTGTTGCGTGGTATTGGTCGGCGATGGTCAAGGCTAGGGTTGGAGGGCCGACTAGGTCGTATAAGCATCTAGTTGTGGAGACATAAGGATGTTTAAAACACAAGGCGTGTGGGGTGGTTTCCATGAAGGTGGGGGCATGTGAGCAGGTTCATGCAAATCGCCAGGTTCTTAAGGTTTCATAAGAGCTGACCCTAGAACTATCTTCTGGTCTTAATGCCTCTCCTGCATTGACTTTGTTGTTCAAATATCTTGGTTTGTCACTGTTGGATCTCCAAGCAAACCCAAGTTGGGCTCATAGGTCTGTAGAGTCACCTACTTAAATGCTTAAACTGTCGAGCATCTTAAGAATGCATACTGAACCTCTTAATATTTTTCATCAATAAGGGAAGAAAGCAAAAATTGTTGTAAATATTAAGAAGAGCCAAGTGAAAATTATGCATATCCCTAAACCCCATGCCACCCTCACTCTTTGACCAACACAACTTTTTCCAAGCAACCCAAAGAATTTTTCGTTAATTCTCCTCCTCACCTCACCAAAACTTAGACATTAACCAGAGAATCTCATTGCATAAATGTTGCGGCAACTCAAAGCAACTCATTACATAAGAAGGTATAGCCTGAACCGCAACCTTTATCATAATATTTTTTCCAGCCCCATGAAGAGTTTTCTCACGCCATCCTTTTGTCCGAGTTTCGATCTTGTCATTCAAAAAACTAAAAGCTTCAGACTTTGAATAATTAATCTCAGTAGGGAGATCAAGATACTTGTCATGCTTCTCCACTCTGATAACCCCAAAGAAACTAGCAAATCGCCTTCGACATCTCTATAGCCACATTCTTACTGAAAGAAGTACAACTTTTCAGATAATTCACTTGTTGACCAAAACAGCTCTCATACTCTACCGATACATTCTTCAATGCTTCACAATCCCCAACTTCTGCTTTGAAAAAGATGAAAGAGTCGTCGACAAAAAACAAAGAGCTAATGCAAACATAATCGATGTTAGAGTAGTACTCTTTGCTAGTTGGTGTTTGTTTGAGTATATGTACTTTGTAGTTGGTGTTTGTTTGAGTATTTGTACTTTAGAGATTTTCGCTATTATGTCTGGACTTCATTGTAATTAGAGGTTCAGATTTCATGTCCCCCCCTTTTGTATGTGACCGTCTCATTAATGAAGACTTGAGAACAACGGCAACAGCCTTTTATAAAAATAAAAATAAAAATAAAAGAGAAAAGAAACAATTCTTGTCAAATATATGAAGGCTTTATAATAGATGCATAACTTTCCGTCCATAATCAATCATATTAAGAATCAGATACCAAAGAAATACTATAATGTAGGGAATGTAATTAGTGATAAGAAAACAAAGAGTGATGAGACTTATTCCATAACCAAATGCAAACATTCAGATTGTGAAGCCACAGAGGAACACAAATGGAGGTGTACCATCAAAATCTTTCAGATAGTGACGTGGCACTTTCTGATTCGATAGCACCCTACATGCACCGTCGGTTAACTAGGTCAAGATGTAGTGTATTACTACGTTCTCTCAAACAAAATAGTCTTTCTTATCTTCTGTTGCACAACTACCTCAACCACCAATTTGGCGCCATTTCTGAAACAGAGAGTGAGAGCGAGAGAGTCTCCACTGTAAAACGACCATGCTCCTCGCACCACCCGATTGGCTCCTCCCGCTACGTCAATTATACAGACCCAACTCGCCACCGATCAGAACTCGGACTCGGACCACTCGGCTGTGCTGTAGAGCGAGTCTGATCACCCACTCGGACTCCTTCGAGGTGGGCCGACTCATTGGCAGCTATGGCTTCATGAACATAACTAGGTAATAATATCTGCTCCACAATTTGCTACCATTCTTGATTTGGGTACTCAGAAATTAAGATGTATTGAAATGAGAAAATGATCCGGGTGATGTAGTTATTCTCGAATCGTCGTTGAATTGTTTTGTTTGATGATTTTGGTTTCGATTCAATAGAAAGATATGTTATTTTGCCTATTCTTTGACTGGAACAGCTTTTCGGGATCTCCGGGCATAGATGCTGAATACTCATCTGGAGATTTGGGGCGGTTGAGGGTTCAAGATGTGGGAGAAGGCAGTGTAAAGATCAGGTACATTCTAACTTTCTAAAAGATATATCTTTCTAGTCACTAGTGGAAAGGATAAAATGAGAGACAGAGAAAAAGAGAGAGAGAGAGAGAGATTCGTAATAAAAACATCACGAATTTATTGCAAGTTCCTAAGAACAAAGTAGTAAGAGATGTTTTGTATAGTTTAGGGCCACAGTTACTGAACCTAGAAGTTTGAGGAAAGTAGTCAAAGGAAGTTTGTGATGTGACCATCAATGAAGAAGTTTTGTATAGTTAGTTCCTACTTCTAGATGCTGATAGTACTCATGGCAGTTCTTTTGCAGGCTATATGATGGGAGAGTTACTCAGGGTCCGCTAAAAGGGGCTCCGGTGTTTTTTAAGGTACTATTGTGATCATTCTCGTCCTCTTTACTTACAATTCGATCCAGAATTCCAGATTCATTGTGTTTCACTACTTCAAATTGACAATAAAATTTTTAAACCATGAAGGTTTATCCTGGAAAAAGGGCTGGTGGAAATGAGGCTGATATGATGGCTGCTAATGAGCTAAATGCTCACATATCCCTTCAAGTAATGAGTTGTTATTTAGGTTCTCTCATGTATGATTGCACGTGCCTTTCCCTAATTATGATTCATATCATTACCGAAAGAGTTTCTTTCTCAGGACAGTTCAGATGGTATCTGCCAGAATCTTGTGACACTCATAGGTGGGTTTGAAACAAAAACTGGGGAGCAGGTTTGTTTTTGGAATTTATGTTAAAACTTGGCATATAAAAGGAGATATTTAGTTCTGTTTTGTAATAACAATGAAGAAGTTATTGTGTGTAGTGGCTGGCTTTTCGCAATGACGGGAAATATAGTGCGGCAGATTATGCAAAAGTTATGAGTGAAAGAGTTTCAAAAAGCCGTGCTGGGGGAGGACAGGTTTGGAATAAGTTTGAGCAAGAGGAAACCATCAAACGCAGAAGATACTTTGTTACCAAGTTGCTTCAGGGCACGATGAGAGGTCTAGCATACATGCATGATCGTGAAAGGTTACACCAGAGTCTGGGACCAGCTTCTGTTATTCTCAAGTATGTTGCTCTGAAACATTGAATATGCTTTAAATTGTTTGTAAAGATATTGTTAGTCCATCATCTCCACCCTGTGATATCCTACTCATATTTTGTTAATTATTGGCAGCACAATTGTAGAGAGAGAGGCCATATACTTAGTGCCACGACTTCGGGATCTAGCCTTTTCTGTTGACATTAGGTAAGCAATGTCTTGGCCAATCTTATTGTTTTGAAGTCTGAAGCACATAAAGTAGTACTTTGTTGCTTTTGTGTAATAAGTAGTATCAAGTGGCAGAAAAGATCAATAGTGGATACCTACAAACATTGAATATTACTAGAGAGTGTGAATATGAGAGAGGGGGAGATCACAATTGTCATCTAATCTTCTTCTTTTATATATACAGATTTTCTCAGGTGCGGATGTCCGCATTTATTCTTACGGTGCGGATTTCCACTTTACACTCACTTTCAATCGAATTTTCACATCTCCACCGTCTAGTATTTAGATACTAATATATAGATCATTTCTGCAAAATTTCAGCCAATTTGGTTATCATTAAAGCACTCAAACTGCGTTTTTCTGTGGATGAACATAATTCTGTCGAACTTGAACCGTTCATGTTTATAACAGAAAAACGCAGTTTTGAGTGCCTTAATGATAACCAAATTGGCTGAAATTTTGCAGAGATGATCTATACATTAGTATCTAAATACTAGATGGTGGAGATGTGAAAATTCGATTGAAAAGTGAGTGTAAAGTGGAAATCCGCACCGTAAGAATAAATGCGGACGTCTGCAGCTGAGAAGCGTTGTTTATATATATATATATATATTTTGTTTGAAGTAAGTAATTTTTTTTTCTTTTCTGAATTTTATTGTAACTGAAATTTGTAGTGGTTCGGCCAAATATCAGGTCCTTCATCATGTGGTCCGTTTGCGTTATTGGGGACTGATATGTATATACCTTGTTGAATGTTCGTCTTAGATATGAGGAATGATTGGATTACCTTATTACTGTTGCATATCTAAACACATGGTTTCCTAGGTACTCAAATCTAGAAGGGAGACCTGGACTACTGTCAGAGGGACTTTGGAGACGTGCATCTATTGCTGGTGCCTTCACACCTATGGATAAAAGAACATTTGGACTAGCAGATGACATGTGAGCTGATGCACTTTGGCTCCGTTTTAGCGTTTGAGTTAGCGTCATATTTAGCATACTATCTTTTTAATCTCTTCATGCAGATATGAAGCAGGTCTTTTCTTTGCATACTTGGCATTTGTTCCATTTTGTGAAGCAGGAACAATGGATGGTCTTTCATTGCAAGTAAGCTACAATGTTACAGTAACTTTGTCTTGTTCTTGGATTGTAGTTTATTTTCCTTACATGTTTGATTGATGTAAGGGTAGGATTACGTACATTGGGTACTGCATATAGTCATATACTGTGGTGGGCTATATGTGGACAAAGACATTAGTCAATTAGTAATTAGCTCGAAGAACCGTGGAGAAGAAGATATTGACCCAAATAGATTGACTTACTATAGTTTCTTAGACTAAAACTTCTAAATTTTCTGTCTGTAACTCTCAAGTGACAAACTTTAGAACATGATCTTCTGACAAAAGCACTCTTGGTCAAAAACTTGGGCTTCCCAAAATGACAGTTCTTTTCTTACCAAGTTATTTCATCAGTGACAGTAACTGTTTATCTTGTTAACTGTAGAGGCTTTTGGAGAACACTTTCCAACTTGATCTTGGAGCAACAAGAGAGTAAGATACTTTGATGTCATATGAAAGTTCTTTGTATGATAGAACTTCCCCTCTTTTTGGAGAACTTCCTATAGCTTTGTTGGCTTCATACTTCGTTACCTTTGTATCTGTTATTAAGGGCATATTGTTCTGGAACTGAGTTACTGGAAGAGTGGAAGTACTAATCTGTAGGCTGAGGTCTGAATGAAGCTTAGTAACAGTTAATGGTTAATAGGAATACTCCACACATGGACAAAGCATAATCTTGCCTGGGGTGCGTATCAAAAAATTGTTGCCTTACGTGTCCTGAACATCATTTGGTCATGTAAATTATGCAAAAATTTCCCGTCTAATTTCAATTTTCCTCAGAATTGTTTTTGCCCTATCTCAGCTATCATTTTCAGAATCTTCTGATTAATCCTGATTTTCCATTTTTGCGTGATTGCTACACAGTTGGACGATATGGATTATTAAATTTTGGTTCCTGGCTAAATTTGCATATTTTGCACAAAAGTTAATCATCTACAACATCAGGAGATGTATGATAGATTTTTTTAGGTCAATGAGATGTATGCTGGATTGAGATGTAAAAATTGGGTTGCTAAAAACCTTGCAAACACTGTCCTAGTTTTGGGTGTTAATTTTTCCTTTAGTCAATAACATAAAAGTGTGGTAGTATATTGTGGCTTTGTATTGCTTCTGCTTCTGCTTCTGTTGCTTATTGTTTCCCAGATACCCTGTTTTGGCAGGTACTGTTTAGCAGATGATGGGCTATTAGATGCTGTGAAATTCCTGGATCTTGGAGATGGTGCTGGGTGGGAGTTACTCCAGGTTCTCTTTCATTAACAGCTGAATCAATGGTTTCAGTACTATTTCAGCTCTAGTTCAGCATTATATGATGAATTTAATATGAACCAAGTTAGTGTACATGTTTGTTTAGGTAGTCACTTCAAACACATGTATATTTTTTTGGAACCTACAAAATATGAGTACATGACATATCTGAATTTCAGTAGTTGACGTGAACAGTGAAAACTATATAGTTAGCATGTCCTAGAAAAAGTTATGGGCCTTATGGCTACTTCAAAACCTCTTCCGGTGAGACTGATAGAAGCACCTGATATTAGAAGAAGATAGTTCTAAGAGCATGGCTCCCTTCTAGGCATTTAGTGTGACAAAGTTTACCATCAGAGGCAACTTGAAGGACCAGCATAAATATAGATTCCCTCCTTAATCATGTGTTGCTCCACATGATTTATTTATGGCAACAGAATCGGGGGGCTTGATTTACTGAGGAATTGCCTGTGTACTATAAACTTTTTTACCAGCACATTCTGCTTTCTCTCTATAATTCCAACAAGAAGACCTAGTTGGTGAGTGTCCTGCATTACCAGAAAAGGGGTGCCTTCAATATCTCTACGTAAAAAACAAAAAGTGTAACAGGGTGGACTGATGGATGTGGTTTTTCTTCCCTGCTTCCATACTTTCCAATATCAGATCTCAAGAATTCTGCTTAATCCATATTTTCAGGATCCTTCGACATATGATATGTTTATGTCAAAATTGCAGTACTTGGTTGATTCAAGAACAGCCCCAATAATTGTTAGCATGTTTAAAATGTTATTGTTATTCAGTAGCATTTTGTGTAAGATTGATTGAAGCTCCAAGATAGAAAGAAGTTACTACTTGGAAAACAACGAGGGCTTACTGGGATCTGTTTAGGGTATTTGATAAGTTGGAATGTCTGTTCAAGTATGATGAATTTTCCATTCAAAAAGTTTGAATCATATGTTGCTCCAGATAATTCCTAGAAATTCGCTGGTGGAGGATCAAGTTACTTTGATATTGCTTGTGTAGTTGTGTAGTATAGTTGTTTCCTGCACATTTTACTTTTTTCTATCCGGTTCCAAGATCGTAGCATTATTGGTCTGGCATTTTGTACATAGATATAGGATAACTGTTATCCTTCTTCTTCCCTACTTTCTCACTATAGGTTGAGCTCCGATGTCTTAAGGGTTCTGCCTAATTTCCTGCTTCTTTGCATTATTCATGTTGAAATGTATGTATTCTTAGAATCTTAGATGCTGCTAGTTCATTGTTTGTCCATTGTCGTATGCACGTTCCTGTCGTTTGCATATTGTTCTAAAACAATGTTTCACTTGGTTTAGGCAATGCTGAATCCTGACTTCCGGAAACGGCCGATGGCACAGACTGTACTTAATCATCGATTCATGACAGTGGGTGTTCTTTGAGATTTTGGGCCCCTGAATTCTACCTACGGTATGTGCTGTACGATAGACATCTGTACGATAGACATGGATCATCAAGTGAACTATGTATCGGTGATAATTCTTGCAGTAAGAGTAAATGCGACCCATCTTGAATTCATCTTGCTTGGCACCCATCCGTATATGCTTGTGAAGATTATTTAGAAATTGGTTCTTTGTTTTTGTATATATATATATATATATATATATATATATATATATATAATATATATATATATATATATATATATATATACGGAAACGATGTGGAGCGCACGTGCGCAAGTGCGCACGGAGCTCCGTTCGCCACCGTCCAGCGTCGGCGCCGGTGCGCCTCCCCCCTAGGGGACTCTAGCAACGTCCCCGATCACTTTCCCTCCCCGGCGAGTCCACCGAATTTCAGTTTTCCGGCGAGATCACCCAAAACTTCAAATAAAGTCGATGTCGCCGGAAACTGGAATTATCTCGCCAGAAACTGGAATTCGGCGGACTCGCCGGGGAGGGAAAGTGATCGGGAACGTTATTGGAGTCTCCTGGGGTGGAGGCGCGCCGTCGTCGGCGCCGGACAGTGGCGAACGGAGCTCCGTGCGCACGTGCGCTCCATATATATATATATATATAAAAGGTTTTCCTGCTTGCAATTGCACCTCTAGCTATTCAAAAGCAGATTTGATGTTCTATTCTTTAGGGGAATGAATGATTCTAGAGGTGATTGCAATCGTTCATCTACACACCAAAATTAGGGGAGTTTAACTTGATTTTGATTATTATGTGCGATATTATTAGGCAACTGGATTTTTGTTTATAGACCACAATATGGAGGACGACTATATCCTTAAGATCGAACACCCTCCTCCACTAAGCAAATATATCCTTAAGATCTATTACGGTGGAAAATTTGTGTATGGGAAAGGCTCTTGGCAATACGATGAGGGAGGAGCAGCAATTTCGGCTGTCAATCTTGCAACACAAGAGGCGAGTTTGGATGTGCTTAAGGCTGTTGCAACCCATCTAGGTTATCAAAACTCCAAAATTTGGTACAGGTGGAGTTCAGGATGTATTGAGGAGATTACAGATACCCAGCTTGTCACTGAACTGATCAGTCATGAATTGGCTGCTGATCGAGAGTTGAAAATTTATCTTGCTGATTCTGATGCAGGACCCATTAGAGGGTCAATCAAGTACTGAAGATCTCGAATCCTAGGTTTTATATTTATTTTGTTTAATTGTCAATTAGGTTTCCCTTTTTAGTTTAAGGCTACTTATTCTCCGGTCTTAGTTTCTCTTGTTAAGAACAACTTTATCAGACTCTCTATTTTAGCTTTTAACTATTTTAGACCGTGTTTAGCTTTTTTAGATGTTTTAGGAGCTACAGCAAACTAGGCAAAAACTTAAGCTATTATAACTTTATCAGACTCTCTATTTTAGCTTTTAACTATTTTAGAGCGTGTTTAGCTTTTTTAGATGTTTTAGGAGCTCCAGCAGACTAGGCAAACTTAAGCTATTATAACTTTTAGCTATCTCGCTAGCTAAACTCAAATGAGGCTAGCTATAATTTATTACATTCCTTATAAGATATTTTATGTGATATATACATATATTTAAACTATTTAATTTATATTTGAAGAATAATGTTGATGTAATGCTAACTAAAATAGAGAGCATTGATACAGCAACATTTCTAAAGTGGCTAGCCAAAATGACATTTTAGCTAATTTGACTAAAATTTAACTTAAAAATGGCTAGCATTGCTAAAGATGCTCTAATTAGGGCCGGCATTGGTAGGTATACCGACTCTATTTATCAATATCATGTACCAACCAACTTAAGATTGGTAGGCAAAATCTTGTACCAATACCAACCGTCGAAGTTGGTATACCAACTTAGTTGGTACGGTTGGTAGTGGGCCTCTATCAAGTTTAAATTGAGACCCAACAAATTGAAAGGCCTAACTCATTTGAATCCTTTTTTTTGGGTTTTTTCTATCAATTATCAAACACATTCAAAGTTTCACACATCATATAATTTTAAATGCATAAACAAGCAAGATCAAAACTTCAAATGCAACAACGCAACAACGTCCAAAGTCTTATATAGAAAATTAAACAACATATGTCCAAACTCCAAAGTCTTATATAGAAAATTGAACAACACAAGCCAATGAAAACACAAGTCCAGATTAGCATAAATTGGACAAAATTTGCAGGGAAGAGTGATGCTGTGAGGCCGGAGAGTGCTAGAGTGCTAGACTGCGAAACACAACACAAATCATTGATTATAGAACCTATTAGCATAGTATAAAAACTAACACATAACACATAACCTATTAACAGAGCACAGAAACACATAACACATAACACAAAAATATTACAAGAACATAGAACATAGAAACTAATCAAACTAGGAGTTGATAGATACTAATTAAATTAATCAAACTAATCAAACATAGAACATAGAAACTAATCAAACTAGGAAGTTGATAGATATTAATCAAATTAATCAAACACAGAACATACGTACACATAGATTGATAGATAGCACAAATTAGGAAGTTGATACATACGGAGATTCGAGGCTTGGCGAAAGGCTTCTCGAACGAGCTAATGGCTTCTTCGTCGAAGAGTCGAGGTGCTGCCAAGTTATTGAAGCTGCCGAGTCGAAGTACTGCGAAGTCGAGGTGTTGCTCAGTTATTGAAGCTGACCTTGGCGCTGCCGAGTCGACGGCGAGAGAGGCTAGGTGCGTTGCCGAGTCGACGACGAGAGAGGCGAGGTGCGTTGCGGAGTCGACGACAAGAGAGGCGAGGTGCGTTGCGGAGTCGACGAGAGAGGCAAGGTGAGGTTTGAGCGAGATGAGTGTTTGAGGCTTTGAGCGAGAGAGGCGAGAGACAAAGAGTTGAAGTGAAGTGAAGTGAAGTGAATGAGTCTAGGATTAGGGTTAGATCAACGATGGAGATTCATCTCCACAAATAGTTGTATTTTTTTTTTTATATAAATCGGTTGGTACATGGTATACCGTATTTTGGGTAAAACTTGTACCATGTACTAACCGACTCCTCAAACTTGGTACGGTAGTACTGTACCGAAAACTCGGTTACCAACTTGTTTGGTACGGTTGGTACATGGTTGGTTGGTTTCGCCAAGGTCCAAATTACCACCCCTAGCTCTAATGGCTTGCTATTATTGGATTGAGTTACTACTAGTCTATACTATAGACTATAGTCTAATGTCTGAATGAAGCTTAGTAAGAGTTAATGGTAGATAGCAATAATCCATAAGGACAAAGCATAAAATGTTAGCTTGTCTAAAATGTTATTGCTATTCTAGAGCCTTTCGGTTGAGATTCCTTGAAGCTCCAAGATGTAGAAGAAGTTGTTATTACCATGATCTTCTTCTAATTCCCTACTTTCATACTATATATCCAACAGGATGAACTGCCAATATCCACATGCTCAATGATGAGTTATTAGTGAGTAACGACAAAATTATACGTAATAGTGAACTACGTACATGTATTTTGTTATTGAATAGAGATAGTTTCACCATATATAACGTATAATTCTCCGCATGCATTCTATTTGTTTTTCTCATACATTCCTAAATGTAAAATTAGGATTTTATCGGTAATGTATGTAAGATGACATATCAATGTGCGCACATCATTGCAATCATGTTGTACTTCTAAATAGTCACAAACTTTCCACGTGCTATTACTGAGTAACGACAAAGTTATACGTTATTGGGTATAGATAGAGAAACTACGCACAATATATTCGTAGAAGCTTGTTTTCTCACATGTATATACATAATTTCACAGTAACGTATAATTTGTCCACGTGCGAATTCTACTTGCATTTCCATATTAAGCATTGCCCATTTTTCATAGTATTGTGGCAGTAGATGATTTGATGATTTCGTAAGTTCAAACATGTACACTATGGTCTGAAGAAAGCACCTTCCACACAAGTCCATAACCGTCAAACAAATCAAACTCAGGAAGCAACAAATACAGACCAAAAACAACATGACTCGCAAGAAATTCATGTAATGGTAGTAACGTATAGCAGAAGCACCCAATTTGCGCATCCGTTTCTAGATCTGGCCTCGTGAAAGGCACTCCCATCGTTGTAACCGAGCACTCACAGTGCTATAAATTTGAGGAGCTGCTAAACCCTTGGATGCAAACACAAGGTTAGCTTAGGTGAGCTAGATATGAGTGTGAGTTTGAGAGAGGCTGAGAAGCTTAGAGAGATCAGAGAATCATCAATATCTCTGCCGGTATGCTTTTCGTTCTCTACCAAAGTTTGTATGATATTTTCTTGTTAAGGTTGGTCTTTGTTGATCTGTGTGGTTCCCTAATGCATGTAGTTACGGTTGGACAGTATATTTAATGGAGAATTCGAGCATGGAGAAACTGAAGGCCTGTGTTCGGTTGGAGTCACAACCGGCACCAATTCCCTTCTCCAAAAAATTCAGTTCTTTGTGTTGCTTGCCGGAGCTGAAATCTGGAGAAGAAAATGAGGAGGGCTTTGTGTGTGTACATGTACGTAGGAGCAGCGCTGGTGGGAAGAAGGGAGGGGTGCCCTCAGACAAGTCGTTTTCGTATTCGAACTCGTCGTGTATAACTCGGCCTCTGGTTGAGATTCTCCGGGACCTGAACAAGAGGATTCCTGATGACATTATCAGTGCACCTCCCCTTCATTACTTGGTGATTTTCATTTTCTGTTAACTCTGGTTTTCGGGTGAATTTTCGTGCGATTTTGTGTGCATGGTGTGTGTTTGTAGGTACCATCTATGCTCCAAGTGTGTCCCTTTATTACAATTTGCAAGCAATTCAATTTGCAAGTGTGAAAGGGAGTATTCCAACCACAGGAACTCTCTTGATAAGCTTGAGGTTTCTATGTTCTGAGAATATCGACATAAGCTGTTGGTATATGAGTACCTAGAGAATGGATGTTGAATAATGAATAGGATTGGAGTACGTATAGCCATAAACAATTGTAGTTGGCATTGCCTGAACTTGAAAATTGATGTAAAGGCTAGAATGTACACAGATTTTGGTTTTGAGAATGAGCTCTGGCATGGTTTTGCTGCAAGTGCATATGCGTGGGTTAAAATTATTTGATCTAGCTTTATAAAGTTATAAAGATATCACTATATTATCAATAAAATTATAAATATTATCACTAGCTTTAGATCGCCATTAGCCTGAAGTATCTTCAATAATTAGTCACAATTACACTATGAGTAACACGAATCAGATCTAACCTTGTTGTTTCTAGCATAAAAAAAAATAACGGTAAGAATTTGTAACAAAAAATATAGATGTTACTAAAAACACATGAAAATAAAATAACGTATCACACAAGAACTATCGATTCTTTCTTGATCATGCATGGTTTATGTGAATCTCTCTTGATCTTTGACCTCCATTTATCTTATGTTCTCATCTCAATGAGACGACATGCATCTTCATACGTCACAAACAATGTAATCCTAAAGCACTCTGACTCAAACTTAAGGTTTCATGCATAAAAAAAGTAAAAAAATCTTTTAACTTTTAGGTTCACTTACTAGAATCTAATTTTTCTGTTTGGATTCATGTTGTTTCAATTTGCTTGGATAACGATACTACCAACAATGAGAGAAGGCAAATCTCACTATAGTATAGTTCTAATACGTACACAGAGAAACTTTTTAAAATAAATCTCCGGGTTTGTCTTCCCGAACCGACCCGTTATCATCCGGATCCGGGTCAAAAACAATTACTCGCCCTAAAATATAGTCCCAAATTCAAAATTACACACAAAATTAGTCACAGAAAACAGAGAAGAATGCAGAAGAGGGAGTTCAACAAGTCCGGTGGATCTTACGGCGGAGCCTCCGCTCCTCCGGCGAAGCGAGGCCGTCCATTCGGAAGCGGCAACAGTAGCGCCGCAGCTGCTGCTGCAGCTGCCGCCGCCGCCGCCGATCACACCGCAGCTCCGTCGAATCTACTCGGTCCTTCTCTCCTCGTCCACAACGCCTTCACTGGTTGGTACCTCAAATCCTCAGTAAATCTCAGTCTTCAATTTCTTCAACTTTTCAGCTTTATTAGAAATCTGTGCTCAAATTTGAAATCTTAGGTGTGCAAATTTGTCAAATTCAAAGTGAATCGATTGTGAAAGATAGGTGAAATTTTCGCTTTGAATTTTTGCAGTTGAAAACAATAAAAGAATAGTCCACGCTCTTCAGAGCGGACTGAAGAGTGAGCTGACATGGGCTTTGAACACTCTCACATTACTATCCTTCAAAGAAAAGGATGACAATCGAAAAGATAGCAATAATGCTCTTACGAGGATTTCCGGCTTGCTTGATGCTCTCCTCACTGTTGTATGTTTTGCAGTCCTCGATTTTTATTTTTTGTTATTTTATTTTTTTATCATTAAGCTATCTTCTTTTTCTGCTTATTGATATTGACTGTGTGTTGTTATGGATAACAGATTGATGATTGGCGTGATATAGCGCTGCCTAAGGAACATGTGAGGGCACCGAGAGTGAGGAATTTAGGTGCGAATTTGCTTGTGACTGGGTTCGGAAATGAGTATGAGGTGTTGGGATCAAATAGCCGTGCCCCACATCCAGGGTAAGTACCGAGAAGATTATAGATTTCTCGCGTGTGAACTTGTGAATGTTGATAAGCTAGCTTGGATGTGATGAGGTTTGAACCTGATTGTGAAGAGTTGTTTTGATTGCAGCTTAGGATCTGGTGCTCAAGATGCGTCTATGCTGAGTAATGTGAGCAATCTTCGTTCTTCGGAGTGGTGGCTTGAGGAAGATGGTCTGTTTAATCTTGATGATGAAGGTAGAGCGGAAAGACAGCAATGTGCTGTTGCGGCTTCTAATATCATCCGCAACTTCTCTTTCATGCAAGACAATGAGACCATTATGGCTTTCCATCGCCATTGTCTGGAAACATTATTCCAGTGCATAGAAGATTACATCACAGGTTAGAAGTGCTGTGTTTGGTAGCATATTTATTCATTAAGTGCGTTCATTATATACTTTCTTGTTCCAAGTTTAGAATTATTTGTCCATAGATGTACTTAGGGTCAATCACAATCTACACCCTAATAGTTTTGGTGGTTTTTCACTTCGGTATGAGATCCTAGTAATTGAAATGTTTGCGACTTCCTTTCTTTTAGATTTGTTGTTAGTTCAACTGTTATCTTTGTATGTGGTACATACGGATCCCAAGTTGTAGTTGATATGGATGCCAATTTGAAGCCCCGTGGTCAAATGAGAATGATAATCTGAATATAACCATCTTTGGTTTTCTAAATGTGAAAAAAAGGAAATCAGAAGCTAAGATTGTAATCAAGCAACCCAAATCGTCAAATTTCTCAACATCCAGGAAGGTGAAAGTAAAATCATGCCTTGGATGTTTTATGTGTATCGTCTTTTACTGATTTGTGGTTTTGCATCCTATGATCGGAGTCATTGCGATCTGCTAGGTATGGCTAATGGAAATTAAACTTCGATTTCCAATTTAGGTAGCCTTCAATTTGAAGAATATCTGTAGATTCCAAAAAGGAAAGAGTTATTGTAGATGTAAATCTTTCATTTTGTTTTTAACTGTTTCAGTGGTAGCAAACCTACCTTTTTTTTCCACACTCAAGTGGAAATCAAATCTTAGTGAAGACCCTTGCTGGCAAGACCATAAAACTTCAAAACCTGAGATACCATTAACTATATCTTCACACTTCTCCGTTGTGGTTGTGGCCTGACCCGAAAGCCAATTCCAAAGGCGAGAATAGTGGTCTTTGATTCTCCTTAAATATTTTTTTTTATATGACAAAATCTCTTCATTCTTAAAAAATATATTTTTTTTGAAGCCATCATTAATTTCGTGGTGTGTAAATATTTAGATGAAATTTATTTTTCCAGTTTTTCAATTCTTAAAATGTGTATCTAGTTTTTTTTAGTTTTATAGTCTTGACTTGTCCACAGCCTGGTGGCATTTTCACATTAGCAATTATGTGGAATTCATATATGACACATACGACTAACAGTGGAGGTCACTGAGGGGTAAAATTGCACAATTATTTAAGGGTCTGAAACGGCCATGTTTTGAAAATCAGGTACCAAAGTGAAGCTACAAACTTGAAATGTGTAAAATGTACTTCCAATTATATTTGCATGCGGAAAAACCAGGTTATATCCAGTTAGAAAGCCAGATGTGTGAGTCTCTTGTACTTAGACATAGTTTCTTTGAGGCCTGCTGATTGTTAAGGATGTGTAGATTCTATAATCTATACTGCAATTAGGCATTGGAACTTCAAGGATTGTATCCTGGTAAATAGACGGCATGTAAAATCACTTTCTATTAACGACATTTTTTACTGGCTGTCGTAAACTTGGATTTTGAAGTTGCTATGAACTTTTTGTAGAAGATCTTTCTTCCTCTACTTCCCACTTCTCCATATAGTTGGGTGTCATACGTGTCCTTCCTTTCAAAAGAAGCTAGAAGTAACCTCTACTGACCAGGACCAAATAATATAAACTTCCCACTGTGCAATGATATGATAATTCACTAACAGACTTCAATGCTCTGTATGTTAACAGAAGATGAAGAACTTGTGACAAATGCTCTCGAAACAATTGTAAATTTGTCTCCAATGCTGGATCTTCAAGTTTTTGGTTCATCAAAGGCATCCTACATCAAGATGACGTGAGCAATTTTATCCACTTTTTTTTTTCCTCGTTAGCTTAAGCTCCCTTGTTTCCTCTTGGTTGACAAGTAAACTTTCTATCAACCAGAGCAAAACGTGCAGTTCAAGCCATAGTTGGTGTGCTGGAGTCTCCGTCAAAGCTTGGCATTGCTCTGCAGCAGAGTTACTTGGGCGTTTGGTCATAAATCCTGATAATGAACCTTTTCTTCTTCCCTTCATTCCACAGGTTAAATTTCAACAATTTCCTTGTTGTATATATGTTTATATATTAAGCATAGATTGTGATGATATGTATTAAATTGCAGATACACAAACGATTAGTTGATCTTATGAGCTTACCAGCATTTGATGCACAAGCAGCTGCTGTTGGCGCGCTCTATAACTTCTCTGAAGTAAATATGGACTGCAGACTAAAACTTGCTAACGAGCGATGGTGAGGTCTTCTTGAATCCCCCATCCCCATAACAAAATGTAATCCAAAAATGTATATGCGACTGAAATGGGTTCCTTTATAAATTTACCAAATCTCAGGGCAATTGATCGACTGCTAAAAGTTATAAAGGGGCCCCATCCTATTCCCGATATTTGCAAGAAAGCTGCTATGATAGTAGAAAGCCTCGTGTCTGAACCACAGAACAGAGGAATGCTGCTAGCTTATGAGAATGCATTTGCAGAAGTACTATTCTCAGATACCAGATGTTCTGAAATCTTTGCCAGAATTTTGTATGAACTGACGTCTAGACCAAACAACAAAGTGGCAGCAGCCCGTGGTATTTGGGGCATGTAACAAAGATGCGCCTCTTGGTAAGTATATTAGATTGTTACTGTTCTGAGATCAAAGTCTAGGATTTAGTCTATGTAGCAGTTGACTTGAGAAACAACTAGTCATAATTTTAAGTGGCAATTCAAGTGCTCTTTTAAGTTTATTGTGATTTAGAAGTGTAGTGTCTAGAGTCATCAGAAACTGCACTAGTGCTCATATGTTTCTGTCCTGAATTGACTGTGCACAATATATAATATGTCTGATTTATTGTATTATGTGGTTCTTGCTTCTTGATTGCATATATCAGTAAGCTTCAATGGAATTGAGAATGAACTCGTTACTCGTTTGTATATCTTGTTAAAATTCGTGCTGATATATCTTGTTTGGTCTAATATCTTTTTCATATGTAGTTGCTTTCAGATTTTAAGTCAAGCTGTTAGTGATTGAAAAATCAAGGAAAATTAAGAACTTGTATATGTATCTGTACTCTGCAGCTCTACCTCTTCATCCTCTGTTCAATCCTACCACAGGCTACCATAGTTCAAAATCTTTAGAGAACTCGATCTATCGTTTTTATTTGCCTAGGTTTGAAACATCACCTAACACAACCCCGACTAATCTTTATTTTTGCGTTTCAAAGGATCATACATACCCACAACACTCAAAAGTCTAAAGTACCATCATAGCAAACCATATCACCATTCAAACTCAAACTAATGGATGCAGCATAGCCATATAACTGAATAAGATACATAACATTAGTCGTTGAAGTTGAAACTATACACATTGCGGTGATAAGAAGAAAAACTGTATGCTGGATGGAAAACTAAAAGAGTATAAAAATAAAACCTAGATCAACAAGATTCTCTAGCCTTCACTATAAATTTGGAGTAAACCAACTGAGTCGAGATGGTACTGACACAAGAACGCTAGGGAAAGATCGCTTAATTTTCCGCCCATCAAAGCTGAATACACCAATCTCTCTACTCGTAAATGTTCGCGGATGTAACCTCAAGGTATTATTAGTTGCAAAGCAAATGCAATTTCCTTTTAGGTTGTTGATATCTGTTGCAGGAAGGGACAATACACCTGCAGTTGACAAGAACAACAGTTGATCCCCCAAGCGTCTTACACCAGCAATCTTTTTCTTCTCTGGGTGAAGCTTGTATACAATAAAATCCCTTGTCCTCAAGTAAAAAAGGCCACGGTCATCTTCAACAACAGTATCGATTTTTGAGCTAATATCATTCACTTCTCCTCCATCCTCATTACCTTCCATGTTGTCTTCCTCATTAGCACCTTCATGGTTATCGTCCTCATGGTTGTTGTCGTACCATTTTGCAAATTTGTCTTAAACTTGATGGACCAATAATATTTCATCATTGGTAGTTGACTCTACCAAATGTGAGTTTACTGTCCCTTTTAAGTGGACTAGATAGTCATCATATTCTTCAAAGCTGTCATCGTTTCTTGGTACTTTGTCATAGACCAGCTTCAGTTCGACTACATGATCTCCAAATTTCAAGTTGCGAAGACCTGAAGTGATACCATTCTTATTATGACTAATAACCAAGGCGTATAGCTTGCCAGAAGAGAACAATAAATCTGTAATACACTCGTTTGCATCTAAGACCTCCAATGTAGTCCACTTTCTGTCTCCCGGTTTATACAAACACAGTCTATAAGTGTCTCCAAAAGCTGCTGCAACCATAAACTGATATGAAGTGATATCTGAGGTAGATAGCACAACGCTATAGCAGAAAGCAGAAGCACCGTAACGTTTCCATGTGGTTGTTTCTACAAAACTGTGGAAAGATGGAGTCGTGCTCAAAGGTGGAAGTTGGTGCTGATATTGGATTCACAAGAAACATAGTAGAATCCAGATCCTTTTCCATGATCATGATCATCCAACCTTTGGATGATCCTTGAAACCACCCTCCTTGAACCGGTTCAGGCAGCTCCAACCGGCAATTTTGCCTTTAGAAAGCTCGAAATAGCTCAAGTGGTTAGGGGAAGATTGAGGGAGTAATAACCAGGGGAGTTTAGGAGCACAAGAGATGTATGGTCGCGTAGAAACTGAGCTCCAAGGCTTGCAAACAATGCTTAATCGTATACGATCACGCACGCTCAGGTGAGACACAACCATCTCCATAATATCATCAGGTAATGTCTCCCAGCGGGGTTTGCGATGTAGTCTTTTGATCACCACACTACCAAACACTAAGCAACCGCAAATGACTAGTCTTAAAAATCACCTCCATCTTGCTAAAATCACTAATCAATGAGGAAATAAAAGAAATCATTTTGTTCTGCTTTGTCTGTCTCTTCTAGCTAGCTAGCTATGTGTGATGGATCCTCAGCTTCTTAGCTCTGTATTTATAAGAAAAACAACCACTTCATATCCAATTAACAATAGGAAAACGTTTTGATTTTCCCAATAGCAATAGGACAACGTTTTGATTTTCCCAATAGCAATAGGAAAACCATAATCAGAAAACCAAATCCAAATTGCGCTTCTAACCAAAGATAGGAAGCAGCGAGTGCCTCACGGAGGATCAGGAGATAAGATAGAGAAGGGTTTTGGCGAAGTTTTTAAACCAAGCAGAGTAATGGTGGTGGTGTTGTTCATGAAGTTGGGTTGAAGAAACGTGGTTTTGAGGAAAAGGGGTTGAATTAGGTGGGAATGGTGTGGTGAAGAAAGTGCATACCAAGTGCATGTTCGAGAAAATGGCTGAGTTAGTGTGGTGGTTGCATTCCGACGATGTTAACGGCAGTAGAGGAAGTTGAGGACTTGGACAAGGCGCTCAAGCCGTGGGAGGAGACGCTTGGTAACAACCAAGCTAGCTAAGGAGACGCGTGGAGCAGAATTGGGTAAGAGGTAAGGAAATTTTCCAGTCGTTTAATAGCTACACCCTTGTTATCGTTAGGGAAGATGAAAATTGAGTTGGAACATAGTTAGGTTAAAAGGTTCAATCTTGTTTGTTCTAAGAGAAAGAAATAGTGCAAGACCTTGAGACAAACAAGCCGAAAGTGTTTATGCAGTCCATGTATGATGGTATGGAAAACGAATGGATGGCAAGGCTTAAGATTTTTGAAGAGAAGGAATTGTGTGAAGAAGAGGAAATTGCATGATGGATTGAAAGTGCATGAATCTTTAGGCATTAGGTGAATGTAAATTGACAAAGTAAGCTACTATAAAATGGCTTCTTTCAGTAAAATGGCATAACCAATACTAGTTTTCTTTCTAAATTTGATTTCCATTCTAGAGGTGGAGTGAGAGTCCTCTTCATGATGACTTTTGTGATGAAGAATTGAGTATTTATGCCTCAAGAAAAAAACGTGAAAAGCTAGAAACGAAATTTCAAATTGGACGAGCGTATCGTATCACTGACAATTAGAGCACGACCGATGAAAATCTCATACTTCTATGAAAGACAACGAAACTCCCATTATACTTTCATGACAAACAAAGTTAAACGTTGTAAAAAGACATGTGCTATTAATTTAGATTATGGGCATTAAGGTGGGAAAGTTAGAGCCGAGCGACAAGTTTGCTTATCTCCTTGTGTATTTACATACCCACAAAACTCAAGATACGACCCTAACAAACCATATCGACATTCAAACTAGATAACACAGCCGATATCATTTGAAAATAATGGATATAGCATAAACATATACTTGAATATATAAGATACACAACAATATTGGTTGTTGAAAGTTGAAAGTTGAAAAACTTATAATTTCTTTTGACTAGTGTTATTAACACACCCTTTTATGTTATTAACACACCCCATTTATAATAAGAACTAATCATGAAACAAATTCAAGTGATAAATTTATAAATAAAATTGAAATGTGTAAATATGAAAATAGTTGAGGTGTGTTAATAACACAAAAAGATGTGTTTATAACACTATCTTTTCTAGATCAACAAGATTCTCTAGCCTTCACTATAAATTTGGAGTAAACCAACTGAGTCGAGATCGGACTGACACATGAACGCTAGGGAAAGAACGATTAATTTTCCTCCCATCAAAGCTGAATACACCAATCCCTTGGTGGATAAGTCCGACGACTCAGCAGCAGTGCGGAATTTAGTTTCTTGTCTGGTGGATCTGATCGGGGGCAATACATACCAAAAGGTTCGAAGAAGGAACGCGCATAAGAGTATATAACCAACTCACCCTTCTGTATAACCTATTCACATTAGTGAAGCGGCTGGGTGCATAAGGGAAGTCAACCTACGAGCACCGAAGAGCATAGTAGTATTGCTGCCCCTCTCTAAGTAAAGGTAAAGTCTCTCCCTCAGCTAGAGTGTAAGGAAATTGGTTCAATTGCATTGCCTCTACTACCAGCGGCCTGAGTTCCCCACGCTCCGATCACCAGCACTTAGTTCCTCTTGACTAAGGGGGGCCAGAGCCATCAGTGAGATACCACTCTGGAAGAGCTAGAATTCTAACCTTGTGTCAGGACCTACGGGCCAAGGACCAGAATTCCTTCGAGACCATCCAAGCACCCAGATTGAAGAAGGGAGCTCGCTGTGGGTCTGATTGACATAGTACCATGGTCTTTGTACTTTGGTAGTATGGGTCCAAAACCGGCAGGTGCAGGTATAGCTTTGGTAAGCCCTTCCGGTGACAGGTTTGCATATTCTTTTCAGCTGGGGTTTGAATAACAATCAAGCTGAGTATGAAGCCCGGAGATATTGGTGGAAATGGGGGTTAAGAATGTTACGATCAGAGGTGACTCGTTGCTCGTTATTCTTGTTAGGAAAAAACACTCTGACCGGAGGGTGTTGCTAAGTATAAAGAAAATCAATTCTAACACTGTGACTATATATAGAAGAACTAACTTACAGAGAGTGAGTGGCCTCCGGGAGAGCCATGAACGCGGTCTTCATCTTGCTGCTAAGTCTTGCAGAGTCAGTACCAGACACGAGATAGATCTTCCAAAGAACAAGGCTTCTTTCGAATAAGCCAATTCGTTTGGGACCTGCGGATCCACTCTTTTTCCTATTCAAAGATCCGCCTTTTATCTCTGTGTTTTTCGGGGCGCTGGAAATCGAACCCAACTAGACCTTTTCCCCCTTAAGAATATCCTAACCAACTGAGCTATCGGACCATTCGGGAAATTGAAACAATAGCATACGGGCGGTGTTTTTAACTATTATCAATGAAGGCAATATAATATATTTTCTAAGAATCGACTGGGTTACTAACAAAAAACAAGTACCGCCTCGTCCCGGACCATCGCAGGGAAAACTATAACCAAAATCTTTTTTATCTGGCATTAACTTGGAACCACGTGCATCTAAAGCACCTTTTATTGGTTAGGCCTGCCCGGATAGCATGCCTTCGTACTTCTCAATGGAGTAGAAGGACCGCACCCCAACAAAGACATTTATCAATTCTCCCGGCTTCTGCCTCTATCAGGCAGAAAGATTCCTTCTAGCGCTGGTTGAGCTACTTCCACTCCTCTTCCAATTTGAGTTACCTCCTCCGTTTAGTTTGAAACCGAAAAATTTCCGTTAGAAGAGAAGGTTCCATCGGAACAATTTCATCCGTTTGTTCGCGGATGTAAACTCAAGGAATTATAGTTGCAAAATAAATGCAATTTCCTTTTAGGTTGTTGATATCTATTGCAGGAAGGGACAATGCACCTGCACTTGACAAAAACAACAGTTGATCCCCCAAGTGTCTTACACCAGCAATCTTTTTCTTCTCTGCGTGAAGCTTGTATACATTAAAATCACTTGTCCTCAAATATGAATTAAGGTCATGATCATCTTCATCAACAGTAATGATTTTTGTGCCAATATCATTCACCTCTTCACCTCCATCCTCGTTACCTTCCATGTTGTCTTCATTCACTTCTTCACCTCCAACCTCATTACCTTCCATGTTGTCTTCCTCATTAGCACCGTCATGGTTATCGTCCTCATGGTTGTTGTCGTACCATTTTGCAAATCTATCTTGAACTTGATGGACCAAAAATATTTCATCATTGGTAGTTGACTCTACCAAATGTGAGTCTGTTGCCCCTTTTAGGTGGACTAGATAGTCATCATATTCTTCAAAGCTATCATTGTTTCTTGGTATTTTGTCATAGACCAGCTTCAGTTCGACTGCATGATCTCCAAATTTTAAGTTGCGAGGAGCTGAAATGACACCATTCTTATTATGACTAATAACCAAGGCGTATAGCTTGCCAGAAGAGAACAATAAATCTGTAATACACTCGTTTGCATCTAAGACCTCCAAGATAGTCCACTTTCTGTCTCCCGGTTTATACAAACACAGTATATCAGTCTCTCCAAAAGTTGCTGCAACCATAAATTGATGTGAAGTGATATCTGAGGTAGATAACACAACGCTATAGCAGAAAGCAGAAGCACCGTAGCGTTTCCATGTGGTTGTCTCTACAAAACTGTGGAAAGATGGCGTCGTGCTCAAAGGTGGAAGTTGGTGCTGCACTCCTGATATTGGATTCACAAGAAACATAGTAGAATCCAGATCCTTTTCCATGATCATGATCATCCAACCTTTGGATGATCCTTGAAACCACCCTCCTTGAACCGGTTCAGGCAGCTCCAACCGGCCAATTTTGCCTTCAGAAAGCTCGAAATAGCTCAAGTGGTTAGGGGAAGATTGAGAGAGTAATAACCAGGGGAGTTGAGGAGCACTAGAGATGTATGGTCGCGTAGAAACTGAGCTCCAAGGCTTGCAAACAATGCTTAATCGTATACGATCACGTACACTCAGGTGAGGCACAATCATCCCCATAATATCATCAGGTAATGTCTCCCAGCTGGGTTTGCGATGGAGTAGTCTTTTAATCACCACACCACAAAACACTAAGCAACTGCCAATGACTAGAGTCTCAGTAATTACCTCCATCTTGCTAAAGTAGTCACCAATCAATGAGGAAATAAAAGAAAACATTTTGCTCTTCTCTGCTCTGTCTCTTCTAGCTAGCTAGAACTCAGCTTCTTGGCTCCGTATTTATAAGAATTAGAACACTTCATATCCAATTAGCGGTAGGAAAACGTTTTCATTTTCCCAATAGCATCAGGAAAGCAATAATATCCTTTTGCGACTAGGAAATCAATTATAGGAAGCAGCGAGTGCTTCACGGAGGAGGAGAAGGGATCAAGACGGGTATTGATGAAGTTCGTAAACCCAAGCACAGTAATGGCGGTGTAGCTGTTGATGAAGTTGGGTTGAAGAAACGTGTTTTTGTGAAGAACCCAGTTGAGGAAAAGGGGTTGAATTGGGTGGGAATGGTGTGGTGAAAAAAATGCAGACCAAGTGTTCAACGAAATGGCTGAGTTAGGGTGGTTCCATTCCGGGGATGTTGATGGCGATGGAGGAAGTTGGGGACTTGGAAGAGGTCCGAAAAGCCAAGGAGGTTTTTTTTTTTTTTTTCTGAGAAATGATTGGAGAGCTCCTTGCATTCTCATGGTTCTTTGAAGTTTGAGCTGACTATACGTAGTTTCTGTCCTGAAATGTGCGCAATATGTAATGTGTCTAATTTCCTGTTTTGTGTGTTGCTTGCTTCTAAATTTCATATCAGTGAGATGGAATTCAGACTTTGTACCAAATTGATGAAGATGAGAATGGCTACGTAATCTTGAACTCGTTTAGTATATCTTGGATTATAAGTATTGAGGTAACAAAAGGAGTAGTCAAATACATACACAACGGCTAAACATGCATGTACAATTCACAACAGGTTAGCCGGCCAGGTAAGGCAGAGCAGTGTATAAATCAATAATTGATCCATACTGAAAGAGGCAATGGAAATCCAATGAAATTTATAATTATTGAGGTTACACAAGCTGATCTAGTTAAATACATAGTCCAATAACTATAACCTTCTTACTGCAAACTAACAGTTCTTGATTTCACATCCAAAGAAATGAAAAAAAAAATATTTCAATTACACAACAGCAAGACTCTCAACATATCGATGATTCAAGATCATGAACATTGTACTTGACAGACAAGCCAGAGTAGTCTTTCCCCATCTCCAAGACTTTGAAATTTAGTAAGACATTGTTTTTGAATATCAATGAGATGCATATGGCCACCACCATATATGAGACTCCCTAAATTATCTAGACGTGAAACGATTTTGTGATGGTCACGTCAGTATTAGTCTTTGTTTCATCTAATAGAGCACAGTCCAGGCTATAGTTTTAGGGCATCAAGTGAGTGACCTCAGTGAGAGTGGCCGAGTGAGTGACAATTTCAGGTAGATGTTAACTTGTTGAGTATTTGGTCACCATGATAGCTTAAATGTGTTGGAGAAAAAGAACTCATTTATTTTTCATACGTAGCAATGGTGGCATGCTTTCAGATCATAACCTAAGTTTTAGTTTGAGTGCTTGGAGAATCACGCTAGGTTAAGAACTTGTATATCTAGTTGTAGCTCTACCTCTTCCTTCTCTGTTTTCTGCCAAAAAATCGGCTGAAAAATGACTTGTACGAGTAATTAATTCTGTAAACATGCTGTATATTCAGTGCACCAGATCATCCAATACATTTTCAAAAGAATTACATGTAACGAATTTCAAACATAGAGAAATACCACAAGCTAGGGCCAGTATGATCAGTTTGTAAGCGTCTATAGACATTGATTCATACAATGTCTCTCCCCAAACAAATGTGCGGTTTCAGTACGTCAACTAAGTAGTTTTGATGGCTGCAACTTTAGGCACCTCAACAGGAAACAAATGAATCTCATCAATCCAGGGATTCTTCTCCTTTGCTGGATTCACAGTCTTCAAGGCCCTCCACACAGCACTGTTACACTTGAATCCTGACCCGAATGCAATCTGCCACATCCTATCACCCTTCCTCACTCTTCCTTAGCCTCAGAGTAAGCCAGTTCATACCACAATGAACTGCTAGAAGTGTTTCCAAACCTGTTTAGTGTCATTCTTGAAGGCTCCATGTGCCAATCGCTGAGCTCAAGGTTCTTCTCCATCTCATCTAACACTGCTCTCCCACCGGCATGGATACAGAAGTGCTCGAATGCCAGCTTGAAATCAGGGATGTAGGGCTTGATCTTCTTCATCTTGAACACCTTTCTTGCTACTAGAGTAGCGAAAAACAGGAGCTGTTCTGACATGGGTAGGACAATAGGGCCGAGTGTAGTGATGTTCGTTTTGAGGGCCTCTCCGGCTACGGCCATTAGGTCTTTTGAGAGAGCGACACCAATTCTTTTGGTGTCATCTTCCTTTTGGAAAACACAGTTGTACGCCCTGTCGTCTGAGCCTTTGTGAGTTCGGACAGTGTGCATGAGTTGGTACTTGGAGCGGCGGCGGTCAGATGAGCGATTGGAGAGGAGGATGGCTGCACCGCCCAACCGGAAGAGGCAGTTGGAGAGGAGCATAGAGCGATCATTACCAAAGTACCAATTGAGGGTTATGTTCTCCATGCTGACCACTAGGGCATATGAGTTAGGGTGCACCTGTGTCACGCAAAAAGATTTAATCTTAAGATCTTTTGCTAATTGAAGTAAATTAGATCATTCTCATGGGAAAAAAAAAATATTAAATTAGGTCATGTAGCTCAACTGATAGTCGTTGAATAAATGACAAATTATATTAGATCGAGTGATTCATGCTCATTCAACATGAGTGTGGTTCAACAAAATGAAAAGACTCAAATATGTAATAGATTTTTAAATTTCATATATCTTTATATTATATACCAATTCCATGTATACAAAAATGGTAGTGAGAATAATAGTTGTGCTACTTCATGTTGATGTATGTGGAACTGTGGAAGGCCACCAAACACTACACTAAGGTGTATAAACATCAACCTACTTTCTGTTTGGTTGAGTGTTTGTTTTAGTAGAGTAGAAAGGTCTCAAATGTGGTTGTGTATATTTATGATGCTAGTATACACCAAAAGTCCTTCATATGACATCTCAATCCAAGCTGCTATACATGTGAACAAAGTAATACACCAAATTCTGGTAAAGTATTTATGGTACCCTGCTGGTGTCATCTCTAAAAGAGTATGGTTATTGTACTATATTTATTACTACCCATCTTCCATAAGGTAAGGTAAGACGGATATATATATATATATATATATATATATATATATTATATATATATATATATATATATATATGGTAGTTTCAGAAACTATACGTCTCCTCCTATACGTGAAAGATTTTAGTTAAGAGTAAGGTCCAAATGAATCACTCAATGTTGTATATGCAGATGAGGTTCATTCTACTAGTTGAAAAGTAAGATGTTCAATATCCACTTATAAGTTATAACACAGAAACATGCTGATATTTTGAAATACCCTAAAGTTCTTGGTTCATGAAAATGAGTATATTTAATCAATTTAAAGGTTAATAGAAAAGATTATAAAGAACACCTGCAGAAGCTGCTTGGCAAGATCAATGGAAATGAGGCCAGCACTGCAACCCATCCCGCCAAGATTGTAGCTCACAATGTTCCCTCTTAGCTTGTAATGATTCACAACCATGGAGGACAGAGACGGCGTCGGATTGAACAAGCTGCAATTCACTACCAGAATCCCAATATCCTTAGGCTTCACTCCCGTCTTCTCCAGCAGCTCATCAATCGCCCCAAACATGACCATCTCCGCCTCCTTCCTGGCCTCCGCCATACACGGGTTCGGCGGAACTCTCAGCACGGCCTCGGGCATGTACGTGTTCTGCCCAAGGCCGGAGCGTTCCAGAATCTTTTGCTGGAACGCTAGGTTCTCGTCGGAGAAGCTCCCCGTGAGCTTGGACCTGTGCATGAAGATCTCCCGAGTGCACATGCGCTCGTCCTCGGGCTTGTAGCATGAAAAGTTTACCAGGTACACCTTCCTCGGCCGGGTGGTGAAGTAGACGGTGGTCAAGAAGACTATGAGGCCGGAGCAGACGGTGACGGAGACGAAGTTGAACTTGAGCTGGTCCCATAACCGACCCAAGTCCTCCACGGTTAGGGTTGAGAGATGAGCCAAAGCCACCATGAGGAGCGGAACGAGTAAGATGTACATGGCGTTGGAGATGAGGTAGTGATATCCAAGCTTCACGTACTTGAGCCTCACTGAGAGAAGAAAGTTCGGAAGCACTCTCTTAGTAGTAGTAGTAGTAGTAGTAGTAGTAGAAACTTGAACATGATCATGATCATGAACACTTGTTTGCTTCGACGACGTCTCCGGCGCTTGAGTAGTCATGTTTGCTCGGAGAAGTAGCCGGAGTAGTAGTTGTGAGTTGAGTATATATATATATATAGAGAGAGAGAGAGAAGAGAGAGAGAGAGAGAGAGACGCAAGGTAAAGATGAATAGGGAAGTTTGGTTTGGTTTGTGTTGGGAGGAAGAGCTGGAAGTTTGGGATTTAAAGGGAGAGAAGAGTTAGGAGTTCGGAGGATGCAACTACCCCAACGAACTCATAATGTTGAAGCCCCAAAGGGGCATTGAATTTGCCAACCGGAGATTGGCCCTTTGGCGGAGTTTCATTCCGGGGCTATGAATTTGACCTTGGTTTATTGATTATTTACGGATTTTTTGCCATTTTGTAGCGATTATGATTCGTTGCTCCTTATATTCATCATGGACCTCAAGGGTGTACACTTTCCATGGCACGGCTAGCACGTGTCGAGTTGTGCATGGTGAACCGTGTTGGTGAACTAGACCTAATTCCACTCTTTTTTTTTTTTTTTTCTTTCGATATTGGTCATTTGAATGTTGTTAACAAATGTTGCTAAAAGAGGTTGTGTCAAGACACTAAGAGAGGTTGAGTTTTATCACATATGGAAAACCATTTGGACTAACGCAATTCCTATAAAGACTGCATGTATATATCTTTTTCTATCGGTTAGAAAAGGTTCTATCAATTTTGATTTAGACATTATGTGATTGACAAGATTGTATGATATGTCATTATCTAAATCAAAATCTAGGTTATATGAGTTGAGATTAGATAGCTAGAAATCACTTTTCTAGCTAGCTAATAAGAAAGAAAATTAAGATTTTATCGGTTTGAACTTTCACAAATTAGATTAGGTTTTAGTTACAAAAGACTTGAGTCTACGTACTATATATGACTAAAGGTTGTACTATGAGATCACAAAAATGATATTTTGTAGTAGGAAAATGATTCTAGCTAGGCCTTATTAAGGCTTAAGATTTTAGGCCTCAAATCTATGTGGCATGCCAAATCATTTAGACACATCACATATTAAAAATCTTATGCCATGTCATACTTAAGTATAAAGACCATTTGGTTCATTTCAAATAATGACTATAATAAATTTCAGTTTTTCATTGAAAAATAAAACTATTTTAGCTTTCCTTAACTTCTTCTAAATATTTAATTAAATATAAAAAATATAACATCAAAATAACATTATATTATATATTTATAATACATTTATTATAAAAAAATACATGTATATTATATAAATAATCTGTATGTAAATCATTTAGAGAAATTATTTGTATATAAATTATTTTTTAAACTAATTATAGAAAATTTGATGAGTTATATCCGAATTATCTTATATTAGTGTTTTCTTTTGATGAATTATAATTGCTTTTTGGACGAATTAGGGTTAGGGTTAGAGTTTATTTGACAAAACTAATTATTATTGAAAAAATAGTTAATCTTCATATTGATGTAAGAAATATTCCTTATATTATACATAATTAGTGGTTGCTATCAATATGTAATATTTGTTTCTATTACCTAATAAAGTACATTAATATCATTGATTCACCCCTTAAAATGTAAAAGGAAATATAAATGGTAAAATTGGTAATGCAATGTTTTGATTTGGCAAGATATATTATGTGGAATTGAAAATAAATATTTTTGTTTACTTACATGGCATGACACATAAGATTAAGGCCATAAATTTTAGGCTTTATTAAGGCCCTCTAACACTACCCTATGTAGTATATATGACCACTGCTAAATGGTTTCCAAGCTCTCGTTAAAGAAAGTCTAGAGCTCAATCAGAAACCATTTTCTAGCTAAGAAGAAGGCTTTAACAATTGGTTAGTTTAAACTTTGATTAGATTAAAAGGTCAGAGATGATGATATTTATCTTGTAAATTTCCTTTGCTAAGAAAAAATGTGTTGTGCCCTAGCTGAAACCTTCCGCAACTCATATCATGAACAATTTGAGGACCTAATAAAATGCCATTAATCAAGGCGTTAATTAGAGACATTTAGTTATAACAATATAGCTCTTTTTTAGGCCAAAACTTCATCAAATTGAGTACATTGGAACAGGTCAGTCCGAGCTAGGACTCAAACCCTTGTCATCAGAATACAAAACCAACACACATACTTCACCGCCCTCGTTAACTATTTTAGGGTTTCTGGAATTAGGGCAGTTTCTGTATTTGAACAGACAATGCATGACTAGTTCTGTAATTCCTTCAATGTGTGAAACGGAGATCAAAGACGATGGCTAGCTATTATAAGAGAGAGAGAGAGGAGAGAGAGAGAGAGAGAGAGAGAGAGTGATAAGAGAGCTGGTGACAGATAGAGAATCGAAGAAGACGAAGAAGTAATGGCGACCTTTGACCTTCCCTCAAGTCATCGTCTTCCTCCTTCCTCCCCCGAATTAATAGGACAGCCTCGCTCTCGCTCAACAAAGCCGAACCATTCCTTCTCTCTTAAATGCTCAAACTTAATTCCTAACCAGAATCATCCACCATTCTATCTATCTTGTTTACACATACGCAGTTACGTAATCAAAACAAGTAGTTGCAGCAAAATCTGCAATCAATAAAATTTATGTTCGAAGCTAGCTAGCATCCCCAATAGAATGGGCACCAATGCCCCCCAGTAACTTTGTCATGGTAGACAGGAAAAACTAAGCCTTGCACGAAATGAATTCGAACTTTTCTTCTTCGGTACGTTGGGCATATATATATAAAAGGCATCTTCTAGCTTCTTCTGAAGTGTTTCTCTAATTTGGTTTTTTTCTTAATTTAATACATATGATCCGTCGAAATCGATTTTATTCAGTTAATTATCTGGGTTGAGACATGTAATGACTTACATAGCTTGAGGCCAAAGGTTTCGGTTGGAGATGAACATTTTCTCCATAATCCTTTGGATAAGGACTTTTGCCCAAACAAGACAAACATGAAGTTCGAGTTTCTATCATGGAATAGTACTCCCGTCTTGTCTATCAAGCAAGCTTGACCCATCTACTTTACAGATACGTGCTTCAAAGAGTATTTAGAAGAGTGTGTGTTTTGCTTCTATTTTTCATCTTATTGCCGTATATAAGGATATTATTAAGAATTTCGAGCAGTACTCCGACCTATTGATGAAGAATGGTTCCGGATCGGTTGCTTCGAATTCCTAGTATATATAGTTGAAGAGTCTAGTAGATGAGTTATGTTTTTGTAAAAATGTAGTGTGGTACTCTTCGTGTTACATGTTTTTCTAGGTTAAACGAGTCCGCTATATACTCACTGAATCGTCTTAATGAATGAATGAATTCATGTTGATGAAAAGAAAAGGTCCGTACTCGATCTGATATTTTCTCCAACATTAGTTTTGATATATACATCATGATCATAAAGCACCAAAAATCTCATTAAAACCATAATTACCAATCAAAGAAAATTGGTTTTTCTGATAGAGAAAGGGATTACAAGTCTCAACCAATTTGAGACAAGGTAGCAGTACTACTGATGGATCGCTAGTTGGGCAACATGTGTAGTTAAGCTGGCCCTATAGTGTCTGTCAAAGCCTTCAAATTTATAACCTAAAGCTTGCAGCTAGCTTTGCGGAGACATGCACATGTAGTCTAATAAATTGGTCTGCGAAATATAACATGGCCATTGTCACATATATAAATCAAACCTAGCCTCATCCAGCGGGAACAAAAGTTAAAAAAAAATACAAACTCCTAGGGAAAGTTCAATTTTTAGGGAGGAGGACGACGACGACAGTTTGAGGGAAGGTCAAAGGCAACTGCGTACTCAACCTAGCTCGAGTCTCACATCTTGCGACTATATATATGATCGTTTCCTTGTCCTTCTTGGTATGTCTTCCTAGCTCGATCTGCTAAGTTTGCTCTCTTATCTCATGATGGCTATCATGGCAGCCCATAGGCAAATCTTCACGCTATGCAAGCAAGCAAGGTTGCAAACATGCTGCTCGGTGAAGCGAGCATTTCATATAGAGTTCATACTGCTCATTAACTTCATTGTGTCTAGTAGTGCATGTGTTTGTGCTTGCTAGAATCTCTTTGGGCAACGTCGAACCAAAACTAATGCGATCGTTTCACTTACTATATGGCCAACGAGCGCCACGAGATCTCGCCATCGTTGTATTAGCAAAAATCCGGCCACATGTTTGCCGGAAAAAAAGGAAAAAGAAAAAAGAGAGTGTAGGTTATCCATTATTTCTACTTTCCCGAAGTCTCTCTAAACCAAGAACAAGCAAAAATTGTTCATATAACATGACTATGCATCGGTCATATATATAGGGCGAAACTGCATGCATATGCGTGTGTTTCATTCATATTGATACGAGACAATGAGACATACCAAGTTAATTTGATCAGCAATTGTCATTGATAAAGTGGTACTGAGAATGGCCGGGGCGTATGTTATTTGTCTTCCTCATCTTGGACGTAGATCGATCCTTATATCAAATTAAAGGCAATTAGTCTCTCCCTACCACCTCACGTATAAACTGCCGTTAGCTCACCAGCCATGACAGACGTATATACGATGATAACATATATATATCATGATGTTAACCCTTAACGCTAAGGTTTGAAATTGTCCAGCAGAAAACAAAATAAAGAAAAAGATCTCGATCAATCTACAATTCGAATTAATGGTAATTAAGTGCATGATAGAAAGGAGAAGTTAGATTGGGGTTTAGATAGAATCGTCTCATGAACTCCTTCCATTCAAAAAAGATTGGCAGGGTTATATATATATGGTTTAGGGTTTTAACTTCTTTACATACAAGTGAGATCGACATAAATATTCACCTGTCATCAACTTGCTAAGAAAACAATGCTCAACCACTCTTGTGGATGTAAATCATAGGTAGCTAGAGAGAATTATCAGGAAGTTCAGTGGTTTTGTTCTTCACCCTTAAATGTAAATCTAATTATAACGAACATAATTGATTTGGTTAATGGCTGACCAGATGAGATCGATATATATTGTATATACATGCAACATGCGCGTCATGCGCGTTCAACATTAGAACTTATTATACGTTGAAAAACCGATAAATTTGGTTCTGGCCGAAACAGATAACCCAAGGAATCTCATGTAACAATGGGGCTAAGTTGAGTTGTACTTGTACCTAGTATTGATCAATCATTTAGAGATCAAACGATTTCATCATGTCAACCGTAAAGGTTGAGAAGCATTGAAAGGATTATTATGTCGATCGACATAGCATAGTACTAGGGTACTAGCTAGATGCAATTCACTAATAATAATACTGATTTGACTCATTCTGGCTGTGAGTCGTCTTCGCATACCACCTTGAGGAAGAGGCTTAAATATTGCTTGTTGTTCATCACTCAATCAGGGTATACATGAATGAGACTTCTAGCTGATCGAGTTCTCGTATTAAGTAGACCTGACCGGCCTCTTCAAGTCTTTCTATTCTCATCAATTGTTTGAACTTGCAAAATCATTCATGAATGATTTGTTTTCTAACGTCAATTTGGTAAAATAATCATGAGGAAGATCATAAACCTCTTTCGACATTTTAGTTTGTTATAGTCAGTGAACATTATTCACATATATATGGAATGAAAGTTAACTTCTGCCTGTATCATTGCTAGGGTTAATTTGAAGATCATCAGCAGTCGCCATTTCTAGGGTTTGAGGGGGTGGGTCCGTAGACGCAATTGTTAGCTTGAAAGACTATGCCCTTTTCTAGCATTGTCTTAAGCTTCCCTCGACCTAAATCTAAAAATGGGACGTGCCAATTGTATGCAATACTAGAGTAGTAGTGTTAGTCATGGTATAGATACGAAAACAAGCCTTGCACGAAATATATAACCAAATGATATATTCTTTGGTTGGCACTTGTTCATATAGGGTAAGTTTGCTAAGGTAGGTATGTTGATCTCTAATTGGCTTTAACCATTTGGGAGTATGTCAGCAGATCACTGATATTTGATAATTCTCGGTTAATTGACTCATGCGTTTACCAACTTATATATGATTTGCTTCCTGAATAACACTTGTAATCTGATAACCAATAGGTATGGATTTATGAATGATTCGCATACCAATTCCTTCCATTAATCTTTTGCTAGAGATTCTTGCTACAGCAATCAACTTGAATTTCAATCGCCAGAAAAAGTAATCTGATCATGTTTGAGAGAAAGTGATGGTTTGGCAACATATGAAGTGAACTATAGCGAAGATATATGACATAATATCTTAACAGAAAGAGGACAATAATGTGACCCATATATGTGGACACTCCCAGACTTTTTGTAAAGCAAACAAGAAATTAGGCGAAATTTAGCCTTTGAACACCTAAATAATATATTGCAAATGCCCGAAGCAGCCGATTCAAACAACAGGAGCACCAATTAACCCAGTTATCTAGATCGAAAATGAGACTTGCACGAAATAATCCAACAAATTCTTGTTAATGTGGTTGTGCATGGTACATAAACATAACTATATATCTTCTTCTAATTGGTGCCACTACATGGGACCAAAATAATGGAGTACCTAAACCTCTTCACTGTGCATATAATGAGGCCAAAGGTTTCTGTTGGACATGTACTCTTTTCAGTTCATAGAAAAGAAAGGTTCAAGACTTGTTATATATCGATCATTTTAATTTGAATTAAGCTTACTTAAAGCTAAAGAAAAGGGTCTGATAAGTCTGAACCAGCAGAGTTCCAAAATTTTCATCAATTGTGTCAATGGAACTATGGTGTTCCCGGTGATACTAAGAAAGTGAGAAGGATCATCGAATAGATATCTCAGTGATCTCACTATATCAATTTCCTCACCTTCATCAACTTATTCTGCCGTTTGTATTACCAACTATTCGATCATTGCGAATGACTGTATTCCTTCGCAGGCTTCAAATGCCTTTGTATTTGACATTGTAAACGTAGGGTGTCTTTAGGTGAACTTCAATTTAGTTTCTTATTGCGGATGCTATGGTGGTTATAATCTCCAATATTAGACACTCATTCAACAATGGATGGTAGACCCGTCAGTGCTTTAGATGCTTTCAACTTCGACCATCTTACGGTTGACTTCTGATGCAGCTCATTTATGTATTTTTTGGTTGTATAGCTAGCAGTAGTCCTTCCTTATCAAAGTTAAATAATAATAAAGCTCTTTGTCATGGAATAGTACTCAACTTAGCTTGACTCATGTAGCTTGTCAACAAAGAAAACACAACAAAACTAGATTTACAATTCCATATAATCTTTACAGTTTTATTTGCCATGGAATAGTACTCAATCTAGCTGGAAGAACCGATTCACAATGGTCTTTAGACACACCATTCCAGACCCGATCAGTGTTGCTGGGATGGCCTTCAAAGCAGCTATGGAATTTCTTGCAATCCCTAGGAATCCCCAAAGCACAACTCTTATATCCAGGATCTTCCTCTTCATCAACCAGTGGCTTCTTAAACAGTCTTTAAACCTCATCATTTACCTTAATTACAGTTTATTTCATGCTCAAATTTATTGATGGATCCCCCCTATAAGTAACAAAAAAGGACATTTATTGCAAAATTTAAAAAGGAATGATCTATTATATTACCTTTTTGTACAAGTAACCAAGAAGTTTAAGCATACAGACCAGGAACAATAGATGTCGATGATTTCGAATAACGTTCAAGGAGTGACATGACCCTGGCGGCCTTCCTCCTATGACGACCATCCTCATGATAATTCCGACTAGTTAGAGCAGCAAGGCGCAGTCTGGCAGTTGATCCATACGTTTCAACCATTTCCTTAGACATAAACACCTTTTCTAGAAGACTCAATGCCTCTTCTTGAAGTGAGTCTGTTCCCCAATGCAAAGTCTCCAGTATAGGAATTATGGCTTCAGCCTCACACAAAACATTGGCTCCTCTTTGAGGAGAGGATTCGGCAACCAGTGTGGAAAGAGTTTGAATTGCTTCGATGGAAGTTTCGTAAACCTCACCAGATAAGAGTCTTACCAAGTCAGGCAATGCCTTAGCTTCCAAGAGACAAAATGTTGAAGTCACACTGCATATACCGCCATGCGCCGGGCATACAGGACCATGGGATGCCTTGAAACACCAACAACCGGTTGGTTTGGATGCAATTGTGAGGTTCTGACTGCTAGTCGAAAGATTACCAATAAGAGCTGCAGCTCTTGCCTTTGCAGTCACTGAGCTAGACTTGAGAAAGTTCACAAGCAAGGGGTATGCTCCTCCTTCAACCAACATGCGCTGGGCCTCAAGATTTGTGGGATCGGTAAACCTGAATAGAGCACTAAGAGCATTTTCTTTTGCTTCCATATTCCCGGTTCTCAAAATGTTTATGATTGCAGTATGACCACCCAATTCAATTAACTTCATAGTTATCGATCGTTCAGATTTTGGGAGGTTAGCCAATAAGCCAGCAGCAGCCATTTGTACATCACCTTTATCATCATTCTCGAGAAATCCCACTAAAGCCTCCAGCCTTCTTGGCTTCAGAAGGTATTCTACAACTCCCTCAGGCTCATGCTGGGAGAAGAGGAAAAGCAAATTTATTGCAATCTCCCGAATCGCTGACTCGGTGTTATCAAGAAGAGGAAGGACCAGAGATATAGCATTGGCAGTGAGAACAGCTTTTTTAACCAACCTAGCATCAAACTTGCAGATTCCATGAAGTGTCTGCAAGGCAGGCCTTCGCACATTGTAAGACAAGTTGGGATTCTGTTGTAACTGAATCAAAGTGGTGACAATCTGTTCCATCGCAAGTTGACAACCATTTTCATCAACAAAGAATCTAGCTCCATCATCATCAGAAGTGAACTTCTCCAGCATTTCATAGCATTTAGCAACAATAATGGAGCGCACATTAGAGAACATTAGTTTCAGAACTAGATTAACTCCACCAAAAGCAGCAATCAGCTCTCTGTTGGCATGGCAACTTGACAATTGAACCAAAGCAGATAAAGACGATTCTTTAGATCCAATACTTCCGGATAACATTTCAAGCAAAGGAGGTATAATTCCCTCCTCGCCAAGGAGCTTCAAATTTGAGTCGACCAATTCCATGACAATAAGTGTTCTGACCATTGCTATCCTTGACTTCTCTGGCCCTGAAAATTTATAGAATGCTAAACTGCGTGACTCATCTTTTGAGAAAGGATTATGGTCAACCAGGCATTATATATTTAATACGTGAAGAGGAGGTGAGATATCTCTTTTAAGAACTATGAATTAGACAGATTGTTAAAACATTTGACCATAAACTACAGATAAGGGATACTAGCCTATCTGAATATCATGAACGGAATCAATGCACAGTACATCAGTAGGTTTTACAAAATAGCTCCTTAAGTCAATTATCATCAAATTCTAATTTTTCTCCTGTCTTACTTCGGTGTGGTTTGAAACTTAAAATCTTTTTTCTTTTAGCATCAGCAACAGAAATATGAGAATGAGATGAACCTCTGCCGCTAAAGCAAATGCCAGAAGATTCTCTCAATCTTTCTTCTTTCTTTACCTTGAATTCAATCATTGTTTCAGGTAAGAATATTTTAGTGTAAGGTATTTGTGAACTACTGACATCTCTCTTTTACTTAATTTATGTAAATGCATGAGTAGAACTAGAAAAAAAAAATTGTAATAAAGGTCGTCTAAAGAAATGAATCCTATTACCTTGAACTATGCGATCAATAAGTGGCTTATACCAGCCAGATTTAGCTGCACGAGAAATGTTTTCCTCATCTATGTCGAAAAGCTTCATCAAAATTCTTTCTGCAATCTCAGCCGACTCCTTCACAGGCCCCTTTAAGAGGGTGACAAGGAAAATAGTTGAGCTGCATTGTTGAGAGAATTTCTTACATACAGACACATTCCAACCAGATCTGTCTTGCAGCAATTCATATAGCAATTCAATTGCAGCCTTTGAGATGCTCGAGTCCCGTCCTAAGCAGCCGATGATGCGATCCCAACCTGGGGACTCAACCACTTCTTCCTAATAAAATTTGTTCAAAGATGAATCATTCACTACAGAGCAAATCATATATGATTTTTACAATCTTTAGTTAGGTACAGGAAATTTGAATACTTAAGTACTTGTTCCATAATGAAGTCTTTAACAAATGAGTTGAGACTTCCAAAAGAAAAGTTCCTAACTCCCTAAACTTCAAATCAAGCAAAGAAATCTGGTTATGGCTTCAATTTCGTTCTCTTTTTGATGTACATGTTTGGCCTAACTATAATGACTGTAACACTGGGAAAAAAACATGTATCACCTAGCTACTTCACATTGAAAATGGTTCTAGTATTCGTTGGAGGAGAATCACTATCCAGCTATCACATAAGGTTAAAATGGTTCTACTACATTATTATGCAGCTCTGTAATAATAGAATGCATGTCTACTCAGCAAATTCAAGAGATGGAGGACAGAAGTAAAAGAAAGTACTTTATAGTGGTCGTTTACTCGTTTTCATATCATTAAATGATCAAAGCTGCATCAAAGTGAAGGTGTTCAATTTACCTTATTTCTTGCATGGCCTTCTACAATATCCTTTAAGGTGATCAAAATCTTGTGCTTTACATCTCTGTTGTGAGAGGTCCCGAGGATGGACATTATACTATCAGTGAGCCCTTCAATAGCCATCCACTCCCTGTTGATAGAATTCTCTCGCATAAGATCTCGCATTTGGCTTAAGGCCTCTAACATCAACGTCTCAACACCGGACACCAGTTTTACCCTGCAAGACCTGATCTTGAGGCAGTAATTACGTTCTCTCCACTCTTCTATTGATTGTCTTAATGGAAGGTTAGACCGCCAGGATGTATCTTCAAGCACCTCTCTAGTTTCTGGGTCGGTTCTCTCTCCACTTTCAAACCAAGCTATGAGGGCAGCTCTCTCGCATGTAGTACCAGTGCAAAGGCTGACTGGTTCAACCATCACAGTTCGTTTCAGACAGCAAATAAAAGCTTTTAGTGGTGGAATGTACTCTTCACTTGTGTCATATCTCTCTATGGCCTGAACACGTTGGTAGTATGTCTTCTTGACTTCTTCATAATCTCTTGCAGCATCAGCTCGAGAGAGCAGCTCAATTACCTGTCCTAAGAAAAAAGCTTCAGCTCTTTCTTTCCTGTTAGCAGCTTCTTCTTTCTCCTTTCTGATATCTGCTAGCTCTTTGCTTATCTTTGAGGGCTCTAAAGGCACCCCAACTTCCATTGCTATTTCTTCAAGCATATCATTTGCAAAACCCTGGTCAAGAATCTGGTCTTTAAGACCCTGATTTAGCCTGTCAAAAATTTGAAGCTGAGACTGCGAAGCCTCAAATTCTACCCTTTGCATCTCATTCTGTAGCCTATTCACCTGATCAGATATCCTTGATAAAACTTCAGTATTTGCAAGAGATAAAGCAGCCAAAGACTTTCCAATGTCTCTTGTAACTTCTTGTACCTCCTTCACCATGTGTCGGCACCTGACAAGCAAGTAGAATCGAGCTCGGTTTTTGTACTTCTCAACAAGATTATTGGCCTTCTTCACATCTCTTTCTAGGAACTCCAAAGCAAGCCTTGCAGCTTGAGAATCATCTAGTTCTTGAAGCTGTAATTCTTTTAGTACCAGCTCAATGTCAAACAAGTGCTTTGAAAGGACTTTGAAACTCTCTTTGTCAAAAACATCCTTTGCAGCTTGAGCTGTTTTGATGACCTGGTTAGTTAACACAGCCAAGATAGTCCCAATAGGTATAAGCTCCAAAGCCATTATAGTAGTCTATGCCAGACGATACACAACTGCCTATGAAATCTAGACTATAGCCAGAAAAGCATCTTCGCCACTTCAAATTCTTGCCTTAATTAATTGATCTCCTACAGACCATTTAGCATCTACCTGTGAAGAAAGAAAAACGAAAACCAAGCTTCAGACTTTTGTCCCTATGAAAAAACATATTATTTGATCCATAAAATAAACTTAAAGCAAATCATGTTTAAAGTAATAAACTCCACTTTTCTCATCACCCCTTTTTGGAGCTTAAACAAAGACTAGTAGCCGTACACTCTCCATACAGCTTCAATCGAAGTCAAGAGTCAGCCCTGTGAGAAGAAAACCATCTTCCAACTTTGCGATCTTTTGTCTACCAATCTCTTTAAGTTCTACCAAAAGGGTAATGCTATAAGACTACCCCAGTGAAGAATACAAGTGCTGCATCAAAAGCCAACACCTAAATTGCTGCATCAACAGTGCACCCCAAAAAAGGTTCGGGGAGGAAGCACCTAAATTATTCAGGTAACCAGAGTTTTCAATTACGAACTCACCCTGCCCACATTAGAAACTACCTTACTCATTGACTAGCCTTTCAAACAGAGAGAAGAAAGTTTTCAGTAACAGTCAATGTCATGAAGTTGGACCTTACAGGCTGCCATATACAATCATGATTATTTTGACACCCTCTCAACTCTTCATAATCCAAATCCACAATGATGGAATTTGTAGTCTAATGAGCCAGAAACCTACCTGTTCTAACTTCTAAGGCCTGTGTGGTTATGAGATTGATGGTTAGCATGAGACCAGCTCCAATCAGAGAAAGAATGGGTTCAGTAAGGATTAGTTTTAGCCCAGTTGAATGTCTGCTATCTACAACGAAAAACGCAAAATCTGGAGCAAGTTAATAGTTCAAGATATTAGCTCACTCTTGCTCATACACCCCTTCATATGTGTACTGTATATAGGCACAAAGAAGAAATAAAAACACAAACCAACATGCTAATTCTCAATTGACAGAAACTTTATCCGCAATAAGCCTATGAATGCATAATTCATAAGAAGTAGATGAAAAAAAAGAATAAGATAGCCAACTACGTCTCGCCCCATTCAAAGCTTCTCTTACAGAACTGACAGATCACTATAAAGTTGAAAAGCAAACCACAATACAATGAAAATAAGTAAGAAGTTTGCACCCAGCAACCTCTGAGAGTTCTGTTAAGTCGAAGGAATTTGACGGCAAACACTTGTTCTCAACCAGTTCAGAAAGGATCAACAACCATGAAAGAAGTTTAACAATGTAGAAAATTATAAAGAGATAACCAAAATGGCAGGAAAATTTCTGAGAAGAGGTCAAATTAGCTTTGATTTGCCAACTGAGTCGAGACATATGATCAAAAGTTCAAAACACAGATGGACTATAATAGTGGAAACTTGCTTCTCTTTCTTGCCAAAAATGGAAAAGAAGACAGGACAGGATAAAGCAGAAGCATAAGAACAAAGAACTACCCAGAACAAGCAATTTAGTCTTACCTCAAAAAACTGAAACGATACAGAAAAAGATTGGAGTTGAGTGATTACCCTTTGGAAGCAAACTGCTCTTAAGCAATCAAAGCTGCCCCAGACCAAATGACCGATTCTGGAGCTGCACAGTAAGAGAAGACTTTGTAAGTCAAGGTCTCCCGAGACAAATCGTTCTGTGGACTTGGTGCTCTGCATTAATATATAACTACGTAACTAAATTAGACGCGGTGTGGAAAATTGAAGGACCGAAAGAGACAGTACCAAACTCGAAGCTACTTGTTTAGTATGGTTGTCTCTTTTCCTCGAAAGAGCAGGGAAATTTCACTCATTTACAGAAAGAAAAAGCATAATTTAGTCTAGAGTTTGATATTGAATAGATTTTAACTCTCCCTCCAATATTGGAATTGTGCCATATGTCCACCCATGCAATGGTCTGCGGGTAGATGTTTCTGCTATGATATCATGCATTAAGTCTCTGTATAACTCCACTCATTTGTACAGTTTTCGTTGCAAGTCTTGCTGCCCGAGCTATGGCCGAGAAGCCATGGCAAATGTAAATGACTTTGGCTCTGAAAGGTAACTTACTTTGCTAAGAGATAGTTTCCGAGAAAGACTGTTAACATGGAATCGTAAGAGCAATCACAAATGACATCATCTACCTCGTATATCTTAAGACAAATGACATCATCTACCTCGGCTATCTTCAAATGACAGCATGTTATGTTGCTCCCGGCATGCAGCATCTTTTAACACTCTAATGGGCAAGAATGAGTATTCAATTTCTCGTTCCTGAATTATTGTTCAGATAATGGTTTCCCGTGTTTCAGACTTACCCAGTAGAGAAGGACAATGAATTAAGTACTTTGAATGAAGAACGAACTCGATTAGATTATGTTTGCGGGATCATAAGACTCTGAATCAACCACTAATACATGAAATTCAACGATCAAACCAGAACTTCATCCATCTAAGAACCAAAAACAAGTTGTAACTAAGCTCAATCCAGCACACATAACAAATCAGCATATAATTATATGTAGCTCCGCAACAAACCCGAAAGAAAGTTCAGTGCATAGAGCTGCTTGTTGACAAAAAGGCAGGTAAACTAGATATTCGGTCGCATTCATCCATTCATGGTTTTATGGTCACAAAACATCAAACTCTTTCATCTACATAGATAAAGCATAAAATTGGCAGGCTGGGTTTGAACTTTTAAGCTAGACATGATTGAGTATATACATTGTGCAAGGCTATAATGGAAATGGGGGCATTATCACTCATATTTTACAAATGAAGGTGCCAAGCTATTGTCAACATTAAGCCACACTGAACTTGAAGAGGCGATCCACTCACTACCCCCTTATCATAACCACTTTTTTATTTGAAATCTGAATGAAAACACAGCATTTGCCACAGAGCAACACTTACATCTTACAACCCCAAGAAAGCATCAACGGGCATTGTTCTTGCGAGCTAGTTCCCGTGCCATCTCCCTCATTTCTTCTGGAGAAGGAGGCCTCGGCGCCTCTGGTGGATATACTATATACGAACGCTGCATAAGAAAATATCAGAATTTGGATGATAAGTCTATGAAACCCCCTTTGATGAAACTCATCCGCAAGAAGGAAAAAAAAAATCAACATAATTCTAACTAAACTCTCTGATAATACCAACTTCAGAACTCAAAATACACCACATGGCCACATCAAATGTCAGGCAAAAAACCTTTGTGCCATCACAAATTCATTACTATCGGAAAACTAACTACTACTTATTTGCACAACCCAACTGACAGCTTCTTCAATCATACATTCCGAAACCAAAACAACAACAATGAGAGAAGTAAAGAACTCACATTTCCCATGAATTTCTTGATATTCTTACTGTTGTTGGCGAAAGTGTACATCAGGACAATAGGAATGGCAACATAAAGCCCAAACTTAGCGATCTCCAACACTCCCTTTGAAGTTCCCACATTAGACATTTTCACCTATTCAATCACACAACCCAATTCAAATTCAATCACCAGTTTCAAATTCCACCAGCTGAAATTTAAGCTCACAGAAATCAAACACAAATCCTTCAAAGACAACCGATTTAGATTGCAACTGATCCCCTAAACTTTTATTTTATATCATAAATTATCCAATCAATTCCTAACCCTACAATTCACAATATAGAACCCATTCCTAATTCTTAGCATCACAATCAAAAATCATAGATACAAATTGAAGAGCTAGATTGAAAGAAGAATAAATGGAAGAGATGAATGCGGGACCTTACCAGAAGCTCGACGATTGTGGAGAGCGGCTCAGTTAAACCCAACAAGAAAATTTCCAGAATAATTTGAGTGAAGAGGAACAAGAAGAGGATTGGAGGAGCATAAGAATGGGATTACGATGTAAATTTGGATAATAAGAAAGGCTATTTCCGGTATCTCCTACAATTTTATGGATGAGGAACGAGGATATCAAAAATTGGGCTAATATTTAAAAGTTATGTCAGGTGACACGGCAAATCTCAAAATTTTAAGTTTTAATATGGTTTGAACACGGTAAATAATTAATATTTTAATTTATTTTTAATATATAAAAATACTAAAAACATAAAATAAAATATATTATAATATATTTATTAGGTTATTCTGTGTTCTTTACGTGAGAACACCAACGCCACCACGCAACTGCTCCCTCTTTCTCTTTGTTTCTAACCCAAAATCCCTCTCCCTCTGTACATTTGACTAAACCCACCTAAATTCTATCCAACTTTTCTTCTTCTTTTTGGATACCGAATACAATCAACTTCTTCTTCTTCACTCTTAAATCAAAATTCGGTTTTGATTTCAAAATCAAAAATCAGATAGAACATCGTCTATCTCACCACAAGCTCCTCTCTCTTCTGTCTGCAATCTTGTCCCTGAAGCACCGATCGACGATCGAATTTGCTCCCAGGCTCTGGCCACAAGCTTGACCATGTTCGTCGGCGTTGCCGCGTCGAGCCACGTTCACTTTGGTATCCTGAACTCGCCGTTCAACCCGAGAACTCGATCCGGCAAAGACCAAAGCTTGGTCTGGTAGAACCACCCGTCTGCGTTTTGAACTCGTCGTTTGAACCGAATGGGGCTAATTCATCTTCGTCTCCGTTCTTTTGTTCATCTGCGTTCTTTTCTCTTTTGATTGTATGCGACCTCTTCACAACTACTGCTCATTTAGGTTTTAAGTTTTGGTTCCATTTTTCTTCTGTTTTTTTGTTTGTTAAAATTTTTTAAAATGATGACGTGGCGTGTCGGACACGATTTTTGCCGTGTCAGGCGTGTCTGACACTCCACCCATCTGTGCAACATAGTTTAGAAGCATGTCATGGGCTTTTGTGCATGTCATCTAAAGATAGGACTAAAATCACTATCCATTGTAGTTATATTTTTTTTGGATACAATCCTTATAAAATGACAGGGAACCCTCATTGTAAAATGTGCGCATAAAAACCTACCACTCATGAAATCGAACTTCATCTAGCTAGCTCCCATGTAACGGTAGAACCAGTTATCTACGAACCTCGATTGGTGTACAACTAAGTGGAACCAAGAATTAACCTGAAAAGTTGTTAATCATGAGTATGGGAAAGAAGAGAGTCCATCTGGGCTATCATCCTTTCCCCACAACCGCGTAGAAATGCGCGGTATAGGTACGTCTCTCTTCACATTGGTTCTGGATAATGGTAGTTTTTTGGATTTACAAGTTGATTGTTTTCTTTCAATTTGAAGGAATTTAATTTCTTTTTCTTTCTTTTTTTTTTTTTTTTTTTGTAAAAACTCGCCACTCCTCTGTCACTCTCCCTGTATCCCACTCATTTATTGACACGTGTACAGCCACGTCAACACACTTAACAGGGATTTGACGGGATTACTCTTGAGAGAAAATATGTAATTTTTTGATAAATTAAAATAGAAGCCTAGATCAATTGGATGAACACATAGCAAATATACAAAATGAAACCCAGATCAAATTCTACTTCCTTCTTTGAACTTATTAAATCCTAGTTTCTTAGTCTCAAAAGAAGGTAAACTCACTGCGGGAACTACCGGTTGGCGTGCTAGGCTCATTGAGGGATGCTCCTTTAGGAGGAATGGGATCTGATACTCCAGCTCACATTTGGGTCTTGTTTATTATGCAGAATGGTGCTTTAGAGCGTTCTTTCAATCATGAAAGAAGAGAAATGGGTGAATGTTGTTACTATGTACTATCTAAATTGAATTGGTTTTTGATAATTGATTTTGTTAGGATGGCTTAAAGCACCTTGTGATTGGATTTTCCTTCAGTTAGCTGTTCAGCATGGTCAATTATCAATTACATCCTCAGAAGTGATTTGGGCATTTTCCCTTTGTTATTTGTATACTTTCTGGCTTGTTTTGAAAAAGAAAATTACGATAATACATGAATCCATGTTCTATTAGATGATGAAAAAGAATATCAGAATTGATGGGTTTGTTTTTCCAATGGCATAGTTGATGGGTTTGTTTGGAATTCATGGTTTGATTGAGGATGACTAGTGAATTGGGATTCATGGTCAGAAGAAGTAGCTATCTAGCGGATGAAAGAAGAAGATGAACCTCATTTTGATCTGGGGTCATCCTCGGAGAAGTTGGAGTCGTTAATATTGGGTTTTTTTTTGTCGTTCGTTAATATTGTTTAATAAATAAATAAATTATTATTAAACAAATAATATTTATTAAAAGACTTAACTCTGTCAAATTTATGTTAAGTGTGTGGCCGTACACACGTCAATAAATGAGTGGGATACATAGAGACTGACAGGTAAAATGTGACAGAGGATTTCAACCCATTGTTGTAGCTTTACAATTGCTTTGGCCAGTTGTATGAAGGCAAAAGTTGTACTACGGGCGTCGTACCGTACGCCTGACGGAGTCGTTAACAGAAGAGTATTTTTGTGATTTCATGTCGTCACGGTAACTAGCTAATTTTACTGCGAGTGGAGGACAGGAGAAAATTTGGGCAAAATCGATCCCCAGATTTCGAAGGATTCGAAGTTAGTGTGGGATCTGGAATTCGAAACGCATAGAGATTAGATATAAAGCTCAGTGCTGAGAGAAGAGTCGAATCAATTCCGAAGGATTCGAAGATATAGTCTGGATCTGGAATCAAAAACCCAGAGAGATTAGAAACGAAGCTCAGTCCACTTTTCACCAATGTGCAGGAAGACATTGAGATAGACAAAAGCCTCGAAGGTTCTCCTAACGCAGTCTCGCAAACATTTGGGATCACATTGTAAGCAAATACCTTGATCTTTTCCATCTGCTTAAGCTTTACATGCTATTCAAGGTTTCCTAAAGGGAAAATCTACTTGCCTCAGTTTGGATTATACTGCTTGGAGTCCTGCTCTCTAGCTGACCACATATATAATTGATATGTCAAGCAGCAGATCAACAATATATATCAGATTATCTAATATGATCACTAAATCTGGTTGCTTTGGTCGCAACACTGCATGTCTATATGTGTATTTGACAATTTCACTCTGAAAAGAAATCATTTACATTGATATAGTAAAATCATTGTAGCTGCAGCAGTTTTAGGCCATGCTACCATTCACAACAGTGGCACCACGCTTCACATGCTACTGTACTGATGCAACGCTTGCCATGCTCACCATACTGAACTTTGCTTGCTTGCTGTAGATTTACACCGATCACCATATCATGATGCTTTATCAGATGACTACAAGTCTGATATATGTAATTTTTTATTTCATAAATCAATAGCTTCTATTTGAGGGCATTGTGTTTTGTGAAAGGAATGGTCCAACGTGTTTTTCCTGTAGAAGTTCAGTGTTACCAATGCTCCTCTAATATTTAGTAGTGAATTCAAGATGGCAACAAATCTGATATATGGATGCCTGATAAAGAAAATTTGATTGTTATATTTAAAGGCGCATGGTTGACTTCAATACCGAAAAAGTTTCATTGTTCATCTGTGTTGTACTTACAACAATGTTCTACTAGTTTTTACACACACTTTCATCTGCATTCTTTTAGGGTTGTGTAGCAAATTCTGGTCTAGGTTTTGATATATCTAGTTAGATGCACCATCTTCCAGATAAGTACATATATTGTAATGATCTTCTACTTTCCTAATACTAAAGCGGCCAATCCTTTGTCTGTTCAGGTCATAAATTACCATGTAGTAGCTAGATTGATCAAACCGAATTACAGCGTTGTAACATTCTAGTCCTTTAATTCGAGCTATGAGCTTTTGTCAAATTATTATAACCCTTATTGTGTGGAGGACATGGATATGGATCATAATGTGTTATATGCAAAGGAATATTCATCGGGACTGGGTTACCTTGCCCATAGAGTATTTATGACTGATAAATACATACCTGAATCTTGTTGCATTATTGGGAATTATTACAGCTTAAAAGGGTTGCATGAGAAAGCAGTTTTGTACTTTAGGAACACTCAAACTAGTTAGAAATTATTTATCTGCTTGGACCCTTATGTGTCATGAATTTATTGAGATGAAAAGCACACCAGCTGTTGTTGACGCATATCCGCAGTAGATATAAATTTTAAGTGATTATCATGCTTGGTATGGATTAAGACAGGCTTATGAGATGATGGGTATCAGGGTATGCCTTTTATGCTCTTCATTACTTCCGGAAATCAGTATTTTTATTGCCATGACTCATTGTTATCAAACTAGTCAGCTGAATATGATTGATGAAGCACAGAAGTGTTACAAAAGGGCAGCAGATTGTAATGACAGGGAATCCCTGAACGCGCTAGCTAATCTATATGTTGATGAAGGACATATGGAAGAGGCAGTTTTTTTACCACAAGGATCTGGAGAGGATGGAAGATGAAGAGAGGGAAGGACCCAATATGGTTGAAACTATCTTCTTTCTTGCTAAATACTTCAAAGAGCAGAAAAAGTTTGAAGAAACTGAGGTTAACTGTACCCATCTTATGAATTATACCGGTCCGGTGATTGTTATATCTTTCTCTTATATGCTTAACCAAAATATATTTAACCCCAATATAATTTTGACAAATATATTTAACCCCAATATAACTTTCAAAATTATGAGTCAGTCGGAAGTAATTGTTATTTCTTTGTCCATCACTGCCAGAAAAATAAAGAGCGAGAAGTTTACTCCGCATAATCAGAATGGAACAAACTGGTTCTCCTTCCATGTATATTGAGCACTTTTTTCGTTTATTTCTGGTCAGGATATATTACATGAATCAACTTCATAAGAGATGGGAGTTTCAATTGAGCATAGCTTGGGTTTTGTCGTAGTTGCAGAACATTTTAGTCTCTTTAGTAACTGCTAAGTTTAAGTTTAACGGTGTGATTCCTGCAGAAAGTTCAATCCAACTCTAGCACTCTAGTCTTCTCTAGTCTTCTACTGTAGGTTAAAACTTTAATTTGAAAAGTTTTCCCTACTCCCAGTTGTGTTATTCTTGCCTTGTGCTGATTTTACAAGTAGACTGAATTGTAATCAGAAAGTATAATTACGATCATTATTTGCTTATCTTCTGTGTGGTACATATATAGTCATGAACTTCATACGTTGCTTAGTAACAATTGCATACTGGTGACACTCAAATAAATTTACCAAGGACAAGTAATGCGTAGAGTACCAAGTTTTATCTTGATTTATTAAAAAGGTCAGAAGCATAGGTAAAGAACATCTGAAGTCTATCAGCAACCAAAAACAACATAAAGTAATGGTTAAGGAATATCCACCATTAAAATCCAAATTCAGGTTACATAATCATCCTCTGAATTTATTTCCATTGTTTACCTAGACAACCGGGTTAATTTTAACACAACCACTATAGTTCCAGTTGCCAAAAGTAATGGTTAAGGAAATATCCACCATTAAAATCCAAATTCAGGTTACATAATCATCCTCTGAATTTATTTCCATTGTTTACCCTAGACAACCGGGTTAATTTTAACACAACCACTATAGTTCCAGTTGCCAAAAGCAATTTTGAATCACCATCTCTCATGATTCCCCCTTTTCATTATGATTTCAATCATTTAGCTGGGTCAGTGAAACAGCTGTTGATTCCTGGCCTGATTTCCGGGGACTTGTCGCGGACAAATTTCCTCAGCATATTTTCCGGATACTTTTCTCCCTTATCGAAATTATCCAATACTCCGGCGGCCCTGTTCTCCTTGGACACTTTGATCCAATAATATAGAAAGAGAAAAACACACTATTATCTATACATCTATGGAAAGATCATTCAACTATGTATCAAGTTCATAATTTGATACTCAAAAGCCCTTTTTTTAGTTTCACAACCTTCCAATTCCCAATTTGATTTCATCAAATACAGATTTAACCCCAACAAATTGCTGGTTTGTGTATACATATATATCACTATGTAAACATGTTTGATACATAAGTTACACTTGCGCATACAAATATGTAGATAGGAAAGCCAATGTATATTTATACGCCATTCCATAACTACATCCATAAACACCAGCATATATATCCAAGTTCCAAGACAAAAAGAAAAAGCTAAAATTTTAGGTCAATATTCTCTCCACTCATTTAAATTAATGTATTATACACTTGTGTGGTTCCTTCCAAATACCACCTTCGTTTTAAGCATCAATAATCATAAAAGACGCAAAATCTTAAGAGAGCAATGCAAAGGTAATATGTCTAAATCCAGAAAACTTAAACGCAAAAGACCTTATACCTTAAAGATATACATAGACTGAAGGGGAATGGGCCTTTTGTATGCCAAGGAGGATAACAAACGCGAGACTTCCTTAGAATATGAGAACTTTTTGATTTCCGGATCAAGCTCATGTAATGTTGCATCAACATAGCCCACAATGCTCTACAAATTTAGTCTCAATCATAAATACAATAAACACTTTAGCAATGGGAATAAGATTCGAGGTTAACTAACCATGTCCAACTTTATTAATGGAAAGTTCATTTGGCTGCTTTAGGCTACCATCATCCCCAAAAGTTTTCTATGCCAAAATTAAAAGTGCCATATACACAAAAAACAACATAATTATCAAACGGATATAGCTAAACTTGCCCCAAGACTCAGAGTTGCAGAACATTTAAGACTAAAGTGAACATATGTACTCACCTTCGAAGAAAAACGAAATCTTGTCAACACTTTGTAGAAATAGTTTTCGGTCGACTGTTGCTGCAAGAAGCAACAAGAAAAAATTGGGTAAATTTGATTGAAAATTGGCTCGCCTTTACTTTCAGGCAAGAAAAAAACTGAAAATTTACTTAAGATAAATGTGATTACGGTCAATACATGGTTCTTGGTAGAGAAAATAGAGCGGTGGCAGAGCAGTCAAAGTCGTGGAGCAATTGGTCCATCCTGCAATTGTATCTGTAGTGGATCAAAGATTTCAAGAGACAGATACCAAAATTATCCTGGAAATTGATCGTCCAAACTCAAAAGGGGTACCTTTGATGTAGGCTCTAAGCTGGCTAGGTCCTAATAGAACTCTAGAACCTCTAGTTGGTCAGCAAGAACCTATAGTACATCAAGTAAAATTCAGTATAACACAGCTGTGATGCATACTATGCTAATTTAGAAGTATAATCAAACAAATATGATTTTTCACGAAGAGTTCCTCATAACAAGGTTATGCATATAAAAGCATCAGCCCACAACTTATTTCAGTATATATGTGCCGATTTATACAAGTACTCAATATGTATACGATAAGAACATATATAGCAATTGATGCACATGAACACACAAAGACAACTTATAGAAATGATGAAATCATATATAGACCAAGAAGCTGCTTCCCGCAGTCTTACCATGTGATGTCCCTTGGTTCAAGGCATTCCCTAGGGAAAGAATTGTCTGCATAACTCTTTTCAGTTTGACTGAATTTCTGATCTGATGAGAAGCATAAGCTATTAGCTGGATGAGGTGTAATATATTAATGATTACCATGAGTGGTTTGAAGGGACAAAAATCTAATCAGAGTTTACAACATTTAGGCTTTTCCTAAGGTCAGAAACCAACATGGCCATAATATGACACCTTAAGTATTGTGTAAAACCCAAATCATATGACTGTTAGGTGATATATTTGATATTCACCTGGGAAGAGAACCATATCTTGAAGGAAAAAACTCAGAGCTTAATTAGATTTCACTCGAGATACTTTTATTAACTCTTAACAGGAACTGCCATCAACATTCTGTGAAAGTCTGAGAGTACACATCAAACCTCATATGACATACTCTCGGATTACTATCGCTATAAACAAGACGAGTTCACATAATGAAATATAAACTAAACCAGAACCATATAACAGGCTATGATTATTGCATCAATTTTCCTCTAATTGAAGATGTGCAAGGTTCTATCTACAATGATAATCACCAGCTAAATCTTCACTGACTGTTGCCCATGAATAAAACTAAAACTATTGAAATGTAGCTACCAATGGAAATGGATCAACTGAGAGCTTTTTATCTCAGCAAATTTCATGATGCTTTATCATTCACATCTAGATAGGTAGCTTGTTATTGTAGCCATCCTAGTGGATTTACATCAACGAATCCAGAACAAGGAGTTTACATCACAACTGATATCAAATACTCTCGGGTTGGATGCTTTATAAACTAACAATTCAAATAAATGACAAGTGCACACATGCTTATACTAAACCAGAGACATACACAACGCTATGCAATCGAAACAAGCTCAGCAAACATATGTTCATGATTCAACTCATTCGGAGTCGGCTGTTAAACTAATCTAAAAAACATGAACACAAAGTATGGATTAAAACTCTTACCTCCGAAGGGAACGTGGTCTGATTTCCACCTTCATCATCCCATTCATCAATTCATCGATTTCAAACTTGGGATCAAAAACGTCTTCAATTTTGAAATTGTGCACAACGCTCTGCTTTGGGTTGAAGCATCTTTCGATTTCGAACTTGTGCACGACGCTTCGCTTGCCGCTAGTTCGCCTTCTTGATGGCGGAGACGTGGTTGCTCTTTCCTTGCCGCTACTTCGCCTTCTCGGTTGGTTGATCTCTATGCAGCGTGTATTAACCCCTCCTTTTTCACCGCGCCGGCATGTTACAGACTCACCAGACGCCGTCGACATCCACAGGAATGGCCAAGAAATTCCATTGTTGTCCCTCCAATATTGTCCCTGCCAATGAAAAGAGGCCACGTGTCTCGGGACTACATTGGCGTGCCGTACTTCGGCGTAGTCCAGCGCTTTCCGTTGTATGAAAATCATTCGTAATTTTTATGAGTTGACAGATTAAATTCGTAAAAAATATATGGATTGCTTCGTGCTTCTACATGCATGGATATAATCTTGTTTTTCTTTTGTTTCGTTTAAAACATATGTAGACAGATTAAATTCATGAGAAATAATTAACATTTAAGCAAGTTCACATCGTGAATTAAGATGATTACTAACGATCGAGTTATATTGATTCTCATAAGCGGAGCTATGCACAAGCCAAAAATGGTCATGGCACCCCTCAAGTTTTTTTCTCTACATGTATTTAATAATTTGAAACTAGTTAATTTACTTTATACTTGTGATCATCTTGCACATCGACACCCTTCGATCTTAAAATTTGGCTCCGCCACTGTTGATTCTACTAAGTAGTACGTACTAAAGCGCACCCAACTATTCATGAATATAGAATATCCAAAATGATTGAGGCTAGGTGCAGCACTTGACTTACCAACTAGCTTCCATTGCTGTTGCTGCTCAGTAGGTAGAGACTTGGGTCTACCCGAGTATATATATCTCTTTCTAGTTCTAGCTAAGCATGCATATGCTTGTCTAGTTGTTCCCCAGATGTCTCTGTTTTTAATTTTAAGCAGATGTTGAGATTGATATAGCTAGATTTCCAAATCCAATGCTCTTCTTCGAGTGGTCTAACAGAACAACAAGCATCCAATCATACCTTTTTATTGGTCCAAATCAACAAGAACATCCAAGCATTTGAGCTAAATAAAATGACGAGGGCCATGCCTGCCGACTTGTTTTGAACGATACTTCTTACTTTACTAATTAAGATAAGTAATCCAACCATTGTCGAAGGATTAGTTTAATTTGAGTGGTTATCAATACACTTCCATATGACATATCGTTCTCGTTCCAACTCGATCTATTGAGAGCATCCGGAATCAAAGTAAATTACCGGACCAACCGATTAAGATTTATTAATCTTCATTTCGACTTCAGCTTGAGGATGTCACTTGATAGGATATTCATTTCGAACCTTCGTATATCCTTATAAAAAGTAGTCCTTAACTTACATTCATAATGAATTAGGTTTATTTTATTTTTTGAATGAATTAGGTTTATTTGATACCGTTAATTTGTTTACACAATTTAATTAGAGGAGATAAGGATGAAGAAGACAATACCGATAAGACGGTAGAGATAAAGATTGAGAGAGGTACCGTGTGTATAATTTAAATGTTACATGTCTCCCCTTTGAAGCTATCTTCTTTATGGAATAAACTTCTTCTTTAGCCAAAATATATATATATATATATAATTTAAATGTTACATATTTTCATTTACTATCGTTTCGATTATTTAAGTCGATAAATATTTAGTTCGAATAGATCCTTGTAAATGGGTGGTCCTAAACGTTCATTTATAATGAATTAGCCAGGTTTTCTTTCATAGAGTTGATTTGTTTACCAGTTCAATTAGGAGAGATAATGATGAAGAAGAAAATGGTGGAGACCATAGATTGAGAAAGGAACTTATATATAACTTTTTTTTTTGACAGAGAACTTATACATATAACTTAGATGTTGCATTCCTTTAGTTACTATATATATGCTACTTTTTCATTTCATCAAATAGTCTTTGTTTGAATTGTGCCCCTTTGAATGTTATCTAGATAAGGTTTAAGAGACCCGAAGTAAATTGATACGAAGAAGAAGAAGCTGGAGCTATATGTTGAAATGAAAACTATAGTTAATCTTAATATATTATTATCGTGTTCATCATATCAATAAAATATCGATGAGTACACTCTCCTCCGTGCAAAATCACAATGCTGTACGTTATGTGCAAACATCTCTGACTAATTTTTTTCGAAAATATCTGCTGTTAGATTATGTGGTAATCTTCGTCCAAAAAAAAGAAAAGAAAAAGATTATGTGGTAATCTAATTATATATTTTCTGATAGAGGGACAGTGACTTGGGATTCATCTGACACAATTATATAATGAGTGGAGAGGAAGCAAAGGGTCATTTCAACCCAAAGGCCGTATACTGTTAGCCACTGATATCTGTCGTTAATGGAACTTTCATAGTCAGGGGCCTAGGCACAAGGAGCCAATCAATAGTGATATTAAGAATACGATAAGCAAGATTACAATAACTAATGACATAATTGAGAAAGACACGTTTTACGTTTATATATAAGAATGAGATTAGAATATAAAAAAACAAATTGGATGCTTCTTACGTGAATATAATTAGTAGGAGGTGTGCAAGAACATGCGTAGTGAAGCGCTTAGTCTCTACTTAACTTACACAAGCAAGTAGGTCAGCACTTGGTCCACATGGCATGCCCATGGTCGTCAAACATGTCCTAAATATATATGGTAGAATTTCTCGCTTATTCAAAAAGATTTAATGTTTTTAAACTTATAGATAAAGAGAAGCAAATTACTCGTCAGAAAAGCTATTAGCAACACTTACACATGTTTTTGAAGACAAGCATCGTTAGAGCATCTCCACCAGTATTGCTAAATCAATTTTTTTTTGAAATTTGTCAATTTTTAGGATGAATAAGAGCTCCAGCAGAATACTTAAAATATTGCTAAATCCTAACATTGTTAACTAAATTGACAAATTTAGCAACCTAGACAAGAATTGCTAAAGATAAACTTATGTTTTCTCTCTATTTTTTATCTACGTGTAAGTTTATGATTCGTTAAAAATATTACTTAACTTACACTTAACAATTACTGCTGGAGCACAATTGCTATTTCAATTGTTAAATATCCTAACTATTGTTAAATTTAGCAATAAACTAACATATACTACTGGAGATGCTCAATAACAAGATTAATCGATGCTGCATATATTTAACAAAGCGAACATATGTAAATTAGTGTTTGTCTTATAATTTAATTATTTCCCACTCATCTTGCTAATGTTGTCGAGCGGGTTATAAAAGCTTCTTAACAAAAGTCTTTCACGAGTAATTGAAAATATATAAATAAATAAAATAATTTTTCTTATTGTTTAGGTTTTTAGGTCCCTTCTGTAACCATAAAATATTTATAAAAAAAAAAAACGTAATTTGAGACGCATGATGAAAGATTAGTGCAAAAAACAGTTGTCTGTTGAAAATATCTATAATAAACCTTAAAATATAAAAAAAATATCTATTAAAGAAAGGTCATATCTATAAATTATTACTGACCTTATAGCGGTAACTCACTGGACTACTATTTTCTGTAAAAAAAAATAAATAATATGGAAAAACGAAATATGTGGGCGCATATAAAACCCGCATATTCCAGCTGCCAACCGCGCCAACAATCTCCTGAACAAATCATTTCGGCAATCCAACGTGCCCAATTTCCGCGGCTCTCGCCGTTATCATCCTCTGCAAATTACATAACTACCCTTCCACCCCAATCATTACCAATCTGGATCTGCCCGCGCAATTACGTCACCGCCCCCATGACCCCTTCGAAGCATTTCTACTTGTACGACGCGTCGTATGTCTGTACCTAATTTTGACCCGACATCTACACTTGCACCCTGAAGTGCAGCCTGGTCCGTCCATTTATAAAACCCTGAAAAATTGATTGCAACATTTTCTTCTTTAGTGTTGGTCACTATCGACTTAGAGGCTGGTGCATATCACTTTCCTAAGTAGTCTCATGATGCCAAATAAATTGACAAACTAGTCTCACCTGCTCACCAATCTCTGGTCAATCAATTCACCCTAATCTTTGTTTTTCTCTCCATTAAAAACCTACGGTTGGTTTTGCTTCTTGGTATGCTTGAGCTGATCCGCTGATGTTTCAGTTCACTTAATTCTGAAAATTTTGTTAGGAAGAAGTAGGTTTTGGTTCAAAAACCGACACCATTGGTTATGATTTTCTCGGTATTATAAGTTAACTTAAAAGAAGTCGTGAGTTTTTTTCTTTTATTCAAAATAAATATAAACTACAACTCACAATCCTTAAGGCAACACATTATCTTTAAACTTCATTTTAGTATTGAGAGTCAGTTTTATTGTTCTTGGAAACAAAAATTTGATCAACTAGTCTTGTTTTTTCCCTTTGTTATAAAAAAAAAAATTTCAAGCTGGAGTTAGAGGGTCTCTTATATTACGCTTGATCAGTAGGTCGCTTGTAGTCAGTGGCGTAGCTAGCTAAGGAATCCTCTAAAATTTTGAAAAAGCTTAATTTGCCTTAATAAACATTGGATATTAATAGAATGAAACTTAAATTGACTATTTTCCTTTGAGAAATCCTTAATTAATCTTAAATATTCATCAACACTAATGGAATTAAATAAAAATTTATATATACTAGTAAAATATTTAATCCAATCAATACAAATCGTGTGAAGAGTTTCTTACCTTACTAATGTTTGCCATGGAAGTGACACATTAATGTTTGCCATGCATTGACACTATCTCTAGAAAAAGAAAAAGCAACGCATTTTTCTCAATATTTATCGTGCATGAAATTTTAAAATTTATTTAAGATGATTATCGTGCTAGAGAGTGACTGAAAATGAATTTGATTTATTAGTTAATAAATTTTGACCCTTCTAAGTGACATTTCTGGCTACGCTACTGCTTGTAGTGATTAACGATTTTATCGAGTTCACACGATTTCCTTAAAGACTTTATAGGTCCAAAACCAAAAATGAATTCGTACTGTGAGAACATGCCAGAACGTTTTGTCCTTTCTGACCACCTCAAATAAATTGGGATTCAAAACGTCGGCATAATTCAAACTTGGATTTTTTATTTATTTATTTTTTATTATTGCGGATGATTGTTATGAGTTGATAAACAAAAAATGCGCGCCCATTAAGACGATAATCTAGACATTATACTTGTAATGATCCACGGATTGGCCATCAAAGCGGAAGATAAATTTATTTATATACAACCAAGACTAAGTTTTCCATTTGTTAAAGCATAGGTTTGTTTGTCGGCACTTGATGATCTTGGCATTGTACCCTTAATTATTATTAGTTTTTTTTATAGTCTTAATTATTATTAGTTTTAGTTAGTGGACACTGCTTTTACATTGATGTGTTTCGTCTTCACATCCTTATTCGATTTACGTTATGTTCGTGACGTCCAATTTGGACTACGTAACAGTAACACACAAACAAGTTAATTCCATCTCAATCCTTCTTCCCCCATGGTGATATTTTCCAAGAGCAAAATATCTCAACCAACCCCATTTGCCTTCTAGCTAATTAAGCTAGTTTCTTTATCACTATTTTGACCATGATTAATTTTAACCTATAAGCCACCAATTATTATTGTAGTAACTTAAGTGATGGATTTTGATCGTGTTAAAAGACAACTCATGCTTATGTGAAAATGATTTGGAGGTTTCATCTATCTACCAATGAGTGACATGGAACGTAGTAAGCATGTACAAGCAAAATATCAAAACGCATATGGAAAGCAATAAAATCGCCTAGCTATGGAATATCTAGAATATCTAATGAAATAAAATTAAGGAAACGAGTTAATGATATATAATTTGTCACAAAAAGAAGACGTGTAATGATTTGAAATTGAATGCCAAGGCAAATTCAGATATTTAACAGTTGAAATTCAAAGGAAATTAGCTGTCATATTTCATGTAAAAATTTAACCTAGTTTTAGATGAGTCAAATTTTTATCCATAAATTTTGACCTTAACAATACCGATTTACCTCAGTCAACAAATACAGAAATAAACCAAACGTCAAACAAAAATGTTTGGTGTCGGTACTTAGACTACAATAATTCAGAAATTTATGTTCGACTACATTCATCTAACCTAAAATCGTATTTTGATAGCTCTAGTATCCGTTGATGAGTGTGGAAGGATATCCTTCAAGTGTTACATTAGTAAACCGCCTACGAGTTTACAGCTATTTTTTTTTAATTTTTTTCATTTTGACCACAAAATTAGAAATAGAGGCTGATCGTTGACCAGAATCCGGCCATAACAAAAAAAAAAAAAAAATGGACGAAGGGTAGAATGGGAAAACCAAAAACTATCTGAAGAACGACAATGCTATAAAAGGCGAGACCAAAGCAAATCATACCTAGTCGTTCAATACTCTCTCACTTACTCTGCGCCTCCTCCCCCAACCCAGCCATGGGCCGTGGGCCCCCACCACCCACCCCTTCCGCCGCCGCCACGACCACCACCCTCCTCGGAAAGTATCAAATGAGCCGGATTCTGGGCCGCGGCAGCTTCGCCAAGGTCTATAAGGCCCAAACCATCGCCGACGAGACTCCCGTCGCCATTAAAATCATCGACAAGCTCAAAACCCACTCCGCCATGGAGCCTCTGATCCTCCGGGAGATCTCCGCCATGCGCCGTCTCCAGCACCACCCTAACATTCTCAAAATCCACGAGGTCATGGCCACCAAGTCCAAGATCTACATCGTCGTGGAGCTCGCCACCGGCGGCGAGCTCTTCGCCAAGATCTCACGGCACGGCAAGTTGCCGGAGTCTCTGGCCCGCCGCTACTTCCAGCAGCTCGTCTCCGCCCTCCGCTTCTGCCACGAGAACGGCGTCGCTCACCGCGACGTGAAGCCGCAGAACCTCCTCCTCGACGGCAACGGCGACCTCAAAGTCTCCGATTTCGGACTCTCCGCCCTACCGGAGCAGCTCAAAAACGGCCTCCTCCACACCGCCTGCGGGACTCCGGCGTACACGGCGCCGGAGGTGCTCTATCGGGTCGGGTACGACGGGTCCAAGGCCGACGCGTGGTCCTGCGGCGTCATCCTCTTCGTCCTCCTCGCCGGACACTTGCCGTTCGACGACAGCAACCTGGTGGCGATGCACAAGAAGATCCAGCGCCGGGACTACGTCATCCCGGCGGCGATTTCGAAACCGGCGCGGCGGATCATATACCAGCTCCTCGACCCGAACCCGAACACGCGGCTGAGCGTGGAGGCCGTGATGGAGAAGGCGTGGTTCCAGAAGGCCATAGATCTGAAGCTAGTCTCCGACGGCTGCGATTTCTTTGAATTGGAGAAGCCGCCGGCGAAATGCGACGTCGTTTCGAGGATGAACGCGTTCGACATAATATCCATGTCGTCGGGGCTGGACTTGTCGGGGCTTTTCGAGGCGGAGAACAGGAGCGAGAGGCGGTTCACGGCGAATGTGGCGGCGGAGAAAGTGGCGGAAAAGGTGGGGGAGGTAGGGGAGAGGATGGGGTATGAAGCGGAGAGAGGGAAAGGAGGGATGAGCGTTGGGTTGGGGAAAGGAGGGAAAGGGAAAGGACGACGTGTCGTTTTGGTGGTGGAGATGATGGAGGTGGCGGCGGGTTTGGTTTTGGGGGAGGTCAAGATGGTGGAGGGTGGTGTTGAGTTTCCGGAGCTGCTTTGGGAGGACTTGAAGACTGGGTTGGGGGACGTTGTGGTGTCTTGGCAAAACGGTGGCGTTTAGGTGTGGTGTACATAATGTCATGTGGGTTTTCGATTCCTAGCTTGTACACGAAGAAGAAGAAAAGGCTTCGATAACTATGGAGAGGTTAAATTAGTGAGATGTAAATCAGATTAGTTGCTCGGTGGTATTGATATTTGATTAATCAAATTTAGTTTCATTTTACATCCCCATATCCTCTGGATTGTTTCATGTTAAAATTTCAAATTCTGCTTACAATCTCTTGTGTCAAAATTCTTCTCTACAAAGCTTAACCAGTGTTGTATGATCTAATCGATCGCTCTACTAAGATGTTAGGTTGATGATTCATCTAAGAAGGTTAAACTAATTTTGATCATGAATGAATGGATCTTTCTTAGTGAAGTGAAAGATTTAGATCCATAATACATCAAATTTCTTCAACCGTACTAAAGTGAAAGATTTAGATCCACACATCGTTGTTAGTTGTTGGCGATTCTAGTGCTTTGTTAATCTCTCCCTGCCTTGATCAACCATTCGAAAAATCGATCAGTGACAATATCTTTGATATTTTATCAAAATGTATAATAGTTTATCGAAACTTTTGCTCTCTGCATGTACCAATATTTCTTTGATATTTTTACTTTCTCTACATGTATGAATATTTCTTCAGTCAGTCGGACCCTACTGTCCGGCTTGTTATCAACTTCTTTAATTTTTCCGGTAGTTTACAGTTTATTTTTCTTATTTATGACACACTTTAGTTGATCACACCTTTTTTGAGTTTTTTTCTTCAAAATTATGTACAATATAATTTCGATCGATGACATTTCTGTTTTCCTTGGATATTTTCTCGATGTTATTTTTTTTTCGACAATTAATATATATTTTCTCGATGTTGTGGTCATTTCTTTATGAGATTCATCGGCCAAGTTTGTCTTGCTGACAGAGTGACAGACTGATCATCAATATATATTCAACGAAGAAATGGATCTATTGGCCAAAGGAGGAGTTGAGCAAAGCGGCCAAGTCTCTGTTGTTTGGCTCTATGCCCCATCTGGAAACGAAATGCATGCTTCATGCAGACGCTCGACTTGATCTTTCGCATCGATCCAAACAGATCCATGAGAAGAAGTGCTTCTGAGAAAAGCTTAACAATGGGATCACGCACCTCGTTCTTTTCTCGGAAGAGATACACATGAGATATGACCAGATCAGACGACTGGCACCAGCTTAGCTGTGAGGTTTAACCTGCAACATCATCACCATCATTACGCGGTTACAGATGAAAAGCTGCTACATGCAGCTTGAAATCCACCATGAAAACTAAGGAGTGTTGTTGCTCTACGTTTGTTTGTGTACCTACTTCTCAAAAAAAAAAAAAAAAGCAATAGAGAAGGTTTCATGTACCTGCTGATAATAAAAGTCTTCCAATAATTAGTAAAATTATAATTGGTGTCAATGTCGTCGTATAAATCAAAGCCTCAAACCCTCAAAGGTCGATTCGACCAAAATATTTGAAATATTTGTCGACAGCCTCAAATTAAGCTAGCTCTTACATATCATTAATTAGACACCAATGGTTCTCTTTTGACATTGCAATCGATTGCTCAATGTTAATTTGTAATTGACGTGAGGGTGATGATACGTCCGAGAAAGACTGATCGTCGAGGATTCAGTTCATAATTTCATATATTAGGTTCGAATACGTCCATTTTCTTTCCAATGGATAATTATAGACCACACTTGTCGCTGTTTAACATACCTTCTATAATTCCTTCCTTAGAGATTTAAGCTATAAGCCTGTAAGCATAATTGTGTTTATGACGAGAGTTTAAGCTCTATGTTCCTGATTATACAGTGACTCACTTCAGTTCATACTTCATAGGCATTAATATTGAAATAATAGGCTTAATAGCTGTGAGGGCTGAGTCACCCTGCAACTGGGTTCGAAAAATTAAACAAAAGGAAAACGAATCATATGACAGCAATATATTGAACCAAACAAGTGAAACAACTCTGAACTGTCTTCTTCTTTCCATTTTGCTGCTTCTGAACTGCTACCAGTGCTATTTTTCAGCTGAAGTGAGCCGGCCAAATTCAAGAACATGAAATGAAGTGATTTCATTATCAAACATGTGGAACTTAAGATACGTTTCTTACTGGATTTTGGTTTGCAGTTTGGTTAATTCTCAAAGCTAAAGTGAACACAACCTAATTATCTACAGATATAGAGATACCATGAGGAAATGTATATGAGAAGTTGAGCAACTCACATGTCATTCAGCTTTGCTTTCTAGTATTCAAGAACAAGATTACACATTGAAACACGTACATACAACAAAACTTGAGAACTTCAATTCTCCCTTCATTTTACAACATTAGATGAATCGATGGGCATCTTACCGTCTCAGCGAATGAGCCACAATCAGCCATACAAGCAGCTTACAAACGATTCTATTTGATACAGCGCCTTGTTCCAGTAGACCACTCAGGCTTGGCCTTACAAAAGTTGCTGTGCTGATCAGCACTATACACAGGCCAAGTTCTCCTATTAAACAACAGGTCATATGTGTCTTGTTTCTGTCAAAATTTGTGATCACCCCTTGTCTGCACCAAGGTAATGCAGGATGATACCATGCATACACAATTCGAAAGCCCAGTTCCTTGATCGAGTTTCATTGATCTGCAAGAAGCTGTGGCACAATATCTGATAGTCGATGATCAAAAAGGCTGCTTGCAGAGGTAGTATCTACCTATAACTACTTTCATTCACTCTGACAACAGCAGAGAGGGCTGACATCCAAGCTTGCAAACCACTCTCTGCATCCTTTTTAACTGATACTTCCAGCTTTCCCACAGCCTGCTTTGATAGTCCAGATTTCACCAAAACAATTCCCAGTGATTTGAATGTGCATTCATCAGGTTGAATGCCTGCTTTCGTCATTTCCTTGAAGGTTCCCACCACTTCTTTGAATCTTCCATATGTAGCATACAACCCAATAACATTATTATAACTCAGCACATCACTTAAAAGTCGCAGTTCCCTCATCTGCTTTGCAATCTGAATGGCCTCCTCAAACCTCCCCATTCTCTTATACATGCACAACATCATTGCAAATGTAAACTCATTTGCATCCCCCTTGCTCTTCAAGCTGTCAAAGAGCTCTTCTGCTGGTTTAACCATACATCGCTCGCTATAAAGATCAATCATACAATTTGAGGCATATATAGCAGGACCATCCTCTGAGGCCAGAAGAAGTTTGTATGTTTCTTCTGCTTCTTTCAAAAGGCCAACTTTAGTATAGAGCTTGATTAAGGTATTGTAAATAACTGTGTTCCCAGGGAAACCTGCCCTTTTCATTGCATCAGCATAACTGAGAGCTTCTTTAACACTTCCAACTTCAGCAAAAGCATTTATCAACACCCCAAAGACAATAACGTCAGGCTGCACACTGAATCCAACCATCTGTTTATAAACTTCCTCCGCCTTTTCCAATTGACCTAATTTTGCAAAGCTTGATATCACAGCACAATAAGGGATGCAATCATGTACCAACCCTGACTCGTGCATCTTCTTCAGATAAGGCATTGCGGTATGTGGCATATCACCACTAGCCAAAATTTGTATCAGAGAACTATAGCTACATCTGTCCGGAATTACACCATGACTTTCCATGCTATCATACAACTGGCAAGCTCTACTGTATTGTTTCCCAACCCCATACGCTTTGATCATCACGTTGAACTCAAGGACACTCAACTTGTTTACTTCTCGGCAGCAATTGAAAACTTTCTCAGCTTCCGAAATATGCCCACGCTCTCCATATGCATCAATATTGGCAGCATAGCAATCAGATCCCATTTTCCCTGAGAGATGAAATCTCATGAACCAAACCCAAGACTTCTCAAGCATCCCAGCTTCTATGTACATCCTAGTCAGAGCCGAATGAGTGAACTCATCAATCTCAAGTCCCCTTTCATCCATCTCTGATACGAGCTCTTCAGCTTTGCTAACCATGTGCCTCACAGAGTATGCATACAAAAGGGTGCGGTAACTCACAGGGTCTGGCTCAAGGCAAGCCTCCTTCATCTTTGCAAAGTAGTTTGTAGCCATGTCAATATTATCATGCCTAGCATGGAGGGAAATCAGAATATTATACGTTCTTGTGTCTGGTGGACATCGAACCTCTTCCATCTTCTGGATAAGTGAATCAACTTCTGAAAGCTGACCATGATTACCACAAATGTGAATCATAGTATTGAAAGTTACCGTAGTTGGAGCAATCCCTTCCCTTAGCATCAGTGCAAATATCTCCGATGCTTCTCTAATCCGGCCAGCCTTTCCATGCGTGTCGATCAATGTGTTATACGTATGTGAGCTCAAAGAGCCATGAGAATGCAATGCACTCTCTGACCATTTCTCAAAAAACTCCTCAGCTTTCCGATACTCCCCTGCTTTCTTATACAACTGCAGCACAATCGCCATAGTAACCTCATCAGGCTTCATACCTTGCTTGGTCATCCTCTGCAGCCAAACAAGCGCTTCCTTCTCATACCCACCTTTACTATAAACATCAATCAAAGTCCCATACGTCGAGTTGATAGGCGCTATTCTCTCCACATTCATCTCATCCCAAACACTCCTCAAATGTCTCCACTTCTTTGCCTTCCCAAGAATCCTAAGCACTATATTGTAATGAATCACATGAACCTCATAACACCCTTTCCTCTTAAACCACTCGAAAATCTCCAAAGTTCTCACCCAACTCCTCTGCTCCTTCAAAATTATGCTCCTTTCTTTGTTACTCAGCCTCTCCTCCCACGGCTTCAGCGCCTCATCCAAGTCCTCAACCTCCTCCACCGCCGTCAACATCGCCGGAATGCACCCACCGTAACTCAGCCATTTCGTCGAACACTTGGTCTGCACTTTGTTCACCACACCATTCCCACCCAACTCAACCCCAAGTTCCTTCCTTTCCACAAACCCACCATTACCCACATCTTCTAACCCCTTTTCCTCATCTGGGTTCTTCCCAAAACCCCGTTTTTTCAACCCAACTCCATGAACAACACTCCCACCATTACCATTGTTGGGTCTGCGAGTTTCACCAAAACCCTTCTTGAACCCTCCTCCGTTGAGCACTCTGTGCTTCTTCCTATCTCTGGTTATGAGTTCAAGTTTCTCCAGAGGAGGGAGTCCTGTGCTGGGTGAGGTTCTTGTGGAGCCCAAAATGGGGAAGCAAGTCGTGTCCAGCTGGAGCTTGGCAAGCATTGTTTATCAGAGTGATGTCTTGTGGTTTTTGGTTGAGTATCAGAGGCTGGATAATAACATGGTTTTGTTAAGAGTGGCTCTGAAACTTGGCGGGGTAGGAGAGAGTGTGAATTTACAAGTCCAACTCCGGCGGAGGGAGGCAGAGAAGTTTATAAATGATATATATGGATCCTCTGCTTCTATCAATCTGTTCTTGTTTTTTCTTAACTTTGAACCTGGGCCATTGATGCTAAATCATAGGCTATTGAGATGATACATGAGCATAGTTGCTTTGGTAAGTTAGACTTACAGATTTTTTTATTTTTTTTAGGGGAATGATTAACTTCATTGATAATAAACCACGATCAAATATTGCTAAGTCAGGAATGAGTATTGAGATGATACATGAGCATAGTTGCTTTGGTAAGTTAGACTTACTGATTTTTTTTTTTTGAGCAGAATGATTAATTTCATTGACAATAAACCACGACCAAATATTGCTAAGTCAGGAATGGGAGCAAGCTCCCATACAAGGTAAGAGCAAGCTCATTATTCAACTACAACTAGAAATTGAAAGGGAAATATCAAAACTATGTCTAAAAAGGTGGACATCTATACTAGAAAGCGAAATAACAAAAACTCTTATTCCTATGCGACTAATAATTCAAAACATCTAATTTGACAAGTTTAACACCTATGACCCATTGGTGTATGTTTCCACTCATCAGTCCAGTAAACAACCTCAAACTGGCAGACACATAGGATATGAGTGTTACTCCCACGAAATGCCCATTACAGGCCCAACCCAACTGAGAGAGAGAGGAATGGAGGAGAAGTGGCCCACAAGCCCAACCTACCAAGCCACACCAAGCACCCAATATGTTGAGGCCCAGAAGCCCTCCTCCCCTTCCTTACACCTAATCCGGCCAGACCGACAGAGAAGCATCTCGGTGAAACTTTCAGTTGTCGACCTAATCTGGTGGCCTTCCAAATCTGCGCCCCATGGCGTTGCCGTTGCTGGTACGGAGCCACAAAACCACGTGCTCCGATCTAGATCCGATAGGTTACAGAGACACGCTCAAAGTCAGCACGCCCTTCCGCCATCGCCTAGTAAGTTTTAGATCCAATCCCCGGGCTCAAATCCACTCCTTTGCCGATAGGTTACAGAGACACGCTCAAAGTCAGCACGCCCTTCCGCCGTCGCCTAGTAGGTTTTAGATCCAATCCCCGGGCTCAAATCCACTCATTTGCCGATGAACTCTCCAAAGGCCGAACCCCTGCAATACCAGAAGACCAACACCAGATCCGATGTCGTCCAACCTTGAGGAGCCTTTCTCCCTTGAGATCTCTGTCGTCGCACATATTTGACGACACACCCTGCACCGACGTCGTTCCAAAATCAACATGGACGAAAAAACCGCCCGCCGCTCGCTGCGAGAAGCCAAAACCTAGGTTTTGGTTTCGTATGTAGAGCTTCGAAAAATCAAGAGCTCTCCAGTTAGACTTATTGATCAGGTAAACATCACTGTTATAAAAACAAATAAAATAATTATACACTAATATGGTATAGAATCACCATGGAATGAGGCAATGAGCATATGTTTGATTTCCATTGTTCAACCATTTTTTTTAGAATTAAATTCAGTTTATCTCACTGTAGTTTAGAGGTGAATTCATGTTAGTCTCTGAACTTTCAATTTCATTAGATTATCCCCCGAGCTCTTGTTTTTCTGTCTGCCGTCTTTTATTACTCATGCTCTGTCTAATTGGGACGTTGAAATTTGATGACGTGTGATGACGTTTTGGGGGTTGAGAAGCTAAATTACTAGAAAAACAAGAGCTCGGGGGTAATCTGATGAAATTGAAAGTTTATGGACTAACATGAATTCACCTCTAAACCACAATGGGATAAACTGAATTTAATTCTTTTTTTATCATTTAAACAATTCCAATATTACAATTTTATGAGTCGAACTCACAACCTCTCACTTAATAAGGAGAGACTATACCACTAAACCAAATGGTACTTGTGAGGTCTTTTTCAAAGACTTATTTTTCTTCAATTAGATTTTAACATTAGGAAAGCTTTGAAACTCATGTTGCTTTTGCTATTCTTAACAACACATGTGATGCTAAAACATTTGTTAGAATCACAAATGATTTAAGTGGTGGAATGAAGCTCATTTTTCACTGTAAACCTACTGATGATGATCTCAGCGTCTACGTGTTTCTTCCCCAACTTTTGAGTTCAGTTTCCTACCTACCTTCGAATAGATTTCTATTACAGTTTTCAATGGATAGGTTAATTTAAATGGTTTGATGTATATGTTTGATGGAAGAGACTATTGCAAAGAGTGTTGGTGGAGTATAAAATCAACTGGCAATGGCTTTTGTAAGTCTAAATTCCAATCTGGCCATTATTATGAATGTTAACCTTGGAACAAAAACTAAGGTCAAGATACGTACTCGGATCAATCTTCTTTTATATGAATTTCATCCAAAAATAATAAAAATGGTAAAACAAGAAGGTTCGATCATTATTTTTGCTTATGTTTATGTTTTTGTTGAAAGACTTTCAACTTCAGCTAAGACCATAACTATTACTTAGGAAAATTACATTGAGATCAATGTAGTGAAAATTGGACCGGAATTTTATATTCATATATTTTTAACACGTATTGTTTATCATTTAATCATTTATAGTCTTTATTATGCTTTGTGTACAAATGTAACTCATCACTCGCTCCATAGTTCGTGATTGAGTTAAATCATTTGTAAAATTGAATATGAGTTACCATAAATAATCAAATTAAAGTTACCACAAACAATACTAGTGGTGTTTAATGGAAATTATGCCCAATCATCATTGAATTCAAATTTTGAGGTGGAAAATAAAACATCTAGACTTATAAATAATTCTTCCCACAATTAGATTTTTACATCTAAGAGTGGTTAAGCGTAGCTTTTCTAACTAGGAAAACATTATTATGAATCATAAAAATAAAATCTGCATCCACAACAATTCTACACAATTCCATTTTTGCTTATTTGTTTTCTCATTTATTTCCAAACAAATGATGATGGGTTGTATGGACCTGGTTGATTGTTAGCCACTATAAAAATGCATGTTGCACATAGTATATTTCTACCAACATAAAAATTCTTCATATAAAAGATTAAGATGGGTTCCTCCTTTGGAAGAGCAATGATGTTGATGTTGATGTTGCTTGTGTTGCTTGTGTTGCTCTTCACAACTGCTTGTGACGCAAGCTGGGAAAAACATGTAAGAGTTACAAATCAAATACCAGGCGTGACCCTCAACGTTCATTGCAAATCCGCTGATGATGATCTCGGCCTCCAAGAGCTTGCTCCTAATGCTTTCTTTGAGTTTAGTTTTCGATCAAGTTTTATAGGGGACACTGATTTCTACTGTAGTTTTCAGTGGCCTGGTGCACAACTAGAGTGGTTTGATATATATATCGGCAGTAGAGATCTCACAGTTTGCGACAAGTGTTGGTGGTCTGTAAGGCCTACTCAAGATGGTCCTCATCCATGCATGTTGAATTGGGGAAGCGGCCAATATGAAATTTGTAAACCATGGAACAAGTGAGCTATGAGCTTCTATTACTTTGTGTTATATTTAAGTAAAATAAGAGCCATTTTGTTAGAGAATATAAATGTAGAATAAAATGTTTTTTTTAGTGTCAAAATTAAAGAATTAATCACATTTGCAGCAATTGGTTGGTAACTACACATTAGTTTCATCTTTGACAAAAAATAATTAAAGATACCATATGAGCATTAACCAATAGTGTTTATCTAGTCAGTAATTGTAAGGAAATCATGCTAACTCATCCTTAATATAAATTCAAAGGTGGAAAGTAAGACATCTCAATTTAAAAATAGTTATGTCTACAATTAGATTTACATTTAAGGGTAATCACACATAGCCTTTTTGATGAACGTTGTTGAGAACCATAAGAGAATCTCCACCCACAATATATAATTCCATTTTTCGCTTTATTGTTTTCCATTTCTTCCCAAAAATTCATGATAGGTTTTATGAACCTGGTCAATTGTCATGTGACCTATTCCATTAGCCACTATGAAAAAGCATGTTGTACATAGTACATTTCTACCAAGATAACACTTCAAAACAAATTAGCATGGGTTTTTCATTGGAAGAGTAGTGATGATGATGTTGCTTATGTTGTTCTTCAGAATTGCTTGAGATGCACACTGGAAAAAACATGTAAGGCTCATGAATCAATTAGAAGGCATGACACTCAACGTTCATTGCCAATTCGCTGACAATGATCTCGGTCTCCAAAAACTTGCCCCTAATGTTTTTTGCCAGTTTAGCTTTAAATCTAGTTTTATAAGGGACATTAAATTCTATTGCACTTTCTAGTGGCCTGGTGCAGAAGAATGGTTTGATGTATATGTGGGCTGTATAGACCTCAAAGCTTGCAACCAATGTTGGTGGTTTGTAAGAAGTAAGAACTACTAAATATGGTCCTCATCCATGTAGGATGGACTGGGGCAGCGGCAAATATGAAATTTGTAAACCATGGAAACAAAAGTCAACCATGAGCTTGCACTAATTTGTGTTATGTTTAGAAGTGTTGTTTTTGTTGGAGATACAGAATAAAATGGTTTTTTTGAGGCCTCGTTTTTTTCGCGGAAAATATGCAACATGATAGGAAAGTTGTTCCTTTCTTGTGTTTGGGAAAGCCAAAGGAAAGGAAAGACTTTTTTGATTGAAAAGAAAATATGGGGGAAAGTGGCTCCTTCCAAAATCCAATGGAACCACTTTCATTCCTTTTTTCCTTGTATTTATTACTCACATCATAATATTTCTCTAAATAGATTTATTGTGTGTGTCTTAGTCAAAGTAGAATCAAAATAGGATTCGATATCAATGTTGTTATAGAAATATATGTACTTTCCTTATGTATTGTATCCTATATATATAGAGGTTTATTATATGAATGAAATAGAACGATTATTCTCCCTAATTTCTCTTTCTCAGTTTATTTCTCCCGCAACACGTTATCAGACACTTTGCTCTAACCCTGAGTAATCCTACAAACCCTAAAATCCTTCCCCTGCCGACTCAACACCGTACCTCTACCACATATTGGCCCTCCTCTAGCTCACCACTGTCGCTCCACCAAAGCACCATGACACCAGCCCCTCAAAAGAGAAAAATATTCCTCCTTCCGTTAGCCTCATCCAAATCTCAATTGTTTTTCTTTATTTTCTCGATCAGTTGGTTGATAATATAAATGCAACGGGATTGCTTGATTGGATGTGCGATGAGGCAATATATGGGAAAGAAAGGAGTTTCGTTGCAACAAAGCTAAGCAATCTCACCATTCTATTATTAATTATACCATGATACTGTCAAGAGAGTGCAGTTTGTTCTTTCTGCACTCGTACATATATGTACATGCATTCATGAATTGTCAATTGGTGCTATACATATTCACAAAGGGTGTCTATTTATCAAAATATACATGCAAACTCATGTATACTATCAAAGGCTCATATTCTAATCATTCTCTTTTTGTTTCAAGGAGATCCAGTTATATATTCCTTTCGGGTATGTCGCTACTTGCAAAGAGTACCTCAATAGCGGATTAACACGCTTTATCGAGACACAGTTTCTAACACGCTTAAGAATATTAGAGACTCTTACACGTCTACATCGACATGTGCGTGTATCAAGAATTTCAAGTTTAGTTTTGTCCAATTAAGCTTTATATTAAAGTTCCTACTTTATGAGAATTGTGTTTTTTATCGGGGATTTTCCAACTTCCCTTCTTCTACATCCCGACCCCTCATATGGCGTAGGACTTTTGAGAAATAATTGAATCGTGAGGATTCATATGCTATGAGCATCGAAAAGAGAATTATGGCTATGAAAAAGTTCATGAGCCTCAGAACGACCATTTAAACATCATGGTTTTGGTCTAATCCAAATTTCTTAGAAATATTAGATGTCGAGGAAGTCTTTGGGACTGCGACACTAATTCTTCTTCTTTTTTCTCAAGATGTCGAAAAAAGGCAAAGAAAAAAAAAAGCCCGAAATTTGTAAAATTGTACTGCAATGATATTAAATAACACCAATGGGTGACTGACATCGAGAACCACCTCACTGCCATGACATGACTTGGCATTTGAAGATGAGGTGTATATGTTATAGACATGGATCTAATAAGCATTGATTTTGGACATTGCATGAAAAGTGCTGCACAATATTCCCACAGACGGCGTCAAATGTTTCTGTACGATCCCGGATAGGGTTGCAGAAGCTGATAGCGTATCTGGTTGGCGACTGATTGTTCTCCCACAGACATGTAGACAAAAGGGTGACCGGGGTCTTCCGGTTTTTCCTCCTCTGAAGCTTAAGTCAGGGTTTGATAGTAGAATGTAATTATTAGGGTAGTTAATGATACCTGACAAGGTGGTGGCTGGGCCATATTTATGGTCCAAAGTGGGTTCTCTTCACTTAAAAACCGATGTGGGATAACTATCTTTGCTGCTACTTCAAACACCCAGCTCCTTTATGCCTTCTGAAACCGTTCCGGCCTAATGCTGCCACAGAGGTCGAGCTCGGCCCATCCTACTCATGGGCGGGAACCCTAGGACGGCCTCGGTTGTTTTACCCATGGCGGGATGCGTGCTGGTTTACAGGCTTGAGATGTTGTTTTATGCCAACTGACTAAATAAAGTTTATGAATATATAAGAGAGCAAAAGACTCATCATGCAGTTGAAGAAGAAGATGGAGATGACAATGACGTCAGTTTCACTATTACATACTTCAAATCTGGCAAAGAATACATTGATGTTGCAGATTTTGATTAGAGCATTTATTTTTCAAGAATACTTGTATATACTTCTATGCCTCAATTCATAAATGACGTTTGGTCATGATTCTTATTATTTGGATTAGATTTTGATTACAAAACCTCGATGTATGTTGGCATATTAATAAAGTCTCGAATATATTTCTATGAGATTTGAGCTTTATTTGAATTTATTATTGCAATGACATATTCAAAGGAACCAAAGCTGTGATCATGCCTTATTTTGATATATGGTTCGAAAGAAAGAAATAATTCCACCATAAATGCGCATGGTGTGGCAATATGAGCCAAAAGGGTGACAAAATATTTTTGGCCAGAATCGGAAAAAAAAAAGGTCAATGCTGACAAAAAGTCAACTGAAAACGGTACTGTTCACCATGAATAGTAACAGCAACAGAAAAAAAATTTTGCTGTTTATTTGTGTATATTTACACTCACATACTATATGTCTTGAACATATGTTGACTGCTCTATTATAATTTGCTAATATATTACTTGGAGAGATCGAATATTTAAAGTCGATAGTATGACACTATGACTATCCACACAATACCAAAAGTAGGTAATTATTTGTGGAATAATGTATTATAATCATTTTGTGACTAAGATGATTGAATCATCACAATTGATAAAAAAGAGGATAAACACCAATTTCTTTTGTCTTTATGACACTATGATTATTATCATTGAAACTCTTTATGCTCCAAGAGCTAATCGAACTCTTATTAGCACTAAAAAATATATTATTGCCAACGATTATCATGTGGAAACGCATAAGAGAGAATGGACATGAGTTCCTTTGCATTACCTCTAATGGCTACAGATGTACACGAGTATTAGAGAAGATTATGTGTCATTAGTGGGTTAATTTGTAACCAATATTATAATTGTTAAATCCAACAACGTCATATGAGATGACATTGGGATTATGACACATATATGCTTTGACATGATAGATTAAGACATCATGATCATGGTATGATGATCCGTATATTGAAAATAAAAATATCACACGGACATCCATTACTTTGAGTGAGAAGAAGCAAGAACCAAAATAATATGGTTCAAGAGGCAAATACTGCTACTTGTATTATAATGTCGCCGCTCCCCTTAGGCGGCTATGGGACATTTTTGATGCACATGTTGGTGCAATCGTTCCCTATTATGTTTCTCAAGTCAATTATGACTTTATGGCTAAACCAAAATCTTCATTTGTTACTTTTGAAAGCCAATTAATCACTCGTTTTGTAAAGCCTATTTCTTTAGAAAATTAGGATTGAATTCATCCTATGCAAATGACACATGTATTCTCATAATGTTCTAAATTACATTGAATCTAAGGGGATTCTATAGATAGATTCAACCAATTTGCGGACATATTTGATATTTTATGGTGTTGGTTGACGTGCATACATGCTGGTCACGTGTCGCACTATTGTCTACTAGTTATATATGTTGCTTATAATATAACTTCTAGCTCATATTATATATTTGGCTCACTACCCATATCATCCCAATCAGTCAAGTAGACTTGATAATGCTAGAGAGTTTATATCGAAGATTTCGATGATTTTTGCACATTATTGGGATTAATATTGAGTATTATATTCCCGTGCACAACCCGAATGGTCTCGCGGAAATTCAATATTAAATGATTACGATGGTAGCTTGAATTTTGGTAATCCGCACCAATTTTTCCGCGTGGGTTATGCGATTGCATGGAGCTATACTAATTCATCTACGAACCATCACCACTTAACCTTTTTATGCGTTAAAACTAGTGACTTACGCATTTATGTGCCAAAATAGCGCAGCCACAGTGCACTATGATGGGTTCTTAGACATGAATATGTATTTATGTTGGATATAAGTCTCCAACCATAGTTCGCTTCGTTGAAACCTTGACAGGTGATCTCTTTACCGCCATATTTGCGGAATGTCACTTTGATGAAACAATCTTCCCGTCTTTAGGGGGAGATAAGAACAAGAATGTTCAAAGATAACGACAAGAAATTGTCGTGATTTATCCCCACTTTGTCTTATCTTGATCCCCCAAAACCGCACAATATTGAAGTGCGTAGAATAATTGTTCATAACGTAGCAGATTCGATGCCTGATGCGTTATCTAATATTGTTAAAGTGACGAGATCATAATATACATGTTGCAAACATGCCTGTAAGGATTGATGTCCTATCAAGAGGACATGGTGCCACCTAATGAAATTGGTGTCGACGTCGCCACCATGGATGGTGGCATAGTGACGTCATAACGTGGCATAATGGTGTCACAGGCCATGGCTCCCTAAGCAAAAGGGGGAGGCCTTATAGGTTCGATGAATACTCGCCCAAGGGAGAGAGCGAGTTTGGCACAACTTGATCTATTGATCATTGATACTCAAATCCGTCTCATGTGAATATTTATGAATTATGGTTATCATTGGGGGATGCCTCAATGTTAGAACCAATTTCTGAAATATAGAGATCTCTACAAGCTATAAATTACACTAGTGTACATGAGGACGTGAGATATTGAGATACTGAACCTTACTTTGTTGCAAAAATGCAAACGTAGTTAATATTGGCCTAAAAGGAAAGAAGCGATCCAGGCTAAGTTGAAAGAAAGGTATTTGGGTTGGTGATGCCGACACGCCCAAGTGTAAAGCCTATCAATTAAATAAGTCTTTGTTATAAAGCATGATTAATAGACACGCCTCATGGCGTAAGGCTTGTCATATCGCCCTAGGATCGACTACGAGTAGACATATTCTCTCGTAATGGATATCATTTGCACTCCACTACCTTGTCAGTTTGGTAGTTTCTGAAAAACTTGACATGCAGCTTATGAAAGTGGTCACAACATATCTCTAAGGGATCTAAGTTAAGAGATATACATGAATGTCCAAGGTTGACTTCATTTACCCAAATCAAGTGGCTCTAGACCACGGAGCACGTTTACAATAAGGTTGAAACGTTCCCTAAGTGACAACTTGATTGGGAATAGATATGATGAATTATGCCTATGCGTGTTTATTAAAAAGGACAAGTTCCGGATTTTCATTGTTGCGGTTTATGTCGATAACATGAATTTTAATCGACTCTTGATGAACTAAGAGATAACGCTATGGATTTAAAATCCGAATTTTGAGATAAAGATCTTAGGAATATATGGTTTTGTCTCAAACTGGAACTCGAGCACCATAATGATGGTATTGTCCATCAATCGGCTTATATTATGAGATATTAAGGCACTCTAATGATGATAAAGTGAGGCCTATAACTATCCTCATGATCGTTTGTAGTCTTGACCCTTAAAGGGATATGTTTCGTCCAAGGGATGATGACGAACACGTTTTAAAGGCTGAATGCCTAATATAAGTACTATAAGCGCATTACTGTACTGAGCAAAATATACAAGACTCAACATCTCATCCATATTGTGAACTTGTTGGCTAGATTTAGCTATACGCCTATGCATTGTCATTTGATTGACATTAGATTAATCTTTGGATACTTATTATTATTGGGCTTATTCTATCCCTACAAAGAGAAGAGAGTAAATGACATGATGGATTGCATCACATAGCCATCACCGCAAGCCATGCGTGAAGAAAAACGCATTAAAGGTGAAATCAGGAAATCTGTTTTTTACAGATCAGTCAATTTCGACAGAGCTTTGTGATCAGCTCAGGACGAATCTGATTATGAGTAATATATGGTTGGAAAGCTACGGATGTGTAGTTTCCAGAAATTTTACAGTTCATTCATATCTATTTTGAGCAGGACGTTATGACTGATTTAGTATACGAAGGTCATGCCACGCGTGAATCTGATTTTCGACGCAAACTCTTATTTTGAGTTCTTGGGTAGCCTTCTACTCATTCTACCAAATATTTGTGATGTTTTGGTGTGATTTGCTGATATTGGGTATCTCTTTAATTAACTCACATAAATGTTGTTTCCATGTGAGCTATGTATTGGGAAACAACATGATATGTTGGTGAATTAAATAGAGTTTTGTTGCTACATCTTTGAATGATGTCTAGATGATTGCTCTACACGAAATTGTTCGTGAGTGTATATGGCTGAAGCCTATAAACAAATATTCTAAGAGCAAATGGTTTAAAGTTCCTAACAGATAAACGTATATACTTTTATGAGGTTAATGATGCTTGATGTTTTACCAAAAGCGACAACACCAAATATATATCATGTAAGTGATCAGCTATAATGAGTTCTCCTCATGATCAAAGTGAAACATGTCAGATCTGAGGACAATATGACATATCTTTTTACTAGATCATTGTCTAAGGTGACATTTGAAATACATGTCTAAAGCATTGGTATGCTTAATTTATCTAAAGCTCCTATGATTGTAAGAATCGGGGGAGTCTGGCACATACATGTCAATTTTAAATGTGAATGATGCGTTGTACTCTTTTTGTTTCTTCGACCAAGGTTATTTTTGCCCATGAGGTATTATTGTTACTTGACAAAGTTTTTAATAAGGCAACATGCAATGCATCTGAATGAATCATATTACTTTGACACGGCACAAGGGGGAGTGTTAAGAAAAATAGATTTATTGTGTGTGCCTTAGTCAAAGTAGAATCAGAATAGGATTCGATATCAATGTTATAATAGAAATATATGTACTTTCCTTATGTATTGTATCCTCTATATATAGAGGTTTATTCTATGAATGAAATATAACGATTATTCTCCCTAATTTCTCTCTCTCAGTTTATTTCTCCCGCAACATTATTATATTTTTTAAGAATTTTTCCGATGATTTTTCTTGCGTCACCAAACATCAGAATAAAAACTTCTCTTGAAATTTCATTCCCGTTCACTTTTCCTTCCCATGGGACAGAGGAATTAACTACTTTCTTTTCCGCAAACCAAACGAGGCCTGGGTGTCAATTAAAATTAAAGAATTTTTCACATTTGCAGCAATAAGAACTTAAGAAGCAAAACCTTTGTTTCATCCTTCCAATCCTTGTCTTGTTAATTACTTGTAGGACGTAGTGTAGAGGTAAATGTTCTTTGAGATAAATGTTATTCAGAAAACTGTTTTAACACGAGAAATGCGTTCACCTCATCATACGCATAGCAGTATTGCATTGATATTAATGTTTCAAAGAGATACGAAATGACCATTTGAAAGTGAAGAATTTGGTTACAAGTAATTTTCCCCTTAAAAGAATAACATTAAGATTCCAAGGCTCTGCTCATCTAGAACAAATATTTCTTAAACCACACGCCGATATTAAGGAAGCTCTCAAAGTCAGACTGAGGCCTGCAAACAAGAATTTGAAAGAGATTAAATTCGATCGTGAATTGTATATGCTTCGCTGCATTATCAACTAATGAGTAGAATGCACAACACACATTTGGATGATGTGTTTACCTGTCAGTTGGATGGATGTTATTAGGGGACACAATAACTTTCACAGCAACTCCTTTGTCCTTCAATGCTCGAGCATACTGCAAATATAAACATCCAACTCTCATCTCATCTCATTAAACTACAGTTTAGTAGTCATATATGCATCAAAGTTTCCAACTCACAAGACATCAAATGAGGTTACTTATTTTTATTAGTAAAAGGATGAAAGAGGTTCATAGATGCCAACTGTTTTTGAATTTTTACTTCAGTCATTTATTATCGAAGCACTTGCTATTGTTGTCAAATCATCAAGTAGGATTATAATGTTAAATGTCTAGTTGAGTAGAAGGGGAACATAACTTACTTGCAATCTAGTGAAAATCAGAACGCGAAGATCCTGAGCGCCCAAAAGAAAAAGGGTGGGTGTTTTGACATGCAGCGACGTGCATTCAATTCGGCAGTAGCAACGACGTACATTCAAGTCGGCAATAACAACGACGTGCATCCAAGTTGACAGTAGCAATAGAATGTGTAAAGAATGGTAGTTTGGTAAAATATGTAGTGACATGTGGTATGTGGACATGATGTAATTTGTTAATTTTTGTCCTTATTTGTTAAATGATGTCCTTTGTCCTTATTTGTTAATTTTTGTCCTTAAATGTGTAAGATATTGTGTAAATGATGTATTTGTAAATTGAAATTTGGTTAGCAACTAATATGTAGTTTACTATAATAAAATTAAAGTTACCATATGTACAATTAATAACTAGTGGTGTTTAATGGAAATTATGTTCATGCAAATTTAGAGGTGGAAAATAAAACATCTAGACTTATAAATAATTCTTCCCATAATTAGATTTTTACATCTAAGAGTGGCTAAGCGTACTTTTCTAACCAGGTGAATATTATTTTCTGACCAGGTGAACATTATTGTGAACCATAAAAAAAATCTGCATCCACAAAAATTCTACACAATTCCATTTCTGCTAATTTGTTTTTTTCATTTCTTCCAAACAAATGATGATGGGTTGTATGTACCTGGTTGATTGTTAGCCACTATAAAAAAGCATGTTGCACATAGTACATTTCTACCAACATAAAAATTCTTCATATAAATTTTAAGATGGGTTCCTCCATTGGAAGAGCAATGATGTTGATGTTGCTTGTGTTGCTCTTCACAACTGCTTGTGACGCAAGCTGGACAAAACATGTAAGAGTTACAAATCAAATACCAAGCGTTACCCTCAACGTTCACTGCAAATCCGCTGATGATGATCTCGGCCTCCAAGAGCTTGCCCCTAATGCTTTCTTTGAGTTCAGTTTTCAATCCAGTTTTATAGGGAACACTGATTTCTACTGTAGTTTCCAGTGGCCTGGTGCACCACTAGAGTCGTTTGATATATATATCGGCAGTAGAGACCTCAAAGTTTGCGACAAGTGTTGGTGGTCTGTAAGACCTACTGAAGATGGTCCTCATCCATGCATGTTGAATTGGGGAAGCGGCCAATATGAAATTTGTAAACCATGGAACAAGTGAGCTATGAGCTTCCATTACTTTGAGGAAGCGGCCAATATGAAATTTGTAAACCATAGAACAAGTGAGCTATGAGTTTCCATTACTTTGAGGAAGCGGCCAATATGAAATTTGTAAACCATGGAACAAGTGAGCTATGAGCTTCCATTACTTTGTGTTATGTTTTAAGTAAAATAAGAGCCGTTTTGTTAGAGAATAGAGATGTATAATATAATGGTTTTTTTAGTGTCAAAATTAAAGAATTAATCACATTTGCAACAATTGGTGGGTAGCTATATATTAGTTTCATCTATTAATCGAAGATACCATATGAGCAATAATCAATAGTGTTTATCTAGTCAGTAACTGATCAAGGAAATCATGCTAACTCATCCTTGAATGTAAATTTAAAGGTGGAAAGTAAGACATCTCAATTTAAAAATAGTTATGTCTACAATTAGATTTATATTTAAAGGTAATCACACATAGCCTTTTTGATGAACGTTGTTGAGAACCATAAGAGAATCTTCACCCATAACCACAATATATAATTCTATTTTTCACTTTATTGTTTTCCATTTCCTTCCCAAAAATTGATGATAGGTTTTATGAACCTGGTCAATTGTCATATGACCTACTCCAATTTAGTCACTATAAAAAGGCAGGTTGCACATAGTATATTTCTACCAAGATAACACTTCAAAACAAATTAGCATGGTTTCTTCATTGGAAGAGTAGTGATGATGATGTTGCTTGTATTATTCTTTAGAATTGCTTGTGATGCACACTGGACAAAACATGTAAGAGTCACGAATCAATTAGAAGGCGTGACACTCAACGTTCACTGTCAATCCGCTGACAATGATCTCAATCACCAAAATCTTGCTCCTAATGCTTTCTTCCAATTCAGTTTTAAATCTAGTTTTATAGGGATTCTACTGCACTTTCCAATGGCCTGGTGCAGAAGAATGGTTTGATATATATGTGAGCAGTAGAGACCTCAAAGCTTACAACCAGTGTTGGTGGTCTGTAAGAACTATTGAATATGGTCCTCATCCATGTAGAATGGACTGGGGCAGCGACAAATATGGAATTTGTAAACCGTGGAAACAAATCCATGAGCTTGCACTAATTTGTGTTCTGTGTAGGAGTTGTTTTTGTTGGAGATTATAGAATAAAATAGTTTGATTGAGTGTCAAGTTAAAAAATTCTTCACATTTGCAACAATAAGAACTTAAGCAAAACTTTTGTTTCATCCCTCCAATCCTTGTCTTGTTAATTATTTACTTATAACATATACCTAGTAAGTCTGAACCAGAAGGATGCAGTGTAGATGTAAATGTTCTTCAGAACACTGTTTTAACACAACAAATGCATATGTAGAAATATCCATGTCACCAAATCACCTCATCATACGCAACAGTTATGCATTGATATAAACGTTTCAAAGATATAAGAAACGACTACTTGAAGGTGAAGAATTTGGTTACAAGTAGGGCACATCTCTCATAATATGAATTTACCAAACTGCTATTTCATGATGGATCTGTAATAATTTTCCCCTGAAAAGAGTAACATTAAAATTCCAAGGTTCTGCTCATCTAGAACAAATATTTCTTAAACCACACGCCGATATTAAGAAAGCTCTCAAAGTCCGATTGAGGCCTGCAAACAAGAATTTGAAAGAGATTAAATCCGATCATGAATTGTATATGCCTGTAACTAATGAGTTGAATGCATTAGGGAACATGTGTTTACCTGTCAATTGGATGGATGTCATTAGGGAACATAATGACTTTGACAGCAACTCCTTTGTCCTTCAATGCTCGAGCATACTGCAAATAATAAACATTCAACTCTCATCTGTTCTTACATAACTACAGTTTAGTAGTCATCTATGCATCAAAGTTTCCAAACCCACAAGGCAGCAAAGGAGGTTACATATTTTTTTATTAGTAATTCATAGATGCCAACTGTTTTTCAAGTGTTGCTTCAGTTACTTTATTTTCCAAGTGCTATTGTTGTCAAATCATCAGGTAGGATTACAATGTTAAATGTCTAGTTGAGCAGAAGGGGGAACATAGCTTACTTGCAATCCAGTGGAAATCGGAACGCGAAGATCCTGAGCACCCAAAAGAAAAAGGGTGGGTGTTTTGACCTGCAGAGACATCAAATTTAAGAAAGTTAGAAACAGTGTACTCCTCAGAAGATGACATCATTTCAAGTACTACTTCTTCTAAGGGAAAATCAGTTTTATATTCTAGGCACTGAAAAATATCATATTCTTCAACCCAGTAGAGTAGCATATGAACCTCAATAAAATTTAGGGAAACAATACTATCCTAGCCCGTTATTGATTCACTTGAATTAGACAATCTCAAAGGGTTCAAACCTGCATGTATGCATTTGACAACAAAAGACATTTACCATGACATTGAAAAGGGCCACTTCCTGGACATTCGGGCTACTTACGAATTTATCTCCCTCTATATCAACTTTGTCTATGTTTCATTTGAATTAATAATCAGCAGCTTTGGCTTCGCATTGTGCAATCCTAGTACACAGCTTGCTTAAGAAAATGGCATGAAGATCATATTTCTCCATTTTCACAAGTCTTATGCAGTTCCTCATGATGAGAAAGTGCATGCACTCAATCAAATATAAACAAAAAAGTAATGAAAGGGCAACTGTTACTCTAACTCTGTATGATTCTAAACTCTAGGTTTCCTATTCCAATATTGTAGTTACAATGCGTCAAAGTCCTGAGTCAACTAATATAGTAAAAGAAGCTTAAACAAGCATACCTTCAAAATATGTGAAATAGGAGACTTGCTGTGAAAAAGAGCCAGATCCTCAGCTGAAGGTGCTTCTGAGTAGATATTTTTACCTTCACTTCCATATGCCTCCACATAGCACCAATCAGGGATGTCTGTTGTACCAACCATCAGTGCAAGGTTACAAACAGGATTCCTTGCACAAGCCGCAGCAAACTTCTCTGGTGCCTGCATCATTTCAGGCACAAGATATCAAATTTCATGTAGTTCACCTGCTTAACACAAATAAAGAGCTTGAAGAAAATGAAAGGTTCAATACTCCCGTTCTAATGAACTCAAATAAGCAGCTGTCCATTTACTAACCATCCAATACAAGAAATTAGATTTCTGCATATAGAACCACAAACTAGTGGTATGCACGCCTTGAAATGCATAATGACAACCACACACATTATGTTCATGAACATATATATTCCGTCAAATGCAGATATGCACATGTAGTCATACTTTCTACAAACTACACACCTGGCCAATCAAGTGAGTTGTTAAAAAGCCACCATGAGAACCACCAAGAACTGCAATTTTTGATGGACTAGCAAGCCCCAAGTCAATCACATGATCTATAGCCACCAGTACATCATTTACATCCTGCAAAGATGAAACTAAGAGATTAGAAACTAGAAGTCACAAACATAGCATAAAGTAAATACTTTGTTGCAGGGTAAACTAATAAATGAAATGGCATGAGAATAGAACTCTACATAATCACCACTGTCGTAAAGCGAGGTACCCTAAGGCAACATGCATGTAGAAAATGCAAAAGTAAAATTAATTTATCTGAAATGAAAGGTTAAGCACCTGGGAGCCAACTTTCCCCGGAAGTGATTGAAGTGCTTCCTCACCAAAGCCCACTGAACCTCTAAAATAATTTAACATCATAACCCGTAAATCAGAATAACAGGAATCGCTGTCTAAAAGAGACTCTTCAAGCATGGGAGCTAATCTACTTCTTTTTTTTCTTTTTCTTTTTCCTCCCTATGATTGTAGTACCTCGGACTCAAAACTAGGAGTAATTTTGTTGAATATTGAATTCATTTAGCTGAGCAAATTGGAACCCCAACCACGATAAGAAAACATAAGCAAGAAGAATCTTAGCTTTACCGATAATTTACAAGTAGCAAGTCGAACCCAATTGAAGATAGAAATGCCAGGTTCTTTGAAAAGCTTGTCAAATAAACAGAATGTGGGCCACCGTGAAGGATTACAATTAATGGATCAATTGGATCAGTTCTTTTAGCTTTGGAAGAGACAAAAATAGCTTCAAAAGGTTTTCTAGCACCTGAAAGGTTTAAACACGTACAGGACATCAACATCAATCATTTTTTACAAATGAGAATGAAATTGGTTTGTAATACCTTTTGTTAGGCCATCAGAAACATCCTTGACAGGAATCTTCATTATACTGAACTGTAGAGATGAGAGCAATGATTTAACCTGTAGCAAAGAGAAATTGAGTAAAACTGTAGTAAAGCTTCGGAGATAATCTTGATATGCATATATAACAAGTACAATAAAAAGACAGCGAATTGATACCTTTCCAGAGCATTCATTTGTGGGGCTCGGTACATCTAACCAATTCCATGCAGTACTTTTACTTTCTTTATCAAGAAAACCATACTTGATGTGAGGCACATGTACTGGACTGCTGGAGACTTCAAGCATAAAAAAAAGAAGCGGAGATTATATTATACATCTTTACATTTGTGTTGCTGTCAGTAAAAATAGGATTTCATGTTACCAGCAACAATATTGTCCCCATCCAATGAAAGAACATTCCATGAATTTGAATCAGTTGGGCTGATGCGTGATACTTCTCCGCTATAATTTCATATTAATGTCATGGTTAATTACATAAACAAGGTAAAGATGGAATGCAAAGACAAGTGAGCTATAAGAACAATCATCGTACCTTAACACATTCACAGAAAGTATCACTTGACAGCTGCCCCAGAAGGAAGACATAATCATCGTGCATCCATCAGAAAGCCATGGGTTTGTGAGGAAACTTGAACAGTAAAGCCCAGGGAAGCAACCATCATCCGCACACATTACAACAGGAATCTTCAAAAGGAAATTGTATTAAGATCCAAGTGCAAAACAGAGGAAGGGAGGGAGGGAGGGAGAGTAAAACTCAAACAAAATGTTCTGCATCTTCAATAGCTCTATGTTTTGTGATACTAACTGCATGAAACTAAATCCTTTTGTTCAAGATAATTAAGGGTTCATACAGGATGAAATTGGTTTCTAAATGCATACATTTTGGAGGTTACCCATGCATTATATGCATGAAAACATCAGCCTCTACTCCAGGATTCAGTACAGCATAACATCGGTACAAGTATAACATTGGTACAAGTATTCAACACGGAAACTATTTGCATATAGTAGCCAGCGGCAACACACCACATTCTTGTCCAACATACCACTGGAAAGTACCAATCGTATTTCGTAACATACATAGCAGAGCTAGGCAAAAAAACTTAGGAAACCTAATTACCAAGGTTGTAGATATAAGTTTAAGGGTTGTCCTAAAAACAATAAAGTTGCAGTTGGAATCGTGGTTTTGGCCAGCTTATTATTGCAAATGGTCAGAGTAGTTCAAGCCTTCATAAGAATAATTGTGGGTAACCACATACTGCTGCTACATACCAACACTCAAACAATTGTTGGGTAAGAATACCCTTAGCTCCACCTCTGGTAACCTAATATCATTACAACATATTGCCATTTCACATTCAGTATTTTCACTTCAAATTTCTAGAATATGAAATTTTGTCATGATCTCCATGGACAACAGGTTAAGCTCCGAATTGTACAAATGTGAATAGTTTAAAACAGCACAAAAGATTAAGTGAACTGAAATCAAACAGATAAAGGATGAAGAACCCACCACATCAACAACTTCCATAGATGAGCATGGCACTCCATCCACTGGCCAATCAATTTTGTGAAGAGAATCTGTAGCAGAATGTGCCCCGGAATCCACAGAACTTCTTGCCGATAAAAACAAAAGCAATTTGCCATCTGGGCTGGAAAAGTTACATTGATCATGTTTTAATTATAATGAGCCATAGTGTAGATAATGGTTCACAATCAGTCAATCAGCCATCAGTAACAATTGCAATAACTAGAACCATTCAAAATCTACTTCTTAACGGACTCCCGTTTATTTGAAGATACCAATTTTAGTAATACGATTGCAGAAAGCATGTGGGAAAAATAAAGTTTCAGTTGTATCTAGGCTAGCACTTCAAGGTAAACCTTGATATAAAAAGATTGTCTTATAGTAGGCAGATGCTTATTTGTTCCCAATCTGAAACTAAAGGAACTGTGCATAAGATACTACCGAAAGAATTCAAATAAAGACAAAACTATGTATCTGAGGAAGAAGGACAAATACCTGAATCTTGGAAAGAAAGCGCTACTAATGCTTTGCGTTAGATTTACCACAGGACAATCTTCAGTTGAATTATCTCTGAAACAATCATACACTCCAAAAATTATACATGTCTATGGATGAGGAATCTAAAAATTTACATGCAGAAAGGCCCGGGCTAATTGGACATAACCATTCAGAAAGAAACTCACTTGATTTCTTGTCCATCAGCTTCTGATCCATAAAGTGGTGCCTTAACTGCATACAAAGCACAGGGTCTGTTATAACAATACACCATACCTAGCTTTCTGGTATCTGCTGACCACCCAACAAAAACCAAATGTTGATGGGATCCACTAATTGGTGGGGCCCAAACAACTTGGCCAACACTCAAACGCTTTTTGATTCCTTTAACAGCTCGTGTCTCTCCACTGCATAGGATAAGACAATTCAAAATAAGTGCCGTCTTAAGAAGAAATCTCTTTACTTTCATATACTGGTAATGAAAGAAACTAAACCAAAAATTACCAGACCTGTTAACATTTATGACAAAGAGTGCAGGTTGCCTTTTTCCAGCATATGTTTCCCCCCATTCCTCCTCCCACTCCCCTTGGCCTTTCCAGTTGCCAAATTCCTTATCAGTGGAACTACCTTTCTTATAGCCCTGAAATGTAAATGTAGGCTTGGAGGGAGATGGCTCCTCAGCAACATAAGCGATGAGAGTTTCATCAGAGTTCCAAGAAATTCCCTGAAACCTGTTCCATTGAAAGATGAACTCTACTAAATCTCAAGAAATCTGGACAAACTCCAGAAGGACTAATGCTCAGAATTGAGGTACAAACTCTACTGCTAATCACTATGTACTCTACTGCTAATCACTAGAGGCACTGTCTAATACACAAGGCTGTCAAATATCATATAAAGAATTCAATAGAAAAACTAAGATCACATGATCAATTACCAGCCATCAGTATATACTGAGCCATGAACAGTTGGGGGAATATGGAATTCCTTTTCTACTTGAGCTGGACCCCAAATTTCGAATTGACAGGGAGAGTCTTTTTCAGGATTACGAACTACAAGAAGCTTTGCACCTGATGGTGATGGTACAATTAGAGAGACTCCCGTCATCTCAATAGGAAATGGGCCCCATTGGAAGTTCACCGATTTGCTACTTTCTTTCGAGATATGAGATGATAGAATAAATTTCCTGCTCTTGTTTGCCATAACGTTTGGTTGACTAAACGAGAACATTGCCTGGGAGCCATTTCCTGTACAAAGATCATGATTAAAAATGGTTGCTGGGCTTTATGTTGGGGAGGAGAAACATATATATGCCTATATAAACATCAAAATAAGCTTGTGTTTAGAAAATGAGATATCGTACCACTGCCAGGTATTATCCATGCCTTGTCAATTCTGGCTATATTAGTGAATTCTTGAAGTAACCTAGACTGTGAAGCATATTCTTCCTCGGTTGTTTCATCTATTCCCAGGGGCAACTCCTTCGTTGGGCTAGCTTTAGAACCATCCATGGTTGAGAATCTTTTACTACAGATTAAATTGCAAAAATATCAATCAGTTACTAAAAACAATCAACAGAAAATGTGGGAATATATCTCTCAATCAGGTATAACACTGATCACGAGCTTTCCTACTTAGCAAAACCATAATCACCTAGAACACATCTTTTCTTCCTAACATCCCCAAAAGTTGACAGTTTCAAAAAAGTAAACATGCCTAAGGACCACAGTTGAACAAAATTTCACTTTCTCGTTTGCCTTCAATAACACAAATGAAAGATAGCATGCCATTCTTCTTCCACAGAATCTAGCACTTGTATATTTTGATAGGGAAGCCAAGAACAAGACTAAGGAAAGCTCCAATGGTTATCAAACAGCCTATCACAAAGCAAAGTAAAAATCTTTGCACGTATCTTCTCACTCTTTTTAATCCTATCATGATCAAATTCTACTTCTATTGGCACTACACAGCATTGCAAGATTTTCGGCTTCAGAAAATCTTCCAAGACAAAATTCTGGGTCACTAAAATTACTCCCTCTTCAATTTAAACTATCCATTCAAACAAATTAATCCCTCATGAACCCACCCAGTGTGGTTTTACTACAATTTAGAATTGTTCAGTTATGCCCAACAATCAATCATCATTTCCAAAACTATGTATTGAACATCCAATCCCAAACACAGCATGCATTGATCCAAAGACAATAATATACAGAATCATGAACAGATGAAACTGGAAAGTGGCAACCACAAAACAACTAAAGCATTCATTTTGAAAGGACCAAGTAACTTAAAGATTGAAACTTTCACCCAAACAAAACGAAATGATCAATACCCAGAAACAAGCAGAATCAAAACAGTGAGGAAAGGCTATATATTTATACAATATATGTATATATGAGACAGAAAAGGTGAGAGAGAGCTTACGTAGAGAGAAGAGAGCGAGAGAGTGTGGGAGTGGAAGAAAGGAGAGATATAATAGGAGGAGGGGGAGGAGGGTATCTTGGAAGAAAGGCGTTGACGCACCAATTCAAGGTGGCATTGGCTTTGCTTAGTACTACTACACTACCCATTATTGCTGCTGACTCATTTTCTATACAAACTCCACCTACGGCTAAGGTAAGGTTTGGATACTTGAATGTGACTTGATCGGCATTTATTAAGTAATCTCAAGATCGTACCATTCACATGACGAGACGGCAATGTACTCTCAAGTAATGCTCGTCAATATGGGTCGGTCCGGTTGGTACAAGCGTAGCTGGGGCTAAAAGTACTCTAAAGTAATGCTCGCTAACGTGGTCGGTCCAGTTGGTATTAGCATAGTTGTGGTTTAGCCCCAATTCAAGTTTGATGAAGTTGCCAACATGTACGTGTCTCACGTCACCATTTCATGAATGAGGTTGTAGGTTTCGCTTAGCGGAGGTGTAAGATAACATTCCTCTCCTCGTGAGTTTGTGGAAATGTACCCTCTTCAGACGGTCCTTGATTTAGTTTGAGGATGTATACTAGGTGCAGAATGGATCGTTGTGCCATCCGACTGATCCGAGGATAATGATGCGACTCATAATATCCTTAAGTCTTCAAGAGCATAGTTTTTCCTTTTGGCCAGAAGATAAGGTTTTCTTGGCTTATTTGGTGAGGATGGGGGGTTGGGAATTGGCCGATTATGCTTTGATTGAAATGAAATAAAATAATTAGTGGCATACTATCTTGCTACACCACTAAATGCTTAAATTTACAGTTTAACAACCTCTATTTGGTTAAAATGACTTCCACTGAAATCTGTATGTGGATTATCATGACAACAGCAACATTGAGAATCTCCCAAACTCCTGCTCATTTAGAACAGATACCTCTTGAACCACACACCAATATTTAGAAAGCTCTCAAAGTCGGATTGCGGCCTGCAAACAGGAATTCGAATGAGATAGAAATTCAACCTTGCACATAGTTTTTACTAATGTAAAAAGTCAAAGCCACATCTGGATCATGTCTTTACCTATCAATTGGATGGTTGTCGTTAGGGAACACAATGACTTTCACAGCAACTCCTTTTTCCTTTAATGCCCGAGCATACTGCAAATTATTAAGATCCACATTACTTTTCTTTATACAGGTAGTCATTATGCATCAAAGGTTCCACACAACTAGGCAGCAAGGAAGAATGAAATTCATAGATTCCAACACTTTCTACTGCTAGTACAAGTAAATATCCAAGCACTTGGTAATGTTGCTAAATCAATAAGTGGATGTTCAACATCTAGTTACTTACTTGCAATCCGCTACAAATTGGAAGGCGGATATCTTGGGCACCCAAGAGAAAAAGGGTGGGTGTTTTGGCCTGCAGAGGGAGCATCATGTTTAAAAAAGTAAGAAATAGCAAACTTTTCAGTAAATCTATCGTCTAAAATGTTCAGTTTGATGACATATGACATCGATGAGTTGTATATTTTAGGCTTCTTGATTAAATGCAAGTGTAATATGTCAGGAATTTCAACCCACTAGAGTAGCTCAGTAGGATATGACCTATCTTTCATTTCAGTTGTTTTGCTTTACATCAATGCAGGTATATTACACAGCAGGCTTAAGCAATTGGCATACATATCATGCATGTTACTCAGCTTTTCCAATGTCTTTGTAGTTTTTCAGAAGGTGAATATCCATGCAGTTAAGGAATTACTTAAACAAAGTAATGTGGGGACAACTGTTATGTCAATTCTGTTTGGTATAAATCTTTTCTCTAGATCTACCTTCTATGCCAATGTTTTCCTATTTAAGAATGAGCTCACTTTTAAGCATAAACTTGCCTACCTTTGAGATATGTGAAATTGGAGATTTGCTGTGAAAGAGAGCCAGATGCTCAGCTGAAGGTGCTTCTGTATATCTATTTTTTCCCTCAGTTCCGTAGGCCTCCACATAGCACCAATCAGGGATGTCTGTTGTTCCAACCATCAATGCCAGGTTACATGCAGGATTCCTTGTAGCTGCTGCGAAAAACTTTTCCGGTGCCTGCATATTTCAGGTACAAGGCTATCAAATTCAAATGCAGAATCACTATCTAAAGCATTCAACCCTGGTGTATATATGTTAAAACACTGGAGGCAAATGAGAAGCCCAAGAATCCAATTCCAAACAGAAGCATCCGATAAGTGAAATATAGATTTTTGTATTAAAAGCACAAACTAGCGGTATCCATAACTTGAAATACACAATAACTAGAAGCGAAATCCATAACTTGATATGCACAACGACAAGAAATGAAACTTTATACAGGAAGATGGTTTTCTGTCTGAAAAATGCACAGATAGTCCTACTTTCTGAAAGCTACACACCTGACCAATCAAGTGAGTTGTTAAAAAGCCACCATGAGAACCACCAAGAACGGCCATTTTGGATGGACTAGCGAGGCCCACGTCAATGACATGATCAATAGCCACCAGTATATCATTCACATCCTGTAGAGAAGAAACTAAGAGTTTAGGAACTTGAAGTCAAACGCTAATACTTCATCGCGGTATACTAACATATGAAACGGCACATGAATAGGATATAATCACATTTGAGAAGAGAACAGGCAAGCTAAGGCACCATGCCAGCTTGCATAGTGAAATAAGATTACCTGGGAGCCAATATTCCCTGGAAGAGATTGAAGTGCTTCCTCACCAAATCCTAGTGAACCTCTAGAATAAGTTAATATCATAACTTGTCAGAAATCAGGAAAGTGAGAGCCAATCCATAAGGATACAAGCTGATATCTAAAGGATCCAAACATATATACACAGGTTTGTCATATGCAGCAAGCATACAATCATTAAATCAACTTTAATCAGACATGTTTGAGTGTAGATATTGCCATTGCAAACGACATTTGGCAAAACTTAGCGAAAGAATCTAACTGTTGGGTAGTCATCAGATATAATTCTGTTGAAAATCAAATAAATTTAGCTGAACATTGACTGAGATAAGAAAGAAGAAGAGAAAGGGATAAATGGAAAATCAGAAGTTACCTATAGTTCACAAGTAACAAGTTGAACCCAATTGCAGAGAGAAATGCTAAGGACTTTGAAAAACTTGACGAAGAAACAGTATGCGGACCTCCATGTATGAATACAATTAATGGATCAAATGAATCACTTCTGTTAGTTTTGGAAGACACAAATATAGCCTCAAAAGGATTTCTAGCACCTGAAAAAGATTGAAGCAGATGAAGGAAATTAAAATCTAATTATTGTATAATAAACAAGAAAAAGAATTGGCATACACTACCTTTTGTTAGGCTATCAGAAACATCCCTGACTGGAATCTTCATTATACTGAACTGAAGAGATGAGAGCAAAGATTCCACCTGTTGCAAACAGACTTCTGTGATATAATTTTGATGCTTTCAAGATAGTCTTGACGTGTAGAAATAATTATAAAACATTCAGAAAGCAAATTGATATACCTTCTCCGAGCATTCGTTTGTGGGGCTTGGTACATCTAACCAATTCCATGCAGTGCTTTTCCTCTCTCTATCAACAAGATAACCGTACTTGATGCGTGGTACATCTACTAGACTGCTAGACACTTCAAAGATCCAACAAGAAGTGGCGATCTTATTATAATTGTACAAAATTGTCTGCCTACTTAGCTGCAAAATAGGGTTTTGATGTTACCAGCAATAATGTTGTCCTCATTCAATGAAAGAGCATTCCATGAAAAGTTTGAATTAGTAGGGCTGATACGTAACACTTCTCCACTGTAAACTCAGATAAACATAACAGGTTAATTACGTGTAGAATCCAAGAGAGTTATATGACTGATGATTATACCTCAACACATTGACAGAAAGTACTACTTGACAGCTGCCCCAGAAGGAAGATATGACCACAGTGCATCCATCAGAAAACCATGGATTACTAAGGAAACTTGAACAGTAAAGTCCAGGGAAGCAACCATCATCCGCGGACATTACAACAGGAATCTTCAGATGTGTACAGTAAGTTAAATGTAATACAGAGGAAGGGAGGGAGATAGACTAATGTAAAATTCAGATAGCATGATTTAAATCATCATAAGTTTTTTGGCTGATATCAAGTTCATGAACCTGAAACCTTACGTTCAAGGAAGTTAAGTTCATGTACAACAGTACAACTATGGTGGATGCTACCTAAAGTTGCTCCCCCAGTGTATAAACTTTAGGCGAGTAAAATTGGCACCCGAAATTGTGAAACCACAACCCCTTTTCCTTTTGCATGACAAAAGGGAGGGGGTTGTGGTTTGCAAAAAGGGGGTGCCCAATTCATCCCCCATACTTAAAGCATTAATGGCAGGTTAGCTATGCCATAAATATGCATGAGAACAACATCAACCTCACAGTTTCAAAATCATTTTATAGTAGAAACCCAGCACACAACTGGTATCTAGTAATAAATGTAACCTATCATGTATGATGTATACATGTTTCACATTCATGATTTGTAATCCAAGAATTCTTCAATGTAAGCTTGTAGAAGTTTACACACATGCTAATAAAAGAAATGTCTTTCATAATTTGCAGGCACAACAAATTATGCCAAGAATGGCACGAAAGTCAGTAGCTCAAAAGAACCCAAGAAATTGATGACTCGAATCAAATAGATGAAAGATGAAGGTCTCACCACATCAAAAATTTTAGCAGATGAGCATGGCACCCCATCTATCGGCCAATCCATTCTAAGGAGAGAATCTGTTGCAGAATGTGCCCCAGACTCCACTGCACTTCTTGAAGATAAAAACAACAGCAGTTTTCCATCTGGACTGGAAAAGTTACACTCATCATCTTACAAGAAGCCATCAAGTAGATAATGATTGAGACAATCAGCTATATGGTAGATAATTAACAAATGAAACAATGATCACAATTGCCATTCTGCTTTTCCTGAATGGCGCTTACGATAACCTTAAAATTTCGTTTATAAAAGTGAAAAAAAGACAAGAAATGTCAGAAAAACAAACTTTCAGTTCTATCTGGGTTACCAATTTTAGATGAGTCGACCAAGTTTAGATGGCGTAGCAAAAACGTATTCCAGAAGAGATATTTATTTAACAACCAAAAGTAGATTTTCAGAAACCTAAAAAGGAACTTAGTGTAAGATATCAGACTAAATTAGGTAAAACAAGCAGGTTACAGGCTTCTGTAAAATATGAACAAAAGCAACACCAAGCATCCGAGGAAAAAAAATACAGTACCTGAAACGTGGATGGTAGGCACTGCTTGTGCTTTGAGTCAGGTTTACCACAGGGAAATCTTCAACAGAATTATCTCTGCAACTGTGGAGGAATTCAATAAGTTGAAACAAGTTACATGCAGAAGGCCGCAGCTAAATTGGCTTAAGCATACATAAAGCAACTCACATGATATTTTGTCCATCTTCTGATACACAAAGTGGTGCCTTAACTGAATACAAAGCACAGGGCCTGTTATAACAGTACTTAATGCCAAGCTTCCTGGTATTTGCTGACCACCCAACAAAAACCAAAAACTGATGTGATCCTCTAACTGCTGGTGCCCACACAACCTGGCCAACACTCAAATGCTTTTCAATTCCTCTAACAGCTTGTGTCTCTCCACTGTGCAGCACAGTCAAAATCCTAATAATTTTTCCATCTAGAGAAGAGATCTCTTTGTCCTAGTACTCATAGAAACTAGACCAAAATGTACTAGACCTGTTAATGTTGATGACAAAGAGTGCAGGCTGCCCTTTTCCAACATAGGTTTCCCCCCATTCCTCCTCCCATTCTCCTTGACCTTTCCAGTTGGCGAAATTCTCATCGGTGGTACTACCTTTCTTGTAGCCCTGACAAGTAAATGTTGGCTTGGACGGAGATGGTTCCTCAGCAACATAAGCAATGAGAGTTTCATCAGAATTCCAAGAAATTCCCTGAAACCTGTATCATTGAAAGATGGACTCTACGATATCTCAGTAAATTTAAACAAACTCCACAACGACTAATGCTGAGAGTTTTGGTAGACTCTACAGCTAATCATTAGAGACATGGATACACTTTCTAATGCATAGGGCTAAGATTACATATCATATAAAGCAATAATAAGAAAAACTTGAAACCATAGATACACCAGTACCAAGATATTTCCTGAAACCTGGTACCACTGGAAGTTGAAATTTACTACATCACAGAAATTGTTGACAAAAGCTAGAAGGAGTAATGCTCTAAAATTGAGGTACAAACTCTAGGACTAATCAGGAGACATAGATACAAAGTATCTTGTACGTAAGGCTAATATCATATATCATATAAAGCAATTATCAGAAAGAATTCTCATCAATTACCATTCATCAGCATATACTGAGCCATGAACAGACTGTGGGATATGAAATTCTTTTTCAACTTGAGCTGGACCCCAAATTTCAAACTGACAGGGAGCTTCATATTCAGGATTCCGAACTACAAGAAGCTTTGCACCTGACGGTGATGGAACAATTACAGATACTCCTGTCATCTCAACTGGAAATGGGGCCCATTGAAAGTTTACCGAGTTGCTAATTTCTCTCGAAATGTGAGAGGATAGAATAAATTTCCTCCTCTTGTTTGCCAAAAGATTTGGTTGACTGATTGAAAACATTGCCTGGGAGCCATTTCCTGTACAAAGATCGTGATTACGAATAAAAGTATGCTTTTAAATCGTAGAGGAGAAACACAAATGTATATATCAAGTGTACACAATCTTAAGGAAAATGAGATATCTCATATCATACTACTGTCAGATTTAATCCATGCCTTGTCAATGCTGGATACACTGGTGAACTCTTGAAGTAATCTAGACTGTGATGCATATTCATCCTCAGATATTTCATCTATTCCCAGAGGCATCTCCTTCAATGGGACAGCTCTAGAACCATCCATGGTTGAGAATCTTCAACTGCCGATTAGATTGACATGAAATCAATCAATTACTAGAAAGCAATCAACAAAAGATATGAGAACATGTCTGCTAGTGCTAGGTGTATTGAAAAAAAAATACTAGTTCATAGTTGAGACGGTCAGTAGCTTTGCTAATTAAGGAAAGATACATAATCACCCAGAACACAAGTTGGATGGTTTATGCTTATGGATGGTTCTTCAGGGGAGACCGAAATTGGAAAGATATCAAATTCTACTCGGCAATTAGTATATTCACCTTTCACACTACATAGATTGTAGGATTTTCATCTTCTGAAAATCTTGAGGGCCACTGTGGGTCACTGAAACTACTCCATTTTCACTTTACTGTTCCCATATTTCATAACAACTCCATACCCACAATTTCATCATTGCATTTAGATTGAAATCCAGGTACTAAAATACTTGGTGAAATCCAGAATTATCTAGTAACGCCCAACACCCAATGATCCAAATACAAATTATGTATTCACAACCCTCCATTACTTCAAGATTCCTAAAGCTCATGTAACTCAAAGATTTTCTACTTTTACTTCTAGTTCAAAAAAGATTCATACTTTATCGCAATGAAAATGAAAAGAAAAACAAAACCAAAACCAAAACAGAACAAGCAGAATCAAAGCATTGAGCAAAGTGACATAGATATAGAGCTAAAAGCCTAAAAATGCACACAGAAGTGATCATAGTGTAGAGTAAAAGAGAGAGAGCTTGCTTGTAGAGAGAAAGAGAGTCAGAGAGGTTATGAGTCTGGGAGCAACTGAGAACAAAATCAACTGATAGAGAAGAGTGCAGGAGTACAAGAAAGACTCCCAGTCTTTTAGTACTGACCAAAAAGAGAAAAGAATCTTTCTAGTACGTGGCAAACTATAACTTGCTTTTGTCTAAACTGTTGTGCACCGCGACTGATTATAGCATTTCCCTCTTTTCCCTCTTCCGTTATATAAACGAGGGCGCGTTTCGCCTGGTTCGATCAACAATGGTCTAGTCTTATTCAAACATATGTACATACATTTGTTTAGTAAATATTTATTCATTAGTATTTTCTGAATTGGTTTTGATTCTATTTTGCGGGACACCAACTCTGGTTAGAGCAATTTTTACTCGTGGCCTTAGAGTTGGGATATCATAGATAGTATACTGTTCTCTTGTATTACTATAGCACCAAGTTTAATGGCTCTAGATGTGAAAAATCAGAATGAGCCTAGATGTGAAAAATCAGGCTTTGCACTGTATTAGTGGCTCCTATTTGGCAAATTACTCTTTAACACCTTAGTATGTGGTAAAATGAAATTTCTCTTGAATTACATAAGATCTTGACTATGGGATTTTGTTCTGTTAAATGTAACTTGTTAAGTATTCCCTGGTATAGTTATAGGGAACAGGTGATAACCAGTCCAGTGTTGTGACTGTAACTTGGGTTAAATTGGGAAATGGAAAGGATTGGATGTATCTTTGAGAACTACAATGGTGTTCAGGTGAACTGTAACTTGGATGTATCATTAGGAGAAAGTTATGTTCTTGATTTGTGGGAGTCAGTATTGGTTGCATACTTTCTCCTCTATTAGTCTAGACCAGAAGGCTGCTGTGGTTTGAGCTCTTATGGTTTTCATCTATGTTTTATCTTCCTTTTGAGTTTTTTCTTCCTGTTTTTTTGTTTTCGTGTTGCTTCTTGTTGCTTTCCTTTCTTGATTATGCTAGCCTCTTATCAAGACAACCTCATCAATCTCTAATATAAAATAAAATTAGAAAATGGGCACTGCACTTTTTAAGTTATAACGATCGATGCTCAAGAATGTGAGCTCAGAATGTGAGTCTGGTGCCTTCTCTGCAGTTGAGTTTGCTCAGAATGTGAACAAATGCGATAACGGAACTCTTTTATTACAAAAACTGTTATTTTGAGTTTTTGACTGCATCGTCTCTGGTCCAGAAAACTGATGGGGATCAAAACTTATCAAATGAAAGGACCTATTATTTTGTCGGCAGCAGTCTCTACAAGCATTAAGTAGCGTACTTATCTACCATCCATCACAGTCATGGATACATAATTTACTGAAGCCGTATTCAAACTGGTATCTGCAGGTAATGTAGTTGACCCAGCTTCACTTCTTGAAATAGTGTATGCAGGTTGCTTTGGATCAGGCAAATGTGTGACATCACTTGTAAGCATCGATATTACTTCTGACATGTTAGCTCTATCCTCTGCATGCTCTTGAACACATAGGAGACCTACCTGAATAAATTTTAAAACTTCCTCTTTAGACCCCGAGTCAAGTGATGTGTCCTTTATCTCCAGGGTATGTCCTTGTTTCCACAATTCCCAGGCCTGCAACATTAGTTTGTGATGCAAGTACTTGAGTTTTTCTGCTCTAGTAGAAATTGACTGAAAAGTTTGATTTATTATCATAACTTACAAGTTCGATAAGGCAGAGACCAGTAGATGAAAGAAAATTAGTGTTCTTTTTGCCACTTATAATCTCCAACAGTAGAACTCCAAAACTATAAACATCAGACTTTTCAGAAAAAACGCCCATCATGGCATACTCTGGAGACATGTAACCACTGCAAAAATCATTATATCAAGCTTTGAAAGATGACTATTCAGGAAAATTTGTATATGTAAATCAGTATATATGTGTCATGGAGTTGTTCTAAGAGTGAAAATTTTCTTTTACTTACTATGTTCCAACAACTCTAACTGTATTTGCCATAGATTCATTCTGTCCGAAAATCCTGGCCATTCCAAAGTCTGAGATCTTAGGGTTCATATTTTCATCAAGCAGAATGTTACTAGCTTTCAGATCTCTGTGTATGACTCTAACTCTAGAATGCTTATGAAGATAGAGAAGTCCTTGTGCAATTCCTTCGATGATGCTTACCCGTCTTTGCCAGTTCAATTGCCTCCTTCTAGTGGAGTCTGCAATAAAGTAGTTCATAAAATGCTAATAGAGGTCAAAACCTTAATCAAATACAAGACACCAATGAAAGAAATTACATATGAAGGGGGAAGAGGGGAGTTTCTGTATATGAAAGAAATTGTGGACAAACCAAATAGGAACGCATCCAAGCTCTTATTCGCCATAAATTCGTAAATCAGAATCTTTTCTTCTCCTTGAATGCAACAACCCAACAGCCTAACAAGATTACTATGTTGAAGCTCAGCTATAAGTGTAATCTCATTCATGAATTCTTCTAGTCCTTGTCCTGAACTTCTGGCGAGTCTCTTTACCCCTACCTGTTCCCCATCTGGTAATACCCCCTGTAGTTGCGCATGATATTAGTTTCAGGTGCTAATATTCAGATTGCCATATACTGTTTGATAATCTTGGATTTGCCTTTCCAGCCAAATGGAAGAAGACAGGACTATATATATTTATACCTTGTAAACAGGTCCAAAACCACCCTGTCCTAGCTTGCTGGCAGATGAGAAGTTATCTGTTGCAGCCACTACTTCTGAAAAACTGAACATCTGAAAGTTCTGTCCTATTCTTTCACCTATTTTGAGCTTGTACATGTGGCCGAATCTGGTAAATTGAGATCTCAACTCTTCTAATCCTTGTTCCTGGCCTATATCCCATTTATCTAAATAGTTAGCTGCGTCCAATTCATCAGAAAATTGCCATGAAGATCATATACGGTTTCTACTTACCAGTGTGTTTCATGAGTCTGAGCTTTCTTTTCTTTATGTAGCATAAGTAACATACTAGCAATGCCATGAAAAATATAAGACCTATGATGCACCATATCCACCATTTTTTCTTTATATCTTCTGTTAAATCGCTCGTTTTGCTTTCTTCTGCAGGTAATAACGATATTAGTCAAGTACTTGGAGTGGTTGAGAGCTGATCAATCAGGTAACAGAAACCCTCCATTGCCCTCAACTTCCTTAGTTTATCAGTTAAGTACATCTCTATGGTGTAAAAGAAATAATTCAAAAAAGCAGAGGGCTAAATCAGTGCACAATGCAAAGGAAGAATGACAATTTTAAAGTGCTTCAGATAAACACAGTAGCTATATATGCATACCTTTGCTATTATTAAATATGTTAAGGACATAAGTAGCATCAAAGTAATCATTGGCGACAAATCTCGCTGCTCCACTCATAAATACACACCCAGTGCCATTGGAATAAATACTTTTGAAACCAATGCAGGAGCAGTCACTCCAGCAAGTGGCATGGCAATCACTAATGGTCATGTTAGTATTGTTATCATGCTTTAGAATTTCAGTTCCATCAAAATAGCCTCTTACTGGTACAAGTCCATCCGAGTCATTCCTGCATTCTGAGGGCTTCTCCTCTATGCACAGGGCTCCAGGATTATTCAAGTTGAATGTGCATGCACTAGCTTCTGTTCTCTCCCATGTAGTACCGTTGACAGTTAAAATGTACTGCATGATTTGGCCCCAAGCATTCAGTTCCCACCTTGAGATAGTAGACCTGTTTTTAGCAGTATAAGAAAAGTACTTATCTTCCTTGTTTGAAACAAAAGTAAACTCAAACAGATCAACCCTTCTTGTCATTTCAGGAGCATTTTGAAAAGATCCATTTTCCCAGACCCCACTGCTCCAGTATACTTCATCTCGTCGCCAGATGATCAATTGGTTGGTGCTACCAGGATCAATGCCAAGCCTGAAAGCACCTGGTGCAGGTATTTGATCGCTGATCCAGGAAGAAATAGTCCAATTCTGTCCAGCCTTGACATTCATGCCCAATTTCATTCCAGGTAACAATGTGTTGGTTGGATGGTCAAAGCTTTCCCATATAACATTTCCAGCTGTTGCATTAGTAGCTAGTACTTCTCCCAAGACCAAATTTCCACTATCTAATAAGGAGAGAGTCACATTACCAGAAACTGTTTTATTAGGATCTGAGACAGATACTTGGCCTCCACCATGAATGAGCTTCAATGTTGCATCACTAGCTAATGCAAATACCCCTGATGTATCACTGATCGGAGTTTCTGGATTGGCTACCCACACTGCATCTGGATCATTTGGTAGTTTGTAGTACCATACTCCCAAGTAACGGTTACTTGTAGCACCGAAAATGCTTGAGTTGCCGGGACTGAAGAAGCCTAACTTGAACAAACCATTTTCGGAAACAAGATAATCACCGTCCTGGTCGCTTAGCTGTTGGCCTTGCTTGAGTGTAGCATTATGTGTTTGTGCATGAGAAGAAGAAAGAGAATGCATGCAGAAACATGAGAAAAAGAGGAAGACAATGCTTCTTAGTTTGGCCATTGACAATGCTTCCAAACTTGAAACTTGTGTTAGCCTTGAGTCCTTATCCCCAGAATTTCGTAAGTCATTGCTCTCAGTTTTTCTTCCTGCCGACTACTTGTTGTTCAATTATAACACGCAGTTGTCCATGTGACAGCAATTTGTTTGACATGTTGCCTTTGTCTAAGATTATCTAAATGATTGTGGTCTATTTCAGGTGAAGGGTCAAAACCATCACACATACAGTGAAGCATAGCATGCATTCTTTCTTTGTAACATCCACGTGCCTGGTCCAACGGCCGCCACCGTGAATTGACCGGTGCTTCAGCAAAGTCAATGCCATCGGAAATCAATTGTCGTACATGTTTGCCTTGAAGTAATTGGCGTTCAGCACATGTTAGAGGCATACTATCTTGCTAAACCACCAAATGTTCAAATTTACAATGACATCCTCTGGTTAAAATGACATCCTCTGAAATCTGTATGTGGATTGAATGTAACTTTGATATATAGGACCTTCATGATGTGTCAGTATTTGCATGACAACAGCAACATTGAGAAGCTCCCAAACTCCTGCTCCTTTAGAACAAGTATCTCTTGAACCACACACCAGTATGTAGAAAGCTCTCAAAGTCGGATTGCGGCCTGCAAACAGGAATCCGAATGAGATGAAAATCCAACCTTGCACATAGTTTTTACTAATGTCTTTACTTGTCAATTGGATGGTTGTCTTTAGGGAACACAATGACTTCCACAGCAACTCCATTTTCTTTTAATGCCCGAGCATACTGCAAATTATCAAGGTCCACATTACTTTTCTTTACACGAGTATAAGAGCATTCGTTATGCATCATAGCTTCCACACAACTAGGAAACAATAAGATTCATACATTCCAACTGTTTTTGAATTTGTACCTCAATTACTTTCTACTGCTAGGCAGCCAATACAAGTATATATCCAAGCACTTCGTAATGTACCTCAATTACGGAATTACCGACACAAAGTAATGTGGCGACAACTGTTATATCAATTCTGTTTGGTTTAAAATGTTTCTCTAGATCTACTTTCTATTCCACTGACTGTCCTATATATTAGAAGAAGCATAAACTAGCCTACCTTTGAAATATGTGAAATAGGAAATTTGCTGTGAAAGATAGCCAGATGCTCCGATGAAGGTGCTTCTGTATATCTATTTTTGCCGTCAGTTCCATAGGCCTCCACATAGCACCAATCAGGGATGTCTGTTGCGCCAACCATCAATGCCAGGTTGCATGCAGGATTCCTTGTAGCTGCCGCACAAAACTTCTCCGGTGCCTGCATGTTTCAGGTACAAGGTTATCAAATTTCAATGCGATATCACTTTCTAAAGCATTTGATCCTGGTGCACATATGTTAAAAAGCTGGAAGCGAATGAGAAGCCCAAGAATCCAATCCCAAACAGAAGCATCCAATAAGTGAAATTAGATATTTGTATATAAAACCACAAACTACTGGTATCCATAACTTGAAATGCATAATGACAAGAAATTAAATTGTATACACGAAGATGGTTTCTGTCTTCATTCTGGATGAACAGATAATCCTGCTTTGTGAAAGCAACAAACCTGACTATTCAAGTGAGTTGTAAAAAAGCCACCATGAGAACCACCAAGAACAGCCATTTTGGATGGACAAGCGAGCCCCACATGTCAATGACATGATCAATAACCACCAGCATATCATTCACATCCTGTAATTTCAGAGTTTAGGAAATAGAAGTCAAACAAATGGTAATATACTTCACTGCCAGGTAGAAATTAATTATATAACATTCAGAAAGCAAATTGATAAACATTCTCCAAACATTCGTTTGTGGAGCTTGGTACATCTAACCAATTCCATGCAGTGCTTTTCCTCTCTCTATCAACAAGATAACCGTACTTGATGTGTGGTACATCTACTAGACTGCTAGACACTTCAAAGATCCAACAAGAAGTGGAGATCTTATTATAATTGTACAAAATTGTCTGCCTACTTGGCTGCAAAAATAGGGTTTTGATGTTACCAGCAATAATGTTGTCCCCATCCAATGAAAGAGCATTCCATGAAAAGTTTGAATTAGTAGAGCTGATATGTAGTACTTCTCTGCTGTAATATCAGATAAACATGACAGGTTAATTATGTGTAGAATCCACGAGACTTATATAATCGATGATTATACCTCAACACATTGACAGAAAATAATACTTGACTGCTGCCCCAGAAGGAAGATATGACCACAGTGCATCCATCAGACAACCATAGATTACTAAGGAAACTTGAACAGTAAAGTCCAGGGAAGCAACCATCATCCGCACACATTACAACAGGAATCTTCAGATGCAGTGTAATTTTAGGGTAATACAGAGGAAGGCAGGGAGATAGAGTAAAGTAAACTCATGTGACCTGCTTTTAAATCATCAAAAGAATTTCTGGCTGATATCAAGTTCATGAAACTAAAATCTATCATTTAAAGGAGCTAGGTTCATATACAACTACGGTGGATGCGACCTAAAGTTGCTCCCCCAGTGCATAAACTTAAGGGGAGTGAATTGGCATCCCATTTTCCTTTTCCACGAGTATTTGAAGCATTAATGGCAGGTTAGCTATGCCATAAATATGCATCATAACAACATCAAGCTCCAAGTTTCAACACAGCATATCATTGTTGTAGAAACCCAGCAAATTCTTGTCCAGCATACCACTGGTATTCAGTAATAATGTAACCTACTACGTATTCCTATTTCACATTCATGAATTTCAATCCAAGAATTCTTGAATGTTAGGTTGTAAAAGTTCGCACCACTACAAGGAATTAAAAGAGCATACATGCACATGATAATAAATAGATCTTTTTTCAGAATTTACAGGCACAACAAGTTAAGCCAAGAATTGCATGAAAGTTAGTGGCTTAAAACAACCCAAGCAATTGATCACTCAAATTAAATAGATGATAGATGAATATCTCACCACATCAAAAAATTTAGCAGATGAGCATGGCACTCCATGCCAATCGATTATATGCAGAGAATCTGTTGCAGAATGTGCCCCAGACTCCACAGCACTTCTCGAAGATAAAAACAACAGCAGTTTTCCATCTGGACTGGACAAGTTACACTAATCATCTTACAAGCAGCTACCAAGTAGATAATGATTGAGACAATCAGCTATATATATAGTAGGTAACAACTGAAACAATGATCACAATTGCCATTCTGCTTTTCCTGAATGGCGTTTTATGTTAACCTAACTACTTCAGTTACAAAAGTGAAAGAAGGAAAGAAATGACAGAATAAAAAGCTTCCATTTCTATCAGGGCTAGCAATTCAAGATAAATCATGATGTAGCGAACTTGTATTCCGGTAGAGAAATATTTTCCAAGTACCAAAAGAAGATTCTCAGAAACCAAAAAAGAAACTCAGCGTAAGATATCACAGTGTACGAGTATGAACAAAAGAAAAACTAAGCATCTGAGGGAAAGATAAAATACCTGAAACGTGGATGGTAGGCACTACTACAATAAATCTTAAAACAAGTTACATGCAGAAGGGCTGGGCATAAGCGTTCAGAAAGCAACTCACTTGATTTTTTGTCATCAGCTTCTGATGCATACGGGTGCCTTAACCGCATACAAAGCACAGGGCCTGTTATAACAGTACTTAAGGCCAAGCTTCCTCGTATCTGCTGACCACCCAACAAAAACCAAATAGTGATGTGATCCTCTAACTGCTGGCGCCCACACAACTTGGTCAACACTCGAATGCTTTTCAATTCCTCTAACAGCTTGTGTTTCTCCACTGTGCAGCACAGTCAAATTCCTAATAAGTTTTCCATCTGGAGAAGAGATCTCTTTGTCCTAGTACTCATAGAAACTAAACCAAAATGTACAAGACCTGTTAATGTCAATTACAAAAGAGTGCAGGCTGCCCTTTTCCAACATAGGTTTCCCCCCAGTCCTCCTCCCATCGGTGGTACAATCTTTCATGTGGCCCTGACATGTAAATGTTGGCTTGTAAGGAGATGGCTCCTCAGCAACATAGGCGAACAGAGTTCATCAGAGTTCCAAGAAATTCCCTGAAACTTGCAGCATTGAAAGATGAACTCTACTAAATCTCAATAAATATAGACAAACTCCAGAAGGACTAATGCTCAGAATACAAACTCTACTGCTCATCACTAGAGACATAGACACACTTTCTATTTTTCTAATATATATAAGGCTAGCATCATATATCATAAAAACCAATGATCAGAATAATTAGAAATTGTAGACACACATTACCAACATTTTCCCTGAAATCTGGTACCATTGGAAGATGAACTTTACTACATCTCAGATATCGTAGACAACAGATAGAAGCACTAATACTCAGAAATTGAGGTACAAACTTTAGGATAAACAGTCAAGACATAGATACACAACGTATCTTGTAAACAAGGCTAATATCATATATCATACAAAGCAATTATCAGGAAAGAATCGTTATCAATTACCATTCGTCAGCATATACTGACAGGAAGCTTCATCTCCTGGATTCGGAACTACAAGAAGCTTTGCACCTGATGGTGATGGAACAATTACAGATACTCCTGTCTTCTCAATTGGAATAGGAACTTTACCGAGTTGCTACTTTCTTTCGAAATGTTAGAGGATAGAATAAATTTCCTCCTCTAGTTTGCCAAAATATTTAGTTGGCTAATGAAAAACATTGCCCGGGAGCCATTTCCTGTACAAAGATCATGATTGCAAATTGGAGTATGGGCTTCAAATCAGAGAGGACAAACAAAAATGTACATATCATTGTATACAATTTTAGGGAAATGTGATATCATACTAGTGTCAAATTAATCCATGCCTTGTCAATGATGGATGCATTGGTGAACTCCTGCAGTAATCTAGACTGCAAAGCATATTCATCTTTATTTGTCTCATCTATTCCCAGGGGCAGTTCCTTCATTGCGACAGCTTTGGAACCGTCCATCATTGAGTCTAATACTACAAATTAAATTTACAGTGAGACCAATTAGCTAATACAACACAATCAACAGAATGTACGGGAAGAAAATACTAGTTCATAGTTGAGATGGTCAGTAGCTTTTCTAATCGGGGGATTTCATTATACACCCAAATCCACATATGCTTATGGATGGTTCATCCGGGGAGACCAAAATTGGAAAGTTATCAAATTATACTCGGCAATTAGTATATTCACCTTTCGCGCTACATAGATTGTAAGATTGTCAGCTTCAGAAAATTTTGAGCGCCACTGTGGGTCACTGAAATTACTTCCCATATTTTACAATAACTCCATCCCCACAATTTCATCATTGCATTTATTTTGAAATTCAGGTACTAAATGACATGATGGAATCCAGAAATGTTTGGTCAGGCCTAACACCCAATGATACAAATACTCTCACTAGAAAAGATCAATTACCCAAAGTATGTATTCACAACCCTCTACTACTTCAAGTCTTCAACATTTCTAAAGCTCATGTAACTCAAAGATTTCTAATTTTACTTCTAGTTCGAAAAAGATATATACTTTACCGCAATGAAAATGAAAAGAAAAATAAAAACCAAAACCAAAACAAAACAAGCAGAATCAAAGCATTGTGCAAAGTGACATAAAGAGAGAGCAGATGAACTAAAAATGCACACAAAAGTGATCAGAATGTAGAGAGAGAGAGAGAGAGAGAGAGAGAGCTTACTTATGAGTCTGGGAGCAACTGAGAACAGAATCAACTGATAGAAAAGAGTGCAGGAAATTCAGGAATACAAGAACTGTAACTAGCCCTTGTTTAAAAAGAAATTAATCTTTCTAGTACGTGGCAAACTATAACTAGCCCTTGTTTAAACTGTTTGGCACCTCAAGTGATTATAGCATTTCCCTCTACCGTTACAGAAAACGAGCGCGTGTTTTGGCTAAGCTAGAGCCAATCTCAGATCGCTGCCAAACTCAAATTTCTCTATGCCACTCATGTTGTACTACTAGAGCAAAGCAAGTTATGTTGTAATTTGTAGAACAATGAAAGTAATCGATACTCATTGCTAGTGAGGTGTATGTCTGAATACACATAGTAGTGATGACTCGTGTTTGTTATTCGGAGACTCACGTTTTTTCTAGTACATGGCAAATTATATGGAGACTCGTATTATTCGGAGACTCATGTTTTTATTTGAAAGTCTCTATTCACACCTCACAATTATTGCAAATTGGGTTTAGGCATAATTTCAACTAGGGTTCAGGTATAATGTCCCTCAATTGTATTCAACTGTCTCATAAATTAGGGTTAGAGCTTTGTCTACACAGGAGAAGATTCACCAAGTTCAAAACTGCTGGAATCGCTGAGATTGAACCTGATCCCAACCAAGAGTGTTGCATTGTATCATTGATCATGGTAACTGACTTATCGATCATCGATAAAGACCTCCTTAGCCAAGAAGCGAAAGCGTGCATATATACACACACATATATATTGTTTATTAAATTAATATGTATTCATTAGTATAGTTTCTAAATTGGTTTTGATTCATTTAGCACAATGATAGTATTCTGCGCAGCGCCTATTCTGTATATAGCAATGTTTTTTAAATTAGGATATCATAGATGGTTCCATGTGGAGGGTTATATATACTTTAGATGTCGCTGCAAGAGGGGAGAGTTTCCTCTTTACTTTCACTTAGGAAAGAAACATTCAACATGTGAAAATAGGAGGACCTTAGGGATTTCAACACGCCATGATTCTTCTCAATGACTACAATATTCTGTATATAGCAATGTTTTTTAAATCAGGATATCATAGATGGTTCCATGTGGAGGGTTATATATACTTAATTTAGATGTCGCTGCAAGAGGGGATTGTTTCCTCTTTACTTTCACTTAGGAAAGAAACATTCAACATGTGAAAATAGGAGGACCTTAGGGATTTCAACACGCCATGATTCTTCTCAATGACTACAATGGCTTTGGTGATATTATGGCTTTGAAATGAGACTTCTTATAGATCTGGGTGGTGATTTCAGTGATCCTTAATCGAACTAACAATCTGTCTACTTTGTGATATCATTGGGGATAACTGCTTGTTGACAGGGCTACTGTGCGTAGAGGAGAAGCTAGGGTTAGGATTTTTCAATCCATGACCTTGTTCGGCTTGATCGAAAAGTAGGGTTTCCCTGTCATGCTGCACTTGCTATATGATCAACCTTGGAGGATACCCTTATCCAAGGGAGGTAGAGGACGATACGACTTTGACGACTGAGGTTAGGGCTAAAGCAGGTCCAAGCATTCATGCCCTAGTTTTTTGGGGCAATTGTTCCTCCAGTTATCTCTCGTACTCTACTTTCGTCCTTCAGATTTCCTCCCATGGTATAAAATAGATCAATCTAAATCTGAGAACTCCCATCGAAGAGACCGAGTTCTAAGATGGCTGGTGTTGCTCGGTAGCGTGAGGATTCACCTATGGAGGAGAACTAGCCAGAGGATGGGAAGTAGACCAAGCAGAGCCCTGCTTTGGCTCTAGTGAACTTGCAGCCCACTGACCTAGGTTTGCAACTTTAGAAGAAGGACTGATTGACGTGGTGGTCTGTATTGCTTTAGTTTTATATTTGTATCAGCTTTAGTTTGATCTTACAGATCATGTTGTCAAGTACTGCATTTTTATCATGACATGTTTTATCGAATAACTAGCTATCTATGTTTAATACTACTGTACTTCTACAGTTCTACTAGTTTGTGAAATTTTGAAAACTTGTATTGGTGATTTGAAGTTAGGATATAACAATAATCATTTGATTATAAATTGAACGATGATAATCAAAATTTTCTAGCAAAAATTAGATGAAATAATATATAAAAAGAGGTACTAAATAGTAAATATATATTAATTATATTAAATAATAGAATATTTCATATATTAAGGGCATTTTAGGCAATTTGGGATGTGTATTAAGTATAATACTGAAATGAAAAACTTGATAGGTGGTGTATTAAGTAAGGGGTGTGTATTAAGATAATAGGAGTGTGCATTTAAAATTTCTCAAGAAAAAAACAACGACAAAAAATAAAAAACAAGGCCCCCGTATCAAAACCGAAATGAGAAAAAAAGTTTTCGTTCAATTAAATTTCAAAGCTCTGGTTTGAATTTGGTTGGAAGATATAGAAGCATATGAAGACAAAAGATTGAGGTGAGTGTTGTAATGAGGAGAAGAGAAAGAGTGTTTGAGAGAGAGAGAGAGAGAGAGAGAGAGAGAGAGAGAGAGAGAGAGAGAGGAAGAGAGGAGAGAGAGAGAGAAGAGAGAGATAGAGAGAGGAGAGAGAGAGAGAAGAGAGAAATCAGTATATAACTGAAATTTTTCAAAAATGGGGTAATGGATTACATTACCTACTTCTTTTTTTTCAACCTGTATGATTTCAATTTGTGTTGCGTTTTCTTTCTCAGTCTACAAGGTAATCTATTTCAGTAAAGTATTCCATTAAAGGTAATCAATTTGAAACCCAACAATTCCAAAATTCTCTTTCGAACAAGAACAAACCCAAAATTCTAGATCATGATCCCACAAGAACAGAAATATTCCATATGAATTTGAAACCCAACAATTCCAGAATTCTAATTCGAACAAGAACAAACCCATATTCTAGATCATGATCCCAAGAACATTAATATTCCATTTCTCATACTCTCTAAAACAAAATTCTAGATAAGAAATAGATTGAATATCGATATTCAAGCTCAAGAAAAAGTGCAGGTATTTGAGAAAAGGTGGTTTAGATTTGGTGTTTGAAAGTGACCGCCGATTGATCTGGAATCTAAACATTGGGGGAGGGGGGGGGGGGGAAGAGTGAACCCAACCTCTCAATTCCACAATCACGACGGCGACATGTCTGCTTCTCTCCGACGACATCGTTTCTCTCTTCTCTCACCTCCAACGGTGGCGCTGCTCTCTTCTCTTTGTCTCTCGCCTCATCTCTGACAATAGTGCTTCTCCCTTCTTGTTCTCTGGCGACGCTTCTCCGAAATTGGAACAAGTAAATCATGACGCCGTGTAGGGGGCGACGACCAAGTTGAATGTCGTCAATACAGCAACTACAATCTCAGAAATTCAAAGTCAAAACTCACCCTTTAAAAATGTGAAAGGGTATATTAGTCATTTTTTGAAAAAAAAATCTGTCGTTATTTTTTTTAACGGAACTAACGACTTCATATACTACTATTCGATCAGGTTAAGAACGTGAGATACCGTTCTGAAGTTTTTCAAAGTTGAGATACCAAATGTTAACTTCCGTAAAAGATGAGACACTATTTAGACAATTTTTCTGAAAATAATCACTTTAAAAAACGCAAACCCTCAAAACCGTATCTCAGGTTCTTGTCTCAACTAAAAATTGGTATTTCAAGTTCGGGGTAAGACACGAGATACGGTTTTAAATTTTTTTTAAATGAGATGCCCAAAAATTAACTCAGATCAGACACCCAAGAAAAAAAACATGAAGGTCATTCATTCAAAAGTGGTGAGCCGTTTCTTATCTTTGACCGAACCAAATACAACAAAGAAACAGATATTCAGCGGAGCGGGGTTAAACGAAAAGCAAAGAGAACTAAATACAGTAGAAATTCAGACCTTCAACCCATCGTGGAATCAGGAATGCGATCAGACGGAGGTTGGCGTAATCAATTCCGACAATATATAGATTCGGATCTCCCATCGAGATGATTGAGTTTGCGACAGAGATGAAGATTGCAACAGTCGGGCGCATAAAACAAAATTGGGGCAAGAACAAGCAAGCCGTGCTACAAAAGAATTAGGTATGATCGATTAAATCCAGTAAGCGGATCATCGTTGGATAGCACAGAGATGGTCATCTTCATGCCTCACAACGTTGCCTCACCTTACCCAATTAGATCTCCCCCTCCCTCCTACACAGAACTGAGTGCATGATGTTTATTAAGAAATTGGGGATTGCTGTAGTTTAATAAGGATGGAGGCGTTGGATAATCCAGTCAGTATTTCAAGATAAGCACAAATTAGAATTGCAGAATTAAGGATAAAGAAGATAAGGTTGATCGATCAGGTCATACAATGGGTAATCTCCTTTCATTTCCTTCCCTAAAGCACCGATGCAGAAGAAACCCAGAACAAAACAGAGCACCTCAACCTGAACAGAGGTCTAAAATGCTTTTAGAGGATACATATGCTCTGTTGGCTTTCATTGGTTTCATGTATGGTTAAGAATTCTACGGCCATTCAAATATGAGGATAACAAGTGATAATGATCATCATTCAATTGAAATTCAAATACAGGTTATTAGATACAACTGAACAAAAGCAAACACCTCTATATAAAGCTTACAAATGGGAAGGGAAAAAAGAGGACAGTTTACTAAACAAACAAAGAGATACACAAAGAAAATAAAAAAAGTAAGAAGCTAAAGGTCTGTCAAATCGAAGCGCTGAAGGTGAAGGAAGCTCAGGTATACAACGCATTCGTACAATACTTGTGTCTTCTTTGGCAAGAACTACACCATTTTGGCTAGCTTGTTTCAAACAAACAGGTCGTTCATAACGACCTATCCCTGACACCAGTAGTCAAAATCGGTCATTCTTAAATGAATCACTCATTTCTGTTTCTCCCAACACTAGAAAAATCAAATTCACTCCCAAATCACTCAAATAAAGTGCAGACCAAATTCTTGGGCTTTAAATCCTACCCTAAACACAATGTCAAAATAAATGGGTCATCTAGCCATTAAATCCAAATGCCGGAATTACGTGTTTTTTGATCCCGCAAAGGGTATATGTAGGCAATCTAGAATCATTTTTCTAGATACAATGGCGTCCAAAACACAAAAATCGAATCACACCAAATTTGTTCCAAACATTACTCTCACACCAAAAATAAAGCTATCAAATGAGTCATTCACTTGCTGAAATTCTTGAACTATGAGTGGCTTGATTCCTCTCTAATGGTACGTAGGCAATCCATTGAAATAATCACATCTCATCCACATTTTGGTTTCTTCATAAATAGAATCAAAGGGTGTTTCTCTATAATTAAGAGACGTACACATTATGTCTTGAATGGGTTGAACCTGAAATAACTAACACTATTTCCAAAATGAATACGAGTGAAATTATGTTGGGTGACATTTTCGCTCATTGTATAAAATTTTTACTAAACAAGTTCATAAGTCCAAAATAATGTAACTAAGGACACCACCAATAAGCTATAACTAGCCCTTGTTTAAACTGTTTGGCACCTTGAGTGATTATAGCATTTCCCTCTACCGTTATAGAAAACGAGCGCGCGTTTTGGCTAAGCTAGAGCCAATCTCAAATCTCTGCCAAACTCAAATCTCTCTATGTCACTCATGTTGTACTACTAGAGCAAAGCAAGTTATGTTGTAATTTGTAGAACAATGAAAGTAATCGATACTCATTGCTAGTGAGGTGTATGTTTGAATACATATAGTAGTGATGACTCGTGTTTGTTATTCGGAGACTCATGTTTTTTCTAGGACGTGGCAAATTATTTGGAGACTTGTATTATTCGGAGACTCATGTTTTTATTTGAAAGTCTCTCTTCACACCTCACAACTATTGCAAATTGGGTTTAGGCATAATTTCAACTAGGGTTCAGGTATAATGTCCCTCAATTGTATTCAATTGTCTCATAAATTAGGGTTAGAGCTTTGTCTACACAGGAGAAGATTCACCAAGTTCAAAACTGCTGGAATCGTTGAGATTGAACCTGATCCCAACCAAGAGTGTTGCATTGTATGATCATTGATCATGGTAACTGACTTATCGATCATCGATAAAGACCTCCTTAGCCAAGAAAGCGTGCATATACACACACACATACATACATTGTTTATTAAATTAATATGTATTCATTAGTATAGTTTCTAAATTGGTTTTGATTCATTTAGCACAATGATAGTATTCTGCGTAGCGCCTATTCTGTATATAGCAATGTTTTTTAAATTAGGACATCATAGATGGTTCCATGTGGAGGGTTATATATACTTTAGATGTCGCTGCAAGAGGGGATTGTTTCCTCTTTACTTTCACTTAGGAAAGAAACATTCAACATGTGAAAATAGGAGGACCTTAGGGATTTCAACACGCCATGATTCTTCTCAATGACTACAATATTCTGTATATAGCAATATTTTTTAAATTAGGATATCATAGATGGTTCCATGTGGAGGGTTATATATACTTAATTTAGATGTCGCTGCAAGAGGGGATTGTTTCCTCTTTACTTTCACTTAGGAAAGAAACATTCAACATGTGAAAATAGGAGGACCTTAGGGATTTCAACACGCCATGATTCTTCTCAATGACTACAATGGCTTTGGTGATATTGCAGCTTTGAAATGAGACTTCTTATAGATCTGGGTGGTGATTTCAGTGATCCTTAATCGAACTAACAATCTGTCTACTTTGTGATATCATTGGGGATAACTGCTTGTTGACAGGGCTACTGTGCGTAGAGGAGAAGTTAGGGTTAGGATTTTTCAATCCATGACTTTGTTCGGCTTGATCGAAAAGTAGGGTTTCCCTGTCATGCTGCACTTGCTATACGATCAACCTTGGAGCCCTTGTCCAAGGGAGGTAGAGGACGATACGACTTTGACGACGGAGGTTAGGGTTGAAGCAGGTCCAAGCATTCATGCCCTAGTTTTTTGGGGCAATTGTTCCTCCAGTTATCTCTCGTACTCTGGAAAATGTGAGGATAATTGGAAAGAAACTTGTGCCACTGACATGTGCTTACCAGACCATAATCGCAAATTCCTCTCCTTCCAAACATTCCATATCATCATCAATAACAAGGCAAAGAGGTCATTATTTAACCTCTTCTGGCACAGTAGAAGCCAATCCTGTATTGAACCGGTTCTACTGGTTCTGGACAACACCCATGCCAACTCTGTTACACTACCAATTAAATCACTTATAAATTGGCAGTCCCTACTAATGTGTTGAATAGATTCATCACCTTCTGAACACAAGCAACAACCGTCTCCAAGAAAGACATGTTTCTTTCTTAGGATCATTAAAGTAGCGAGAATAGCAGAGGACACACCTCCATATATATATCTTCACTTTACCCGGGATCATAGTTTTCCATAACGAAATCCATAAGTCAATTATATACTCACCAGGCGTGAAAGGCAACTATAACACGTTTAGAGTAAAAGCTAAAACGCTGTAAGATTAGATTATTTATTTACAAATTCAGAAGTGGCACCTGCATTAGTGACTATAAACTACAAATATACTCACATTAGAGTGCAGAAGGAAATACTGGAAGAAAGATTTTCTTGGGTAAGATGCCACGGAAAAACATATCTCTTCTCTACATATCAAACAATCTCAGTTCAACCTACAAAATGGAAGAACAGTATTAAATATCATATACATTCAATGAAAAATGTAAATAGTGCAACATACATTATTCTCATCGTATAAAATAGTTTTAATTCTTAGGATGAAACTAAAGTTGCTTTCATTACTTCCACTGCTATAGCTAAGTAATCTTGAGACCAACTTGACATTTACCATTCTAGAAAAGTGGAGACAAACTCAAAATTTGCGTCAGTTCAACACCACTGATTTATGTTTCAACAGTTTGAATCTCTTACAAGGGTTTAAAGTTAACGATTCTCGACACACAAAAAATATATACCAGTCATGTCACTTAAACCGGGGATAAAATTACTCATGACAGTACTGATTCTATAGTCTTCCCAAGGAAATAGAGCTGCTGTTCTGAACAGATCAAGCTACTCCGACCATGACAGAGACAGTAAGAGATCTTAGACAAATCTAACCATGCTACCCACCCAGGGGTTCATATTGAAGAGTTGCCAAGAGCTGTTGACTTTTTGGCTCAACCCTCTGTCCTACTGGAGAACGTTACGAGTCCCCCATCAAACGCAAGCGTCAGACAAAGAAAAAAGGAGAAGGAGAGGCCTCTGGGATTGCAAAGAACAGAAGTTGACAGGTCCGAGCTTGCGGTTATCTTCTACCAGGGGTAGAGGAAGAGGTAGAGGTAGTAGAGGTGGGAGAGGAAAGAATATATGTCTTACTTCTACTATGGAGAGTATGGCTGCAGATGCATATGTTCAGGTATCATCTGAGGCATTCTGAGCACAACACTGACCTGGGTGTCACGGACAGCAATTTGCTGATTACTCGTGAGTATGGGAAGGGGGAATCTACCCACCCCCAAGGTGGTGGCGGCTGGCCTCGAACAGCCACAAAGAAGATATGAATCTACTCTCTTGAAACTGTCAAGGATTGGGGAGATCCTTGACAGTCCAAACTTTGAGGGAGATGGTTATCTCTCACAATCCCAATGTGGTTTTTCTCTCCGAGACACATCAATGTGAATCGTATATGGAAGGTATCAGAAGGATATTGGGTTACTGTAACTACTTTTATGTTGAACCGGTCAACACTGTAGGTGGTTTATGTATTTGGTGGAGTTCGGATTTTAGGATTGATTTTGTCAGTCATTCGAAGTTCTACATTGATACTGTAGTTCATGGTCCAGATTGTGAACAAGGTGTTTTAATTAGCTGGCTATATGGTCCTCCCTACAGAGAAGATTAACCTGGGTTTTGGGATCATTGGTCTACAATTGCAAACTCTCAGGTAGATGCCTGACTCCTAATTGGTGATCTAAATGAGGTGCTTTGTCAGTTTGAACGTGAAGGTGGTAGTGACTGGAGTACTGCCTGAAGGAATTATATGAAGGAAGTGATGGATGCAGAAATTTACTGGATTTGGGCTACAAGGGTCAGTGTTTCACATGGGCCGGAAGGGGAATGGGGTGATTGTTCTACAGGAAAGGCTCGATCGTAGCCTGGTAAATGAAAGTTGGTTGTTGTGGTGGCCTGAGTCATCCTCATTTGGCACGTATTAGTTCTGACCATAACCCATTGTTATTCAACACCAATTTGTTACAAAGAAGGGCAGACCCATGTTTCGGTTTGATGTAAACTGGCTGATGATGTAGAAGCAAAACAGTTGGTGGAGCGAGGAATGTTGGTCTATGACCTTGGGGCTGACAAACTTGGGAAACTGGACTTCTTGCCTCAGTAGATGTCGGCCTAAATTTAGAAGCTGGAGTAGGAAGAAGTTCCCTAAGGGCAACATGGAACTTAGCAAAGATTGTCTTATGGAGCTGGATTGCCTACAAACTCACCAACCTCTCACAAGTTCGGTACGTCAACTGGAATTGGAGTCGACTATCAGCACTATGTGGAGTCGAGAAAAGTATTGGCATCAGAGATTGAGGGTGAATTGGCTTCGATCTGGTGATTCTAACTCTCGCTTTTTTCATTTATCCACCATTCAGCGAAGGCAAAAGAACCGAATTCTAAAGATTCAAGGTGTGGATTAGTGGTGATGCCCAAGTACGTAATGAATTTGAGAAACAATTTGGTAAAGTCTTTACCAGCTCGGGTACTTGAGTATGGGGCCAAGCCTTATCAGGAGTTACACACAATTGGTAACTCCTGAAATGAATTCTGATCTACTATCAACAATCTCCATTGATGAAGTTAGTGAGGCAGTCTATCAACTGGGCGCTCTCAAGGCTCCAGGCCCGGATGGCTTTCCGGGTATTTTCTATCACAAGTATTGGGATATTGTGCAACAGGTGGTATGGCAAACCTCATAGGATTTTCCAAATGGCTCTACTTGTTTACATGATCTCAACCGAACACACATTGTTTTCATCCCAAAGGTTCCTAATCCTGAGAAGACGGGACAATTTTGAACAATTAATTTGTGCAATAAGTCCTACAAGGTGTTATCGAAGATATTGGCAAATAGGTTGAAACGGGTTCTGCCTCTTATCATCTCTCCAAACTAGAATGATTTCGTTCCGGATCGACAAATACAAGATAACCTTATTGTGGCACATGAGGCTTATCACTACCTTAAATTGAAGCGTGAGGGAGGAAATCATGAGTTTGGGTTGAAATTAGACATGAACAAGGCTTATGATCGGGTTGAATGGGATTTCCTAGAGGCTGCTATGGTTCGCTTTGGATTTGATAGCAAGTGGATTTTCTTGATTATGGCTTGTGTAAGGACGGTTTCTTTCTTAGTGGTTTTGAATGGGAAGCCAAGGAAGTTCTTCAAACCTTCTCGTGGTTTGAGACAGGGCGATCCACTCTCCTTATCTTTTCCTCATTGTCAGCGAGGCTCTCTCCCTTCGTATTACTAAAGCTGTGATTGAAAAGGACATACCTGGTATCAGCTTAAATAGAGGCACGCCTCTCCTATCCCACCTCTTCTTTGTTGATGATGCTCTATTCTTCCTCCTAAAAGGTACTTTATTGAATTGCTAGCAACTTAGCTCTATTTTCAGTGAGTATTGTATTGCCTCCGGCCAATTGATCAAAACTGACAAGTCTAGCATCTATTTTACCCCAAATACGCCTCGTCAAATGGTGTTACTTATGTGTGAGCTTCTCTCTTTCACTGAGGTTGTGAACCTAGGCATTTACTTGGGGATCCCGTCTATATGGGGTAGATCTAAAAAAAGGAGCTTTGTCGTACATCAAAAAAGAGTTTCAAGAAAGGTAGAGGGCTGGAAACATTGTACTCTCTCTATGGCTGGGAAGGAGACAATGATCAAATCTGTGGCTTTGACGATCCCTGCTTATCCTATGAGCTGTTTTAAATTTCCCCTCAGCACTTGTAAGGAAATCAACTCTCTTATCAGCAATTTTTGGTGGGGTACTGGTCAAAATGGTAACAAGGTCCACTGGAAGAATTGGGATTTGATAGGCAAGCCCAAAGCTGATGGTGGCATGGGATTTAGGGACATCCATCACTTTAACCTAGCACTTCTTGCAAAGCAGTGTTGGAGGCTCATTCAAAATCCTAATTCCTTATAGGCGAAATGTTTGGAAGGCCGAAATTTTCCCCAGTGTAGCTTTATGGAGGCAAAGAAAGGGTATCGTGCCTCTTGGGGTTGGTCTAGGTTAATTGAAGCAAGAGACTGCTTCATGGGAGAAGGCTTTTGGCAAGTGTCTAATGGCACTGACATCAATATCTGGAAGGACAAGTGGCTGCCCCTCCTAATGCAGCTAAGGTGAGGGTAATTGGTGATATTTTGGTTGACAGTCCTAGTTCTGTGGGCTCTCTTATTGACTGGGATTTGAGAGGGTAGACACCACTACTATTGATCATGTCATTCATTGACAAGACATACAGAGAATTGTTGACATTCCTATTGGTGATGGGGAGGATATGGACCGTTTTTTATGGCCTTGGAATAAAACCGGTGTTTACACAGTCAGAAGTGGGTGGCTATCATTGGTACCATACTACTATGGCTATCATTAGTATCTACAATCACTGCTCAACAAGTGAAAGGAAGTTGTGCTTACATTGATTAGCACTATTTGCTGGGTCATCTGGAAAGAGAGGTGTCATTTTGTCTATCAACATAGAGAGGTGTCTCTGCCTTCTACTATCAGAGTTCTGAGTCTGCACATGCAGTGGCTTCCTCCACCCATTGGGCACCACAAGATCAATTCCGATGCTTCTTGGTACCCACCGGATCATACTGGAATTGGAATTGCGATAAGGGACTCGAATCGGGTCATGATTGTTGGTTCCAGCTTTTTGAAGAAGTGGGGATCGGTTACAGAAGCTGAAGCTACTGCTATTCTTGCCGGTTTTGAATTGGCTGTCTCCCTGCAATTACAAAATATTATTATCGAGTCGGACTCGGAAGAAGTAATTTCAAAAATCAATAAGAATCACAACAAGGTAAATTGGAGAACTCATCTCATCATCCAACAGATTAGAAGAAGTTGCTCCATGTTTAATAGCTGTAGCTGGGTTTGGATACCCAGAGAAGCGAATAGAGGCTTCGCTTGCCTTCGGAAGGGTGGATCCTCTGCGATGAGCTTCCCAGCCACCACCTTCCCTCACTAATGTTCTTCGCAATGATGGATTGCCCTGCCCTCATGTAGATGGGGATTGAGCTCGGTTGGTCTGGTCGCCGCTCTTTTTGGTTGGCAAGAAAACTTTTAGTGTTGAGATTTAGATGATGAGTTTTTTTGTAAGCCGTCTAGGCAACTGGTTTTTTCTCACAATGAATATATTTCATTTCTAAAAAAAGAAAGATAAACAGTTATTTCTAGAAGACTTAGCTAAATAAAACAGTTATTTCTAGAAGACTTGATAATACGACTGTACCTGATGAAACAACTTGGTATGAAAAGACACTTCAAATGAAACAACTTGGTATAACAGTAAAGACCTGCTTCATATCTGCATGAAGAGGTTAATAAGTTCGTATAACGAAATGAAGCCAACTCAAATGCTAAAATGAATTTCGCCCAAAAAAAAGCTAAAATGAAGCCAAACTGCTTCAACTACATGTCATCTCTAGACCAAATGCTCTTTTATCCATGGGTGTGAATGCATCAGCAGTAGATGCTGTCTCCAAAGTCCCTCTGACAATAGTCCTCTAGATTTGAATACTTCGGAAATTATATGTTTAGACATGCAACAGCAACAGTAGTCCAATCAATCCTCATATACAAGACGAACATTCAACAAACAATATACATCAGTCCCAAATTATGCAAAAGGACCACATGACGACGGAGTGAATTTGGTGGAACCACTAAGGATTTCAGTTACAGTAAAGAAATTTACAAAAGAAGAAGATTAGATGACAATTATCATCTCTCTCTCTCTGTCTCTCTCTAGTAATGACAACTTTATTGATGATAATTATACAACAGTTCAACAAAGGGAACCCCTGATGCAACACTACCTAAAACTCCAATATCAAAAGCAACAACAGTTCAACAAAGGGAATCCCAGATGCAACACTAACTAGAACTCCAAAATCAAAAGCAGTAACGAGCTACGTTACAATTATTGCATCTGGAACACAGATTCTAATGCTAATATACATGAAAATCTACAAATTTGGAGTAAACCAACTGAGTCGAGATCAGACTGACACATGAACGCTAGGGAAAGATCGCTTAATTTTCCGCCCATCAAAGCTGAATACACCAATCTCTCTACTCGTAAATGTTCACAGATGTAACCTCAAGGTATTATTAGTTGCAAAGTAAATGCAATTTCCTTTTAGGTTGTTGATATCTGTTGCAGGAAGGGACAATACACCTGCAGTTGACAAGAACAACAGTTGATCCCCCAAGCGTCTTACACCAGCAATCTTTTTCTTCTCTGGGTGAAGCTTGTATACAATAAAATCACTTGTCCTCAAATAAAAAAGGCCACGGTCATCTTCAACAACAGTATCGATATTTGAGCTAATATCATTCACTTCTTCTCCTCCATCCTCATTACCTTCATGGTTATCATTATCTCGGCCTTCAATATCCTCTTCCTCCCCATTACCGCCAGCATCATCCTCATGGTTGTGGTCGTACCATTTTGCAAATTTATCTTGAACTTGATGGACCAAGAATATTTCATCATTGGTAGTTGACTCTACCAAATGTGAGTTTACTGTCCCTTTTAAGTGGACTAGATAGTCATCATATTCTTCAAAGCTGTCATCGTTTCTTGGTACTTTGTCATAGACCAGCTTCAGTTCAACTACATGATCTCCAAATTTCAAGTTGCGAAGACCTGAAGTGACACCATTCTTATTATGACTAATAACCAAGGCGTATAGCTTGCCAGAAGAGAACAATAAATCTGTAATCCACTCGTTTGCATCTAACACCTCCAAGATAGTCCACTTGCTGTCTCCCGGTTTATACAAACACAGTCTATCAGTGTCTCCAAAAGCTGCTGCAACCATAAACTGATCTGAAGTGATATCTGAGGTAGATAGCACAACGCTATAGCAGAAAGCAGAAGCACCGTAGCGTTTCCATGTGGTTGTTTCTACAGAACTGTGGAAAGATGGCGTCGTGCTCAAAGGTGGAAGTTGGTGCTGGACTCCTGATATTGGATTCACAAGAAACATAGTAGAATCCAGATCCTTTTCCATGATCATGATCATCCAACCTTTTGATGATCCTTGAAACCACCCACCTTGAACTGGTTCAGGCAGGTCCAACTTGCCAACTTTACCTTCGTACAGCTCGAAAAAGCTCAAGTAATTAGGGGAAGATTGAGGGAGTATTAACCATGGGAGTTGAGGAGCACTAGGAATGTCTGAGCGCATAGAAACTGAGCTCCAAGGTTTGCAAACAACGCTTAAGCGTATGCGATCACGTAAGGTGAGGCACAATAATCTGCATGACATCGTCAGGTAGTGTCTCCCAAGGTTTGGGATGGAGTTGTCGTTTAATCAGCACACCACCGAATACCAGGCAAGCGCAAATGACTAGAGTTTCGGTATTCACCTCCATCTGGCTAAAGTAACAAGTCAATGAGGAAATAAAGGAAAACATTTTTGCTCTGCTCGTTGTCCGCCCCTTCCAGTTAGTTCTGTGAGATGGATCCACAGCTTTCAGGCCTCTGTATTAATAAGAATAGTAAGACCCCGTTTCATATCCAATTAGCATTAGGAAAAGATATTCATTTGGCCAATATTATTAGGAAAACACTAACCCTTTGCAATCAGGAAACCAATTCCAGCTCCAGGTTTGATTGGGTATTTGTCTCTCCCTTTATCTAGAAGTGGAACCAGGAATTGAATCAGGGGTGGATGCTAAACCCTTAATCAAAGTATGAATAAAATAAAATTTAAAAATTTGATGATGAATCAGTAATTACATAATCCGACCAAACACACGAATATCAGAATCAAAAAAACAAAAGAAGCCTCAAATTTCAACCCCGACTCAATCAGCCAAAACAAAAAGATATCGAACAGTAAGTCAGATATATACTCACAGAATGCGAGATCGATCGGGAACAAGGAGAGATGAAGCGAGAAGGTAGATCGAAGACGGCAAGAGGCTCTGACAGAATGATGAGAGGGCCACTGGAGGCTCTGCGGCTGAAAGAGGTTTTAACTTAAACTGCTCAAACACCCCCAAAACACAACTTCAGTTATATATGCGTGTAATCTAAACCCTAATATATAAAAAGTTAAATTGACACACCTTGTTTTTCTCATCTTCTCCTTTCGTCTTTTCGTTCCCCCCTCTTCTTTTCACTTTCACACTCTTGCATCCACAATCAGTTATCTCCAACATTTTCTTATAATTTCTTTTTTTTTTAAATATCTAAATAATGTCTCACATTCAATTTGTTTTTATCATTTTGTTTTAAAAAAAAAAAGAAAACTGCTAATACGTTATTCTTTTTTATTTTGGTTTTCTTTTTGTTTTTTGTTTTTATATTTTAAAATTACTTTATTTTACTGTATTAACAATTCTTGATTTTTTTTTTTTTTATATCAAAACTCCTCTGTCATGAGTAATATGGGTAGTTTTTAAAAAAAAAAATTTCACCATTACATCAAAGAAAATGTTGGATTTCTAATAGTAGAGATATCTCTGAATCTAACAAGATTGCTCCCTTGTCCTAAACCACAACTACAATCCAACGGCTGATAGTAGGCTGCAATCCATAGTGATTTTTATTATTTTGTTGTCGACATGACTAAAAAGGAATAGTAAAACGTGATTTTTTTTTTTTTTGGGGATTTAGATTTACAGCCAATTTTTAGAAGACGTTTTAAATAAAACTCAACCAATATATCTTTTCAATAGACACCTAATTTTATGGAGGAAAAATAGTATATTGCCTTTCTTTTTTACCAAAAATTACATATTGCCACTATTTAAATCTGATTAGTCAACAATTCAAATTTAATTCTCTTTTAAAAAAACCTTAATTATAATTTTTTTTGTAGTTAAGACAGTTTTCCTTTAACTCATCATTATTACTAGAATTATGATAATTTTATTTGAAATTTTTTTTAATTTTTATGTACTACAGAGGATCACGTGGCAGTATGACATGGTCATCCATTCCAATCAAATTTTGACACATAGATTTTATTAACGAAATATTATTTCAACTGTTTTGTCAATGACCATTTTAGGTTTCTTGTTGCTTTTCTAAACCCTAAACCCTAACCCCTATCCCCTGTCCCATATCCCCTAAACCCTAACCCTAACCCTAACCCCTAACCCTAACCCAAAACCCTAGATCAAAAACCCATCATTCCATCTATTTGTAACCTAACTAAAAACTAGAAGTTTAAGTTCTTAACCTAGCACATAGGAAGCTTATTTTTGTTCCTTTTTGTATGATTATACCTATAGGAAGCTTATTTTTGTTCCTTATTTTTGTATAGTATCTGACATATAGGAAGCTTATTGTTGTTTCGTATGTATGATACATATATATCAGAAGCGAAGAAAAGTAATCGAAGCACAAAGTACATATCATGAGGTACTCAAGGCCGATCCACGACCTTTTTCGGTGTCTGCCAATTAACTTCAATGATACACGGTACTACAATAGTATCTCGCTCCTTCACTGGGGGGCATATTAAAGTTTTGATGTCTTTCATTCTTCCAAGTATCGTCGAACAAACATCAAAGTTGGGGGGCACATATGGATAGAGATGTGTTCCAAACATCTAAGACTCTAGACATTCTTCAAATGTCTTGGTCATTATTTAGGCCAACACATGTGGCCTCTAAAAAAAAATTCAAGATTATGCAGCCGTTCGCCGATGTGGTCATTATATTTGATTCTCATCAGTTCGCGCTGGGGGCAGCGAAGTGAACTACATCCACTCGACGTGTATCTATTCAAGGTACATCCATTCGAGGTTAAACGGTTCCTTTTCAAATACATTCACTCAAGGTACATCTATTCGAGCTACTTCTACTCGAGATACATGCATAACAAGCGAAGTGGACATATTATTCATTGTGATCTGAGTACGAGGTGATTCAAATCAAGATAAGTACATGATTGTCAATTATGTTATGTGCTACTATTGAGATTGCTTAGCTACTCCTCTGTTTGCCGAGGGTGCATTCTAGTTCCCTTTGTCTACGTGTGGCTTTGGAGCGAACTGAACATAAACCTCTTCAGTATTTCTTGACATACATGACTTCGAGGCTGGGGGGCAATGTTTACACCCAGAATTAATATTTTATTTGACAGTAATTGTCTAAGTGAATATTAATTAAATTGATGATCCACGTTACACCGGCAAGCTTGAATATTGAGTTTACAAGTAATGGCCCGCCAGCAAAGTCATGTGAGCTAAATGACATAGTTCACATGCGGGATGGCTTCGTGTAGAAGAGAAAGACTTCGCATGAGAGAGGGTTTAAAGTTTGCACGCGAAGAGGATCAGTTCGCATAGGGTAAGGACTCAGCCTCCGCATGCTTGATTGAAGAAGGGAATAGTTGAAGAGTACACGTGTGCACATGAACGTGTTAGTTAAAGATTCAAGTATTGGTTAAGGATTCAGGTCTTTAATTATATCTATGGTGCATATCTAGTGATGTACGTGTCTTTGGCAGAAGCATGCACAATTAAGGAGTCTTCTCCTTGAGGTTGTATTGCTTCGCGAGGGAGTATATCAAGTAGGACTCCAAGTTTCCCCGCGAGGGCATCATGACTGATTATATGGAGACAACTAGAATGTCCAATGCACATACATATTTATCCATGAGTTCGCTAGCCTTATCTAGCTAGCAATAGGTAGCGAACGTGATTGCCTACAACATTTATCGTTGAAGACTTTCATAACTCTTTGACTCGTTTTGGGTCAATACATGTGGCCCTAAAATAAGTCTACATATGTGATTGGAACTGCGTCACCCAGTTACATGGTTGTCAAGGAAAATGAAACATTGTGCAACTCAACCAACTATGCAGCGAAGACCGATCCTTATCAACAACTAACGAATTCACCTTTGTTCAAGGACTTGGTCTAACACACAACACTCTCAACACTCTCAACACTACCTACAACTCTACAAACCACAAACATAATACCTTCAACACAGTTGAACCCCTGATGCTAAAGCATCTCGCCTTAGCAACTATTTTCCTTTCAAGCTCTCTAGAGCTTTGTCTATTTACTTTCCAGGCTCCCCGGAGTCCTTGTCCTTTTACTTTTCGAGCTTCCTGGAGCTCCCTTGCGTTCTCGTTTACTTTTCCTTTGGTTGTTTTGCTTGCTACAACCGCGAGTATCGATATTGGTGGCGGATAAGCTACTGTAAATCCTCGTCGTCCGCGAGGTGACACCGGAGCCCTACTCTCGTTTGATTAAAAGTACAGGTTAGCGCACTACTACAATAACAACATCCTACCACATTCTGCGTCCGCGCGGTGGCACGCCCCACACCCTCCATGAGCATTTGGACCTACTATCCTCGTCCGCGAGGTGGCATCGAAGCCCCACTCTCATTTGATTAGAAGTACAGGTCAGCGCACTACTACAATAACAACATCCTATCACATTTCGCGTCCGCGCGATGGCACGCCCCGCACCCTCCATAAGCACTTGGACCCGCTATTTACCTCTCGACTCATGCTGAGGATTATGGCCAAAACACTATTGAAACACGTAGTGCAATCGTACTTGGAAATGAAATACTATTCTAATGAGCATATATAGAAATATATACTACAGTCAATAATCAGAAGAAATTAAGGGTGTAATTGATTAGGTTAAGTCAAATGAATTGATATTTTAGGTTGATATTTCATAATCAAATAGATGATGAAAAGGAAGTTATTTGATACTATTGTCGGTAGCCACATCTAAGGAAGATTTTAGTATTCAATCAGAAGCGCAAAATAGTCAAGCAAGAGAAAGTGAAAGAGTCTTAATTATATGAATGGGTGTAAATTAAAACAAAATATAAGGATGGTGTTATAAACTAAGAAATGAGAAAGAGAGATAATAGAGAAAAATAGTATGTGGGAGGAGGAAGAAGTGTCACTTTCATTCTTATTAGGCTCTTTTATATAGGAGTATGATTTACATCTTAAAGACATAACTAATAAGTATTTACAAAGACATTTATATATATTATAATATTTACAACACTCCCCCTTAGATGTCCATTAATAATATGATGTTGGACGCGCTTAGTGTTGTCTCGTTAAAAACATTGTCAGGTAATAAAAACCCTGTGGGAAAAAACAACCCTGGTCAAAGGAGAAAAAGAGTGTAACGCGCATATGTCCTAGGTAGCATACTTCTGGATGCTCCCCCTGATGAGATTCTCCCCCTGATTGTTGCAAGCTTCATGTACAATAAATAGCGATTTGATTTGTCTATCACTGAAGTGAGATCTTGTTCATTTTGCATACAAGGGCTCATCACAAGATTTTCATACCTGCAAAGTGAAGGCAATACCAACAGAACTATACAATTTAATAGGTCTTACCTCGTTACTAATGTTAGAAACAACCTCACATGTTCAAATTCATACATTATGTAATAACTAAGCAGTAAAAACTAATTAACACATTACTATGTATGGTTCAAAATCATTGGAAGATCAGCATGGCATATCTAGCCACTTATATCAATATCTTCGTTTATTGATACATCTCGTATATGCTCTTCAAGAGCTCTAAGCAATTCATAACTTCGCGACAGTTAGAATATGTAGCAACATAATCCGAATTCAGTTTGTAGTCCAATCATAATACTCATTGAGGCAATTTTGATCACGTTAACTATAACAAAATGAATATATATGAGCTAGCTTTAGACAATCAATTACATGAGTTAACTTTAGTTTAATAGCCCAGCATAACTAGATATGCTCGCCTTTGGGCCTCCCCCTCATGGCTTTCTTCTTGGGTTCCAACTCAAGACACGTCTCACTAATGAGAGTTGTGTTTGCATGTATAAAACACATTACGTCATTTCCTTTAGGCGATAAAGAATCTCATATTCAGACTCTCTCAAGTATTTATGGATCGATTTACGTTTGAATCATTCATGTACTTAGATCATTTAAGGATTTGATAAGCGATACGCTTATAATGACGCTTTACTTTTGGGATTTTTCTTTTAGTAAAGTCTTTTAAGATCCTCAGAATATACGATGACAATTAACGTTAGTCTCTCGTCAACAACTATATGTAACATTGTACTTATAGAAAAATTGTCACTTATAAGGAAAGATATTCGTAATCCCCATGTCTCTTGTAAATATTGTGCCATAGTGATTTATTTTCACTGTGATTAATACCCTTTTGTATCATGTAGGGTTAAAGGTCTAAGTATCTGATCACGTTTTAGATATTCAGTTTAATTGGAATTGCCTCTATCCAATTTGGCCAATGATATGTTTTGTCGACATTCATAATGAAACGTGGTATTGCATCACATAGTCATTAATGGTCTTTCGTAGCTACCATATGTAAGTTTTCATCGATGATCATCATTCATAGATAGTTTTCATCGATGATCATCATTTATAGATCCCACACATTCTTATATGCATGCATTAGCTACTATGAGCTTATTAATATTGGGTACTCATGTCATTTCTGGGGCAAATATTGTCACTTCTACGACAAACATCTCTCATAGATGAATTATATTTAGCGAATGTGGATCTATATTCATAATCCATAAAACATTATAGGACATGTATAATCTTCCATTTTCAAGAGCTTAAAACTTTAGACCTGGTGGATACATTCCACTTCAAATTCACGCTGTTATTCAAATGACAGTAGTCTTTTCTCTCCCCCTAACGGCGAGAACATTATCTTATTATGACCATGCATAAAAATGCGTTTAAATGTATATTACTTTCTTTCGAGTGAAGATGTCCATTGGCTGGTGGCGAACCCAAACCAAGGTTAAGGTCAAAAATATTAAATTCATGAGTATCAACCATATTGATGTATAATTGTATCACCAAGATATCATCCTCTGATGGTGTACTTTTAACCTTTATATGTGTAATATTGTAGCCGCCATATTAGGAACTCAGACAATTAATTTAAATGACATTTCTTGTCAGGAGAACCATGTCACTTAGATACTCATTCTTCCCACAAATCAAACGGGGTCAAGGTTATTTTTGTTAATATGGTTAGTCTTAGGGATTTTACCCAAGTAGATTTTCTTCCGCTAATATATAATTTTGTCATCTTTAGTATTTATTAAGTCACTAGCTGTAATATTCCTCAAGCTCAAACTGAGACAGTAGGTAAATATTTCACAACAATTCATGTCGTTCTTCATAAACAATCTTTCTCCTTTTCATAACAAGAGAAGTGTCTCATTAAAGTGACAAACTAACAAAAATATGCAGCAAACAAACAATTTGCTATGAGTAGCGTTAGCTAGCGGGCATCAAAATTTGTTACTGATTTCAAACAACACTATAGGTAAAATATGACTTAACTAGCCATGCCAAAATAATTAATTTGGTTTAATGAACTTCTAGTTCATGACATTATATGTCTCACTGTATTGTAGAATTGGACACGTAATAGGCAACATAGTGAGATACTGTCCGCTTTGGACTTCGCTCGCTCTACAATTTTATTCTTGAGTTACCAACCCAAAATTAGTCTCACTATGGGGAGGTATGTTTGCAACACGTCTCCTCCCCTCCTTCGGGCGATGTGGGATCTCAATACATATTCTGGAACCATATTGAAGCCACTTCTTGTAAAAAAAGGATATTATGTGCTCTTCCGGAGCCATCAATCATATGTGTAATCGAATCTTCAAGTTCAAATTTATATGTTAGAACTATAGGTTCTCAGATTTTATATGTTGAACTTCTACTTCAAATAAATTTGGTGTCGGAAACTTCAGGTTCCAGATAACTAAACTGAAACTTCAAGTTCACTAATTTAATTACATACTCAGCTTCGGGCTTGAGCTTTTACCATTAAAACTTTTGTTCTATGATTCAGTATTTTGAACTTCTGGTTCAAAAACATGGCATTAGAAATTTATATGTTTGTGCTATAAAGTTGTTGGCCCGTATAAGTAACAATAAAATTTAGAAGAGGAAAATAATTAACAAACTCTAAAATGGTAAGGAACAAGGATAAGTAAAATGTGAGAATGGAAACTTATAGTTCTATTAGTGAAGAAGTACAAGAACTTCTGGTCTAGTTACCTTCACAAATATGATAGTCTTGTTTCTCTCCTCTAATTTCACAATAACATTGTATCAAAATAAATTGGAGTTTCATGTTCTCATATAATTAGGGATCACAAGAGAACCATATTGTATAGCTCTAAGGAGCTTCTGGTCCTTGTATAAGTTTTGAGAAACTTCATTTCAATAATTTGACAATATCACTTTCAAAAACTTCAGGCCCTCATATAGTTTGATCAAGAAACTCTGGGTTTCAATCAATTTTAATTACAAAACCGAATAAGGTTAAGAAAAATAAAACATACTTGAATTCCATAATCTCATACCATAATATTGCTTCTTCAATATATGTGGGCCGAATTAGTCATATTCTCATGACCTGCACAATGAGTGTATTTGCAATGGGTAAATACATAGTTGAAATAGCTAAGTGTTTCCTCTGATTCTCATAAATATGCATAAGGACTATCTTTCAACAAGATGAGTAATTGAGAAAAAAATTGCCGGTAGTCAGATTTCTGGCAAAAGCATCTTGCCCATAGTTAGATACTCTGGACAACATCACAAAAGATGCCCGGTAGAGGAAAGACAACAATATATGTGCTCTTTTCTATATGAACCTCTAATTTTTCCACTCAAGTATAAAGTGAGGAAGTCTCAGCCTACAAAGGACTGAGAAACATGGTCACGGGGGAACACCTCTTATGTCCTTCCTTTATGTCCATGGTGTTGCCATGATACACTACATGTCCCCACTTATCATATTACTCGTGAGGAACTTCAGACCCTCTATAGTTGGATAAAGAGGCTTCATGTCTCAATTATCGAGTTCACTGTAATTCTCTCGTAATTCATAAAACGAAGTATGTCGTGAAATGAATAGATTAAATTCAAATAATGAAATGGAAAAATACATACCTTAGTCCTTTCAATAAATCTGATATTATGGAAGCAATAAGTTTCATGAAAAACCAATACCACAACAAATAGGCTGTAAAAAAACAATTACTAGACTTGAATTGTTAAAACAATAAATAGAGGTTATCAACGGTCATAAAACTCTAAAACTATTACCTTAGTATGGAAACATCCATCCAGGCTATGTAATGAAACTAATAAAATGTAATTAATATATATACAATTCAAAACCTAAGAATGATGATGTTTTGGGCTGTTAATGGGCAAAACCGCATAAAGAAACCGATGAATTTCTATGTTATTAATAGCTAAAATTTGGTAAATATAAATGCTTGTAAATGGTGCACATAATTGTGAACAATGGCCTTTGATTGCCAAATTATGACCTGAAAAGTATTTGTGTGCACATATTGGGGAGTAAAGTAACCATATTCACTCGTATAATAACCTTAATTTAAGGCACTCATATCAATCACAATAACTCGGTGTCCAGAATACCATTATGATAGGCTTAATATTAATCGGTGTTAAGAACACCCCCATTGATCATGTCTTTAACATTTCAATTTAGCCACAAAAACATTGTCAACTTGTAAAATGTCATTAAATGTTAGGGCATGCGTCAATGGGCCGAAAATGGTTAAGCTATAACTATAGTCATATCATGATCTATATTAGAAGGAGCAAATGCGTCCATTCATATCGTGCTCTTAGTAACCGATCAACCAATGGTTGCCAAAACTCAAGCGGATCTTTCACCGTTAGATACATGTATTTCAAACTCTTTTTCAAGACCACATCGATTATCATGGATCTAATTATGTTGTTTAGAACTTCATGTTCATATGAAAGAAATATCAATGTTGAAACTTCAAGTTCGAATTTTGTGAACAATGGCACATGTACAGGCACCAAACTTCAGGTTTATGCAAACAATTAAACTTGCAATTCTAATGTAATATTTGAACTTCAGGTTCATAATCTCAAAAATTTCACCAATAATATTAGCGAAACTTCTGGCTCACTAATATAAACAATTGTAAACATATAATTGAGCAATATAAACAAAATATATATATAGAAAAGATATAATTAAAATAGAAATAAACTCATAGATCGTGAGTATGAATAATAAGCAACAAAAGTTACACCAATATCTCATAGATCATCATGGAGTTCATAGAACGAATGAGCAAAATCGTGCTGATAATGTGTTATAAACTAAGAAATGAGAGAGAGATAATAAAGAGAAATAGAATGTGAGAGGATGAAGAAGTGTCACTTTCATTCTCATTAGACTCCTTTATTTATGAGTATGATTTACATCTTAAAGACATAACTGATGAGTATTTATAAGGACATCCATATATATTATAATATTTACAACAGATGGGTTTTTCTTAGTGATAGCTTCATTTTTTGGGTTTATCTCTAATTTTCTCTTTTTTTTTTAATTTTTTTTTTGAATAAATAACAAACTTAACAACAAAGTTAAAGTGAATTACAATTTGATAGATGATGAAAGATAAAGTGTAGAGACAAAGATAACAAGAGAATTATCATCTTATTTATTGATATGAGCCTTTTATATAGGGAATTACAAAGTATCAATATAGTATGGTAATGATAAAGAATACATAGTCTTATTCCAACTACATATCCTAATGACATAAAGCCAAGACACACATATGGAATATTCTATAACAATAGATAATTGAGTAAATTACATAACAGTATATGACCAAATATTAAAACACAAAAAAACCATTTACTAAAATATTTATACAAATCAGGACACGGCCCAAGCCCAAAACCAAATAGTAATGGTCTGGACTCTCTTTTCTTAAGTTAAATGATCAAAATGCCAGTTCCATAACAGAATCACATTAATGATTAATCCACCATTACCCTTCTCTCTCTTCCGATCATTAACCTCAAATCGGCAAATCTTGATCTCTTCATCGTCCCTTGCTCCACGTCCGCCGCACCAGTGTCCTCTACGCCACTGACTAGGTCGCCACCAACGTCTCCGTCGCCGACGATGAAACCACTCAAGAGAAGCTCTCACTGAATCGATGTCACGATCGATGTTTAATCATGAGCATAGTCTGGATTCTCATGCGACGGTGGAGGTAAGGTAGGTGTTTGTACGAGAGTTATGGCCGGTGGCAAGATGTGCTACTAGAGTATAGGCAGCGAGATTGGGCCTGACTGGAAGAAGATTGTGGCTGTCGTAGAACTGAGGTCGACGCCGGCATGAGAGAGATCCATTTGCTTTGTATGGCAGGTGTTTGTACAAGTCATCGCCGGCGACGAGATGTGCTACTAGAGTAAAAGTAGCGAGGTTGGGACCGATCGAAATAAGATGGTGGTTGTCGAAAAAGATGGTTCAGTAGCAGTGATACATACAGTAGTTGAGTAGTAGCAGCACTAGCATCAAAGTCGGCAGAAGGCAGTAGCAGTGCTAGCATACGATGACGATGCCTCTGCCTTGACTACGGCTTCGCCTCGATGACGACGGTTTCACCTGTAGAGGGGATTCTGCCTTGTTAAGTGTTGCCCTTTGATTATTGGATGAGTAAGAGTTTTGCTACTGTACATTAGGTAGTAGCAGTTGCTTTTTCTTTGGTGAATTTGGTAGTAGCAGTATCTATTTAGTCTGTAGTAGCAGTAGGTTCTAATCGGCGGTAGTAGCAACATATCTCTAGTCGACGACAGTAGCAGTAGATCTCTAGTCGTCAGCAATAGCAATAGATTTTCGGTCTACAACAGTACTAGTAGCAGTAGATTTTCGGTGTGCGGCAGTAGCAGTAGATTTTTGGTCGACAACAATAGTAGCAGTGAAGTGCTGCTTACATCTTTGTTAGACTGATTTTGTAGTGAAAGGTAGTTTGGTAAAATATGTAGTGACAGATGACATATGGACATCAATTGTCCTAATTTGTTAATTTGTGTTCTTAAAAGTGTAAGATATTATATAAATGATGTATTTGTAAATTAAAATTTGGTTGGTAACTAATATGTAGTTTACTATAGATAATTTTACTTTAATTTACATAAATCTCGGGGTTTGTCATCGCAACCCGACCCGTTATCTTTATTTATGCGTTTCAAAGGATCATCTCAAACTAAACTGGAGTTTGCTTATCTCCTCGAGTGTAGTTACATACCCACAAAACTCAAAGGTACCACCATATATCACCATTCAGAATTAGAAAAACACAGCCGATCCTTTTAAAATAATGGATGCAACATAAACATATACCTGAATTAATAAGATACACAACATTGGTTGTTGAAAGTTAAAGTTGAAAGTTGAAAGTTGGAAAAATACAACAGTATACCGCACTGGAACACAAACTTAAGGTAAATAAGCATCTAGATCAACAGGATTCTCTAGCCTTCACTATAAATTGGAGTAAACCAACTGAGTCGAGATCGTACTGACACATGAACGCTAGGGAAAGATCGCTTGATTTTCCGCCCATCAAAGCTGAATACACCAATCTCTCTACTCGTAAATGTTCGCGGATGTAACCTCAAGGTATTATTAGTTGCAAAGTAAATGCAATTTCCTTTTAGGTTGTTGATATTTGTTGCAGGAAGGGACAATACACCTGCAGTTGACAAGAACAACAGTTGATCCCCCAAGCGTCTTACACACCAATCTTTTTCTTCTCTGAGTGAAGCTTGTATACAATAAAATCACTTGTCCTCAAATAAAAAAGGCCACGGTCATCTTCAACAACAGTATCGATTTTTGAGCTAATATCATTCACTTCTTCTCCTCCATCCTCATTACCTTCCATGTTGTCTTCCTCATTAGCACCTTCATGGTTATCGTCCTCATGGTTGTTGTCGTACCATTTTGCAAATTTGTCTTGAACTTGATGGACCAATAATATTTCATCATTGGTAGTTGACTCTACCAAATGTGAGTTTACTGTCCCTTTTAAGTGGACTAGATAGTCATCATATTCTTCAAAGCTGTCATCGTTTCTTGGTACTCTGTCATAGACCAGCTTCAGTTCGACTACATGATCTCCAAATTTCAAGTTGCGAAGACCTGAAGTGATACCATTCTTATGACTAATAACCAAGGCGTATAGCTTGCCAGAAGAGAACAATAAATCTGTAATCCACTCGTTTGCATCTAACACCTCCAAGATAGTCCACTTGCTGTCTCCCGGTTTATACAAACACAGTCTATCAGTGTCTCCAAAAGCTGCTGCAACCATAAACTGATCTGAAGTGATATCTGAGGTAGATAGCACAACGCTATAGCAGAAAGCAGAAGCACCGTAGCGTTTCCATGTGGTTGTTTCTACAAACTGTTGAAAGATGGCGTCGTGCTCAAAGGTGGAAGTTGGTGCTGGACTCCTGATATTGGATTCACAAGAAACATAGTAGAATCCAGGTCCTTTTCCATGATCATGATCATCCAACCTTTTGATGATCCTTGAAACCACCCTCCTTGAACCGGTTCAGGCAGCTCCAACCGGCCAATTTTGCCTTCAGAAAACTCGAAATAGCTCAAGTGGTTAGGGGATGTCACACCCCAACTCGAGTAAAGGTATAATCTCGAGTTGAGATGTGAATCACACTCTAATTACAGACAGTTTAATAATTAAAATGAGACTGATATCATTACATGACGTAAGAAAAGAAACGATCGCACCTTTATTTATATTACAAACCTTTAAAAAGGGTGCTAAAAGCACACAAGTTTAAAGTGTTTACAAACAAACAACAAACAAACCAAACAAAAATAGCGTTACTCCTCATAACGTCTATTCTTTATTCAAGCTCTATTTACAAATAAAAGCAAGAAGGTTCTAATTTACATTATAAGATTTCCAAAACACTTCAAGAAAACACCTGCAATGGGTTTGAATGGGGTGAGCTACACTTGACAATACTAGATAAATAAATATAGCACATCGCAACAATGGCAACGAAACAAATAAACATATTAAGAATGCAAGTATGCAATGTTCGACTTAACTCTTCCCACTTCACATCACCCTCATAAAACTCTTCTCATTTGTTAGTCATCTTGTTATACTCATGGTCTCCAAACCCGAAACCCGATTAGATAGTTTTATCGACTCCGACGTCGATGGGGCTTCACTCCCCTCTTTGTGCACATGTGGGCTACCGTAGGTCTTGGATGCCCCATGAGGAAACTCAACTACACAAACGATTTCCTAATAGCAATATCCCATACAATCCCAAGAACTCGTTCCTTTTTCAACTTCCATCATGTACTCACTTTTCCCACAATGTCATGTAATAATAAATCAAATAGAACATGCTTTCATATATGAGCATATCATAATCAAATCAATAAGCATAATCTCCAATGATCATATATCTATGTCAAAAGAATAGTTCAATATCAAACAATGCCAACAATATCGCACACATCAATGTCAAACAACTCCAACAATAGCCAAACAATTCAAGCATAATCACAACATAAAACAAACACCCCATCAAACCCTACCTCGAATTACGCAGCGCAAACCCGAGCTCTAACTCCGTTGCCTACTCTTGTGGATCACCAACAACCTCCTCGGAACCTTACCAAATGGTAAAGTACATACAAAGTTAGTAACTACCTTAAAGCAACTCAACACAAGGAACTTTCAATTGCCAAAAAAATATATATAACTTAATGTCGTAACATTAAGCAATTTACTGTCTGGACACTTTAACAAACAAAGGATTCGAAGTAAACCACAAGTAATCCATCTTAACACAACTAGTACCAAAACAGTTTCCTGACCCAGTCCCTTTCACAATGGAATCTAGGTAAAACCATAAAGAATTTAACTTCGTGGCCTTCTAAGGAAATAAACTAGACATCCTAATGAAGATCTCAGAAGTTGAATCACCTGAAAATAATTTTTCTAGAAATAGTTATGAATTTCGAAAGTCTACTGATATGCACCAGTAAAAACAGATATAGCTGTGTAAGTGACAGATTTGGGCAAGGATTTTCACATACCAAAAGTAACCCAAAACTAACGAAATTTGGTATGTATATAGAGGGATATATGAAGTTTACAATACCACTTTTGGAATCGAAAACAAAGAACTGAGCTAAAAGTTATGATGTTGTAAAGTTGGTCCGAAATCATGGTTTTCTGCACTTTTCTGGAAAAAATTCCAGCAACATGAAATTTCGAATTTGAAGACTTTGATTCAATTTATGGAGTAGTAAAAGAGATTATAAAGCTTCAAAACAGTTAGACAACATTTCCAGAGCCCTAAGATGTTCCTAAACACAACCAACAATGAATCAAAAAGATCCAAAATCTGATTTGGACACCCAATTCAAGAACATCTCAAGAACACCATTCTTTTAGAGCTGCAATCACTACGACTTCTAATCAAAACATAATGAAATTCTAACTAACTCTGATATCTAACCAGGTCTGTGAATTCAAAGTCCAAATACTACTGTATAATTAATCATAGGAAACATATAATTGAACAAAAATAAGAATCAAGAATCAAGGTAATTGATATCTCAAGAACTGAATTCGAAAATACCAAAGGGGATGAGAATCCTACCTTACACAGAGACAAGACCAAACTGAGTTTCCCTCTCACACCCACTAAGTTTCTATCTGTTTTCCAAAACTCTCTCTTTGCTCCTCCCATCTGTTTTTGATCGAAATCCACTCTCCTCTTTTCCCAATCCATCCTAATCTACTAGCCCAACTCTCTAGGCTCTCCTATGTATGCCATCTCTCACTTTGCATGCGTGCTGAGAGAGAGCACGACAAAAAGGGAATGATTGCTGCGTTCTTACTAAACGTAGTAATTATTTTTAATATATTTTTTTTTTGACAAAAGTAAAAATACCTAAAATCTCAATAAAACTAAAAATAACCTAATAAAACAAACAAAGTAGTTTAGGATATTACAGGGAAAGATTGAGGGAGTAATAACAGGGGAGTTGAGGAGCACTAGGGATGTATGGTCGTGTAGAAACTGAGCTCCAAGGCTTGCAAACAATGCTTAATCGTATACGATCACGCACGCTCAGGTGAGACACAATCATCTCCATAATATCATCAGGTAATGTCTCCCAGCGAGGTTTGTGATGGTGTCTTTTGATCACCACACTACCAAACACTAAGCAACCGCAAATGACTAGAGTCTCAGTAATCACCTCCATCTTGCTAAAGTCACTAATCAATGAGGAAATAAAAGAAATCATTTTACTCAGCTCTGTTTGTCTCTTCTAGCTAGCTCGCTATGTGTGATGGATCCTCAGCTTCTTAGCTCTGTATTTATAAGAAAAACAACCACTTCATATCCAATTAGCAATAGGACAACGTTTTCGTTTTCCCAATAGCAATAGGACAACGTTTTGATTTCCCAATAGCATTAGGAAAACCATAATCAGAAAACCAAATCCAGATAAGATCGAGAAGGGTTTTGGCGAAGTTTGTAAACCAAGCAGAGTAATGGTGGTGGTGCTGTTCATGAAGTTGGGTTGAAGAAACGTGGTTTTGAGGAAAAGGGGTTGAATTAGGTGGGAATAGTGTGGTGAAGAAAGTGCACACCAAGTGTTCGAGAAAATGGCCGAGTTAGGGTGGTGGCGTGGTGGTTGCATTCCGGCGATGTTAACGGTATTAGAGGAAGTTGAGGACTTGACAAGTCGCTCAAGTCGTGGGAGGAGACGCTTGGTAACAACCAAGCTAGCTAAGGAGACGCGTGGAGCAGAAGAGTTGGAACATTTTCCAGTCGTTCAAGAGCGCTACACCCTTGTTATCGTTAGGGAAGATGAAAATTGAGTTGGAACATAGTTAGATTAAAAGGTTCAATCTTGTTTGTTCTAAGAGAAAGAAATAGTGCAAGACCTTGAGACAAACAAGCCAAAAGTGTTTCTACAGTCCATGATTATTTTGGAGCGCGGGCTACCTTTCTAGTTACAGCTAGATGTTGAGTTATCCGGTCACAATAATATCAATCAAGGATAAGAACTTGTATATGTATCTGCAGCTCTACCTCCTTCTCCTCTGTTCAATCCGACCACAGGCTACCATGGTTCCAAATTTTGAGAAAACTGGATCTTCGTTTTTATTAATGCCTGAATTGACTGCGCACAAATATAATGTCTGATTTACTGAATTACGTGGTTCTTACTTATTGATTTCATATATCAGTAAGCTAAGGAATTGAGAATGAACTCGTTACCTTGATCTCTTTCGTTATTTGGATTGGGAACTTCGTTCATGCATTGCCACCAGTACTCTTTCATTCTTTGTATTGTCATAGAGCAAAATCCTAGAGTTTCGAGGCATTAGTGACCTCAGTGAGAGTGGCTGAGTGGAGGACAATTTGCAGCTGGATGTTGAGAACATTAAACCACAATAATATCTTTTTCATATGCAGTTGCTTTCAGATATTAAGTAGTCTCAAGTGAATGAAACATTAAGGCTAAGAACTTGTACATATTAGCAGTCTTAAGTGATTGAAACATTATGGCTAAGAACTTGTACATATAAGCAGTCTAAGTGATTGAAACATTAAGGCTAAGAACTTGTACATGTTCAATCTAGCGATACCTCTTTCTCCTCTGTTCAATCTAGCGATACCTCTTTCTCCTCTGTTCAATCTAGCTCTACCTCTGTTCAATTGTACCCATGCTACCAAGAGTATTTCCATCAGAATCAAAAGGATTTGCAGAGCTGGACTCAGGCTGAAGCTGGAAGCCTCAAAATACTGAAATCAAATACACATAACAATTCATAACAATATAGCCATTCATAACAAACTGGAACTCCCTTACTTATTAATGGTTTTTTTCCTTACTTATTAATACCAGCTCATTCTAAACACTGGGGGAAAGACCAATAAACACAGATAATAACAAAGATCGAATGAAGTTATAGTAAAGTAAAATACTATCAACAAGTTCATTTGCTCCAAATTCGTCACGAGCCATTCAAGCAACTGTTCAAAAATGATTTAGCAACAGTGATAGTGGCGATGATCAATCATTTAGTCTCAGAACACAAACCTTCTGCATAAGTATGTTTTCTCTCTTTCCCTTCGATTTTAGTTTAGCACAAATTGAGAATTACAAACTTTAACAATAAAGAAATAATAGCCAAGAGTGATGAGGACGATCACACACACCTTTGCTGCAATTGAATAGAAACCATTGTCCAGTGACTGCTGAGCGAAGTTAAGCCATTCCAGATGCGGCACCTTTAGCCATTGTTGAGCTGTAGACTTGAGATCTCGCAAAAGCAAATTCTCATATCTCAAAGCCAAGCAACTCTGCAAAACACAAACAAATTACACAAGCAGAAGCACAATGTTCTAAGATATACAAGCCAAAGCACAGTGTCTACTTAAACAACCAAAAACCATCTGATATAAACCAAACCATCTTTACTCAGAAATAAGTGCTTCAAGCCATTGAGGTTCTTGGAAGGGTCCTCCAAAATCTGTTTCCCTCATCAGTGGTTGACCTCGAGATATTGCCAATGGTGCTAGCAGTCCTGTTTGTTCATAGTCAAGCTCAAACTTAAAGTTGATGTAGTAGTTATCAGCAATGATTGGTTTATACTGGCTTTCAAGAAGTGGTGGCACTCCAGCCGAACACACACCCGAACCCTTAAAGCAGAAAACTGGAACATATCAGTAAAGCCTTCTCTAAACAAGGCACAGTCCATTTACATGAAATCCTAACTCAGAAAATACCTGTGCAGGAAACTGGGAGCCATCAGCGGTCCATCCATTTGGGTTCTGGCCATGACTCGTAGTAGCCTCAAATAGACCGTACAGCTTCCTGTCACTATGGTTGAACAGAAATAGGGGTAAGCCATTCCTCACATAAACATAAATCGAATGCAAATCTAAAAATCCAAACCCTAACCCTAACCCTAACCTAATTCGAGATCAATCGAGAGTGTACCTCCATAAACATAAACATAAATCGAATGCAAATCTAAAAACCCTGACCCTAACCCTAACCCTAACCCTAACCTAATTCGAGATCAATCGAGAGTGTACCTCCAAGATCCGGGGCCCGGAGGTGGCTCGTCCTCCTCGGACGAGTCATCTTGAGGCTACAAGCAGGATACAAATACTGTTTGTTGGGCAAGCTTTCATCAGGGGTTGGATGGAACCACTATGACACTATCAGGGTAAGAATTGTTTCAGATGCTTTAGTCTTTACTCTTTAGTATATCTAATTTATGTCCATTATCTCTGGAAATTACGGTTATTTAAATTATGTTAAGAGTAATGGTCTTTTTGATCGAGTCATATTGTTCAATTCGTTTGACATTGTATTTATGAATTGTTGTGTAATGCTTGTGTTATGAACTTATGATGTGCATAATTCTTCCTAAAGAGAGGAAGTATAGATCTAGACTAGTAGGTAGCTAGACTAGTCAAGATATGGAGATGTTCCTCCGGCCACGAAGATGGCTACACTTCTTGTACACCTTGGGAGCAATACAGACCACCACGTCAATCAGTCCTTCTTCTAAAGTTGTAAACCTAGGTCAGTGGGCTGCAAGTTCACTAGAGCCAAAGCAGGGCTCTGCTTGGTCCTTCCAATCCTCTGGCTAGTTCTCCTCCATAGGTGAATCCTCACGCTACCGAGCAACACCAGCCATCTTAGAACTCGGTCTCTTCGATGGGAGTTCTCAGATTTAGATTGATATTTTATACCATGGGAGGAAATCTGAAGGACAAAAGTAGAGTACGAGAGATAACTGGAGGAACAATTGCCCCAAAAAACTAGGGCATGAATGCTTGGACCTGCTTTAGCCCTAACCTCCGTCGTCAAAGTCGTATCGTCCTCTACCTCCCTTGGATAAGGGTATCCTCCAAGGTTGATCATATAGCAAGTGTAGCATGACAGGGAAACCCTACTTTTCGATCAAGCCGAACAAGGTCATGGATTGAAAAATCCTAACCCTAGCTTCTCCTCTACGCACAGTAGCCCTGTCAACAAGCAGTTATCCCCAATGATATCACAAAGTAGACAGATTGTTAGTTCGATTAAGGATCACTGAAATCACCACCCAGATCTATAAGAAGTCTCATTTCAAAGCCGCAATATCACCAAAGCCATTGTAGTCATTGAGAAGAATCATGGCGTGTTGAAATCCCTAAGGTCCTCCTATTTTCACATGTTGAATGTTTCTTTCCTAAGTGAAAGTAAAGAGGAAACAATCCCCTCTTGCAGCGACATCTAAAGTATATATAACCCTCCACATGGAACCATCTATGATGTCCTAATTTAAAAAACATTGCTATATACAGAATAGGCGCTACGCAGAATACTATCATTGTGCTAAATGAATCAAAACCAATTTAGAAACTATACTAATGAATACATATTAATTTAATAAACAATGTATGTATGTGTGTGTGTGTATATGCACGCTTTCTTGGCTAAGGAGGTCTTTATCGATGATCGATAAGTCAGTTACCATGATCAATGATCATACAATGCAACACTCTTGGTTGGGATCAGGTTCAATCTCAACGATTCCAGCAGTTTTGAACTTGGTGAATCTTCTCCTGTGTAGACAAAGCTCTAACCCTAATTTATGAGACAATTGAATACAATTGAGGGACATTATACCTGAACCCTAGTTGAAATTATGCCTAAACCCAATTTGCAATAGTTGTGAGGTGTGAAGAGAGACTTTCAAATAAAAACATGAGTCTCCGAATAATACAAGTCTCCAAATAATTTGCCACGTCCTAGAAAAAACATGAGTCTCCGAATAACAAACACGAGTCATCACTACTATATGTATTCAAACATACACCTCACTAGCAATGAGTATCGATTACTTTCATTGTTCTACAAATTACAACATAACTTGCTTTGCTCTAGTAGTACAACATGAGTGACATAGAGAGATTTGAGTTTGGCAGAGATTTGAGATTGGCTCTAGCTTAGCCAAAACGCGCGCTCGTTTTCTATAACGGTAGAGGGAAATGCTATAATCACTCAAGGTGCCAAACAGTTTAAACAAGGGCTAGTTATAGCTTATTGGTGGTGTCCTTAGTTACATTATTTTGGACTTATGAACTTGTTTAGTAAAAATTTTATACAATGAGCGAAAATGTCACCCAACATAATTTCACTCGTATTCATTTTGGAAATAGTGTTAGTTATTTCAGGTTCAACCCATTCAAGACATAATGTGTACGTCTCTTAATTATAGAGAAACACCCTTTGATTCTATTTATGAAGAAACCAAAATGTGGATGAGATGTGATTATTTCAATGGATTGCCTACGTACCATTAGAGAGGAATCAAGCCACTCATAGTTCAAGAATTTCAGCAAGTGAATGACTCATTTGATAGCTTTAATTTTGGTGTGAGAGTAATGTTTGGAACAAATTTGGTGTGATGTTCGATTTTTGTGTTTTGGACGCCATTGTATCTAGAAAAATGATTCTAGATTGCCTACATATACCCTTTGCGGGATCAAAAAACACGTAATTCCGGCATTTGGATTTAATGGCTAGATGACCCATTTATTTTGACATTGTGTTTAGGGTAGGATTTAAAGCCCAAGAATTTGGTCTGCACTTTATTTGAGTGATTTGGGAGTGAATTTGATTTTTCTAGTGTTGGGAGAAACAGAAATGAGTGATTCATTTAAGAATGACCGATTTTGACTACTGGTGTCAGGGATAGGTCGTTATGAACGACCTGTTTGTTTGAAACAAGCTAGCCAAAATGGTGTAGTTCTTGCCAAAGAAGACACAAGTATTGTACGAATGCGTTGTATACCTGAGCTTCCTTCACCTTCAGCGCTTCGATTTGACAGACCTTTAGCTTCTTACTTTTTTTATTTTCTTTGTGTATCTCTTTGTTTGTTTAGTAAACTGTCCTCTTTTTTCCCTTCCCATTTGTAAGCTTTATATAGAGGTGTTTGCTTTTGTTCAGTTGTATCTAATAACCTGTATTTGAATTTCAATTGAATGATGATCATTATCACTTGTTATCCTCATATTTGAATGGCCGTAGAATTCTTAACCATACATGAAACCAATGAAAGCCAACAGAGCATATGTATCCTCTAAAAGCATTTTAGACCTCTGTTCAGGTTGAGGTGCTCTGTTTTGTTCTGGGTTTCTTCTGCATCGGTGCTTTAGGGAAGGAAATGAAAGGAGATTACCCATTGTATGACCTGATCGATCAACCTTATCTTCTTATCCTTAATTCTGCAATTCTAATTTGTGCTTATCTTGAAATACTGACTGGATTATCCAACGCCTCCATCCTTATTAAACTACAGCAATCCCCAATTTCTTAATAAACATCATGCACTCAGTTCTGTGTAGGAGGGAGGGGGAGATCTAATTGGGTAAGGTGAGGCAACGTTGTGAGGCATGAAGATGACCATCTCTGTGCTATCCAACGATGATCCGCTTACTGGATTTAATCGATCATACCTAATTCTTTTGTAGCACGGCTTGCTTGTTCTTGCCCCAATTTGTTTTATGCGCCCGACTGTTGCAATCTTCATCTCTGTCGCAAACTCAATCATCTCGATGGGAGATCCGAATCTATATATTGTCGGAATTGATTACGCCAACCTCCGTCTGATCGCATTCCTGATTCCACGATGGGTTGAAGGTCTGAATTTCTACTGTATTTAGTTCTCTTTGCTTTTCGTTTAACCCCGCTCCGCTGAATATCTGTTTCTTTGTTGTATTTGGTTCGGTCAAAGATAAGAAACGGCTCACCACCTTTTGAATGAATGACCTTCATGTTTTTTTTCTTGGGTGTCTGATCTGAGTTAATTTTTGGGCATCTCAATTTAAAAAAAATTTAAAACCGTATCTCGTGTCTTACCCCGAACTTGAAATACCAATTTTAGTTGAGACAAGAACCTGAGATACGGTTTTGAGGGTTTGCGTTTTTTAAAGTGATTATTTTCAGAAAAATTGTCTAAATAGTGTCTCATCTTTTACGGAAGTTAACATTTGGTATCTCAACTTTGAAAAACTTCAGAACGGTATCTCACGTTCTTAACCTGATCGAATAGTAGTATATGAAGTCGTTAGTTCCGTTAAAAAAAATAACGACAGATTTTTTTTTTCAAAAAATGACTAATATACCCTTTCACATTTTTAAAGGGTGAGTTTTGACTTTGAATTTCTGAGATTGTAGTTGCTGTATTGACGACATTCAACTTGGTCGTCGCCCCCTACACGGCGTCATGATTTACTTGTTCCAATTTCGGAGAAGCGCCGCCAGAGAACAAGAAGGGAGAAGCACTATTGTCAGAGATGAGGCGAGAGACAAAGAGAAGAGAGCAGCGCCACCGTTGGAGGTGAGAGAAGAGAGAAACGATGTCGTCGGAGAAGCAGACAGTCGCCGTCGTGATTGTGGAATTGAGAGGTTGGGTTCACTCTTCCCCCCCCCCCCTCCCCCAATGTTTAGATTCCAGATCAATCGGCGGTCACTTTCAAACACCAAATCTAAACCACCTTTTCTCAAATACCTGCACTTTTTCTTGAGCTTGAATATCGATATTCAATCTATTTCTTATCTAGAATTTTGTTTTAGAGAGTATGAGAAATGGAATATTAATGTTCTTGGGATCATGATCTAGAATTATGGGTTTGTTCTTGTTCGAATTAGAATTCTGGAATTGTTGGGTTTCAAATTCATATGGAATATTTCTGTTCTTGTGGGATCATGATCTTAGAATTTTGGGTTTGTTCTTGTTCGAAAAAGAATTTTGGAATTGTTGGGTTTCAAATTGATTACCTTTAATGGAATACTTTACTGAAATAGATTACCTTGTAGACTGAGAAAGAAAAACGCAACACAAATTGAAATCATACAGGTTGAAAAAAAAAGAAAGTAGTAGGTAATGTAATCCATTACCCCATTTTTGAAAAATTTCAGTTAGAGAGGATGGTCTGAGCGAGAGAGCGAGAGAGGGTAGTCGAGAGAGAGCTCTCTCTCGAGCTCGCTCTCTCGAGTCTCTCTCTCGCTCCTCGCTCTCTCTCTCTTCTCTCTCTTCTCTCTCTCTCTCTCTCTCTCTCAAACACTCTTTCTATCCTCATTACAACACTCACCTCAATCTTTGTCTTCATATGCTTCTATATCTTCCAACCAAATTCAAACCAGAGCTTTGAAATTTAATTGAACGAAAACTTTTTTTCTCATTTCGGTTTTGATACGGGGGCCTTGATTTTTATTTTTGTCGTTGTTTTTTTCTTGAGAAATTTTAAATGCACACTCCTATTATCTTAATACACACCCCTTACTTAATACACCACCTATCAAGTTTTTCATTTCAGTATTATACTTAATACACATCCCAAATTGCCTAAAATGCCCTTAATATATGAAATATTCTATTATTTAATATAATTATATATATTTACTATTTAGTACCTCTTTTTATATATTATTTCATCTAATTTTTGCTAGAAAATTTTGATTATCATCGTTCAATTATAATCAAATGATTATTGTTATATCCTAACTCCAAATCACCAATACAAGTTTTCAAAATTCACAAGCTAGTAGAACTGTAGAAGTACAGTAGCTATTAAACATAGATAACAAGTTATTCGATAAAACATGTCATGATAAAAATGCAAATTACAACATGATCTGCAAGATCAAACTAAAGCTGATACAGATATAAAAAAAATTAAAAAAATTAAAAAACTAAGAAAGAAAAGGACAACCAAATGAATTGTGGAGAAGAGTTAGGGTTAGGGAAAAATACATGTTTTCGACAATTTTAAGGTAGAAGATGATTGAAAAGAATACTTTTAGCGAGATTTTTTTTTTTAATAATAGGATGTTTGTTTTGGTCATTTAGCTTACTTATAAAATCTCAATAGAAACAAAATAATAGAGGTGTGTATTAAGAGATTAGGGGTGTGTATTTAAAATTTCTCTTTTTTCTTTTAAATGAAGAAAAAAACAATGTTTAGATGAAAAGACGAAAATATCTTTCAGTTGTTATTTTTTAAACGGAGCTAACGACTTTAGATACTAATCTTAGTTAGAAACGTCAGATACCATTATGAAGTTTTGTAAATGGGAGATACCAAAAGTTAGCTAAGTAAATGGTGGGACACTATTTAGACATTTTTCCCTTATTTCCGACACGTGTCACATTGTAACGGGTCGTCTCCATATCGACAGACAGTGCGGGTGCCTCTATCTAACCCAACGGCTGAAACCGAAGAAGATAATCCAGAAAATGGCAGTCTGCTCTTCACCACTCGCAGTTGTCTCTCCCAATCCATCCAAACTCACCTCTAAGCTATCGAAAACTAGAGTACGGTTTCCTCACCTCACATTTACAGCCCCACCAAATCATCATTGCTCGGAATAAACTACTTGTCTAAGACAAGTTTCACGCGGTTGAACGCTGCTGGGTTCGCAGAGATCGAGCCTGATCTCAATGAAGACCCCACTGATCGTTGGGCGACCAACAGTGTCTCTTCTGTACGCATCAAAATACATTTTTTTTTTTTTGCTGTTTTTGATGAAATCTTGTGAAGTTAGTTGTTGTGATATTGATGGTTGTGTTTGTGGTTTATTTCAGGAGGATTTTAAGTATGGAAAGTATGATGAGCACCACACTTACCATGAAGGAGAGGAGGAGAAAGGTACTCCATTTTGCAATTCTAGTTTCTAAAGAACCAATTTTGTTTCTTTAGTCAAATTTTTAAATTTAGCAAATTCCTAAGTGAAGAGATGAAATTTTTTAAAATTTTGTTACATTTGTAAATGAAGCAGTGGAAGAAAGGAGACTAATAGCATTGTGATTAGAAACGGTTATATGCGTTTAGAGATGATACAGAGTTACTATATTGGGAATTCAGAATGCATATAATCTTGGTTTTACGAGTGGAGGAGTGGTGAGGCTAAGATCTGAAGGGATGGGTTTGGAACAGGGAGAAGAGGGCTTGTTGGTTAGGAAGATCTTGTGAGGAGGAAATAAGGAATGGAGAGAGACAAACTATTCAGGTCTTGATGGTTTTATTGGTTGTGTATATTATCATTTTTTGGGATTGGAGGGATATGCTGAGAGTGCTTGAAGAGCTTAAGGAATGGGATAATAAATGTGTCACTCTACTGGACATATGTTCATCTTTTTCTGTAAAAGGTAGTCTGTTCAGGCAGTGTTTGAAGACCATATAATTTGGTTAATCTTGCACAAAAAGCTTTTCAAGTTTGGGGAGATTTTGTGAAGGCGAGACAAACTCTAGATGCATCCCTGATAGCCAAATGAGGTGTGAAAGAGGTGTATAAGAAGAAAGAACAGGGATTTGTATGAGAAGCATGCGTATGTGGATTGGTAAGTTTTCACTACGTCAAGGGACAAACAGGTTACACATATCTCATTTCAGGGAAATCAGTCATTTGCGATTGTGGCTGATGCTCTATTTTGTCTATTGGGGATAGAAGATGACCTGAGTAGCTTATTGAGGGTGATATGTACTATGATACACCATTATCTTACCCATTTTCCCTGATGATGTCACAAGAAGACCGGAAGGAGTAAAGTGACTTTATGTGACACTAGGTAGCAGAAGGTAAAAATGATCATCTGTAAGGTGGGATGTAGGGGAGCAAGCTAACTAAATAGGGGAATGGCTAGGAGAAATGAAACTATTCTAGGTTAATGGCTGTGGATATTCCCATCAAAGAACACATCTCTCTGGTGTGCTGTAAGTAGGAGTAGGTACAGACTGGATCAAATAGCTGGGATACTACTATTGTGGTAAGAGGTTAAAGTAAGTGCCCGTTTTGTTTCTTGCTATCATTTTCGGGTGGGCAGTGGAGAAAGAAATCTAAACGGGATGGGGATCACTGCATTGCTGCCATATTTGACCTGCTCTAATAGTTTCGGGTAAACTAGATACGAGAATAAGGTGGCTGGAATCTTTTGAAGTTTTTTCTACTGAAATTTTTGTACAGTACCTTACGGAAAAGTACTCTTTCTTTACTCATACCCTCGCTTGTACGAGGAAGTACCTTAGGTGAAGAAAAATTACCTTTCCCCCAACCTATTGCTAGCTTGGATAATTTCTAATGGAAGCTTAATCTAGAGATATGGTTTACAGAAGGCAGCCTTTCATTGCTACCTTTCCATTCATTGGTGTGTTATGTCAAATAGTGCAGCAGTATGAATCATTTGCGCTTCACTATCTTTCAACCTCATCTTTGTGGTTTCAATTATTTATAGCTGCGAGTTTGAAGTGGGATGACATTGTTCTATGTAGTGAATGTCTGAGGTTTAAATAATATTGTAAGAGGTGTGGTTTTGAAGATATGTGCTATATGGCTAATATATGGATTTTGATGGTTTTTCATGGGGCATCTGCTTAACTGGAGTTCAGGGCAATGTTCTAAAAATCCCCGCCTAGAGCCGAATAATCCCCGCCTAGGCGCTAGGCGGTTTTTTCACCGTTTCCGTCTAGAAAGCTAGAAAACAGATTAATCCTTGATTAATCTCCTGATTAACCCGCATAGGCGCTAGTCACGGCTGTCCGCCTACTAGCAACTAGTGTTTTTTAGAACATTGGTTCAGGGATCTGTCTTTTTAATCTGTTCTTTTGAACTAAAGAACTTAATGTCTTTGTTTACTGGTGATATGCTGTTGTTGGTTTTCTGACCAGACCGTTTGTAGGCGCTCCTACGATTTTCTGTAGTGGGACTCATTGTTCAGTTGTTGTCTTTTAATAAAAGTTCTGTTTCTCAAAAAAGAAAAGAAAAATTGAAAAATGTTGTACTTCTTTACAAGGCATCGACATCAAAGTTGCTGTACTTCCCCTGGTATAGGGGAGTCCTTTTTCAGTATCTCGGGAACACCATTTTAAGTAGTCATCAATATGGAGCTATGTGTTTGGTATTCTTGAGATTTGTCTCTTAGTATCTGATTCAGCTCATAGATTGCTACAAAAAGTTGAATACTAAATTATACATTACAAGTGATTTTGATTTATTGCTGAAATCTCTCTATTTCAGGAACCTTTTGGGGATCAATAGCAGAAGACGTTGAAGGAGTAGGACCCCCTACAGGTTTTCAGGGTATAAATTCTTACTAATTTACTAAGGAGCTTTGGTAATTTACTAATTGATCTGCATGACAGTTATTGATCATCATCTCGTTTGATTCTTTTGGCAGGTTTAATATCATGGCTTTTTCCACCTGCAGTTGCTGCCGCATTGTATTTTCATGCCCCGGTAATGCAAATCTAAGATGTAACATATATAAAAGATTAGACCGTTTATTATGATAAGTATTATGGTCTTGTTTATGTAAAGTATCTGTCTATGTACCTTTCAGGGGGAGTACTTGTTCATTGGAGCCGGCCTATTTACGATTGTATTTTGTATTATTGAGATGGATAAGCCAGATCAACCCCACAACTTTGAGCCTCAGATATACAATATGGAGAGGGGATCTCGTGACAAGTTGATAGCTGATTACAATACCATGGACATCTGGGATTTTAATGAGAAATACGGGGACCTATGGGATTTCACCGTGAAGCCGAAGGATGATATAACAAAGAGATAAATGATGGAACGCTGTGTACCAACTTGAGCATAAAAGGTATAGCAATTGTATATGTTTTATGTTTTGATTCATAATGCACACCGATTTCTTTTTTCTTTCTGAATTGTCTTATCTTTTGTTTATATATCAGGTTTAGAAATTGCAATTTGTAAATCTCCAAGCAAGAGAGAATATATAAATGAAATTCACATGTTTTATTATCGGTGTACAAATTCAATAAACTATGCAATCTGTCAGTTTCTCTCTCAAACGAACCAATCTGTACTGAGATTTGGAATGTTTGAGTTCTGCAGAGTTTTGCAAGATATGAACTCCAAATTACATCATGTCTGAACCACAATTCATATGCATCTCCCAAGAGGGCACTACCCTTGCATTTTGATCATGTAAAATTTGAATGTCCAATTCTATTGACTTGATGAATATTTTCTCCAATAACAACTTGTTATGAAACCACACCATTCTAGGACCAACCAAATCTGGGTTTTTTGCTTCTGATTTTATATATTAGCAAATCCAGCTTTTTGGCACAATAAACTCAATTCATGATGAATCCATGTCTTTGTTGATTTTTGTGCTCTCATAGACTAGATCACAGATCGTTAGCAGTTTTCTAGATTAAAGACCAAATACTGAAAATAGACTGATTGTTGGCTTTGGTTTTATCTCTCCAAGACTATTTGTGTTAATATCATCTGGAATCAAGTATAGTCAGACCCTGCATAACAAGGTGAACTGTTACTGTAACATTTGAATCTTGTGCCCTATGTTCCCTCTATGCAAGACTTATATGGGTAACCTCTTTCATACGCCAAGGTAATTTGGAATCCAGTGTCAACATTAATACCAATGAAGTCATGATCAGATGAGCCAAGTACCCCCACTTTTCTCAGCTAGTCAAGTCTACAAGTCTACAGAGCCACCTTTCTGGCAGATATTTCGACCTTCATGTGCCCTGTGTTCACAATCGTTACCTCTTTGCATGTCATGTAAGTCAGTCTATGTCTGCTAACTTGCTAAGTGCGTTGCGTGCTTGAATCTATGGCCAACAGTATTGTCCTTTGCTCAAATCAGATCAGAGCTATTGACCAAGTCTTTCCACCCAAATTTTAGTCCTAGATTGATGCCAGAGCAACATCAATGTACAAGTACTCTGTATTTACTTGCGTCCCAAGAGTTTGGAAAGCGATTTCCACACTCCTCTTTGCCCTCATTTTTCTTGTTCTGATCAAATGATCCAATTTTAGTGTATCCCTTGGATGTGAAGAAAACAAAGTTTGATAATGAATTGAGTGCAGATGATACTGGAGGGGTGGCTAAACTGATCATTGGAGCTTGACCATAAAATTGTATAGATTTCAAAATTTATGATGTAGGACAATAAGTAGATTGATAATGGAGTAGAATTAAATAATGAAGCATCTTTGACACCAATGTTGACAATGGAGCTTTACATATATATATACCAAGACATGCGCAGGTTGATCTGTCACAACTCACGACGACAGGCATTAGAAAATGAGAAGCTCCAAACCCAGTGTGTCTCTTCTCTCTTCCTATTCTTCTTCCTATGCTTCCATCTGGTTCTTCATCTCTCAGAAGCACAATTAGGTCCAACAACTGAAGGCTATACCTGCTCAGCCAATGAGACCACCAATCCATGCCAAGCCTATGCATATTACAGAGCCATGGCTCCTAACTTTCTTGACCTGGCCTCCATAGCTGACCTCTTCTCAGTTAGCCGCCTCATGATCTCCAAACCCAGCAACATCTCTTCCCCAACTTCACCGCTGATCCAAGACCAACCTCTGTTTGTTCCTCTGTCATGTTCATGCAAATCAGTCAACTCAAGCATGGCCATCTCCTTTGCCAATCTCTCACACACAATCATTAAAGGTGACACTTTTTACGATCTCTCCACCCAAAGCTTCCAAAACCTCACAACCTTCCAATCTGTGGAGCTTGTCAACCCTACTCTTGTTGCCACCAACCTTACAATTGGGGTAACTGCATATTTCCCTATCTTCTGCAAGTGCCCCAACAAAACCCAGTTGCAGAACAAAGTCAATTATCTAGTGTCTTATGTCTTCCAACCTTCTGATAATTTGTCAACAGTTGCTTCAAGGTTTGGGGTCCAAACAAAGTCTATAGTTGAAGTTAATGGGAACAACACTCAGCCTTTTGATACCATTTTCATTCCTGTAACTCAGCTTCCTGTGTTATCACAACCTACTGTTTCTTCTTCACCTCCTCCTGGGATTAAGACTGAGAGGAAAGGAGTGATCACAGGGTTGGCGGTTGGGTTGGGGATTACTGGGTTTATGCTGATTTTGGTTGTGGGGGTTTTGGTTTTTGGAGGTGGGTTGGTGAAAAAGAGGAGGGGTACAGATGAAGAAAAGAATCTGAAGCTGTATAAGAATGAGACGGGAGATAAGAGGGCCAAGGAAATGGAAGTGAGTTTGATGGCTGATGTTTCAGATTGCTTGGACAAGTACAGAGTGTTTGGTATTGAAGAACTCAGAGAAGCTACTAATGGATTTGGAGATAATTGCTTGATTGAAGGGTCTGTTTACAAAGGAAATATTAAAGGGGAGGTCTATGCCATCAAGAAGATGAAATGGAACGCCTGTGAGGAGCTCAAGATCTTACAGAAGGTACTCTTTGTCATTTTTACTTAGTTTCTTTTACTTCTGAGTGTATATGGTAAATTCATATATGCTTTTGGCCTATGGAACCCTTTATAATCTGTTTAGCTTTACATATTCAATGTGAAATGCTTGTTATTAATTCCTTTCACATGAAGTTTTAACTAGTCTGTTATTGTGTTACAGTAAATAGGATCGTTTTTCTCATGTTTCTTATGTTGATATTGTGCTTATAATCGGAACAACTGTGTTTCATGTTTAGTGATTTTTGGTATGGTATAAAGCAGTAGTTTGATTACAATGAAAACCTGAAGAAGTGTAGATTTGGATACAAACTTGTTATAAGCAATGGATTTGAAATTGTATTAGGTAATCCAGCATTCCAGCCGAACAATTCCTCCAAAAAACTTTTTATTAATTGTCATTTGTCACGTAGAAAGCTAGCAAGCTGATGTCAAAGTAGTAAGCAGGTATCTTATGCAGAGATGAAACTGTGGATGATGTCAGATCATTGGAATGATTCTTCTCTTTAGAAATAACTGAAAAGTAACATTGCGTTGAGGCTCTTTTTTTAGTGTTCAATGCATTTCGTGTTTGTAAGCATGTCCTGAATTGCAACTAGGAACATAGTCACAATTAGTGAAGGAAACATCAAAATTCCAAAAGACATGGGGATCCTGTTAAGAAACCTCATTATTAAATTGCTTCCTTTGCATGTATTCAACTCTTGATTGCTCATATAAAATGTCTAGGTGACCTGTCTGTTTATTACGTTTTTGAAGTTTTAAATTGCATCTTGTTTTGTTGGAAACTTTATAATATTGATTTGGTGTTGTTGAGAAAAAAATAATCTGAGGAAATTGTGTGCCGTCAGTGGTGTCACAATTTGGGTCCATTTCATTTTTTTTTTTTGGACCCATTTCATTGAATATGCTGAAACAAAGGGAATCTATCCATGTATCTGATTTTTGATATATAAACCTCAGAACTTATGCCTTAATATGTTGGATTGGCAGAAGTCCTCCATGGATGACACACTTCTGAAATTCCGAGGAGAGTTTGACAAACTTAATGATTTTTGTAGATAAAGTGAAGTCATAAGCAAAAGGAATTTCATAAGCTGAGTTAGAAATTCTGTTAACTGGACATAAGGGCTTCAAATTTTCGGTAGAAAAACAAACTCAACCATGTGCATCAACTCCAAGTGTGCTCTTAGGATTGGTTTCTTATTTGATTAGATGGGAATATTTTCCATGTTTTTTTGTTTTATTTGTTGTATAATTCATGGACATTGGGAAGGTTTACTTTTCAGAAATATCATTTTTTCGCCATACATTGAATTCTGACTTTCAAATTGTGTAGGTAAACCATGGCAATTTGGTGAAGCTAGAAGGCTTCTGCATAGACCCAGAGGATGCAAATTGCTATCTAGTTTATGAGTATGTTGAAAATGGCTCTCTCTATTCATGGCTGCATGAAAACCAGAGTGAAAAGTTAAGTTGGAAGACAAGGGTGCATATTGCTTCTGATGTTGCAAATGGTCTGCAGTACATTCATGAGCACACTAGGCCAAGGGTTGTGCACAAAGACATAAAGAGCAGTAATATTCTCTTGGACTCGAACATGAGAGCCAAAATAGCCAATTTTGGACTAGCAAAGTCTGGTTGCAATGCCATAACAATGCACATTGTTGGAACTCAAGGTTATATTGCACCCGAGTATCTGACTGATGGGGTGGTGTCAACAAAAATGGATGTGTTCTCTTTTGGGGTAGTTTTGCTAGAGCTTCTTTCAGGGAAGGAGGCCATTGATGAAGCTGGAAATGCTCTGTGGGCTAGCGTGGGTATGATTTTGCAGGGAAGCGAGGAAGAGAAGGCAAATAAAGTAAAGCAATGGATGGACACGGAGCTTTTCCTGGAGTCATGCTCAATGGAGAGCATAGTGAATGTAGCCACTGTTGCGGTTGCTTGTTTGCATAAAGATCCTTCTAAAAGGCCAACTATGGTGGACATTGTTTATGCCTTGTGTAAGAGTGATGATTTGTTTTTCGATATCTCAGATGATGGATCATCAGCTCCACCAGTAAGAGCACGATGAGTTCAGGTTCTCATATTCTCGATTCAGATGAGGTGAAGGCAAAAGATCAAATAAAGTGAGGCCAAGGGACTAGTTGGTTTTACTTGTTGAGGCGATATACTAGATTAAACTGAGCAGTAAAAGTTTGAGAATTGAGTCATTATGTACCTGTAACTACTAGAACACTGGCTTGGGGACAGATATTGACAGATAATATATGATTATACAATATGTGCATGTTTGGTAACCAATATTATTCTGGGTCACTCTATTGTTAGTACTTGTCCTACTCTCATTTGAGTAGGCTTACTCAATACTTCTTTGTACTATGTTTGGTGATGGAATACAATCTAAGGTGGGATTGTTCCTCAATCATCAGAAATTGTTCCAGATCAAAAATTCATAAGAAAATCTGCAATACCCAGATTCAAGATTGATCTCAACTCTTCTCTCTTAAAATCCCAAAACCCAAAACCTGGACTCACGAAAGCTCCTCTTCCTCCTTCCTCTGCATCAATGGCCGGTGTTTATTTATGCGAGCTCCTGAAGAAGTGCGGCAAGGTGGCGATGTGGAATCGCTGATTGAGAAGCTTCCCAACCTAAACCCTCTTAAAACCTCCAGTGAAGAGCTCGAAAGTTGGGCTATCGGCGGCTATTGTTGACGAGAAAGGAGGACGACGAAGCAACAAGGTTATGTTTTAGATTCACGCCTCCTTTGGCTAAGTTTTTGGCAGGAGGAGGCTTGACAAGACTGGTTATTTTGGGAGGGAAAGAGTATGGGTTTTCGGCAGCCATCTTGAGAGAAGAAGTTCAGAATAGTTGATTGTCTTGGGAGAGAAAGTGAAGTCACAGATGAAGAGAAGAGAGGAAGGAGAGGAAGGAGAGAGATGGTGTTATTTTGGGACCTCAAAAAAATGAGTACCCACGATAACACCACCTAACTAAGGAGGTTGAGAGCAAAAACAGCTGTTATATAATATCATTTATTTTTGTACTCGTTCATACTAACACAAGACAAACTACTTACCGCCTCTTATCTAGTACAATATCATTTAGTCCTGTGTACCAAACAAGCACTATGTCTCCCTTTTATACCTAAACAGGGACTAACATATGTTTTCTCTTGTGCTAAAAATTTCTAAAATTAATCAACTATGTATTCTACAATCTACTCAATCCAGCCCCCTCAGGCCAAAAAAAATATCTGATCCAATTGCCATTTGGGGAAGAACAAGAAAATCTTGGGTGATATTGAAAATCTTCAAATATCATCATGATTGATGATCTACTACACGTGGTTGAAAACTGACAGTGCACTATTGTTGCAATATGGTCCTGGGTCCAAGTTGTATATAACTAAAATCTCCCCAATAACAGAAAGACACCTCACACTTGAGTTCACTAGTTCTAGACTAGGAGACAGAAGCCTTTTGTTAAGATTCTCTTGTATCTCGCCCACTTTTTAAAATAGAATGCTGCCTCATTATTGACCTTATCAAGGTCCAATCTTTCAGCTCGGAAAAAACAACTGCTGCTTCTTCTCTCTGACAGAGATAGACCCAGGAACATCAGATGGCTGAGACTCAGTTGCAGCTATGCGTTTTGCCACATCGGTTTCCGAGACTCAATCCCTCTTCTTCTTCTTCTCCTTCGCCAAAAAGGTATTATCTTCTTCTTATGATTGTACTCATTTTGGCTTTCTGGGTTTTTGTGTGTCTGTGAGTGACTGTGTCAGTGTTTTCTAGTTGCTGATATGGCATTGAGACATTGCCAGTTTTACATGAATTCAAGTTTTCTGGACTAAAGACTTTGAAGTCTGAGGGTTTATGATTGAGTTGGAGTATGATTTGCGGGACGCTAAATTGAAGTCCATCATGTGGGAGATGACAAATTTGTGTAATTTATAACTCGACTCAAGATTAGCTATTGATATGGCATAATCTAAGTTAAAGTTCATCACTTGGTTGCTGAATTTCCTTTTGTAGAGCTTTGTTTGTGGGTAGATTTTAATTCATGATCATTTGGGAACTGGGAATGCTTATATTTATGAAACTTTGATCATAAAACTAATCAAGATTGACTATTTACAATATGGCATTATGACATTTCCAACTTGTACTGTTCGAGATGGATTGGAGTGGCTGTAATGTTCTGGATTATAAAGTCAAAGGGATTATTTCATTTTGCAATGCATGTTCTGATGTCTTTATTCGTGCAATACTATAATGTACATTGGATAACGTGTTGAAGCACAGCTATCCTGAAGCTAATTTTTAAACAAGGAGCCATACGATGCTAACATCAACATGGTACTCAGGAAATATATGCCCTGCCAGTTTTGGTGTATCAAATCCTCATCTTTACATGGACGTAGTTTCAAATCGCCAAACAGAGGTAAGAACAACCTATCTATGTGAAGAAGATCTTGAAATGCCTTCTAGTATGTATACTTTATCAAGTATGAATGCATTAATCAATCATCAACTTAGCTAGTAAATAATTGAGCTTCCCTTATATGAGGTTGATAAGCCTATGATTCCAATGGGAAAGAATCAGTGACTTTACCAGAAACGATTGAAGTGGCATCAGACTCAATCCTAAGTAGAACCATTTCACCTCAACAATCATCTAGATTTGGCTTGTCATCCTCTCCAGGTTATCCTCCATTTTCTAAGCAGAATTTTCATGGACTGTAAGAGTTCTGCTACTGAGTTGGTTTAACAAGTTGTTGTTTTTGGTCAGATTGGATGGAAGGTTATGGTGACTAAAAATAAAAAGTTAAGTCAGATTTGGAAAATAAAAGACCAAGAAGTAAAACAAGAAGAAATAAAAGTTAAAAAAAAAATTAAAAAAAGCCAAAAGTGTTCAATTGTGAAAATGTTCTTTTGCATGGATGGCCGTCATGCATCAAAGATCATGTGTATTAGTTATCCTTATCTTGAATCTTTCATGTTTTACATATGTTGGGATTATTTTTTTTTCAGGAAATTGCAAGGTCATGTCTCAAAAGACAGGCAATAAATTAGATTCCACTATGTACATAAATGTTGAAGATGACTCGGACATTGAACTCCTTAGGATAGAACAAGTAAAAAGTTCACAGGTGAGTGTATATGTAAGGATTTGCTTTACTAAAACAAATTAATTTATTTTTGTTAATTTCTTTCTAGAAAATTTCTTATTGGAATTCTGTGTTATGCAGATTCACCTAGCTAAAGTCTTGATGGGATTGACATGCTTATATATTCCACTCAGACTGGCAAAGCTAAATGTACTTGATATTTTCATTAAGATTGCCCAAGAAAGATTTCTATGTACTGTTCAAAATATTGGGGCTGCGACCTTGCCTTTTGCCTGTGCTTCTAATTCAATGAATAAACCCCTGCCTCTTGGATTGGATGTGACGTTGCCATCATTCCAAGATGTTAAATGGAGCTTTCACCGATTATTGTATCTTTTCAACGTCCAGCTTGAGAAAAATGTTGCCACGTAAGTAAATTATGTAATTTTTTTTTTTGCTCTTAGTTTATTGTCTTGCAATGTCTAGTCAACTGATTAACAATCTTGCTTCTGATATGTTGAGTAGAGTTTTTCATGATTAACTTTAGGTTCCACACGTATATGAATTGTTGTTATTTATATGCATAATTATTTTCTATGTGTAAGCTGCTTCTTTGTCTTTAATCATGATGTTCTGATTTGGCTGGTCTATTTTGTAGGTTCTTCGTAGTGCTTCTGGTAGCATGTTTCTCATTTGTTCTCATTGGTGGTTTCCTGTTCTACAGGTTTAGGTAAGCTAAAATATTTCTATGAGCATTATGGCTATTTTAGTGTGGAAATTTACAATAGCCTTTGGAACCTTATTACCTCTAATATCTAAACTTTATGATTATTTCTGCGAGCAACACTTCGATTTATGGATTTTGCATGAAGAAAATCATAAATGAGTTTAACAATTACCTTGTTGACCATGTTTTTCCGATGTGCGCAAATGACTTCAAGTTCTATTTGACCTAAATCTCCCATCAATTCATCAATCTATGATCAACTTGTTGTGCTGCTTAATCCAATATTTCATTCTGGACTTTTCAAAATAAATTTGTCTGCATTCCATTCGCATTCACGAACCTGGATATGGGTTTCGGACTTCCATATTGCACAGGGATAGTAAAGAATCTTTGGAGGACTGCTTCTGGGAAGCATGGGCATGCCTCTGTTCATCATCTACACATCTAAAGGTGGAATTTTTTTATTTTTTTTCTAATGAATCACTCATTTATCATTGTGTATACTGTTTCTTATACTATATTTTAAATAACATTTATTATACACTGCAGCAAAGAACACGTATTGAACGTGTTATTGGTTTTGTTCTTGCTATATGGGGCATACTATTTTACACCCGCCTATTGAGCACAATGACTGAACAGTTCCGGGTAACCTCTTGAATCAAGAAACATTTATACATTCTGCTTAATTATATGGAAAACTGCATCCTTATGACCATCATTTGCACAGAGTAATATGTACAAGCTCAGAGAAGGGGCACAAATGCAAGTTCTAGAGACTGATCACATCATTATTTGTGGAGTGAACAGCCATCTTGCTTTCATACTAAAGCAATTAAACAAGTATCATGAATTTGCTGTCCGTTTAGGTACTGCTACAGCTAGGTAATTTGTTCATGTGCTGTCGACATAGGTTACTATCTCTGGATTGCATAATTAAGCTACTGGCTTGTGTATTTTCTATTGCATTACGTGTTCGCAGGAAGCAAAGAATTCTTCTTATGTCTGATCTGCCAAGAAAGCAGATAGACAAGTTAGCTGATCATATTGCCAAAGATTTTAACCATATCGATATCCTTACAAAAAGGTATGACTACTGAGTGATTGGAGAAACCCAATATATATCCAAATTCATATAAGACATCTACATCTGATGTTGAACAAAAATAAAATTTTAGAATGATACACATGGTAAATTTTTTTAATATAGTATGTAAAACTTAGCTTGTGATTTCTCACATTGAGGTTTTACGGTTGCAGTTGTAGCCTGAGCTTAACAAAATCATATGAAAGAGCTGCTGCCAACAAGGCACGTGCCATAATTATACTGCCTACAAAGACAGATCGGTGAGGACGTGATCCACTTCGAGTTTATTTGAGCAATTGTTGTAAAGTTGCTTTGAAGTTTCTCGTCAATTGCCATGCGAATAGGGCTTATTAGCAATATGGAGATTCCATTGAATATTCTGGCACATCTAAATTTTTCACACCATGGAACTAATTTGACCTTCATATCCTCAATTGTTTAGGTATGAAGTTGACACTGATGCCTTTCTATCTGTTCTGGCTCTTCAACCTATTCCTAATATGGAATCCATCCCCACTATAGTTGAGGTACATCAGTAATTACATATGTACGGAATTATGTTATGAAATTCTCTGAAATCAATTAAATGTTTCTCTTTAATGGATGCAGGTTTCAAGTTCCAATACATGTGAGCTTTTAAAGTCAATCTCAGGGTTGAAAGTAGAGCCTGTGGAGAACGTTGCATCCAAATTATTTGTTCAATGCTCTCGTCAAAAAGGACTAATAAAGATCTACAGACACTTGCTTAACTATCGAAGTACCAATACAAATCTCATGAAGAAAAAACTAATCTTCTTCAGAAGTTATTGGCATATTTATGACCTTCTATTGTTGACTCCTCATTTTTCTTAAACATTGAAACTTTTGAATCTCTATTCAACAGGGTAAAGAATATTTTTAACTTGCTGTTCTTATAGTGAATTGACATGGCAATAGTTCATAGGTTGGTTCAGTTCAGTCTTCTTATGATAGGAAGTCCGGTTCAGATTAATGCATTTGGTAGTATGGTCTTCAGTTCAGTAATGTGAGCAATATCTAGGCAGTAGAACTTGAAGTTTCAACTCAATCATGTGTCGGTTTTTTTTTTTTTTTTAAATTTGGCCATCCTGCAATGTATTGGATGTTATTAATAGTTGTTGTTACTTTAGTTTTCCTTGTTTGGTTATGAGATGGTACACTAATTCATATCATTTCTATTCCTGCAGAAAATGTGTTCAACCTTCGGAATTCTCCTAGTCTTGCAGGGCTGAAGTATAGACAATTAGGGCCTGGGTTTCAAGAGGTAATACAATCTGCCAAATGTACTTCTTTAGTAAATGAATTGTTTTGTTTAACTGATTTTGATTGTTTCTGCTTCTGGAAATCCTTTCAGGCAGTTGTTTGTGGGCTTTATAGAAATGAGAAGATATACTTCCACCCAAATGATGATGAGATCTTGCAGGAAACTGACAAAGTAAGCATAATTGTGGACACAATTTTATAAAAGATACTAAAAAAGCAAAAATGACTTGGAGATCTGTTAGTGCTTGTGAAATACTGAATCAGGAAGAGTATTGAAATTTTCTTCTTATTAAGTTTTGCAGACTCGTATGATTGATTAGATTGTTTAATTACGCAGTTACCATGTCCTGTTTCATATTCATACAATTTACGACTATAAAAGGCAAACAATAATTAAAGAAGTATAAGAAAGAAACTAAGCAGGTTAAAGTTGATTAACGGACTACTTCATTCTGTGCTTGGTTTGATTGTTCTGATATTAAAATTCTATCATTTTGTTGGCTGTATGGGTGAAGTTAATCATCATTCAGGTGATAAGAAATTTTCTTATTTAATGTTCATTCATTCTGCTTGGATGAAACTGTTCTGGTAATCAAATTCCCCAAGTTACTTTTTAATTTCAAACCTTGTGCACTTCCCTCATGTAGGTATTGTTCATTGCACCTGTCAATGGGGCTAAGAAACCTGCTATTACTTATTCAAATGTTAAAGAAATAAGCGATGCCAATCGAAGTGTTGAAGATGTAGAAAAGGACAGTGATACTCAATTGTATGCCTTAAAAATAAGGAAAGAAAACACACGTCCCAAGAGAAGAGGCTCCAAGGTACAACCTTTGTTTATTTTAGCAGCACATAATTGCCTGCCATCTACATTGCTGCGATATATTTGGTGATTATGTCTGAATAAATCTTTTCTTATTAATGCAGGCTTCAGATGGGACTCTAGGACCAAAAGAATTTATACTTCTTCTTGGATGGCGGCCAGACGTTGTTGAGATGATTGAAGAGTATGACAATTATCTCGGACCTGGGAGTGTTGTGGTATGCTCTTGTTCCCTTTACAATTTGAGTAAAAACTTCATTGTAAAGATTTAGGACGAGTATATTGATACTTAGGCAAGTACAAGCGTGATGGAGTAGCTTATCTCAAAAGTGTGCTGCAATGTACTTGACAATCGTAGGAAGATAAATTTGCCAAGAATCAATATCAAGTTATTGAGAACTTATTACAAATAATCAATGAATTGTGGACTTAGTATTCTACGATACTAGATCATGGAATCAAGAGTGCCTCTTTATATAGCTTCCTATGCCAAGCTAGGGATGTATCATGAGCGTCTTCATTTTCATCATTCTTGTTATTCACATAGTTTCTGTACTGCCTTTCACCGTATTCAAGATTCTAATCAAGCACAATTGGTATGTATCTGCTGACTAAAAGCAAACTGCATTTTTATGTCAAAAATATTGGGGTATAATAGTTGTGTCTTTACACTGTTTCAAATAATGTCCTTCAGAATTTAGCCTTGTGTGCATTTCTGCATCAGCTGGATACTAGATCTGTAACAAGAGTCATTGATTCATATGAAATTACATGGATCTTAAACCTTTAATCAGTGAATTGACATTGTTACTGAACTCTTAAGACACTGGGCAACAGAACCTTTTATCATTTAATTATCATGTTATTCATATGTGTGCAGGAGATATTATCAGATGTACCATTAGATGACAGAAATAAGGCAAGAAAAGGTGCCGGTGGTCAAGCCAAACAAAAAAATGTGCAGGTTTCACACAGGGTACTGCTTCATTCAATGAACCCAGAGAGTGGAACCTTCTGTCTCGTTATCTTTTATTTATTTATATATTTCTTGAAGCCTCTTTTCTAATCCTTCATTTCTTTTTCTTCGTATGCTGCAGATCGGAAACCCCATGAACTTTGACACATTACAAGAAACCATACGCAATATCCAACTTTCTTCGAAAAATGAAGATATTCCCTTATCCATTGTTGTAATATCTGATAGAGAATGGCTTCTTGGAGGTAAACTTACATGAACCATGCCCACAATTTTCATTTTTCATTTTTGTTTTTTTTAGGGTCGAAATAGCTTAGACCTTGCATTAAAGAACCTCTGTTCAGATCCAAACAGGGCAGACAAGCAATCCGCCTATTCCCTTCTTCTTGCTGAAAATATTTGCAACAAACTTGGTGTAACGGTAAGTCTGCCACAGTTGAACATCAGTGTCAGACCTTTTCAATTTGTGAACTTCAAATTTTTCAGTCATATTATTGATAAAAAAAGCTTGGTGAAACTTGTCTTTATCTTCACATAGAGAAAAGAAAGGAACTGACAAGATGGTGTGTTACAGGTGCAAAATCTAGTTGCAGAGATTGTGGACTCGAAATTGGGGAAACAAGTATGCTTCAGCTGACTTTTTGAAAGTTAATGATTCTATTGATATTTTCCAAATTAATACTATTAAATACTTACTATACATTTGGAATCCCTATAGATCACAAGAATAAAGCCATCCCTGACTTATATTGCCGCGGAGGAAGTAATGAGCCTCGTAACAGCTCAAGGTCTTGCATTATTGTACTATATGTAGCTCTCTCAACATCCTTAATAGGGGTGTTCCAAATTAACAAGTTATTATATGTTTCTGCATAACAGTTGCTGAGGACAGTGAACTAAATGAGGTGTGGAAAGACATTCTGAATGCAGAAGGTGATGAAATATATGTGAAGGTAAATTGCCTTAAGTTTACATATTTGATCTCAAGTGGAAATAAGAATTAAGAGAGCTCTAATTCAGTGTGGAAGGCATTCTGATATGGTTACAACATAATAGGGACTGTTATTTAGTTGTCAGATGCTATGATTTCATTGGAAAACTGTGTGTTTTGACTCGATAGTCAGATTGTCTTATCAGTATGGGGTTAGTGGCTCTATATTTACTTGCCTGCTTGTATACCAACAGGATATCAGACTCTATATGAAGGAAGGAGAGACTCCATCGTTCACTGAGCTTGCTAAAAGAGCACATTTACGGAGAGAAGTTGCCATAGGTTATGTGAAAAACAATAAGAAGGTATATGTCATTTTCAGTTTTACCTCATGATTTGCTTGAGATTTCTCATTCAAATATAAATACACACTTATTTGATCATATCTGATACCAACAGGATGTCAGACTAAATATATATAAGATCGAATTCTTATTCATATTCAATCTTTTGTTGCAGGTTATTAATCCAGTTCCCAAGTCAGAACCCCTCTCCCTTGAGTTGACAGATTCGTTAATAGTTATATCTGAACTTGAAGGAGAACAACCAATCCTTATGTAGAATGGCCTCTTGGTCTCTCACAGTTGCCTATGTCGTTCAGTATGGCTGCAGGGTCACCATTGCTGCTGCACTAGATGGTTTGAAGCTGAAACTGTCGCCCAAATTTTCTACTCGAGCCTTACTCACTTGATAAATATAGAAGCAAACCTATTTTGACAGTGAGCGTGGTCTTTGAGCTTGCACAGTTATACCATCAGTCAATATGGCAATAAAACTGCAACTTAATGAGTACATCTTTTAGCTTCATTGTTGTAAGATGATAACACCGATGTAGGTCCATTATTGTTCATATGCTATCAAAATAATTACTTGGCTATTCTTTAAACCAATGATGATCTATCTGGTACCTGAGAGTCAAATGAGTTTCTCTACCTGGTAAGCCACCTTTGAGATCGGCATGGCCGGGTCTGTGCCAAGCCATGTAAACATTGCACTAAAACAACTTGATCATGTTTGCTATAAGCAAGCAAGGAGAGCAAATACTCATATTTGTATATGAATTCATGTATACGAATATATTTATTTTGATCTGAATTCATGTATTCGTACTCTACCATTTGAGCTATACCAAATAGATTGATATTCTTTTAGCACCCCTTGTAACCAAAAAAAAAAAATAAGATTGATATTCTTTTAGGGGCTCGTCCCATTTAAAAAAAAAAATTAAAAATAAAAAATAAATCACATGTTCTTGGTGGTCCAAAAAACTTTTGATTTCAACTGTCCTATTTAGGAAGCTTGATTATTACACGACACATACCAGCTGGAAATGGGAAACTTGGTTACCACGAAAGAGTTGTGGAATTAGGAACCCAAATCCCAATGGAGTAGGGAAACAATCCCAAATGCTTATGTATAGCACACAGCCGCACAGCTTTTAGGAAACAAACCCAAGATTGTATCTTTCTTTCCACTATTCACTGATTCATTCATTCATGGCTATTTTTACTCACACCCCAGATGTCAAGAGGGATTTTCCATGGTCTCACGCCTCCCAAAATCCCATGTCTGAGGATTTCTCTGAGGAAGAGAAAGAGGAAGAAGTCAGCAATGAAGCACGGGGATTTAGGAACTACTATGGTGAGGATGATGAGGATGAGATAGCATTGGAGGAAGAGGTCAACAATGAAGGACTAGGAAGAAACTACGATGAAGATGATGAAGAGGAGGAAGAGGTGGATAATGAAGCACGAAGAATTAGAAATTACTATGATGAAGATGAAGAGGGCGAGGAAGAGGAAGAGGAAGAGCTAGACAATGAAGGACTAGGATCAACTATCAACGATGAGGAGGAGGATGATGGCTTGGTGCCAATTGAAGAGTTCAACAATGATGGACAAGTAGGAAGACAGTTTGATGAGGATGATGATGAGAATGAAGAACAAGGAGAAAGCTATGATGAGGATGAAGACGACCTCTACTGGCCTGCTAGAGCTCCTGCAAAGTATATATGCAGGCCATGAAGGATTATGAAGAAAAATATCATGTGGATGTCAATTCAGGGTTCAAAAAACGAGGATCACCTACGGAGTTCAATGCTCAGATCTCACACAAGCGTCGTCGACATTCATTTTGATTAGGGACAAATCTTGTTTTGCTGTTTGTTCACTCTAGTGTTGTTAGTAAGTTGGTTTATGTAGCCGTAACTACAAGCACCAAATGAATGAAGCTATCGTACATTTTAGTTCTTGTGTGATTTTGTTCCATTGGTCTGTATCAATTGCTATCTTTGGTTTCTTTTTTTTTTTTTTTTGAAAAGATTGGCATCTTTTCTTACATAACTTTAGAAAACGACAATAATTTCTTGAGTTGTGACCATTACTGGTAAATTGATTGGTCTTTTATTCAGTGCAGAAAAATAATCAGAGAATGACAACTACTATGAGATTATTTGTCTTCTCTATATGATCCAACAGTAAAAGGACCCAGAGTGTGACCTAAATAATCAGGCAAACATAATTTACCAATTGTATTTGAACAGCTTTACCGCCTTTACGTATCAAAATCAGACATCAGAAGTAACAAAAGGTCAGAAGCCCAGAAAGCGACTTTGTAACATCAGCTAAATTCAGCCTTTGTAATTTGTATTGTATTTTGAACACAACTGTGAAAGTAACCTTTTTTTTGTTGTTCAGGAACTTCAGGGTCCTCAACAAGTAAAAATGCAATCTATAAGAATATTTGACTATTCTAGTAACCCATGCATCTATAAGCTGATGACCCCACATCATAATCAAACTTTTGAGACCCATCAAAGAAACAAAATGTACATAATTATGCTAACTATGCCAAACTTACATGGAGCCTAAAAGATGACTCTGTTCAGGTCTTGGGGGAAAGTATAACCAGCAAGGCATCACCGGCAAAACCTCTTTCTTCCTGTTTATATTTCCACCCTAAAGCTACATGCTGAATCTGTAACAATTGCCGCATAATTTACAAGTTCGAAGCTGAGAATCTCGCAGTTCCAAGCTTCTAGTTTCGCCTGACTTAACAGCCAGAATCATCATATCTCAGGTGGATCACTTGTTTGTTTTCTCTCGTGAGGTTCCACCAAGTTTTCATGGTAGTTCTTATTCTCTGATGGTGAGTAATCAGAATTTTGGCTTTGCACTATCACTATTGAATGGCTCTCAGCATTAGTTTGTTCTCCTTGGTTCCTGGAGTCATCCTCATGAGCTCTGTGGCCTGGTGATATATATGATATACCAAATTTTTGCCCATGAGTAAGTCCTGGGCAAATCCCCTGCAGACAGATCAAGTTTTCAATGGACTTCAGGATCGATAGTTCCATAATACTTAAATTATTTTGAACCATTTCTAACATGTAAGAGTATCTATGTTTTACCATAGCTTTTAGTTGCCAACTAAATAAAATGAAATACAATCCAATAGACAAGCATAAAAGGTTCAAAAATAAAGATGGTATGCAATTCTCACTTTTATAAATCCTGATACGGGAGTAGAATCAGAATAACGGGAGTTGGATGGTAACGCAGTGCCAACCCTTCCATATAAGTTATCTCGAGGATTAGTTGCAACATCCAATACATTCTGTCTAATGTTGCTAGTATTACAATAAGCCCCAAAATACGAGCAATGTTCCTGCACTAAAGATATTTCAGGGGTTGCAGGCAGTAGGTGGCCTTCAGTACTAAAGATGTACCTGTATGAAGAGGCATTTTCACAGTAAACAGCAATAAGATAAGCCTGGTCTTTAATCTTTAATGGTAAGTCAGGAACTACAGTAGGAGTAGAAAGGACTCACTTGTATGGTCCATTATCAACAAGGTTATCAGGTCCCACGGCCAAATCAAAGAGTAGCCACAAATATTTTACCTAATTAGTCGCACGTTGTTAGTACATGTAACCATAGAGTAAAGGAAAAACATAAATGAACACAACGATGGTACACAATTGAAACTATAGGAACACGTAGGAGTTTAGAAATCAATCCCTCAAGCTACCTTACCACTAATATATATTTAGGGAAATGAGAATGAGAAATACCATTCTCAAGCCCGTATTAAAATCTTAATAGGATTATATATATCTTTAACAGCAATATAATAATAATTTCATTAAAAGATTCCAAGGTTAATCAATTCCTTAAGTTTACTACGCAAAACCCGGATACATAATAGATAGGCTTTCTGTAAACATATCACCTTAGCTATATGATTCATATACCTCCACTCTTCACAAGATTTAACAGATATAAGACACTTTTATAAATCCACTATCATAATGAATTTTTTAACCAATACAATTTGGGTTTTACTGTCAATTATAATGAACCACCATGAGAATTAGCTCGAAAGGGAAGGTGATTCAAATTTGTTGGTCGAAAATGATCTTCAAAACTCTACTGAGAACCAAGATGAAGACATGATAGTTGATGAAAAAGTTCTTACTGTTTCCGCTAGAAAAAAACTCTCCATATGATCTTCCTGCTTATGGAACTCGACATCTGCGATATGACAATATCCGCAGGCGCATCGTGCACTGTACTGCAAACTGGCAACCATGTCACGTCCTGCATCAAGATACCTACAATGAAATACATAATACATGTAAAATGCCCTTTTCTAAGGGTATTAAGTTTCTAGGTAAACGAAATGTGCCTTTTACATATGCCATTAATATCAAGTAAAATGTGTAATGGTAAGCTTAGATACAGCCCACAAATTTAGAGTTTATGAGCTTACTTGGGATCTCTAGTAGCTTTATAGAGCCAATATGTGCTCTCCATTAACTCTGGACGCAGCGGATAACTTCTTTGTCCATGCTACGAATATATGTAGAAAGATTACAAATGCAATTGATATGGTAGACTAAAGCATTAATGTGATATGGGTTGAAAAAATTAATAAAAGAGTTAATTAATCATTCAATTAAGAGTCATCAAATCAAGGTTTAGAAAAAGTTAATGATGGTACCTGAACACTGAACGTAGCAAGATTGAAACCTTCCGGAGTGAAACCATATCTTTTCCACACACTAAAGAAGGCAGTATGAGTTCGAATTGCAGGATCAATATCTCCAGCTAAAACCTTCCAAAAGATTTTGTGATCAATCTCACTGAAACTAATGAACAAATTCTTGATTCTATATGTTATATGTTATATCTTAATATTAATCACACATTACAAACCTGAAGTCCTGGCCAAAATGCTTGTAAACTGTTAAACAATGGCCACACAACAGCAGCAGAATCCATATTTACCTCTACATACCTACACAAGTAAATTTAAGTGCTCATAAGTTAAGGGGGATGTATAAAAACATGGTAGCATATACTAGTTTCAGAATTTACCAAGGATCATTGTAAAGATATTGCATAGCAGCAGCATAAGCTTCTTGAAATATGTACAGATATTCTTCATCTCCAAATAACAGATAAGCCTGAGATGATATTACAAATGGTAAACAAGAACACAAAGAAACAAACCAAATCCATTTCATATATCAACGTACATACAGATCTTTTTTTTTTTTTTTTTGGTCTGAACATACAGATTTTATAAGAGAACAATTAGGCGGCAACAAAGATACTATCTTTTACAGTTTACAGATCAATGCTATTTTTCTAAGAAGACATAATGCCTGCACGAGTTATATTTGTCATGAAGTATCTTAAAATCAGAGAAACGCTCAGGATAGACGAATATCTAGATCAAAGATTAGGAGTTTTAGACTAGGTTTTTTTGCTAACATGACTACAGAAAACAATTGGTTCTCAATATCTTATTGGACATCATGCTAATTCCAAAAGTCCAAAACTATGACCTATAGGTGCCACTCAAACTCCCAGCTAACTGACCCAAAAGATCATCCGATTACAGAATATCAAGACTGAAAACTAGTTCACAGAAATTAACTAATACAATCACCTAGAAGAAGGCTAGCATTTGCTTCCTATATTTTTAGAGGCAGGTCTTCTTTAAATGGAAATACAAGGCCTTCATTGTCATAAGACCATAAAACAATATTACCGTGCTGTTCTCCAACAATCTAGCTGATGATGTTATTTGCTGTCACGTTAAACCCCATAACTCCCAGGATACCATTTCCTGTCATATTTATTTCTAGGAGCTTTTGCCATCAGTCATGACACAAACCTATATTTGATTTGGTGACCACAAGAACCTGATGATGCTATTTCAAACATGGGAAATACCATTTATGTTACAACTGATGTTACGACAAGTAGTTCAGGCATTTTTTGTTCAGCATTCCAACTGATGTTACATACCTTTAGAAGATACTCATAAAAAGAATCAATACTGGTTCCTATTCCAGCATCCTGCAAAACAGCAAAGAAATGTAAGTATAAATGGAAAGGGGATCAATAAAACCCATCAGATAAATTATGGAAGAAGTTATTTAGGGATGCAAAAGTGGTCTGGACAACTCCATTAGAGAGGAATGATTTGTTTAAAGAAAATCTTTCAGCTTTTGGTAAAAGGGAAAAAAGCCAGAATTCTTTGGGGTTGTGAGGTGCTACCGATAGTTTGGGTGGTTTGGATGGAAAGAAATAGAGACTATTTGAAACCTATAGTGGGGTGGAGAGGGAAGCCCTGTGGGAGAGAGTCAAGTTCTGGGCATCTTTATGGGCTTATACTTCTAAGGAATTTAAGGATTATAGTCTTTCTTCCATTATTCTAAACTGGGAAGCAGCTGTAGTATAATCTCTATGTTTAGTTTTAGTTATAAAAGATGAGCTGCTAAGCCTTTAGTCCTAGCTGCCATCTTTTCTTTTTAAAGAGGACTCCTTGTTCCCCTCCTTGTTCTTTGCTTTTTTCTGAATAAAGAGCTGTTTCTTTTCAAAAAAAGAAAAAAGGAAAGGAAAGGCGATTGATAAAACCCTAAAAGGAGAGAGTAAAAACACAAATCATATAAAAAAGGTAGAAAGAGAAAAACACTATTTTTTCCTATTAGGACTGCACACCAGCACATCTCAGTTTGGGAGGTCAAACTAGGGGGTGATAAATTACTTCTCAGTTTAATTGGTGCACAAGCTATGATAGATAACTGGGATAGTGAGAAACCTGCAGGACAGCCTCAGACTTTATAACAGAATAACCAGAACAGTGAGGTGCACTCAGACTCAGTGATAAACCGTAAGCACTGGGTTAGGGAGATCAGTCCACATGTTATCATATATCATGTCACCAAAATCGCCTAAATGGTATGTCCGCTGACAGACTGAATTATTTGGTAGTACAACACAGCTCATCAATGACCAGAGAAGCTTGATCAGTATCATTTAATTAAAACATAAACAAAGATGTAAAACAATGATCTTAAGATATTGAGGTGCAGCCAAATTCCTTAGGAAAAAATCACTCCGCCATTAATTCTCCAATTTCACAATAATTAACATATTGTTATTAGGCTCAGGTTTTCAGACTCTGGAAGAATCAAATTAGCTTATATATTTATTTTTAAAAGAACCAGCTTTTTATTGTAATAAAAAAAGCTGACAAGGAGTCCACATTAGATAGCTAAAGAGGGTAGCTAAGGACAGAGGCTTAGCAGCCCAACTATTAATGGCTAACTCAAAGCTTAGGTCTTTTTTTTTTTGGCAATGCAAAGCTTAGGTATTTGGGGCTTATATCACAACTGCTTGACAGTCAAGAGAAATGGAAGTTAGCTTATATCTCACTTGCACGTTTATATCTATGACAATCAAGATAGAAGAACCCCAAAATGTGAAATACAACTCAAAACTAAAGTACAATGGAAGAGCGGGAAAAGAACATCATCAATTAAATGATCAATAGAAATCTTTTGAAATGAAATTTCTGTTGAAATAAAATTGACAATCTAATCAGTAGAGAAATTCTGTTGTAAAGTTACCTATAACCCTGTTTCTAAAATAAGCAATGAAAATAATCTCCTAATTACTATGCAATAGACATTAAATGACCAAATATTTTCAACAGTACTGATGAAAATCACATACAAAAATTAGTGAACCAGTTAATCATCCCAAAACAGTAAAACAATTAGAATCTACAAGTCATGACTCACATATGGGGCTTTTCTGCTTAGTTTTCACAATTTGTGCATTAATGCCAAGAGAAGTTATGTAGAGATTGTTATTTATCTTCATAGTAGATATGCGCTGACTCACACTTTATGTTTATCACAGTTATTATGTTGTTAGAAGGAATGTTACCTTTTGTGTCCATTCACCTGTAAAAACATTAATATGGGCACCAACTAAATTGAGCTTTGAACGCTGAGCCCAAAGTCCACGCACTGCATTCTTGGTCACTTGTTCAAATACTGCAATTCCATTTAGATGAAAAAGGGTAAACTTTCCCTTCCACAATTAACTGAATTAAGAAATAGAACAAAAGGACAAAAACAGTACAAAGGAAAAAGAAGGGATAATTTAGGTGAGATATTCTAATTAAAGTAGCTTTTCTATGGACAAATTATGAAGGAATAGAGGTAGCAGTTACAATTTTATTACCAAACAAGAACCATGTAAAAGTGCTTATAACATATCAACCTGGCTTTAACATAAGTTTTGGCCATAAAAGGCTGTAAAATACATCTTAACCTATTAGTGAAGCCCATGAACATGCACTTTAAGAAGACAACTAGGAGGCTAGAGTCCAGTCGAGATAGAAGGATATCGTCAATGGCGTTAAGGAATGACAGCTACTACTTACTGGGATCATTTGTCAAGCGGCTGAGCACTCCAAATTCCAAAGTCAAAGTCCCACCACCAGCTGTTGATGTAATCTAAATAACACCAGGTTGATTTTTCAAATTTCAGCAAGCTGACAAATAAATACTAGATATGATAAATATCAACTGCACATAGGATTTTACACCTATACAAAGCCTAAGCTTGAACAGGAAAATTTACTCGTTCATTGTCATAATACGTGTCAGGACTCGGAGCTTAATAAAGAATTAAGAAAGTTGCACATAACAGAGACAAAGTAGAGACCTTACCTTGCTTTCATGTTCATCAACTCCATGCCTCAGATTGACAGATCCAAAAGGAATTCCTGCAAGACAAGATTGCTTAGGAAAGACACCTTTTTGCACATATAAGATACATACTTTACATAAAGAAAAAACAAGCATATACGACACTACATACAGGACAGAGGAAAAGGTGACTAGTTGAATAACATAAAAAGTCATAATTTTACCCTACAGAATCTACCAATACATGGTCATCAGGTACCCAAAGTCATAGACATTGGCAGTGATAATGAATGCTAAATAATGAGAGTTCACCCAGAAAGATCTTGCATAGACTTTTGTGCACGTTAAACAACAAGGGGTAATCTAGTAAGTACATTGCACCTGAAGGAGTGTCAAATGCAGGTAACAATCGTCGGCCTAGATCCTCAGCTAAGTTCAGTAACTGGTTGTCATACGTTGGAATTCTCATGCCCTGCAACAGAAGAGTGTAGGAATTATTCAATACTGACCTTCAACTAACGAACTAATACAAAAGAAACATAGATCTTACCAGTAGGCTTGGACAGCAAAAGCAAAAAAAGGTTATATTGCTATATACAGATGTACTGTTTACTACAACTAATCCACCCTCTTCTTTTTTCTTTATGCATATGCACACAGACATACACACACGCACACACATGTATATGTATATGGACACAGTCTTCTGTTATCTCATGCATAAAATTATAATATATGGAATTAAAACAAATGAGAAATGCAACTAACTGTTACCGTAGCATAATCACTTGCTATAAGGTGTGCAGAGAGCAAACCCCCAAGGACCCGGATGGTAGTCTCAAAGACAGATACTGTCTTATTCTGCAACAATAAAAAAAATCAAAGTTAGATGGAGGTATAACTTACTAATAAAGTATCATGTATAACATTAACTCCATCCTATCATAAGTTGATAAATATCATAAGTAACCTAGTACAAATACATAATATATATATGTGAATCTACAATAACAATGAGATGAAGATCATGAAGAAAACAATTCAATGACAGATAAATACAATAACGTCTAGCCTTCTACCACTATGTCACACCAGATAGTTTCACTTGTAACGAGTCAATAACAATCATCATATTCCGAATCGTGTAAAACAACTCCTATAGGTCTTGAATAACCATGATTTGAAGTAGGTAGGTCATAATACTAACAGAAATGTTCTCAACTGAACTAATGAGATATCTTCCGCCAAACAACACATTAGGTCAATATCCAAGTACTAATACAATAATTAAACAAATAAAGTTAAAAAATTTCAATGTGATGCATGCATATATGGCAAAACGTAACATCAAAATCTAACATTTAAGACAGCAATTATTTGCGAAACAATTAATAAGAGAGAAGGAGAGAGAGATGCAAGGAGTGAATAAGATAGATAAATACTGGACTTACTATATCAAACTGAAGGTTTTTACTGATCCATTCAACAGAGGCAGCAAAACGGTCCCGGTCACCAAGTAAAGCTAGTGTGTCTAAAGCGTCAATCTGTGACAAAAAAAAAATGACAGACGCATAGCACAACACAGTAAGGATGCAAAAACTGAAAAGAAAATCGCATGTGTACAGATATAAATAATTGGAAATAAGAATTTGTGATGTATATTACCAAAGTTAGCGCATATCCACCGAGGCTATCTTCACCCCCACAAGACTGAGGCTTTAACTCATCGAGTGGAAAAGCATGGTCCATGTACCCATTAAATGCATGATAAAACATTTCCCTGACCTACAATGAAAAGTAAATGTTGCCAAGTTAATTAAGAACACCATTCAACAGGTTTACAAGAAATGCAAAACTACTATAGATACGTATGTAAATACACATAGATTAAACCTAGTTGTCTTAATGTACTTGCAAATGAACACAATAAAGGCAGCCTACATTCCAAACTTCATTATTCACAAAAAGAGAGTTACAAGAAGGAAAGTGCTCTACAATCTCGACACTTGGCATTAAACACCAATACAAAATGAACTTTTGTTTCCCTAACAAGTAAAACTCTTTCCTCGATGACAGAACTTAATTCTACAGAGGGCTATATAACCCTAGGGAAACAGAAAAATCAATAGAAAAGTCAGAAGTATGATTCTGATTTCGACACAACATCCAGAACATGCCCAATTCCAGAAGCATTGCATCCCCATATCCGAAAGATTAAAACTTTATCACAATTTTCACTAAAATTTCATCAAAGATGAAAACTTTCCACATTGTACTGAGCAGTCAATGCACTAAATTGGCAAAACATCACCTATCATACACACAAATCGAAATTCATGTCCTAAAATGAGGTTCCCAGAACCAAAAAGCTCTCCAATATACTCCAATCAGTACAAATTCTACAACTTTCGAACTAGCAAATCAAGCAGAGACTACATAAACCTCAATGCCAGATTAATCTAAGTAATAAGGGGCAGTGAAATCAAGCAATACCAAATTGAAAGAAAAACCCTAATTGATTTGAGTTTTAGTTTTAAGGGGTGATTGGAAGAGAAGGGTCACCTCGTCCCTGAGCTGCTTGGCCTCCTCGGGAGTGACGCCGTCGGCGAGAGTTGGGCGGAGAATGACAGAGAGGAATAGGAACAGCAGAGATACGAGAATTGAAGCTGAAGTGGGTCGCCTCAGAGAAGGCATTGTGTTCTGTCTCTTTGAGCTTCTGAAACACGCTAGTAAAAACACTATCGAGTCTTTGAACGTATGTGTTTGTTGTTTTCAGCTGCGGCCCTGTGCCGAGCGCTAGTTTGATCGTTTTTAAATAACAAAAGAAAAGAAAAGATTATGGAAAAACAACATAATTTCATTCTTTTTGTTTGATTGAGAAATAAAACCCGAACACACATACCACAATGAAAACCAAGTGAACGGGTTATAGACCAAAGTTTAATTACATGGCTTGGATTCAGTATGTGATTTGTAAATTCCAAATCATTATCTAAATTGAGGGCCAAATCGAGAGAATTGTAATGCATGATGTAGTTCAAACTCATAAATTGAAATCATTTTCGTGTGTTTCATTGTAAGAGGTGACAAAAAAACACATGAAATGATCATTCAACAATTTAAGCTGTCAAAGCAAAAACAAGATGTTATTAGGTGGCTTGAATTTTTCAAAAAAAAAAAAAAAGTGGCTTGAACACTTATAAAATTACTTTTCTTGAAAATCTAAATCTAGATTCGCTTGTCATATTTTGAAACAGCGATCGCTATCACGGATGACATATTGTCTCTTTATTTTTTGATAACATCGATCCAATGACAAATGTTACTAGCTTCTTTTTCCTCAATTACAGGTAGAACTTTTCAAAAAATTGACAGGAGTATCCTCCTGTTAATTACAAGATTCTAGATAAACATTTTGATATTAGTTATCATTTGGCCGTTTGCATATTTCCCAAGTACTCTACACTGGTCCAAGCTATTCATGATCCTTAAGGTCCAAAAAAAAGTTGTTTGCCAACAAGAATATATCATGTAGGAAGGATGTTGAACACGCATCTCAAGTTCTTTAATCACATTGGACGATTATGAAGGGACCACCATGTTTTTGGGATAAACGTGTTTTGCACGATATAATGACTACATGCATCATAATGCATTACCGTGATATTCAAAGATGAGCGTGATCTAATTGCTTTGATTAGGGATTGTAACCCGGCTCCTACAACATTATTTTTTTAGTTGGAAACAAATGAAACTAAACTCAAAGAGTTCCTCACCGCCCTGATTGTGTTTTAGAAGATTTAGTAATAGACATGATAATCTCTCTCCTATAATGGTCGTCGGCTCACGCACCGGCGTCTCATTTCTGTACTGTGGGTTGTTCCTTCATCGAGCACGCCAAGGACAACAAAAGAAGGTGTCCAAAACTCTGCCAAGGTTCGACGAACGTGCTCGTCAGTGGTCTAAAAGTGTTGCAGAGTGGCCCATTTAAGATAGCCACATTGAACAAAGATTGTGTTTTTCTAGAGATAGAGTCTCTCAAGTATGGTAACGCAAGGAGTTATTGGAAAGTCAAGTTGAGAACGTGCTCAAAGAAGGTTAATTTATTTCTTAAGCAGAGATCGAAAATGATTTGAGCATATGCTCTAAAATTATGGCTCACTACGTCCTACTTTCTAGTTCAGAGGTGAGCAGGAGGAATCAACTCTACCTTCTCAAGGAAAAGGCATATAAAGTCAAGTCAGATCGATGAAGAATATGTGGCGTTGTATAAGGAGGTATATCGTTGGAGATAAATGTTTAAAAGGGCACAGAACGATGCACCATATTATCGTAAGCAACTGGTGGGATACCCAATTATTGCTATGAAATGTGTTTGTGAGATGATGATATGTCTCAGTTTGAGACTACTACATGGCTGAGATGGAAAGGTAAAATACATGTCATTCCTTCAAGACTCTTTATAAGACATTTGGATGAATTTGAAGAGATAGAGTCATTTGCAAGAGAATGAGGGCATTCCCACATAACCTACTGAATTGTTGGAAGCATTGACACATATCACTTCATGGAAGCTGAAGTTATAAGGCGCCTAGGTGCAACTTAAAGGCAATCTTTGAAACTACCTTAGAATGATCAAGCACAATATGCCACACTTGCATATCAGGCTGAAAAACTACACAAGCTTGTTTGGGCTTACATATATCATATGAGATACATTCAAAGGGACTTGGGCAACATGTTCAAAAACTGAATTTAGGTTGTCAATTGGAAAGTTTTTTTTATTTGAATTAAATTCAGTTTACCCCTAAATCTTTGGTGTCAAAATCAGTTCAGTCCTGTAACTTTTTTTTAAATCAATTCACCCCTTCGACTTTCATAAACACATCAGTTAGGTCCAACTTTTGAATTCCCCTCGAAATATGATGTCACCAAAGCTGTTGGAACTAACAAGAGGACCCATAATTTAGCTTTGTCCCTTTTAAAAAGGGTAAAATAGTCAATTTGACAAAATATTATTAAAGAAGATAAAAAAATGCATCTATTGGCAAAAAAAAAAAAAGGTCCTAACAATAAAATTGACCACAAATTAAATAGGTCTGTAACAACAAAATTCTCCAGAAAAATCATGTGAAATCTCAATTTATTTCTATGACATAAACACAACACAAATTATTGTAGATGAACAAAATAACCATCAATTTTTCATAAAATCTACATACAATCATGCTCATAATTACCCAAAGTTGAATTATGAGTCTCCTTGTCAGTTCCAACAGTTTGGTGACGTCATATTTCGAGAGGAATTCAAAAATTAGACTTAACTGATGTGTTTATGAAAGTTGAAGGGGCGAACTGATTTTAAAAAAAAAGTTACATGACTGAACTGATTTTGCCACCAAAGATTTGGAGGGTAAACTGAAATTTTTTCTCTTTATTTTATATCATTAAAAGGATGAGAAGTTAATAGAGTATAAACTTTGGTTTTATGAACTTTTGTTGATATCATCAAACTTTGCTTTGTGAACTTCAGATAGAAACTAGTAAACTTTAGTTGAATGAACAATAAAGTTTGAACAAGACATGTTATAAGAAAGAACAACCACTCACAATATTCCAAGTTGCAGAACGAAACGAAAATAGAAACTGCTAAGAATCGAATAACCTCTAACCTTAAACCCTAACCCCTAACCCTAATAGGCGTACCTTGATGCCAGTGGTGGCTCGTCCTCCTCATCTGCCTCCTTAGAGAGAGTGGTGGAGGAGATCGACCCTCCAATGAAGGAGTAACTGATGGTAACACAGGAGGCGGGGCGGTGCGATGAGCAATGCAGCGCTGACCACGTCAGGGACGAGGTGCTGCTAGTGGTGGTAGTGGTGGCGAACCCCTGGTCTTCTTCTTCGCTTTTGCTTTCTCAGATTGCTGCTGCTAGAATTTCATCTTGGCGTGCTAGCATTGCTGAGAATCTCTTATTGTTCTCGTTAGCTTTATGCCTTCATTCGCTCATACTTATATAGTGAGAGAAAAAACATGTAAAATTTTTAAAACGCTTTTGGTTTGAGAAATTAGATAATAAAAAAAAATCTCTTTCCTACAATGTATTTTACTTGCTTTTTATAAATAAGATAATTTAATAGATAAATAAAAAAATATGATGTCACTATATATTATTGTTCCTTCAACCAAGACATTAACATATTGTACTTGAATGATAAGTTGTACAATACATTTTTCAAGAAGATGACAGACTGTACAATGCGCATTTTCAAGAAGATACGAAACATATACTAACCATTGGTCCAATAAAGTAAATCAATCTTAAAACCACTTAATCTTTTTATATTCTCACATAACGTAACCTTATATGCACAGATGTTCTCTTAGTTACTCACACCATTGTTTCAACTACAATTTTTCTATACACTTAACGACAGATGTTAGGTAAAAGAAAGTTTTTTTTTACCGAGAAAGGGGACTTTTCACCCAAGAAGATGAATTCTTGTGTCATCTAAGGGATCGAGCTCCTCGATAGCGAAAAACTTACAATATTTGTGAAGTTTATTAAATCCTTATTACTACAATCATCCAACGGCTAGGCAAAAGTCATTTCAACGAAGATTATTGGTTACTTTCTTTCGTAAACCAACATTAGGTTATTGTTGATGTGTTACGTCCCTCGGAAAACAACGGAGGACGGAACTGGATTTGGAGCTAAGAGCCTCGATGAAGATTGAATATTAAGACTCGTGCTAACTTGGTCTTTTTTTTTTCTCTTCCCGATTTCTCTGACAATAGAATTGTAGATTTGACTATTAAAAAAATTGTAGATTAGAATTGCGAAATTATCTTGTTTTTATCCCTAAAAATATATCAAGTACGAGTAGTTATTAAGACAACTCTTGAGATTGAAATTTGAATGATGTTTTCATCATCCAGAAAGATGAGTTTTGAAGAATTAGAGCTTCAATATGTAGTAAAAAGTAAATTCAACCGGGGTTGGATTTCTTTCGCCCATATAATGATGACTGTGATTTTGATTGGTATATAGCTTGGTAAATGGCTGGACAACAAGGTAATAGGTTTTATTTTCTCTTTTTAGGTTACCTAAAATAAGCTAATGGAGAGTTTATTATGTATCTTCATCTACAGGGCTGCTCACATGCGGGATAGTTTTACGGGACAAAACGGAACTCATACACGACAGCCACAAGATCTGTAATGAATTGATCTGACGGATGAAAACTCACAGCCACTGAAACCACACTATAGACTACATAATCACTCAATCTTTCTCTTTCGCCAAAGAGTATCCCTCATCTTTGTTTAACCTCGACTGAAACTCTCTCTTCCTCCCTCAATCTCAACCCAGCATATGCCTTCTATAATCATAGACCTTTCTTGTTTCATCATCATCATTATAAGACTGATCTATCTTGAAGGATTCCTCTCTTGATTTTGGCGTTTTCTAATTTGAGTTTGGTGAATGGTTTCTACAATCATGGACAAAGAATTTTTGTTGTTGATTTCATGGCTGTGTTAAGTAGAATCAATGTTGCAAACCTCAACATTTGAATTTCTTTTTTCATCTTTGTTTCCCGTGAGAGCATATTTTTCCCCTCTTTCTAAGTCCCTTTTTCTGTCTCTGTTTTCCTGTGAGAGCTCGATCCGAAGCCAAACCTTAAAGCACCCAAATCCATATGTTTGTTTAATCTGTAGCTTACTACTTCACATCTGGATTACGTAAAAACTTCAGAAATCTAATTCTTACCAATACACGAATTCCCCCATCTGGGCTATGATATCACTGCTCAAGAACACCAATACACCATCCGATAAATTATGACCTTCATGATTCCTTTTTTGATTCGGATTCCATACTTGATTCTGAACTTGCAAGCGATTGATCAATTGTAGAAGGCATATACTGGGTTGAGATTGAGAGAGGAATAAGAGAGAGTTTTGAAAGAGAATAAATCGGGTGATAGGTAGTCTATAGTGTGGTTTTAGTGGTTGTGAGTTTTCATCCGTGAGATCAATTCATTACAGATCTTGTGGCTGTCGTGTATGAGTCCCGTTTTGTCCCGCAAAACTTTTCCCGCATGTGAGCGGCCCTGTCTTCATCTAACCTCTCTGCCTGACATAGAAATTAAGATTAAATTCAGTTTATCCCCTTAAACTTATGGGTAAATTCAGTTTGATACTTTATCTTTTTTTTAAATCAAACTCATCCCTGAACTTTTACATGTCATCAGCTCAGTCCAAATTTCAAATAATTCATCTATTGTGACGTCATATGATGAGCTGGAGCCGACAAGGTAGTCCCATATTTCAGCATTTAACCCATTGTTTGGACAAAAGGTTCAATCTACCCCTTATCATCAACTTTTTCAATTCTTCACAGGTTTTAAAATCCTTAAAAAAAAAAAAAAAGGAGTCTTCTTTCTTAGGAGGATTCTTCTTCAGGATTCTTCTTCTTCTCTTCTTCTTCTTCTCTCTCTCTCTCTATCTCTCTCTCTCTCTCTCTCTCTCTCTCTTCTCTCTCTCTCTCTCTCTCTCTCTCTCTCTCTCTCTCTCTCTCTCTCTCTCATATTCGACATGTCCAGCTAACCTAATCCACCACCACCTCTCAATCATCGAGAAGTCTCTGCCAACCCACCACATCAAACCCCCAAAACCATAAATTTAACAGAATCTGAATCTATGTACAATTGAGACTAAAACCTAACAAAATCCTACACCCATGAGTCCTCATAAGTTCTCTGCTGACGGGTGCTGCAAAACCCTACCATTCCTCAGCCCATCTAGAGCAAAACTGATCTCGTCCACATGCTCCATCTCTCCCCAAAATCTTGCGCCTTTGCCAATGTCGTTGTCGCCAACATCGCCCCGACCTCCCTCGTCTTCTTGTTCCTCCACAAATCGTAGCCATTTTACGAATTAGACTCCAACGAATTGAAATGGAGCCACTACGATGACGAATCTTGTACCGACGAGGAATTGTAAATTGGGGATTTGGGTTTAATCTTGCCAAGATTCATATTTTAAAGTCTCGAATTGGTAGTTTGAGGGGAGGAGCTTATGGCGGAGTTAAGTTACACAGAGTGGAGTCTAGCATTTGAAGATTGAGAGTGAGCAAAACAAATCTGAACGCAAAGAAGAAAAGAAAAAAAAAAGTGTAGCCAAAGTAAAGAAAGGTGGAGAAATAGAAAAAATTGATAATAAGGGGTAGATTGGACTTTTTGTCCAAACAGTGGATCAAATGTTGAAACGTTAGACCTCCTTGTCGGCTCTAACTCATCCTATGACGTCACAATTGAAGGAAAATTTGAAATTTGGACTCAGCTGATGACATTTGAAAGTCTAAGGATGAGTCTGATTTTGGAAAAAAAAAAAAAAGGATCAAACTATACTTTTAAAGTTCAAGAGGTAAACTGAATTTAATTCTAGAAATTAATCATTTTTTATTATTATTGAAAGAGTTTAAGTTTATAATTGCAGTTTATCATTTTCTTCTCTATGTTTCTTTTCACATAAACCATAACCATTTATCCTAGACCATAACCATTCATAACATAGTTTCATATCAAATATCATTCGTAAATAGAGCATTAAGGTAATCAATTCTGGTATTGAACTAGTGATCATTAAGGTGTTGAAACTTAAAAAAGTTGAGAATGGCAGAGTAGATGGATTTAGAGAAGTTTGATTTGGAAGAGTTGAGATCGAAGTCTAACTTGAAGAAGTTGAGATCGGCAAAGTTCAGATCGACAAGTTTGATTTGAAGAGATTCGGGATGCTTGAATATTTGAAAACAAAAAGGAAAATAGGAAGAAGTAATGAGAAAACGATAAGTTTTTTTTTTTGAAGAATGACGCAAAGTCATTTTATTGATCACTGAGTTGTAGGAAAACAACATAAACATAACACACCCATAAGGACAATGTAAATTTGGAGCTATGCAAAATAACCTATATGATATAAGTCATCTTAACATTGTAAACCCTAAAATAGATACTACGATCAATAAATCGAAACTGTCAGAATCATCCGACTTATTAAAGTTTCAGAATCAAGAACCAAATTACTCTGAGAAATTAACCCTATAGCCAGAATCAGACCTGAGGAGACAAGAGCTACCTCATCCATCACCGATGACCCAAGAAGCGGACTTGCACCAGCAACATCAGTACCAACCTTCATTTTTGGACCTTCCCCAAAGTCAGAACCCTACGAGCCCTAAAGCTCCTCTTTTTTCCCCTTTTGGACCAAACAGTTCTCAGCCTTCTTCTTGTTCTTCGAACCCACCAGACATCCTGCCGTACATCTTTTGGCTAGAGAGATAGTAAGTGTGCCATGCATATGAGGAATGTCAAACTCGGGAGCAAATGAAAATTTCTAGAGGTTGATCCTCAATCATCAAACAATCATTGCAACTCATCTTGAAAAAATTCTCATTTTCTTGGAACATGTAATGTTGGCCACCATTTCCATCTCCCTACAAAGCTACACGGGTTCCTCTCTAACACCACTGGGACAATGGTTTGAAGGGAGCTTGAACTTACTCAATTGCACCACCAGATCAGCAGTTGATATGCGGGGAGAGAGAGAAGGTGAAGGAGGCTGAAGTATGGGCAAAAAGATTGGCAGATTCATAGGCCTTACCATCATCAAGACCACTAGAGGACGACGATGAGGCTACCAACGACCCTAAACCCTTAGCCCTAGCCACGGTTTGAAACCGGTTAGGGTTAGGGTAAGGGTTTTGAAGTAGCAGCCCTCTCAACGCTTCGGCGTTCTCCACAGTAGCAGCACCAACGGCGGCATCACCAAGCTTCCCAACAACAGACATGTACAGAGTCCCTACGCAACCTACAGACAAATGGTCTAACATTCCACACGTCTTACAGAACTAGATTACAGTAGCCTTCAACGAACCGAAATCAAAGGACATCGGTGAAAAAGTCTGTTTGACTGGATCAGAAATCCGATGACGCACTAGAACCCGTGCACGCTCTCCTCGATGAAGGCCACACCTATTAATGTCTTCAAGAACCCCCGCCCCCACCATCGTTGCCACATCTTTATTGAACAGAGAAAAGGTTAGCCCTAGGTTCTTAATCCAAACAAGAAAGGTAAGGATAGGAACCTGACTTGCTGCACAAAACCCATCATACGGGGGTACCACAAACAGATTTTGACCAAAAAACTATGTTCCATCTAGGACATGTTGCCGCTACTCGACGAGATTGATTTGCATGGTGTAGCGGTCTCCTTCTGCCCTCATGAGAATGTGATTTTTATATCCCCATATGAACGTTAGCATCCCGATTAGCACCTTAAGGTTAGGTTGCTTTTTCAGAGAAAGCAATCTCCTGCGGCGTAGTGGTGAAAGGAAACAGCTGCGGCTCCGGTTGCCCTAAAGGAAACGTTTCCTCTTTCTCGTATAGCTAGCACCGCTGCAAACCTGTTTTTTTTTTCGATAAACAAAGAAAAAACTTACAAACAAAAACCCTTATTACAACCGCTGCAAACCTGTTGGTGTCCTTGTTCGTCATGGAGATCGAATGAGGATGAGTTAAGGTGTTAAGTAGCGATTGTAGAAAGAAACTAGGGAGAAACCCTAGCAGAGCTTTTGTAAGACGACACTCTCTTGTTTCTTCTTCTAAAATTGTTCGTCATGGAGATCAAATGAAGATGACTTAAGGTGTTGAGCGGCGTTGTAGAAAGAAACTAAAGAGAAACCCTAGTAGAGCTTTTGTAAGACGACACTCCCTTATTTCTTCTTCTAAAATTATTAGAAAAACTAAAAGGATAAGTTGATAGAAGAAGTCAAGGAAGGTGAGATAAATTAATACGCATGTCAAGTATCGGAAAACAAACAATTTAGGTCTAATAATTTATTTTTAAATATTACTTTTACCTATCTTTATTTTGAAGCTAGCTAGACGACAAAATTTTATTAAATGGGAATAAACTCCATAACGGTTGCATCTTAAATAAAATAAAATGTTACATAATTAAAAGACTCAAAAGATTTTAAATAGAGGGCCATCAAATTGGCTTCATTTGAAGCTAGGGCAGAATAAAAAGCGATTCTAGAATCAGTAATTCGTAATAGATCACAGATAATGTCATCATGCACAATACACACTACACTGAAGTATATGTGGAATGACTCCTTGCATATGACAAGTACTGACAAATGAAAAGTAAAAATGGGTGTATAAATTGAAGCAAAATAAAATCAAATAAAACCAAAATAGCTCCATGCCTAAGCCCAATAACTACTCTAGCAATTTGCCAGCTAAAAAATTCGACCCAAAACCAACTATGGGCTCGACCCGGATCCTAAATCCTGATCCTAATCCGACCCAGATCTAGGGCCCAGGCCCACTCATCCTCAGCAGCAAAACTGCTCAGGGCACCCACCTAAAATTTTGGCCTCCCTTTCGACGCTGCACTCCGGCCACGTCGAACAAATCCGGCCTCAATCCGTTGTCGAATCCACTATGCCCTCTCTTGAGACCCGACATTGCCCTTCACCTTCAGCCCAGCCCTGAGTCGACGTTGTACACAGACGACCTAACCTGTAAATGCAGATCGGAGGAGAAGAGTTTCGACTCGATCTGGAACAGCAAGTGGGAGAGGAAAAGCCGCCAGCACCACCGCAACTGCATGCCATGGCAGCCAACCAAAGAGGCAGAAAAAGGCGCCAACCATGATGTTTTCGGGTCCCAAATCCGGTACCTAGACGAAGCCGCCATCAATAAAACTTCGCATGAATCTGCCCCCCGACCAAAGCATCTGCCACCAAACGAACTCATTTCAGCAAAGCCATCACCATCATAGAGACCTCCCACTCTCCCCATGTCATTGCGCAGCTCGGGAAGAGCAAGGCTGACACGACCCACCCTGAATTTCACCATAAACCCGGAGTAAATCGTGCGGGGACCACCTCCAAGGAAAGATTTACCGTAAAATTCGGTACAACCTCCCTTGGAAATGGACAACCCTTCTAAACCAAAACTTGTAAACACTCCTAAAGGTTTCAACTCCAACCTTATAGACTCCTGGAGCCTTCGTGCTCCCCACAAATCACAACATCTCCCAATATAGATTTACTAATCTAACAAAGATCCTATAACAAACAACCACATATTCAGAGCAACTCTATTTGAGAGGAAATGAACTATAAATAAATAGAAAAGAGCGGAAGTTATACTATTGACTATGCCTCTTCTCCATGTATGCCCAATCTCAACTATGCAATCCTGCAGACTGAGCATTTTAAAACGAAAGGCCCAGGGAAGACATTTAATAACGTTAGAGTGAGTGGAAAAATTAATTTAATAACAAAATATTTATGCATTCCCATTTTAATTTCATAGAAAAATATACTGCATGCGGCAGCTTAAAAGTGCTCAACTCATAAACTGGCAATTTCACGACTAGCACTGGCTAGTCACAAACTCAAATAAAATGGAGCCTCTCAGGCTAAACTATATATAAACATATATTCGTATGTATTTACACTCGTCAGACTCCTTGTATGAATCCTAGAAACAATTAGAAAAATAGAAATTCATACAAGGCTACAACGCTGGCGTCTAACGCTCACGTTGCGCCATAATGGTATTTTTCTTCATTATGACCGAAAAGGACGGTGTATTTACGTGTGGACTCCCTATATGAAAACCTAAATAAACCGAAAAAGAAAGTAGTTTTCATATAGGGCTATTACGCTTGTGTCTAACACTCACGCCACGCCATAATGGTATTTTACCTCATTATGACGGACCAAGCACGTATGGCTAACTAGCATTTATATACATACTAAACTCATAAAATCCAAAATATATATATCCACCGAAAATCTCATTTTCGGGATCTTTCCAAAGGAGGAAAAATTGTCAAATAGCCGAGAAATCAATAAGTCTCATCAGAAGAAATAAATGATCAATAAAATCATTTATCGCATGCTTTTCAATTAAAAACAAAGGTCCACTCACAAATTAGGCCTAAGTCTGATGACGCTCCGAGGCTTCTTCTGCTCGGGTCTCCTCACGTCTTGTTCCAAATATATAATTAATTTACCAACTAAAATCCAGTATTGATAAAATAGGCAAAATTAATCGTGAGCCATAAATACGCTCATCATTGCCTAACTTCGATATTCTTAAATCGAAACGATCCAAACTTTAATACCATACTCGGCAGTCGTAAATACAACTTTTCCCAGAAATTGACTTAAATCCTACGGCCGGATTTTACATTATTTAACCGCCAAAATACCAAACTTCAGAAATTCACAAACCTATTCAAAACTCATCCGAAAATTCCACAATTCACTCCATTAAATTCCTCTAATTATTACACATTTAAAATTATATAAAACCCCAAAACGGCGGCGGCGGCCAGAGGCCGATTCCGGCGATGTCCAAATTCTACTAAATTTTAACAGCAATTTCCTCTCAACATCCCAAACAACTTTCATAACTATCACTAAGTCCAATTTCAAGCCTAACTAGGTCAATCGAACGAAAACATCATAAAAGCCCTACAATTTCAACTTCGAATTTCTCCTTACCGAGCTCAAGAGGGAGTGAGTCTTTTGGAGGGGTTGTTGCACGGGAGGAGAGCTACAAAACCGTACCAAGCTTGCCCGGATTGGTGGCCGGAGGAGGGAGTTCCGGCGAAGGAACCACCACGGCAGTCGCCGCTTTCGGGCGGCAGCTCTCCCTCACGGCGACGTTAGGGAGGCTCTCGTTGGGCTAGAATGGAAGCTGGGTTGGAGGCCGACCTTTTGGGACCGGTTTGGCGGCGAACGGTGGCCGGACGGCGGCGAACGGGCGGTCGGAAAATCGGGCAGCGGGAGGGACTCGGGGAGAGAGAGAACCGGGAGAAAAATCGGGAGGGAAGAGAGAGAAGGAAGAAGAAAAAGATTTGGGCCTCTAAACCCAGTCCAACATCTTTTAAATCAAACCCAATTCCAAAAATTAACACCCCAAAAAATAATACCCTAATAAAAATTACCTTTTACTAGCTAAAATTTACCATTTTTACCGTCGTTATATTTTTCTCTTACGAATAACTCTCCGAAATAATCGTCCCTCAAAACCCCTCTAGGGACTAATTAAACTATATCTCAATGTCGGAGACGGTAAAATTCTTATTATAACCAAGCTAGTAAATAAGGTAAAAATTTAAGGGTCGGAATGTGACAAACGCTCCTCGACGCTTCCACTGATTGCAAAGCAGACGACCTCCAAACGGGAGCCGACTGATTTTCCTTCCCGAAAGGGAGATAAGTCTTGGGATTCCATGCCAAAAGGCACCAAATCCCCTTGCAAGGCGGCATTGTTAGGGTTCATGAAGTAAAAGAGAATCTCATGAGAGGTAGAGGGAGAGGATAAAGCTAATTATGCCTATCAAGTTACCTATACCTATCTAAAAAGACTTATCCATCAGAGGCGTAGAAATTTTGCAAATATAACATTGTCGCATCTCAAATTAATTTGAATCTAACAAAAAGAAAAGACACCTTCATGGAGATGCTCTAGAACACCATGATGCATGTCTTATGAAAAGGTGCAGGGTGGGCCTTGAGCATAGGCCCAGAAGGCACAGCTCTAGAGCCCTACATTTCATGGGCCCTAAAAAAATCTCCTATTGTATATAAAAAATAAAAAATAAAAAAAAACCAGTGGCAATACATAATAATTAGCTTTAATTAAGCTAATTATTCTCCTTCATTTGCGCATGACTCTTCTTCTTCTCCCACTAAATTCTCAACCATAAATTTCAAATCATCGATTTATCATTGTTAGATTATCATCACCATATGCAATATTATTATGGTGCATTTATTGCCACCCCACAAAGCATTTTGTTCACCTCACATGTTGTTGATTTATTAAAATACTAAAATACCTGACGTAAAATTACAGCAAGGGACAATAAGTTGTTACAAATTACAATTTTTTTTCTTTTTTGTCTTTTTGTTTTAAATGAACACAAACTTCATAAACTCTAACCCAGATTTATCATTGGTCGTGAGTCTGAAGACACTAACATTTAACTTGAAAATGAGGTAAACTATTTGTGTTTCTTTTTTTTCTTTTTTTCAATAAGTGTCCCTCGAACCGGACCCTTAATGGTTTACCTCATTTGAAGGTAATTATATTTTGTGTACATACTTATTGATAATTATATTTTGTGTACACCATGAATAATGATTAGTCTAAATTGTTCTTGATCTCCTATTTCAATACCAAATTGAAAACTTGTCATGTGAAGTTTTCTGGGTTGAGCATTCCTAAAAGACTAAAACGTTAACCCCTACAAAACACGTACATGATTTAATTGTATCTTTAATTAGTCTGATAGAAATAGATCAACTTCGGATAGAAATCTGCACGTCAAGGTTAAAGATGTATAGATTTCTATTTATATTCATCAATATTATGTAACTGAAAGCCAAAACTTGATACATATCATACATATTTCTCTTTATACAATCTAATTGGAACCAAAATATCTCTGTATGCAGTTTGGTTTGACTGAATCATCAAATACAACAGGAAAGCATCACAGATGCGCAAACCCACAACAAATCTTTGCTGCCAAACTTATGTAACATTCACTAGACATTCTCTCTGCTTCTCTATAATCCCTTGTTACAACTCCAAAGAAGACCAGTCAGTGAGGAAACTGAGATCCAAATATGTTCCTTCGTCGAAAACCCGAGCTGGGAGATTTTCGATCTCCCCATGAGTGATGTATATCTTTAATAGTTTTCTTCTCTGCTTTTACGGTTGCCCTGGCTTTGATGCTCATACACCACAGCCCAAGCCTCTAGCTTCTGACCCTTTCATGATTCTCAACTTCTTACAGGATGACATGAACATTCTGCAATTAAAAAACATTGACTTGTAAGTATATGGGTTCGAAGTTTCAAACAACAAACTAGTTTAGTTAGTATACCAACTATTACCCCATCTTTTAAAACATAAATGAGATCAGCAAGAGTTGATTCGTATATGAACAAATGAAACAATACTGCTAGAAGCATGTTGGATCTAAAAAGTTCTTAGAGAGAAAGATAACTTACTCCCATGGAACATCTCCAACTAGCATCCAGTCACCATCCTTGTCCTCGTAAGTAGGTGCATAATCCGATCCTTTGTAGCCTTCCCTCTCTGAGTATTGGCCTACAGTGAATTTAAACATGGATTCTAGAGCCTTTAGCAGATCTGGGTAGCCTTTGTAAACCTTCAGATCAATCTTTCTGAGGTAAGGTGCCCCATCCATGCTCACTTTCACATAAATCCCAGGAGTCTCAGCCTCAGTAATCTTACTAGCCTGAAGGCAGTTCTTCCTGTAAGATCTGACCGGTGGCCACCCCACTATTTGTGCCCTGCAAGTTCAAGACATCAAAATCTATGAGCATGATATTCATTTCATGTTCCATAATATATACTACTTCTCGAAAACACTAATTTGAACAAGCACTTACTTTGCAGGAGGAGCAGTTATCTTTTCAGCATCATCAGTGCCTCTCTTGGATCCAATCTCTTCTTCACTTTTCTCAGGCACTGCTCTTTTCTTGTTTAAAGTACTGGGAACCGGCGCCGCTGCTTGATCTTCGCTTGCATCTGAGCCCGGCAACCCCAATCTCAGCTCGGTTGCCTTGAGGTTGAGGTTAAGATCATTCTCATAGCCCTTGCTTTCCATTTCTTCCCAGAAACCAGATCAAAACCCTAGCAAACCAGTCAGTTATATAACACAATTCGTTGATGGCCAAGTAGTTCTTCTCTTTGGTTCAGGCAATGCTTATGTTTCGAACAAGTTTGAGAAATGTGTTTGATCTGTGGAGAGGTGGTGCATTATATATATATAGAATGATCATGATAATTAAAGGAGAAGGAGTAGAGATGTGAAAGGCTATTGTTAATTTCAAAATTGCATGAATTATGGACAAAGGAAATCAAAGCTTGTCGGTAGCAATAGCAGCACCTTTGAGGCAATGTGTCCCTGCATCTGGGGGACACGACTGGGACAAGCTTAGCCTCCCCCCATGCAAGACTCAAGACTCGGAGTAACGGTCAAGATGGGGTTGTGGGGAGGACATCAGAGCCGTTGAATGTAAGGTAGAGACTTGAGGAGCATCTCCATGTGGAAAGGTCCACAGGGATGTTGGCTATGAACAATGCGAACATTTCCATCGCCATGAGAGGAGAAACTCTTCATGATATCCTGTGCAACCATTCCAGTTAGTTATGTGTTGCCTTGTGTTCTTTAGAGACATGACTAACTACTAATATTACTAATATATTGCCACGACTATCCTGCAAAGGTATTTCATTCTTCTTATTATCGCTTATCGCGTTTGAAAATATAAACGATTATTTTCATAATCGAGAACGATATGATACATAAGTGCAATTGTTGTAATCGATTCATTATTCAATAAAGTTTTCTTTATCAAAAAACAGTATGATACATAAGTCTTCATTAAAATATGAGATGTTTAATTTCGAGTCACAGTGCATGATAATCTCTTTGTGTATAATCTCTGTGTAACAAAACACGTTAGTTTTGTATGCAAAGAATTTTCAGTCTAAAAATGTAGCACGTTACGTTTACTGACCATTGGATCCTGATAAATATTATGTCGTCATGTCGAGCAAATAAATTGCGCGTATTTTAGAAAGGTCCAACATAATGAACGTTTTTCACCTGTGCTGGTCCTGTGAGTATTTCCATTATTGGTTTTGGTAGCACTGAAGGACGAACAAGATAGAAACATTATTGCAGTCATGAAATCCACACAAGTTAGCTAAAATTTGTGGTATATAACCAATGAACCTGGCATATTTCAGCGCTTCATATCAGCGAGCGGAGGCTTGCTTGTCTTTTCATCTATATATGGTGTCTTAGCTATATATAAGCTTGCTTAGCCACAACCTGTGTTTCACTAATCCAATTTCATTAAAAGAGAAAACGATACACAACTACTTGATTAATTATCTACTGATTTGATTAATTAGTTCGATCAGTTTCTCTGCAACATGATTTGACTCGTCCAGAAAAAATGCATGTGAGAATATATACTTGTAGCAATTCAGGCCAGTCGACAATGTTTGACTAGGTCTATATATACATATATATATATATATATATATATATATATATATAGTCCCTATCCATAGCGAAGCTTCGTTCTAGAATTAACATGCGAAGGTCCTTATTTGACTCACTTTTCGGTCATATTTTTCGATCATACCCGGTCAGTGTCTAGATACATATCGTATGATCATCCTTACAAAGTTTCATCCAGTTTGGTGATCGTTTGCACACCGAATCAGATAAAATAAATCAATAGAACAAAATCAGTCCAAGTAGAACCGTTGGAGTAAATCATGATTATGGAGGCTTAAACGGTCACCAAATTGGATGAAACTTTGTAAGGATGATCATACGATATGTATCTAAACACTGACCGGGTATGATCGAAAAATATGACCGAAAAGTGAGTCAAATAAGGACTTTCGCACGTTAATTTCAGAGCGAAGCTTCGCTCTGGATAGAGACTCTGTATATATATGTGTATATATATATATATCGTATGATCATCCTTCCAAAGTTCATCCAGTTTGATGATCGTTTGCACACCGAATCAGATAAAATAAATCAATAGAACAAAATCTGTCCAAATAAAACCGTTGGAGTAAATCATGATTATGGAGGCTTAAACGGTCACCAATTGGATGAAACTTTGTAAGAATGATTATACGATATGTATCTAGATACTGACCGGGTATGATCGAAAAATATGACCGAAAAGTGAGTCAAATAAGGACCTTCGCACGTTAATTCCAGAGCGAAGCTTCGCTCTAGATAGAGACTGTATATATATATATATATATATAATATCAGTGTCTAGATACATATCGTATGATCATTCTTACAAAGTTTCATCCAATTTGGTGACCGTTTAAGCCTCCATAATCATGATTTACTCCAACGGTTCTAGTTGGACAGATTTTGTTCTATTGATTTATTTTATTTGATTCGGTGTGCAAACGATCACCAAACTGGATGAAACTTTGTAAGTATGATCATACGATATGTATCTAGACACTGACCGGGTATGATCGAAAAATATGACCGAAAAGTGAGTCAAATAAGGACTTTCGCACGTTAATTTCAGAGCGAAGCTTCGCTCTGGATAGAGACTCTGTATATATATGTGTATATATATATATATCGTATGATCATCCTTCCAAAGTTCATCCAGTTTGATGATCGTTTGCACACCGAATCAGATAAAATAAATCAATAGAACAAAATCTGTCCAAATAAAACCGTTGGAGTAAATCATGATTATGGAGGCTTAAACGGTCACCAAATTGGATGAAACTTTGTAAGAATGATTATACGATATGTATCTAGATACTGACCGGGTATGATCGAAAAATATGACCGAAAAGTGAGTCAAATAAGGACCTTCGCACGTTAATTCCAGAGCGAAGCTTCGCTCTAGATAGAGACTGTATATATATATATATATATATAATATCAGTGTCTAGATACATATCGTATGATCATTCTTACAAAGTTTCATCCAATTTGGTGACCGTTTAAGCCTCCATAATCATGATTTACTCCAACGGTTCTAGTTGGACAGATTTTGTTCTATTGATTTATTTTATTTGATTCGGTGTGCAAACGATCACCAAACTGGATGAAACTTTGTAAGTATGATCATACGATATGTATCTAGACACTGACCGGGTATGATCGAAAAATATGACCGAAAAGTGAGTCAAATAAGGACCTTCGCACGTTAATTCCAGAGCAAAGCTTCGCTCTGGATAGGGACTGTATATATATATATATATATATATATATATATATATATATATATATATATATATATATGTGGCTAGCTTGTTATCCAAGTAAACAGATGAGTCGATGAGACGTGTACGTGGTGTTGATGCCATGTTTTTCATGCAGAATAATTAGCAAGCAGCGCAAACGATCTCGATTCTATTTATGAAACCTAATCGTTCTTACCATGATATACGATCGAAGTTTTACCTGAGAAACCAAAATAACGTGCAAACTTAATTTCTTGAATTATCTGAAATATACGAGTCCAGCTGAAGCCAATATATAGAAATCCTTCACCAAAATATAGCTAGTTTCTCAAACTGTTTTATTCACTCTGAACAGAACACGTACCTCACTTCCGGATTAATTTGAAATTTTTAAACTTTGTACGATATTGTATATACGAAATCCATTTTGTTCACTTATCTATATTGGTTTTGAGTTGATGATGTTTGCACCAGTTTTTGGTAAATCGGACCTTGAAATCTTGGCCGATAGATAAGGAAAATTTAATGCTTTATTAGCAATATCTTAAAAGTTTTATTATGAAATTCTATTAGATATTAACCTTCAGAGAAGAAATTAAAAGAGAAGGCAATAACGGCGATTTCTCATAATTGCCGATATGTAAAAGGGAAGGAAATAGCGGCGATTTATTGTAATTACTGATATATGATCGAGGAAAGAAATGACGGTGATTTATCATAATTACCGATATATAATCTAGGAAGGAAATAACCGAGATGTAATTGCGTTTGAAGACATTGATGACAATATTTCATGATCAAGAGACAATTGATTCTAATGATGCCTCAAGAAGAAAGTATATATGGTGTGATTAAGGAATGAGCAATATGGAGCATAATCTTAATTCCGGTCATTAAGACCGAAATTTAAATATATAATTGTATTCTCTTGCCTTTATTGTGCATTTGTAATTGTATATATTCTACCCTCAACCTTATTGTATAGGTTCCCGACCAACACAAACAACACTTCAATACAATCTCAAACACTTCAAATTCTCTACAATATCAATCTTTTTATTCATGTTCTAGCATAGTTCTCTTCTCTTTTATTCGCTTGCTTTACATTCCGCACTTTACTTTCATGCAATTTCTCTTCCGCGCCTTTAAATTCATGCAATCTAATTCCTCGCAATTACTTTCCGCTCTTTAATTCTGCACTCTATCTTTCTAGCCATTTCATTCTCTTTAAATTTCATGCAAATTAGATTTTTGTTCTTTTACTTTTCACACTTTAATTCTCGCAAACTTATACAAAAATCACAAAAAAAGAGGGGCAACATCGGTGAAAACGCCGAAAGTCCTTGCAACAAAGGCAAAAGAACCTAAAGGCCGAGACAGTTTCTTCCTCGACCTACAATCACTTGGAAGAAGTTAGATCAGGCGCAAAATATTTATCAAAAACCTCGCTTGGCCAATAGGCCGCGAGTTGGCACGCTCGCGCACAAGTAGAAGGACATTTGTAGCCAAGGATCTCGGCCATAATCTCGGCCGAGACCATTTTTGAGCAAACATTTTCTGGCACGCCCAGTGGGACGCCAATGTATTAGGTGTTTTCACAAATGAGTTTCTACGAGCCGAATTTAAACAGCTCAAGTTCAATATATGGTGTCGATGGGAGATATAGTTATGCTACATACACAAGTTTTGTAGATTTCAAAAGCCATGCAGCATCGAATTTGCAAACACTAACGACACAAACCGAATTTGTTTCGAATCACCAACATAATTGTTGGAAAATTTTAGAGGTTATACAAAAGAACAAAGAGTTTTTGCATGAAAGCTTCCGAAAGAGCCAAGAAGAGTTGAATGAAAGCTTCTAAGAAAGCTACCAAAAAAGCCAAGAAGAGTTGAATGAATATTTTCAAAGGCGTAAAGAAAAACTCGAAGAGGATTGGCGAAAACATGAGGTAGAGCGCTTGGAGAGAAAATATGAGGAAGAATATCGAGCACAACAACATGCATATCCACACACACCTGAATTAAATATCAATGTCAACAGTAATTATTCAGGTGATCTAGAAGAATTTCAATTAGTTGAAGAAATTGAATATTTTGATTTGGTTGTCGGAAATAAAGCCGACTTGAAAAAATCGCAATCGGCTCAATTTAAATTAGAAGCCGAAGTTGATAATTTAAGTGCATATAAGCATAAAAATTCGGCCTACATAACGGCCGAAGATCAAGAACTTACTGCATGGGGTTCAAATTTGACGCTTCACGGCCTTAAAAATATTAAACAAAAGGCCGAAAACAAAGAAGTTTCTAAATTCACAATTAAGCATCGTTGGCCGCCTCCATAATGAGATCAAAAGGTAATTATTGCATGGCCGAGATTTTTTCTATGATCACGGCCTAAATTATTTTGATATTACTTTCTTCTTTTGGTCAACTTGTTCAGTAGTTCCTTAAACAAAAGGCCGATGCTCAAGGAATTGGGGGGGCTATGTTTGTACCTATTTTTTACACATCGGCCCACTAGCCGAATCCATTGGTTGCGAGGAAGATTACAACATTTAATGATAATTATTACGATTATTTCGTATAATTATTATCACCATTATTAAGATTTGCCGAGATTCGTTATTTGGTATTAAAATCACATACCAAATATTGAAGCAACGGCGATATATGACAACAAATTAACATTATGGCTAATTCGAAGAATTGAAGACCGAAATTTCAACATATATAATTAGCAAATCAATTCTAACGAAGCCACAAGAAGAAATAAATAACGTGTGATTAAGAAGAAAACAATGCGAAGCATATCTTTGATTCGGTCATTAAGACCGAAATATTTATTTTATTTAATTGTTTTCTCCTTCCTTAATTTTTGTGTTTGTAAGAGTATATATATGAGACATATACCTCATTGTAAAAGGTCATGCACCACTCAAACAAATCAATACACAAACTTTATACAAAAACTTATCTCTCTATTGCTTAAGTACTTTACCTTTCTTATCAACTCCAAACCTAAATTTATTTCTCTGCTTTCTTTGTTTTATTTTCAATCCAGTTCTTTACATTCCTGCACTTTAATTATCTTGTCCTTTACATTCTCGCATTTTAATTCTCATTCTCTTGTTTTTTATATTACATGCACTTTATTAATCGCACATAGGAGTAGGTGTAACATAGAAATTTCGTCCATTGATCTCTTTCGGCCAGTCCGGATTGGGTCGATCGATTCGTTGTTCACACACACATCACCTCACAACGCTACAACAACCGAATCCACTTCATCTTCGTGTTTACCGTGATTTGCGAGTATCTCCACCCGATAGATCACTCGCATGTCACCCGAACATTTGAGTTCACCCAAGAAGTAAACGTATTCGAGGATCCGGGCGACGCTTAGCCGAAAGTCCTTGCAACACAGGCACCAGAACCTAACGGCCGAGAGGGCTCCTTCCTCGGCCTTCAATCTTTTAAAGAAATCAGATCAGGCATACTACATCAATCAAAACCTCGCTTGGCCGTTTCGGCCGCAAGTTGGCACGCCCGCACAAGCAGAAGGACATTTGTAGCCAAAGATCTCGGCCTCGTTTCGACCGTGACCATTTTTGAGCAAACAGATGAATACTTACTATAATAATAATATGTTGTCAAAACCATTTATTTGTGTTAAAGTTTTCTCGTTTATACGTGCATGCATGCTCCTACTACATCACTCAATATGATAAAACCGATACCAAATGCTAAAGAAACAATAAGAACATGATTATACCAAAATGCATTTTTTTCATGCGAGTATGTTAGCTAATAGCTTCTCATTTTGATTGCTACCTACTCTCTTTCATTTGGTTGTCATCAGATAAGGTTAACATATGAATCATCCTGATCGAGTTAGGAATGTTTCAGCAATTCACTTAAATATAATGCAATTACCACCATGGAGGATTAAAGCAAACGCGGTTGCTTGTATATATATCCTACTTAATTAATTTGACAACTGTGTGATTATTATGGCGTGGTGTTCCCTGATCGTGGCATTGTGGCTGCTAAACCAGACACTGAGGCCCGATACAGGATGTCAAAGGTTGGAATATATTCTTGAGAATTGGTCGATCAAATTAGCAAGTCGGTGAATATAATCGTACTTTCTTAATTTTTGCAGCTACTCGTGCGCTTAGCTATGCCGCTCTTATGTTCCGAGAAGAGGTGGCTACGCCGGTCTTATTACTTATCATCGGATAAATATTTAAGATAAAATAAAAGATACGATATTTACCTTTTTTTATATATCGATCATTCTAAAAAAGAAGATATCTATTCGATCTCAAATTTCAATCCTTGAGCTACCCAGCTCTCCAACTAAAACCTTAAGCGCAGCCGCGAAGGTAGGAAATGCCGATTGCTATAGAAGCTAGGTGGCTGCGTGCAGCCTGGCTTAGGATTCTCTGTTTTGCTTTAGCCTAAAAATGTATAAACATATTATACGACTCACTAACTAATGCGAAGGCCGACACTAAGCATCTGGGTCAGAGTATTAGCGCTAAAAAGACTAGTCTTTCTGGGGCACCCAAAACTGCAGAGTGGAAGGAGCTCTACCTTTAAGAATATATATTAAGGACTACTGTACGTTTTCATGGCTCTAGGGTTCCCTCCAAAATGGGCATAGACAAAAAGACAAAGCACCAGTAATCTTTGGTGCACTGGTCCCTCCAAGAGGAGGAGCTGCGTGCTCATGAGGAGCACTAGACAAAAATTAGGGTTTATTATGGGAACTTGGAGGAGGAGGGGGATCGATCGGGTCACCACCGGACCTTTCTTCAATAAATCCGTGGGCATTTCCTAATTAACTCTGATTTCTATATATGGCAGATTGAATATGAATGAAGATTTACGGATTGGACCACCCTTGCACTCGGTTCCACTAATTTTTGTTTCAATTTTGCTCCATTTTGCACCTCAATTCGAATATCTTTTTGCAATTATATATGAACCAACTCATGTGTTGGTGTGTTTGTTAGTATAAACCTAATCCAAAACCCTGCCCTACTCAACCACCACACTCCATTCCACTGTCTCTTTCATCTATATATTAATCTATACATGATGTTGTATATATATTTAGATCCTGTGGAGAATGTAGTACTAATTGGAAGATATTTTTGAGGATATTGTTTTGTGATCGACGAGCACAAGTTTAAAGTCTTATTTCAACACAATATGATTTTAGTCCATGATCTTATCTTACTTTGCTGTTGTGTTGATGGTGTTTCTATGAGTCAAAAGAGGTTCGAGTTTTTTGTTTTTTTTTTTTGGTGGCAAGCAACGAAACCATCAACGTTAGAACAATCAAATAGTTGATTGAGTTCGAACATACTCAAATGTGAGGTTAGAGTGATATGTATTGAAATATATACACTTGATTTTCGTTACATGTAATACGTATTGCGGATCCTGATATCCAAGACATTAACGACGTCTTAGATCAAAATCTAAGATTTGGAATTTTATTGTCTACTAATCTATTCCTTAGGAACATGGGAGCCTTCAAATTTCGAAGAAATATGTTTAAAATATACATGTGCTGATGTAAATCTACATTCATATATAGTATGAAATCGGTATATTAATCTGCAACAGAAAAATTGACAAATGCATGCACCAGTTCACACAAAACAATGCAAATATTACATAAAATTAACTTCAATAAATGTTAAATTAATGGTTGGAACAGTAGTACAATATACATATGAAATTTGTATTTTAACAGTACAAAGTACACAATTAGAGTATTAGTCGAAAATTCTTCTACGCACCAAGATGCGAGCAACTTATATGCAATGTTTTGATCCGGTCATCCACATTGCATTATCATGCATATATATTAATACTGTTAACAAAATTAAAACCTAAAAAAATAGTCCTAAGTGTTTCCACCACATGAGATGAGAAACCGAGGTCGAAGAAAATGTGCTTTTATCATAGACGTTTAATTTGATCGGATCAAAAATGAAAATGAAATAATAAAATTTATGGTCTCTAGTCTTCATTCGGTCTTCAGATACGACGATTTGAGGACATGCTCATTAATAATGCAAGTGCACCTTAGTGCGTAGAATCCACTCTGGAGTATTAGTAACTTAATATTTGATTAATATCTAGCTTGAATCATGCATTGAAATTATGGTAAATTAGAAGAGTGTCATAATGATTGTCTCGACCCATTCCTGGCCTCTTCTTGATTTTGCTAGAGGTTAATTTCCACGATCTAATTTGTTAGTTACTCTAAACTCATTTTTCATACCTCTTCTTTCTTTCATCAAATGAGTAGATATATATATTTTTACGGAAACTAATTTAAAAGAACGAAAGATCTATGCAAATTTTAATGTATACAATGCAGCTGAATATCAGTATTAATCTGCTGGTGTAATATAAAGCTTTAGATTTAGTAGCTTTTAGCTAATTGTTATATAAGATCGATCTGAAGCACATCCATCATTTCAGTTTCAAAAAGAAAGAAAGAAAAAAAGGGATCGGACACTCTTAGCTAGAGAACCAGAAATGGAAATAGGTTTTGCGAAACCCAGTTTTGTCGACCTGGAATGATGTTACGTACGCTGGAAACATCAGGTAGGGTTTTAGAGAAATTAAACTACACATGCATGAGTGGTGTCTGTGAACATGTTGATCAATACGTAGGTCCCGAAATTCACAAGCCACACGAGAGGTTGGGGAGTTGGGTCCCGAGCCATGATATCTGGGAAGCAGAAATCGGTGGCCTTGTCTCTGGCTCTCTCTGATGACCAGCTTGATTGAATCGAATTGATGAAGGAGATGAAGAAGAAAGCCAGACAGCAGCTCATTGGTTGTTGAAGTGAGCCACGTCTACGCAGCTATGACCATTCATGGTATTGGAATTGTTATCATAACAGTAGGTAGCTGCAGTGCTCGATTGATCTTGCAGAGAATGGGACCCTAAGCAACCTGGGAAATTGAAACACCATAACTCGTTTTCCCATCAGTTTGGTCCTGATTGCTTCTCTAGCTCTGTATTCTTGTCCAGCCACATGAAGGAAATTTCATCGATTCTCCAAAGTAGTGAGATCGTAAATTCGCGTACGTTATTTAACAAGTTCATATAGGTAGCTTTAAACTAGATTTCTAATTTCAGAATATTATGAACTACTTTTCACATAATCTCCCTCACATTATACGTTTTACACAACAAAATCAAGTACGAAAAAAAAATTTCTTAGATACCTACATATTTGTGATATATACATTTGCTAATATAATTTGTTGTCATTTTAGTAAAGATAGTCATTACTTAGGTAATTTTTGTTTTATTAGAGGTAATTACTGAACTTATGACAATTTACAAGTTTATGAACAACTTGTTATCATTTTAGTAACTTGGTTCAATTATATGTAAATATGTAAAACAAATATAACAATTTTGTTGTCAACGTTGTAAATTTTACTCAATTTACTTGTAATTTTTTTTCAGATAGTAATAAATGAGTGTATGATATACATCACAGTACCGTAGACAACCCCGTATGAAAATTAGTAACTAAAAACTAAATTAAGTTGATGATCATCTCGTGAAATAATTTGGTGGTTCTCTAATTTTCTGAATCTAACATGCATGTTTATCACAAAATAACACATTCAACTCGAATTCTTAATATATAAAATTTGGATTTGATAACTAATTAATATAATGAGAAGCTGATCATATATATTGATCTTACAGAAATTGGAAGAATTGTGATTATTGAAAGATTAAACTGTGTTGGTGTTGCTGGGAGTGAAGAACAGTAATTGTGTTACTCTGATTTTGGTGGTTTCATGTATCTGTTTATTGATGTTGGTTTGTCAAATCAATTTCGGAGGTTTGATTTCAGAAATGGAGGAAGTAGAAGAACGATGTTAAGTTGGATAATGGAAGTGTCCGTAGGTGTACTTGTTCATTATGAATAAGTTTGTATGTCTAGAACGATATTGCGGAATGGTAAAAAGGAGACAAGAAGAATAAGCAAGAATTTAGATAAAAAAAAAAAGTAATCGGAGCATTGGGTGTACAGAATACTTCCGGATATTTGTATCTAGTTCCATTCGGACTTTGGATTGGTGTTGGGAACATGATTGGAATCCGACGACATAATCGAAGTTGGAGACAAATTAAAGGGTGGAGATATTGTGGAATGAGTAGGCATGGACGCATGGTATTGCATAGATCCAAACGAAATGAGAAATAATTTTGGGTCTCAGTAGTAAATTTCAGAATTTGATCGACCTTGAGTTGGTGATTTGTCGACTTTCTTGGAATTCGGTACGAGGATCGAAAACAAGTCGCATGATTTTAGAAGCAGAAGGATAAAGATTTCAGAGTGCGTGTCGCTGAATTAGATACCGTCAGAACTCACTCGAATTCCAAGTAGGGTCTCTCGGGGAACATTTTTATAAATTGATAATTATATTATTATTGAAATCAGTGAATTTTGTGTCATTAAGTGATTAACTCTTGGATGTTACTGTTTTTCATAAAAGCATGTGTAATTGTTGACGTATATGATTGATGTTATTGTTTTCCATGAAAGCATGTGTTTGATATTGTAATGCGAGTTTTGATACTCAATTGACATGTATGATGCATTGTGAGGAAATGTGACGATAGTGAGAGCGATGATTATGGAGAGATGAGAAAGAGATTGATAGAAAATATACATTTTGTGTAGTTGAGTTTCCTCATGGGTTGTCATCGGGATCTATGATTAACCTACTCGTGCACAAGATAGGGAAAGTATGCCTCTTCGATGGCGGACATCAATAAAAATGTTATCGGGTTGCAGATCAGGAGACCATGAGTATATATAACAAGATGACTAATAAAAGAGGTACATGTGGTGAGATATTATTGGTTGTTAGGTTGTATATTCGAGACATCTACATAGTATGGGACGTGTAGGCTGATATGTCTTTGATGTATGAACTAATTAGCCAATAATTAAGTGGAAGGAATTCATTAGCATACATGCATCGATTTATCGTTATATATTTATAAGAATTAAATTCAGTTTACCCCCTTGTGTTTTGGGAGTGACTTCATGTTAGTCCCTACACTTTTAGTTTCATCAGTTTACCCCCTGAACTCTTCAATTTCTGTCTGCCGTGCCCAAATTCTCATATTCCGTTTGAATTTACCATTAATTCTAGATATGGGCCTCACAGTTAAGGTTAAAATTATTAACAGTTAACGTCCGATTTGGACAGAATATAGAACATTGGTCACGGTTGAGGAAAATTCAAAAGTTTGAGGGGTAAACTGATGAAATTTACCCCCTGAACTCTTCAATTTCTATCTGCTATGCCCAAATTCTCATATTCCGTTTGAATTGACCGTTAATTCTAGATACGGGCCTCACAGTTAAGGTTAAAATTATCAACAGTTAACGTCCGATTTGGATAGAATATAGGACATTGGTCACGGTTGAGGAAAATTCAAAAGTTTGAGGGGTAAACTGATGAAATTGAAAGTATAGGGATTAACATGAAGTTACTCCCAAACCTTATGGGGGTAAACTGAATTTAATTCTATTTATAATGTATTGTTTGATACTTGATAACTTGATTGTGTCACATAATTAAGAATAACCTAAAGAGGTTTGGCCCTACTGAGCGTAAACTCACCCCTATAGACTCTTATTCAGGTAATACGAGACACGTCTTTCGAAAAGTCTAATTGTGACACTTAACTGACGTGTACAAGAGTAGAAAAGAGTTACGGAAAATTAGAAGTGAGCTAGATTCGCAAGACTTGTTTTGTCTTTGTAACTGATTTTGTTATTGCAAACGTTTTATTTTCGATAATTTCTTGAAAAGTATTTGAGTTTGTTTTATTTTTATTTTACTTTTTCCTCTCGCGCCTCATATTCGGTGTGAAATGCTTGGAAACCACTGACATCGGGTCTAGGGTGTGACAAGTAAAGAAGGTGAAAGAGAAGGTCGAGATCCATGTAGAGGACAATGGGCTTTTTGTTTTCCGATTGAAGGAGGTGGAAGAGCAGAAATGCATCCTACAGGGGGACTTTGGTTATACAATAACTCCATGCTTATCTTGGCGGACTACGACAAAGTGAGTGATCCAAGAGGTTGCTTTCTGAATCTGCTAGAGGTTTGGGTCACCGTCAAGGGTCTCCGAGTGGGCATGCGCATGGAGAAGGTCCTTGCTCGACTTAGGAATATTCTGGGCACTTTTATTCAGGCTGATCCAGCAACGCTGCGGTGTAGGGAGGTTGTCCAGGATATCTAAATCATGCACGATGTGCGGCGACGGTTTTTGGAGCGGCGAACCCTAGCTTTCTCGTCAGAAGTGACAGTGAAAATGAATATGAAGATGGAGAAAGTGAGAAGGTTGTGTCGGGGGTGTGGGTTGTTTTCCCATGGCCTTACGGGTTACGATGGTCTTCTGAAGTCGGCAACGACGTCACAGGTGATACCGGAGGCCGTTATAGAGCGGAGGACGACACTGGTTGTTGCGGCTAAAGCTAGGTTAGGGGATATATATATGGCTTTTTCAGCGGGAACCCAACCGGGGTTGAAATCTGCATGGTGGGCCATATCTGTTGTTGGTTGGTGGGGGTCATTAGGCCTGCTGGGTTGCTTGGGGTAGGAAAGGATGCTGCTGGTTTGGGTAATGGGCTGTTTGGGACTAGTGCTACTCTTGGCAGCCCTAATCTACTAAGGTGTGCAATTGGCGTGCTGACGCGCGTGAAGAGGCTGCGAAGCGCTGTTAGACTAGTTCCGGTGAGTAGTGATATCAGACTCGATCTACAGGCAAGGTCAGAAAGAAGAGGGGTCGTCCTCTAAGGATCCAGAATAAGGCTAAGGTTGCAATCTTAGTGTCGAGTGGTGAAGGCACATCGGTTTCTGGTGATTTTACAGTTGCAGGTGAGACATGAACTTCAAAGTACGTACCTAGCTAGGCGTTACCCCCTAGCCTAATTTGATGTTCGATCTTCACAAATAAATAAATTAAGGTAGGGGTTTGGCTTGGTCCGATGTTTACCTTGATAACGTTGTGGTTTTGGTTACTTTTGGGCTTATAGTCTAATTAAGGTTATTTGTTTTTGGTGGGAGTTAGATTATAGCTCATTTATAATGTAGTCAGGATATCTTGGTGAGTCGTGTTACTATATAATTTTTTTTTTTTAAAAGAAAAATAATAGATTGATGTCCTCTCCATTATTGAAAAAGAATTTAATTTCCCTCAATATAACTGAAGAAAAGTTGTAAACATTTCTGACCAAATTAGGAAACCAAAAGGCAGAGGGAAATGATTATGTCAAAGATTTTCTTTTTCAGGCCAAGGCTAGCTAATGTAGGATTTGTTGGCAAAACCAGACAAGCACTTTGTTAACTTTGGATTTGGTTGGCACTGAGAATCTTAATTAGGCCGACACCATCAGCTGGGGCTATGTGTTTGCTAATAACTGTTTAATTTGACATGGCTTCAGGGCCTTAGAAATCTTTCAGGCTCCCAAAGTGGACTTCAGATCCATATTAATGTGCCCTATTTGTGGCTTTTGGCCAACATAATGCTCCATCATATATCCCGGATCAATGATTCCCAGAAATGACAATAAATGTATCGGCCAACGCTATAGTAGGAGTCGGCCGGCGACACCCTTCTGGAGGCATGAGTACAAAATCCTTTACATGTAATACCTGTTGCTTGTGCAAGCTTGGAAGCAAAGCTGGCTAGCTAGCTATCATCTTCATGCTTGAAGGATTGAAGGACGTGCTTCTTCAGAGACTTATTTTTTCCCAGTTAATTAGTAACATCCGTATTTGGTTAAATTCATTGATTTAAGAACAGTTGTTTATCACGAAAATGGAAAAACTCAGTTAAAGGCTTAAAGCTGAGCTGCCTATAAATTCATGTAACCTGGAAAACAAGGAACTATCTGTAACCATTCTGTGGCAAAGAAAATTATATATATCTAAACTTTTCTGTACAAAAGCATCAGTTATTAGCCATTCTTTTGTCACACACTGGGCCACTAACTGATTCGGTATCCTCCTTGGTTTTACATGAATAATAGATGTAAATTAGTTTTATGACTCTTTATCAATCATGCATATACCATTTTAATCACTCCCAGATTACAATATTTCGTCACGAGTGACTTCAGCAAACCCTAAAACAGAGAACCAACTAATCTGACTTCAACCTTGATCTTCAGCATCCATAATTATTAAACATAATTGATTCGATTATTATTATTATTAGTATTATTAGTTTTATAGAAGTTGGATCACTTGGATGTGATTCTGGTTTGATGCAAACCGCGTAAGTTAGAAGAATGATGATGAAGAAGAAGCAGCCTGGTGACTAGCTTGGTCTCTGCAGGCTGTATTTGTTAACAGATGAAATATATTCTGAACAAAGCTTGTACTAATCAGCCCCCACTATGGTATCCAGTGTCCCAAGTTCTACCAACATATGGAATAATATTATTGCGAGATGGAATAATAATATCGATCATTGTGGAGAAGATTCTCATACACTTCTTCTTCGTAGGACCATCTAAATAAACTAGATGGAGCATTCGAGCTAGCAGTGATGAGAGTACTTTGACCAATTTAATTATTACCTAATGCTGCAGCATCAATAATATTACTTAAGTAGACGCATATGTTTTGCTTTACAAAAGTATCAAAACGGATCAACTTTGGATTCGGCTTGTTATGCTGCTCATGAAGTACCTACTATTGAACTACACCAGGGAGAGATCCGAAACTCAAATCTCGATATTTGAGTTCCAAAAGTTAATTTAAAAGTTTACATTTTGGCCCTTTTTTATTTCAGAATTTATGTAATAACTTACTAACACATGTTACTTAGTTGTGGATGCAATTGTTAACTTTGGACATAGCTCGTCCGAAAACGTAATTGGTTAAATATGGTACATTTTACTACCTGTAGAGCCTTGATATTTGACCATTTGTAAATTATATATTATGGTTGGTCTAGGGTTTTCAAATTTAATTGTTTTTTTAATGCAAATCAATAGATATTATATATTCTTGGCAAATCAATGCAAATCGTTGTATTCTTGGTTATTATTATATAAAGCTTACTTTTCTCAAAAAAAAAAAAAAAAAAAAAAAAAAAAAAATCACATTCAGTTTTCTCAAAAAAAAAAAAAATCACATTTAGAGACGAACGTACTAAAAGTCCTTCATTCGTTTTAGAGCAGTTCACACGTAAAATCAATCAAACTAAATTAGAGTAAAATAATTAGAAAAAAGTTCCCATAAATTTGGTATATTTTGAAGAGGAATTTTTTCAAATGGTGCCCTAAGTTAAACCAATTCATCATTTTGACATCTCAATTTTAAAAACTATGATAATAGTACCTCAACACTTAACCCAATCGAATATTAGTTTTCTCCGTGATTGACACCGTTAAATTGGACTTTATCCATGGGTAAAATTATTTTTTCATGTTTTCCCTCCTCAAATCTTTTCCCTCCACAAACATTTCCCTCAAGAATAATGTCTTTTTTTTCATCAGTATCAGAATTTGTGATGAGCCATGTGTTGGCTGCATACAAAAATTAGAAAATTATAATACACCATTGGCCATTAATGTTCATCATTAAAAATAGCTTTTGCAACCCACCGGTGAGAGAAATAATCAACATTGATTAAAATGTATTTTGTATCAAGTACAGAAGTTTATAAAACATATATACTTAATAGAACAATCAAAAATAACTAGGTAATAGAACTCACATTCATAGTTGATATCTTCAGGTCGAGAAACTCTAATTCAACTGATAAGGTTTGTGCAGGGAAAACATGAAGAGTCAATTTTGCCTATGGAAAAAGTCCAACTTAATGGTGTCAATCACGGATGGAATTAATGTTGAGTTGGGTTTAAGTGTTGAGGTACCATTATCATAGTTTTCAAGATTAAGATGTCAAAATGATGAATGAACTTAATTAATTTTGGATACCATTTGAAAAATTTCCTCTATTTTGAATGGGGGTTGGGAATATGATATATATATATATTTTTTGACAACCAAACCATTACAAACAAAGAAAGAAACAAAAGCACATAGGCTTAGATACAGAAAGCAGAAACCAAAACTATAGAAGACTAAGGAGGAGCCGTAACTGCATATGACTGTAGAATATGAAGTAAAATGGTAGGAGGATTATGAATCCAGTTCATAGAACACTCCAACCTTGAAGCTAGATGATTTGCACAATCCGCTGCAGTATTTGCTTCCTTATTTATCCAAGACCAATTAACCAAAGAAAAGGAATCAGCCATAATCTTGATCTTTTGAAGCCAATATGATATGGTTGGGAATATGAAACGGTAGGTGCATGTTACCAAAAATTTAAATAGCAATCTTTATGGTTTGCAGTCCTCGCTACATATATACCTAAGCGGCATCATCAGGACCACCAAAACCCTAGCACCTTCCCATTATTAGGTTAGGTCATGCTGTAAAATACATGAGATTTTGCCAAAAGTAATGTAGAAAGCAGTCACTTTCTTCATCGGATAGGATCGAGGACATGTTTGGGGTTTCAAAGCAAAAGAAGACCTGGTTTCTTCGATTATCTGGGAATGTTCAAAGGGATGGAGTTGGAGTTGGAGTTCGTGGCCAGAAGAGAGCCTCATCGTCAATAATATAGCGATGATAATTACGATTGATAAGATAGTAGGTAGATGAGAAAGAAACAAGGCAAGCCAGTATCGATGGGGTTGGGAGGGACGTTGACAGGGCAAGGGCACAGCTAGGGTTAGAGATGTTTCCCTCTCTTGGGGACGTGACCTGTCTCTAAGTCAGCACCACGCCCTCTAAAGGTTTTTAGGATATCACTGATGTTGTTTGCACACTTAGCTAGCGACTGATCGATGCTCATGATGTGTCCTACAGGTTACAGGCTATACTTGCTGTACCAATTTTGACATTCATGCAGAATCACATATATATTCACATATAATCTAGCTAGATAATTAATAAGGAGCTAGCTAGGGAGCCATTTCTGTAAAATGCCAAAAATACAGAACCTGCATTTTCGAAAATGGCCCGGTGATGCAATGATCTGTTAAAACCCTGTACTTGATTGTACAAGAGCTGCTTCAGTCATTAAATTTATAGTAAAAATTAGTTACGATCGAGTTATGAATTATAGTAAAAATTAGTTACGATCGAGATTTGACATACATGGCCTTTTTCTTCAGACTTGTAGTGTACGTCAACCATATTGCACATACAGTTAGACATGCACCAGGTAATTGAGCTATCAGCTGGTAATTGAGGTAGCCATATTGCACATATAAGTTAGATGTCAAGTTTAAACTACCATCAAAGGCTCAAATTTATTTCGTGCCTCCATCCTGGCTTGCATGTATATAAACCCTGCAACAATTTTGAGTTCATAACGACTTTTAAGAATAGCATCTTTCATTTTTATAGGAGACTGGCAGCTATATATGTATTGAAGGTATACTATTACTATTAACATATTGTACAAAATTAACCAAAATCATGTGCTTGTATGTGTCGCTAAATCATGCATATATGGCATGAATTATTCGTTCATTTGGAAGGTTCCCAGAAAACTAAACTTTTCAAAACAAAAAAAAAACAGAAAAGAAAAAAAAAGAAGAAGAAGAGAAAAATGGAGTATGGTCACAATTGGAAATGGCTCGATCAGTCGTGTGGTATATGCGGATGCCTATCAAATTCGAACTAAAGACATGAGAGTTTGAAAATTAAAAAAACGGTGTATGGAATAATATTCGTGGGACTTGTTAATTAAGATTCATATATATTATGACTAAATTCAGTTTACCCCCTCAAACTTTAGTACTAAAATCAGTTTGGTCCTTGATCTTTTTTTAAAATCAAGTTGGTCTTTGTACTCTCAAATGACATCATCTAAGTCCAAAATTTAAATTTTAGTGCAAAAATGGGTGAGTTTGGTCTTTGAAAAATGACGTTTTTCATTGTTAGAATGTTTATTTGCCCTATTTGTAGGTTAAAAAGTCCAAATGTGGATCCTTATATCAGTTTTAAGTTAGTAAATGATATTATTTTTGGAGCCATACTAAAATTTTGGACTTAGTTGATGATGTTTGAGAGTACAAGGACCAACGTGATTAAAACAAAAAGTTAGGGACCAAACTGATTTTAGCCCTAAAGTTCAGGAGGTTAAACTGAATTTAATCCTATATATTAACCCGCGGGTACGTAGTAAGTTTCATATATTACTCCATACCCGTCGGCACATCCTATAGATTGGAAATGAGATATGTAATCATTGATTTTACAACTCTTACAAAATGAATAAAGATGAGATATATATTACCATCGGAAGCATATATGTTATTAGGCTAGTAATTAAGCTGGTTGTAGTTGTACATATATAATAATGTGACTTCGACCAAACTTTTTCTTTTTTGTTTGTTGGTCGGCTCCGAATATTTGAATGGAGACTATATTCATGATCGATATAACATGATACTCGGATGAAACTTGTAGCCATGTTCCAACATGAACCCAGATTTGAGACACTGCCTTTAATTTTCTCTTCTTTCGACCTAAATTTCCTAACTTGAAAAAACCAATCGAAGTAGCAGATGAGCTTAACAACTCCACACGCAGTGGGATGGCATGTGCACTCACATGATGGATGAAAACTGAGATGGTAAACGAAGATATCCTCAATTCTAGCAAGAATGTGGCACAAAATTCCCAATAGATCTATATAAGGGATACATTTACGTTGATACTGAAGTCATAACCATAAGTTTATGCCATGCACTAATATCTTTCTCGGGTAGTGCCAGAGGGTCTTATTAAGGTCTATGATTTATGACTTTAATCCTATGTGGCATGTCAAATCACCTATCCACATCATTAAATAAAAAAATCATGCTATGTCATTTTTAGGTAAAAATACAATCTTATCATTTCATATCCAATTGCTCTAGATTATTTTTTTTATATACTATAAGAAGATGTTATTTTTTTCATTTTTTTCATTCTCTTTGTTTTGTTTTTGTCTTCTGTTAAACAGAAGAGATAGATGGCATGGAATCGATCATTCCCTTGTCTTTGTTTCAACTCATCCTTTCCCCTTCTCAGACTTCAAAATTCTTCACTTTATTAGTTTATTTGATCATTTTGTATATAACTCGCTCAAATTAATGTTCTTAAAATCATATACTAAACTAACAAGTTAAAAGTACGTCAGATACACTGGTGAGACCGTGACACGAATAATCTGATATTTCGAAATATACAAAATGATTAGTTTGCGGTGGAAAATCTACTTCTCATAATAACCTTTATTCGAAGAGTAATTTTAAATACACACCATTAATCTCTTAATACACATCTCTTACTTAATACACTACCTATCTAGTTTTTCATTTCAATATTATACTAAATACACATCCCAAATTGTCTAAAATACCCTTGATATCTAAAACTAATAATAATATGTTATTTAGTATAATTATTATATATTTACTATTTCACAACTTTCTTTACGTATTCTCTTTTATTTTCTGTTAGATTTTTTTGATCGGGTTAGAATTTTTTTCTTGATATTTTTCAATTTATAATCAAAAGAGTAGTATTATATTTGAACTCTAAATCTCTAATATGACATCAATCAGCTAGAATTTGAAAAAAAAAATATTGAACATACATATTTTTTTCAAAGTTAAGAAATTAGTAGAAGTACAATAGCATAAAACTAGTTTTTAGTCTGCAAGATAAAAACTAAAGTTGATAAAAAAAAAACAAATAAATCGGTAAATATTACATGTGATTACGACAGTAGTCGAATTTCAGGTGATGAATTTTGGAGAAAAGGTTTTTATAAATTTTCTTTTGATGCGTAGTGATAGTAGAGAAGAGTTAGGTTTTAGGGAAAATAAAGTTTTTTTTTTCTCCAATAATTGATGGATGTTTTTGTAATTAAACATACCTATAAAATCTGATGTGAAATATAAAATAATAAGAGTGTGTATTAAGAGATTAGAGATATGTATTTAAAATTTCTCTTATTCGAATGAAATTATAACTCGATCAAAACGGTAAATCCACTAGAGATGGTTCGATTCTGCATGTAAGTGAATGAATCTGACCGGTGCTGCCTTGCATCATGTGAAGGTTGACTACTACTAGAAGAAACAAACAGCTCGAATAAGGAACAAAATTAACAGAGAATTGGAGATAGCTATAGAGCCCATGCATATTAGCCACTACCTTTCACAAAACCTAATCCCGTCGGCAAATGATTGTGCCATCAATTAGGTCTTGTTTAACCTCCAAATCAACAGGTCAGATCAAACCGCTCCCAATCCCCCACGCGTCAAATCATAGGATCAGAGAAACTCCATATCACATACACATGCAGACACAGACACAAACGTCCCACGCAGGGTTGAGTTGATATATTATTGTTGTGGGGTGTCTCTCTCTCTCTATCTCTCTCACATCGTCGAAACCAACATTATTAGCAGAAGAGGACACAAGAAGCAGAGGAAGAAGAGGAAGAAGAAGAAGAAGAAGCAGAAGCAGGAGCGAGAGAGAGCAGCTCTACATCTCCACAAGCATAAGCGCAAGCATACAGACATTCACAGGCTTTTTATCAGAGCACTTATCTTCCACCGTGGCTCAGTTAGTTTCGATGGAAGTTGTTAGCCGGAAGATGACTCTGAACTTCAAGGAGACCGAGCTGTGCCTTGGGTTGCCCGGCGGGGCTGCTTTGACGACCGAGCCGGAGATCTGTACCCCTAAGGCTACCGGAAAGAGAGGTTTCTCCGAGACCGTTGATCTCAAGCTCAACCTTCATGCCAGCGAAGGTTTGATGAATGAGAGTGTCAAAAATGTTTCTTCCAGGGAGAAAAACCTTCCCTGCATTAAGGATCCAGCCAAACCACCAGCCAAGTAAGTAATGATTTCTATATGCTTCCACACACTGTAACAGTACGTTCTTCATAAACCCCGGCCTTTTCATTTAAACACTTCGTATAAAACATTTTTCTTCTTCAACCTCTCACATATGCCGATTATTTCATCACAAAGAGGTTATGTAAAACCGTTTTATTCAAGAAATTCTATTTTTCAGAACAAAGACTTCATTTCTTTAAGATTAAACTTTGGTTTTGTTACCACTAGGGCTTACAACAGTCACAGTAATCTGGGTAAACTTGTTATTGATGTATTATTATTTCTTCAGGGCACAAGTTGTGGGTTGGCCACCAGTTCGCTCCTACAGAAAGAACGTTATGGCGCAGAAGAGCACCGGCGAGGAGAGTAGTACTACTACTGAGAAGGCTGCATTCGTGAAGGTTTGCATGGATGGTGCACCTTACCTTCGTAAGGTAGATTTGAAGATGTACAAGAGCTACAAGGAGCTGTCTGATGCCTTGTCCAAGATGTTCAGCTCCTTCACCACAGGTAATTACGTTCAATATACTTGATTAATTCTAGCTTAATTTAGAAACACTGACTTATTTTAGATCTTGACTGGACATGATTTTTGATTCTAAAATCAGTGCACATGAAATCATTGTTGTTTAGTTAATTGTTAACAGCAACTGATCCAATATTTAATTTCTGAATCTTTTAATAATTATCATGTTTATGTGTTGTTAATTGAAGGTTACTACGGGGCCCAAGGAATGATAGACTTCATGAATGAGAGCAAACTGATGGATCTGCTGAACAGTACTGAGTATGTGCCAACCTATGAAGATAAGGATGGAGACTGGATGCTTGTGGGTGATGTTCCATGGGAGTAAGTTCTTCAATCTTCATCTACCTTTCTACCTCTCTTCAAACCCTAAACTCAAGCAATAAACAGAAGAAAAAAGGAGAAAAATAAAAGAGTACTAATTAACAGTACTCACCACGTAATTTATTCCTTGGTTAATTACTAAATTTTGGAAATTTGTATGCAGGATGTTGTTGATTCATGCAAGCGATTGCGAATAATGAAAGGATCAGAAGCAATTGGACTTGGTACGTTTATGCTAATTAGAGAATAATTTTCCAAATTTTGGTGCAAAATGCATTTCTGAACTTCTTCATTCTTCCAGAGATAGAAGTGCAAAATCGTATATTTCTCAATGCATAATAGCATGATGCACATATAAAAGTACCCTTTTCTGAAACAAAAGATAATAATATAGTTTTTCAGAAGTACTGGTTATCCTAAGGTTTGAAGAACTGTTGGTTATTAGTTTTCTGAATCTGTATAGTAGAATAATCAATTCTAATATTCTGTTTTAATTACTTTCAGCTCCAAAAGCGATGGAGAAATGCAAGAACAGAAGCTGATCGATCAAGCTCAATCGACCAGAAATATTTGATTATTAAGTGCTGCATGTTCTGCGGATCAAGCAGCCTGGTGTTCTTTGGAAGTGTCTGTATTTTATGTCATGATGAAGATGGTATATAGATAGTAATTAAAGATTGCTGAATATCTGTAATCGACAAGAAGCAATAAACTTAACCTAGTGTCTCTCCCCCCAATTATTTTTTTGTTGTTGGCCTTCGTTGTCATGGTTGTTGTGTGTTTTATTCCTTCAAATTCAATGCTACCTTTTTTTTTTTTTCCTCAAAAGGATTCTTCATTTCATATGATCAATTTCCTTTTATGCAATGTTACTCAATGATTTCTTTGTATTATTTTGTAATAATTCCTCTGAGCTAGGTAGGTACTAACAAATTCATAAGAGGCAAGTGAGGGGAGGGAACAAGAGCATGTGAATGTTGATGGGGTTTTGATTCATGGCCAATAATTTACATTTGATCACCATATATCTCAAATATATGAACATGGCAATGAACTTTATAATGTGATATGGTAGTTATGTATAGGAATAGTGTGTAGCCTTGCTTTTGGATCCTCTTTGGTTATATTAGTTTCTATATGATTGAGTTTTATAGGATCACTAACATATGATTTAATTAGGCAAATCAAATCTCATCTAGATAACAAATCCCCACTCCTCTCTCCCTGTCTCTCATGCATATGGATTTCTTGGATCTGACGTATATATTGTATGGCAGCTCCATGTTTCTTCTTTCATGGAAGATCAATTATTTTTGGCAAGCCAGAACCAAATGATGGAGCAAGGCAACAAAACAAAAAATTCTACAGAGACTAGACTGCGATTTCACATTGCAAAAGTGATTTCCATTCGAAAACTAATAATTTTCAGCACCGACCAAGATTTAAAAAGTTATGTAATTGGAGTAAGTAGCTCATGCACATGATGTATATACAGAAGCCTCTTTCAGTATCTTCTATAATATGTAAAGTATGTTTTCTCTGTCGAGCTATATATGTTAAGAGATTTGATATTGCAAGCACAAGCTGCTTTACCTAGGGTTTTGTCGATAATTCTAGTTCCTTTCTTAATTTGGTAGTTCTAGGATCTCTCTGGTTGGTGATACAAAGTCACTTGGTCATTCGAGACTTCTTGAGTAGTTTGAGGGTGGCTGGTTTGGTTTTGTTTTGTTTTTAATCTTATTGGTGAGGTGGAATAGGTTGGTGGCTGATCTAGACTGAGGTATGACTGACATTGTCACAATGGTGGTTTTGATGGCGGAAGTTGTAGGTTAGGGTGGTCATGATTTCTTAGTGAGAGTCGAAGCTCGTTGTTCTTCTTAGTGTGGCTCTACGATGTTCAGGTCATACCGAAGATGATGGAGTGGTTCGTCGAAGATCTTTTGATGATATCGGGGCCTTTACAGGGCGGTTGTTCCCTTCGTAGATCCGAGTGATGGTCCTTAGAGGTGCCTGACAGCGACTAAAATGGCTGTCCAATGTTTGCCTCAACAAGTTGACAATCTTCAGCTGCGCACCGACATCAATCCTTACCATAAGAGGAACATTTGAGTTTGAACTTAAGATGCTGGCATCGTTTGCCCTAGCAGGGCAAAAAATTTGTTCGATTGATTTGCCCATTTGGGTCTAATTTACCTTAAGTCGCTAGTGACTACACCATCACCAACGCCAAATCTAAGCTGGTATTGATGGCTCATCGTCAGGACGAGCTCTTATGATAGACATGATAACTTTGCCGCTTGGCAGGGTTGGGTACCAGTAAGTGTGTACCAGAGCTGTTTCATGTTTTATGATTGGGTATATGGAGATGTGCAAAGATGGTCATCAGAACAACACCCATGTACATATGATTGATGAGGAATTGAGGATTGTTATCAAAGCAAGAGGGTTCAAGGTAAATACAAAGTTGGCCCTGTGTGCACCTGACCTTCAATCACCACTGCTCCAAAGAAACTTGATAGACAAACTAACTACATACTCACCAGATTTTTTATTTTTTATTTTTTTTTGCAGAAGACGACAAAAGTAAAAAGTTTATTATGTAACTAGTGAGTACATTGTGGAGTGACGTAGTTACTCAAGGCTGGAGGAATAATTCCTTCCCAAGATAAACTCAAATCACATTGCAAAGCACATTTGGTTAGATTATGTGCTGCTGAATTAGCATCCCTACGTACCTATATAGGTAACTAACACCTGGTAAGTCTTCCGGCATGCATCCAATGTCTTCCAAAATCCTACCCAATTCAGAGAGATCAGAACCTCGTCCTTTTGGATACGATGAACCACAACCAAACAATCAGTCTCAATCATAGCTTGAGACAACTTCATCTGCTGCACCATCTCACAAGCCTGCCTGACAGCCAAAGCTTCGGTAAACACAGGAGTTTGAACAAAAGCCTCCCGCCCTCCCTGCCACAAGCACCTGCTACCACCCGAGCCTCACTTTCACGCACAACAACTCCTCAACTGCCTGCCAAACATCAAAGGCACTATCCACATTCAGCTCAAGTGTACCCTCACTTGGTAATTGCCACTTCCATATTAGCTTAGGAACTTTGCTCCGTTTTGGATTTGCAGCTTTAAAAGATTGAAAATGTGAGGATAATTGGAAAGAAACTTGTGCCACTGACATGTACTTACCAGACCATAATCGCAAATTCCTCTCCTTCCAAACATTCCATATCATCATCAATAACAAGGCAAAGAGGTCATTATTTAACCTCTTCTGGCACAGTACAAGCCAATCCTGTATTGAACCGGCTCTACTGGTTCTGGACACCACCCATGCCAACTCTGTTACACTACCAATTAAATCACGCATAAATTGGCAGTCCCTACTAATGTGTTCAATAGATTCATCACCTTCTGAACACAAGCAACAACCTTCTCCAAGAAAGACATTTTTCTTTCTTAGGGTCACTATAGTAGGGAGAATAGCAGAGCACACACCCTCCATATATACATCTTCACTTTACCCGGGATCATGGTTTTCCATAATGAAATCCATAAGTCAATATATACTCACCAGGCGTGAAAGGCAACTATAACACGTTTAGATTGGAGTAAAAGCTAAAACACTGTAAGATTATATTATCTATTTACAAATTCAGAAGTGGCACCTGCATTAGTGACTGGCACCTACAAATATACTGCAGAAGGAATACTGGAAGAAAGATTTTCTTGGGTAAGATGCCACGGAAAAACATCTCTTCTCTACATATCAAACAATCTCAGTTCAACCTACAAAATGGCAGAACAGTATAAACTATCATATACATTCGATGAAAAATGTAAATAGTGCAACATACATTATTCTCATCGTATAAAATAGTTTTAATTCTTAGGATGAAACTAAAGTTGCTTTCATTATTACTACCACTGCTATCAGTTCAACCTACAAAATGGCAGAACAGTATAAAATATCATATACATTCGATGAAAAATGTAAATAGTGCAACATACATTATTCTCATCGTATAAAATAATTTTAATTCTTAGGATGAAATTAAAGTTGCTTTCATTACTACCACTGCTATCAGTTCAACCTACAAAATGGCAGAACAGTATAAAATATCATATACATTCGATGAAAAATGTAAATAGTGCAACATACATTATTCTCATCGTATAAAATAGTTTTAATAGTTTTAATTCTTAGGATGAAACTAAAGTTGCTTTCATTACTACCACTGCTATAGCTAAGTAATCTTAAGACCAACTTGAATTTACCATTCTAGAAAAGTGGAGACAAACTCAAAATTTGATCTTCAGTTCAACACCACTGATTTATGCTTCAACAGTTTGAATCTCTTACAAGGGTTAAAAGTTAACGATTCTCAACACAAAAAAATATATACCAGTCATGTCACTTAAACCAGGGATAAAATTATACATGACCAGTACTCATTCTATAGTCTTCCTAAGGAAATAGAGCTACCGTTCTGAACAGACCAAGCTACTTTGACCATGACAAAGACAATAAGAGATCTTAGACAAATCTAACCATGCTACCCACCCTTTAAGTTTATCAGAAAGTCCACCTTTGGTGGTGATGAACATTCCTCTCACTTTATCCTAATCATATTGACAGAACTACCCACCAAAATGGTATGCTCCACCCCCCCTAATAGGACCAAGCGTTTGGCACCCACAAGAGGAAGTGGCGGCTATGCCTATGGAACTAGTTTGGACTTGAATCTTATTCTCTCCAATTGTCTCAGACTATTGGCACGTATTTATGAGCTACACTTTTGGATGGAACAGTCACTTCCAATCTTCCAGTAGATGCAATCTCAACACGAATACAATATGGCCACCACAGTCCACTATGTATGAACTTCTGTTTTCTCCAATGGAATTCAATATGAGCACCTAAAGTGCTAACCAAAAGTAATAATACTTCTAAGAAGACTTCTAAATTCCTAATATCTTCACGAATCTTTACTCAATGATTGACTACTAATCATTATGAACTTTATGTTATACCAGCAATTGTTATAATATTCTTTAGTACCATGCCCTGAGCTACTCTATGTGGCGTAGTCGCATCCTATAGGCTGTAAGATTAAGTTAACCATTACTATCTGGAATCCTAAATCGAACAAATCACAATTGCGGATAAGAATTACAATTAATTAAGATGAAACATCAAGCAAAGACACAATGACTACTACATTAAGAACTTGAGGACCTATACACATCCACAACACCAACATAAAAGCCTATTTCCATTGCAAAAAGAAACAAGTGAGCTCAACTAGCATTTCAGTATCCAAAGACAAAGTCGAAACAACTTTCCTGGTCTCAAAACAATAAACCTATCAATATTGGAATCAATTAATTTACTGATTTGATTTTATTCCAGGAAATTTCAGAACTGAACAAGTCCAGCATAGTTGAACCTTGATATTGATCAAATCAGCATACTTCAACCTAGACAGTAAATGGAATTAGACAAGTCTAACCCTGCAAAGGCTTAATTACGTGATTCTACTTCTGCTGGGAATAAATTCCAATACCTTATAGCTGTTATATCCTATTCTCCTACTCCTGCCAAATACAGACCAACGGACTAGTAGACACTCAAATGACATTTCAAGCGACATAAACAGCTACTACACCATAAGTGAAATTTATCCACTTTTGGTATTTTCTTAAGACAATTCAACTCTAATCAACCATGATGACTACAAGCTATAACAACCATACAACTGTCTCAAGAAAAATACCATTTTGTCTTGAGAGAGGGCAAGAGCTATAAAACAGCAAGTTAAGCTCATCTCTTCATATGAAAAATCCATAGACACAATTATATATGTTACATCGACCTCAACTATGAGTAGAAATCCATTTTCTTAAACAGACAAACATGATTTTCTCAAGAAAACATCTAACCACGAAGTTCTATTTCCAAAAGAATCAGGAGGGTACGTACAACCACTAATCTCATTCAGCCATACAAACATCAAGATATATCTCAGTGCAAATCGAAATCATTCATACTGATTCTTTAGCAGTCAAGTTGATTGACAGAAGGGTGGGTAAGGGCATTCTAAACCTTCTACCCTCTTCAAGGAAATCCACAACCAAGAAGAATTTGATTAAGTGCAACTCCATATGGTTTCTATTTATCACAACCAAAAAGAAATTTTCAAGGATCCGAAAACATTTGCAACTATAAAGTATAAATACAAAAAAAATCAACAATCAGTTGAAAAACTAAAAAGAATATTACATCACAACCAAGTGACCAACTGCAAGCAGCTATTAGCACTAAATGATATTGTAGCAGCACCAGGGCTGACTAGGAGAGATAGCAAACAACAGATCTGCAGCAGAAGCCAACTCAGCTGAAGTGATGTGAACCATAGCTCAAAATTAGGTGATTTTGGATTTCTTCTCAATTAAAGTACCCGTTTCAATTATCACTGAACAGATCAAGCTACTTCGACCGTGACAGAGACAATAGGGGAACTTGGATAATGCTGAAGCATCTAACCCTCTACAACCTACCTTTGAAGTTTATCGGAAAGCCCACCATTGGTGTTGATAAACATTCCACTCCCTTCATCCCTATCATATTGACATTACTATTCTGTGTTCTGCAAGTACCTACACCAACCTTTGGTTTACAAACTTAGAGACAGTACACGTAATCAGACACACCTAAGCTATAGATATAATTGTGAAAAACTACTGAAGCACCTAATGGCTTTGCTTAAGATCTGACTACTGACATATTTTGTCATTATTAGCAAATCTGAATGGCATACACTGATACACCCCCTCTAATGAGTTCCAAGCACAGGAAATATATTAGCTAAACTATATAAACAAAACTACAGTCCTAAACCATTGAATAAGATCAGTAATACAAATTCTGCAGATGCAGAACGATCTGAGTAGACTTCTAAGTCCAAGCAGACCCCAAATGCTCTCAGCAGACTTCTAAGCACAGGAATATATTAGCTAAATCATATATACAAAACTACAGTTCTAAAGCATTAAAGTAAGATCAATAATACAGATTCTGCAGATGCAGAACGATCTGAGCAGACTTCTAAGTCCAAGCAGACCCAAAATGCTCTCAGCCTATCAAGTTCTCATCGTTATCATATGAGAGACTTCTTTCCTGTTTTTTGTCTTAAATGTCTGTACACTATAGTGTTTCCCACTTCAATTATCCTGCAACTTTCCAATCAGCACAATGGATAAGATTGGATGGGAGATAGTGAAGATGAAGTTGAGGTTTTCAAGGCTAAATGTGAGGAAACTTCAGTTAATCAAAGAAACAGCATTATTAAAATGTGTTGAATATGACAGCCAGCAAAAAGTTTCATCTATTATATTCCTGCTCTAATTGCCTACACCATAAATATCCCAAGATATAAACAAACCAACAATCTGAACAAATTATCTCTATTGCCACCAACTTTTTGTTTCACTTTCCTATGTACTAACTCTCAATGATCCTAGTAACTGAAAGAAGAAATGAACATATTAAGAATGTCCATAATTTTGATCTTCCTACGTAACAACACACCTTTTAAAGAATAAAAGTAATCCTGATACAATTCGTAACCAAATGTGTATGAAAAACTGAAAATGCTTACACAAAAGACTGATGATAAAAAAATTGCATCACCTTTTGTGTTCATTGTATTTGATTTTCAGGCTGTGAAAAGAAATCTTTGGCATTACGAGCTACCTCTGCTTCAACTATCGCTTCCAACACAATGTCTGATCCTTCAATGTTTTCTGTCATGAAATCAGTTGGTTATTTATATGCACATATCTATCAAGAAGAAATGCACAACTATTTGCTAAGTTTACAAAATGTTCAATCATATTGTGAAACAAGTGCATACATTTATGTGTGTCAGAACAAAGGTTTACATAAATGATTTGATTTGCAAGGATTGTACATGATAAATTTTCAGGGCGAGAGTATTTCCCGGAAATATTTGAGGATTGTCTCCATGACATGAGTTTAAGACAACATATGGCCAATCAAGTCGGGATTCGCAAACCCAGATACAGCCACCATGCTCAGGAAGTCAATTCCATATGGGGCATAATACACAACCAGGCCATGAACATGAGTGACACCTTTCTTAGCCAACCGTACAGATATATGCCTTCTTAAGAACCACAGTATTTCCAGCACACACCGTCATAACTTACATAACTAATGAAAATGTGGAAGTATGGCAATTCAAAATATTGAATATGTCACATAAGCCGCTTTGAATAACTACTGTTCTTCATTTTAATGAAACGAACTTTTAGTTCACACCTGCTCTTTGCAGTGTGCTAAAATTGAGACCAAAAAGTAAATGATAAACATCAATTTAGGTGTTAGTAGTTTCAATGACTATTACCCTTGCGTTTTGGTAGCATTCCAGCGCCTTCAGCTGAAATTGGGAGAACAGGGAAAAGGCCATTTTCATCAATAAGGCTCTCTTTCTCTTCACTGCTTTTCAAAGAGCCAGCTTCCACAGCAGCAGATTCAGCCAATTTAGCATACGCAGTGGCTTGTGTATGCATATTAAGTGATTCTGAGGTTCTGAAGTTAATATTCTCCTGCAATAGATATTAAAACGAATTCAACACACACAAAGTTCGGATTTCACTGAAGAAAAAACACAAAATTGTCTAGCAATGAACCTTTATCACACTAGCGGTCGACTTCACTTCCTCCTTAGGACTCTCAACTGAACTATTAGCCCCTAACAAGAACAAATATAAACCTTTATAAAATCATGAGACAAGCAAAACATTACTCGGCTTTCGCAAACCACGGCTGCTAAGAGCATTACCATTACGTGTAGTGGCAACTTCCTCTGCATTATCCATCAGCTTTCGAGTCATAGGACCGGGATTGATAAGCGACAGGCTCCTTACTTCATACCGAATCGAATCCAACTGCGACAGCGCTTCCTGAAGCTCTTTTGAACCTAGAAATCCAAAAAAAAAAAAAAAAAAAAAAAATATCAAATGTAGTTCTAATCATTCAACTAATTGACCACATCGCCACACTGTACCTGGCGAGCTTGAGATTGCTGCATCACATTGTCGAATTGGCCCCGGGCCAGCTGGACATACCCGATTGACCGACCCGTTAACCGCCCCGCCATCCTCGCAATCCTTGGCAAGTCCTTAGGTCCTACACCCGATTCCATCAAAATCACCAGAAAATCACATTTCCGATCAAATTTTCCAATCAAATTTCCTTACCGACTAGAGCGGCGGTGGCGCCGATCAGGAGGAAGAGCTCGCCGTATGAAATACCGAACATTCTGCTAGCACCAAAACGACGTCGCTTTGAAGCGTCTAACTTTTGGTTTTGGGAAGAAGAAAGAGGGAACTGTGCGCCTGAAGCTTTTCTTGTTTTTATAAGAGCAGCTGGCACCGAAACGACGTCGGATCATAATAAAAAACAAAAAAAAAAAAAACGACGTCGGTTGAAGGGTCTACTTAAAAACCCCAAATTTAAACGAATTCAGAAGCTTTTTAGGGTTTGTTTTGGCTGAAGAAGCTTCAATTTGCTCTCTTCTTCTTACCCAATCCGATTTTCGAAGCAAAGGTTTGTGCTTTCTCTTTATTTTTCAACTAATTTCGATTTCTGAATTCGTCTTTGTATTGTTTTATTTATTTATCAAAATTTTCATGAATAATCATCGTGATTTTTACATATACATATCTGGATTAGGAATTGGGTTGCAGTCAAATTTATGCTTGCTAATTGAATTAGGTTTTCTCATTCATGTTTATGATTCATAGTGATTATTTGATCTCATAATAAACAACAAATTCTAGGTCCAGTAATTTTTGTTGCTGCTGCGGTAGAAGAAAGCACTTGTGGTGAAAGCAGCTTCTTCATGGATGATTTTATGGATATAGACGGCTCTATGTATGCTCAGGTGAAAATACGAGCTACATTCTATCCGAAATTCGAGAATGAGAAGTCGGATCAGGAGATTAGGACTAGGATGATAGAGATGGTGTCGAAAGGGATGGCGACGTTGGAGGTTTCGCTTAAGCATTCGGGGTCGCTTTTTATGTATGCTGGTAGTGAGGGTGGGGCGTATGCGAAGAATAGTTTTGGGAATATATATACAGCTGTGGGTGTGTTTGTTCTTGGGAGGGTGTTTCGTGAGGCGTGGGGATCTGAGGCAGAGAGAGTGCAAGCGGAGTTTAATGAGTTTCTTGAGAGGAACCGGATGTGCATATCGATGGAACTTGTCACTGCTGTTTTGGGAGACCACGGACAGCGTCCGAAAGAAGATTATGTTGTGGTCACGGCAGTCACAGAGTTGGGGAATGGGAAGCCAAAGTTCTACTCGACTCCTGAGATTATTGCATTCTGTCGGAATTGGCGCTTGCCGACGAATCATGTATGGCTGTTCTCAACAAGGAAAGCAGTGACGTCTTTTTTTGCTGCCTTTGATGCCCTGTCCGAAGAAGGAACTGCAACAACTGTATGCAGAGCCTTTGATGAAGTTGCTGATATATCTATACCTGGTTCAAAAGACCACGTCAAGGAGCAGGGAGAAATTTTAGAGGGTATTGTTGCTCGTATTGTCAGCCATGAGAGCTCAAAGCATATGGAGAAAGTATTAAAGGATTTCCCTCCCCCAATGGAAGGAGCTGGTCTTGATTTGGGACCAAGCCTTAGGGAAATCTGTGCTGCAAATAGGTCTGATGAAACACAGCAGATGAAAGCACTTCTTAAGGGTGTTGGCTCCTCTTTTTGCCCTGACCATTCAGACTGGCTTGGGACTGGAGCTGGTGATGCACATTCTAGGAATGCAGATCAGTCAGTTGTATCAAAATTTCTACAATCTCATCCTGCAGATTTTTCTACCACCAAATTGCAGGAAGTGGTTCGTTTGATAAGAGAAAAGCGTTTACCTGCTGCCTTTAAATGCTACCCGAACTACCACAAGCATGATTCCATGTCCAGTGACAATGTTTTCTATAAAATGGTCATTCATGTCCGTAGCGACTCTGCATTTCAGCGTTATCAGAAAGAAATGAAGTCGAAGCCAGGACTGTGGCCTTTGTATAGAGGTTTTTTTGTTGACTTTAATTTGTTCAAGGCAAACAAGAAGAGAGCTACTGAGATTGCAAAAAACAAAAGCACTGTTGTGGACAATGATGGTGGATGTAGTATATCAAGAAGACATGGATTGGCGGAAGAAGATGCAAACTTAATGATCAAATTGAAATTTCTTACATATAAGCTGCGAACGTTTTTGATCCGCAATGGTTTACCAATACTATTTAAACAAGGTCCAGCTGCTTACAAAGCCTATTACTTGAGGCAAATGAAAATATGGGGCACTTCAGCAGGAAAGCAGAGGGAACTCAGCAAGATGCTTGATGAATGGGCCGCGTACATCAAAAGGAAATGCGGAAAAAAACAATTGTCGTCATCAGTGTACCTCAGTGAGGCTGAGCCTTTCCTTGAACAGTATGCAAAACGCAGCCCACATAATCAAGCCCTTATAGGATCTGCTGGAAACTTAGTAATGGCTGAAAACTTCATGGCCATAGTTGAGGGAGGTAGAGATGAAGAGGGTGATCTCGAGAAGGAGTCTGTACCATCAAGCCCCAGTGCCTCAGTTGCGGATACCATGCCAAAGGCTGAGGGTCTGATTGTATTCTTTCCTGGACTACCTGGCTCGGCCAAGTCAGCACTATGCAAGGAACTACTCAAAGCCCCGGGAGGATTTGGGGATGATCAACCAGTTCAAAGTCTAATGGGTGATCTTGTAAAAGGAAAATACTGGCAGAAGGTCGCCGATGAGCAACGGAAAAAACCATATTCTATAATGCTTGCAGACAAGAATGCACCGAATGTAGAAGTGTGGAGACAGATCGAAGACATGTGCCGCAGAACTAGGGCCAATGCTGTACCTGTTATCCCTGATTCTGAAGAACCGAATCAAATCCTTTTTCTCTTGACGCATTAGCGGTTTTCATGTTTCGTGTGCTTCAACGTGCTAATCATCCGGGAAATCTTGACAAGAATTCTCCAAATGCTGGCTATGTTCTGCTAATGTTCTATCACCTTTATGAGGGGAAGACCCGCAGAGAGTTTGAATGTGAACTAGTTGAGCGTTTTTGTTCACTTGTCAAAATACCACTGCTGACTTCAGAGCGGAATCCGTTACCAGATCCTGTGAAATCAATTCTTGAGGATGGAATAGATTTATACAATCGTCACACTGGAAGACATGGAAGATTGGAGTCTAACAAGGGAGCCTACACAAAGGAGTGGGCTAAATGGGAGAAACAGTTGCGAGAAATTTTGTTTGGAAATGCACAGTGTCTTAATTCTATTCAGGTTCCCTTTGAGTCTGCTCTTAAGGAAGTATCAGAACAGCTAAGAAAGATTGCAAGAGGTGAGTATAAGACTCCAGAGTACATGACTCCAGATTCTGGGAAAAGGAAGATCGCGGCCATTACATTTGCTGCCATTACCCTGCCTGTTCTCGATATCAAAGGTTTGCTTGATAATTTGGCTGGGAAGCATAGAAAAGCTGGAGCTTTCCTAAAAGACAAGAATTTGGAGAACAGCATTAATAAGACTCATGTTACTCTTGCGCACAAGAGAAGTCATGGTGTTACTGCTGTGGCTAAATATGGGACCTTTCTACACAAACAGGTCCCTGTGGATATAACTGCATTGATCTTCACGGATAAAATGGCTGCCTTTGAAGCCTTCCCTGGCTCTGTTGAAGGTGAAAGAGTCATCCCAAAAAATGAGTGGCCTCATGTTACCTTATGGACTGCAGAGGGTGTTGGAGGCAAGGAGGCAAACTTATTAAGCAAATTGCATCTAGAGGGCAAGGCTACCCGTGTTACGATCGACCCTCCTGCCACAATTCTTGGGACGCTGGAGTTTTTCTGATGTTTTGTTTGTTTTGGCTCAGTTCGCAGAGTAGATTGACTTTGACATAATAGTGGGAAAAGTTTCATTTGATCATAGTGATGCAGGATGAGAAAAGTGCTCCACCGCTAAGTAGAAGATATTTTTTGAGTTTGAGGTAGCTGTTGGAAACTGGAAGCCCCAGAAACTAATGTACAGCACTTAATGGCAAACTGAGTTCCTGCACCAGAGCTTATTGGAAGTGAGACCACCATGGTAGCCAGTTAAGGTTTCTTCTTGCGAAGTTGGATCCATGTGTTTCCCAGATAATGTACAGAGCTTAGCAGTAGTACAAGAGTGATGAGGAAGCACACATATCTGTAGCTCTTTTGATCAAATTATTTTGTGTTAACATAGTTTTTTCATTAGAAATGGTGTATCAGTTTCTAACTTCATTATTATTTTAGTTACATGAGATCAAGTGCCTGTCTCAGTTTCCTTCAACCGTGAATGCATTTACACATTGATACAAGCATTTCCCCCTAGTTAGTTCATCTTCTTTGGTTGTTTTTCCTTTTAAATCCTGCGACTCTTTTTGTTCTTCATCTGCCGAACAATTCTTTTGTTTGTGTACTTTCTTATGTTAGTTGTATAGCTAAATTTTTTATATCAGAAATACGGAAGGTTTTTCATGATGATATTGGTAGTCTATCTAAGAATGGAGAAACAAGAAATGCTTCTGAACCATTGATCTCATTCCTCAATGCCTCTTGTTCCTTTGTCAGTAACACTGGATTATATACTAATGCGAAAACAAGCCAACCACATAACGACATTATTATTGCTTTGGTTAAACTAAACCATTAATCTATCACATCATTCTTATCAACAACAAGGAAAGCTGAGTTAGCTGGCTTTATTAGTCCTTCTCGTCATAACACACTAATCAGAAAAGAACATTAACGACAAGATTAGACTATAAGCTAACTCTGATTTGGTTTGCTCTCTAGTCTTAACAAGGGCTTTGATGTTGATCTGTGCATGGAAAACTAGAAAAGGTGGGAATATATCAGGCAACCGACTAAAGCCAGCGTTTGTCACCTTTAGAGTTTTTTTCATGGAACCTTTTGTCCCTTTTTCATTGTATAATCTCTTACAACCACATTTTCTGTTAAAGTTTGATACGCATATGGTTCTTATTTTCAGAATATTTCTACCAAGTCCAACTTCAAAAGGGAGGGCCAAACATGATGGATATAATTTAGCCACCCCAAAAGTTAGAATTTGGATGAATAACAAGTTGAGGGTAATTCTTAAAAGGTCAATTGGATACAAATGTTTTTCCAACAAATTCTACGTTTTTCGTTGCTATAATATACTAGTTCACTGGGGATAGTAAACTTCTGATTTTTGTGAAAGAAAAAAAAACATATATGTTGAAAAGAAAACACCAAAAAAGAAACGCATACTTTGTAATTTTTTGATATTTATTACTATCACACGGTAAATTGATTCGCTAAACAATAAATTTAGTAAATAACAATAGGAGGTTATGGTCATAAATAGATGCACATCGTACAACATTACAACAATGTCATCTAGATTATAAGAAAACGGGTAAAATAAGAAAGACCGTCAAACGTGGTTGGAACGGGATGACGTTGACGGTCGAAGAGATTTTCTTGCCAAAAACGAAAAATCAAAAAGTCCGTGAAAAGGCCTAGAGATATAAAGTGGTGAGAGAGACTGTCCTTGTGATATCTTTCATTTTCCTCCCTCCTTATTCTTGCGTGTCAAGTCCCCCATTCAACTAAACACTCTCCCTAATCAAACCCTAACAAATCCCCCAAAATCCCAAATCCTCCAAATTCCAAAATCCCCTTCCGCATTAGAACACACTCGCATCCCTCACGATGAAGCAAACACACACAGTTTGAATCGCTTTCGGATTCCGTTTTCTAATTTTGATCGCGAGGGAGATGTGATTCGATTCTAGGGTTTTCGCGAAGGAGATGGTCAGAGATGAGTCGCGGAGGAGAGGGAGAAGCTTTGGCGGACGCGCAGGCGGTGGTGGCGGTGAAGAAGAAGTCGTCTCGGAGCTGGGTGTTGCTGGACGCGACGGGACAGGCGACGGTGCTGGATGTCGACAAGTATGCTATCATGCATAGGGTGCACATTCACGCCAGGGACCTTCGCATTGTCGATCCTTTGCTCTCTTATCCTTCCGCCATTCTCGGCCGTGACAGGGCCATTGTTCTCAATCTGGAGGTATAGATTTCTTAGGTTTTCGGGTTTCCGAGATTTTATAGTGATGTAATTTGGATGTTTGGTTGATGTTAGTGCTGTTTTTGTTTGATTTTGCAGCATATTAAAGCGATAATTACTGCTGAGGAGGTCAGTACTTTTTATCTCTCTCGGAATTTAGCATCTTTTTTACTGTTTTCGGCTGAATTTGATGTGTTGATTTGGGAGGAAGTAAAGTACTAGTGTAGCTTGTGTAGTTAATCTACTATTATTTCAGGGAATTTAGTGAGGCGAAAAAGCTGCTTAGATTGTCTGAAGTGTGTTTACCGTATTCAATGCATGTTTTATACCGTGTGTGTTGTGGGGAGAATATGTTATGTGGTGTGCTTTAGAGTTTCGGTGAGTTAAGGCGCTTTTGCAGATGATGGAATTTTGTTTTTGTGTGCGTGTTTGTGTGTGTGTGTGTGTGGATATAGGTGCTGCTGCGGGATCCGTTGGATGAAAATGTTATACCTGTTGTGGAAGAGCTTCAAAGACGGTTGCCGCCTGGGAATTACATTCGTGAAAATCAAACGGATGGGAAAGAGTTCCCTGCTGGGCAAAATGATGTTGATGCAGGCGAAGAAGACGGTATGATGTTGTAATTTTAAGTTTATCACTTCAGGAGCAGTGTCTGGCTTTAGTGCCTGTCGCTTCGGTCTGAATTCTTTTTGGAGTTTACGTCCCACTGATCTAAATTATCTGATGTAGAGTCTCCATTTGAATTTCGGGCCTTGGAGGTAGCGTTGGAAGCAATTTGTAGCTTTCTTGCTGCACGTACGACAGAATTGGAGACTGCTGCTTATCCGGCTCTAGATGAGCTTACCTCTAAGGTAGGGCATAACTTGTTTCTCTGTTTCTTTTCTACTTTGTGCATTTATGTATCCGTTTGGGGCTAAACGGGCATAAAAAATGGGAAACAAACAAAAGAGTGCAAGGAACAAAATTATAGTATCTCCTACAATTGTTTGGTTACTTCAGGAAATTAAACTGATTGTAGCTCATAGATAGATTTAGGCCCTCAGTTGTCAGATAGGGTTTATCGGCAACTTTACTGAAAAACACAAGACGGCGAGTTCCAGGGACTGTTATATCTGCAGTTTGTGTTAATTGTTCTTTAAAAAAGAAAAAGAAAAAAAATTATAAGAAAAGAAATCCAAATATCATGCTCGAGTTTTTTTTGAAATTTGGTATCCTCTTGCTTTGCATTCTTATGGTTGACCTGGTTTGGCTTCAGGGGATTCCTGGCTACCATACTTGCCTCAATAGTTTTGAATACTTACTATTGTAGTAAGAGTATGTTTATCTCACATGATCTTCTATAAGAAAAAAGTAGTTGCTCAGTTTTTTTCTCCTTCTGAGTTGACAACATTATATACATTTGTTCATTTTGGTTACCTATTTTTGCTGTTTTAATTTGTTCTACCAAATTTGCTTCTTCCGCGGATTTGTAATTCATTTCAATTTGCAGATTAGTAGCCGCAATTTGGATAGGGTTCGTAAACTGAAAAGTGCAATGACGAGGTTGACTGCACGGGTACAAAAGGTATGCATCTTCCTCTTGTCTGTGAAGGGTTGTTTGATAGTTCATCTCTAATATGTGTGTGATTGATTTTAAATGCAATCGCTAAATGATGTTAGCTTCAAATATTAGCTTTTACAAAATCCCATTTTCAGCTTCAGTGGGGACATTAAAGATCTTTAAGAGTATAGCTGATTGAGTTTTTGAAATACGCTGATCACTTATGCTTCAAAAAGCGCTTTTGTGATACCCCAGGATTTGTGCACCATGACCACCGAAGCTTGCAGTCTAAGTTAGTTGCCTTAGAAATGGAGTTCCCTGTTTTTATTTATGTCTGTTCGCCACATTCTTTGTGGTGGTGTACCTTATATTATATTTGTGGACAATTTTGTCAGAATGACTTTTTAGTGTGGGGTAGAAACCAATTTTCATGATTAGAGTATGATTAAAGACAGCCTATACTAGCACCCTCTTTACACCTGCAAACCAAGGCACGAGGTAATCCCTGTAGCATCTATTTGCAGGTGAGGGATGAGCTAGAGCAGCTGCTGGATGATGATGATGATATGGCTGACCTTTACTTGTCAAGAAAGTTGGCGGGTGCATGTTCACCGGTCAGTGCCTCTGGTCCTGCTGGTTGGTATCCTGCCTCCCCTACCATAGGCTCAAAAATATCACGGGCAAGTAGAGCAAGTATGCTAACTGTCCGTGGAGATGAGAATGACGTTGAGGAACTTGAAATGTTACTTGAGGTATGATGACATTGATATACTTTTCATGTCTTGGATTTTACTGAAATCTAAATACTAAATTGCTTACTAATACTTGTGCAGGCTTACTTTATGCAGATTGATGGCACCTTGAACAAGTTATCTACGGTAAGCTTATCATTCTTTTTGGCTTACAAGGAGATTGAACCTAGTATCTATCCTTCATCCCATTCTACCCAATGCCTCATGGCTTAGTAAGGTCCTTGGGCAGGCAGATGTAAAAGAACACCTAGTGGCCTGAGGATGGGATGTTTCCATTTGCTTGGGTCCAAGAGTAGGGTTATTGACATTAAGTTTAACGAACCGGAAACAGAAAGTTGAAACACTCAAGTGACACAACCCTATACAATCTTAATTTATTCATATCCATGACAACCTTAACCATTCTATCCTAAATTTTGCAGCTGCGTGAATATATTGATGATACAGAGGATTACATAAATATTCAGGTACTTGATTTTTGATCTTTAATTGCTTTGGCAAGTACCATAGAACTTTACACATTATATTTATGTTTTAGATCTTAATTGTGCCTTCCATATTTCAGCTTGATAACCACAGGAATCAGTTAATTCAGGTGCTTTATTCTTCCTATTTAGTGTTTTCGTTTCTCTACTACACTGGTTTTGTTTCTTCATACTTCTTGCTTTCTCTTTGCTTGCTTAATCTGGAGTTGTTGCATATGACATTAAGTTCTACTCTCTTGATTATTCGTGGTGCAGCTTGAGCTTTTTCTTAGTTCTGGAACTGTTAGTTTATCCATATATTCTTTGGTGGGTGGAATTTTCGGCATGAATATCCCATATACGTGGAACGAGGGTCATGGATACATGTTTAAATGGGTACGCACATTATTGCCTCTAGTAATCATGGCTAGTATAAGTGTGATATGTGGCTGAGAATTGATCTTTTTGAATTGACAGGTTTGCATTGTCACAGGAATAGTATGTTTCTTTGTTTTCATAGTAATTGTAGCATACGCTCGCCACAAAGGGTTGGTTGGATCGTGAACTTGGTAAATAATTTTTTTGCTGATAGCAAGGGGTTCGAGATTTATTGATTTAGGTCTTGTCATGTGGATGAACACAAAATTGGGTATCAAGGCTTTCAGGTAATGAAGAAACTATTATCTCTTGCTGAGTTTTTTGGTGATTTAGTGCTGCCCGTAATGGCTTCTGTGGTTAACAAGGCTAAGTCTGACTATGGGAATTTTAGATTAGAAATCCCAAGGATGTGCAATTTCGTTGATTGTTGACACCTTATTAACAAGATTCGCTCGCCAGTACTGGCTGCAAAACATTTTCTTGATTTTAGTCCATAGTTTTTGTTCTGTTTACACGTGTATTTGTTCTAACAAGTATATTCTTTGAATCACCTGTCATATCGGTGGCCGCCAATTCGTGCAATTGTGGTGCAAGTTGAATCTTACATCTCAGAAACAATAAGTAGTCTCATATATCTTATGATTTTCCCAAATAGAAACCAATAGAAGAGCAAACTAGAATCATGAACCGTGATTGACATAGAAAGCTAAACCAAGATGGCGTAACCCATTTTGAACAGAGTTGAAAGAGAATTATTGAGCTGCCTTGAACCAAACTTCTGCCTTCGGGTCTTAACTCCATCTTCAGAATTGTCAAACAACCAGTTTTACAAAGTGCTCACTACAGTGAATGGACACGCAGAATAACCATCATAACATCAGAATAATCTCAAATATTCTCCAAGCAAGATAACCTAGTCCGGATACCTGCATTGGCATGTGAAAACTCATGTTTATTGGTTTAAAAGTGGTAGGATTGTTGTGTTGGTAACTTAATAGGTTAGAAGCATTTCATCCTGCAATTTTGAGGATGTGAGTTGGAACCCCTCCACTATCACTTCTTAAAACAAAATTGTGAAGCCTAATCCGTTACTTGCTTACGTTCTTAATATGTGGCAAAATTTGAGTGTGAAAGATATACGTTGCGTGCAGCTATTATACACATTTCTTTGACCGAGATCCAACACGTGATAAAAATAAACTGATTCCTTTTTTAGAATCGAGAAAGGTTGGTCGACAAGAGTGTGTACCGATTGTCAGAATCCACGAAAAACATGCATTTTTGTAAGAGATTTAATTATTATCCTCGTTAGTTCATATGTCCGTCACACGTAGCTACATGCACTAAATACACGTAACAGTCTATTTCGCGTAGAAAATCGCTTATATATGCTCAGTAGCAACAACATAGAAAATAACGAGACACAAAAGAGCGATAGGAGAGCAAAAGAAAGAGTGCAAATCGCGTGAAGATGGATTTCAATCTCGAAGGCATATAAGAAATTGATCAAAATTCAGGTATGCAATCCGGATCTCTTCATTTTCATGTCTATAGCATGATGCACTAAGATTAAGATATCAAAATGGTGAAAATTCATGAAACAATTCAGATCCATAATGTTAAAAACTCATCAAACATGATTGTCTTCTCTGTCATTACCAATTCGTTGAAAAAAATCACTGGAGATCGATGAAGTGTTATATTCATTGATTATATATACCCCCTTCTTGTTGTAGTTAGAATTACAGGAAATCAATCACATTTATATGAATTTTAGGCTGAACCAAATCAGAATCAGCCTTATTTTTCCTTAGTTGGTGAGATGAGATGAGATCTCATCTTGAGACATTCTCTTGAGTCTTGAAGCAGATAGAGGCTGAGAATTTTGAGTCAGTGACCTGTCACTGGTCAAGCACAAGTGTCTGCACGTCAAGAAACTGTTACATTGAAACTGCCAAAAGTTTAAACGACCCAATTTCCATCCTAGATCAATTTGGGGCTTCTTATTTTGTCGACATACGTTTTCTTTTTCAAACAAAATTCTTTGATGGAATTGACCATATATAACTTGTGCTTTGTAAATGGGGGTCGTTTATTTTTCAATATTATGGGTAAATTTGATATATATATTTTCCCTATGACTTTACTTTCAAACAACTTTTTTTACATCTCAATGATCTCATCTCATAAAAACAAATTCCTGACTTTATCACTATTTATTTAGTCGAAGACTCAACTCAATTGAGCTAAACGAAACCTTGATTGGTTTTCCGACGCACTCAACTTTTAGCCGAACTTACCAAAAACTCAAGTGAACGAGGCATGGGAGCGCTTCCCTCTGCCAAACCCTAAAACTCAATTCACTAGAACAAAGCTTACTCCCCATCGAAGTCACACGCATCATGGACAATTACTGCAATTCTCTCATTCTAGGTGACAAAGAAATTTCATTGCGTGACACATAATGTAACACATTTACATTTTCGTTTCCCTCTATTGTTTCTACTAATCCTTCTGTTTTGTTTTGTTGCCTCTTAGAAGCTCCAATTTACAAATGAAATTGACTCATTAGAGACAAGGATAGTCGTGGTTCTCAAAGTTTCACACTCAAAACTTTGATTCTTTGACATGCAATATCCACACCAATATATAACACATCGCATGCAAAATACACGCGACTTTTGCATAAGCTTATGTAGTTCATAACCCTCATCGCACAATCCAACATCTTTGAGGATTTGAGTCGCTTTGACTTCGCAGAAAGACAAAGAAAGCAAAGAAAAGACAACCTTCTCGTTTTCTTTGTTTTTTCTTGGCTCCGTTGGAAATTAGGAATAACAAAAAAAAAAAAAAAAAAAAAAAAGAAAGACCTGTGCGCAGTTTAAGCCAACGCCTTCGTTTCTTTTATGCTTTTACATATATGGGTTATCTGTTCCTTCTATATTAGTGTTTTTCACATTTATGTGCGCGTTTTGTATAATCTAGAGGTGATGTATTTGTAGCTGTTTGGAGCCTCGAACAGATCATCAAACCCTATCTCTCCCTCCTCATTGTCTAAATCGAAACAAGAATCCCAATCCCTCTCCCTTAATCCCATTCTTTTTCTTCATCAACAGTCAAAAGATCAAGGATCCCATATTGGGTTCTTGAGGTTTCTTGATTCTAATTTGTGACATGCACCAGGTGCTTACGTGAATGAAAGCAGAGTGCTGTGTTTTTGAAACAAGATAATGATGACCATTAGCAGCAACCATGTTGTGAAAGTTAAGAGGGAGAAGCTTGAAGCATGCATGACATGCCCTGTATGCAATGAGCTGTTCAGAGAAGCCACAACTATTTCTGAATGTCTTCATACATGTAAGTCTTTTTTTCTTTCTTTCTTTCCATCTCTGCTCTTTTGGGATCTGATTGTTCATGTGTTGTGTGCTCATTTTGTTGATATGGGTGCTTTGTTTTTACGTAAATTCATATTCTTTTTCTTGTTTTCTGATCTGGGTTTATCGAAATTTACGTTTACATGATCTGGATTCTGGGTCCTTTTCAATTTGCAAGGTTGGTTGTCTTCCTATTTTGGACTTTTGCTATATGGTAATGTGAAGTGTGTGTGTGTATCATATATTGTTGGCTCTTGGTATACATTATACAAGTACTATTATGCCATTTATGCCTGATTGGCCCTTCTGTCACTTAGTGTTGGTAACTGTAATGATTCAAATTCCTGGCTATGATACAATGGACATAAGCTTATATGCTTCTTTACTCACTGCTCCCCTAAACTCTTGGTCTTTTTCCAATTTTCACTGAAGTATATGGCTATCATCTGTATTAGATGCCTCACAGATAGTGTAATAGCAATGCTGCTCTTGATAATGTTCTTTCTATGATTCAATGCGACTGACTTGGTTATTGTTTCTGGGAACAGTTTGCAAGAGGTGCATATATGACAAAATAATCAATGAAGATTGTGATAGATGTCCGGTATGCAAGACATATTTAGGGGTTGCTCCAATGGAAAAACTCAGGTAGTTTATTCATCTACATGTCGTATGTTTATAGATTAGCTGGATGCTCAGATGATTAGCGTATATTATCCCACGCCAGACAAAAAAAAGAAAAAGAAAAAAAGAAAAAAAGAAAGAAAGGAGTGTTTAAACTACTGTAAAACATTCCAATATGAGTTTCAAATCATCAACTCTGCCCTTATGCTGCTATCCTTTATTGATTAACTGCTTGTTTGGTCAATAAAAGGTATAATGAATTTGTCATTCTCTAATGTTCTTGGTGCAGCATTAGGCTTATAACAAGCTTACACTTATGATTTCGGCACTACAGCAGTTTTTGTAACCTCATAACACATTTCTGGCATAATGTGTAAATCTTATGTTGATTCTATTACTATCTGACCTCCCTCCTCATAGCTATTAAATACCTAGCCTTCTTTTCTGAATTTGTAGATATTTCAATTGTTATAATAATTTCATCAGATGTGTGCCAGTATATTAACCACAAAGTTATGCTAAAAGGACCAAGCTAGGCATTGTTTGCTTATTAGTGTTATGTTTCTTCAGTTCTGTAATTACTTTTCGGTCTGCAGGGCTGACAATAGTCTGGAAGACATAAGGGCTAAGCTCTTCCCTTCTGGAAGTAAAAAGCTTAAGGCACGAGCAGCAGACTACAATCTGCAAGTTGTAGGCTCTGAGAAGGTATTGCCTTCCGAAACAAGAAATGCCAAGACAACTGAAGTTGGTTTGCCCTCCATATATTCATCAGGGAGAAAAAAGCAGAGATTCCTCTCTTCATTAGGAATAAGCACAACTACAGCTACAACGAGTGGAAAACGGTATTTTACTAGAAAGAGTTCAGTTCAACATGAGAGTCATCTTTCGACTCAAGAAGAACTTGTTCCCAAACATGAAAAGTTTCCAGAGCGGATCAAATCATTCGAGAACCTTAGAGAATATGCAACATATGCCAGACAGGTTAATAAAAAGAAAGCAAATTGATTTAATGGTTTTTCTTGTCCTTTTTGTTGTTCTTAAAATATGTTACATTTCTATCTTTTGTTGCAGAATGCTACTGAGAAGTTGTTTAAGAAAGACGAGGTGAACAATGGCATCATGAACAAAGCACAACCAAGATGGACAACTGGTCTGATGGAAATTGAAAGAGAAGATGCAAGAGTGCCAAGAAAGCGAGTGTTCTTAAACCTCAACAATGAACCAGAAGAGCTTAATACCTTTCAGGAACATGGCAATAATAATGAATCTATTCCTGCACCATCAGGTTCACTGCCAATTGCCAAAGGCCAACGTGGCCGCAAGAGAAAAGTAGTACCAGATCCTGAGGAGTTACAAACTCCAGCACAACATGTGGTGTTTGACGCAAATATAGGAAGTGAACCAAGATCTAAAGCAATCTGGTTCTCATTGCAAGCTTATCCATGGTGAGATTCTGTTCCTTTGGATTAAAACATGAAGTGATCTTGATTTTTTTTTCTCAGTCCATATATGTCAAGCTTTACAATCTAGTAAGTCGATGGTTGTAGGGAAGGATATGGACCCTTGCCACAGATACCTTCGTCTTACTTGAGAGTCAAGTAAGTTCCATTGACTTTAATCTCTGTCTGATATTGAAGTGTTAAGAGGCTTCACATTTTGTTTTTGATAAATGCCTTATTCATTGAACACTGTTTCTATTAACTTGTCATTAAATTTAGAATGCTGAAATCTGTTTGCATCAGTCCCTAAACTTCTGTTTGCATCATTCACTAAACTTTTGAACATCATTCCCTTTTGTTGCGGCAGTGGTTATTGAAGATCTTCTTGTCGGGTTGGCAAATATATATTGCTTTCCACTTTACTTCTTGGCGAAAAAAAATGCATTTTCCTGCCCTTTGATTAGAAAGACATATACAATTTTATTCTAAAAAAAGAGTGCAAAATTAAAATTGTTGTGTCTGAGCTCATCAGATAAAAATTTAAACACTTGGGATCAGTTTTGTATTCTATTTTGTCTGGAGGCAAATGTTCTTGCTTTTCCTTGTTCGTCGATCTTTCATTGTTGAAACCCCTGGCTTTCATACTAGTTTATTTAAGTTCATTGAGTATATATGAGCAGGCTTCTATGGTCAGTGTGTTTTCTTGTTTTTCTTGGATTTTTGTTGCGTGCTAAGAATTTGAATAAGACAATGCCAAGTGGTGATCAACCCGAAAATGCTCTCTTTAAATATTCTGGAAAATTTGCAGTGTTTACTGTAATTTCTTTGTTTAGTCTGATTCCTAATCACACATTAATTTTTATTTATTTTTTCAAATGCCTCAGAGATGGTAACTTACCCAGTTCTTTCATAAAAAAGTATCTGGTGAGAAAGCTGCATCTTCAGAGCGAGGCAGAGGTAAAATCATCTGCTTTCCCTTTTCAAATTAGTAAAGATGCATGTGTAACCCTTCTGTTTATGATAGTTAAATGCATGGAGGTTCCATTTAGATTAGTTACATCTTAAGCTGACCTGATTCTTTGATGCCAAAACTTTTTACTTGGAACTACATTTATCGTTTTACGACCAATGACTTCAGAAGTTGGATCATATGTGGAAAAGTACTACCTTCTTTGAGATTTTAAAGATGGATAAGGAGTCAAGGACATATACTTGAGACAATAGAATTCTGAGCTGTTGTTTCTGATAGAAATTTCTGAAAGGACATTTTTGTAGTCAAAACCAAGTATGTTGATTTGTTTTATCAATGTTGCTCCACATTTCAATTGTCCACATTTCATTTTGTCTTTTGAGTTGGCCGGACTTGACAACGCAAAGTTATCTCAGCACAAAGTTGATGCCAACTTTCACTTCATTTCCAATGCAGGTGGAGATTCTAATGTGGGGTCGGCCGATACATCCCACATTGTTGTTGCATGACTTGGTGGATTTGTGGTTACAGAAAATACCAGCATCAAATATAATACAGTCCACAGTAGGCAGCTCGGCAAAGGAGTGTGTGATGGTTATAACCTACTGTCGAAAAGTGCTACACCGCTGGTAGACTTGTTTAAGCGACCTGCATGAATGCACTGCTGTTGAATGTGATCGAAGTCCTGGCAGTTTCAGCCACCTTCACCGTACATCATGCAGTTAGATTTAGAGTTCCATTTCTTTTTTCTTTTCATCCCTGCAAGCATATAATGGTTTGCTGTCTTCAAGAAAAAAAAAAAAAAAAGTTTTGCTTGCAGTGTGGTGTATCCGGCACTACATGGAACTGTTTCGTGGAAAAATCAGAAATTATGAAAGGTTCAACTTATGTCTACAGTGTTGGTAATAGTAGATTTTGCGCAGGATGGAGCGTTTCTGTCTTGTTAAGAACCTCACTATATACGGAATAACTAAGAAACAGGTTAGAGAATAACCTGAATAGAAAGTTGAACGCAAGCCTGAATTTTCTTGATAGTTTAAAATCAAAAGATAAGCGTGTGCTAGTTATGAATACAATTTGGACGGTTAAAGTTTCAGTACAACTTGGAGGGTTTCAGTTCAAGTGCAATTTACAACTGATGGAGCTTTTCTGTAAAGTTCATTTCTAACCTCGATAGATACGCAAATAACTAAGCAACAGGTCATGCGATAACCTCAAGAGAGAGGATGTTGTATGCAAGCCTGAATTTTCCATATAGTTTAAACCAGTTAGTCTAACCTCATTTACACAAACTGATACTTTTTATCAAATTTCTATTAAAAATCAGATGGCATACTCACCATTGAGAGTTAGCACTGCAGAAATGACTACTACAAAATTGCAGTTACAATGTTGTTTGGTCCACATTTACCATGAGAACAATGGTATATACAAGTTCTCTGCGAAAAGCACCAAGAACATGATTGAATAGGCGAACAATTTTGAAAAACAATTACGCTGAAGTTTACACAATCACAGACTCCAGAAAGAAGAAGCTAACATCAGTACTGGCTGAAAGTTTATCTGCATCGAACCCTGGTAAAAGATGAAATGCTGCCATCTGCAATGCATACAGGGAGAAGCTACATAAGAACCCATGTTAGAGGGTATAATACCTTGAAAGAATGATAGGAACATCTAATTGGGAGTACCAGAGATAGTATTTAACAACTTCAGAAAAGCCACAGAGGATGGCCAAAAGAATAACAGAGGCACCATAAACTAAAGCAAACGAAATGATACAAGACCATTTTAGTATAGACTAAAAAACTTTAGCATAACAGAGATACCATTTAACAACTCGGGAAAAAGCCGCAATGGATGTATGACAAGATGGCATTTTCAAGGAATTTCACGCTTTCACCAATTAAGGGTATGCAAGCACATATCCCTACACATGTAATTTCAGGTAATCACCAGTAATGATGCCTTTGTTATTAATCAAGTCCGAGCATTCAAAGTAGATGTGTATGCTACCAAATGTCACATAAGCCATCCATACATAAACAGAAAAATGCATACTATAGATGTAAAAAAGCACCCAACTTGATTCAATCCCTGATCATGTCCTGAGTCATATATGTGTCTGTGTTCATTTTGCATAAAGCATTGGCATTGATAAATCATTTTCAAGTGAAGTTGGCAGTGCAATGTTACTCACACTGGCCAACAGATAGCATAGACTAATGCCAAAGAAATGATACAAGATCACATGGAATCAATCAAATGGAAGAAACACCAAGTTCAGATATGTATGCGACAATATGATAAATCAAAATCTTACTAAAACGGTAGAATTAAAAGATTAAATTCTGTTAGTTTCTAATTAACTAGTATCACAAGAATTACCAATATCTGAAATTATTTGGCACTTGCAGCAATACGGTCTTATGGTGAGGCCAAGTACTAACGCTCACTAAAAAATTTCTTAAGAACTGGTAACAATTCTAGAATCGTTGCTCACTCGAGCAGATAATGCTCTACATATGGACATATACTAATCAAAGCTCCAACCTATTCGATACAACAATCATAAAACTCCCAGTTCTCTACACAATTCCTATCACAGCAATCCACATTGTGCTAACAATTCCAATCACAAAGACTCAAAATTTTCGCAGATTCATCGAAAACCCAGAAACAAAAACGCAAAACTCACCTCATCAAACATCAAACACCAAACGATCATCACATAATGGTGTAGTTCCCACGCGGGTCAGGATCATCCGAAAGCAGAGCCCCATAAGGCGACTCCTTATCCTCCATCACAAGATCCTCCGTGCCCCTAAACACCGCGTGAAGACAAACCACCACCGCCCCCACGACCCCCGAAACGACGACGTTCAGCCACACGTGCGTCAGCACCAGCGCCACCACAGTCACCACTCCAAGAACAGCCATCACGACCCGGTCCCCGACAACAAACCCGAAGACCGAAACGTCGTCGTCGCGGGAGAAGTAGAAGAAGACCCAGGCGGCGAAGACGAGGAGGAAGACGATGAGGGAGACAGGGTGGTAGAGGAGGCTGAGGAAGAGGACGGCCAAGACGAGCATGGCGTAGTTTGACCGGAAATGGGTCGAGTTTTGGAAGAGACGGGTCGTCGCGTCGGAGAGGTTTTGAGGGAGGCTGAGGGCGGAGAGGTCGGAGAATTCGGACCAGGGGCGGTGGGCAGCCATCGCCGATTGGCCGGCTTCTTTGAAACGGGTCACGATTCCGGTGGACATTGTTGTAAAGATTGGCTTTTTGGGGTAAAGATTGGATTTTGAGAAGAAATTAGAGTTGGGTTTTCTTTGGTTTCTATGTCAGAGGTGATTGTGAACTCCGAGTTGACCTCCGATGGGGAGCTTTGACGGGTTTGGACTGTGTGTTATAGTATGATTGGGCTGGCAAAGCATAGGTGTTATAGTTGGGTCTACAGATGGAGGAAACTGGCCCAGTGGGCTTTTAAAGGTTAGATGAAGTGGTGATGTGGAGAAGAAGGGTGAGGAGGATTGTCACACGATGATAGTTGCAGAGGTGATTTATGTTGCCGATATACGTGGTTTTTCGTGACATTGCAAGGGAGGTGCGACATGATGAGTGTAAACCGAAGCTCGACTAGAGAATAGTGTGTTAAAAAAATTAAATCAACAAATACGGATAGTGTATGACATTTTATGTGCTCGACACTTCAGTATCTCACATGAATTAATAAGCATATTCATCATTCATACCTTGAGTTCTAGTAAATATAGATTACTTTCATTTTTCACTGTTCATACCACAATATTTGGTCTGTACATTACGAAATCACTAGTAGAAGATTTGTGCGTCAAAATAATTCAAGGAGCTCTTATCATCTTTACCACAAAAAATAAGGACCCCTGCTTGCTTGTGACACTCATAGCTAAGTCGAATGACGACTCGATTGATAGATTATGGTATCACTCGTTAGTATATACCTTGACATGCAAATATCTCAAATTGATAATGGGAATAACCAGAGGAAAAGAGACGAGTACCGTACAAATTTCTTGTTGCTTTACCACACTGGTTATGTAAAGTTGTAAACCACAACCATATATGATAACATATTGGGTTCTACATGCAGATAATGAGTAAAAGCGATGAGTGCCATATTGGGTTCTACAACCATATGATCACACTGTTGATGCAAAACCACGATAATCTATGTATGCATATAGAATATAGTCATGTGTATGAATATTGAGATTATGGGTTTAGGGTTACGCTGATATTTTTTTTTTTTTTTGAAGACACGTAAATATTTTATTAAAGCAGATTTAAGGACAACATTTAATTACAAAGAACAATCACGAACCGGAAATAAGCTCATATCCAGCAACCAACTACTACCTCCTAAACCCATATATATATATATACCTCCTAAACCCATATATATATATATACAGTCCCTATCCAGAGCGAAGCTTCGTTCTGGAATTAACGTGCGAAGGTCCTTATTTGACTCACTTTTCGATCATATTTTTCGATCATACCCGGTCAGTGTCTAGATACATATCGTATGATCATTCTTACAAAATTTCATTCAATTTGGTGACCGTTTAAGCCTTCATAATCATGATTTACTCCAACGGTTCTACTTGGACAGATTTTGTTCTATTGATTTATTTTATCTGATTTGGTGTGCAAACGATCACCAAACTGGATGAAACTTTGTAAGGATGATCATACGATATGTATCTAGACACTGACCGGGTATGATCGAAAAATATGACCGAAAAATGAGTCAAATAAGGACCTTCGCACGTTAATTCCAGAGCGAAGCTTCGCTCTGGATAGGGACTGATATATATATATATATATATATAGACACACACAGACGAGTACCCCTACAATTTTTGAGGTGATGAAATGGTTTTTAAGCTATTTAATTATTATGGTTCTCAATATTATCCACATACGTACCTATTCATTCATTCATCTCTTTGAAACAAAATAATGAATCAGCAATCAATGAAACTTGTCTTCTGCACTTTATTGCTATCTAGGTAATTAAACACAAAATATTACATGTCCCGAGTCCGGCATGCGCAGTACGTCGCCGTTGTAGGGTAGGGGATGAGGGCCGGGATTGTATGAATTATATTACTCCCACCACCAGCTCATACATAACCCATGAATTATAAATAGTCTATAACAAATAATGTAGTACCGTATTCAGTGGCGGAACCAGGATTTAGGTCTTAGGAGGGTCCGGACATAAAAAATAAAACGAGAGAGTATAGAGGATATAACTCCTATTGATGATTTTATATATAATGTATTCTTTAGCATGTATTACATACATTTGACATGTTCTATTGATTTTCTATAAGATATAAAACAATTAAATAGACTAGATATCAATGATATAAAATATTCTAATTTAAGGACATGTTTACTAACCTGGAATGGAATTGAGAGTGGTTTAATTGATTCCAGAATGGATGAATTACGGCGTTTACTAACATGTTAAGGTATTGAAATGGATGTGGGTCCCACTTGCTTATCAGGAATCGATTCCTGACAAAACCCTTTATTCGATACCCAAGGGGGGAGGTGGGTATCATAATCAAGGTAATGGAATCAACTTTTTCTCCCCAAAATATCCTCATATAATTATAATATTTTTAATGACCCAACCCTAGATATATATATATATATATATGTATATATGTATATATATATATGGAAGAGAAGACGACAAAATATTGTTAGATTAGAAAATAACGACGACAAAATAGAAAAGAAGACGGCGCACTCCAAGGTCTGTTTCTCTCTTCCATGGTGATCGATAAGCTTCTTTGTTTTTGTTTATCGTCTCGTCTCTATTTCGTTCGGTTCTATTTCATTCATGAGTGTTCATATCTGTGCTGCAAAACTTTGAACACACGCACTTGAGTTAACCAATATATATGGTTTAGGTGGTCTATGAATATATTATCCAAGAATATTTACATCTTTGAAAAGAAGAATAATAAAATTGCAAACATCTAGCTTCCTTTCTTGTAAGGGTATTTTAGTAATCAAACTAGTTTTAATTCCGATTCTATATGGTAAGTAAACAACATCAATCGTAATTTAGTTTTATTCCTGTTTTAATTCCTTATGATAAGTAAACAGTAGAATGGAATGAAATATTCTGATACCGATTCTTTTTTATACCGATTCTTGTTGATACCAATTCATGATAAGTTTCATTCCAAGTTAGTAAACGTGCCCTAAGTAACATTTATGCATTTCTTTCTATAAGTTGGGTGTAGTTATTATCCATTAAGTGCTATTAGTTCTAATTTCATAAGTTAGGTGTATGTTTAATTGTTGTCTTCATTGATTAGGAGGGTTCAAATGATTCAATTAACACAAGATTTGATCATTTGCACTAGTACATGTAGTAATTATAGGTAGATTGATAAATGCTGGCAGGGTTTCGAACCCCTTCTAGCCCAAACATAGCTCCGCCCCTGCCTGCATTCATATATATATCAGAGAACTAGCTAGTATCAGAAGTCGCATGCATGTTCTTTTATCGGAGAAAAAATCAGTGTTTGGATAATTTTATGTCTGATACAAACGATATAGGAATCAATGAAAGAAAGAAGCCACAGGGCAGGGGTGTACATCGTACGTACCTACTATATATAAACAGCTTTCAGATTAGAAAGAAGGACGAGGGAATTCGAAGTCAGAAACTCAGAATCAGATTTGAGGGGCATGCATGCACTATCTGCTGTAGTTCTGTAGGCAAGAGATGCAACATGATCAGCTGCGCTATTTGTCGGTATTCCTGCTGGACCAAATCCAGCTAATTAACTGCAGTACTGCTAAAAAGCCCAAGAAACATGAATTTGTCTCTTGTACGTTTTGAAGCTAGCTTATTCAGATCTAGATCTTGAATCCCGACATATGCATGCAAATTTGTCGTTCGATCAGTGAGCAATTATTATCTCTCAATTAAGTAGCTAGGTGGGAAATGCATGAACACTACCAGATCGATCGAGGACCAGTATATTCATTCTGTAAACACATCTGCGATATATATGCAGTGCGCATAATTTAGATTTTTAACTGCATGATCATATATATAATTTCACCTAGCTTAATTAGCCTGGCATTGGCCTTTTCTACCATACGTACGTACGTTAAATATGATCCATTATTATTAGGAAAATGATTATAGGTCTTATTAAGGCCTAAGATTTTATGCCTTAAATTTATGTGGCATGTCAAATCACTTAGATACATCACATATTAAAAATCTTATGCCATGTAATACTTATGTATAAAAATCATCTTACCATTTGGTCAATTTCAAACAATGACTAATAAATTTCAGTTTTTCATTGAAAAATAAAACTACTTTAGCTTTCATTCTTCTAAATATCTAATTAAATATAAAAAATATAACATCAAAATAACATTATATTATATATTTATAATACATGCATGTATATTATATAAATAATCTGTATGTAAATGAATTATATTAATAATAATCTATATTATACAAATAATTAGAGAAATTATTTGTATATAAATTATATTTTGGATGAATTATAGAAATTTTTGATGAATTATATCCGAATTATCTTATATTAGTGTTTTCTTTTTGATGAATTATAATTGCTTTTTGAACGAATTAGGGTTAGGCTAGGGTTAGAGTTTATTTGACAAAACTAATTATTATTTAAAAATAGTTAATCTTCATATTGATGTAAGAAACATTCCTTATATTATACATAATTAGTAGTTGCTATTAATATGTAATATTTATTTCTATTACCTAATAAAGTACATTAATATCATTGATTCACCTCTTAAAATGTAAAAGGAAATAAAAATGGTAAAATTGGTAATGCAATATTTTGATTTGGCAATATATATTATGTGGAATCAAAAATAAATATTTTTATTTATTTACATGGCATGACACATAAGATTAATGCCACAAATTTTAGGTCTTATTAAGACTCTCTAGCACTACCCTTATTATTATTACCAAAAAGAAAATGTGTAGATATGATGATTTTTTTTATTTTTCTCCCCAAAAGATTACATATTTTTGTCTTCTACCAACTGATATTTATGCTAGAAACACTAGTGTCGACGTTCGTCCAAATCAAATAGAGAGAGTTAAGGACACGCATGGATCCAAACCACATATATAAGAAGCTCAGAAATAGGGTGGATTCTGGATACATACCAAAGAAGGAATAGGAAGATAGTATTATTTGTCCAAAAGAAAAAGGAGGCCAGAAAGGGAAGTCTGTTCCACGCAAAACACATTGAGGACCGAAGGCTGAACATATATGTGAATTCAAGACCATCCGCATATATGGAGATAATGATTTTATGGTTGAACGTATGCTTATCTGTAGCCTTTGCTTGGATCTTAAATAACACATACTGGACCAGTTCGCACTTATTTGTCTAGCATTAGAAGATGGTCCTGAAAAAACAACAATGGAAAATTTATCACATCACAGTACTTGATAACTAATTTCTCATTTTCTTTTTCCATGCACTCTCATATAAACCATCAGGAGTACAGTACTGGATGTGATGAAAATGATCGAATCATTCAGACTTCGATCTCTAGAGAACATGCAGAATCAAATTGGGTTCTTGACACAACTATAGGAAGTGATGAAAGGCAGACCTATGAGCCATGAAGTAATTAAGCATTTAAAATGTCGACCAAGGATCAGAATATATACCAGTGCACGTACAATGTTCATAAATATAAGAGCACCAAAAATTATCACAATACAATAGGGTTTTTAATTTGTTTTTTTTAGTGAAAATGGGGATCGACAAAGACTGTAAAAGAACCCAGATGCGAAGAACGCTCAATCAAAGGCAAAGTGTGAAACGATTCATTACAAGGCCAAACATCGATATATAAAATAGGGTTCACGCGAACGTTTAATTCACGTACGTGTGTTCTCTCCTTCTCTTTTTCACCTGAAGGAGAACAAGCAAATTACTGATGTGAAACCACATCCATTCACATTTATAGATCTATTGTTTGGAGCACAAAAAATCGAAGTATTCGTGGTGTGTTTGGGACATGGACAATGAGTATATGACTAAGTTTGTGATGACATGTATGTGATGTATGTCATCTATGACTAAGTTTGTTTTTGGTTCTTGTAGTGTTATTTTGTATGTAACATCTAACAACGTGCGATACAAGAGTAGACAACAAAAATAATTGATGAAACTTGTCTTGTTCACTTGAGTGTTTGAAAATCAAAAACCTAGCCTTGTCTTTTCGGTCGACGGCGAGATAAGTGGTTTCAGTTAGAAAGATCTTTATATCAGCAGAAGAAAAACTCGTTCAGACCAGATAAGATTCTGTGATCCCCATTGGGGAAGGTGTAGGTGACATGTACTTGAAAATTACACCAAATGCAGTAGTGCTTGGGCCTTCTTCTACAGTTCTTCGTACATATTTTCATATCAGAATTCACATGATCCATACATGGGATATGGGAGTCAGAGAAATTATCCTTTTACCTGTACTCGATCTGTTGGCTTGAATGCCTCTCCAGAATTTAATGGCAAATTCTGAATTGTGAGCTCTTATTAACAACTTACTGAGAGTGAAAGAAAGGGAAAAAACAAGATGAGTCTGATTTTGCAGGAAGTGTTCCACATTTTATATACTTTCTTTTGAAGAATGTAATCGATTCTTCCTTTTGATTCTGGGTTGTTGGACAAATTTTAGTCATCGTTATCATGTTCTTCTCCTAAGTCTTAAGTACACTCTTGTAAGTTGTAATTATAACTAGATGGGGTGCGGGGTTTATTAGTTAACTTGGGGCAAATATTTGTACTAAATCTTCGTAGAGACGTATGTCATCTATGACTAAGCTTTTTTGGTTTTTTGTTTTGTTTTGTTTTGTTTTGGTTCTTATATCAAAACAACATGCATGCCACACAAAGTGAGATCATGAAGAGACGTCCGATCCCAACAAATAAATGATATAGGAAACTTTTCTTGTTCACTAACTTCACTGCTCAAAAATCAAAATCCTAGCATGTATATATATTCGGTCGACTCCGATATTGTAAGTGGTTAAGGTTATAAAGCTCTTGTATCAAATTATCTTGAAGCAGGAGATCGACATGCAAAGCCATTCAGACAAATTATCTTCGATCTATTGGGAGTGTTAGTTCTTTCTGACATCCTTTCATTTGGAAGAACTGTTTCCCATTCGAAATGTGAAAAAAAAAAAAAAAAAAAAAACAAGAGTGTACTTGAACGTTCGCACTAGCTTGAATGGCAGAAAATGATGCATGATTAGTAATGAAGTACGTTATCATGCATTCCCAATACCAAATCAGCAAATGTAATCATAAAAATTAAAATGTGAGTATTAGACTTTCTTTTTTTTTTTTTTTTTGAGAATGATGTGAGTATTAAATATACATGACCTTAAAACTGTTAAAAGTGGTTGCCTTCCACAGTTTTCTTTTATTATTCTTGCATGTAAGACCCAATTAGGTCTGAAGAATGAGAACTTTTCTTAACATTCGTTAAAGCTCGATCAATCATCACAAATTCTCACTGCATTATTTCTGAAGATGATTGCATAAATATAACTTTTGAAGTTTTGTCCCCAAAAACTATATATACGCATTCACATATACTTTTCTCTTCTACAAGATTATAAACGGAAAACACTATCATGAGTAAAACTCCAAAGGAATAAAGGCTATGGATCCAGACCAGAAATAAAAGGCAGGCATATTATTCACACAAAAAAGAAGAAGAAAAAAGAAGAGGTTTTCCTATCCCACGCGAAACACATTGATGGAAGTAGCTAGAGCCAAACTATATGGATAACCCCGCGTGAAGTCGCTTGTCCATCTTTTACATTGCACTGTCTTTTTTTCCCAATAAAGAATAAATACTAAAACATATATGCATCTATGAGATATATGTGCCTGTATAGAATGGAAAGAGCAAAGGCTGAACATGCATGTGAATATATCCAAGATGACTCATCTGGAAACATCTCTGGAGCATGAGTTTTGTAAATTATTGAAGATACGTACTGCCGTACTGGACCAGTTTCCAGTATTATTGTATATCTTTAGCTAAGTTGAAGACAATACTTAAAATCACTCGTTGTTTTCACACCTGCAGAAATCGCAGTACAAAACCCAAAGAATCAGTAGTAACTGTAAGATAGCTCTAGCATTTGTATAACAAGTCACAAGATATATATATATATATATATAAGAGAGCTTGCTAATTAACTAACAAAAAAAATTAGAACCTATATGTTAGATTAGTTTCATTTTCTTTTTTAAATTAACGGTCTCAAGATGAATAGTTAATTCATATTATTCATGTTGGGCTCCCATATGATGATAGGAATTCAAGTTTGTTGCATTGAAAGAAAAGAAAACGTAAAGAAAACGCAAAGATCAAGTGCTTTGGACTACAATCAACACGCAGTTGACACTAGTCTGTGATACTCTCACTTGAAATCAAACTCTTCTCTCATGAAAAACAAGCCGGTCTGTTGTAAATGTGAGATTTACCCCTTTTTTTGAAGCTTTCTCTCTCAGTTTGAAAAAAAAAAAAAGCATCTTCAAGAGGAGGGAATGAGGGATACACTTCCATTAGCTTCACGTGTGTATTTCTGTGGCAATGTGAACCCTACACGTGGCATGATCTTGTAGAAACGGAGCCGATTCTGATATCTAAATATGGCTATAAATAGGGCGCATTGCAAGAGCAAAAGCACCAACAGCAAACAGAAGCCATAAGCCATAAGTTACATATCCTTGTTCGATCTCTGCCTTTTAGCCACTATCATCATGCTTGGCCTAGTAAACAAGGTGGCCTCAGTAATCCACCACCCTCATAGCCCGTTTGCCAAGTCTGACAAGAAGATCTTGGATGATATTTACACTACTCATGTCCATGCTGATGATTCCTTCGACGACGATTCTCTTTTCATCATTGTTGAGAGTATCCTCAAGCGTGCAACCCAAACTGTCGATAAAATTGTGCAGGTACAAATCACACATAACATGTAACACGATTACATATGCCTCGGTCGTTTTTGCATACGTACAATATATATTTACGCAAGAATGACCAAGGATGTTCTTTGCCTGTGAGAGGCTGTCTTTTTCTGTTGTTGGTAGTGACTAGCTGCATGCTACATTCTTGTGGTTGTTGCAGGGTACCCAAGTGCATGTGGAAGACATAGAGGAGCAAACTCCCAAAGCCAACTTCAGTGTACCATTGTGCACGCTGAAGGGAATCTCCTGCGAGGTCCATATATATACGATACCAGCAAAAATAAAAAAATTCCAAATTAATTGTTAATTGCTCGTTGATTACATTTTCCATATATTGAATATTTCTCTAATTTCAGATGCAATGCAAGCCTCCTGGTGAAGAAATCGCCCATGAGACAACACTGGCAATACTACACAAGCTGTCAAAGTATTCATGGGAAGCAAAGGCATCACTGACCCTAGCAGCTTTTGCTATGGAGTTTGGTGAATTCTGGCTCCTTGCAGAGCTTCGTGAATCAAACCACCTTGCCAAGTCAATTGCAATTCTCAAACGACTCCCTGTTCTCCTCAAGCCTTCTCAGCTGCACAAGCGCAGGCAAGCAATACTTGAGCTTAACAATCTGATCAAGGCCACACTTGAAGTCATTACATGCATCGACCAATGCAACAAGCTTTCCATTTATGACCTGAAAGATGTCCCCGAGTTGTCGGGAGCATTGGATCATGTTCCGGTGGACGTATATTGGGCTATCATGACTGTTGTGGCTTGTGCCACTAAGATCACACTACTCACTAGTGATGAGTAAGTTCCTCGATCGATCTCCATCGTTTTAAAGAATTAGCTAATTACTATACTCACTGTTGTGGTGATAAGCATTGTTCCTGGAGGCTGGAGATTGAATTTGTGTACCGATTTACGATATTTACCCTATCTAATTTACCGCATATTGTTTTTCAGGGACAAAGAATTTGACCTATCTCCCTATTCTCAAAAGATCCACTTTGTCCTTAACAAGCTCAAGACACAGCTAACAATTTGCAGAGCACGAATTGGTGGGTTAATTAATTGCATATTTTTTATTAATTGAGGTTCACATTAGTTCTATATGTGTACTCTTTGAAACGAAATTTGAAGCAATTTTATTGTTGTCTAATGCAGAGTTCATAGAAAATTATAAAAAGCTCAAGAAACTGTTCCGAACACCTACTGAAATTATGGAAATCTTTAAGGGTTTGTTATTTACAAAGGATAATGTCCAGCCACTCGTTGATTGTTCCACTAAACAAACGGTTTGTGAATCATCTCTAGTGCCATCATTTCTCTACAAATTGTAACAACAATAGTGAAACTTAATCGTGTCTAACTCTTTAACAGGTGAGCATCGAAATCCTAAGGAGGAAGAATGTGCTATTCTTCATTTCCAGCCTCGACATTACGGATGACGACATTTCGATTCTGAAACCGGTCCACGAGTTCACAAAGAAAGACAATCAGTATAAGATTGTGTGGATACCGATTGTGGAGCAATGGACCGATGAGCTGAGAAAGAAGTTTGAAATCCTGAAGACCAAGATGCCGTGGTATACGGTGCAGTACTCTGGACCTATTGCAGGCATCAAGTTCATCAAGGAGGAGTGGAACTTCAAGGGTAAGCCATTACTGGTAGTGATGAACCCACAAGGAAAGGTCGAACACTCTAACGCTCTTCACATGATTCGGGTGTGGGGAGTCAAGCCTTCCCTTTCACAGAGACAATAGAGAAAGAGCTGTCATCAGATTCTCATGGAGGAATTCACTCTATAGTTGTTGACGGAATTCACCCATCTGTGCCATCTTGGGTACGTAATTCACCTCAACCGATCAAAGTGCATATATAAATTCACGAGTTATTATTTATAGTATTGCCTATATATATTACTTTTGACAGTGCATTACTACATCAATACGTACATTACATAATAACGAACTACGAGAGTAGGGTCATCTCCATTATTGATATATTTTCACTACATTCACCTGAAACGATGAGAAACTTATTCAATTTGTTATCCTCAAACAGATCAGAGATAATAAGTACATCTTCTTCTATGGCGGTAAGGACAACGAATGGATTCAGCAATTCACAAAGAAAGCAACTGCCCTTGCAAACGATCCTATCTTGAAGGAAGCAAAGATTCACATAGAGTTGGTTTGCGTTGGAAAAGGCAGCAAAGGAGAAGATGACCATGGCATTCTAGGCCGCTTCTGGACCGGTATAGAAAGCTTGTTCCTCACCAAAGTCCACAAGCACGTTGATCCGATCGGTCAAGAAATTCAGAAGCTTGTCTCTTACAAGAACGAAAGTGGATGGGTGTTGCTTACCAAAGGATCAACTTTGTTGGTCACAGGTCATGGTATCTCCGCATTGAAGGTGGTAGAGGACTTTGAGAAATGGAGGGAGCATGTCAAGGAGAAAGGGTTTGAGTTTTGTTTCAAGGCCTATTATGGGAAGGTTATTCAGGCTGGTCGACCTTGTTGCCGTCTTGACATTCCGGGGTCTACCGGAAAAGTTCCGGAGTCGATGAAGTGCCCTGATTGTCACCGTAGTATGGAGACTTTTATCAGTTACAAGTGCTGCCACATTGATGGTCCAACTGCACATCATTGAGTCTTGGATGAATTGGTGTTTACTATCAGTCCTTCAGTACGTTATGATGGACTGTTATGTTATCTTTTACTTCTGCTTGTATGAATAAGATGGGCATGGCCGATGCATTGTGATGCTTGGTATAACCCAGACTTACTATTTGAATTTTCCAGCTATAACACTATATATGGCTACATGCATGTACTATGTTGGGTGCTATCGTACTTTTGAATCAAATAAGACCAATATTTTGGTGACTATATTGAAACCAATTTAATTTTTTATTTCAGTTTATTTTGTTAAAACAAAAAAGCATAAATTGAAATAAGGGTTAGTTTGAGATTGCTGTGACTTTTTATAAAAATTGCTTCTACTATGAATACAATCAGCTGTGAGTGAAGGAAAATATTTGTCCGGACTAGTATGTACGTGTGCATCCGGACTCTCTATTATTTATATACTTTCGGCATTGTAAATTATAATTTTAACCGTTTAAAAGTTGGATTAACCAATAAAGATCATCTCTGCGAAAAATCAATGTAAACAAAATTCGTTTGCTCACCCGATTGCATTAAACAAATGAACAGTTCTGGTGAAAGTTAACAACCTCATGATTAGCCGTCAATTTGTTTGATTAATTCGGTTTAACAATGATTTTTGTTTACACTGATTTTTTGCATGGGTGATTTTAAGATGTTTGACCCGAAAGCATGTACCATACCCGTTTTATCAGAACACGCGGATCCTATTTGACCGAAATGCAAATGCCTATTTAAGTTGAGAAACTCGATCGTTGAAGCAATGATCATTTTGGAAAAACTGTTCTGGGCTTAGCTTATGCGAAAAAGGATTCTATGCTTTACTTGATTTGGTACTCAAATTGATAGTTAAAAGTGTGGACCATTGTCGATGATTCTTTTACAGGGAAATCATTAGGGATCGAATTTGTATTATATTGTTTCTAATATGTGTTCCTTCTTTGACGCAAGGAAACCAAAATCGGGTTCTACTATGATTCTGGGAAGGAATTAAGATTCTGGGAAGGAACGAAAGAAGAAGGTATAATCAGTAAGTGCCCAGCACTACAAAAGGGTAAAAGCTGAACGAAGAAATTTCGACGGGATGGTGATGTTACCATGAAGAAATAGCTCTACGAGCTAAGATACTTGTCTTGCATTGTGGTTTCTTTTAAAATTCATTTAAGTCGGCTAATTTTATGCATGATTCTTTTTACATTTTGTGCTTTCATTGGATCTAATGAAATTTTGTGCTTTTAAGCCCTTCGTTTGAGTATAGCAGGAAAACAAAGTATTGAGTACAGCTCATACTTAAGGCAATCCATCTGCTTTGGCCAAGAAACTTATTATTACTGTTGATTAATAAGTGAGATTGATGTGTTGATTTATGTTTTCTGAATAATATGTGAAATAGTCATGTTATCACATAAAGGCAATAGCAAGTATGATGTCCAATAATAGCTATTGATCAATGACTTGTTATGTATCTGTTGGCATGTTCTTTATTGATGTTTTGGTATAACTGAAAACTATATATGACTGTTTAGATGAACTCATTGACATCTTGATAAATGACGCATTAATGCCTTAAAAAGAAAGCATGGTAAGTTAGTCATTAGATAATAGACCAAATTTATCTTGATTTCATGAAAGTGTGGCTGTTTTTTGAGACTGCATCAATTTTTTTTGAAATTGTCCATTGTAATTGAAAGTTCATCGACTCATGTTATTACCTACTGGAAATTTGCATTCTGGATGTATCTACTAAGGATCATCTTCAAACAATTGAATGTATATATTGTATATATGAGTAAATGTCTATTTTGGGTTATTCTTCTGTTAGACGTTTACATGATAAAACGTTTACATGATAAAATTTGCAAGACACACTTCCATTAAGAGATGGATAAGGAAACTAAAATCTCTCTCTTGTATTCCCTTTATAATGCCTTGACAATTGTTATTGATGGTTCTTCTTGTTAGTATTTTGTTTATATTACTTACAAGAGTCTGTCATTGCCATTAGATTGACCAAGTTGCAGATTACAAAGACTTGTCATGACTCATGAGATTTCCCTACTGGTTTTCAGTCTGCTAGTTATTTCTTCGGCCAGACTTTCACTTTAACTGTTCCATATACATATATACATGTTTAATGTGTGTTAGTTTTTACCTTCAGAGTTATCATTTGACAAGCGAGTAGTCTAAGACTCTATGTAACTTCAATTGATGGAGAAAGGACAATTGTTTTCAAATTATCTGATAGAAGGCAGATTATTGCTTAACTGTTTGTGTTTCATTTGTGATTGTCCAATCTTGTGCATACTGAATTGTTGACCATATATGTGGTCATAGTAGGCAAGAGACTAAGTTGTAAAATATTCAGATGTTTTGGCATCAAATGGCACCGGCACATTTTGATAGAAACAAGATTTCTTCAGTGGAACAATTCTCTTAATTGTTGATAATCTTATATATATTTGTCTCTGCTACATACTTGATGATCGTTTATATGCATTTAGATTATCCTTCTTATATGCTTGATAATTGACAAGATATAGTTATGTATTGTATTCAATCATAAATGAGCATGTTCTTCAGTACTGATTCAAGGGAAAGAAAATGGTTTTGGCCTTGATCAGGCTGGTGTATAGCTAGTACACTATACATTTTTTTTGGCTAGCATCAAAATCTTGTTTTGCATCTCCATTGATATTGAGTGTGTATCAGGTTTTGATTGATTATATAAGGATGTTCTATCCTTGGTATTGCTACAAGGTAAGGATTACTTTTCTGGACAATGATCATAGACCAATAGAATTGACCAATGAGCATTTGTTTTCTTCTGATTGAATTACTGACCATTTTATTTTTTAGTGCATCTCGTTGTTGTTATAAGTGGCTATGGTCCACTGGTAAAGTAAAGGCTATACTTACCTGTACTGTATTGAAATGTAGAAAACTATATTGAGTTACTTCCGTTCTTTTCTGGCAGTACCGTAGTTCATATAGTTGCTTGAATATAGACATGTTTCATCTGCTATAATTATAATGAAACTATTCCCTTTTAAACTGTGCTAGTCTGTAGATATGCATATAGCATTCATATTAGAAAATTTACTAGATATGCATGTGTTGGGATTTACTTCCAATGATTCTTAGCAAATATCGGCTATCAACATAAAGTTAACTTTTTAGCTAGTAGTTAAATGTCAGCGCAATGCAAATACAAGATTTCTGGTATAACTTGTTATTGTTTCTCTTGGTCATTATTCAAATTTGTATTTTGAGTATTGGAACAAGTCTTGTGCTTTTCTATAATTGTACAGTTAATACTACTTCAGGCTAGTGACATTTAATGACAGTATTTACATGAAATTTTGCACAACTAATTGAGCTTCATAAGTATGTGTGATTGTCAATGAAAATCACGTAAAGCACTAAAAGCTACTTTTATCTATGCTATGCTATAAAGTTCCTATACAGAACACAGAAAAGACACGTGCATAGAGCTTTATTCGAAATCAGACTACATAAATTGCTTGGATACTATATGGGATTGTATCTATGCATCTACTGCTAACTTGATATGACACAACTAAGGTATGTTTTCAAGAACTGTTAAATTTTTTATCAAGTGATGCTTAAGTGCATCAGGGTTGTACATGAATTTGATTAAAGCATGTTGTCTTGGTATTATAAATAAGGATATTCTGTGATGATCACATGCCGGTAACTATAAAGATATGTTACCTAAAATGCTTCAATTTTGATATGAAATATCTTACATATATTGATAATCATTGTGTACTTGTTGTTACAATTTGCTTGTACAAAATTTAGTTAACAAGATAAAAGATATCTCCCAAAATGAATCTTGTTAAATTTTCATTAAATTTTACTTTATGCATAGTTGGTATGTTTCTTCAAGCCTTGTGCTCGATGAACTACAAGAACGAACTTTAATCTTGGATCCTTGGGGTGTCTTAGTGGTACATGTTGCACACAGTAAATCGCTACTAGGATCTCTCATTGATTATAAAGGTTAAGATAAAAAAACTTGTGTTGTACACATTAATTTCATGACTGTATCTCCCACAGGAGGTTTAAATTTTACATGGATTTAATTTGCGCATACAGGCTATACATCACATCACAAAATTGATAAAATGCATTTGTTTTGCCAAGATCTTTTCTTCTTACCACCATACATGTGTTGACTGATCTTAACACTCTTGTTCATTTTGGGTTTTGTGATTAAGAAACTTCAGAATGTCATGCCTCCCCAATGTGTTTTTACATACCTGCTTTGATTTTGTTTGATATATGTGTTGCATAAATATTTGTTTTGCAATGCTGGGAGCATCCTGGTATGCATCTGTCTATGTTTTGATATTTTATTGAACTTTGTTTCGATTCAATTGCAAGAACTTTAGATGCTCTCTTGCTCTCCTGGGGGGGGGGTACTTAAGCTTTAGGATAGATGCCCAGATAAAACTTATCATATAGATTTAGGTGTTGGAAAACCATTGTTGATGATTTTGAATCGAGTGAAATGTGTTTGTAGTCTATGTATGCTACTGAACTTTTATGGAATTGTTTGTGGTGTGCCTATACCTACTATATGATGTTTGATAACATGTAATTGCTTATGTGATTCTTAGACATAAAATGACTGAATAAATTCTCCCTGGTTGAAATTTTTTTTGTCTAAAGATAACATAAGTAAAAGACTGAATTTTCTTATGAGATGAAAATCTCATGGCCTGATATCAAAACGAAGGTAATCAGTCATTGTTTTAGACTCAAAATGAGTGTTTTAAATTTCATAATGCACACAGCATACAACATAGTTGTTTATGATACTCTATTTGGTTATAAAGACACTAAAACATGAAACTTGCATAAAGTTGTTTAGAATGTTTTCGTATCATCCACAAATGGCTTTAAACAAAGTAATTCTAAGCAATTTTTATGGTTTTGTATGTCATGTGTGAAGTGCATAAGGATGTATAGTTGGACATTTTATTTTTGCCATACATGTATTGACTTGTCTGATTATAAAACGTACTTTCACACATGATATTGACTTTTTTTTTTGCCATACATGTATTGACTTGTCTGATTATAAAACGTATTTTCACACATGATAGGACATTAAAAGAAAATAAGGAATGACCAAGTACTTTGCCACACAAGTAGCCAGGGTTATTGAAAAGAAAGTATGCATAAGAAAAATATCATCTAAATTGATATACATTCTACATTGTTTTGTATTGAATGTATATGAACTATTATGAATTGATATGAATTATAGTCTTGTTTGTGATTCTGGTTTTGTTTTACAGTGGTTAAACTTTAGACAATATTTTATATATATATATATATATATAGGGGGAGAATATTTTTTATATATAATATATAGGGGGAGAATATTTCACAATTCAAATGCATGTCATTTACTATAAGAGCATTCGTCTTTTGGAATTGAGCATATTCATGAATCACTTGATTATTTACACTTTGTGGTTCTCACTATAGTCCATTATGGATTTTTAGATAGCTAGAGAACAGTAGGAGCATTGTTTACACTGATTATTGTTTATTAGTTTTCTAGACTAAATATCTTGAGCTTACAAGCTTGGCATTCTGCCTCTTTTGTTGAAATGACTAAGTTTAGACTTTTGATTATAATAAAGTTGTTGAATTATAAAATTCATGTTATGAGCATTACCATGCTATAAGAACTGTGGTATGTGATTTTGCTTATAAAGAAATTATGTATATAGGAAATATATATATAGGCCGTTTCAGATACGGACATCCGCACCGGCCTTAAAGTTCGGACATCCCTCTGTTCGCCACCGTACGACATCGGCAATGGCGCACCTCCACCCCAGCAGACTCCAGCAGCGTCCTCGACCACTTTTCCTCCCCGGCGAGTCCGCCGAATTTCAGTTTTCCGGCCAGATCACCAAAACTTCAAACAAAGTCAATCTGGCCAGAAAACTGAAATTCGACGGACTCGCCGGGGATAGAAAGTTGTCGGGGAAGCTGCTGGAGCCCGCTAAGGTAGAGGCGCGCCCTCGCCGGTGCCGTACGGTGGCGAAAGGAGGGACGTCCGTACTTTAAGAGCCGTGCGGACGTCCGCACCTGATTCTCCCTATATATATATATATATACCTCCATAACCTATTTCAGAGGCATCAGTTTCTACTATTTTATAGGAATCAGATAAAGGGATACCTAATTAAGCATGTGATGGTTTTAACGTGACTTTTTATTTCTTTGACTAAAAATGTATGAATTGATGTCCAGGAAATTACAAAGTGATGAATAGTAAAAGTGATTGTTAATGAATAGTAACTTGGTTGCCACTGATTCACTGTTTCTGAATAATAACTTGTCTGCCACTAGTTCACTGTTGATGAATAGTAACTTGTCGGTCACAGATTTACTGCTGATACTTTCGGTGGGAATTTTGACTAGGACTTTGATAGGCCTGATTTTGCTTTTGGATTAGACTTGACTAAACTCAGCATATGGATCTTGACTATCTTCATAATCGGCCCACCTGGTTGGATGACTGGGAGAACTTTGATGACTAGGAGCTGATGACGATTCTGATGGAGAGTGTTCTCCTTCATCATCTGTGGATAAACTTGCTGCTTGTTGTAGTAATTGCTTGGCTAATTCCTTTAATTCCTCTGAACTGGAGGCTTTTTTCTTGGAAGAGGATGGTGACTGAGGAGTTTGAGACTTTAATTGAGAGATCGGAGAAGCCGGCTGAATAGAAATCGGAGCTCCAGAATTGGATGGAATAACTGAAAATTCTTCACTGAATTGGGATAAAACTCTTTCAGTATTGAATTTATCCCACCATTTGACTAAAAGTTGTCGTAAGACCATGTGATTTTTGAATTCAAGTTTATATTGCCATTTGAAAATCCAAGGGATTTTATATTTAGCCATGAATTGGAGAGTTGGGAGAAACCTTTTCTCATATTCTGAGAAAGTCATAACTGAAGCAAATTTAGTGACTGCATTCTGGAGATTTGAGGGGAGAAGATCATAAGGGCATCCATGATTATTCCACCAATCTCCGAACGACATAGGGAACTGGCGATTGAATTTTCTATCAAAATTAAGAAACCATGAATGGCTAAAATCTTCTGTTTGGTGGAGGAATATTTTAGTCCATGCTTCAATATAATCATGATAAGTAATGTGAGTGTATCTAATTTGTGAGGAGTAGAGGGGGAATCACCCATTGAGCTAATGAAATGATACGTATTATGTAGAGGGAATGATATAATATTTTAGATGGGTCTTTTGGGTCATAGATCGGTTTAATAGATAATGACTTAGATTTATACATGATGTCTTTATAGAATGCTAATGGTTTACCTGGGAGGTAATGAGAATTTGGGCCAAAGTAACTTTTTACTAAAGAAATAGGATTTTTTATATGACTCATGGACGGTTCAATATAGAACAGGAAATGGTCAGCTCGGTCAAAATAAGGAGATAATTTTTTTATAAATGACTAGAGGGTTGGATGAGGAATCTGTTTTATAGGGGTCGTATTGGTTTACTAAGGCTGACTGGTAATTGGGTTTAATTAAACTGAGGGTGCTACCAAGGGCACTATACCGATTGACTATTGGAATGGGGGAATGACCTGCATAAGGAACTATGCTGGGGTTTGACTCAGGTGATTCTTTCTTAACTGGAGAAAATGACGTAGATATTGATTTTCTGGGATTTCTCCATTTGGATGAGCTAGGCTTCATGTTTTGGTGCCCTGTAGAAATTCACGAGTTAGGAAATCTGGGATATGGTTGTCGCTTCCTTTAATGAATGCAATTTCAAAATCAAAAATACTCAAGATTACTTGCCAACGGGCAAAGATTTGTTTGCTAGCAATGTTTTGAACATCTTTTTCTAAAACATCTTTTGCACTTTTACAATCAACTCGGACTAAAAAATTTTGATTTAATAAATCATCTTGAAATTTACTGATACATAATACAATTGATAAAATTTCTTTCTTAATAGTACTATAATTTGATTGAGCTGGCATGGGTTCCAGATTCCAGAATGAAATCGGACAATTTGTTCTAGATGATTAGGGGAAACTTGTTGTTTGATGATACCTCCATAACCTATTTCAGAGGCATCAGTTTCTACTATTTTATAGGAATCAGACAGAGGGATACCTAAGCATGGGAGGGTTTTAACGTGACTTTTTATTTCTTTGACTAAAAATGTATGAACTAATGTCTAGGGAGGAGGGTTTTTTTGTAGTCTATCAAATAGAGGTTTGCAATGTTTCCTAAGGTTTTTGTAAAAATTAGCTACATAATTTAAAGATCCTAAGAATCTTTGTAATTGATTTTTATCTAAAATGATATATGAGAATTTATCAGCAAATTGTATTGCTCTATCAATGGGTCTAATTTGGAGTTGGTGAATGTTAAATCCAAGAAAATGAATATTGGTTTGGAACTATTCTGTCTATTTTTAAGGGTTCTATATTTAAAGTTTGAAGTATTTGGTTTGATTTTGTAATCTGGCTAGTGTTACTAGAATCGCTATCGGATGAAATGGATGAAGAGGTGTGTTGGGTATGAATTATTGCAATTCTAATGGGTTCAGGTGTTTCGGTTTTTAATTTTTCTAACATCTGTTCAATCTTTTGAATCGAAGAAGTAGGCTTCAGGATGAGTTTATTTAATTCACTGAAATGAACTAAAGAAGTTTCTGGTTTAGGTTGTGGTAGAATATTGACTTTAGAGGATATGTTGTCTACCTTTGTTTCTATTTTATCTAATTGGGCTCCTATGGTTACTAGACTCTGGTTTGTGTAATTTTTTTGTTCAATAATTTTCTTAGTTTCTGGGTTAATTTTCTTAGTTTATGTATCCTCTGCCGCGATTTTAAAAGGTGAGGCTATGATTGGACTGTTAAGATGATCAATCACTATTGTTTCAACAAGAGGATGACTAGAAATGACAGAGCTAGTGGAGGTTTTCCATCTTGCTTTTGTTAATGTTTGAATAATTTTTTGGTTGTTTAGTTGATCTATAAAATCAAGGAAGAATATTTTAGATTTTGTTTCAAACATAAATGTTTGTCAATCACTAAATAATTGTTTTCGTTGATCTATGAAAGGAAACTTCATCCTATAGAGGTTTCTCCTAAGGATATTTTCTTTTGATTCAAGATGTTTATCTAACCTAGAATAGTTGATTATGAAAGGTTAGGTAAATGTGCTTAATTGAGGATTTAGTGGGGGAGTAACTAAAAAATCAGAAGTAGTGGGAGAAGTTTGCTCTTCATCGGTGATTGAAACATTTTGAGATTCATTTTCTGTATAGTTTGGGTAACTAACTTAGGAAGTAGTTCTAATGTTTTTAATTTTGAGCTTTTGTAATTCTTCTTCTAATTCTTTAATCCTAATATTTTTAATTTCTTTATCCAAATCATAATCTTGTCTAGACATTGTTTCAGCTGTAGTGGAGCCAGCAAATGAATGTCTAGCAGTGGCAAAAGAATGCCTGGAGGAATTTCCTATTTCTTGAATTCTTGAGTTTTGACTTATCCTGGAGTTTTGAAAATTAATTCTTACTATGCCATAATTAAATTGTTGGATACAATCTAAATCAGAAAGACTATGTTGCGCATTGGATGACTAATTCTCACTAGTGAGAGACCATTCAGAAGGAAGATGGACATCTGACCATCTGATTGTGTGTGGAACGCTAATATTAGCGTTTTCTTGACTGCTTTGAATTAAGAGAGTCTGGTTTTTGGGGCTTTTACTAATAGCTTGGAAATTCATATTTGTGCCAGTGCCAGTGCCAGTGACTTTATAATGGATTCTATATATTAAGGCTAAAGGTTGGGTTCTTTCAAGAACATTATAGCCTGAAGTTTTAACATTTAAGGTTAAAGCTTTTAGGATATGAGGGTCACTAAGGCTAATGGTAAAATCTGGAAAAAAATTGAAATGAACTGGACCATTAAACAGACTTGACTCAATTAATCCAAGGATACTGTTATTAAAATAAGTAAACCTTGCATCTCTTAAACATAAAAGAATGGAGGCATTAAGACCTTTTCTAGTTAAAGGTTTAACACCGATCTGGACTAATCTAATATGTAGGAAATTATGACCATCTTTTCTATGTTTCTTAATTGATTCAAGACTGAAAAGTTGGCAAGTTTCATGATGTTTACTAAGGGCATAAACTTGTTCTACAGATTTAACATGGTGTTCACTTTTGAATGAAGAAAGACTCCATTTTTTCTTATAAATTTCATGACTAGGAATTTTGGGAATATTCCAGTCATTCATGTCTATGTTATCGTTTGACTGATACTCTATTTGTTCTTCGTTGACTATATCTGAGATTCTATTGAGGGAGGACCTAGACGAACTAGAAGTGAGTGAGTTTGATCTAAATAGTCGACTCATTTTGAGAAGAGAAGAGAAAATTGGGCCGAAACTAAAAGGATAGAAGGATTTAAGATCCTTGGCTTAAGATCCTAAAGACTATTACTCACTCTATACCACTCATGCCTCACCTAGGACTTAGTGTTTGGACCTAGACTTATTGTTTGGTTGAAGAGAATAACATGCTTAAAAGGAGATAAGGAAAAGAAAATAAAACCGAAATCCTTAAAATCAAGGGATAGAAATCAAAATTCTTCACAAAATAAGTAAAGAAAATAGATCAACTCAAGATCCACTCCTAAGCGGTAGTCCGCCACCTGGGGATTGAGAAGTTAATATAAATTACGGGAGATAAACTCTAGAGCTACTCTTGGGCGGTAATTCGCCACCTGGGGATAGAGAGTTTTTAATGATTAACTATATCAGGCCGTTTTGGCTCTGATACCATAACACGGAAGCAAATAATAAAACATTGTGAAGCCATATAGTCCGGATCTAGAGATGACCTCCTTAAACTTTTAAAGTAAGAATGTTTTTAGTTCTACCATCAGTAGCATGTATTTTGACAATCAAAGCCACTCATTCCCTAGTTACTTACTCATGTATGAATCCTACAAAAAATTAGCTAAATTGAACCCTAGTTACTTACTCATATATGAATCCTACAAAAAATTAGCTAAAATGAAAAACGTTTAACTATTTGATTAGCATAATATTCGTTTTAATTTTATCTAACGGTCTACATCAATTTGAATGACAAAATGATTATGGAATTAGTTGAAATTTTGTAGACATGTTTCTTGCATATGAATCTAGAGGATCAATGGTTGAGATCGTTAAAAAAAGTCATCTACTAATGTAAAATAGTAGAAATCCTCAAATTTTTAAAGTAAGGAGATCCTCATTAGATCCTCCATATATATGTATATATATATATATATATATATATATTGTTTCGGCGTGATTTCTGAGGGGGAAGAATCACACAGAATGTGGGAAGAACACCATCTTCAAGACCCGTAAGCTGTCAATCATGAGCAAACGGTGTAAGAGGGAAGACCGGGTTTGCCAGCCTTCGACCCTCCGATGCCTAAGTTAGCCACGCGAGAGTAGAAATAAGGTATAAATAGGGTGGAGATAGAGATTTACCCAAATGAGGGGTGGAAACATGTATTTATAGAGATAGGGTGATTGCACCCTAAAAGTACCATTTTGCCCTTACTGGAGAGTGTTACTATTGTGCCCTCAAGGGAGAGTGTAGGTTTCTTAGGCCTAGTTAAGGCCTACGCCCGTTTTGTATGGCAATATATGTCTTCTGAGGTGAGTAGGACCGATGTTCTATCTCTCACATATGATGTATTAACAAGTCCCCTAGTCCGCGGTCAAGAGACTCTTGGGGTGGGGACTTTATCTGATAGAGTATCGGGAGTACGAGCCTTACTAGTGGCGACATAACCAGTCCCCAGTCCCCAGTCCCCCAAGTTCCCATGCAAGGGAGGGGATGGATAGGCTCCTTCTAAGTGGGGTGTCGTGTGCTACTATAGCTTTGTCACGTTACGAGAAATTGTGATGCCATGATATCTTGCCTGGAGATAGACACATGAATGTGAGACACCAGGACTGTTGTTCCCATGTAGTGTCTGGAGATTGCAAGGCGATCGGGGGTCGAAGTTTAGGTACCGCTCGGTGCCAAGTATGGGAACTCTGGTGAGAATCTCGCGTGGGCAGCAGGTACCGGCATGTTTGTATGCCTTAGGCGTTTAGTAGCCTTTGATTTGTATCAGTTATGTGCTCTAGCTAGCTGAGCTATTCCTACATGTGTGTGTTCTAAGGGGAGATTGTGGTGACATATTTTGTGGTTGTCTTTAGGTGAGTGCTAGAGTGCCTACGTACCCGTTTATGGGATCAAACCAAACGTAGTTCACCATTTCACCATTGAGGCAGGTGTGCCATCGAGTTGTGGCAAGGAGTGCCGCTGAGGCATGGTGATGATGTCGCTGGGCATGGCTAGTGTTGCCACTTGGGCATGGCAAGGGTGCCGCTGAGGCATGGCGAGAGGTGGCACTGGGGCATAGTGATGGTGCTGATAGGGCATGCAAAGAGCTGTCAAGGAAGGGGTGACTATCGCTATGACATAACGAGAACACGCGAAGAAGCATGGCAAAGATGCCGAGAGCACGCTAGGAAGCGTAGCCAAGATGTCGATGGGGCAAGGCGGGTGTTGCCAGAGTGTACCGAGAGCACGCCATGAGGCGTGGTAAAGGTGCCTGATAAGGCTGGGAGAGTGTCGATGAGTCGTGGTGAGTGTCATTATGGCGAGGGTACCGAGTAGGCATGGCGAGAATCACGGAGGCGTGGTGAATGTCGGCATATAAGGTTGTTGCCCAAGTCCCCCAGTGTCGAGAGAGATTATGGTGGCTGGGCACCGAAACGAGGACTAATTTGGCATGGGGGATTTCCTATGGTGTGCTCGAGAGGTGAGGAATGTCATGTGTCGGGAAGTGCCTTAAGCACTTGGTGACTTGTAGGTGTCACGCGCCGAGGAGTGTTTATAGACTTGTCCTGAGTGGTTGATAAATGATAGATGCCGTGTGCCGAATGAGTGTGTTGACACGTTTGGCTAAGTGATGTCATGTGCCGGGGAGCATACTCGTCACCGTTGGCTTATCTTTGGTGATATTATGCTGATGGACATTTGTATTTGGAGTAACGAGGTGTCAGAATGTCAACAAGGAGATTGATTGTAGTGACGAAAGTCCTTAGCGTAATCATGAGAGCACAAAGTCATGAGGATAAAAGAACCATGGGAAGCAGCCATGGAGACTATCCATATGTGAGCAACCGACATGTAACCATAGGGAGTAGCGGTGGAGAGATCATGTTATATATAGAGAAAAAAGAAAAGAAAAGAAAACAAATAAGAACCAAAGAGAAACCATAAGGAGACCGTGGAAAGACCATGGATAGTAGAGTCGTCTGTCATGGAGAGCAATCGCAGAGAGTCGCTGCAGGGAGTGACTAACAGGTATAACTTTGAGAACATGTCGTGACCGTACTGGAGGATGTTGTTGAAATATTATGGTGGTATTATATAGATCTGATGGCGTGGTGCCATGAGAAGTTATCATGGCAGGAGTGGTGTCATGAAAAGATCATGATAAGGTACTTTTCCTTGAGGTGAGATTGTTGTATACGCTCGTGGCGTGTATAGCTGGAGATTGCATGTTTGTATATTGGCTGTGTACACTCGTGGTGTGTGTAGCATGAGATTGCACGTTTGAGTGCTGGCTGTGTACACTCGTTGTGTGTGTAGCCTGAGATTGCACGTTTAATGCTGGTTTCTTACACATGCTGTGTGTATAACCTGAGATTGCACGCTAAGGTGTTGGTTATGTACACTCGTGGGTGTGTAGCCATGTATGGCGTAGTCGAGAGGCCGATATGACTGTGTGCCATGAGAAATTAAGTGTCGATGATGTTTCATTTATGCTTTGTTGGCGTAAGTTGCATGGCTTCCTGCTGGTGGGGTGTCATGCCATGATCAAGGTTCTTGTTTGAGAGAATAAAATCATAGATATATAACAGGTATATGGCTTGCAATGATTTGTAGCAAGCTAGTGTCATATGGTTTGCAAGTATGTGTGTTTTGCATGTACATGAAAATATATTTGACATGTGTACATGATAAAGAGTGTTTGCTAACTCTATGACATGTACTAAGCATGCTCAAGAATATTATGATGCATGAGACGTGTTATTGGTAAGATAATAACTCAATTAAATAATGTAAAGTATGACTTATCTGGAGCCATGTAGAGTCGTTATAGACGTTGTAGAGAAATGGAGTTGTCGATATAAGACTCCATGTCAGCAAAAGAGCAAGTAGATGAGCGTATAAAGTGTTACCATTGATAAAGAGAGTGCTTAATATAATGTTCATGGATAGCTCATAGAAGTATGTATAACTGTAGGTGGAAGTGTCTTGGCTATATAGAATTGTATAGTGCCGAGAGGGCATGGCAATTGAGGACTTGAGATGCTATTTAAGGTAGCGAGGGAGGTTGGACGTGGCCACCATCTGATCTGATTAATTAATTGAGTAATCTTGTTATGGTTGACATATGAACCAAGTAATAGATATAGTCCCCATAACTCCATAGCCATAGATGTATCATATTTGTTCCAATGCATGTAGCACAAGATATGTGGTTGTCAATTAACCTTCAGAGTAATAGCGGAAGTATCAGTGTGAAGTGTCTGCTTGTGAGCTCTGCATAAACCATATATTTTATTATGCATAAACCATCTGCAGATATGCTAGAGGACTCTGGAAGAGCAGAGGTAATTGGCAAGGTTACTAATAGTTGTTGGGTTAGAGGGTGGGTGCCGAGAGCAAGCTGCTGGGTGCCGAGACCGTTTTGGCGGGAACCCAGAAAGGGAGGTTCCGACATCACGGGACGGAGACAGAGAGTAGAGGGGTGCCTGTGAGCTCGAGAAAGGTGGTGGAGGTGCCGTGAACCCGGGAAGGGTAGGGGCTGGACGGCTGGTCCGGGAGGAAGAGAGTTTTGGCCTCGGGAGAGAAAGGCACCGAGACCCGAGAGGGTGTTGAATGTGAAGACAAGTCCCGGGAGAGAGGTGCCGGGAGAGAGGTTCCAGGATCCCGGGAGATAGGTCCCGAGTTGCCGGGACATTGTGTCGCTGCGATTTTGGCTTGTGGTGTCGCGGCCAAGGCGTCGCTGGGACATGGAAGCCCAAGAGATTGGTGTCGCTGCCGGAATGAGTGTTCGTTAACCATATAGGAGAAATGAGATGTGGTTTCTCTCTCTGTTTTAACTCACAACTGACTCAGGGTTTAGAATGAAGACCATAGCTGCTGGTTCGAAGCTGGTTTGCTCATCGATGACCGAAAGCGCCATGGGTGCCCAGAGTAAATCTGGGTATGCGTTGCGACGGCGCATGAGTTCCCCTCTAGTGTCGTCGGTGAACACGGAGACTAGAGGAGACTCGTCTGAGGCCGGTGACTCCGATGATGGTGGATGGGAGGTGTCGGGACAAGGTTGCTGGATTGCAGTGTCCCAGGAAGACATGAAAGAGGTACCGGGAGCTCGGGAGGCCAGGGAAGGGTGGCCGGGAGTGAGGGAGGCTGGGGGATTGAACTCAGCAGTGAGAAAGGCACAGAGACCCGGGAGGAAGAGAGGTTTGGCCTCGGAAAGAGGCACCGAGACCTAGAAGGGTGTCCCCGGGAGAGGGGTGCCGGGCGGGTGGGTGCTGAGTTCGAGTCCCGTATAGAATGGTGGTGCTGAGATTGGAATCGCGAGACCGAGAGCATATCACTGCCGGGACCTTACGTCGCCGCCATGATTGACTTGTGGCGTGGCTAGTGTCGCTACAGGAATGGGTGTCCAAATAAGATTTTTTTTTTGGTGTGATAACCATCTTTGGTGCACCGTGGCCGATGTTGCTGCTAGGAAGCTCAAAGGAGATATTTTGCTGTTAAGCCATCCACCAAGTTTGTTGTGGGAATTGTAATGTCGGACTAGTGAGAGAAACAAGAACCCAATCCTTCTCACCTTCATATTCTCTCCCCGAAAATGGGTCTCATAAGTGCAAAGAGGAACTTGAGATTTTGATGTTCTCTCCTCTAAGACTTCGGAGGAGAGAAGAGTTTGTGATGATGTTGTTCCAAGATGGTTTGAACAAAAAAGAGAAGGGAAGCTAGGTGTCCATGTGGATATGGGTGTCCATAGCAGTTTCTGGGCACTGCTCTTCGGCGCGTGAGCCGCGGTTTTGGGTCGCCGGATGATGTGAGAGCTACTAGCGGCTCGTCGGAGGTCTGTGATGACTCTAGTGATGGAGGTAAGACACGGTGGAGCTCGTAGGTCACTGGTGGAGGAGAGAGATAAAACCCAGATCTACTTTCTCTCTCCTCGAAACTCATTGTGTTTGAACCCAAAAGCTTGAAAAAAAAGCTTGATTCTCATGTAACAGAAATTATATTAGGAAAATCTGTAAAGGAGATGAGTTCTTCGTGCTTGAGCAGAGATGGAGGAGGAGAGAGAGAAACAGTGTCGCCGGATTAAAGAAATATTTCCAGAAAAAAGAATTCCGGCCAGATGATGAGTATGCTCATGGTGAGCTATGTGAGGGTTTCCACTTGAGGATCCCCTCCTTCTAGCGCCAATTGTTTCGGCGTGATTTCTGAGGGGGAAGAATCACACAGAATGCGGGAAGAACACCATCTTCAAGACCCGTAACCTGTCAATCATGAGCAAACGGCGTGAGAGGGAAGACCGGGTTTACCGGTCTTCGACCCTCCGATACCTAAGTCAGCCACGCGAGAGTAGAAATAAGGTATGAATAGGGTGGAGATAGAGACTTACCCAAATAAGGGGTGGAAACATGTATTTATAGAGATAGAGTGATTGCACCCTAAAAGCATTTTGCCCTTACTGGAGAGTGTGTTACTATTGTGCCTTCAAGGGAGAGTATAGGTTTCTTGAGCCTAGTTAAGGCCTAAGCCAGTTTTGTGTGACAATATGTGTCTTCTTAGACGAGTATGACCGATGTTCTATCTCTCACATATGATGTATTAACATATATATATATATATATAGACATATTTGTTGCATCATTATGCGTGTTAAAGGAACAAAGGAAACAAGTGCGTCTATTGCCACCTCACAAACCCCTTTGCTCATCCCACATGTTGATTTATTGAATGACTAATATACCCTAATGTAAAATTACAGCAAGGGACAATAAGTTGTTAAAAATTACAAATTCTTTTTTTAAAGATAAACACATACTTCATAAACCTTAACCCAAAATTATCATATTCGATCTTTCTAAGAATTCGATCTTTCTAAGAAGTCTGAAGAAGACATTAACATTCAACTGAAGATGAGGTGAACTGTTTATATTTTTTTTTTCTTTGTTGATGCTTCGTCTATCCCTTTACTCATTATTTCTCATATCGATTTTGTATGTAAATTTTCATGTCTACTCGCTCACTTATATATATTCGATTTGTTTTTTTTATCGGTGTCAGAGCTTTTTTCCATGTGCATTTTGATATCAACGGATACCAATTAGTTGTTAAGTTTGAGAGATTTTTCTTGTTCTTTAATTGTGATTTATACTTTAATGTGATTTTATTGTTCAGTTTGTGATTCCACTTACCCAAATGATAGTAATCTTTTGGAGTTCAATGGTTATTGGAAGAGACTGATATTGTGTGTATTGCAAATCGGTTTTAAAAATATATAAACAGGGTGAGAAGAGATCGAATGTAGGGTGAACAAAGTAAATTTGAAATTGAAAATTGAAAAAAATATATGTAGGGTGAAAAAAGAATTTAGGGTGAACAAAGCAAAATGAGAAAATGGTAGTTTAGGTATTGTAAATGGGTGAACAAAGTAGACTTACAATTAAAAATATATAAGTGGGGTGTGAAAAGAACGTGGGGTGAACAAAATAGTTTGTGAAGTGGCAATAGACGCACCCACAGGAAAATTTTCTTGAAAGTTTGTGTTAAGGTTCTTGCATACAGAACCATAGAATGGATTGCTTTGCTCAAGTGTTTGATTATCACCATTTTCATCAGGAAACACTTTGACAATTCTATCATCTCTAATTGGTCATGTATTACATTTAGAGTTGTGTTGGTGGTCTTTAAGGTACTGTGTTCAATGAATGTAATTTTAATGGAGATCTGACATTTCTCTTTTGTGATGACAGACTGATGATGTTTGTATCAAACATGTGAAATTTTAATCTCAAGTGCACAAAGGAACAGTGTTATATCTAAACTAAATATGGATTCTTGTTATAGGCTCTAATGGAGAAATTTTGAAAAATGACCTCTTTTGTGGTATCAAATTGATTTATAATATTGTTTTCAAAATCATTTAAAAAATAACCATTTTTATAGGGAAGATGTCAAAGATACCCTTAATATAATAAAAGCTAAATTATCTCAAATACTCTGTTTGTCTTCTTCTAATGCCACTTCATCTTTCTCAGTACCTAATTGAATATTCTATCTTTCTCTTCATCTTAATGATTTATATTTGGGGTTTAGTTAACACTCTTCCTTGACTATCACTCACTTATGATGTTCTTTTACGTATATCAATATATATATTTATATCATTAATCGAATATCTCTCACCTCTCTTTTTCTTCTTTTCCAAATCCAGAACCAATCTTTGATCTTCCAATCTCTTTTCTCTGCATATTTTCTCTAACAATGTTGAGTTTCTCTTGGACCATTAGTTCATTACTGAATTCAATTAATATATATACAATCCAAGTGGGGTTTTAGTATCAACAGAACCCCTTCTAAAGCCATAATTCTTTTATTTACTGTAGGGTTGTTCATATGTCATTTCAAGGTAAGATCTTTAACTAAAAATAGTGACGATTCTTATATGACCTATATCCATTGTTGCTCAATCAAAATAAAAAAATTTAGATAGCAGAAACAACTCAAAAACCTTTAAAACAAAAACAATGGACTGAGAATGAAACCTTAGACCATAATTAGCACAATTGAATATGATTGGAACATATTCTAAACTAGTGTTGACGGTTGAGTAAGTTCTTGACTTCTTGTGGTTGGAAGGTCAGTAAACGTTTTCATTTGTGATGTGCAGAAGAAAGATAATGTCGTGAGAAAAAGATGAGCAAAACTGGAATTGGTGAAGAATCATAATGTAATAAGGATAATTGTGACTTTTCATCATTTTAAGTGGTTATTTCTCAAAAAATTAAAATTAAGGTTATAAATCAATTCGAGTATTTAAACATGGTTGTTTTTCAAAATTTCTCGCTCTAATGCTAGTCCAAGTGGGAGAACATTGGAATGGACATAGCATTTTGAGTCCTAAGGCATGATAACTTCCATAATATATGTAGAATAAACATTGTGGGATTAAAAACACATTATCATGATATATTTATCTAAATGAAATGGTTAGATAAGTAATGAAATACAATCAAATTATCTTGTTAAACAAGATAATAGAGATGGACTAATATTGTTGTTTTCTAATGGAACTCAAACTCTTTGATGGACAGAGTTTGAGCTATCCAAAATACAGTATATAAAGAGGTCCCTATGCACACTCTAAACTACGTCAATACGAGTCTCTTTCCATCTGAGTATGGTAACTGAGTGCTGCATAGAAGATCCTTTATCCTTGTAGCTCTTGGTCTACATCAGCAACTACGGTAAACATGTTGTATATCGTCATCCTTGTTGTATGACCTTGTATGAGTTGTATCTATATATGTGTTTATGCTTAAGTGTTTTGCTCTTGTGGTTGTAGTATAACAGCCAAATACTTGGGGTGGTTAAATATCTTCCCGAGCTTCTTGTTTTTCTTTCCGTATAGGAAATATTAATTCTTGCATGGGTAGTGCTAGAGGGCCTTAATAAGGCCTAGAATTTATGGCCTTAATCCTAGGTGGCATGCCAAATCACATATCCACATCATCAAATAACAAAATCATGCTATGTTATTTTTAGGTAAAAATACAATCTTATCCTTTCATATCCAATAACTCTAGATTATTTTGTTTTTATTCTATAAAAATATGTTTTTAAGCCATTTTTTTCATTACTCATGCTTAAATTTAAAATGTGAAATATATATATATATATATATATATTTGTTTTCAAAAAAAAATATATATATACACATACATAATTTTTTTCAAGGAGAAAATTATACATATATATATATATATATATATCTCTATATATTTGTCCAAAAAACCTTTATATATAGTTCATCCAATATAAATTCGATAGAGATTTTTTTTATTTCATTTTTGAAGTTCGATGGTGAATTATATATATAAAGTAAAAGGAAAAAATAATGGTGAATTATGAAGAACCTTAAGAGCGGCGGCTTCCACTCCCGACCCATCTCGTCCGGTGGCCAATCTCGGTTGGGGTCGGCCTCTGGGCCTTGGCGACGTCGAGTTGTGGCTGCCAGACGAGATCTACAAATTGCCAAGTAAGTTTCTTCAATGGTTTTTGGCTTGAGGTTTGAAGCAAAGGGATCTCGGCTTGCAGACTTGTGTAGGGAAGGTGGTCGTCTCTTCCAACCTTTGAGTCGCGGTGGTGGCACGATCCTGAAGTTCTTCGGTCCTCCGGGCGTCGACGACAAAGCAAGTCGGATTGGGGCAGATTGATGAAAGGAGTCGTGGCGTACAGTCATGGCGAGGAAGATGTTAGATCTGTCTTATTCGGTACGTAATGATGTGGATGGAGGATTCTATGGCTTCACGGTGGTCGTGGTGGCGGCGTGCTTGACGGTGTTGCGACGGTGCTGAAGGTATAGGGTTTTGGTGGATGCAGGCAGGGCTACCCTGTGTTTTTGGGCATTGGGCTAAGTCCATTTAAGGGTACTTGGGCCTAAACTTGGACTAAGGTTTTTTGCTTTAGTCTAAGTTTAAGTATCTAGCTAGTCTATTTACAATATTTCCTTTTGTTAGGAACCTATGTATTTGTGTGTCTAGTATTTCTTACTTTTCTGTTAGAAATAAGTGAACGGAATCTTTGTAATGAATGGTGCTAGCATGCCAAGTCCTTAACTTGCCCAAATGTTTGGCAAGAGAAGGCATGTATCCGTGCCATTCTAGGTTGAATATCAATAAAATTGCCGTATGGCTTTACCTTTAAAAAAAAATGGTGAATTATGAAGTCTAAAACTATTTGATTCACAAAGATAATTTTTTATTATTTATTAATATCGTATTTGTGGCCCTAAATGTAATGAATTATTATAATATTTGACTACGTAAAGAAATGCATTTAATTTATTTCATGTAAGGTAACAAAATCAACTACATAAAAATGGTAACTAAATCATCTTGATGAAAATAAACAATAATTATTCGAATTGATGCATGAAATATAGGGATTGAATAAGTAAGAAACTATAATGAATCAATGAATTGATGGTGTTTTGGTTTTAGACAGATCGTTATCAATAAATTATGATAACGATAATTATATACCATAATTTATTGATAACGATCTATCTAAAACCAAACTACTATCAATTCATTGATTCATTATAGTTTCTTACTTATTCAATCCCTATATTTCATGCATCAATTAATTCGAATAATTATTGTTTATTTTCATCAAGATGATTTAGTTACCATTTTTATGTAGTTGATTTTGTTACCTTACATGAACTAAATTAAATGCATTTCTTTATGTAGTCAAATATTATAATAATTCATTACATTTAGGGGCCACAATTACGATATTAATAAAATAAAATAAAATGAATCAAATAGTTTTACACTTCATAATTCACCATTATGTTTTCTTTTTACTTTATATATATATATAATTCACCATCGAATTTTAAAAATGAAATTAAAAAATAAAATCTCTATCGAATTTATACAAATAAAGTCACCAGGCTGAGGTCACCCAAAACTTCAAACAAAGTCGATCTCGCCGGAAACTGGAAAAAAACGGACTCGCCGGGGAGGGGAAGTGGTCGGGGACGCTGCTGGAGTCTTCTGGGGTGGAGGCGCGTCGTCGCCGTCGCCGGCGCCGGAGGATGGAGAACGGACGGACGTCCGCACTTTAAGCCGAGTGCGGACGTCCGCTCTACATCCTTTCTGTATGTGTATATATATATATATATATATATATATATATATATATATATATGTATAATTTACTCCTTGAAAAAATTATGTATGTGTATATTTTTTTTTGAAAACAAATATATATATATATATATATATATATATATATTTCACATTTTAAATTTAAGCATGAGTAATGAAAAAAATGGCTTTAAAACATATTTTTATAGAATAAAAATAAAATAATTTAGAGTTATTGGATATGAAAGGATAAGATTGTATTTTTACCTAAAAATAACATAGCATGATTTTTTTATTTGATGATGTGGATATGTGATTTGACATGTCACCTACCATTAAGGCCATAAATTAAGGCCTAGAAACAACATTTTCCTTCTTGCATATATTAATTCGATCTTGATTTTCATGGCAATGCCACTATATTCGTAATAAGATTATTGGTCACTTTAGAATCGACTAAATTGGTTTTACTCATATATATATCGTAATTTTCCTATCAATGAAATTAATCAATTGCAATGTGTTTACTTCAAAAATTGTCAACATTCGGGTGTTGGTGACTACTGCTATAAAAGTGTTGTACTCGACGACAGCGACAAATGATGCTTTTCAGATGACCGTGGCTGGTTGTTCGACGACATAGTTGATAGGATTTCGATCATCACATGGTAGTTCATGTACAGGTTTGGCTTTTGGGTTCCAATTACTTGGATTCATTGTTTCGTCTGCTTCCATAATAGTAAGGGATGCTGGAAATTTAGGTATCAAAGAACTAAGACAGACATAACTCCTTATATATATATTATCTCAATGAAGTTGCCTAAGCCTAACTAATTTTCTAACAACAATTCATCAATCATGCACCAGAGTCCAGTGGGACTAGATTTTCAGTGAGAAAACGGTGTGTATTGATGAAAAAAAATCTCTCTATAGCTTCACCTCAACATGCGTGACACTTGTTCATTTCAAGAACCTGGAGATCATATATATGTCCTAATAAGAAGTTACCTTGTTGACTTGATCGGAACAGAACCTTTCCTACATACATTTTCTTCATTACCTTAGCAAGGGAATGTTAAGGACTATGATCTTATGAGGGTCACTTAATTATTCACTACTAGCATAAGGCTCATAGGACACTGTTTTCTTTGTGTATCTTTTGCTCTAGAGGATATGAATAATGGTATCTAAAGGTTATTGGGTACGGTGCAGCCACAGAATGAAAAAGGTATCCTCTGTTGCAGGTTCCACTAACCAAAGGCCACGTTTTGATTTTGGTGTCTCTGTTTTTCTTTTATTTTAAATGTTGTATTATATTTTTTTCTCTCTCTCCTTATTTTGTTTTAATTTCATTTTTCATTTTCGTTTTCTTTTTTCTTTTTTCTTTTTTATTTTTTTTTTTTCTTTTTTTTTTCTTTTTTCTTTTTTCTTTTCTTTTTTTCTTTTTTTCTTTTTTTCTTTTTTCTTTTAAATACATTCATATTTTCTTTGACATTATAATTTTCTTATTATGGTAATTAAATAAAGCAACGAAATGATCTTCAGTATCTAATATGCAATGGATACCTTCTAATTTTTCTGTTATTTTTTTTTTATAAAAATAATCTGCCATTATAATTCTTTCAAAAAAAAAATGATTACATGAAAATTTAAATACGCAATAACCTAAACATTCACATTGAAATCAAATCATCTAGTAACATTTAAGTTTTTCCAGGATACATAAAATAGTTATAACATCATAAGGTCTACATAATTGAAAATGCTGAATTGAAATCCTAATAGACTTGAAGTACACTTGAAATCCTAATATATCATAAGGTCTACATAACATCATACGTGATAGACTTGAAGTAGTGGCCATCATCTCCTTGTTGTCATTGCATAAGGGCTGATGAAGACATAATTCTTGTACATATGGACCAAATTAAACTAGTTACTAATGAGAAAACAATATTAGGATAGAACATGAACTAAAAACTAAAAATCCAACTAAAAACATGACTAATACTTAAATATACACTTACTTGTTTAGTCCCTTTGCATATCTGGGCAATCAAATGGAATTATGGGACGGTAAACATCATCATGTGGTGTGAAAATACGAAATTGGTTGGCCTTTGAGACATGTTATGAGCAATCTGAGACATTGTTTGCATGGCATCTTCTTGTGTATCCACATTTATTCCACATCTTTAAACACTTCTCCCATTTGTTGGAGTGCCATCTCTACGCATCTTACTTCAAAGATTTGTTCCATCTTTTTTGTTTGCTTAGCCATTTTGTTTTGTAGTTCCTCCATCATGCGTGCTTCCCTGTCTTGTGCCTTTTTCGCTTGCTCTTCCAATTGCTCACACAATTGTTTCACTTCCCTTGACACTCCTCGCTCTTCTACATGAATTCCAGGGACTTCATTCCAAGTAACCCCTGCTCCAACACCCCTTACTCTGTTCCCCTTCTCCTTACCAAGAACTTCAGCATACATTTCTTCACGGACTTCTAGAGTGGTGATGTCAATGTTCTTGCTTAACCTCTCTTGTTCAGCCTCTTCAAAATCCGCCTACAACGAATTCAATAGATAGACCATGAGAAAAGAAGACATCATATATCTACAAGTATCGTAACATATAAACAAGCAGGTTGTAGAAAAGATTGAAAAGTGTATGTCCAAGTACTTGTAGAAGCTATGTTTCAATGTATATGTCCAAGTACTTTCCATTGACGAGTATAAATCTACATATTGCTTCTGTATTCTCCAAGACCAAATCAAATTTCATTGTATATATTAATATATGTATACAAAGAAACAAATCAAGCTATAGAGAAAATTCCTTACGATTGCCTTTGCAGATGCCGCATCTATTGGTTCAAGGGATCCTTTCCTTTGATGTGTTAATTTAAATAGCTCCCACCTATCTAGCTCTTTACCATGAATAACTTCCTGTGCAACATATGGTATAATTAAAGTAGGTATGCATGAAAAAAAAATACACATTATATGAAGATTCTTTTTCATATAATAGAGAGGGCTGGGAATGAAAGGATGTTCACTTACATATTCATGAGCCACATTTGCATAGGTTCGAGTCCCTGTTGATTGATTCATCTTCTTTTGAGAACGATTATTTTGGTTGATCCTCACTATCCTCTTTGTTATATAAAAAAACACCAATAAGTGATTGTAAATCAAGTGTACATGAAGAAGATGCTTCTTCTTGTCCATGTAATCAACAAAAAGTTTCCATTGACGCTCGTTCACACGATCATCATCAGGCTTTTGGAACCTACGTGGTGAGTTCTTGAATGGTTTATACCACTTTTTGCGCAACTGAGACTTCCAATGTTTCCACCGTTCATTTAACTTGCTCAGAACCCTTCTCTTAATTTTACCTTCCAAACTTGCAACAAACGGATCAGACCAGTCAATGGTGTCCTACACAATATCATATGCATACATTAGCATAATACTCACATGTAAGACAATGTCAAGACATTTTACACTACCTGAACACGTTTCCAAGCCCTTTCAAGATTATCAACATCACCAATTTTGAAATTCTGGTAGTCAGGTGTGCTAATTTGAAAGAGCGTGAAATCTTTCGCTAAAATACCCAAAAATCTTGAGAATCTTGCAACCTTCAATCGTAGACCCTTAGGAAGTCCAAAACGATTCCACATAAGTTTTTCTCGACCCTCCCTGCCCAATTCTTTTGGTTTGGACCTCGGGGCTTCTTTGTTCTCTCATAAGCCTCTAAAGAACCATTACCGTCATCTTGCTGATGTTCATCTGTGTCATGTTCTCGCTTTCATTGTCTTGTTGGACATTGAACCAACCACCCACATCTTGCGTCTCACTTTCGTCGTACGCATTTTCTTCATAGCCCACTTCATCTTGAAGTGAGTGACTCATCTGTCAAATCCAAGGAAATCAAAAATTTGACACTAAAATGAAACAAGAATTTATTCATATAAAAGTACGCCAATAAAAAACAAACAAATATCTATGAAATATATAAATGAACACTAAAGCATCAAAATCTTAAGAGAGAGAGATTGAAAACCGATCGTAAACCTTCCCCAATCTTTTGCTTTGCACAATGAAGGGTTCTAATACTGACCTCAACTTCTACATACAAGTTTAATATGCTTATCATAGCATAATACACACGTCTTATATCCATCAACGAATTTAAAGAATTTTGGAGAACCTTGGCGGCAGCAAAATTCTTTATCCCGCTCAATTCCGATCGTTTCCCTCTTCATTTTTTTGGGATCCCATGTAAACCCCGCTAAATGGCAAACATAATCGATGGATAGATGTTAATATCATATGCATGTGGATCAATCTTAGCTAGTAGTTACCATATAGATACAACTACTATAAACGTGGGTAATGCTTCACAGAAAATTTTGGGATTTTAATTACTAAATGCCTAACATTTCGGTTTGATTACTTTGACTAGAAAATCAATTTAAATTGATCAAATCTTACAAAGTCAATCACATCATAATACGGAATGCAAATGTTATAGGTCGAAAATTTCAAAATTATCAAATCGAAATAGTTAATATACTAAAAGAAAATACGGCATAAAAATTGCAGCAAAAGAATTACAAATAAAGACTACTGAAAAAAAAAAAAATGCAATACTAGTTCGAATTTGTTTCTATGACCTCGTTCACTATAACACCGTCTACGTCGGTTCTTGCTATTCCGTCATCGTTAGCCCCTATAACTAAATTTTGCGCATCATACGGCTCTGGTTCTATGTCTGTACCCATATCAAATAAATCTCTAGGTCGAGTACGGATCACAGTGTGCCAATCTGGTTCAGTTGGGTCTTGAAATATATAAATTGCACAGCTTGTGATGCAAGAATGAGAGTGTCCGGCTTAGGGAGTAAATAATCAAAATCTACCAAAATGAAGCCATATGCATCCATTTTCACGGCTCTGTTACGAACTCTGTTGTCTGCCCAATCACAATCAAACAATAAGACTTTTCGACCGTCGTGATAGTCTAGCTCAATGATGTCTGTTAGTACACCATAGTAGTCTTTTACGCCATCCCTTGGTCTGTGATCCCCCGCAGTAGCATAGCTTCTTACACCGGCTTTAACAAACACACCAGAATTTTGAGTCTTTGACCGGTCATCAATAGACTTGACAAAAAACCGAAACCCATTCATAGTGTACTTTTTGAAACGCCTTGCTGTTGTAGATGGTCCAGTAGCCAAAGCTCGTATGTCTGGGTCGACAAATTCATGATGTACTCTTCTCTCTATCTGTATCATGGAAACATCATTATTTATTTTTGTATTTGACAAAAGTAATTATAAAGTGATGTTTAAAATATAGAAAACCTTACCAATTCCCGAAAATATGTCGAAAATGTATTATTTGCTTGTCTCTCGGCCTCCATCAAAGTAGTGCGTCTACTCTTAGTCCGTTGTGTTTGCCACATGGTCCCTAACAATGTCAAGTTGGTAACACGTCAATGATACATGAATGCGAAAGATTAATTAATAGAAGCACAAAAATTAAAAATAATAATGACTTACTTTAGATTTTGCGAAATCTCAGGACAATTTATCAACACATGTGTATGTGCACGTTTCCATTCACGATCAGTTAGGGTGAACTCACGTCCTGTTTGTATGACCGTCCTGTTTCGGTAAATATCGGTAATCCTTCACGAGGAACAATCTCAGGGTCATCAGCATTACGACCAATCTTGTTCTTTTCGACTCGACTCCGTCTGACAGATTCATTGTGCAAAAGGATAGACATTCTTCAATTATATAACCCTTTGCAATGCTTGCCTCAGGTTTGCTTTTATTGCGCACATATTTTTTAAAATCATGCAAGTATCTGCACAAATATAAATAGTATTATAAATAAAAATAAACAGTATTATATAGGAACAAACCCCTAAATATAATAGTATTATATTATGCACAAATATTTTTAATTATTTTAAATATGATAATATCATGTTTAAAATAAAAATATTTAGGAACAAACTATTTGACATACCTTTCGATCGGGTACATCCATCGAAATTGTACAGGTCCTGCAATTGCTGCTTCATCCGCCAAATGTATTACAAGGTGTACCATGATGTCAAAAAAGGATGGTGGCATTATCATCTCTAATTTACAAAGTGTTTCGGCAATCCGATTAGACAAATCACGAAAGTGATCTGCAGCGCCAACTTTAGTGCATAATTGTCTGAAAAATGCACTCAGTTCCAATACACCTTGGTTATGTATTTTGTTCTTACAATCTTACCTAATGTAAAATTTAGCTACTTCTACACCATTTGGTTGTTTTAATTGACAAAAAAACTCGGCACACTTTGCAGATCGATGTTGAGACTAGTGTTCATTAACATTTGGATATAAATTGTGGTACTGGTGCAGCAGAACTTTCTGATTTATTAGATTGTAGAATCGAAATATAAGGTCTTGCTTAGCACATGTCACTATATATCTTCCCTTCTTGTCTAACTAATATCAGTTCATGATGGTGGTAAGGACAAGTTCCTAAATTCCTTTTTCTTTTCGATGCGTTCCTAAATTCCTTGTCATTCGCACTCTTCTGGTATTAACGTCGTCGGCAGCAATGACACCAGTAGACTTTTTAACTTTTTATATAACTTTACACTGATGTTTTATCAGTGTCTAATGCCCTAATAGCGCCTGCTATAGAGGGAACTGATCCCTTAAGAGTGGTTGTAGGGGTGCTAATAGCATTTTACACTCTTATCAGTGTGCATTGTCCACAATAGGGACTTAATCCTATCAGTCCCCGGCCAATGGGGAAATTCTATTAGTGTATACATTATTGTCCTACGTTCTTCATTTGGTTTCCTTTTCGTATGTAGTTGACTGTTGAAGCTTGTCCTCTATCTTTGGGACTTTTCTATTATACATGTGTATAACAAACATCAAGCCGTGAGCCGTCCGATCGTTTTGAATTTTGAATTGCTAAACGATCGGATGATTCACGGCTTGATGCATGTTACACAGTAGGCTGGTACTTGTTTTTATATATAGATTCTTGCACATTATAACACAGTAGACCCTTCGCTGTTTCTCACCGTACGTTAGTCCATCATACATTTGATTAAGCACATCTAGCAGAATTTACTCAATTTTGTTTTCATGCAATGCTAGAATAGAGTGAACTAGCGAGAATAAAATGGAAAGAATTATTTATTATAAATAATTGAGTAGCCTCCTGATCCTGTGAGATAGCTAAACTACATATTATCTATACCTCTTCGTCCAACATACCTAACAGAGCTATTCTGTGCAAGGTGCCATTGCGGTTACCCGAATCTCTATAGTTCTTCGTCTTTTTCTAGCTTGAAACGTCCAGCTGCATGCTGAGATAACTACCCTGTGGCTTCTGTCGAGCGATCGAGAAGAAGAAGTAATCTGTCGAGCGAGAAATGGGAAAAACCTCTGGTTTCGAAAAGGAAGGAAAGAAGAAAGGAAAATGGTCTGCTGGCGAAGACCAGATTCTCAAGGACTACGTCAAGAAGCACGGTCCAGGCAAATGGGGCAAAATAGCAAAGGAGATTGGCAAGTTCATAATTTCCTTCATAAATATTTACTTTCGACATACAGCGTTGTGATAAATAAATAATTGTAATCGCCATTGTTTCTGAAATTATTCAATTAATTCAATAATAATTACCGACGGCCCTGTGTAGCTTACGCGGAATTCGCATGCATGTATTGGAAGCCAAAATTACAAATTTTCACCAGTAGCGAATGGATTAATTGGTAAATTGGTCGCTTAATTAATCATTGGTTAATTAACTGCGTGTGCAAGTCTGGGGAGATGTGGGAAGAGTGTGAGACTGAGATAGTTGAATTATCTAAGGCCCGATATCAAGCATGGCAACATTAGGGAAGATGAAGAAGATCTTATTATCAGGATGCACAAGCTTGTAGGCAAAAGGTCCTAAACTCCTAATATAATAAATTTCTTCCTCTTATTATATATGCAAGTCCCGCAGATCTAATTTTCAAATTTAAGCTTAGCATTTGTTATACTTATGAGCATTTGTATATTTGATCAATATTAGGTTTCATTTTTTTATTTTTAGAATTCAAAGACAATCTACTTGCCTCATTTCAGAGCTTTATACAAAGTAGACTTGTACAGGTGGTCATTGATAGCAGGAAGGATTCCGGGTCGAACTGACAATGAATAAAGAACTACTGGATCTCCACTCTAAGTAAGAAGCTGGCTGAAGAAATGTAAACACGGAAAATCTGCAACAAATTACAGAACAACACGTGTATAAAGAATAATATAATTTTATTGATATGAATACGGGTTACAAATATTTCTGAACTCCTCTGATTCTATCTCCGAATATGGATTTGACTCAAGGGTGACAAACACTTGTTCTTGAGATGTAAGAGGTCACGAGAGTTGATCACGCAACGAGTATTTAGGATTTGAGTTTGGTGAAGAACTGGTTATTTGGTAGCTTGATAGTTCTTCAGGGGATTTTTAGACTTCTGAGTTCTCGGGAGTGATTTTTCTCTCTATTGTTTGAAGTCCTCCTCTTGATATGAGAGGGGGTATTTATAATGTCAACATACCTCTGTTTATGGCATGTAATGAAGACACTGAATTAATTGTATTTCCTTAACGGTAATAATTAAATCAATCAGTTTTGATTAATTAATTTAATTATTAATTTTAACATAATTAAATCAATCAGTCTTAATTGATTGATTTAGTTACGACCGATAAGGTATAACTGCTTTGGATTAAATGTCTGACTTCCATTTGCGATAATCAATTTAATTTAATTGATATCTGATTATCGATCGACATTTAATAATTGATTTTAGTCGGGATTTAAGGTTTTGTTGTCGACTGACCATTTACACGTCGCCACTTGTCACTTCCAACGACTTTTCAACTTTGCCAACTCACAAGCCACGTATGTAATTTGTCGGGCCCACACGTCATTTGAATAATTCAACGATTAGTACTATCGTTAATTTTATATGTCTACAAATGTCCCCACTTCAAGGTGCGTCGCAGTCATGTCGCCGTCACGTGCCGGAGGCGCGACTTGAAGTCCACGCTTTTGTTGTGGACGATTTTGGGCCGACTCCTTGAACTCCAATGTGTGTAGGGAATTCTTTAATTTTGCGGGAATTCCCAAATTTGTAAGGATTCCCTATTTTTGTAGAGATTCCTTAAATTTATAGGACACCCAAATTTCGTAGAGATTTCTTAATTTGCAAGAATTCCGTCGACGACGGAAATAAAACATTCCGTCGCTTAAGTTCTAAAATTTGAACGCCCATCTTCTCGCGTAAAATTTCATGAAAATTCAAACCAAAATTTTTCAAAACATATCAATTCTTTTAATCACACACTCACCAACCTTATCAATAGAAAGAACACATCTTTTCCCAGAGCTCCCTCTCTCTCTCTCTCTCTCTTCTCTCTCTCTCTCTCTCTCTCTCTCTCTCTCTCTCTCTCTCTCTCTCTCTCTCTCTCTCTCTCTCTAGACCATCACTCTCATGCCGGCCTCTCTATCCATTCTCACTGCTCTTTCCTCCGCTACCACCTTCAACTGCACCACCCCCAACAACGCCACCTCCAACTGCCACGCACTCATCGACTTCGTCCCCACAAACGCCATCACTTTCAACGTCATCAAGACCCTCTTCAACATCACCCGGCCACCTCCACACCCTCCGCCTCCGCCTTCTCGCCGACCCACCACCGTGATGTAGAACAGATGGCGATAGAGATTGAAGAGCAGATCGATCGAAACAAGTCTAAACCCGGTCCAGATTTGGCGTTCGGTGTCTGATTGATCATTATGATACCTTTTTAGAAGCGGAACGGCCCAACGAACCAAACTCGTGGCTATGTCATGATGTATGAGCTTTTTAGGCCATCTGAGTCCGTTTAGGCTTCCAAAATGAGTATTTAATTGTTTTCAGTAATTATTTTTAATAGTTTGTTTTTGATTTGGTGGTGATGGTGTATTTGGGGCAAATTGTTGGCATGAAATTGAAAGGGAGATACTGTATTGAAGTTTACTGACCCCCAGTAGAACTTTACTGGGGGCAGTAAAGTTCCACTGGGTTTACTAGGGGGCAATGAATTTGTTTTCTAAGGTAAGAATTGATATCTGTTGTGTATAATTGACATGAAATTGAAAGAGAGATACTGTATTGAATTTTACTGACCCCCAATAGAACTTTACTAGGGGGCAGTAAACTTCTACTGGGTTCACTAGAGGCCAATAAAGTTGTTTATTAGGGTAAGAATTGTATATGTTGTGTGTTGTGCCCCTGAAATTGAAAGAGAGTTATTTTTTGCAAGTTTATTAGGGGGCAGTAGAAGTACTAGGGGGCAGTAAACTTTACTGCGGTGACGTTTTTTTTTTTAAGTTCTTTTTCAGCCTTTAGCGACGGGATTCAACTATTCCGTCTCCTAAGTGGATAATTTTTTTTTTATTATAAAATAAAATCCGTCGCCTAAGTTCTTAGGAAACAAAAGTATTCCGTCTCCTAATAACCACTTAAGTGACGAAATTTCAAGTTCCGTCGCCTAAGTATCTACCTCACAACACTTAGGCGACAGATCTTAGCCGACGGATGTTCCGTCTCCTAAGTACTTAGGAGACGAAATCTGTCACTTAGGAGACGAAATAATTCCGTCTCCTAAGTGTTTTTTTTCCAGTAGTGATACTACAACTAATTAATAACAATTAGAACATATATATATAGATACTTAAGAATTACATAACAATATTATATATATCAACATCATCACAAAATCATCATCAACTTATCACATCAACAACTTCATACCAAAAACACATATTATAAATTAATTAACATATATATATATATATATATATAATACAGTTTCTATCCAGAGCGAAGCTTCATTTTGAAATTAAAGTGTGAAGTTCCTTGTTTGACTCACTTTTCGGTCATATTTCCATATCTCCACCGTTCAGTTTGTAGAACCTAATACATAGATCACTTCTGTCAAGTTTCATTGAATTTGATGATCGTTTGAGTTTTTATAATCGTTATTTACACAAACAGTTATGAATAAACAGATTTATGGTCTGTTCGTTGATTTAATCTAATTCGGTACCTTAATGATTACCAATTTGGATGAAACATGGCAAGAGTGATCTATGTATTAGGTTCTACAAACTGAACGGTAGAGATATAGAAATATATGACCGAAAAGTGAGTCAAATAAGGAACTTCACACTTTAATTTCAAAATGAAGCTTCGTTCTGGATATGAACTGTATATATATATATATACTACGTATATATTAACAACAACTTCATATATATTATCAAATCATCAACCATAAATCGATCAACATATATATATATATAATATATATATATATATATATATATATATATATACATCCAACGTACTCAAAATCGATCAACTCATAACAATATTATATATCAACATCATCATAAAATCATCATCAACTCATATCATCAACAACTTCATACCATCAACAAAATATTATAAATTAATTAACATATATATATATATATATATATCTACTACTTATATATTAACAACAACTAATTCATATATATGATCAAACCATCAACCAAATCGATCAACACATATATATATATACATTCAACGTACTCAAAATCGATCAACTCAATTACACTCAAAATCGATCAACTCGAATAAAACTCAAAATCAACATATACGTACCTATATATAGCTCCACAAACTAATTATGGACAGATTTCGACAACACACAAACTTTTTCTCCCGTGTTTTTTTTCCAGATGAGCTGCTATCCAGATCTGCAAATATAAGACACTTTAGCCGACGAAATTAAAATTTCGTCGGCTAAACTTTTAAAAATTTCGTCGGCTAAAGTTCACAGACTGTAGCCGACGAAATAATTTTTTAGCTGACGAAATTTTAATTTCGTCGGCTAAAGTTGATCATAGCCGACGAAAATTTAAATTAGCCGACGAAGGAAAATTTCATCGACTTACGTGGACTTTAGCCGACGAAAAAATAATTCGTCGGCCTGCTTTTCTTATTTTCGTCGGCTTAACCCTTTCTTCTGGTAGTGTTGGTTTATGTGAAGTTGAAGTTTCGGGAGTTTATTTTAAGGTGCCTTGACTTTTAAGAGGCCATAAGTCGACTTTATTTGCCGTAAGTTATTTGCAAAAACTTTCTTCATGAAAGTTATAGAGTTTGGCTATACGAGTTCGTAGATACGCGGTACGTATAAATCAGATGTCGTATGAGAAAGTTATGGTCAAAGGAAGTTAGTTTCCGGTTTTAGAAAGGATATAAGTAGAAAAATGTGTGAGAGTTATTTTTGGAAACCCTATAATTTCGGCAGCCCAGTTTTGGTTTCTCTCTCCTCTCTCCGACCCTCCCACGCTTTCTTTCTTCTCCGGTTGTTTTCTCCTCTGTCTGGCCACCATTTTGGGCCTCGCCGGTCCCGTTGGACTCGTACGGACGTCCTCTCCATTTCTGGGCAGTCTCGCTTGCCGTCTCGCCGCCTAGAAGCCGCTACAGAGCGGCGGAGCTGCTGCTGTCTCGCCGGAAAACCGGCGATTTCGACAGCGACGAAGGGCTAACTTAGGTGATCAGTCTGGTTCCTCTCCTCCTTCTGGTTATGGCTAGGCATAGATGGAAACAAGTTTTTGAGGGTTTGAGCCCGGATTTGCAGGTTTGGATTTTTGAATTCGGGTTGGGTTTCGAGGCGTTTTCCGGCCGATTCCGGCCAAATCGGTTAAAACCTCAGGTATTAAAGTTGTTCACCATGCTTCAATCTATAAGTTTCATGTTGTGAGTTTCCCCAAATTTTGAAGTTGGTGGAGGCGCATGGGGCTCACTCACCGCTGCCTGTGCCTGTGGCAGCACGTCCGAGCAGTGTGAGGGCTTGGTTGCCGTGTTAGCTAGTCCTTGTAGTTGCTAGTGTGTTTGTTGTGTGTGCAGACTAGGTGTTGATTAGGTTTTTGCATCTTAGGTACTATGATGTTCTTGATGTTTGTTAGGTCATAAACTTTAAAAGTTTGATCTTGGAGGTAGTATAGGTTGTTGTTGAGTGTCCAATGACCTTGAGAGGTCTCGGAGGAAGGATTGCCCTTCTTTGGGAAACCTTTAAGTTAAGGGTACTTTGTTCCTTATTGAGAAATTTATAAGGTTTTTAATTGTGTAATTTTAGCTGATTTGTGAGGTTGTGGTTTAGCTTGGCTCTTGTGGTTTGTGGAAAACGCAACGGGATATTTAGGTGAATAAATCTCACCAAGGTTCCTTTTATGACCAAATTTTATTATGATCATTGTTGATGAAATTAATACTATGCTTTTATTTATTTTAAAATATATGAGCTTGATCGCCAACGGCTCATAAGTAAGATAAAACGAATTTTTCCTTATATGTTATTTTTGAGGTTCATGTGATCATAATTTTATTGTTTTTGATAGATTATTCTTGTGGAATATCTATATTTTTCATATAAATATATCTATGTGGAAGGAAAAGATATAATTTATGATGTGATCTTGTGTTGTTGATGATGATGTTGTGATATTGTGATTATTGGATAAATAGCCAAACTGGGTTCCAAGCCTTTAATCGGGTGATTGGTTACGGTTATGATGCTATTTATTATTTTGTGTTTTGATATTGGACAGTTAAACTGGGTTCCAAACCTTTGGCCGGGTGATTAGTTACAATTAGGAATAGAGCTCTAGTCCGTTTGTTAGTGTAGGTCATGAGAGATACTTTATGGTATCTGGGACTCATGAGCATACAATTTGTTGTTGTAGGTCATGAGAAATATTTATTAATATCTAGGACGTACTCATGGGTACATGTTATTTGTAAAAGTGTTAGAATTGTGGATTTATTTATTGATCTAAATTGCTCTTGTAATATAATTGGATGTTAGAGGTATTGTGTTATTTTGAGAGTTACTCATACGGGCTTTTTAGCTTACCAGGTTTGTTGTTTACAACCCGGTGCACCAATTCTTGGTGTAGGGTTAGACCTGCAGGTGAGGATCAGCAGGGTTGAGGCGGAGGCTTAGTGGCAGGGTTTTTTTTGTTGGGTTTTGCTGTACACTGTATATTTTTATATTTGAGGTAGACAATATTAAACTCATGTGAGTGTTGTCATTTTCTTGACCTTCAAGTTTATGTAAACAAAGAAATGTAATATTTAACTCAGTGTTAAGTTGTGTGAGATTTACATTTCCGCATTGAGTTTTAGTTGTCCTTAAAGTTTGTTTTGAAACAAGTTTTGGGATTATAATATTTAAGATATATCATGCCAAAAATTTTGAAAATTATCTTTCAAAAATTGGGGTGTGACATTTGGTGAATCCCGTCCCGAAAATAAAAGAACGGGACGATACGGTACGAGATGTCGTTTTTAAGAATTGATCCCGTCCTGATATAATAGCCAAATAGAAAATCATCCAAAAATATTAAAATTAATAAAATAAATAAAAGAAAAAGTAATTAATATTCATAATAATAAAAATTAATAAAACTCTTAATATTGTTAATTCCTCAATTTAGTTATTTCCCAAAATATCTATATAAAGTCTTTTGTTTTTTCCTCGTATTATGAAAAATTAACGAAACTCTTAACAATTAAAAAAACTCACAACAATAAAACCCTATATAAAGTAATAAATTATCAATAAATAATATTGTTCATTTATCGATAATATAATAACCTCTTTAATTTTTCATGTTCCTAACATTATTTATTTATAGAGGTTTTATTGTAGATATAATAGAAATGTTGTAAGTGTCATTGTGAGGGTGAGGCCAAGTAAGGAGTGCATGAAATGGAAGTGTCCTTGAGAGATCAGATGAGAGGTGTCATTGATTTCATGCAACCTAAGAAATAGACGTATATGATCTGATATAACTTATGAAATGAACGTATATGATCTAATACAACATAAAAAATCAGATAATTTAATATTGTGGGACGGGACGGGATTTTTCGAGATAGTCCCGATCCCGTCCTGTCCCGTTTCAAAATTCAATAACGGGACGGGATGGTACGGTATAGGCATTTTTAAAACTCTATCCCGTCCCGTCCCTCTAACTTTCAGTACGGGATCGGTACATGATCGGGATTCCGGTACTAAGTGCCCAACCCTAGTTTTAAAATCATGGCTCCGTCCCTGGTTTTATTCATATATATTGTAATTTTCCTATCAATGAAATTAATTAATTGGAATTTGTTTACTTCAAAAAGTGTCAACATTCGGGTGTTGGTGACTCTACTGCTATGGTGCTTTTCAGATGACCGTGGCTGGTTGTTCGACATAGTTGATAGGGTTTTTGGGTTTACTTGGATTCATTGTTTCGTATGCTTCCATAATAGTAAGGGATGCTGGAAATTTGGGTATCAATCAAAGAACTAAGACAGACATGACTCCTGATATATACATGTTGCCTAACTAATTTTCTAACTTCATCAATCATGCCCCAGAATCCAATACTGGCCGGGTCAAGATTTTCAGTGAGGAAACGGTGTGATGTTGATGAAAAAAATCTCTAGCTTCACCTCTACATGCGTGACACTTGTTCATGTTAAGAACCTGGAAATCATATATATCGATCTCCCTAATAATAAGAAGCTACCTTGTTGAATTGATTGGAAGAGAACCTTTCCTCACATTTTCTTCATTACCTTAGCAAGGAATGTTAAGGACTATGATCTTATGAGGGTCACTTAATTATTATTTGAAATGATTTAATCTTCTAATTCATCAAATTTTTGTACGCTCAATTATGTGCTCAAAACAAAAACAAAAACTAGAATTTGTCAAAGACAGAAAGTTGGAGATGTGAAACCACATGTCATCCACATATATCTATTGTTTGGAGACAAATTTGAGTAGTGTGGTTTGTACGTACGTAAGCATATGAGCTATTCTTTTTGTTCGTGTACGTGTAGTGATGTTACGTACGGAATGACATCAGCCAACGTGTAACACAAAGTGATATCGATCGAGAGCTAGAAAAATAACTGATGAAACCTGTCATGTTCACTTCATTGCTTAACTAAAACCAAAACCCTAATTGTCTTTTTTAAATACAATTTTGAACATGAAATTAATAGTTTGAGATATGATAATGAAGGGTGGAACCACTTTTGTGCATCCGGATTCTTCTTTTAAGTAGTATTAATCTTGTAGTAAAACCCAAATTAATTAAGTCATATGATTAAGCTCGTAGAAGTTCATTCATAATTGTGCATATTTCTGAAAATGACTGCATAAATTAACGTAACTTTTAAAGTTTTCTCCCAAACTGTCCCCATTCACATTAATTTCTGTACGTCTCCTCAAAACTAATATACAAGTAAACAGATAGCGTGAGGAATAAAAATCCAATAGCAATGGAGGGGATTGGAGGGCATCGATCCAGACCACAACTCAATGGCCGGAAAAAAACGAAGGAAAAATGGGGTTTTCCATCCCACGCAAAACACATTGAGGCCAACACGCGTAAGGTTGCAGCATCTTTTCCCCAGTAAAAGACTAAAACATGCCAGCTACTAGTAAAGGCTCAACATGTTGAAGGTGTGGATATGGAAACCAATCATATGATCGATATCGAGAATCTGAGATAATGAAATGGTTGCATGGTTCCCAAACAACTGGAGCATTTGCTTGTTCTTTAGCACATACTGAATAGACGGACTGGACCAGTCTGCACTTAGTTGAAGACAAAAGTTCTTAAAACCAGTCATTGTTTCGCACCTGCAGAAATGGGCAAATGGCACTACATGCATATATATGCAAATATCTATGGAATCTCTTCATCGATCACTACTTCTACCATATATATATAACAAAGGCAAAAAGGGTTTCGTTATTCGTAGTGTACGTCCAATTTATATGAAAAATTGAAAATCTACTGTTTCATTGCTACCAACGTACGTACAACGTTAATTACCAGAAGAGTTCTGAAAATTCTAAAAATATCTTATTGCAAGCGAATCAAGAACTGAGATTCAGTAACAAGAAATTAGGAACGCATAAAAAAAAAAAAGAAGGAATTTTGAAACTTGTCCTTACCGTCATGAACTGATATTAGTTATACAAGAAGAGAAGATATATAAAAAGTGATATGTGCTAACCAAGACCTTACATTTCGATTCTAGAATCTAGAAAACCAAAAAGTTCTGCTGCACCAGCACCACAATTTATATCCAAATGTTAATGAATCAACATAGTGTGTAAAAAATTAATGTAAAGTTTCATCCGATTTGGAGATCATTTGAGCTTTCGTAATTGCGATTTACACGAACGGTCTCTTTTTTATAGATTTTGTTCTGTTAATTCACTTAAGCTAATTCGGTATTCAAATGATATCTAAATTAAATGAAATTTTGCAGAAATGATCTACAAATTATGTTCTAAACACTGAATGGTGGAGATGTGACTTAAAAATGAGCCAATAAGGAGTCCCACACTTTAATTCCAAAGCGGTGTCCCTCTCTGGATAAAAACTGTGTATATATATATATACGGAGCTGTTCGAGAGCGGACGTCCGCACTCGACTTAAAGTGCGAATGTCCCTCTGTTCTCCACCGTCCGGCGCCGGCGAGGCGCGCCTCCACCCCAACGGACTCCAGCAGTGTCCCCGACCACTTTCCCTCCCCGGTGAGTCCGCCCAATTCTAGTTTTCCAGCGAGATCGATGTTGTTTGAAGTTTTGAGTGATCTTGCCGGAAAACTAGAATTCGGCGGACTCACCAGGGATGGAAAGTGGTCGGGAACACTGCTGGAGTCCGTTGGGGTGGAGGCGCGTCCTCGCCGGCGCCATATTGTGGCGAACGGAGGGACGTCTGCACTTTAAGGCGGGTGCGGACGTGCGCCGGCCTGTATATATATATATTTATATATATATATTCTCGCACATTATAACACAGTAGACCCTTCAATAGTTCAATTATTGTTGCTGTTTCTCACCGTACGTCAGTCCATCGTACATTTGATGAAGCAAATCTAACATAATTTAGTTTTCATGAAATGCTAGAATAGAGTGAACTAGAATAAAATGGAAAGAATTATTTGTTATAAATAATCGAGTAGCCTCTTGTTACTGTGAGATAACTAGCACTATATGTTATATATACGGTATATACCTCTTCGTCCAACATATCTAACAGAGCTATTCTGTGCAAGGTGCCATTGCGGGTTACCCGAATCTCTACAGTTCTTCGTCTTTTTCTAGCTTGTAACGTCCAGCTGCATGCTCAGATAACTACCCTGTGGCTTCTGTCGAGCGATCGAGAAGAAGAAGAAGTAATCTGTCCAGCGAGAAATGGGAAAAACCTCTGGTTTCGAAAAGGAGGAAAAAAAGAAAGGAAAATGGTCTGCTGGTGAAGACCAGATTCTCAAGGACTATGTCAAGAAGCACGGTCCAGGCAAATGGGGCAAAATAGCCAAGGAGATTGGCAAGTTCATAATTTCCTTCATAAATATTTACTTTCGACATACAGCGTTGTGATAAATAAAAATTGTAATCGCCATTGTTTATGAAATGATTCAATTAATTCAGTCAATTAACGACGGCCCTGTGTAGCTTACGCGGAATTCGCATGCATGTATTGGAAGCCAGAATTACAAATTTACACCAATAGCGAATGGATTGATTGGTTGCTTAATTAATCATTGGTTAATTAACTGCGTGTGCAGGTCTGGGGAGATGTGGGAGGAGTGTGAGACTCAGATGGTTGAATTATCTAAGGCCCGATATCAAGCATGGCAACATTAGGGAAGATGAAGAAGATCTAATTATCAGGATGCACAAGCTTGTAGGCAAAAGGTCCTAATATAATAAATTTCTTCCTCTTATCATGCAAGTCCCGCAGATCTAATTTTCAAATTTAATTAAGCTTAGTATTTGTTATACTTATGAACATTTGCATATTTGATCAATATTAGGTTTCATTTTATTATTTTTAGAATTCAAAGACAGTCTACTTGCCTCATTTCACAGCTTAATACAAAGTAGACTTGTACAGGTGGTCATTGATAGCAGGAAGGATTCCGGGCCGAACTGACAATGAAATAAAGAACTACTGGATCTCCACTCTAAGTAAGAAGCTGGCAGAAGAAAAAAGAAAGAAACCAAAAGTGCCGAGAAACGAGATTGCCAAGGAGAGCTTGCCGTCCCCCATTGAGGTCGACGATGGTCATCCACATCGGACAAAATGCAATGAAGTTCCTGGAGGAGGAGGAGGATTGATGTGTTTTGCCAGTAATGTTAATGTAGAAGAAGATCATCATCATCAGCGTCATGATACCGATAACAGTACTACAATGAGTGCTGGAGTGGGAGTCCGAATCAGAGGCGTGGCGAACGATGTTCAACCAAACGGGGACGATCTCAGTTATGACCCTGTGCCCTGGAACGATTGGATAACGGATCTGAATGGAGGGCAACTCGACATATATGAATTTCTCCAAACTGGCTTTTTTAACTTTTGGGAAGAATTAGATATGTTCATGAACTTTGAAGTCGGAGGTTGCAGCACCATTAACCATGAGTGGCAAAATAATTGAGTTCGCCGGTTAAATAATTTCCTGGACCTTTCTTCTTTTTGTTTTTGTTTTTGTTTTTTGGGCCAATGATAAAAATGTACTTTTAGAAGTAATAAATGATAAAACTGTTAATAAATGTTCATTGATGATAAAACAATACACTTATTTAAATCCCTTAAAGCGTTGCCTATGAAAATAAAAAAATTACAATCTATACCACTGACAAAAACCGCCGAATCTCTCTCTCTCTCTCTCTCTCTCTCTCTCTCTTGATCGTACATCAATGGCAATACATCTTCTCCGATCTATGGGCCACGCTCCTTCCTCTACATCTCCGACGCCGCCGTCCTCGCCCAAGCTTCTCGCCGGAATGAGGAGGTGGGTCCCCTGGCCGGGGTGCTCGTGGCCGTGAAGGACAACATATGCACGGCGAAGATGCCGTCCACGGCAAGGTTAAGGGTTTTGGAAGGGTACACGCCGCCATATGATGCTACTGTTGTGAGGAAGATCAAGGAGCTGGGTGGGATTGTGGTGGGCAAGACCAATTTGGACGAGTTTGGAATGGGCAGCACCACCAAAGGCTACGCCTTTCAAGTTTTGTCTCTTATGAGTTTGGAATACTCAAATGTTGCTCAAACCTTTTTGATTGACGCAAATTCTACACAGAGCAAAGCTTATGAGGTTCTTCTTAAGGCTCAAGAAGCAGCAATTAGTAAATTGAAATCTGGGAACAAGTTAAGTGCCGCATACCAAGCTGCAGTTTTAGTAGTTGAAAAGGAGGCTCCAGAGTTGGCTGGAAACTTGACTAAAACAGCAGGAATTGGAATGGACCTTGAGTTTCGTGAGTCCGGTCTTAATCTGAATGCCAAGAATGATCGGATTTTCAAACAAGGCATGGTTTTCAACTTGTCTCTTGGCTTTCGAATATATTGAAATGAAAAGTAGATGTAGTTTAGTACTGAAGCTAGTAGACTACTGGAGTAGTGTTAGTGATTCATGGGCATTCTGAATATGAATTATCCCTTTTTGTTTTGAGCATTAATGAAATGTCTATGAATGAATTAAGGTGCACACCAAGTGTTTGATAAAATGTCTATGAATGAATCAAGGTGCATGCTTCTACTTGATAGATTAGGGTAGACTTTGATGTGCTTGTGAGGGCTCACCTTCTCAAGTTCTTGAGCAAGGAAGGTGAGGAAAAAGATGCTACACGTTGCAAAGAGATGTGCATTAAAGATGAAACCTTAAGAAATATGGAATTCTGCTCAGATTTTCAGTCAAGTTTGATGGCAACTTGCGAGCAGCTCAGAGTGATCCAGGAAACGTGCTTTATATAAAAGGAAAGCTAGAAGAGTCTAATTTTCAGAACTTTTCGCAGATCATTGATAGCTATTTTGTAGAGGAAGTTATGACCATCAGAAGGAGGGAAGGTCATTCTGCCAAAAACTGGAAAACGAAGGAGAAAAGTCTACAAAGCAAGTGTTCATGTAACTGGCAATGTAGCCGTTAATTGTTTATGTAACTATCCAAGTATCTATTGAAAGCCATGTAGCAATGTAGCCGTTAAATGTGTATGTAATTATCCAAGTAACTATTAAAAACCATGTAACTGTTCATGTAACTAGCAATGTAACTACCATTTATGTAGTTAATGTAGTTACATGAGTAGTTTTGTATGTAGCTTCTTATGTAGGATGTATGTAACTATCAAACTGTAGTTACATAGATAGATATATGCATAGTTACATAGGCAAATACATACACAAGTGTAGCATATATGTAACTACCCAAGTAACTATCAATCTGTAGTTACATGAATATTTACATACATAGTTACATGAAGTGTATCATATATGTAACTACCCAGGTAACTATCAATCTGTAGTTACATGAATAGTTGCATGCATAGTTACATGAATAGTTACATGCATAGTTACATAGATAGTTACATGCATAGTTACATGCATAGTTACAAGGATAGTATATGGATAGTTACATGTATAGTTATATTGATAGTTACATGCATAGTTACATGGATAGTTACATAATTACAAGTTACAATGATAGTACATGGATAGTTACATGTATAGTTATATTGATAGTTACATGTATTGTTACATAGATCATAGATGAATAGTTACATAGGCAGATTAATGTCGTTACACAAGTGTAAGATGTATGTAACTACTCAGGTAACTATCAAACTGTAGTTACATGGATTGTTACATAGATCATAGATGGATAGTTACATGGATAGTTACATAGATCATAGATGGATAGTTACATGCATAGTTACATGGATTGTTACATAGATCATAGATGGATAGTTACATAGATGGATAGTTACATGGATAGTTACATAGATCATAGATGGATAGTTAAATAGGCATGTTAAAGTCGTTACACAAGTGTAACATGCATGTAACTACCCCAGTAACTATCAATATGTAGTTACATGGATAGTTACATAGATGGATAGTTACACGCATAGATACATAGATAGTTACAAGGATAGTTACATAAGCAGATACACAAGTGTAGCATGTATGTAACTACCCAGATAACTATCAATCTGTAGTTACATAGATAGTTACATAGATAGTTGCAAGGATAATTACATGCATAGTTACAAGGATAATACATGCATAGTTACATTGATAGTTACATGCATTGATAGTTACATGCATAGATAGTTGCAAAGATAGTTACATGCATAGTTACAAGGATAGTACATGGATAGTTACATGCATAGTTACATTGATAGTTACATTCATAGTTACATGGATTGTTACATAGATGGATAGTTACATGAATAGTTACATAGATCATAGATGGATAGTTACATACATAGTTACATGGATAGTTAGATACATAGTTACATAAATGGATAGTTACATGTATAGTTACATTAATAGTTACATGTCGTTACACAAGTGTAGCATGTATGTAACTATCTATGTAACTATCAAACTGTAGTTACATGGATAGTTACATAGATAATAAGTGAACAGAAAATAACCTTAGTTTGTAGCATATCTTTATTCCAAACTATGAATGCTGGCCTTTATTATTAGCAAAGTCATATGCATATAGCAAATAGACATTAGAATACAGAGTTGGCATTGAGCTTGGAAGAATCAAAGAATAATTAACACATTGAATTTTTATGTTGGTTTCATGGTCTAGGTACTTGAAGCATGCATAGTCTGGATCGTCTTGGGGTCATCTTTGCAAGCCTTTCTTGGTATGCCATGTGAATCTCACTCAAACCAAGTTAACCGCCAAGTTCCCCAACAACTCGAGTACTGCCAAGTTCCCCAATATTTTGGTCTACAAACAATATAACCCAGTTCAACTCAAGAACAGTAGAATTCACAAATACATGCACTGTATATAAATCACAGATATTAAAACTTGAACAATTAATATGGCAGGCACTAAAACTTATGAAGAAGTTGCTGCAAGGGTGTAAAAAGTACAAGAATTTTAGAGTATAGATGTCAACTAAGATGAGGTAATTAATATAGAGAACAAAGTAGACTAACTAAGAACTTGCAGTCAGGAATAACAAAGTTGAACATCAGAGGATACCATAATGTAGAGTTGGTATATAATTTTCATTGACGTTTTGCAAGACCAATGTAAGGCCATAATCAAAAGCAACATTGAAACATGCATATTAAGTGGTTTCCAGTAAAATCACCTTTGTCTTCACCAAAATGACAAACAGATCTAATAACAAAGCATGAACATGCTTTCTAGGTTGTATCAGTACCAGTAGAAAGCAAGAACCTCTTCAATTAATTTTTTTTCTTCTGAAATCAAATCAACACAGCTTGATAACTCAGAAATCAGACACCATCAACTTGGTACACATTAGTGATGTGCGCTCTCGAGAAGTGAGAAAGCCAATAAAAGGCAAACATTGCAGGAAATTGACTTACTAAAATGGTGGGAGACACAAAGGCATTCAACTACTAAATTAGTAACTCACCATTTACAACTTAGCATTTTCAATTTACAATCAGAAGAACTGAAAGTATAGTAGTTGTACCGACTGAGATGGGGTACAGTGCAGGATGGTAATACCCATTGTAGGATGGTAATACCCATTGCAGGACGAAATATAGTCTGTTTCGTCGGCTTTTGTCGGCTAGAAGGGTTTAACCGACGAAACATGTCATAATTCGTCGGCTAAACGTTATAAAAAATTTTTTTAAAAATACTATAGCCGACGAATATCTTACTTGTTTCGTCGGCTATAAGTCCATTCCAGTAAAAAAAAACCTGAAATTTCTAAATTACCATTCCAAGCAACCTGCAAAATACACCAAAACAATTCCATATAACCAACAACAAGCACATAAAACTATATAATTGATCAACTACAGAAAATCTAGATTGTCTAAATCAATAGGCGTAGACAACATAATCCACGGCTGGATTATTAGCGGAAGCCGCGGCGGAGGAGGAGTGAGGAAGGAGCTTGAAGGAGGCTTTGACCTTGACGAGCTTGCCGGAGGCGACGAGCTTCTTCAGGTTGAGAAGCAGAAGCTTCCTAAAGCTCTGAGGCAACTGCTTGCTTCTCCTCCACGAATTTGGTGATGGCGTACTGGCTTGAACCAGTCCTCGGAGAAGGGAGGGTGAACTGGCGGTGCTCGCTTGGCCTTGACTGTCACATCCCGAACCTTAAATTTTTACCTTATTTACTAGCTTGGTTATAATAAGAATTTTTACCGTCTCCGTCATTGAAGTATAGTTTAATTGGTCCCTAGAGGGGTTTGGGGGACTGTTATTTTCGGAGGATTATTCGTCAGAGAAAAATATGACGACGGTAAAAATGGTAAATTTTAGCTAATAAAAGGTAATTTTTATTAGGGTATTATTTTGGGGTGTAAAGTTATAGAGTTGGGTGGGTATAAAGATGTTGGACCGGGTGTAGAGGCCAAATCCTTTTCTCCTTCTCTCTTTTCTCTTCCCCCTTCCCCGAGCCTCTCTCCCAACCTCTCCCACTGCCGGATCCTCCAGCCAGCGCCTGCCGCCGTCTGGCTAGCCACCGGCCGCCGCTCCAGTCCAGTTCGGAGCCCCGCCACCTCTTCTCTCTTCCCGGCCTAGTGTCCCCGCCGGTAACACCACCGATCGGGAGATTTACCACCGGAGACGCTGTCCTTCGCCGGAGCTCCCATTTCCGGCCACCATAACTCGTGATTCTTAACTCATCTTGTAGCTCTCTTCAAAGTTAGTGGTCCCTCAAAATGAAGCGATTTAATTCGGTTTTGTTAAGGAGAGATGTTTAATTGAAGTTCTAGGGATTCTTGGATGTTTTTGTTCGATTGACCTAGTTAGGCTTGTAATTGGGTGTTGTGCTAGTTAAGGAAGTTGTAGAGTAGGTTGAGAGGAAGCTACTGTTCAATTTTAGTAGGATTTGGAGGTCGCCGGAGTCGGCCTCTAGCCGCCGCTACTGTTAAGAGGTTTTTCATGGTTTTAAGTGTGTTATATTAAGGGGAGTTTATTGGTATGAATTATGGAATTTTTGGATGAGTTTTGGATAGGTTTGTGATTTTCCGAAGTTTGGTAATTTTGGCGGATTAATAAGGTAGAATCCGGCCGTTGGATTAAAGTCGTATAATCTGTGGAAGGGTGTAATTAAGGCTGCTGGTTTTAGTTTTGAGGTGTGGACCGTATCGAAGTCAGACAATGATGAGCGTGTGTATGGCTCTCGGTTGATTTTGCCTATTTTGTTTAAATATTAGATTTTTAGTTGAGAAATTAATTATATATTTGTGCCAGGGTTCGAGGAAACCTCACTGGAATGGCGATTTGGATTTCGTCGGGCTTATGCCTAGAGTTGTGAGTGGACGTTTATTTTAAATAATATGCATGCAATGGTTTATGTGGAGCAATTTCTTTTGTTGGAATATGTGACGTCATTTTAATTTGACGAATTTTTATTTCTCTTGGAGAATTACCGAAAATGAGATTTTCGGTGAAAATAAATATGTATTTATGAGGAGAGTATGTATATAAATGCTAGCTAGCCATATGTGTCTGTCCACCTTAATGGCGTAGCATATAGCCGTATCATGGTGTGACGTGAGCATTGGACGTGAGCGTAGTAGAGCCCTATATGAGTGTTTAATTCATATAGGGGGTATGGGCACATATTTATACACCCGTCTGTCCACCTTAATGGCGTAGTGTAGCACCGCATTAAAACGTGACGTGAGCGTTGGACACGAGCGTAGTAGCCCTATATAGACCCATGAATTTATATAGGGAGTAAGGACGTGTGTAAATACATACATATATTATAGAGCCTGAGAGGCTCGATATTTATGAGATAAAAGTTTTATCGCTTGCAGCATGCATTCGATTTCCTTGGAAACTTATTTGGGGAAACATAAATATTTTATTTATTAATTTATTTTTGTCCACTCACTTTAACGTGTTTTCAAATGTTTTCCCTTGAGCTCTTCGTTTTAAAAATGCCCAGTTTACAGGATTGCATAGTTGAGGTTGGGCGTACATGGAGAAGAGGCATAGTCAATAGTATAGCTTCCACTCAGTATATTTCTAGTTCATCTCCTTTCAAATAAAGTTGCTCTGAACTGTGGTTGATAGTTATGAGATTAAATTGTTAGAGTTAGTAAATAAATTGGGAGATGTTGTGTTTTGAGGAGCACGAAGGCTCCAGGAGTTTAAGGTTGGATTTAAATTTTCAGAAGTGTTTGTAGGTATTATTAGGAAGGGTTGTCTATTTTCAAGGGAGGTTACGTCGAATTTTCGGTAAACTTTCCTTGGAGGTGGTCCCCCCAGGATTTACTTCGGATTTCAGGGCAAAATTCGGGGCGGGTCCTGACATTGACAACAACGGTTTCGGCGGCCATGATAATCGGAAAAGCAGTTAGGAATCGAAAAAAGCCGGTCGGGTCGGGTTTAGGCGGTTTTGAATTTTGGAAAGGAGAAAATTGTGTGTTGTGAGATGAGGGAGGTGGGGAATAGGGGTGTTTATATTGAGGTGGACAGTGAGGGCTGATTGGTGGAAACTAGAGTGATGCGGATCGGGGTCTGGGGGTAGGGTTGGATTATGGGGCCGTTGGATTAAATGGTTATCCACGGCTGGGTTTAATTATATACCATATACCTTTAGCTGACGAAATAAAAATTTTGTCGGCTAAATTAATGAAATTCGTCGGCTATAATACTTTTTATTTAATATTTTTAATTAATTTGTTTTATTTTATTTTATTAACTATAGCCGACGATACTTCAATAATGTCATCGGCTATAATACTTTTTATACATTCGGCACATTGTGATTGTGATTGTGATGATCATACTTGAGAAACGAAAATCCGACCATCAGATCTGACCATCATGATAAAATACATGTATGGGAAAAAATTCAACTTGATCCGACAAGTTTAAGGGCTCGATCCGGACGGTCAATCCCGTAAGTCAAACCCCTAAACGCACGGAAAAAGTCATTGGACCGTCTAAATTACGTATTTTGGCCGGACCTTCAACTGAAAATAGTTTCAAATCGATGAGACGCAACAAGTCGTATATTAGGGTATTCGTCGGCTAACCGTTTCCCCCCCCCCCAGATGAGCTGCTGTCCAGATCTGCAAATATAAGGCACTTTAGCTGACGAAATTATATATTTTTTCGGCTAAACTTTTATGTAGACGTCGGCTAAAGTTTACAGACTATAGCCGACGAAACAATTTTGTCGGCTACAGTTGACCATAGCCGACGAAAATTTAAATTAGCTGACGAAAGTTAGCCGACGATCTTTAGCCGACGAAAAAATAATTCGTCGGCCTGGTTTTTTTATTTTCGTCAGCTAAAGCCTTTTTTCTGATAGTGTTTCGTCTTGTCCTAGCTTGCAATGTCCAGCTGCATGCTGAGATAAGTACCCTGCAGTTAGGAGAAAGATCTCTTGAGCGAAATTAAAGGAAATAACATATGACAAGCTATATAACATCAGGAGATTTTTTTTTTTTTTTATCTTTGTGGTGGCCTGTGTTTACTGTAATACCAAATTCTCCAAATGTTTATCTTTAAGGTAAGAGCAAGTCCACCTATGAAGAAAAATTCAACCTGGGTTAGATGCCACCTAGGAATCCAACCCAAGTGAAAAAAAACACCCCTTCCACCCATAAAATGAGCTATCTCATTTTCTAACCCAGGTGAGATTTTGGGGGAGATATCCAACCCAGGTTGGAGGAGATATCCAACCCAGAATGAGATTGGTCCAGTCAGCCACGAGCCCAAAAGGTGGTTTACGTCATGCTTGCATCAGTCACGAGACCACCTGCACCGACTCTCTCTCTCAGTGCGTGAAATGCATGGACCAACAGCAGCCTTTCTTCCCGCGCGTGTCTTCTCCTTTTTGTCGCGACGTGCAAGCTTCTACCCCACCCTGACACACGTCACGCCACCAACGCTGCTCACTTTCATTTTGAATGCACCGGTCAAAAAATCTGAGCCGTTGCTGAAGCAATCTGACGGTTGCAATTAGCTAGCCGTTGGTTTTTTTTTTTTTTTTTTTTGAATCTTACCGTTGAGAAAAAAGTTTATAACGGTAAGAAAAAAAATATTTAAAAAATTTCTATAATCCCCTATAAATACCCATCATAATTTTACACATTCCACACCAATTTCTCTAACACATCAAAATTCCTAGTTTCCAAATTCACCTTCTAGGTTTTACCTTTGTTTCAACCATGGCCGGAGTTGAACAACTTTGCCGAGATGGAGTCCGGAGGAAGACCTCTAATTGTGCAAGTCGTGGAGGTTTATTAGCCAAGATTTGAGAAAGGGTAAAGATCAAAAGAAAGCCGAGCTATGGGATAATGTCCGCAAACACTACTTCAAAAATTTACCGTATGCTACCGATCGAAGTGCATCTGCATTTATAGGGAGGCGGAGAATTTTGAAACCCGAATTGTTTCAATGGCATTGTGCATTACGACAAGCTAAGAATTGGGTAAAGAGTGGTACAAGTCCACTTGATGAGGTATGAATAATTAGTTACTAATTTCGTGTTTACATAATTATTATGATATTTTGATAAATTAGTTACTATTTCATGTATCCCATTAATTGTAGTTTTTAAATTTGTAGTATAAGAAAGCACAAGAGATTTGGAAACGAGGGATGTCCAAAGGGAAATCAGTCAAAACCTAAAAGGTCGATTTCTCGAGTTTTCAAGCATTTCACGACATTCCATCTCCGACCGAGATGAGTGCGGCAACATCAATGGGAGGCAATGAAGGGATGTCTACGCAACCAAGTTGTGATGAATCTCCTATCAACTTAGAAAAAGATGTTGATGAAGTTGCTCCCGACCTGAATGTGCGACCTATAGGAAGAAAGGCTGCAAAGGAAGCACACCAAAAAGGGAAGGCGACCAAAGAAGAATCACCTGTTGCAACTGCTATCGTGACGCTTGCAAACAGCCAAGCATCAATCTTGTCAGCAAGGGAAAAACGAGATGAAGCATACGCAAGGCAATTGCAAGACCAACAACAACGAGAATATATGCGGCTCCAAATGGATATGTGGAATGAGCAATTCAAAATCCAAGAGAGGGAGAGCGTATCATGGAGATGAATCCAAGCATTATGTCGTCAGGGCCTAGGAAAGATTATTGGCTAGCAAAACAAAAGGCGATAGCAGAGACACAAGCAAATTTGTCGGGGTCTTTCCCCGGAGGATATCCCCAACCATCTTTCCTAGAAGGATATCCCCAAACACCTTTCCCTGGTAGATATCTCCAAACACCCTATCCTGGTGGATGTTACCACCACCTTTTCCCGGTTACTATTATCCCCAACCACCTTCCACCGATGAATCTACAAGCCCCATCAATGACAATGATCATTCAAACACCGATTTCTTTTGTAATGAGGATAATAATTCCGATAATTAGATAGTTATTAGGAAATTTCAAATTATTGTAATTTTTTTTTCCTAGGCTTGGCCTGTCAATTAAATGTCATGAAATAAAAAAATTAATTTCATTAAGTCATATTGTTTAGTTACTATTTATTTACAACTAAAATCATTATTCACACTTAAAAATTATTTTTTTAATTCAATAAACAGTCACTGCCATGTGGCAGCAATCTCACATTTTAAACGGGTGGAAACTGCTGCCCAGTCAGAGTGACCCAGGTCACTGTGTTCATTCTAACCCAACGGGTGAACTTGCTCTAAGAGTGTGTGGGTGGAGATTGTTGGTTACGGCTCATGGACCACAATAAAAAAAAAAAAAGGCCAACGCCAATGCTGGTATGCAATGACGTAACTAGCTAGGGGCGAGAGGGTTAAACCCTCTACTACCAGAAGAAAGGCTTTAGCCGACGAAAATTAAAAAACCAGGCCGACGAATCATTTTTTCGTCGGCTAATTTATATTTTCGTCGGCTATGGTAAACTTTATCTGACGAAATTAAAATGTCGTCGGCTAAAGGTCACAGACTATGGCCGACGAAATATTTAAAAGTTTAGCCGATGAAATTAATATGTCGTCGGCTAAAGTGCTTTATATTTGCAGATCTAGACAGCAGCAGCTCATATGGGAAAAAAACGGGAGAAGAAAAAACGGGAGAAAAAGTTTGGGTGTTGTCGAAATCTGTCCATAATTAGTTTGTGGAGCTATATATAGGTACGTATATGTTGATTAATTAAGTTTTATTTGAGTTGATCGATTTTGAGTGTGATTGAGTTGATTGATTTTGAATACGTTGGATGTATATATATATGTGTTGATCGATTTGGTTGATGTTTGAATTGATAATATATATGAATTATTTGTTGTTAATAAATAGTAGATATATATATATATGTTAATTAATTTATAATATTGTGTTGATATGGTATGAAGTTGTTGATGATATATATGAGTTGACACTACTGGAAAAAAGAACTTAGGAGACGGAATTATTTCGTCTCCTAAGTGACAGATTTCGTCTCCTAAGTACTTAGGAGACGGAACGTCCGTCGGCTAAAATCCGTCGTCTAAGTGTTGTGAGGTAGGAACTTAGGCGACGGAACCTGAAATTCCGTCGCGTAAGTGGTTCTTAGGAGACGGAATACTTTCGTCTCCTAAGAACTTAGGTGACGGATTTTATTTTATAATAAAAAAATTATCCACTTAGAAGACGAAATAGTTGAATTCCGTCGCTAAAGGCTGAAAAAGAATTAAAAAAAAAAAAACGTCACCGCCCCCTAGTAAACTTCTACTGCCCCCCAATAAACTTGCAAAAAATAATTCTCTTTCAATTTCAGGGGCACAACACACAACATATACCAAATCTTACCCTAATAAACAACTTTATTGGCCTTTAGTGAAGCCAGTAGAAGTTTACTGCCCCCCAGTAAAGTTCTACTGGGGGTCAGTAATGTTCTACTAGGGGTCAGTAAACTTCAATACAGTATCTCAATTTCAATTTCATGTCAATTATACACAACATATATCAATTATTACCCTAATAAACAAATTCATTGACCCCTAGTTTACCTAGTGGAAGTTTACTGCCCCCCAGTAAAGTTCTACTGGGGGTCAGTAATGTTCTACTAGGGGTCAGTAAACTTCAATACAGTATCTCCATTTCAATTTCATATCAATTATACACAACATATATCAATTATTACCCTAATAAACAAATTCATTGACCCCTAGTAAACCTAGTGGAACTTTACTGCCCCCCAGTAAAGTTCTACTGGGGGTCAGTAATGTTCTACTAGGGGTCAGTAAACTTCAATACAGTATCTCTCTTTCAATTTCATGCCAACAATTTGCCCCAAATACACCACCACCACCAAATCAAAAACAAACTATTAAAAATAATTACTGAAAACAATTAAATACGCATTTTGGAAGCCTAAACGGACTCGGATGGCCTAAAAAACCCATATGTCGTGGCGAAGCGACGAGTTTGGTTCGTTGGGCCGTTCCGCTTCCAGAAAGGTATCATAATGATCAATCAGACACCAAATGTCAAATCTGGACCGGGTTTAGACTTGTTTCGATCGATCTGCTCTTCAATCTCTATCGCCATTTGTTCTACATCACCGGTGGTGGGTCGGCGAAAAGGCGGAGGTGGAGGGTGCGGAGGTGGCCGGGTGATGTTGAAGAGGGTCTTAACGACGTTGAAAGTGGTGGTGTTTGTGGGGACGAAGTCGATGAGTGCGTGGCAGTTAGAGGTGGCGTTGGTGGGGGTGGTGCAGTTGAAGGTGGCAGTGGAGGAAAGAGTGGTGAGAATGGATAGAGAGGCCGGCATGAGAGAGAGAGAGAGAGCTCTTGGAAAAGATGTGTTTCCCAGAGTGAAAATCGCTTAAGTTCTATTAATAAGGTTGGTGAGTGTGTGATTTAAAAGAATTGATATGTTTTGAAAAATTTTGGTTTGAATTTTCATGAAATTTTACGTGAGAAGATGGGCGCTCAAATTTTTAGAACTTAAGCGACGGAATGTTTTATTTCCGTCGTCGACGGAATCCTTGCAAATTTAAGAAATCTCTACGAAATTTTACGCGGGAAGATGGGCGCTCAAATTTTTAGAACTTAAGCGACGGAATGTTCTATTTCCGTCGTCTAAGTGATTCATAATTTTTTGTTTTTTTTTATTTTAGAAAATATTTCGTCGCCTAAGTAAATATTTACGTCTCCTAAGTAATTCATATAAATTTTTTAATTTTTATTTTTTCAAAATGTCGTCGTCTAAGTAAAAATATTCCGTCTCCTAAGTAGTGCTTAAGCGACGGAATGAAATTCTGTCTCCTAAGTCGTTCTTAGGAGACGAAATCAAAATATTTTCGTCTCCTAAGGACAACTTAGGAGACGGAAACTGTTTTGTCTCCTAAGTAGAAATTTCCGTCGCTTAAGTACCACTTAGGAGACGGAATTTTTTAATTCCGTCGCCTAAATGACATTTTCCAGTAGTGTGATGATGATTTTGTGATGATGTTGATATATAATATTGGTATGAGTTGATTGATTTTGAGTACGTTGGATGTATATATATATATATATATATATTATATATATATATGTTGATCGATTTGGTTGATGATTTGATATAATATATATGAAGTTGTTTATAAGTAGTAGATATATATATATATATATGTTAATTAATTTATAATATTGTGTTGATGGTATATATGTCAATGATGATTTTATGATGATGTAGATATATATATATATATATATATCTATATATATATATATATATATATATATTGTTATGTAATTATTAAGTATATATATATATGTGTGTGTGTTAATTAATTGTTATTAATTAGTTGTAGTATGTAGATATATACTAAATGAATTGAGATTTTATATATGGCATGGAATTTCATTAATAATTAGCTAGCGTTATACATATATATTTTGTTGTATTTTCAGGATATGGATAAGAGTTGGATTTCGCTTCCAAAATGGGACAAAAGATATGGTGCAGGAGTTATGAGTTTTATGGAATATGCGCTGGCTAATGCTAACGAGAATACAATTTTCTAAGAGCTTCAGTTTTTATGGGACGTTGGTCATCCCACTTATGACAAGCACATGCACGAGATGTTCCAGATGCATGTCATGGTTGTTAGTACCATCAGTGATTTTCCTGCCCGTGGGATGTTGTCGGGTAACGTTGTTAGGGGATACAAGGCTTGTCCAGAGTGCCTTAGCGATGAGGGGAGCAGCAGTCATTGCAACAAGATATGCAGATTGGGTCACCGTGCTTTCCTTCCATATAATCACGAATGGCGGTTCGATGAGAAAGCATTTGATGGGACCGTAGAACACGGTGTGCCTCCCAAAAGATGGACGGGAGAAGAAATTTTAGCAGTGCTTAATGAGTACGATTTTGGGTAGCTCAGCAATCATCCCAATATTGTGACGGCAATACCTGAAAAACCCGACAGTTACAAATTCTGGACACATAAGATCATATTTTGGGAACTCCATACTGGAGTAAGTTGTTGATCAGGCACTACCTAGATGTGATGCACATAGAAAAGAATGTTTGCGACAGTGTGGTGGGCGCAGTGTTGAACTTGGGAGGGGAAGACGAAAGACAGTCCTAAGGCACGCATTGATCTAAAAAAAAATGCAATTAAGAAGACATCTGTGGTTGAAAGAAGGGAAGAAAAAAATGCCTCAAGCTCCTTACACCGTGAAGCCTGACTAGAAGAACGTAATTTTCAGGTGGATGAGTTGTGTGAAGTATCCTTCAGGCTATGCAGGAAATATAGCCCGGTGTGTGAACTTCCGGGACAATAAGATGTACGGGTTGAAGAGTCATGACTGTCATATCCTGCTACAACGTCTCTTCCCTGTTTTCATTCAACCGTTCCTTCCCCGTCAGGTGGTGGAGCCATTAATAGCGTTGGCAAGATTCTTCCAGAAGTTATGCACACGGGAAGTGAAAAAATCTAACCTCCGGAAAATGCAAGAGGACATCATTTATATCATGTGTAAATTTGAGAGGATATTTCTTCCAAATTTTTTTGACATCATGCCTCACCTGATGATCCATCTTCCCGAGCAATTGTTGCTTACCAGTCCAGTACACTACACTTGGATGTATCTCATGGAAATGTACGTTTTTTACACCTGAATTCCTCAATATATATACATGTTCAATAATCATAACACTTTGCAACTTGATTTATAGACAACTTGGAGACTACAAAGATTATGTGGCTAATAAATCCGCGCCTGAAGGATGTATAGCTGAAGCATATATTGCGCACGAGTGCGTCACTTACATGAAGTTGTATTTAGGAGCGTTGAAGGAAACAGACGAAGCCATGCCGGTAGATGTACCGAAGTTCAATCTTTATGTACATATTTATGTTTATTGCATAATTATCCATATTTACAATGTTGAATGGTTGGTTGCAGATGAACCATATTCAATTTGATGGTCACCCAAATTGGTCGCACGAACTAAGACTTCTAGCGATGAAGCCGATAATGTCAAGAGTTTATCCGATGTGCAAGGTGAATGACGTGCAATTTATATGTGAACAGAGAGACAGCAGACGGAGAACACAGAATTCTGGGGTGATGGTGCATGGTGGGCGAAATGGAGTTGACTATTACGGTGTTCTCCATTCAGTGGTGGAACTCGTTTACAGTGAATGCATGACAGTGCACCTCTTCAAGTGTAGATGGTTTGATACTAGCCCGTAGAGCATGAAGACCGATCAGGACGGAATATTATCGGTGAACACTGCTACAAGTTCTTACGAAGATGACCCGTTCGTTTTTGCCACATCGGTAAAACAAGTGTTTTATCTTAATGACCTTGCTAAGGGTGACGCGTGGAAAATAGTCAACCTTGTGCACCCTCGAAACATTTACCGGGCGGCTACAGTTGGAGAGGCCGAAGACCAGGAAGAAGATGTTGCGTATCAAGTGCCCAACGCAATAGGTATTCCTAACTCCTCTACCGTTCGCCTTAATAATTTTAAAGCGGGTCGTTCGGTGCGAATTCGTGATGAAGAGCCAAGGCTTATTGATGTTGATCCAAATCAAGAAACAGACAAAGACTCTGGCGATGAGGAAAGGCATAGATTACCATAAATTAATTCTGACACCGAAGAAGACTCATCGGATGATTCCGATTACGAGCCTTAGTTTTAATTTAGAGGACGTAATACATTAATTTGTAATAAAAAAGATTGTATTACCTTCATTTATAGTTTACATATGTTGAATTCATATTTATGTTATTTTATATGAATTTGGTGATATATGAACAGGAAATTAGTATGGTTTAAACCTTCTGTTTTTTTAATGTATTTTTTTTACTTAAGCCGACGAAATACACCATAATTCGTCGGCCTAAACCATCTTAGCCGACGAATTATATTATAAGTCGTCGGCTAAAACCATCTTAGCCGACGAATACCCTAATATTTCGTCGGTTTTATTATTTTTTTATTTTTTATTACATACTATAGCCGACGAATTTATTAGGGTATTCGTCGGCTAAACCCTAAAATTTTTCTGTTACATACTATAGCCCTATCTTCGGTGGTTATTTTGCGTAAAATTTTTATACAACTTGTTACGTCTCATCGATTTGAAACTATTTTCAGTTGAAGGTCCGGCCAAAATACGAAATTTAGACGGTCCAACAACCTTTTCCGTGCATTTAGGGGTTTGACTTACGAGATTGACCGTCCGGATCGAGCACTTAACCTTGTCGGATCAAGTTGAATTTTTTCCCATACATGTATTTTGTCATGATGGTCAGATCTGACGGTCGGATTTCTGTTTCTCAAGTTTGATCATCACAATCACAACATGCCTACTAATGTTGTATAACTTGTTTACCAAGTGTTAAGTAAATGTTCCGTTTCAAAAACAAACTATACGTAAAATCTTCAAATGCAAAAAAGTCGTGAAATAAGATATGACCAGAATGGTGAAATACGTCCACGGTTGAAAAATCACAGTATTCCGGTAAAGTTTCGGTGCCGTTAGTTGCGGTCAATGCAATTTTTCATTCTTTCTCCCTATGAGTAGCCCTATCTTCGGTGGTTATGTTGCGTAAAATTTTTATACGACTTGTTGCGTCTCATCGGTTTGAAACTATTTTCAGTTGAAGGTCCGGCCAAAATACGTAATTTAGACAGTCCAATGACCTTTTCCATGCGTTTAGGGGTTTGACTTAACGGATTGACCGTCCGGATCGAGCCCTTAACCTTATCGGATCAAGTTGAATTTTTTCTCATACATGTATTTTATCATGATGGTTAGATCTGACGGTCGGATTTTCGTTTCTCAAGATTGATCATCACAATCACAATCACAGTTTGTCGAATGTATAAAAAATACTATAGTCGACGAATTTCAAAGGTTTAGCCGACGAATTTATTGTTTAGCTGAGGAATTTCATAGGTTTAGCCGACGAATTTCAAAGGTTTAGCCGACGATATTATTATCTTTAGCCGATGAAATAATAATTTCGTCGGCTAAAGTTGTCGGGTATAACTCAGCGCTCGACAGCAGAAAAGCCCTAGCCTCCTCTTCCCATCCTCCACCTCCTCTCCCTCTCTCGGTCTCCGCCTCCGCTCTCTCTCCCTCTCTTGGTCGCCCTCTGCTGCTCGCCTGCTCCGGCCCTCCCTCCTCCTCCTGCTGCTTGCCTGCTCTGACCATCCCTCCTCCTCCTGCTGCTCCGGTCCTCCCACCTCCTCCTGCTGCTCGCCTTCTCCGGTCCTCCCTCCTCCTCCTGCTGCTCCAGCCTCGAGCCCTCCCTCCTCCTCGAGTACATTTCTGTTTCACATTTCATTTTGTGTTTTTTTTTTCCGGTCAATTGTAATGTTGTGGTGTTGTTAGGAAGTGTATATTTGTATTTAGTATTTTGTGTTTGCTTTGATTTTCCAGTCAATTGCAATGTTGTGGTGTTGTTAGGAAGTGTATATTTTTATTTAGGAAGTGTATATTTGTATTTAGAAAGTGTAAATTTGTATTTAGGAAGTGTATATATTTTTTTTTGCTGACTAATTGAATGAGTTTACATTTTTTGATTTTGTGGCCTTGATTTAGCAACCCTCAGACGTCGTTTCAGGGCCTCATGACAGCTAGACATGCAAGCCTTCTACAGACGACGTAGAGGCAGCCGGAGGTGCCCCCTTCATCGAGGCAACAGGGCGTCCCTCATTACTCGAGGCAGTTGTGGCCTCCGACCCAGACAGAGGTGTCTGCACCTCGTATGCCTGAGATACACTGGGCGCCCACTCTAGGTCCTACTTCTTCGGATAGTGGGTCATCTGGAGTACAGATGCCGCCACCTCACCTATTTCTTCCGCGGATGATACCGGCCTTACCTGCAGTCGATGGCTCAGGGATGCCGATTTATCCACTGCCCTCGCCAGTGGCTCCATCAGCGGCGTACCTGTTCGTGCCTTTTGATACGCCTCTTATTTCGCGAGGGTATCATCATCGGTGACAGAATTCGTCGCGTCCGCCGCATCGTCCTCAGGTAATGAAAGATGAATGATTTGTTTTCTTATAATTCTCCGATTTTAATAATCAATTTGGTTTATCATGTGATAGGCACCGTCGGAGCGAACCCGGCAAAAAAGAAGAGAGGCCCCGTCACAGGGAAGGCTCTCGAGAAGATCGTCGGTACCTCATGGAGGATTGTCATCAGTACTGACGGGGATTGCGACATAGTATCAGGCGGGAAGTCGAGGACGTACTCCGGCCGCGTGGGAGCGCTTATTAGGGATAGAATCCCTATGTTGTGGTCAGACTGGGGCGAGGTCCCGCAGGAGGTTAAGGACATGGTCCACAACGCGATGTCGGTGAGTTTACAAAATGCCTCAATAATATTATGTATTACATTGTAGATTTCTCGAAAAACTAAACTAATTAACGGTTAAATGCAGGTGTGGTTTGAGGTTCTCGAGCCCTTGAAGAGCAGTTGGGCGGACGTTGTGCATGGGGGAAGGTACGTTGGGAAGTTAATGAAAAAACAAAATTGTATGTGATATTAATAATATTTCTAATATTTTTGTTGTATCTGTAGGTACAAGGAGTGGAAGAACGAGTTGCAGACCCATTGGACTACGCACGGGAACGCATGTTTTGGTACCCCTGCTGAGTTCTAGTACAGAGAGTATGAGTGGCGTTGGCTTCTGACATCATAATTCAATAACCCTCATAAACAGGTAGTTAAATAAATTAATTAGTTAATTTGTCATTAAGTACGTGCATTTTTAAATATTTTACTAATAGTTTAGTTTTTTCTTTGAAGGCGGTTTCCCGGGCGAACGCTCAGAACCGGCAACACAACACAAGGAAGCATCATGCCGGTTCTAGACTGTTCGCTGTCTTCATAGATGAGGCGGCTAGGGAATATCCAGAGGTCAACCCGTACGTCTATACATACGAGAAGATATATCCTGACGCCCAAGAGGATATTGTAAGTCATCTTACGTTTTTAAATTTTTAATTTTACTTATATATATGTCAAAATGTTAATTAATAATTTTTTTCCTATCCAATTAGGCGAAGGTGAGGGAGGCTAGTGACGAGGTGATGAGTGCTATAGTGAGGGAGACATGGCCGGACACACAGGAGGAAGAGATGTCCGAAGCCATGTCCTAGATCGACACTTCGGATCTGACGGTTGGGGCGAGGATCATGGGCACAGCCTTCCCACTGCGAGCAAACAAGTTCTACTGCCGGGGTCTAGGAAAGAAGGGCGAGGGGGTCCTGAAGACCACTCCAGGATTTCAACGAAAGGCAGCCTCGACCAGCAGCAGGACCACGACCACCAGGACGACTCAGCTGCTACAGTCGAAACTTCAGAGACTACGGGAACAGCAAGCTGCTCATGTTGCCTATAATGCCGCGCAGGCAGCCCATTATGCTGAGGTACATGCCATCCAGCAGGCCCAACAGCGGCAGATGTTCTAGTACATGCAGGACTTTACAGCTGCCCAGCTCCAGGGACTTCCGCCTCCGCCCATGCCTCCACCCATACCGCTACCCCAGCCGCCGCAAGCTCCGCAGCAGCCCCCAGAAATGGATATTAATTTAGACGATCTAGATTTTGTGTAGTTAATGAATTATATAGTTTTATGTGCTTGTTGTTGGTTATATGGAATTGTTTTGGTGTTTTTTGCAGCTTGCTTGGAATGATAATTTAGAAATTTTGGGTTTTTTTTTTTATACTGGAATGGACTTATAGCCGACGAAATACGCCATAATTCGTCGGCTATAGTATTTTTAATTATTTTTTAATAAGGTTTAGCCGACGAATTATGGAATGTTTCGTCGGCTAAACCCTTAAAAGCCGACGAAATACGGTTGTTTCGTATGCTTTAGTTATTTTTTATTTTTTATTACATACTATAGCCGACGAATATATTAAGCGTTTCGTCAGCTAAATCAAAGAGACTAGCCGACGAGTTGTTTCGTCTGCTAACTTCTGAGGGACTAGCCGATGAGTTGTTTCGTCTGCTAAAGTTAAGAGACTAGCTGACGAGTTGTTTCGTCGGCTAAAGTTAAGAGACTAGCCGACGAGTTGATTTGTCGGCTAAAGTCTGAGGGACTAGCCGACGACGTCTTCTGTCGTCGGCTAGCTATGGGAAAATAGCCGACGACGGTCTATAGTTTCGTCGGCTAAAGTCATTGCCGACGACCCTTTCCCGACGAAACTATAAGATCTTAGCTGACGAATTAAGCTAACAGGCCGACGAAAACTTTTCGTCGGCTAAACTGCTTGTCCTGGTAGTGCTCTCAAGTGTTAATTTTTTTTAATTATTTAGCCTTGATGAAGATTGGATGTTAATATAATGAATCATAAACTGACCATTCTTTTTTTAGAAATCTTTAATTAATCATAAATATTTCAACACCAATGAAATGAAATAAAAATTTATACTATTGAAATACTTAATCCAAATGAATACAAATCGTGTCAAGGGTTTCTTACCATACTGATATGTACTTTAATGCTTTAATTTCCATTTACGATTTTTTTTTCTTTACAAATAAGTTAAATGAAAGCAACACATTAATGTTTGTCATGATATAAAATTCCGAAATTTATTTTAGATGATTATTTACTGGTCTTTTCAAGAACAATGTTTATTACAAATTTGTATATAACAAACAGTTGAAATTAAGTTTGTCACTTTTTAAAACAAAATTATATCATTGCTAAAGAGTAGGACTGGGCGCGGTGTGGTGTAGCTCGGTTTAAGACCAAAACCGTAGTGCAGACCGCATTTACACCCACCCTCTGCAGTCCACCAATCTCCAAACTTTTTCTCCCAAGATTTAAACTCCTCTGTCACTAGCCTACCCCTCTCATCAAGGCAAATGGACCCCTCCACAGCTTTTAGTTACCCACAACACCTCAGTCACCCGGTTCCCTCAAATCTTCCCACTACCTCTCTTTATAAGAGACTCACCCCGATTGTGGCACTTGATCACATGACTCCTAAGAAAGCTAAAGGAAATCCAAGGCCTACAGGTTTTACAAGGCTCCCAAGAAATAATTCTCCAGGTGGGAGTGAGCACAACACAAGAGTTTCAAATGATGATGTTACGATTGGGGGTGATCACCTCCAAGGCAGTGGTGGCTGGCCAACAGCCACAAGGCCTCAATGATACACCTTTCTTAGAATTGTCATGGGCTAGGGTGCGCCATGACTAGCCAAGCTCTTACAGAGGTAATTTTTAGATTCCGCATTATCTTTGTTTTTTTATCGGAAACAAGAATGAAGAAGAAAAAAATACAAAAAAGAAGAAGAAAGGAGTGCAAATTTGCTCATGGCATTTTTGTTGACCCAGTGAGAACAGGGGTGGGCTTAGCACTATGGTGGGACGATTGTGTGTCAGTGCAGATTCTCTTCAAATCCATAAATCTTATTGACACAATTGTTACTTTCAAAGCAGATGGTACTAACATTAGAATGTCCTTCGTTTTATGGACCACCAATGAAAGAAAATAAAGCTGCTTTTTGGAACAACATTATGAGTTTGGAGGGTGCTATCGATCTCCCATGGATATGCGTAGGAGACTTCAATGAATTCAATTGGCCACATGAAAAAGGAGGTAACCTAGGGAACCTAGGTAAACGGCGGTTTCTAAGAGACTTCATGCATGGCAATAATCTGATTGACATTCAATTTAAAGGCCAACAGTTTACTTGGAGTAACAATTGGCTAGACGGAGGTTTGATCAAAATTCGACTGGATAGAAGTGTTGTTAATGCTAATTGGCTCGAGAGATGGCCTAACTCAAGTGTTTTTCACTCTCCCATGATTGGTTCAGATCACTGTCCCTTAATCATTAACACTGAGCCATCAAGTGAGAAAGTCCCAAAGCCTTTCAAGTTCGAACCTAGTTGGATTGAAGATCCTGAATGCATTGATATAGTAAATGAGGCATAGTCTGATCAGAATTGTGGCAATTTTACCAATCAATGGGCAACCAACCTCCATCACTGTAGCAATGCTCTTAGGAAATGGAGCAAAAAAATTTCGAACAACAAAAGGAAAATTAACAGCAACATTGAAGAGTTACAGATGATTCAAGCCAACTCCATACCGGAACAACATGATCGTGCAAAAAGCCTAACAAATGAAATAGCCCAGCTTTGGGACAAGGAGGAGAAGTATTGGGCACAAAGATCTCACATAAAGTGGCTAAAAACTAGTGACTCCAACTGAAGATTCTTTCACCTAACCACTGTTCATAGAAGGCAAAGAAATAAAGTGCTCAAGTTAAAGACTAACAACAACATCTGGTTAGAGCAAGAGGGCATTATTAGAGATGAATTTGAAGGTTACTTCAAGGATCTATTTACCGGAACAGGGCCGAGGAACTGGGAGGAGGCTCTTAATGCAATCAATCCCATTGTTTCTGAAGATACAAACAATAGCCTTGCACAACCCATCTCTATTGAAGAAGTCAAGGAAGCAGCCTTTCAAATGGGAGCACATAAAGCTCCAAGACCAGATGGTTTTCATGGTATTTTCTACCACACTTACTAGAGAACAGTAAATGAAATTGTTAATGGAGCTGCTACCGAATATTTCAGAACATGGGAAATCCTAGAAGAGTTAAATCGCACAAATATTGTGTTGATCCCAAAAGTTCCCAACACTGAAGATGTGAGTCAATTTCGCCTTATCTCGCTGTGTAATTACTCGTACAAAATACTCTCAAAGATCCTCGCCAGTAGTCTTAAAACTGCCCTCTCAGAGATCATATCTCCTGAACAAGGAGCCTTTGTCCCTGGCCGGCAAATTCAAGACAATATTCTTGTTGCCCATGAAGCTTTTCACTACTTGAAGTTGAGAAAAACAGGAGATCTCCATGAATTAGCTCTCAAGCTTGACATGAGTAAAGCCTATGATAGGGTGGAGTGGACTTTCTTGAAGCTATCTTGTTGAAATTGGGTTTTGGTATAAGATGGGTTTCTCTAATTATGGGGTGTGTAAGATCAATCACTTTTGTTGTTATTATCAATGGAAAAGCTGGGAAGTATTTTAAGCCTTCAAGAGGATTGAGGCAAGGTGATCCTATATCACCGTACCTCTTTTTGTTTACTTCGGAGGTCTTTTCATCCATGATCAAAGGAGTATTTGTTCAAGAAAGCATTCATAGCATTTACTTAAGCAGGTTTACCCTTCCCCTTTCTCATCTCTTTTTTACGGATGATTCTTTTTTCTTCCTAAGAGCTTCAATTGTGGACTGTGAGGAATTAAGGAGGGTAATAAACCTCTATTGCCATGCTTCTGGGCAGCAAGTAACTTAGAGAAATCAAGCCTTTTCTGCACTCCTAATACCCCTAATCTCCTTATTGATAGCATAAGAGAAATCTTGAAAGTGCCAATAAACACCAACCCAGGGAAATATTTGGGGCTCCCAACTATTTGGGGTCATTCAAAGAAGTCATCCCTCTCTTTCATCAAGGACGGATTAATAGATAAAATCCAAGGCTGGAAGATGGGAACACTATCTACTATAGGAAATGAAGTTTTGATAAAATCAGTGGCTCTGGTTGTTCCTACCTATCCTATGCATTGTTTTAAGTTCCCTGCTACCATGTGTAAAGAGATTGATGCCGCTATTGCTAAATTCTGGTGGGGACAAAAGAAAGAAAAAAGCAAAATTCATTGGAAGAGTTTGGAGTTTTTGGGGCTGCCAAAATCGGAGGGGGGTTTAGGCTTTAGAAACTTGGCTGATTTCAACATTGGGCTTCTAGCGAAATAAGTGTGGAGGCTTCATACTGAACCTAACACTTTTTGGGCCAAGATGATTAAAGGAATCTATTATCCTCATACGGTTGTCCTACAAGTAGGAAAAGGGTCTAGGGCGTCGTGGGCGTGGAGTAGATTTATTGGAAGGTAAAGCTTTGGTCGTAGAGGGTGCAAGATGGCTGGTGGGCAATGGTAATTCTATTGATATATGGAGCGATAAATGGATTTTGAATTCTGAAATGGGTTTCATTTGACCTAATGTGCCTATCCCTCAATCTGCCTCAACAAGAGTCTCCGAGCTAATTGATTGGGACTCTTATAGATGGAATTTGCAACCAGTTTATGGGTTGGTTCCATAATCAGACATGAAAACTATTGAGATGCAGCTGTTCAGTGAGATTGATGTTGATGATAGACTAATCTGGCCTCCCACAAAGAATGGTTCTTACACTGTCAAATCCAGGTATAATCTGCTTCATTCCCTGAATCTAAAACCTACAAGACAGTTGAGCCACTCTTCTCACAGGGCTCACCTAAGTGTATGGTCTGCGATATGGTCTATCCAAACACTTCCCAAAATAAAGCATTTCTTGTGGCAAGTGGTCAATAATGCTATCTCTACCTACCAAAATCTCTACCAAAAGAAAATCATATCATCACCTCTTGTCAAAGGTGTGGGCTAGCTTCGGAAACAATTGAACACACCCTACTGCTATGCCCTATTGCTACATGCACATGGTTTGCCTATTCTCTCAACTATAAGATAAATATGCAAGAGATTACTTCTATTGATAGATGGATTGAAGGAATCTTGAAGCTAGCAAGTCCTCAAAAGAAGCTTCAAGATATTTGTCTTACCAAAATTTCTTTCATCTGTTGGGAATTGTGGAAGTGTCGATGTCGTTCCCTCTACCAAGGTATTATAACCCATCATCTGAAAATTGCATCCCGGGCAGAATGTGCAGCGTTCGAATTCCTGGAAACCATAACACACAAGAATCAAGACGAGTCAAGTATGGTCTCTAACTATGTTCCCATCCCTCTCTCTTCTGCCTCTACCTCCCATTTCCCCACCACCAATGCTATCAATCCCCAGTCCTTTTCGAGTGCAACCATTTCAAACACTTCAACCTCATCTCTGCAAATGCAGTAGATTAAACCCCCCACCTATTAACCATTCTGGAAATTCCCCAAGCTCTTCACACCCTTTCCCTTCTAACCAAACACACATTCACCGCAACCCCACCGCCATTCTTCCTTCACAAGATCATCCAACCACCAATTCTACCCTAGAAAATCCAAATACTACCTGGAAAAAGCCTTCCTTTGGTTCTATCAAAATTAATTTCGACGCAACTTGGACAAGTGACACTAACCTTGCTGGGCTCGGAGTTATTGTGAGAAATCATCACGATTCTCTAATTGACGGATCATCTCAATGTTGCTGTGCAAGTTCAGCAATTGAAGCGGAAGCCCGAGCAGTCGCCGCTCTCTCTCTCGCTAAGAAATACTCCCACCTTCCGACACAAATTGAATCAGATTGCCAAGAATTGGTTAACATCATAAATGGTGTTGATTTAGGAAAAAATTGGAGAATTTCACCCTTGATTGCTCGGTTACATAGAGCTCCTCCTCCTTCCAGACCGATCGATTGGTCTTGGATACCCAGAAAAGCGAACTGCGTAGCTCACAATGTTGCGTCGCTTAGTGTGAGGAAGACTTGCCCAGATGTCTGGATTGACAGACCGCCGTCCTCCCTGGTCCACATCCTTTCGCGCGATGGCTTGCTGTGTCCTCCACCGGAGGGAGCTACTGATCAGAATACGTAGCAGCGTAGGCACCTAGCTTTTCACGTTTTTGGGTTTTTTTTCTTTCTGTTTCTTTATTTCTATTGTGTTTTCCTAGTTTAGGCTTATCTAGTCTCCCATCTCTTTGGGTTTTGTGACTATGAAGGTCTGTATCTGTTGGACCTGTTTTTGAAGGCTTGTTATTTCTACCCTTCTACTTTTCAATGAAGGTTCTTTTGTCCAAAAAAAAAATACTGAAAATTCAGTATCTTGAAGAACAGATGAATCATAGATCAACTTAACATTCCATCAGCAACATACTAATACATACATGATGGAGATTAAGATTGTACATGCCAAACTAAGTAGGCTGAAAACCTTATACTCAGTTATGCAATTAGCTATAACTTAGACCCTTTTAAGTTTTGCCGACTTCTAGGATAAACAACACACACACAAATGACTGTAAAATATAAGCGAACCTCATGATGGGAGTTGAACTAAATTTTCTTCATTTGTAACAGAGGGCTCATCTTGTTGCAAATTTTCTTTAAGATGAGCCCTCATGATGTTCTAATGCTTGTAGTCTTGTTGTTTTTCCTCTCTTTGATTCAATAAAATTTCTTGTTTTGCCAAAAAAAAAAAAGTCTACATGCTACTGCAGTGCTGCTCACTATGACTCGTTCTAGCTTCCCTATTATCTTCAAGACTACAAGCAATAGAACATCCTAGCTTGTGATTCATATTGCTACAAACAGTGTGAAGTGATTCAAATATCATAACAAACATGTCAAATATTAAATCACATCGGGATTGTCTATGGTATTAAGACGCATGGCATATTCTCATTTTACAACTAATTTAACTAAAATTACTAGCTGATTAAACTTGATGGTTACATAGTCGATGAAATTCGTTAACGATTCCCAGAATTTTTGTGTCTACGTACGTATGTCGTATATGACTAAGCTTTGTAAGCTTCAGGCTGTCAAGGAAGGCAGGTTGTTGTTACATAGAACATTGGCTAGCTCTCTCAACGTGCACTTATGGAATTCTTGTAGCAAAACGTGCAACACAAATTAAGCTGAGAGAAGAGACCAAATAAATAATTTATGAAACTTGTCTTGTTCACATCATTTCTCAAAAATGGAAACCCCTAGCATTGTCCCTTTCCTTTGATCGAATTATCTTGAAGAAGATAGATGATGATTCCATGTCCCCATTTGAGGTGGTGTAGCTGGCATATTTGCACGTGAAAATTACACCTCATGCAGTGCTACTGCCTGCTGGGCCTAATTTCTCTTTCACATCAGAATTCACATGCATAGGACCGGGGGACAGAGAAATCGTCTTTTTACCTATTTGCTTGAAGAAAAGTTAGAAAAAACTTGGATGTTTTTATTTTTATCCTCATTTTTATCCCCGTTTTTATGGTGTTAGACTTATTAACTACAAGCAAGAGCCTGTAGAGCAACCGACAAATTTACCGTAGAATAGTATCGAGGACTATTTAGACTGTACCGTCCCAACTTGGCAAGAAGATTAGCAACGAAAGTGGCTTCTTAAAATTTTGATGCTTAGCTAATTAGTAATTACTATGCACCAAATCTGAATCAACTGATCGAGCTTTATTGCTGTGATGGTGGGGATGGAAGCCGTTATGGCGGAGAAGACCGTGGTGAGGTTTGATGATAGGGAGGAGTTGTTTCAGGACTCTTTCTTTTACTTGTGTGGCCGTGTGCTCACTAAGAGACCGGTGAATGTCTCGTTGCTCTCAGCGACGATCTATGTTGTGTGGTGGCTGAAGGAGCGGGTTTTGATCCGCGAGGAGGAGGAGGGGATTCTCGTTTTTCAGTTTTGAGATCTCGAGACGAAACGCCATGTTCTTTTCAGCGGACCTTGGTATTACAACAATATGATGCTCTTATTGGTAGATTATGATGTTGTGCGCCCTCTAACAGAGGTACCGCTGAACTCAATAGAGGTTTGGGTGGCGGTGACTGGGCTTAGGGTGGGAATGCGTAACCCTAAGGTGTTAGCTCGGATCGGAAATCTGCTGGGTTCTTTCCTTAAGCCGGACAAGGCGGCGTTGCAAGCTAAGCTTCCGGTGTAGAGGATACGGATAATGCATGATGTCCGCCGGCGTGTGTTGGAAAGTCGAGAATTCTGGTTCACACCGGAGATCTCGGTGAGTCTCAATTTCCAGTATGAGAAATGTCATGGGATTTTAAGGGTTGTGGTTTCTTCTCCCATGGCGAGGGAGTATGTGACAAGAGTCTGCTTGGTGCGCCGGAGGTTGTGGTAGAGCCGGGAGCTATTGTGGTGACTGGATCTGTGGAAACAGAAGTTCTGACACCGATGGAGGAGGAGCCCACAAAAATGGGGGAGAAGCCGACGTCGGAAGGGACCGTGAGGTCAAAGGCGGCGGGGAAGAAGGTTGACGGCGGCTCGGGGAGTCTCCCGGTAACCCTAATTTGACTTTAGGGTTGACTGACGAAGTTGTTGGGCTTGAGGTTTCTGGGCCTGTGGTGGCTGGGCTATCTAAGCCTCCTTCTTTGGCAGTGACTGAGTTTGGTGGATCGGAACCTGAGAATTTTCCTCTTTCTTTTAGGGAATTGATAAAGGTTCCGGTTGTTGGCCCGGTGACTTATAAGAGGAAGATTGGGCGCAAGCTTGGACGCAAGAACAAGAACAAGGATGTGGTGTTGGATCCGGTGACTTGCAAGAGGAAGATCGGACGTCCGCTTGGAAGAAAGAACAAAAAGCCGCGTTTGGAGAAGCAATCTGAGGAGCCTTCATCTCTCAGTTTTGTTCTTCTGCCTGCACCCCCAAGCCCTAGTCTGAAGGGCAAAGAGGTGCTTTAAATTTTTCGATTTTGTTTTTTCGCAAATAATTGCCTATAAACTATGTTCCCATAGATTATAGGTTTGTTTTTTCTTTTTGTCTTTGTTTTGTTCTAGCGTGATTGCCTAGGGTATATGCTAATTTGTGGTGATATGAGAGCTGAAATGTGTAGTGAGGGTGCTACCTGCACATGAGCCATTTGATCTTATTTTCCCTCTGTACGCAAGACAGTGAATCGATTCATGATGTATCATTTATATGAGAATGAAATTCTTTTAAGATAAAAAAAAATATCTGAATCACCACATACCAAATCTGCTGGCTTGTCAACACATTTGAACTAAATAGAAGATTTGATTTTGATTGAGTGAGCTTTCAAATAAATTAATAAATTAAAAAAAAAAAACCTTCTTTAGGCTATTTTTTTTAATATGTAGAATGCTACGTTCATTTTTAAATGATTTTTTTAAGACAAATAACTTGATTTTATATAACGCATATGCTATAATAGCCATTACATATCAATCCGCTATTATGTACAGACAGACAAGATGAGATGTTGTGAGGGAGGCTCACATCGATACATAGGATATAACTACTCACTCATCAATTCATGTTCACTTCTAGACAATAATAAACAATTAACAAAGGATAGAGAAAATAGAAATTAGACTAAGCTAATATAATTCACTTTTGAATGATAGAAAATGCATAGTTGGTATTTGGTAATAAAGTTTTCTCAAATTGACGATATATTATACCTGCAGATATATGGACACCAATCGATCTAGAATGTAATTATTAACTTAAACTTAGATGCATGCAATTAAATTAAGGAATTCTTGGATCTCATTTTGTTTTATTTTTTAAGATCACTCTTGTTTCATCTTTATCTTCTCACACAAGTTTGAACATAAACTGATGAACGAATTAAGAAGAGAAACCACTAGTGTAAGACTAAGCAGATGAATTTAACTATTATCGACTATTGGAAGAACCTCATCAATCATTACGCATTATTAAAGGAAGGATAACTTTTTCAAAATTTCCCCCCCCCCCCCCCCCCAACCATACCAACCCGCATTTATTTTGTCTCCTAACAAATAATGTACAAGAAATTAAACAGTGTACGAACATTTAAAGTTTCATAACACATGCTAAATTGCTAATTAACCGAAGATAAAAAGCAGAGGGTTTTCACATCCCACGCAAAACACATGGGAGGGAGGGAAGTAGTGCCAAACCATATGGATAGAGCACCGTGTGAAGTCGCTTGTCCATATCTTTTGAGTTGCAGTGTCTTTATTTCCCAGAAAAGACTAGAGCATGCGCGCATATGCCAGTAAAAGCTGAACAAGTGAACCCACGATGATCCACGTATATGCATCTGGAGCCTTCGCTTGGAGATTAGTAAATAACTGCAACATATATACGAATACTGCAGTTATTTGTCTAGCTAGCTGTAGTAGTACTCGAAGACACAATTTCTATAGTATTCATACTTCAAAGCTAAAACCAGTCGTTGTTTTCGCACCCTGCGCGCAGAGAGCCCCTACGTTATTATTATTATTATTAGCATGTTTACTTCTTTGAAATGAAAAAAAGAAAATCATAAATCGAGAAAAGAAATGAATCACAGTATCAATTCTGGATGGTTTATTCTTAAACTCAACTCCTGGTGTGTAATCATTCAGTTCTGTTCCATTCCAAGAAAATAACTAGTATAATTATAATTTTTTTTTTTTCTGAAATTTGTCAGCGCGTGTATGATAGCTCTAGCAAGGTACGTTAATCATCACACTGTCATTTTCTGAAGGTTGTTTCTCATTTTGGGTGAAGCAGGTCATTTGAGTATTTGACAGGGTGACGGTGTTAACACTTTTTTTTTTTGTTATTAACACATTCAGTCTATTTTCTTATCCACATATTTCAATTTTATTTATAAATTTGTCATTTGAATTTGATTTATGATTAGCTCTCATCATAAATGGGATGTGGTAATAACAAAAGAGGTTGTGTTAATAACACCACCCTACTATACACATGCCGATTTATCTTGGAAATCCAGACCGAACAGGTGGCATGATCATGTAGAAACAGATTCCACTCGAAGACTACTATACACAGCCTAAATCTGGCTATAAATAGAGCAAGCATGTTGCAAGAGAAAAACCACCAACAGCAAACACAAGCTATAAGCCATAAGTTACCCTTGTTCTCTCTATCCGATCTTTGCCTTTAAGCCATCATCACCATGCTCGGCCTAGCAAACAATGTGACTACCAAGGTGGCCTCAGTAGTCCACTCTACTCAGCAGACCATTGCTGGGGAGCTTAGCCTGTTTGCCATGTCTGATAAGAAAATCTTGGATGAGATTTACACAACTCATGTCCATGCTGATGAGACTTTTGATGATGATTCTCTCTTCGTCATTGTTGAGAACATCCTTAAGCGTGCAACTCAAACGGTTGACAAAATTGTGCAGGTATAAACCACATTGTATAGTATAATGAAGTCCGGCCTATGCAAAAATGACCATTTTTTGATCTGCTAGTAACTGCCTTTTTCTTTTTTGGTAGTGACTGCTACGTACATTCTTGTGGTTGTTGCAGGGTACCCAAGTGCATGTGGAAGCCATAGAGGAGAAGATCCCCAAACCCAACTTCAGTGTACCGCTGTGCACTCTTAAGGGAATCTCATGCGAGGTCCATTATACCAGCGAATTAAACTCAATAACTTTATAAATTAGTTGTTGTTAATTGATCGTTAATTACATATCCATATTGAAGCATGCATTCTCTAATTTCAGATGCAATGCAAGCCTCCTGGTGAGGAAATCGCCCACAAGACAACACTGGCAATACTGAACAAGCTGTCAAAGTATTCATGGGAAGCAAAGGCATCACTGACCCTAGCAGCTTTTGCTATGGAATTTGGTGAATTCTGGCTCCTCGCAGACCTTCCCGAATCAAACCACCTTGCCAAATCAATTGCTATTCTCAAACGAGTCCCTGTTCTCCTCAAGCCTTCTCAGCTGCAAAAGCGCAGGCAAGCAATACTTGAGCTTAACAATCTGATCAAGGCCACATTGCAAGTGATTGAATGCATCGACCAGTTCGGCAAGCTTTCCGTTTATCCCCCAAAAGATGTCCCTGCTTTGTCGATAGCATTGGAACACACCCCGGTGGATATTTATTGGGCTATCATGACTGTTGTGGCTTGTGCCACTAAGGTCACTTTACTCACTAGTGATGAGTAAGTTCTTCGATCTCCATCGTTTTCCAAAATATATTTCGGATAACTTTACAACGGATATAGGCTGACATGCATTGTTGTTGGAAATACATTGAACTTGTATACCAGTTTATGATATTTATCCTATTTTTGTTCAGGGATAAGGAATTTGATCTATCTCCCTATTCTCAAAAGATTCACTATGTGCTCAACAAGCAAAAGATTCAGCTGATAGTTTGCCACAAACAAATTGGTGGGTTACTTGCATATTTTTGGTTACTCGAGTTTTACATTCTCTATGTTGTACTACTCTTAGAAATGAAATTTAAAGCACTACTGTTCTTGTTTTTTGATGCAGATGAGGCAAAGAATCACAGATATATCATAAATCTGCTTCGAAGACCTACTGAAATTATGGAAGTTTTTAAGGGTTTGATATTTACAAAGGATAATGTCCAGCCACTGATTGATGGTTCCACTAAACAAACGGTATACAAATCTCTTGTGACATCACTTCTACCAAGTGTTACTACTGTACTGAAATTTAATCGTGCCTAATTGGTTTAACAGGTTAACATCGACGTCCTAAGGAGGAAGAATGTGCTACTGTTCATTTCCGGCCTAGACATTACGGATGATGACATTTCGATTCTGAAACCGATCCATGAGCTCACAAAGAAAGAGAATCAGTATAAGATTGTCTGGGTGCCAATTGTGGAGCAATGGACTGATGAACTTAGAAAGAAGTTTGAAATCCTGAAGAACAAGATGCCGTGGTTTACAGTGCAGCACCCTGGACCTATAGCAGGTATCAAGGTCATTAAGGAGGAGTGGAACTTCAAGGGTAAGCCTACATTGGTGGTGATGAACCCACAAGGAAAGGTCGAACACTCTAACGCTCTCCACATGATTCGGGTGTGGGGAGTCAAGGCCTTCCCTTTCACAGAGAAAATAGAAAAAGAGCTTTCACAATCTCATGGAGAAATTCACTCTGTTGTGGAAGGAGTTCACCCATCTGTGCCATCTTGGGTACGTAATTCTCCTCAGCCGATCAAAGTGCATATACAAACTCTCGTGATATTATTTGTTGCCTATATAACCTTTCACCTCCCAGTGCATTAGTACATCAAATTAAAACATGACATTATGATGAACAAGGAGCCTCCATTGTCAATACATTTTCACTACATTCATATATATAAGATTAGTGAAAGAACAATTTCATTGAATAATGGAACAATGAAACATAAGTGATCGAGGACAATTTTTGTGTGAATCATATGATCTGATTAAATAATTTGTCCTCAAACAGCTCAAAGAAAATAGGTACATCTTCTTCTATGGCGGTAAAGACAACGAATGGATTCAGCAATTCACAAAGAAAGCAACTGCCCTTGCCAATGATCCAATGTTCAAGGAAGCAAAGATTTACATAGAGTTGGTATGCGTTGGAAAAAACAGCAAAGGAGAAGATGACCATGGCATTCTAGGCCGCTTCTGGACCAATGTAGAAAGCTTGTTCTTGACCAAAGTGGACAAGCAGGTCGAGTCAGTCAGTCAAGAGATCCAGAAGCTTCTCTCTTACAAGAACGAAAGTGGATGGGCGGTGCTTACCAGAGGATCGACTGTGTTGGTCACAGGTCATGGTGTCTCGGTATTGAAGGTGGTAGAGGACTTTGAGAAATGGAAGGAGCATGTCAAGGAGAAAGGGTTTGAGTTTTGTTTCAAGGCATATTATGGGAGGGTAGTTCAAGCTAGTCGACCCTGCTGCCGTCTTGACATCCCGGGGTCTACCGGAAAGGTGCCGGAGTCAATGAAGTGCCCGGATTGCCACCGTAATATGGAGACTTATATCAGTTACAAGTGCTGCCACATTGATGGTCCTACCGCACATCACTAAGTGTTATCTGTACTATGTCATGCATGCTATCGTCTATCTTTGCTAGAAAAAGTACATGTCATCCCTTCGCCGTGATGGATGGATATGTTGATGTATGCCGAGCTTATATATGTTGTGTTTAGTCCCCTTATGTCTACTATGGTGATGTTGTACGGAAAATGTTGAATAAAAGACCTACTCTTTTTCCGATACAAGAACAAAGAACACGTACTTCAAATTTGTGTTTCGTGAGTAAATGAAGAGTAAAGTCTAATATTTTGCTACGATCACATGATCTGGTATCTCATATTTTTGATTTATTCGAACATGTGAACTCAAATACCTAAAGTATTCAACTGATTTTATTTGCGATGTTAGCTCCTCAGAAACATAAGGTATAAGAGAAACAAGAAACATAAGATATACGATATATAAGAAACAAATATTACCATGAATCTCAACATAATAAGAGTCGATCACTCGAGTCCACCATCACGCCCGTCCCTCTCTTCAATATTAAGAGTAAATTTAAAAGAAAGGTTTGAAATACAAAAAGAAGGGGCCGGGACAAATATATGCCTTCTCCAAACTACCAAATAGAAAAATACAAATGATGGAAAATCTAAATTTCCATCTACATTTAGTTTGGAGGAGTGGTAGAGATCGATACCAGTAGCACGTGCAAACAAAAAGATATTAACATTTGGTATCCTTAAGAATAAAATTAAAAACTTTTCAAAAAAAAAAAGAATAAAATTAAAAATAAATAAATAAATAAAAAACACAGATGCATGGTCGACTTTATATATCTGAATAATTCCTTTGTAATTTGAGTTAAAACATCGTTAAGGTTTCGCAAAATTAACAACGTAGTGACGTACGTAGGTTTGCATGATAATTATATAGGTTTGACAAAATCAACTTGTTGCTGGATATACATCACTAACATCAGTTCAGTAAATATATATGCACAAAATATGGAATTCCCTTATGCTCTTAGAACTACCAATATCGCAGCACATATGCTAACAGCTATGCATGATACCGGCCAATAGGGTATGAATAGCACATATGTTAATTTCTTGGATGCTTTAGCTTTTGACTGTAATCATTCAACTTAGTTAATACATTCCTTGATGTTTTACTCGGAAATAAAAAAAACGGTTAATTTCTTTGTTGAATAGAAATAGATAATTGTATTACTTATCCATGATCATAAGACACGTATATCTAAGGATTAAAATATCGGTATTGGTATATCTATCGGTATTTTTTTTTTTAAAAAAAGATTTCGGATATATCGGGGATATCTAGGAAAAAATATAGGTATTTTGGGAAGAATTTTTTTTTCTGAAATATTTAAATTATTAGATTTACATATAAATATTACAAACATCAATTTCATCTACATCTAGAATGATAAAACGCACGTTAGTCCATAAAAGTACAATAATCAGACTAAGACATATGACTCATATATTACGAATTGTAGTGTTGAATATGATACCCATATATCTCTTTGGAGCAGCCGACTGTTTCCCATATAAGTGAATAGTAAGGATAAATCCAACTAGATAACTGATCATTGACTTATGCGCATTGATTATAGCCATAAATATTATAGTCATATTGATTGTTACATTCTTGAGATTCATTTGAGGTTCCAGTCCCACTACCTAAACTGATAGACTCAAAACTTAGCGCAACTGAAGCAACATCTTGATCATCATTTGCACCTCTAGTCCTCCTCTCATACATGGTATCCTCTTACGCTCCATATATACCTATACTTCTAAAGTCATGATCATGATCTTGGGCATGATCGTAATTTTCTTCAGATGAAAAATTGTTCAATTCTCCCACTGTAGAAGATTGTCCATATTCTTCAGATATACTCGTGATTTTTCTTTATATATGTGAATTTTTTTTTACAGATATTTCTTTAATATATCAAAGATGTATCGTAAATATCCTAAATATTGAAGATGTTTCCTATATATCGAAGATATTTGACGGTATCGGAGATACCGTGGAAAATAAGATATCTACTCTTATAGATATATCGATTCTTCAAAAAAAAGAAGATATCGGAGGATGTATCGTAGAGATTTTAATCCTTGCGTATATCAATCAACGTCTTGCGCTAAAATAACAACTCAAGCTAACAAACTAATTAACGGGCACCCGCATCGCAAATATATAAGGGCCTGAATTATTAAGTCTTCACAATAGAACTGCAAAGACACTTATTTTTATTTTAGTACGATGTTTATTTAATAAAAATAATAATTCTGAGTTTAAACACCTGAATTAAAAAGAAAAAAAATTAAGGGCCGGGTAGTCCTGTTCCCACGCGCATGTGGAGTACTCTAGAAGCCTAATCTCCCAACAATGATGAATGCGAAAAATCTTTCTATCCAAATTAACTTTTAATTATACTTTTGTTCTTTCGATCTCTTTTTGAAAAGAAATCCAACTCCTCTTTCGAATATCCCAAAGATAGTAGACAAATTCATATGGGTATTTTATCTATTGCTAATTATGTTGTACAAACGATCATCAAGTAGTAGATCGAGCTTCTGGCTCCTTCGATCACCACCAAAGACATACTGACATACGGGTTCTAATAGGCTACATCGCACCCCAAGTTTTGAAAAAACAACAATTTCTAGCTAACTTTTAGTTCAAAAAACTAAAATTTAAGTACCAATCCACCTCAAATTTTCAAATTTAGCCCATATGTTATTAAACTTGGTCCGTTTTTAACGTAAATTAGTACGTGTTCATAAGAAAAAAAGTTTTATCCCACCTCAAATTTCCAAATTTTACCCATATGTTATTTATCTTAATTCATTTTTTACATAAATTGATACACTTTTATTAGAAGAAAAAAAATTATAGCCCACCCCATTATAAAATCTTGGGTCCGCCATTGTATTCACCATTTCTTCTGGCTCTGGCTCTTTCTTGTTTGCCTGGCAAAACTGAACTGGAAACCACAATGCCAGAACCTGCACAAAGAATGGTCCTGTATACCTAATCGAAAAAAGAATGGTCCTGTATTTAATTATCGTTAGCAATATTTCCTATCTCCAATAATTCGAGCAAAAAAATTCAACAACCACAAAGAAAGGATATAAACTCTGAGGTTAAGCTGCAACGCTGAGATTATTGGGGGCCTTTTCTGATAAATTGTTGATTTCTTTTGTACGTTAGCAATTTCTTGTTTTTCCTTGAATGAATCTCACATTTCCAATTAATTCCAACTCCATCACAGATCAATTCGCATGCGCAAAAAGCATTTGGTTAATCCTAGCTATCAGTCACGTACATATGATCATGAACAACATAAGGTCCATAACATGATCACATTTATCTGTACTGTACTCTAGGCAGGTGCATGTGATGCATGTTAATTTCATATGAAAGGAAAAGTAGTTAGTGATTGATCCTACTAACTAATGATTGTTTATTGATCTCCCACCAACTATCACGTACAATTTCGAGATGGATCGATCATCGATGTTAATTCTAAAGCTAGCAGCTAGAGGGATGATAGAGATTAATGACTCGAATTTAGAGCCTTTGATCCGCATGCATAGTTGCATATAGAGATGAATATATAATTATATATATACCATCCGTATGAACAAAGCGAATTCTACTCACGAAAGTGTACTTGCACAATTAATTAATGTGTAAGTGTTCAAATCGCCGTATAGTAAGATTGAATGAAGACTAGAGATCCTAAATTTTTTTTTTCAGTTTTATTTTTAATCTGATCAAATCAAATTCCCATAATAAGAATACATAATCTTTGATCTAGTGTTCTCATCTCCTTATTTAGAAACACTTGAGACTATTTTTTTAAGTTTCAATTATGTTAACGGTATTAGTATATATGTATGTATGACCTAATTAAAATACTGCAAATGAATTGCTCCGTTCACTTGCACCTTGATGCGTAGAAGAATTTTCACCATACGAAAACCATTCGACCAACTATTGTTTGGTCAGATGGCATAAGCATGCTTAGATAGAACGATATGCTCTTTATTCAAACTACAACTAGAAACTGAAAAAAAAAAAATCAATGAAAATACGTTCAAATTTAAAAAGTGAACACCTACACTAGAAAGCAATAACATATATAAGCTAAACAAAAATCCTAAGTTTTTATTCAAAAACAAAAAAAAACAAAGATCCTAAGCATGAGCCTTTAATTTGTATATATATAGTTCCTATCCAGAGCGAAGCTTCATTTTGAAATTAAAGTGTGAAGTTCCTTATTTATGCATTAGGTTCACCAATTTGAATGAAACTTGGCAAGAGTGATCTATGCATTAGGTTCTACAAACTGAACAGTAGAGATATGAAAATATGACCGAAAAGTGAGTCAAATAAGGAACTTCACACTTTAATTTTAAAGTGAAGCTTCGCTCTAAATAAGAACTATATATATATATAGCTTCTCAGCTGCGGACGTTCACATTTATTCTTACGGTGCGGATTTCCGCTTTACACTCAATTTTCAATCGAATTTTCACATCTCCACTGTCTAATAATTAGATACTAATGTATAGATCATCTATGCAAAATTTCAGCCAATTTGGTTATCACTAAGGCACTCAAAAGTGCGTTTTTCTGTTATAAACATGAACGGTTCAAGTTCGACAGAATTATGTTCATCTATTGGTTTAATCGAGTTTGAGTGTCTTAATGATAACTAAATTAGCTGAAATTTTACAGAGATGATCTATACATTAATATCTAAAGACTAGACGGTGGAGATGTGAAAATTCGATTGAAAAATGATTGTAAAGTGGAAATCCGTACCTTAAAAATAAATACGGACATCCGCACCTGAGAAAATCTGTATATATATATATATTAAAACAATGCATATTGTTCAATTTAAAATCAATCGAGGTCTCAGGTTAGCAGTGGCGTAACCAGAAATCTCATTTAAAATGGTCAAACTTTATTGATTAAGATACTAAATTCATTTTCAATCACTCTTTAGCAATGTCATAATTTTGCTTAAATAAGTAACACAAATTAATTTCAACTATTTGTTATATAAAAATTCGTAACAAACATTGTTTATGAAAATACGAGTAAATAATCATCTAAAATAAACTTTGAAATGTCATATCATGCACGATTAATATTGAAAAGAATGTGTTGCGTTTTCTTTAGTGTCAATGCATGACATCAAACATTAATGTGTTGTTTCCATTTAGTTTATTTGTAAAAAAAAAAATCGTATAAATGGAAAGTAAAAGTACATATTAGTATGGTAATAAATTCTTAACACGATTTGTATTAATTTAGATTAAGTATTTTAAAAATATAAAATTTTTATTTCATTCTATTGGTGTTGAAGAATATTTATGATTAATTAAGAATTAAGAATGGTCAATTTATGATTCATTCTATTAACATTTAATTTTTATTAAGACTAATTAAGATTTTTTTTAACTTGAAAGGGTTAAATTGAACCCTCTGGTCCCTAGGTAGGTAGATAGCTACGCCGCTGCAGGTTAGCGACGGATATTACAATGAAGAATTATGCGTATATAAGTTCTTTGCGAATATGTAATTATCCACATGGTTCAACTTTTTGACTTGGAGTGACTCAGCCCAAGAATTCTAGTGCCCTAATTACAACCCAACCATATGAAAAACGTGTTGTGCATTGTTGAGGGTTTCACATTTGTTAATTTTATTAATTATCATTCAAACCATCACACCTGTATAATGAACTTAATTAATCCTTGTAGCTTTTTTTCATATCAATGTAAAGTTTGGTCAAACGGAAAGCCCCACAGTTTCTTAATTTTAAAAAGAACGGCCCAGAGCTTGAAAATGAAGCCCTTTCTATCAGATTGTGCAACACGAGGGAACAAACAATCGTCCATCTCCTTTCGACGTGTGCGGATCAAATAGAGCCAACAATCACATCGTTCATTAATTTGCCCTTTTTCAGTGTACCATCTTTCTTTAATCAGATCACTCGATCTGATGTTTTCTTTCTCGTTTCCAGAAAAAAAAAAATAGAAATAAAGTTGTTCTGCTTTGTTCCCCACAATTGATTTTGTATGTCTTATGCATATCAAAGACGGCTCAAATTAAGTTTCTACTTTGTGGTAATTTAAATAAATACGACCTATATCTTAGTTGTAACATGCATGTTGTAGACAACATATCCTGTTACCAAGAAACAAACACAAACACAAATAATGAATATCATTTGTTTTTTTTCATACTCTTTCTGATTTTTATATAGGTCGTTTTAGGTTTTGAATTTTGTTTTAATATATAAGTCGTTTTAGTTTATATTTCTTAATTTATCTCTGCGCCACAATAATGACATGCTGAAGTGAAGAGTAACAATAAGGTAATGAAGCCTTAAATAGAGATTAAATTGTCATTAAAATTATTTTCTAACCTCTGTGTAAACTTCTAAAACGACCAATATAAAAAATCGAAAGAAATATATTTCATTGAAGAAATCAAATCAATCGTGACAAAGATAAGAAGTCATATTTTCTTCACGTGTTGTCTTTATCATCTAGAGAGTTACAACATCATTCTCTGATATCGATCTCTTGGCTTTCACATTCGACAAATTATTGTCCTTTCTTATCTTCAAGATCATGTTTTTGTGGAATCTAATTAATTTCATCTACGACATATGCATATATGATAAACATCTTCGGTGCAGTGTCCCATCAATTGCCTTTAATTAACTTAACTTGTATCATGACTTTGGAGGAACATCATATCAGATTATTTACCAGCATAAAACATCAAATCAAGAACAATGTGAATCACAAGATAAGACTATTTCATCATCTATACTACATGAAAGGATGAATTGTCTGATGATCGATATTATTGGCCAATCCGAAAAGTTGTGGTAAAAAACCATACTACGTACATCTTTATAACTTATCTTAAACTTAAGATATATACTGTATCACTAATTAGTCATAGCGATGCAAAAATAAATTCTAACTGCAAATTAGTCAAATGAATCACTAAAACAACAATATTTATTGACTAAACTTCATTTATTTTTGTGAATCAACCCACAAACAATAGGCTGGTAGGCGTGTCGACCATTTCTTCCGGCGTTGGGCCTCAACTTTCCGGTGTGGCGGTGTTGTGCTACCCTAAGATATTGACGAGCTTATGGTGTGAGTGTGCAATACATATATAGGGAAGGTGGAGCAATACACAAAGGCATGCAGAGTCCATGGCACTCCTAATGTTTGATTATTTATGTCTTTCATCCTTTGGTTAAATTGAGTTGAGCTTGTGTTGATTTGCCTCCTCGATCAGTTCTAATATTTGGCTCCGCTATTGTGACTATATCTAGCTAGGCTGCAGCGCGTTCAACCCAGAATTGTGCCAAGTAACGTATGCAATGTTCTAAAAGGTGCTACGCGGTAGATAGACAGTAATCCACAACCTAGAGCCTGAACCAACATAGGCGGAGATTAGACGATTTGTTTTTCTTATAAATTTTTTAATTAAAAAAATATATTTTATATACTCAAATACTTGAAAATAGTCAAATATGGATAAATTATTCAACATAAATCTTGTGAGACCCATTTATAGAATAAATTTATCCAAAATTTAGCATAACTTCCTTATACACTTCTAATTCTAAACACATCATTCACTCTTATACTCTTATGCTCCCCACAATATCAATCCCACCACAAAAAGAAAACAAATTAAACGGAGAGTTTAGTAGCCTAGACAGGCTAGGCAGTGTTTAGGCGGCCGTCCAATTTCCCACAACCTAGCACAAATACCTAGAAGAAAACAAATACCTATGACGACTTTTTGCAGCCTAGAGCCTAAACAAGACTATGCGGTCCTAGATAGAGCCTTTTAGAAGCCAATGTACGTGTAAACCTAAATACAATGATAGCTTTACCCATGAACTTGAGCTAAACCTAGATTTTCACAAAAGTCCTCGAGCTCTATTTAATTACAGAATAAAGGTCCCAAGTATTATTATTATTATTTTGTATTATTCACGTGCATAAAATAGAAGGCATTTATTCAAAAAAAAAATTTAAATAAATAAAAGGCATTTGCCGGTCCTTTTCCAGAAGTCTCTCAAATCCAAATTCACCAAATGGCAACGTGTTCGTATTGAGCTGGACAACACTTTTAAGGCTACTGTCCTAGCTCAACCTTGCTATAAATAGAGTCCCTCAGCAAACACTGAACTCCAAGAACAACCAGTTCCCTTCAGCAAATCCATAAGCCAGAATTAATCACAGCTCCTTCATTTCCTTCCTTCTGTGTTAACTAAGCCATCTGCTTCACCATGCTAGGCATAGCACAAAATGTGGTGAGCAAGGTGACCTCAACTGTCACCAACATTGAGGGTGAGCTCGGCTTGTTCACCATGTCTGACCACAAAATCTTGGAGCTCATTTACACCAGCCATGTCCATGAGGACGACTCCTTTGACGTCGATTCTCTTTTCTTAATCACCGAAAACATCATCAAGCGTTCTACCCAGATCGTCGATAACATCGTGCAGGTATACATAGTGTGCTGTGCTAGTCCATTATGCAGTGTTTTTCAATGTGTGATTTTGTATGGACTTGTTGTGATTCTATCTGTTTAGAAGTTTCTGTAGAAAGCATCTTGGAACAGTAGTGCTTCTGCTGGTAGCGCTTTTGGGATGAGGTTTTTCACCACAAATATGAGTGCATGCAATAAACGGAAAAGGCTTTACTTTAACGTACAATTATTGTTTTTGTTTTTGCTTTTTTTTTTTTTTCTGGTTAATTGGAAACAAGATGAGATGAGGAGAATCGGAACTTTAATTTACTTTTGCTGCAAATAAACAGACTAGAGAGAACGACTAAGTCGTTTTCAGTAACGATCGAAGCAGGCATCGTATAGGGTCACCAACACCACGCATTCATGTATTTGACAAAAGACATCAATTTCATGGACAAGAACAAAAAAAATTCATTAAAGATAATTGAAAAAAGAAGAAGAAGTTGTTCTTTACCATGCATGAGTCCTGGACCAAGAAAATGAACTATACAATCTTTGTCACCAATTAGATATCCATTTTGAACTTAAAATATATAGTTGATTTGTAGTAATTTTAAGTTTCTAAATTATGTTACTGTGCAAAGTTAATTATACTCAGAAAGTTCATAGGATTTTTAGCATGGTTATATTGAAAATTGATAACCCTTGGTAATGTATGGGAAATATATATATGTTATTTGTTACAGTTAACTTGATATGTGTGTGTCTATATATATATATATATATCAGGACCCTTTTAATGAGATATTCCTATTTTTTGTCATTTTAGAGATAAACCATAGCATTAGATTTTTTTTTTAATGGGTTTGGATGACTAAGATTAAAACAAAAAACTTAACACTTATGTTAAACCTACACCGTTCAAGATCATTAAAAACAAATCAAATATTTGGATGACTTAATAACGGTCACTAAATTTTCTAAAAATTGTATAAGTGATCTACTTATATACACCTATAAACTGAATGGTAGAGATGTAATTTAGTAATCGGGAAGTTTGCCAAATACCCTATCCCTAGAATTAAAGAAAAAAAAATAGATCCCTCATTAGAAAGACCCTTTATATATATATATATATATATATAATTGATCTTGAATATTATTAGAACACTAGCTAGATTCCAGTTATTAAGTACTTGTGACTTGTTGGCTTTGTTGCAGGGAACCCAGGTTCATGTTGAAACCATAGATGAGATGCCCCCAAAAGCCAGCTTCAGCTCCCCATTGTGTACCCTCAAATCAATTGGTTGTGAGGTGACTAATTATTAATTACACTGAAAATTTTCCTATTTTAGGATTTTTTTTCTTTCTGAGTTACCTAAATTAACAACCTTTGTACGTGTATGAAATTTCAGCTATCTTGCAAGGCTCCAGGTGACGAGATTGCCCACAAATCAACACTTTCAATACTCAACAAGCTATCGACCTATTCCTGGGAAGCCAAGGCAGTCTTGGCCTTAGCTGCCTTTGCTTTGGAATATGGTGAGTTCTGGCTCCTTGCCCAAATCCACCAATCTGACCCGCTTGCGAAGTCTGTGGCAATCCTTAAGCGAGTGCCCGTCCTTCTCAAGCCCGCTGACCTCCAGAAACGGCGCCAGGCAGTGGTTGAGCTTAACACTCTGATCAAGACCACATTGCAAGTGATCGAGTGCATATTTGAGCTGGAGAAGCTTTCTACTTATGATCCAAAGGATGTGCCTGCATTGGCCATTGCAATGGACCATATCCCAGTTGATATCTACTGGTCTATCATAACCATTGTTGCTTGTGCTACTAAAGTCACACTTCTCACCAGTGATGAGTAAGCTTTCGTGTCAACACCATTTGATGATCTCTATAGTTGACGTGATTAGAGATAGTGAAGAACATTTATTTATTTATCTAATCTGAATTTGATGTAGGGACAAACCACACGATTTATCCCAATATTCTCAAAAGATCCATTACATCCTAAACAAGCTTAAGATCCAGCTGATAATCTGCAAAAAACAAATAGGTGGGTACTTTTTTTTCTTAATCAATTTGTATTAGTTGTGTATCTTGTACTACAAGAAACGCTGAAGAATTAGTATTGAAAACAGAGGAGGCAGAGACCTATAGGAAGCTGAGGAAACTTTTTCAGACCCCTACCGAAGTTATGGAGGTGTTCAAGGCCCTGATTTTCACCAAGGATACAGTGCAGCCAATCATTGATGGTTCGACTAACAAAACGGTCTGTTCGATCCCCTATCAAATACCGTATTGTGGAATAAAATTTATAACATAGTTTATCCATAGTTTTAAACTTGCATTGTACTAATCTATGTAATTGGTTATCCAAATTCCAAACAGGTTACCATTGATGTGCTGAGGAGGAAGTATGTGTTGTTGTTCATTTCAAGCCTTGACATTTCGGATGATGACACTGCAATTCTCAAACCAGTTTATGAGGGAATAAAGAGAGAAGATAAGTACAAGATTGTGTGGATTCCCATTGTGGAGCAATGGACTGATGAGCTACGAAAGAAGTTCGAGATCTTGAGGACTAAGATGCCATGGTACACAGTGCAATATTTTTCACCAGTTGCAGGGATCAGGTTTATCAAGGAAGAGTGGCACTTCAAGGGTAAACCTGCAGTGGTGGTAATGAATCCACAAGGCAAAGTAGAAAACACCAATGCTCTCCACTTGATTCGGATTTATGGAATGAAGGCATTTCCTTTCCATGAGGGCATAGAAGACACTTTTACTAATGACAGAGAGTGGATCACACCCATTGTGAATGATATTCACCCAACCATTCAGACCTGGGTAAGTAAACTCATATTCACAATACAATACATACCATTTGACATGTTATGGTTTAATTTGTAACATTTTGACTCCTCAACAGATCAAGGAGGAGAAGTACATTTTCTTCTATGGAGGCAAGGACAATGAATGGATCCAGCAATTCACAAAGAAAGCAACTGCCATTGCAAATGATCCTTTTATCAAGGAACTCAAGATCAACATTGAGATATTTTGTGTTGGTAAGAGCGCAAAAGGAGGTGAAGACCTTGGGATTCTCGGACGTTTCTGGAACGGCATTGAGAGCTTGTTCTTCACCAATGTTAACAAGCAAACGGACACTGTCACCAAAGAAGTCCAGAAGCTACTTTCTTACAAAAATGAGAGTGGATGGGCCGTGCTTAGCAAAGGGTCTACTGTGGTGGTCAGTGGTCACGGCTTCACAATCTTGAAGGTGCTCGAGGACTTTGAGAGATGGAAGGAGCTTATCAAGGAAAAGGGCTTTGAGGTCTCATTCAAATCGTACCACGATAAGGTGATTCAGACCATGAAGCACTGTGTCCGCCTTGACATTCCAAGTGTTGCAGGAAAGGTTCCGGAGACAATGAAGTGTCCCGAGTGTCCTCGCACCATGGAGACCTACGTGAGCTACAAGTGTTGCCACACTGATGGTCCTATTAACGCGCATCATTAGATCTATGGTTTGCTTTTGAGAGACTAAGAGGGTGTCTAATGCCACTAGCTGGTACGAGGGATAAGTGTTATGCTTTGTTTTGTTTGTCCAGTGTCATCGTTTGTTCAATAATAATAATGGGCATTATCATATCATTACGTTGGTAATGTGTTGCCCGCCTATGTGAGTCTGATTTGTGTGTTTTCGTACTAGAGTACTAAAATCTTATGTTCATGTTGTTTTGGTCACGATCCTCAGCAGGGAGTAGAGAGGTAACTAGTGCTACCAAAAGAAACTAGGGTTGCAGGGCGTGCCACCGCGCGGGCGCGGGATGTGAACTGCGTGCGTTCTTAACTTCTAACTAGGCGAAAGGGAGCTCCGGTGTCACCTCGCGGACAAGAAATTACGAGCAAAACCTCTTAGTCACCTGTGAATCGATACTCACTGTTAGAGCGAGCAAAACAACAATTAGAAAAGAAGGGCGAGTCCTGACGGGCTTTGAGAACTAAGGTGAGGTGCACTTAGAACTTTAGGGTTTCGAGGATACTCGAGAGTTTGTAAGTAATTTTTGTATGATTTGATTGTGTGTTTGATTTATTGTAGAGAGTAAACCAGATCCTCAAACTCTCTTATATAGAGCTATTTAGGACCACAAGTATTGGCCCAAAGCATGTCAAAGACTTGTAAAAGTCTTCAACGATAAATGTGGTGTAGGCGATGTAAATCACTTCATGGTCGTCGCTTTGTTCTAAACAGTAGAGTTCGCCTAAAACACTTCTTGGACGTATGCTCCTTCTAATCACTGTATGAGTGCCTTTGAATACTAAAAGTCTGGACGTGCATGAGAAGTCTGGACGCGCATGCAAAATAGATAGATACAACTAGCATGTTTATCTCCTTAATCAAACAAAACTAAAAGTAATCGTATGCTTCACGTCTCTGTTTCAAACATGATTGCACTCCCGTCCAAATCCATCTTAATCATACATCTCCTTAATCATATAGAAGTAGGAATGATCATATGCTTCTCTTCCATGCATGCTCACGTACCGGCTCGATCATGCAATTAAACACCGTTCCTTTCTTTATTCAAGAGGACGACGGGATGCTGGCGAGATTCCTTTGAGATGCCATCGAAATGCTTATGTGATTAAAGGACCACAAGCCATGCACGTGCTCTTGTATATACAAGTTGGGGTGCGATGCTAAGTCGAGGCGAGGTGTTCCCCCCCAACAATTAAACTCCTCTTGTACGCAAAATCTGTTATGCGGAGTCCGTTCGTACGCGGACTGTCCAGCTCGCATGACCTCCTTGAGCTCGGTAAGAGAAATTCGAAGTTGAAATTCTAGGGCTTTTATGATGTTTTCGTTCGATTGACCTAGTTAGGCTTGAAATTGGACTTAGTGATAGTTATGAAAGTTGTTTGGAATGATGAGAGGAAGCTGCTGTTAAAATTTGGTAGAATTTGGACGTCGCCGGAGCTGGTCGCCGGCCGCCGCCAGCGCCGCCATTGGAAAAATTGTTTTTGGTGGAGATTTTTATGAGGAGTTTAATGGATTGAGTTTTAGAATTTTCGGACGAGTTTTGAATAGGTTTGTGAATTTCTGAAGTTTGGTATTTAAGCGTTAAAATAATGTAAAATCCGACCGTAGGATTTAAATCAATTTTTAGGAAAAGTTGTTTATACGACTGCCGACTATGATATAAAAGTTTGGATCGTTCCGATTTAGGAATATCGAACTTAGGCAATGATGAGCGTAATTATGGCTCTCGATTAATTTTGCCTATTTTATAAATACTGGAATTCAGTTGGTAAATTAATTATATATTGGAACAGAACGGACGTGAGAGGCCCGAGCAGAAGAAGCCTCGGAGCGTCATCAGGCTTAGGCCTAATTTGTGAGTGGACCTTTGTTTAAATAAAAGCATGCGATGAATGATTTTTAATCATTTGTTTATTCTGATGAGATTTATTGATTTCTCGCCTATTTGATAATTTTTTCTCCTTTGGAGAGATCCCGAAAATAAGATTTTCGGTGGATATATATGTTTTGGATTTTATGAGAATAGTATGTATATAAATGCTAGCTAGCCATACGTGCTTGGTCCGTCATAATGAGGTAAATACCATTATGGCGTGTCGTGCGTGTTAGACACAAGCGTCATAGCCCTATATGAAAACTTCTTTCTTTTTCAGTTTATTTAGGTTTTCATATAGGGAGTCCACACGTATATGTACACCGTCCCTTTTCGGTCATAATGAGGAAAAATACCATTATGGCGCAACGTGAGCGTTAGACGCCAGCGTTGTAGCCTTGTATGAATTTCTATTTTTCTGAATTGTTTCTAGGATTCATACAAGGAGTCTGACGAGTGTAGATACATACGAATATATGAGTATATATGGTTTAGCCTGAGAGGCTCCATTTTATTTGAGTTTGTGACTAGCCAGTGCTAGTCGTAAAATTGCTAGTTTATGAGTTGAACACTTTTAAGTTGCCGCATGCAGTATATTTTTCTATGAAATTAAAATGGGAATGCATAAATAGTTTATTATTAAATTATTTTTGTCCACTCACTCTAATATTATTAAATGTCTTCCCCTGGGCCCTTTGTTTTAAAATGCTCAGTCTGCAGAGTTCGGATTGGATCTAGTAGGAGACGAGGCATAGTCACCCGTATTTCCACCACCTTTCACCAGTAGGTTACCTGTTTAGCCTACTTGTCTTTTTCTTGCTTCCGCTAGTGTCTAGTAGCTCTGAATACTTGAGTTTAATGTATATTTTTGGTTGTGGGTGAAGGCTTGTTTATATTTTAGAATATTTGACGGATGATGTATATTATCTTAGATGATGTTTATTATCCTGTTGGTGATGATTGTTTTTTTGAGAAGCACGAAGGCTCCAGAAGTTAAGGTTGGATTTGGAACCTTTAGAAGTATTTGCAGGTTTTTATTGGAAGGGTTGTCCATTTTCAAGGGAGGTTGTACCGAATTTTGCGGTAAATCTTTCTTGGAGGTGGTCCCCGCACGATTTACTCCGGTTTAGGGTGAAATTCGGGGCATGTCGTGTCAAATGTGGACCATGAATTTAACTAATATTCACTTAGACAATTATTGTCTAGTAAAATATTAATTCTAGGTGTAAACATTGCCCCCAGCCTCGAAGTCATGAATGTCAAAAATGACTGAAGATGTTTATGTTCATGCTGCCCCAAAACCACTGGAATTGGCTCGGTTCATACAAAAAAGACCGAGTAACAAGCCTGTGAATAGGCTCTAAAACTCAAGTACCCAACATCAAAGCAATGCAGCGAAACCATCGTACGATTCAGCTAGTACCATATTAAACTGATGATCATGAACTTAACATAGTTAGGTACCTTGAACTTGAACTTAACGAATAATGTCATGGGCTTCGCCTGCTCCACTTAGAGAACATAGTACCATGCATGCACCTCGACTAGATAATATCTTCGAAGAGATGTAGCTCGAATGAATGTGTCTTGAACATATGTATCTCGAGTGGATATATTTGGAAAGGAATCGTCTGACCTCGAAGGGATGTACCTCGAAGGGATGCACCTTGAGTAGACGTTTGCTTTGAATAGATTCAAAATTGCCCTTCGCTTGAGCTCTTGGCGATGGCGAGCCATCTTTGTGACATTCAAATCAAGGAGTGACTTCGCTGCCCCCAGTGCGAACCAATGAGAGTCAAACAAAAGGACCATGTCGGCGAACGGCCGCATAATCTTGAAATTTTTATTTTTTTAGAGGTCACAGGTGTTGGCCTAAATAATGACCAAGACACCTCAAGAAGGGTCTAAAGTCTGAAATATTTGGACCACATCTCTATCCCATATGTGCCCCTAGTTTTGATGTCCGTTCGACGATACTTTGGAAGAATGAAGGACATCAAAACTTTAGTATGCCCCCTAGTGAAGGAGTTGTAGTACCATGCATCATTGAAGTTAGCAAACACCGAAAAAAGTCATGGACCGGCCTTGAGTAGATCCTGATGCATGAATAAAGGTACACACAACTTGTATGGATGCCCCCCAGTAAAGGAAAACATGCTGCAAGGTCATGAAAACACATTAAAAAAGCACATTGCAAATTCGCGCGTATCTTGACCTGTCTGCATTCAAACTGTCATAACTCTCTCCAGGAATGTCAGAATGACGAACCGTAATATCCTCTGGAAAATAGACATCTAAAGCTTTTTGCTGATATAAGGCTCGTCTACTGGTTCTTCCTGGATCATTCTAGTTTAATTGGCAAAGTTGACAGTCCTGCATTGCAATCTATTGGAATTTCTTATCTGACTTGACTTCACTGGCAGCAATTCAAGACATATGAAATGCCTTTTGTATTATCTCCAAGCCTCAGGGATAGGCCTCCAAGTAAAGTTTAAGCCTTTGTAGGCAAAAACGTTGTCTTGCATTTTAGCAAAACTATGAATCTCTTTTTGTGTTTTTTGCTATTTGATTTTTTTTTTTATACTTTTCTTTTTTCAATGCGAGAAAGAAAGAAAATGAAAGAAAACAGAAGTAAAAACTGAAGTAAAAACTAGAAGCAAGAAAAGAAGGGATCATAGCATGGTTAGTTACCCTTCGTAAGGCCACGAGGGTGGCCACCGATGCTTCACTACCCCAAGTCTCGACGTCGTCATGTTTCCAGCATGACCTTGGCTGTTGAGAATTTCCAAATGTTGAGTAGAGCTGTTTTGCGTCAACAACTTGAAATTTGGGCAAGGTAGGTCGTAAGGCACGTCTCGTTGCCCCCCATGTATCCTTGTTGTTTGACCAATCATGATCTTCAATTGCATCCTTATGGGCAAAGTGGTGGAAAGATCTGCCTTGTTACCGACTATCATGAAACACCGTCAGTTTTTGAGATAGGATGATTATCCATAATCTCAACGGCCTCGCCCTCAAGTTCTTTGTCATTGATTGACAAAGTAGTTTCTTCTTCTTGGACGTAGGTTCGTCCAAAGAAAGTCTTCGCCATTAGATTGGCTGCTAGGCAATTCAATCTATTCGGCAAGGACATGCTCGGTGAGGGTGTTGACTTTCGAGTTGAGGGAGTCGAACTCTTCCTTCAATTGGCGGATTGCCTGGTCGGTATGAGCCTTTAGGCTTTTAACCATAGCCGCTATTTGGTCCTCAGCGAGAGTGCTGGGGCCAGAGTTGCTGGTGGGTGTTGGTCCTACCATCGTAGGTTCGCTGAAATCTGGGTTACCGAACCGAGTTAATACTTGATCATTCGTGAGCGAGCGACATGCCGCGCTGTTGTGAGATTGGTAACGTGGTGACTTGTGTTTGAGACAAGAAATCGAGGGTTTCCCATACGGGGATCCGCCTGATTTCCCAATGATGACAAGAGTGTTATACTCCCGGTCCCACTGGGCGTGCCAATGTTTTGGTCACGATCCTCAGTAAGGAGTAGAGAGGTAACTAGTGCTACCAAAAGAAACTAGGGTTGTAGGGCGTGCCACCGCGCGGACGCGGATGTGAACTGCGCGCGTTCTTGACTTCTAACCAGGTGAAAGGGAGCTCCGGTGTCACCTCGCGGACGAGGAATTACGAGCAAAAGCTCTTAGTCACCTGTGAATCGATACTCACTGTTAGAGCGAGCAGAGCAACAATTAGAAAAGAAGGACGAGTCCGGACGAGCTCTGAGAACTAAGGCGAGGTGCACTTAGAACTTTAGGGTTTCGAGGATGATCGAGAGTTTGTAAGTAGTTTTTGTATGATTTGATTGTGTGTTTGATTTGTTGTAGAGAGTAAACCAGATCCTCGAACTCTCTTATATAGAGCTATTTAGAGCCACAGGTATTGGCCCAAAGCATGTCAAAGACTTGTAGAAGTCTTCAACGATAAATGTGGTGTAGGCGATGTAAATCACTTCGTGGTCGTCGCTTTGTTCTAAACAGTAGAGTTCGCCTAAAACACTTCTGTATGAGTGCCTTTGAATACTAGAAGTCTGGACATGCATGCAAAATAGATAGATACAACTAGCATGTTTATCTCCTTAATCAACAAAAACTAAAAGTAATCGTATGCTTCACGTCTCTGTTTCAAACATGATTGCTTTCCTGTCAAATCCATCTTAATCATACATCTCCTTAATCATATAGAAGTAGGAATGATCATCTGCTTCTCTTCCATGCATGCTCACGTACCGTCTCGATCATGCAATTAAACACCGCTCCTTTCTTTATTCAAGGGGACGGCGGGATGCTGGCGAGATTCCTTTGAGATGCCATCGAAATGCTTATGTGATTAAAGGACCACAAGCCATGCACGTGCTCTTGTATAACAAGTTGGGGTGCGATGCTAAGTCGAGGCGAGTGTTCCCCCAGCAATTAAACTCCTCTTGTACGCAAAGTCCGTTATGCGGAGTCCGTTTGTACGCGGACTATCCAGCTCGCATGACCTCCTGGCAGGCCATCACTTGACCCGGAATAATGTGGACCATGAATTTAACTAATATTCACTTAGATAATTATTGTCTAGTAAAATATTAATTCTGGGTGTAAACACATGTTATCTTATTTATGTTATGCTATGCTTCAACATAAGTTCTCTGTATCTTTTCGTGCCCTCTGGCTTGAAGATTTTCATACTGATGTGGCTACCTTGATCTTTTTCTCCTTTTGGTTGAGAAAATCTAAATAAAAAGATGCCAAACTTCCTCATCATTCATGGCAGCTTCCTCCCTTCTTTTGCCAAACTTTCCGCTCTTGGCTAGGCATATTTTAGATTTGGCACTCCCTCTTATTGATGAGTCAGATATGCTTATTTGGGAGCCCTACCTCCGGTAAGTTAACTTTTTCTGTTGGGTATGAATTTCTGAGGCACCACAACACTGTCAAAGATTGGGCTTGTAATGTATGGCGATCTTTCATCCCACCTCGTTACTCTTTTTTAGTCTGGAGAATTCTTTTTGATCGGCTTCTAACTGATGATAGAGTGAAAATTAGCGGAATTCCTATTGTGACTATATGTCAACTATGTTTTGCCCTAGTGAGGCATCATTGCATTTATTTTTACAATGCCCTTTTTCCTAACAGGTCTGAAGATGGTTAGCTGCTCAATTTGGCATTTCTTTATCTTCTTTCGACTCCCTGATAGAATTTTGGAAGAGCTACTAAGTGCGTAATAAGCTTAGATTTGAGGACATAAGTCATTCACTCATGCGAATTTTCTCCTCTCTCAAGGCTTGGCTTGGCTTTGCTGCTCCTCACATTTCGAGTCATTCGAATGGTAAGGTTGACTCTCAGTTGTTGGTTGGGTTGGGTATTCAACATATTCATAAAATCAAGCAGTGCCTCGGCTAGTTCTCTGGCACCCTCCTTTTTTTCCTTGGATTAAGTTGAATACCGATGGCCTTGCAAAGGGTAACCCAGGACCTGCAGCTTGTGGTGGGGTTTTCTGCGACACCCATGGTCATTACATTGGTGGTTACTGTAAAGGTTTAGGTCACAATTCGGCTTTCTACTCGGAGCTTATGGGTGTGATCATTGGGTTGAATATGCTTTTCAATTTGGTTGGCAATGCCTCTGGCTGGAAAGCGATGCGACTAGTGTGATTACATGTATTAACTCTTCTTCTTTTGTTCCTCCTTGGCTGCTTCGAATTGCCTGGCTCACCTGTTTAGGAAGTATTCGTTCGATGATCTTTCGTTGCTCTCATATTTTTCAGGAAGGAAATACAGTGGCTGATAGAATGGCAAACATGGGTCTACTCTCCCCTTCCCTAATATGGCATGCTTCTCCTCCATCTAATCTATCTTCTTACCTTCGTATGGATGATTTGGATTTCCTTATTTACGATATGCTTAACTTTCCCATCATGAGTTGGTGTTCTTTTAGCCTTTTCTTAGATGTAGGGGTAAGGTTTATGTCCCCCCCCTCTGTTTTGGATGTAATTTTTTTTTTATTATAATAAATAATAAGGGGACGGGCGGGGGCTCCCAGAGTGTGGCAGACCCTTCTCCTTTGGGATTAAGGGTGAGACTTGTTCCTTACATTGTCTGCTTCCGAGGGACTAATATTGCCTAATCCTTTATTATTTAAAAAAAAAAAAGAATGTTGGAAGAGCTACTGTTGAAAGTCTTTCTCCTCGCAGCTTTTTAATTTGTGGCTAGCAGCTGCCATGATTACTTTCATGGCTCACTACAGGAAATATACACTTAGCCGACGAAATTTTATTAATTCCGTCGGTTAAGACACACTTCACCGACGGAAACAAAAACCGTCGTATAGGACACCACATATCCTCGCCTAAGATTTCATAGGCGACGGAAAATAATTGTCGACAACTTCCGTCGACTAAGATAATCCTACTCGACGAAATATTATTCGTCGTCCTATTTCCGTCGGGTTAGTAAATCCTAGACGACGGATATCTTCCGTCGGTACGGTTTCGTCGCCTTAGATCTTTCTAGTCGACGGAAATTGACTGTCGACATAGTCCATCGTCGAAGATTGTCTAGGGCGACGAATAATATTCCGTCGGTAGAACTTGACTTAGACGACGAATAATTTTCCGTCGCTTAAACTTTTCTTGGGCGACGAATTCCGTTCCGTCGACTAAGAACATCTTGGGCGACGAATAACTATTTCTTAGCCGACGAACGTTTCCGTCGCCTAAGAATTTGAATTATTGCCTGACACAAAGCAGAGCGAATATTTTTTCCGACGGATATCTTCCTAGCCGACGGAATATTCCGTCCGCTAAGTTTACACATCATCATTTATACACCTTTTGCCCAGAAGAGAACGCAGATCGAATAAAAGCATGGTCTAGCTCCCCCCCTCCCCTTCATCAGAATATTCATCCGATCCAAATATAGTTAATTTAGAAGCTTTTCGTCGACATGAATTTGATCGATCTTTAAGAGGTACGCGCTTCGATCTCGATCTCCTAATTGGTAACTATTTTAATTAATTAATCTACTTTCTTCTTTTAGGCATATTTTCCTGCGAACTTTCGGCAACTTGCCGGTCCAATTTTGATGGATTATTAATTGTTGCTTATTATTTGTATGCTTAATATAATTACTAGATATGTGTGTATAATATGTTTGTACGTACATATAATATTATATATGCATGAAAACTATATAATATTATGTTTGTATATATATATATATATCTAACTTTTGTGTGTATAATTTTTAAAGATATATATATATATATATATATATATATATATATATATATATCTTTGCTTTTGTATGTATGATTAATTAATAATTATGTACGTACGTTTATCAAATTTTTGTTTTCATTCAAATCATTTTGTTCATGCGATTTGAATGATAAAAAATAAAATGATGAATCATGTAATTAAGAATTATAAGATTCTTATACATTCATCAATATATATGTTACCCTTAGAAATCCCGTTCGAGAACCATTATGTTACGACTGTGTCTAACAAAATGGGTTTCGAATTGTCCCATATTTGGACAGTTTGAGAGCATATGACATTGAGATTCGTTTGTTGTTGGTGCGTTTCGTTTTCGGTTGTGGGTATATATATTTCGACAAGATCTTCCTTTATTGTTCCTCGAGTGCATTCTAGGTAGATATTAGTGCACTTGGGGAACTGTAGGGAGATGCTGCCGAAATTTTCTCACATATGCGAATTCGAAACCCCCCAACAACAAACGAAATCACAATGTCATATGCTCTCAAACGGGATTAGGGCCCTAACCGGAGGTATAAGGTGAAGAATATTATTGGGGTAGTAATTAAACTCTCAAGTATGGAAAATGATTGGAAAATTATGCTCATGTACGTAAAGTGTGGAAAATTATTGGGGGTCAGTAATTTTCTGTATTTCTTGATACAACACATCCACCTTCCTTTATTTTCTTCCAGTTTGATACTTGGATGTTTGTTTTACTCTTTTCCAGGTCTTTTCTTTAATCTGGAATGCTTCCAGTTTTTGTTATGCTCATATGTTCAAGTGTGGAAAATTATTGGGGGTCAGTAATTTTCCTGACCAGAGCAACCAAAGTTTATGGATGATTGTTATTACTTAGATTCCTTTCAACCATCCTCTAATGACATAATGGGGTAGTAAACTCTCAAGTAGGGAAAATTATTGGGGGTCAGTAATTTTCCTGAACAGAGCAACCAAAGTTTACTGACCCCCAATAACCACCCTGTAACAAAAAAAACTGAAACTGACAACCAAAGATAAATGAAACTGACAGAAATATCAAAGGAATAGACCAAAATTACTAAAAGAACAAGTTCCTTTACTGAAATTCAAGATCATTCATATGTTCTTGCAACACTATAAAAATACTACATTTATTTTGAAGATCCTACATCTAAAGTGCCACTAATCTTTTTTCTATATTGATGTCCATGAACTTTAGCAGGATCTTCCTCCTCATTTCATTACCACCATCTTTTGTCGGTTTTTACTATGACATAGGCTCTCTATAAAGTGGAGCAAAACGGTCCACAGTCTGACCTGCAATGCATTAAGAAACAGTGTTACTAAATTTTTCACCCCAATAAACAGACAAGTAATTTCTGACCCCAATAAAACTCTTTAAAGGAAGTTTAAAGGTACTTACGATGTTTTCTTTTGCTGCGGGCAGGATAAGATATCAGTCAGCTTGTATCTTGCTTGATAAACGTTTTGGTCCAGCATCCATCTTCTTGTTCTTTTCTCTTCAGCACTCATCATCGAGTAACCGTCAACCACTATTCCTTGGCTGTCCTGCTTGTCATAGTTTTCCCTCCATTCCTCAGGGTCCATGCCTTGGCTGAGAGGGTATTTGGTGGAATCATATATGCGTTTGATGAACACCATAATGTGCTTCACCTGTTGGTTCCAACACACAAGTAAATTACAACTCAAACAAACTAAGAGAACAAGCAACAAACAAAAACCAGTAGAAGTTTACTGCCCCCCAGTAAACTTCTTACCCTAATAAATCAGTTACAACTCACCACTGCCATTGCATTCTGAAAGTGGTTGTTGGTGTCGGCAGAGTAATCTTTCGTTGGCGGTAGCATTGAGTTCACGTGATAGAAGCATCGAGCTTTGTTGTCAATCAGGACCAAGGTATAGTGGTGGCTGACCCCGTGATGTACCGGAATGAAAACCAGGTCCTTACTGAAGATGGACCACAGGATTAATAATGGAAAGCTCTATATCCAATTCATTACATTTGAATTCCCCCTGTTTTCCTCCTCCAGCTAGGAACTCCTTCAGTTTTTGTTCATGTACCACCGCCGCGCGCTGTATTTATAAAAGCAGTAGTAAGATTGTGTTAACTGAAAAAAGTAACGGAGGAGACCGCGGTGCTGCGGCACGCTGTTATTTCAGGTTAGACTACTTACCGCTGCCTCTATGTCTAGGAATCCGACCGAGACCTTCTTCTTTTCCATTTCCTCCTTCAACATTGCGAGGTACACCCTGATGGTCTGCATGTACAACATATATAAGTCACAAATTATTACAACAAAGAATACATCTTAGGTTACTCAAACATCAACTTTATTGCGGTTAGTAAGACCAGTAAGTTTTTCTCACATTAGATGTAATCTCTCCTTCTTGAATTATTCTCTTCAAGTCATCTTTGGTAATGTCAATGATACCATCACAACACTCCCAATACCGGAAACTGTGCAGACACAAATAAGTCATAAGCAAGTCAAACCAGGGAACTAATTGTAATGTTATATATATATATACTAGGGAAGAATAAACTTACTCATCATTCTTGTCCTTGTTCAAATCAAACCAGTTCTTATAGTGATTCGCCACCTTTTCATCCAAGAGCTTCCATGTTGGAGTGTTGCAGTTCACTCCATCAATAACAATGATTCTGGACTTTACGCTCCACCTCCTTTGTTCTTTTTGCTGGCTTTAGCCCTAATGGGGTGTCATACTCCCATTCTTCTTCTTCCTCTTTTGTGCCCCACGCTTCTTCAGGTTGACGTCTCTTTCAATCGAACCAGTCTCCACAGTTTGTGTTGAGCCCTTCTGCTTGACATATTTCTTGAGCCCTCCTGCTTGCTGTTCTTCATTCTTCAAGCTGGTTGTTTCATTCATTTTTTTTAAGGCCATTTCCACAGCTTGATCAACAAGTTTGTCCAGTTTAGACAGCTTGACATCGGTCGTCACAGGTTCATCGTCTTCTGGAAATATCTTTCGCAACGGAACTGGTTCTGCTACTTGTTCAAAAAACTACACAAAAAAAACACACAAGTTATCCTCAAAAAATTGAACCAAACACAATATTTATTGGGGGTCAGTAAACTTATTTCTACTCTTACCTCTTCAGTTCCTGGTTGCTCCTCTCTGCAGTTATATTCTTCCTCTTCAACCGGCTTTGACCTACCCTCCTCCTCCTCCTCCTTCTCCTCAGTTACACATATTATCTGTTTTGTCTGAGCATGTTTTGCCCCCTTGTGCAACTGTTTCTTGAGAGCGTTGATTTCATTTTTGTCTGCCCTCCTTTCTTTCTCTAGCTCAATGATTTGGCTGTCCGCTTTCTTTAACTTGCCGAGCAATTCAGTGTTTTTGTTCACCAGTTCTTCATTTGCTTTGGCAAGTTCTGTCAGCTTCTTCTTCATATCTTCCATCGGCAGCTCCTGTACACGTTATAACAACGAAATCGTTACTGTTAAACAATTATATACAAATAAACAAGTTTACTGCCCCCCAGTAAACTTCTACTGGGGGTCAGTAAACAACAATACATTATCTCCCTTTCAATTTCATGACAATTACACACTTAATATACCCTAATAAGCAACTTTATTGCCCCCTAGTAACCAGTAGAAGTTTACTGCCCCCAGTAAACTTCTACTGGGGGTCAGTAAACTTTATACTTATCTCCCATTCAATTTCATGACAATTACACACTTAATATACCCTAATAAGCAACTTTATTGCCCCCTAGTAAACCCAGTAGAAGTTTACTGGGGCAAAACTTCTACTGGGGGTCAGTAAACTTCTATACTTATCTCCCATTCAATTTCATGACAATTACACACTTAATATACCCTAATAACAACTTTATTGCCCCCTAGTAAACCCAGTAGAAGTTTACTGCCCCCCAGTAAACTTCTACTGGGGTCAGTAAACTTCAATACATATCTCTCTCCTTTCAATTTCATGACAATTACACACTTAATATACCCTAATAAGCAACTTTATTGCCCCCTAGTAAACCCAGTAGAAGTTTACTGCCCCCCAGTAAACTTCTACTGGGGGTCAGTAAACTTCTATACACGTTCCATTTTCATTGCTAATAGTTTTACTGGGTGTTAGTAACCATTCAAACTTACCCAATCAATTGTCCTTGGTGTCCATTGTCATCTTGCAGCCGCTTATCATTGCCGGAACTCGTTTCCTCCTCCTCATCCATCCATGGACCTTCTATTATGAGTTCCTGTTTTTACATTTATAAGACACAAATCAGTTTAATTTAGTTTTTCAAAAACAAACAATACAATGCAATATATTTTTTTTAATTATAAAAATGGCTATATAAATAAAATACCATTACCTCTAGCAATTCAGGTCTTCTCAAATACTCCTTTTCTTTGATGATCTCTTGTATTGACCATCTTAGAAATCTGGGAGTCTCCTTCTCTTTCCCGATAATCCGCTTCTTTATTTTTGTTTTCTCAAGGAACCAGTATAGAACCAGAAGGAGGCATCCGTTCAAAACTCTTGGCTCCCCCCTTACGTGCTTGTGAAGTCCTTGGTGCAAGAATTCTAATACCTTATGTGACCAGTTGTATTTGTCGATGCCTTCAAGGTCTTCACACTTGAGTATCAGTTTCCATTCAATGTGGTTCCCGCTTCTGCTGAAAAATAAAGCTGCCATAAGGTACATTATAACCAAAGAGGCTATCTTCCTTGGATCCCCCTTCTTCTTCTGAAGCTTCCTAAGCTCTTCCATTAATGTGTCATCAATAACCTTTCTGGTGATTGTTCTTCTTGTTTGCTTTCCAAAGACAGCAGAATCTGCCACATTCTTCTTACTGCCCTTGCAGTATTTCTGGTCTATTGTGATATCCACATCCGAGCCTTCTTTGGTTATTCCAAAAATTGAATGCACGTCATGCTCCGTAATTTCAATCTCCGTGTTCCCAAATATGAAGTTTTTATTGTCACTGTTGTAGTGCCTCATTAGGATCTCAAAATCAGATTCAAGCTTCTTCACTTGATCCTCCTCAACCTTGTCCAATCTGAATGCTTCAATTATTCCCCGAAAACAAGTGCTGTTTATCAACTCCCATGATTCTTCTGGGATGCTCTCCTTGTATCTATACATTAACATATAAAATGATGTCAGTGAGCACTTTTGCTGCACGTGTTTGATCTTGGTCAAGTCACCTTCTCCTCTCTCCTCCTTTTTCCTTCTCTTTCTCCCTTTTCTTCCTCCTCCTCCTCCTCCTCCTCCTCCCCTGAATCTGTCTCCGCTTGTTTTCTTTTTCTGCCTGTTGATCTTCTCTGAAAAAGATACTTTTCTGTTTCCCCCTCTTCATCTTCAGTGTAATCATCATCTTCTTCTTCTTCAGCAACGGCACCCTTCTGGACCTCTTTTCTCTTTTTCTTCGACTTCATCTTCTGTAAAACTTCTCCTATATTTTGTTCTGTCCTCATAGAAGCTACAGATTCTTGAAACCAATCCTCTTCGGTATCAGAATCCACACCTAAAGGCCTTGAACTGCTTCTCATCCTGTATATAAGTAGTAAAAACTTGCATTTATAAACTGCATATGCAAAAAATAAGTTTACTGCCCCCAGTAAACTTCAACTGGGGATCAGAAACTTGCAAAAATGAACCCCTTTCAATTTCAGGGGCACAACACACAACAGATACCCATTATTACCCTAATAAACAACTTCATTGCCCCATAGTGAACACAGTGGAAGTTTACTGCCCCCCAGTAAACTTATACTGGGGTCAGTAAACTTAATACATTATCTCCTTCAAATCATGCCAGTTATACACAACAGATACCCATTATTACCCTAATAAACAACTTCATTGCCCTATAGTGACACAGTGGAAGTTTACTGCCCCCCAGTAAACTTACTGGGGGTCAGTAAACTTCAATACATTATCTCCCTTTCATAATCATGCAGTTATACACACAGATACCCATTATTACCCTAATAAACAACTTCATTGCCCCATAGTGAACACAATGGAAGTTTACTGCCCCCCAGTAAACTTCTACTGGGGTCAGTAAACTTCAATACATTATCTCTCTTCATAATCATGTCAGTTATAACAACAGATACCCATTATTACCCTAATAACAACTTCATTGCCCCATGAACACAGTGGAAGTTTACTGCCCCCCAGTAACTTCTACTGGGGGTCAGTAAACTTCAATACATTATCTCCCTTTCATAATCATGCCAGTTATACACAACATATACCCATATTACCCTAATAAACAACTTCATTGCCCCATAGTGAACACAGTGGAAGTTTACTGCCACCCAGTAAACTTCTACTGGGGGTCAGTAAACTTCAATACCTTATCTCCCTTTCATAATCATGCCAGTTATACACAACATATACACATTCTTACCCTAATAAACAACTTTATTGCCCCCCTAGTAAACCAGTGGAAGTTTACTGCCCCCCAGTAAACTTCTACTTCACAAGAGTAAATAACAATACAGTATCTCCCTTTCATTGTCATTCCAATTATACGCAGTAAATCAGTGAATGGAGCTTCAATATCATCAGATAAGTCCAAAATAAGCCTAAATGCAATAAAATTCAAAATGTACCTGTTTTTATGGTTTTCCCGAGCGAGGTCGAGTGAGAGCGATTGAAGCAGATATCGACGCCGATATATTCAACGCCAATGCATAGACCACAGATCAACTTCGATCGACTGAGAGTAGGGCAGAGAGCGATTTCCTGCTCAACTGGGATTTATCTGCGGAGAGCGACGGAGTGGACAGATATTTAACGAGAGAGCGACGTGGCCTGATCGATGGAATCACGGAGATCGTGAAGAACCCTAAACCAGAGATCGTTATCGAGTGTTAGAGAGAGATAGAGAGAGTGGAGAACTGAGAGTTCGGTTGATCGTGGAGAGTGGGAGTCTGGGAGAACATGTGTATTTAATTCATGCAATAATTAAGGGTATAATATTAATTGTTAGAGGCGTTAAAACATTAATATGGGTTACTCAATAGTTTTTTCATTGAAATGGGCTTTAAAATCCTTGTTTACTGAGTAAATGTTTATTTTCCCAACAAAGTATATATATATATATATATATATATATATATATATATATATCCGGTTGATTTTATTCACGATTTTTTGATTATATATTTTTGTTTATTGTTATTATAGTGTACAACATGGACAAGAGCTGGATGCAATTAGGGAGGGGTCCCCAGTTTATATGAGAGGCATTTTTGATTTTCTTGAGTTCGTGCGTCTACAACGTTATTCACATATGTCCGTGCAACAAATGTCTCAATCGGAAATCAGTAACATATGAAGACATGTATTCTCACTTGGCACTAAACGGTATTTGTCCTAGTTATACCACATGGACATGGCACGGCGAAAATCAAGTTCAAATGCCCACACTTGCAGAAATTCAAGCATCACATAATCCGCAGGCAGGATCTTCCAATGCTAGTTACGGGGACCCTGCTGTGATGAACCTCTTAAACGATGCCTTCCCGTTCGCCGCCTCAGGATATCAGCAAAATGTTGTTTATGACAACAACCCTGACACCTTCCCTAATGTCTCCCACGTTGACCAGAACAGTGATTATGATAAGTACAACAGGCTTGTACGGGAAGTACAAACCCCATTGTATCCTGGTAGTGAACATACTGTGTTGGGTACCGTCATGGAGCACATGCAGATAAAAAACAAGCGGGGAAAGAGTAACATATTTTTTGATGAGGATATTGCACTTATGAAGAAAGTGCTTCCCAAGGTAACAGTTGTCCGGCAAATTTCGACCAGGTAAAAAGGATGTTGGCTGACCTCGGTCTTGATCACCAGAAGATAGATGCTTGCGTAATAACTGCATCTTGTATTACAAAGACAACAAGGATGAAGTTGAGTGCCCACACTGCTACGAGCCAAGGTATGAAGCTTCCACTTCATCTAAGCAGAAAAAGCCCATTCCTAGGAAGGTTCTTCGTTACTTCCCGTTGGGTCCTCGTCTGCAGCGTCTGTACATGTCTTCACATACGGCCAAGCATATGAGATGGCACCAGGCAAGGCACCAGGGACAGCAGAGGATAGATCCGAATAATCTCACACACCCTGCAGACGGGGAGGCTTGGCAGCACTTTGACCGTTCTTTTCCCGAATTTGCTGGAGACTGTCGAAATGTCAGACTCGGACTTGCAACAGACGGATTCAATCCTACTGGAAACATGAATTTGTCTTACAGCATTTGGCCTGTGATAGTATTTCCGTACAATCTACCTCCAAACATGTGTATGAGAAAGGAGTACAATTTTCTTACGCTTATGGTTCCAGGGCCGTGTTCTCCAGGAAAGTGTTTGGATGTGTACATGAGACCATTAATTGACGAGCTGCAAGAGTTATGGGAAATGGACTTCCTACTTTTGACAAGCATGGTCAAACTTCATTCATGATGAAAGCAGCTATTATTTGGACCATCAGTGATTTTCCAGCTTACGGGATGTTGTCTGGCCAACAAACTAAGGGGTACAAGGCTTGCCCGGTTTGCATAGATGACGTCAATTCTAGTTGGCACGCCGACAAAATTTGTTTCTTGGATCTCGTAGACATCTTCCCGAGGATCACGAGTGGCGGTGGGATGCTGATGCATTTGATGGGACTGAGGAGCACAATCCAAAACCCCCAGGGAGGTCTGGTGAGTGGATTTTGGAGAGGCTTAACCAGCATTGGTTCGGATATTTGAGCACCAGTAAAGAAGTAACGAACTTGAATCCTCCCACGCCTGATGAGTTTAAGTATTGGACGCACAAAAGTGTATTCTTTGAATTGCCTTACTGGTCGACCTTGAAAATCAGACACAACTTGGACGTCATGCACATAGAAAAGAATGTTTGTGATAGCGTTCTTGGAACAATTATGAATCTCAAACATAAGAACAAGGACACCCCCAAAGCCCGTGTTGATCTTAAGATGATGGGTATACGCCCCCTATGGCTAGTAGAGAACAAAAAAACCAAAAAAGCCATAATACCGAAAGCAGGCTACACAGTCCATCCTCAAAAGAAGGCGGAAGTGTTTCAGTGGTTTGGAAACGTTAAGTATCCTCATGGGTATGCAGGGAATATCGCTCGATGTGTTAAGATGGGGAACAATAAGATTAGTGGGTTGAAGACTCATGACTGTCATGTTTTGCTGCAACGTCTTCTTCCCGTGGTCATTAGACCGTATTTGCAGAGTGATGTGGTTGACACGTTAGTGGCTTTGTCCAAGTTCTTTCAGAGGATATGCGCTAAAGAGCTTAAAAAGTCTGATGTTCGGTCATTGCAAGAAGACATTGTGTATCATGTGCAAGCTAGAGAGGATCTTTCCCCCGACTTTCTTTGACATCATGATTCACCTCATGATCCACCTTCCGAACAAGTGTTGCTTACTGGTCCGGTACAGTATACCTGGTGCTATCCAAATGAGAGGTATGCACTCATATTTATTCTAATTAATTAATCATCCTTTCAAATTAAGATAAATGGTATTTTAAATATGTATTGTAAGAATTGCATATTTGTTTTGCAGGCAACTGGGGGATTTCAAGAAGAAGAACAAAAACAAACGTTTCCCTGAAGGGTCGATCACGGCGGCATACATTCAGGCTGAGAGCGTAACTTACTGCAGCGCCTATCTCAATGATGAAGACACAGTGGGGGAATCATCTGGAGCGGGTAGTAGCCAGCAATTCAAGCTATCAGTTGTTTCAAACGATGTTGAACCGTACGGCAGGTTAAGTAATTCTGAAAGATTAAGTAATGATGAGATCAAAGAGGCTCATTGGTCTGTCCTTCAACATTGCGAAGAAGCCGAGCGATACTTCAAGAGGCATTTGGAAATGCAGTATGGTAATGAAGTCATACACAAGAGAGATTTTCCTGATTACTTCCCTATTTGGGTACGTACCTTTCTATCGATCTCTATATATGATGTTACATAATGTAACAATGTTGCTCTTAAAATTGTTACAGATGATGCACATTCAACAGGAGTTTCCTGCTTCTTACGACCCGGAGTTGCACTTGTTGGCTGGAGGACCCCAAAGCCACAGAGTTCGTGCTGGATGTTTTGTGAACGGTGTTAAGTTTGTCACGTCAGAACGAGATGAAGGCCATGTCACCCAAAACAATGGAGTCATGGTTGAGGGTCTGGGTTTCAACTACTACGGGTTCTTGTTAGTGTCATCGAACTAATCTACGGCAACCGTATGCCAGTCGTGTTGTTCAAGTGCAAATGGTTCAATACTGACCCAACCAGACGAAGGAGTACAATTCTGGATCGTGGCTTGTTATCAGTGGACTCAAACAGTGTATGGTATGATAATGAGCCGTTTATTCTTGCCACCATGGCGAAACAAGTGTTTTATCTTGATGATCGGCTATGGGTGAGGGTTGGAAAGTGGTGCAGGTGATGTCACATAGGAATATTTGGAGTGCAGCTACACTGGGAGGGGATGATGAGAGTGGGCCCAGTGAACCAATAACAACTGATCAACCGAATGAACCATATCAAGAGGATTCTCCACATGTAGTCCCTGATACTGAGGATATTCGTGTCATCAACCAACACGTTCCGGATATCATAGGTTATCTTCCAATTACACACCATCTGAACTGATCTCACTACAACATCGCCACCCCAGTCATGATGACGACGGCTTCATAGATGACGAATACATAGATGATGAGTATTCTGACCAAACTGAGGAGGATGATGATTCAAACGACTCAGATTATCATGAGTACGATTAATATATATTACGATTATTCGGACGACTCTAAATATCATCTTATTTTTTAATTTATAATTAACTACGTACGTACGTCAAACCATTAATTATATAATATTCATGCAAATTTCCATTGTAATTTTTAAAATGCATATATATATATATGTATGCTTTTTTAAGTACGAATACTTACGTGGAGTTATAAAAATTTTATGTTACTTAGGCGACGGAAATTGTATAAGTCGTCGGCTTGGTTAACCAATGCCACGGAAAATGTATTTTCCGTCGTGTAGGATCCCCAAATATTAGGCGGGTAAATTTTGCGCCTTTGTTTTTCCCCGAAATTTCGTATTACGACACGAATATTTGTCTTAGTGAGTTTAATTTAAAACCTATACTAACTCCCTCGCGCAATCCACAATCCCTAATTCACACCCACAATTCCCAATTCCCAAATCCCACCAGAGTCGCGCCACCAGACCCCATCCACGCATCGGCAACCGATTAAAGTGCGGCATCCACCCACCTCCTCCACTCATCGCCACCGCATCCACCCGCCGCTCCGATCTCTCTGCTCTCACTTTCTCACGCCGCTACGATCTCTCTGCTCTCACCTTCTCACCGCCGCTCCTTTTGCAGGTCCGTATTCTCTCTCTTCTCAGTGTCTGAATCGTAAACGAATTCGTTGATCGTGTTTCATTATTATTATTATTGGGATTTTTTTTAATTATCCGAAAAAAAAAAACCAATATCACATTGTATCTTCTGCTTAAGTGGCTCACAGTTTTCTGTATCACCAATGCATCAATTCTAAAAAAAATAAAATAAAGTGAACAAATTCAAGTGGTTTGATCAACCTGTATGCTTTTCTATGGACTATTTTTCGTAATCTTTATCTATTACTCACTCATTTACTAACAATGTGTGTTATTTATGTGCAAGATATGGTGATCATGGGGAAGAGGAAGGGCCGAGCCACTCAGGCCAGTGCTTTGATGGACTCAATACGGCAGAGCGTCGGTTCAGCTAGCAGTAGCAGCCATCCTAACCCCATGCCGGCTGAGACAGTACCACCAGGGGCTCCCCCCTTGATCGTGCGGCGCCCTACAGTTGACAGTTGTTCAACGGGATCTCAATCGGCGTCTGTAACCGCAACCGAGACTGCAACCGCACCCGAATCTGCAAGACGCATCGTCGGCAGCGCTCGAATCAAAGTTCGAAGCCCAACAGGTAAGTGTATTAATTTACTGCCCCCAGTAAACTTCTACTGGGGGTCAGTAAACTTCTACTGCCCCTGTACCTACCCTTCTACTGCCCCCAGTAAACTTCTACGGGGGGTCAGTAAACTTCTACTGCCCCAGTAAACTTCTACTGGGGTCAGTAAACTTCTACTGGGGTCAGTAAACTTTTTCTGGGGATCAGTAAACTTATACTGGGAGGGAAGTTAAGTTGTTGGGGTAGGGGAGGTTATTATGCTTTCTAGTATTCATATATATATATATGTAGTTTTGTGGTTGTTATTTTAATTATTAGATGTAGTTTTGATTCAAGTTTGAACTTTGTTGGCTTGAGTGGTTTTCGGACCCTCTTGTTTGATCGTTTCGGTCATTATGATCAATGATCATGGGGGTCAGTAAACTTCTACTGGGGTCAGTAAACTTCTTCTGCCCCCCAGTAAACTTCTACTGGGGGTCAGTAAACTTCTACTGCCCCCAGTAAACTTTTACTGGGGGTCAGTAAACTTACTGGGGGTCAGTAAACTTCTTCTGTGGATCAGTAAACTTCTTCTGTGGATCAGTAAACTTATAATGGGGGTCAGTAAACTATCAGTACAATATGTCTCTTTCATTTTCATGCCACTTACACACAACATATATCCTCTTGTATATTAAGTATATATCATAATGTAATAATGTATTTTCACATGTTAATTGTAGCTCCGGCCCCGAAAAAGAAGCGGGGTTTTTGTTCTGGAAAGAAGGCGGAGGATATCGTTCAACAAACGGGGCAGAAGATCAAGCTGGAGTATTGCCCCCGTGTAAAAGGCCCTAGCGTGAGGGGGATAAACAGCTTGGTGGCACATGATATCGGTTGCGCCATACGGAGTCTGGTGGGAATGAGGGCAAGCACGTTCTACGACCTTGATCAGACTGAGAAGTGGAAGGTGTGGAATGCAATGTCGGTAAGTAACTGAAAAGTATATGAAAAGTAAATTTACTTAATTACATTTTTTTGATAACATATATATGATTGCTTATAATTGGAAGGCATGAACTGACTGAATTGACATCTCTCTGTTGATAAAATTTCATGTCTAAGGATATGTTTGCATAAGACTGAGTTGTCTTATAAAGTGAAAATGTTATGGATATGTGTAAAGTATGATTGAATGTGTGTAAGTATTGTGTGTTGATATGAATTGAAAGATGTCTTTTGTGATAGTAATTGGCTGTATTAATTTATTTTATTTTATTTTTCAGTGCTTAACATGAGATTTTTTATTCATTTCTTACTTAGCCGAAGTACGAGTGGGATGAAAATGATGAGCCAATGTTCAATTGGATACTGAAGAGGGCACAGAGAGGTACAAGGACTGGAAGTACCAGTGTCACAAAGCTTATCTGAAGGAAGGCCCTCTGGCATGCCAGTAGATTTCATTGGGAGAGAGGACCAGTGGGAGTTTCTATGCGAGCACTTTGAGTCAGATGCTTTCAAGGTGATTTTTTTTAATTACCTTCATTGTTTCCCTTGTATTTTATTATTAGCCCATTCATGTATAGTTATGTATTTATAACTTGAAATGTGAAATGTGCAAGATGTTAGAACTAATCTATTTAATGTTTTTTCGTGTATATATTAGAGACTCTCTTGGCAAACAAGCGGAACCGTGGGGAGAAGACTATGCACCACCACACGGGGTCTTCTCCTATCATCTACACAATGGAGGAACTCAGAATACAAGGCGAGCAGCTTCCAATTATCAAAGGTTTTGAGAAGACCTATGTCAGGGCCGGTGATGAAGATACAACCAAGAAATATGTAAGTGTCTTTCCTTTTACTAGAATGTAAGCTTAGCAAATGGTTCAAGCATGTGTAAATCCGGCTATTGGTATATATATGAGACCATTAAGTTGAATGTAGGCACTGTCCAATTAGAATGTTATGTTTTCCTGCTTCTTCCAAAACAAAAAAAAGTGTTATTATCATTGTCATTAATTAAGATGTATAGTTTTAGGGAGCAATAAAGTTGTTTACTAGGGAGTAATAAAGTTGTTTATTAGGGTATCTGTTGTGGCCATGCAACTGAATTGCAAGTTTACTGACCCCAGTAGAAGTTTACTGGGGGCAGTAAACTTCTACTGGGTTTACTAGGGAGATAATGAATTGCAAGTTTACTGACCCCCAGTAGAAGTTTACTGGGGGCAGTAAACTTCTACAGGGTTTTCTAGGAAGCAATAAAGTTGTTTATTAGGGTATCTGTTGTGTGTTGTGGCCATGAAACTGAAAGGGAGATAATGAATTGCATGTTTACTGACCCCCAGTAGAAGTTTACTGGGGGGCAATAAACTTATACTGGGTTTACTAGGGAGCAGTAAAGTTGTTTATTAGAGTATCTGTTGTGTGTTCTGGCCATGAAACTGAAAGGGAGATAATGAATTGGAAGTTTACTGACCCCCAGTAGAAGTTTACTGGGGCCAGTAAACTTTAACTGGGTTTATGAGGGAGCACTAAAGTTGTTTATTAGGGTATCTGTTGTGTGTTGTGGCCATGAAATTGAAATGGAGATAATGAATTGCAAGTTTACTAACCCCCAGTAGCTTATTCCCTGTTTATTATGCAACCAGTAAACTTTATTATGGAAATGTTGAGCTGCATGTTTTGTTTATTAATTGATGTATTTTAAATGCAGAATGACATGGTTGATGAGGTTAATAAACGAAAGATGCATTTAAGGAACAACATCCTGACGCGACGGAGGAGGAGATTATGGAAAGTGTTCAGTCCCAACAAATTGAGGTGTTGGGTAAGGTGCTCAAAACTCGGAAAGGAAAGGAGATCAGAGGGATGGGACGAGGAGGCGAGCGAGACTTGAGCCTTTTTTCAAATGGTTCCACTTCACGTAGTCGTCCTCCTAGAGTTGATGAGCAGCAACTCCAAGAGGTGCAGGAGCGCTATGAGCAGAGACTAAAGGAATCAGAGGAGCGTGCCCAGCAGCAGTTCCAAGAGGTCCAGCAGCTTGCCCGACAGCAATACCAAGAGGTCCAGCAGCGTGCCCTGCGTGCCGAGTCTATGTATAGTGCTGTGCAGTCCCAAGTTGCAGCCATATATGCGCACCTAGGTATGCCACCTCCTCCTCCTCCACAATTTCCTCCTCCTCAATCTTCTCCTCCTCGACAAGTTTCCCCACAAAACAGTGATGATAGAGGCGACAACGTGTAGGATTGGACAACAGTGCCCCTTGGCATTATTCATAGTTTAGCTAGATTGTATGAACAATTTTCTACCTAGTTAATTAATTCATTAATTATTTTGTACGTATATATATATATATAATAATATTTGTCCATCGATCTATCATCATATATGAAAAATGGTCCAAATCCATTGCTATCAATATATCTGTGTTTGATTATTGTTACTAATTTGTAATAAAAATAAAAAATAAAAAATTCAGTGTCTTTTCACCATAAATAAAATAACTTAGTCGACGGAAACAGTAATCTTCGTCGCCCAAGGTAAATATCATGAGCGACGGAAACAGCAATATTCGTCGCAATTGATATTTACATCAGCGACGGAAATCAACCCTTCGTCGCGCAAGAGAAACAACCCAAGCGACGGAAATAGTAACATTCGTCTCCCAAGATGAAATATCTAGGCGACGGAAATAGTAACTTCCGTCGCTTAAGAGAACCACCTAACCGACGAATTCAAAGAACAATCGTCGACTAAGAACTGTTTCGTATTCGTCGGATTACAACTTTACCGACGACCTTTCCGTCGCCTAAGAACGACTCAGTATTCGTCGACAAACATATATACCGACGTAGTTCCGTCGGTTAAGAAGACTTTTTATTCGTCGCGTAGGAATTTTTCCGACAAAATGTTTCGTCGATAGTGACACTTATCGACGAATAAATTTGTCGACAAGGCATGTCAGAGTTCGTCGGGTTGGATCGTTCTTAATCGACGAAAACTTCAATTCCGTCGCGTAAGTGTCTACCTCACGCCACTTACGCGACGGAACTTAAACGACGAATAATCGGTCTCCTAGGATCTTAGGCGACGGATATTGCTTCTTAAGCGACGGATTGATTCCGTCGCCTATGACGAGATTTCCTGTAGTGGCTCTATAGAAGACTCAGAATAAGCTAAGTTTTGATAATCGATCCCCTAATTTCTATACAATGGTGCTCAATTAGCATGGATTCGTCAAATTAGTTTTTTACTCCTTTTCACTATAAGGTGTGTTCTTGATGCCCGTTTATTGACCTCTCTTGGAGTTGCTACTAAATGTGGTAAGACTCTAGAATTCAACATGTTTATGGCAACCTCTCGTTTTTCCTTTGATCAATAAACACAGACGGTTTAGGAAAAGGCAATCCAAGTCCAGCAGCTTTGGGGGTGGTGTTTCGTGATGCCTCAGGTGGTTTTTAGAGAGTTTTTGTCATTCGCTTGGATGAAGTTCTTCCTTTTATTCTAAACTTTATGCTGTTATCTTGGCAATTGAACTTGCTCATGATAGAGGGTGGGTCTACTTATGGTTGGAAAGTGACTCTGTTAGTGTGGTAACTTGCTTCTCTTCCAGGTCTTTTTCTCTCCTCCACGGAACTTAAGAGTTCGTTGCAACAACTGTCTTTCTATAATCCGTCAAATGACTTTCCGTTGCAGTCATATTTTTAGAGAAAGAAATATGGTAGCTGACAAGATGACAAACTTGGGGTTGTCAAATGCTTCATTTACTTGGTATGATAATCCTCCTACTGAGCTTCATGGTTTCTTGCAAGCGGATTATTTGGGTATCCCAATTATCGGTTTTCATAGTGGGAAGATTACCAATTTTTATGGGTAGAATAAACAATGTCTTTTGGTATGTTGTTTTGGTTTGTAATTAGAATGGTTTTGGCCTAGTTCCCCATTTCTCACTTCATGTATTTTCTTTTATTATTATAAATAAAAAATCTGATAAGGGACGGGCGGTGGGTTCCCGGTTGTAGCGGTCCCTTCGGGGTAGAGTGGGTACTCTGCCACCCCCAGACTGCTACAGAGGAGCTGATATCGTTTAATCCTTGTCAGTAATTTATAAAAAAAATTTTAAAAAAATGCCAAGCTAGCTGCTGCAAAAGGAAACAAATTAAGGGCCCAAGAGAAACACACTATCACACCCCCCCCCCCCCCCCCCCCCCCAAAACAATTACAGCATATCACACACATCTCGCTCATAACCCAAAGTCAGAAATATCATCAACAAACAACAAGATGCAGACAAATTCGCAAGAATTAAGGAAGTGAAAGCCTTACTTTCTGATAGCTCGCTCGATGAATCATATGCACAAGGAACTTTACTGACAAAAAATTGAAAAAAATACCAAATATGTCCACATATTCACGGCTCCAAATATGCAATATTGCTAAGTTGAGGAATATTGATCCTTAAAGGACACAAGTACATATATAGAACCTATCATTTGATGTTGTAACTAGTTGATCTGTGCGAATAACTAAACTTATTCTTTCTATCAAACGAGTAAGTCTCCTAATGTTAAGAGTGCATGTAATTAGTGTTAACTAGCTGTTAATGATATTGATTAAATTAGCTACACTGTTAATTAAGCTTTCTGTTTCATAGTTAGTTCCTCATTCTGTAAGTCTATAACAACCAAAGATCAATACAATTCCAGAGCTTAATTTCTTTCTTTTTCTTCAAGCAAATCCTTAAAGCTTTCACCTTAATTAATGGATCGATGAAAGTTACAAATTAGAAGCAGGCAATAGAAGTGCTAATCGTAGTAGCTTCTGAAACTAATAATGTAGACAAAAGGGAATGCTTAATTTACAAAGTAAACGAGTTACAAAATAACATCATCTAGGGGAATAATAATATTGTTTCATGGCATATACGGTTTGCACTATAGTGACTCCCAGAAGAACAGAAGCTGCAATCAAAGAAGTAACTTTCCAGAGGCTTGTTGAAGTAACATTCCACGTTAGATAATTACGCTTCAACTGTGCAGTAGTTCTTAGCTCACGCCTCATTCTTTGAAGCTTTTTATCCTGTGCAACCTGGTAATGTTCATTTACTTGGTAGCACAGTCCGTCATACAAGAACTCCTTAAGCGAGGTATCATTGTAAAGCTTGTTGAAGAATTGGTACGCGTCTAAATCAGCACTCCGCCAATTAGTAGTTATTATGTTTTCTCACAAAACAAATTCATATCCTTTTGCGAAGCGATGAGGTTGTCCATCAAAACAACATATGAAGTTACTTTATGCGAACATCCATGATAGCATTGCTCAAATGCAATCAAGTTCCTGAAGAGTGATTCTGTCAACTCTCCAATGACCAGTGGTGGAATTGTAAACACTCCATCTTCGAATTCTATATTCATTATGCTATTCCTATCACTGGAATCCATTCTGAACACTACTCCTGCCTCTGATAGAGTAGTGGCAGGATGCATAAATTGTGTCTTAAGGCCGTAGAAAGGCGGGCGAAAATTGTTATAAACCCTGTCTTCCAATTCTATGTTCACTATGCTGTCACCGTCACTTGCGACGTCTGAGAGAGTAGTAGTTGGATGCATTTTCAGTTGCGTTTCAGGACCATAATAGATTGCTGAAATTGATCATCTTTGAATTTGAAAACACTTGAAATTTTTATGAGGTCAAGTATGTGCAAAATTTTGTCATCGTGATCATGATCATCATCAAAGTCTGTGTCGAGGAAAATTGTATTATGATCTATGAAGCGCTTGCAGTTAAGCCCCAATTGTGGTTCTGAGTAAAAGATGACAAGCAAGAGTCTTTTGAGGGAGCAATCAACAACCTCCTTGGTAAGGATATGTAAAGAGTTGAGAACAAACCAAGGAAGCTGATTCTCTAGTAGCAAAAGGTCATGGCATAAATACCGAAACATGCAATTCATGTTGAAGATTCATTGATGCTAATATCTTCACTAAACCAAAGCTTCCGAAATAGTTCGATTATGAACAAACCATCAAGTATCATCATTTCAATGAAGTCATTCTTGTTGAGATGATCAAGTGGTTCTGCATAAAACTCACAGGCATGTTTCTCAAACTCAATAACATTAATGCCTTGAATTAACGTTTTCAAAGTTATATTCTTGCGCAAGAGAAGGTTACGCAAATACCAGAGTTTCACATTTTCCATGGGTCGGAAGTGTTTACTGCCTCGCTCATGAAAGGGTCCAATTGCCACAACATCAGGATGATAAGCCTTTGGATTTTGTCTCCTGATCACCTGAGGAACTCTGAAAATGCAGCACTTGGCAGATACAGGTGAATCACAGTGAAGATTTGCACTGATGTTGTTTTCTAATGCTTCAACATTGATTTCTTTATCATCTTCCATGACAGTGATTCAAATTTTCAATCCAATTAGATATGCACCTACACCAAAAGACTGAAACAACAACATAAGTTGGCACCAGAACAAAAAAAAAATTTTAATCGGAAAATAATAGCGTTTATAAATAGTAAAAACTCATAAAAATTAATTAGATGCTCATAGAAAAGATGACCAGTATTAACAACAAATTCGATGAAGTTCTGGTACGTACCGAGCTACCAAGCTTATTTACTGCATTCTTCAACTTAGTGAAGGGGCCGGGCAATCATTGAAACTTAGAAGAGAAGGGGTTTATATAAAATCTGTTCAAACACTCGGTTCTTTATAGAGTTAATTAACAGTTCCAAGTCGACATCTTCGATCAGCAAAAGGAAAGTTCCAAGTCAATTCCCAGAACGGCCTCTGCATATATTGCTGGTCAAGAACTGACCTAGTCAATATAACTTCTCTTGCACGAAAATTAATATTTTGGATCAACTAGTCCATGCATTTGATTCTTTACTTCTAGAATATTGCATTGTCTGCATTCAACAATGTTGATCTTAAACTAACATTTGATGCACCCAAATTTTTCAAGAAGAGGGAAGTGAATTCCTCATACATATAGCTCGAGGAGTCATATGTATGAGGAATTCCATTTTACTAATAAAAAATACAAAATATGTATGAGGGTATTCAATATAATTTCCGAGCTTCTTATTATTGCTCCACACGTTCACGGCTCTAAAACAATTTGGATTGCCAAGTTGAGGAATATTATTGATCCTTAGATGAGATAGGACACAAGTACACATAGAACCTTTCATAATTGATATTGTAACTAGTTGATATGTGCAAATACAAGACCAAGTAAAAAGAATCCTTAGTGGACACACAAATAATGATGGTGAATTTGACTAGTACAAGCCTGCAGAATAGTATATATGGTCTGCAACAGAGTAAGAAGCAGAAGTATAAAAGCTGCGGTCAAAGATATAAATTTCCATGGATCAGAACAGTAGGTGCGCTTGAACTTTTCTCGCCACATTTTCCATTTGTGATCATAGTGTTTATTGAGTTTAGAGCAGAGTCCACCGTAGTAGAACTTATCGAGCACAGTGTCATAGTAAAGCTTGACGAAGAACTTTGAAGCATCCTCAGCGCTGAGCCAGTTATCTATGATTTTTTTCTCACAAAGAAACTCCATGTCCTTACTGGAACCGATGAGGTTGTCCATTAAAACGGCATAAGATGTTATCTTGTGTGAATGACCAGGATAGCATTGCTCAAAAGCAATCAGGTTTCTGAACAAAGAATCCGTCAACTCTCCAATTGCTAGTTGTGGAATTGCCAGAGTCCCATCCTTGAACTCAATGTTCATTATGCTTTTAGTATCAGTGGAGGATGCCCTTCGGAAGCTAACACCGGCCTCCGAGAGTGCAAGCGCATGATGCATCAATTCTGTCTCCGAGTCGTAGAATGATAGATCAAATTGATCTTTAAATGGGAAGACTATTGAAGTTCTTATCAAATCAAGTATGTGCAAGATTTTACCATCATCGTCATCTTCATCATGAACATTATGATTCAGATGGCGCAGATATGAACAACAATTATGTGCCAGTTGGTGATGTGAGCTGAAGACAGTGAGCATTAGTTTTCTGAGGGAGGGATCATCCTTGGGGTCCAAGGTAAGGGTATATAAACAGTTTAGGAGAAACCAAGGAATCTGATTTTCTAGTAGCAAAAGATCATGGCATATATACTGAAACATGCAATCCATGTTAAATATGGGGTCACTGATGTGCCTATCTTCCTTATCCCTAAACTTCCTAAATAGTTCTAGCAGGAAGCAACCATCTAGTACCATCATTTCTACGAAGCTGCTCTGATTAAGATGATCAAGTGGTTCAGAATAGAAATCACGGGCTTGTTTCTCAACCCTAATAATCTCTTCAATCAAGAGTCTCAAACTTATATTCATGCGTGAGAGAAGGTTGCGTAAGTACCATTGCTTCACTTTTTCCATGCGCTGAAATGGTGTACCGCCACGATGAAAAGGTCCGATTGAGACGACATCAGGTGTATATGCCTTCGGATTATGTCTCCGGAGAACTTGGGGAACTCTGAAGATGCAACATATGTCAGAGAAGGGTGAATCTCCGCCTAGGTTGTTCATCATCCTGTCTTGCAATGCTTCAACATCTGTAGTATCTGTGCTATCATCTTCTATAACAATTGAAATATGACCTGTGCTACTTGTTATACCATTGATTGCCATGGATGTTTCTTTGAATCTAATTAACTGTCTCGAAAGGCTGGAAAAAATTCGAATGAAATTAAAAACCAACATTGTAACTTCAAAACAGCTAAAAGAAAAGACTTTTTGTAAAAGGACCTTGAAATACAAGTGTAACTTACCTTACTATACATCTACAGTGATACAGCTAAAAGGATCCGGCTAGGAATTGGACTATTGGAGCTATGAAATTATTTGAAACCAAACTGAAATAAGGGAACTAGCTAGCTAGGTACCCGATCGATAATATATGATACCAGAATCTTTCTCATCTTAAATAGATTCATAAGTCAGCCTTCGATTCTTGATTTCGTGCAATTGTGTGTTGCTTGATGATCAAGTTAGAGTTGTTTTAATAGCTAATAATATTTCAATTATTCCTTATACCAACCGTTAATTGTCTGATGATCCATCAAGTACTCTTACTGGGAAATTTCTTCTCTTTTTCTGATGAACCGGCTAACTAAGAGTATTTTAATTCTAGTAACTTGCAAACGCAAGCTTTGCAAACATGTATTAACAAATTAGGTTTAATCACATTGTCTCCTGAGAGTATTGATATCTTATTGTCACTTGATTTTATGGTCATTGGCATGGGTCTATATATGTCAAAAGACCAATTAAGCCTGGTAGACCTTGAGTTTAAATAAAATGCCTGATTGAAGTAAAAAATTAAGGGAGCGATTTGTTGACAAGCGAAGAGTTAAAATTACATGCAATAATTAACTACTGTGGTCCACCTTCGACCCAAATTTGAAATGCATACCGCATTTTCCTAGCTAACACATTGAAGGAGACATGTGCACAAATAATTTAGAAAAATAACCAAACTCAGATTAGACCACTTCTATGAAAGCATCTCCTACTGAGTTCGTCACCAGACAGTGTTCCTATATATGCCCTTCGACCCAGTTTAAGTTTCAGTTTAGGTTTACGCGTATAATGTTACAAGTACCAGTCACATCAAGAAGATATCCAAAAATATGAGATTTGTTGGAGTTACTCCTCCTTTCACAAATTTGTGTGTTCCTGCGACGCTCTCTTAAAACTGGCGCATGCAAATTAAGGTTGCATATATGAAAGAGGAAACTCTTCTGCAACACGTTAACTGCTACTATAAAAATCTCCCAGAAATCTTAAGCCAATGCATTTAACATCAAACAACGTACCAGAAGGAAGATATATCAGTATTATTAATTACTAGCTACCATCAGTAGTTGAAGAAGTTAATATGTATGTAGTTAAAAGATTGTTACTTGTTGAGGCGTATCGAACAAGTATTTTAGGTTAATGATATGCATGTTGATGAAAAATCCTTCTATCCAACATTAATTTGAACCCCTAAATAATCAAATAATGACATGACTGGACTTAATTAGTCGATCAATACCTCGATCGAATGTACCAATTTATAATTTTTGTTCCACATCTCACATATACTGCAATTTACGTACTTTAATATTCCATGACAAATGATAAAGCAACAAAATACCATAAATCACCATCACTGCAAATTTATTACAAAGAAGATAAACATACTAATTATTATTCAAGACTATTCAAGATCATAATTAAGCTGCTCGAAGAGAACCAACTACAACACTATGAACTCTAGTAATTGGTCCTAGCTAGATATCTCACTCGGCAAATCAACCAGTGCGTAGAGTTCCCTCTCTTCTTCAGACCATCGAGTCGCAAGGACAATGCAACGAATTGTGACATCTTTCCAATCCTAGAGTGCGGCTTCTCAGGGTTTAAGAACACGGAGTCATCATCTCTAGGAATAAAATGATATTCCGGTATCTTGTTAGCAGAGAGAAACACATTTTCAACAGGACCGCATCGAAGAAAAACTCCGTGCCTCATTACCTTGTAAACAACCCCTTCTATGATCTCTCCGACGAAAAGCTTGAAGGTGATGCAGTTGAAAACAACCGGATACTTAACTTCACCGGTGTCCAGCCTCACCATTCCTTCTCCTATGCTCTCCACAGTCGTCACCGCCAGAAAGTATCCCAGATCTTTTGTTGCCCTTTCTGTAGCAAAATCATCCAGCAAGCGGCGAGACACTTCCGTTTGGAGCTTCACTCCATCTTTGTTCAGGCTTTTGGGAGGGAGTACAACACTCCGGCGCAACTCTGCTTTGAGATACATTGCACTTCTCTGTTTCAAACCCTAAATGAAATTTTCATATGAGAGCAAGCCACAGGTAATAATCAAGCGAAGAAACAAAATACCTGGAAAAGAAAAACTGTTCTTATAATGAAAGATAATGTATGCAGTAGAGGTTTTCAACATGGAACAAAATATGAACAACAATGTCTCAAGAAGCTAGAGGAAATTACAGAACTTCTCGCTTACCTTCAATCTCAGATAGGAAGCTTTATCTCTTTTTTCTCAGTTGAGCTTGGTCTAAAAATAAAGCCAGAGCTAGCGTTCACTTCTTTTTAAGCAAGAAGCTTGAGTGAACACAGTCAAAGCTTCTCAGGGACAAAAGTAAAGCAACACCGTATCCTAGTAAAGACACAGACCATTGCCCAAGTAAACACTAAATAGTAGTACAATACTTGCACATTACACAATCAATGAGAAGTTTCCTCTTTTGTAAATGTGTCATGAACTAGAAGGCTAGAAAAGAGTCCCCCTCTCCAAGAGAGACCAAGACTCTTAGAAAGATAAAGATATATAACATTTGTTTGGTACACCAAACTTCGAACCCTGAAAGCTTTATTTATTAGATGCCATTTTTTCATTTCTCTCTGTCTCTTGTCATTTATTCAATCACACTTACATACGGTGGCTCACCTTCGTACAGATATGTGATTGGTTAATTTTGATTTATTTCTATTTAATTTGTGCAGCATTGAAATCCATATTGTAATGCAACTGCAAATTTGAAGCTGCGAGAAATCAATGGTGAAAACACAAGAAAAAAAACAAAAAGAAAGAAGCTAGAAAGCTAGCAGAAAATCTAAGAAAGTATGATGAACTGATATTACTTTTTCTCTACGTAATTTAAAGGAGTATATGCTTGTGACACCCTGTAGTTTACACCTAAAATCAGTTTTGTCCCTCACTTTTTTTTTAAACTGGTATACCCCTATACTTTGAATTCTCGACTGATTTGCTCTTGTCGTCAATTGAACCTGTTATGTAAGACTGTTAAGTTGTTGAGATGACCGATCCTGCGATTCCAACTCAGCTAGAAACCTGCCACATCGACATAATTGATGACATGATCTGTCATCTTAGCAACTTAACAGTCTTACATAATAGGTTCAATTGACGACAAGGGAAAATCAGTCGAGAATTCAAAGTATAGGGGTATACCAATTTAAAAAAAAAAGTGAGGGACAAAACTGATTTTAGGTGTAAACTACAAGGTGTCACAAATATTTACTCCTAATTTAAAAACGGGTAACAAATTAAATACTTGTAGTAAATTAAGGATAAATCTCCGCATACATACTAAATTAATTTTTGAAATGAATACTAACTTGATTATTATCACTGATTTTGTGACCATCAATTTGCAGTTGAGTTTGACCTATGCTCTTAACTGAAACAAGATAATAGTATAGATTCTCAGATTTATATACGATATTTGAGGGGGTTTATGAAATGTGAAATATATGATTAATTATCCTTTTTGTTTTTTTTTGTTAAACCAGAAGCTGGGGAAAGTCGAGTCCTCTTTGTGTGGATTAAGAGCTTAATTAGCTGTTTAGTGTGTTGCTTTGTTGCTTAATTAGCTGTTTATCTCATTCCTATCTGGACATCTGGTCCATACTGACCATTGATTATATGTGACACGTACGTGACATTAATCTGTGTACGTTTCATTCTCTTCAGTAATAGAAGCCTCATACGTTCTCTTTCATTTTCTCTTTCTCTGGTTTTCATCGTAAACTTTCACTCTCTTCGATCATCAACTTCAAATTTATTGAGATAAAGAGAATGACATCAAATTAAGCGGTGATTTTACCTGAAGCTCCTAATGTCAAAATTTCGTATCCTAATTTCATCAAATTAAATATCAAATTCAAAATGCTCACATATTTGGGGTGTGTTAATAGCAATAGTCTATTATATTGCATATCATAAATGTATTTGTATAATTGTATTTGTTCCCAAGTACGTACACGTACATTTGATCAGTGAGTTCAACAGAACAAACACAACAGAAATAAAATTTGTATAATATGAAGACAAACGGGAAGTACACTATATATGTGACTCGCCCAATTAACACACTATTTCAGTGGCTGTTCGATTGAGTACTCAATCACACTAGTGTTCGATCACTACTTAATTTGGTGCTTGTCTTCTTCGATTCATGCATGTTCCTGTATTATTGAAATTGATATATATGGACCCAAACAAAAAGCTCTATAAACATCGATCAATCCATTATCATATCTTCCGGGACGATCGACTCACAGCCAAAAGGAGTAGGGACAACGTTCAGCCAAATGAATGGTTGATCTTTCCCTCACTTTATTAAAGTTTCTTCTTATCATAGAGAGAAAAAGCAATAGAATTCCTTTTCAGTGCATTATAATCAGAATCAAACATGAAAAAACCTACTAGTCTAACTAAGATGGAAGTAGACAAATGACATATATATAAGAGGCACATTCAACTATCTCAAATACATACAACAACCACACACAAAGGAAGAGAGAAACGTACGTAGACAATTCTGAATAAATAGCTAGCTAGCATAACTTCACCACTTATGCATATTAACCCGAATGTTGTTTGACTGACTCCACGCTGTGAGAATCAAAATGAAAATACCTATCCCGAAAGCCAAAATTCTCCAGGGGTTAGAGAATTTCTCACTCTTGAGTAAAGCCAGCCATGTATACCATTTCGAACTGTAACAATCATTCACCTGTTTGCACAGACCATTATAGAAGAACTTGTTGTGCGGGATGTCCTTGTAAAGGTTGCTGAAAAACTTACAACCATCTTCATCACTCATCCAGTTACCTATTACTTTTTTCTTGCAGAGTAATTCCATGTCTTCCTGGGAAGAGATAAGGTTATCCATCAAGATGGCATAGGATGTAATCTCGTTGAAATAACCATGGTAACATTGCTCGATTGCGATGAAGTTCCGGAATAATGTTTCCGATGACATTCCAATGTTTAGCTGCGGAATCTTAAGAATCCCGTTCCTGCAAAACCGGCCTTCTTCGAATTGAATGTCCATTATGCTCTCCCTTGGGACGCTTTCGAATTTAATGTCTGCCTTTGAGAGATCAGTTGCGGTACGAATTTGATGTAGATCAGGGTCAAAGATAGCTCCATGAACGTCTCTCTTGTCTTTGCTGCTCCCACTGCGCACTTGATGTTCTTCAGCTCGGCCGTTGGATTTACCTTCTTTACCAGCGGCTTTAAGCTTTCTCTCTTCTTTGGTCCTTAGTGGAAAAACTATCGAAGTTCTTAACAGATCAAGTATGTGCAGAAAACCACCTTCAAAATGAAGCTTGTCTTTGTGGAGATGATTTTTATAGGATGAGCAACTTTGCTTAAGTGAAGGTAGTATGCTGAAGGCTTCAAGGATGAGAGTAGAGAGGGAGTCTTTAATAGGGTACAATTTGTCGGTAAGGTTATACAAACTGTGGATGACAAACCAAGGTAGTTGATTCTCAAGGAGCAAAATGTCATGGCATAGAAAATGGAACATGCAGTCCATGTTGAACACTGGGTCATCAAAGGCCATGAGATCGGGATGGTTAAATTTTCGAAATAGTTGAAGTAGGAAACAACCGTCAACTATCATCATCTCGGTGAAGTCTTTAGAAGGAATATGATCGAGTGATTCTGCATAGAACTCTCGCGCGCGTTGCTCAAATCCGCCTTCGCTCTTTTGATCTGAGAGCTTAATGACTTCTGCGGTCAATCCTTCCAAAGTTGTAATATTCATGCCTGCAAGAATTTCATTCAAATAGCTCTGTTTCACTCGTTCGATGAGTTGGAAATCTTTCTCGCGTATGCCTTCCTTGCCTCCTTTACCTTCCTCCTTGGCTCGAGTTTCTGGATAATGGTGGAAAGGTCCGATTGAAACAACGTCAGGTGAGTATGCTTCTGGGTTTTGTCTCCGGAGCACGTTAGGAACTCTGAAGATGCATTTCTTGCACTTCTTGCGGTCATCGCGAATATCAATAGCTGTATGATCTCTACCAGTTTTATGATTTGCAGCCATGAGTGCTATAGATGATCAATCCCCAGCTAATCAGTTCAGTACGTCTCCTGAAAAGGCCGAAACAAGTACATTACATATAACCAAATAACATAGAAATGATCGAAAATGAACAAAGTACAAAATGCACGTAATGATCGTATGCACTCTACGTAGCTAGCAATGAAGAAGGAAAACATTACTATGTATTGTACCTGAGGGAGGGTTGAGACTTCAGAGAGAACTGTGCAGTATATCAATGGTGAGGACTGAGGAGGGGAATTTATAGAACTTGAGTTTGGGTTAGGGTGGTTTCAATTATGCAGCAAACCAGTTCCCTGAGAATGGATGGCTCTAGAATGCAAGAGTGATAAGGAAATTATTAAGGAGGTACAGAAAGTTGTTGTAATAGTAATTGTGGTTTAGGTAGGCTCTCAATAATTGAAGTATAAGTTGATCAATTAACTGTTACATGCTAGTGCGAAGACTTAGAAATTAATCGTGACTCAAAGTCCGCTCCCTTTAGTTACTCTTCCATGACTGGCAGGACAGCTTCTCCAAACTAAATAAAATAATTTGTTAGGTTAAATCGAATTAATTCTATTAACACTTATAATTAATTAAGTCAGGGATTAGGGCTTATATTGCCCAACATAGACTTGTCTTCTTTTTTCTTTTTCTTTTTTGGTTACAACATAGACTATATGAAATTTAGATAGGAATAGTTGGAGGTTAGGTATGATAGGCTTAACTGAGCGCATTTGTAATTAATAAGGGCTACATGTCTTTTTGTTAGTGCTTGTTGTCGATTAGACTTATTGGTTACAAATAGGCAAACTGATGTAAGCGCCTTCTGGCCGTGGACAAGTTAATAAGATTGTCTATTTTCTCAAAAAAAAAAAAAAAACATAGACTTGTCTTCTTCCACAACAAGAATATAGAGCAAAAGTCACACAAGAAGTGTGGCCTTTAGAGGTGTTGCATTCTTCATTATGTGTGGCAAGTGTGGGTTAATGTGAAGATGAGGGAAAAATTGTCATACAAGAGTGGATTGCAACACCTCTAAAGGCTACACTCTTTGTGTGGTCTTTGCTCCATATTCTTGTTGTGTTCAGATAAAGAAGAAACAAAGACTTGTCTTGCTAGTACGTTGTCTTGTTGGGAAGAATCTAAAATGTCTTCCTACACGAGAAATAGAGAGAACAACACAAGTTACAAATTAAAGGAGCCTAAATTATTGTATATATAGATATACATTTTACCTCTATGCTATAAGAAGGTAATATTTTGAAAATTTTACAGACTTAATCGTGAAAATATCATCAACCTCATCATACAGCTGTCATAATAATTCAGAGATTTTTTTTTGTCATCGCACATTTTGTTTGTGAAATAAAGTGTAACCTTATAAATTATCTAGTTTCATGATGAAGGGATCGAGTCTTTCATTGATGAATATTGGTTGCTAGGGCCATCAATATTTAAATCATAGAACGTACATGGGAATTTGATTGCTTCTAAGTGACGTGGGGTGGTGATGCACGAGAGAACAAAAATGATTACAAAGGCAGATGCAAGTATTAATTTGAGACCGAACCACTCAGCTAGCTATAAAGATATTTTTTTCCTAATTGTTTTCCTTCTTGTCAAAAAAGAATGACAACCCACGTATCGTTTATGTTTGGCATCGAACTAGGACATGAAAGACATATACGCAAATTTACTCACAAGCAAATAGGACTCCATTATTTATGATAACGTCGAACAAATATACATCGTAATACACCAGCAAAATAACATAACATTAATTAAGGTGAACATTCAAATATCTCAAAAAGAAAAAACCTTGTAACCATGCAGAAAGATATTGAGGAAAAAGTAATAAACCATTGTGAATCACACAGCTAGCTAGCAAACTGTCACTTCTGCAAGAAAGTCCGAATGTTGTTTGTCTGACTCCACATGCTGAGACACAAAACGATAATACCTATCGCAAAAGCCAAAATTTTCCAGGGGTTGGAAAATTTTTCACTTCTGAGTGAAACCAACCATATATACCGCCTCAGTTTGTAACAATCATTCACCTGCATGCAGAGATCAGAGTAATAGAACTTATTGTGCGGGATGTCCTTGTATAGGTTGCTGAAGAACTTACAACCATCTTCCTCACTCAGCCAGTTTCCTATTACTTTTTCCTTGCAAAGTAGTTCCATATCTTCCTTGGAAGAGATAAGGTTATCCATCAAGATGGCATAGGATGTAATTTCATTCGAATAACCATGGTAGCATTGCTCGACTGCAATGAGGTTCCTGAATAATGTTTCCGACGACATTCCAACGTTTAGCTGTGGAATCTTAAGAATGCCATTCCTGCAAAACCCGCCTTCTTCGAATCGGATGTCCATTATGCTCTCCTTTATAACAGGTTGGAATTTAATGTCTGCCTTTGAGAGAGCGGTCGCAGTGTGCATTTGATGGTGATCTGGGTCAAAAATAGCTTTACGATCGGCTTTATTGTCACTCTTGCCTTCTGGACTGATCTTCTTTTTATCGGCCCTTGCAGTATGCATTTGATGTTCTTCTGGGTTGGATACACCTTCTTTACCAGCTGCTTTAAGCGCTCTTTCTTCTATGGTCCTTAATGGAATAACTATGGAAGCTCTTACCAGATCAAGTATGTGCAGGACATCATCATCACAATGACACTTGGTTTTACTAAGATGCGTAGTATAGGTTGAGCAACTATGCTTCAGTGATGGTAGTATGCTGAAGGCTTTAAGGATGAGAATAGAGGGAGAGGCTTCATGATCAGGGTATATATCAAGGGTAAGGTTATACAAACTGTGGATAACAAACCAAGGTAGTTGATTCTCTAGAAGCAAAAGGTCATGGCATAGGAAATGAAACATGCAATCCATGTTGAATATCGGGTCATCAAAGGCCCTGAGTTTCAAATCGTTACACTTCCGAAACAGTTGAACTAGGAAGCAACCGTCAACTATCATCATCCTGATGAAGTCTGGGGAAGAAATATGATCAAATGGTTCTGCATAGACATTGCGGGCTCGTTCCTCAAACGTACCTTCATTCTTCTGATCTGAGAGCTCAGTGACTATCGCAGTCAAGTCTTCCAAACTTATATTTTTCATACCTGCGAGAATTTCATTCAAATAGCTCTGTTTCACTCCTTCCATGAGTTGGAAGTCTTCCTCCCCTTCCTTGCTTTCTCGGACTGCCTTGTCTTCTTTACCTTCCTCCTTCCCTCTCTTTACTCGATAGTGAAAAGGTCCAACTGAAACAACATCAGGTGTATATGCTTCTTTATTTTGTCTCCGGAGCACCTTAGGAACTCTGAAGATGCATTTCTTGCATTTATTGCTTTTCTTGCAGTCATCGCTAATATCGATAGCTGTTTGATCTTTACCACTTCTATGATTTGCAGCCATGCGTGCTATATATGATCAAACCAAAATAAATCAGTTAGACGGATCTCCTTGAAAGGTTGAAGCACGTTGTAATTAATGGAAATATATAATCAACTTACCCAGAAATTAAAACGAAAAATATAAAATAAAACACATGATATGAACATACACACACACACACCCTGGTTAATTAGGAAAGAAAAGCATTAATATATATATATATATATATATATATATATATATATTATATATATATATATATATATAATATATATATATATATATATATATTGCACCTGAGAGGGAGGGTACAATTTTTGCAAGTGGGTTAGCAAAAATTGGGAATCTGTAGAATTGGGAATCTGTAGAATTGATCAAGTGGGTTAGCTAGGGTTTTTGCAGCAAACCAATTCCTTTTGAAATAGATAGATCTAGCAATAGACTGATAAGGGAATTGATATGGGGTACAGAAAATGGTTGTGAAACTTCTTGTTATATAGGCACTCTTTTACTTACAGTCAACACGCTGGAGAATTTGCTCATCAAGTTGATCAGTTGTTTACATGCAATTGCGAAGACCACGAATACGATAAGTTCATAACTACTCAAAGTCTGCAATTCTAATAGTTTCTTAGGTAATTTGTTTTTGACAAATAATCGTTTTTAAGTCCACAACAACCCTTAATCGTCAGTTGATGATTACTCTTCCAATATGGCTGGCAGCTTCACCAAATGATCGTTTGGATCAGATGAGGACAATCGACAGGTCGAGATAGAGTATTATTGGGTTTCAAATGTACGAGCACATAATATAACATGTTAGGTTTACTGAAAATCTATTAAAAAGAAGTCTTCTTATTTTAGTGTACGTTCTTGTAGTTTTTGGCCTTCGAGCTCCATGTCTACCAAAACTACCAGTCTTTTCTCATATTTTGTTTATGTTCCTTTTCTGTTATCATTGTGACTGTTGTACCGGCCGGCACAGTTTCAAGGCTCTAGCCGCGTTAGCATTCTTATGAACAACAATGAAAATAATTTTGAGAAACTATAGCAAATGAAATAGTAGTTCTTCGAACTCAACAGGTTGATCGATGAAAACTGTGGTTCAAACTCAAATTGGATCTCCAAACACAACGTACAGAATTACATCTATAATGTTCAAATTTTATAGGAATAATGTATCCAGATCTTAGAGTAACAAAGGTATCTCGAGCCAAAATTACTCTATATAAACTCCAGATCTTGTTACATGCATCCAGAGGAGGGTAAACCAAAGCCTAGCTATATAGAGCTTATATTAAACACCATAATCACTAGCGCTCTCAGGATCAAGTTATTGGCCAACACCGAATATCTGCTAGCTAGCTAGTGATATCTAGAGAATTTTCCTTACATAAGTACTTATTTTTGTCTAATTACCAAAGGAATTTGTACGGGCAACACAATTGCCAACAGGTAAATAGTGATTGCAGCCAATACTGACGTGGATTGTGATGCAAGAAACACAAAAAACTGAAAAATGAAAATAGCAGTTGGCTAGTACGTGGATGCTTCATGAATGCCTTCTGAATTATTGTGTGATGCTGCTAGTTTCATAAAACAGTTTAATTGACAGGGATGGGAGCCAGGCGAAACTCACCTAATGTAATTACATGTTGACATATACAATAACAATGGTTTCGCCACCAACGAAGACTTTCATTTATAAAGATACTTTCATGACTAATAGCATTATGGAAATATGATTGCTTCAAAGTGACGTACGAGAGAACAAATTAAGATGATCGATCACAAAGGCAAAAATGCAGGAGACCCTGCTAGCCTGGCCGAGAACACGGCATATTTTCAAGTCAAATGGTCATGATGACTGGTGTAAAAGCAACACAGTGTTACATAACATTATCTGATTCTTGGAATGTTTTAGTAAAAGCAAAGTAGCATGGGGTTTTATTTCTCCTAGGAATCGTTTGCTTAATCTTTTTCATGTTGCATGAATTTTTCCTAAGCCTAATTAATTATAAGAGGAAACTAATTAACGCAAATTAATCATTATTAATTGGTCGTCATGCTAATTGGCACATGCAGAATATATGAATGCTAAATAAACAACTACCAAATTATATGCAATGCAATATATGCTAAGACAATTAACCTGAATATTATTCAATTAAACGGAATTTTCATACTATCAAAATACACGTACTGCTCATTAAGAAATCAAATTAAGCTGAACATGCATGAATTAAAGACACTGGCCGGAGAGGAGAAACCATTGGGGATTATGTCTTCAACAGATGTGGAACTCTTCAGAACCCTCTCATTTCTGCAGGAAAGTCCGAATGTTATTCGTGGAGGTCCATATATATGCTAAGACCCAGAAGGACAATAGCTACGAAGAAAGCAATAATCTTCCAGGGATTAGAGAACTTTTCAATCTTCAACGAAGCCAAATGTGTATGCCATCTGATTCTGTATTAATCATCGACTTGCTTGCAGAGATGGACATAGTAGAACTTGTTGTGTGGGATACCCTTGTAAAGGTTGTTGAAGAACTTGCAACTATCTTCCTTGCAAGTAATGCTAGGTGAACCACTTTTTAGGGAACCACCTAGAACCCACCTTAGGTGGCAGCTTATGTGGCACGTCCACATCATCAAAACATAATTTCTTATTCTTTTATATTTTCATTTTTCTTTATTACAAAAATTATCTTTTCTTTTGGTTTTCCTTTTTTCACTTTTTTAATTGTATCTCTTTCAACCCTATTTTTTCTTCTTTCCCTTGATCTAGTATGCGTCGTTTTCCTCTTCACCTCCATCTTCCTCTTCACCAGGTAGAGAATTGTTCATCTGAGTTCATGGAGTTGGATTGACAGTGAGCATAAATTTTTTTCCTAGCCTCCTGGTCTTGGTTAGAACACAGTACTATATCATTGTTATTGTGGCGCGATTGGGACTCATGAAGGCCTTCAATTTCATATTAGGACAACTTTATGCATATCACCAAGTCTGATATACATGTTTCTTAATTTTGCTGGAAGTCGCCGCTTTCTTATAGCAATTGATGAAACAGGTTTAACAAATGAAATCAAGAAGTATTGAAGAAATTTTTGTACGTGTGATCTTGTCTAGGGGTATCATCTGGAACGGAAATTTGAACACAAATTAGGTTTCAGGTTGTACTCTTTTGTTGAAAAGCTGATGAAATAACATTAAGTGCTGGAAAAAAATATACTAACCGGAGACTCGGAGAGGAAGAAAACAGATAAACACAGACGTGATTGAGTCAAAGAACAGAAAAAAAAATGGAACTTTTGTAATTAAGAGATAATGAAAATATAAAATAAGTAATTAAGAGAAAATGTAAATATAAAACAATAAGAAATTATGTTTTGATGATGTGGTTATGCCACATAGGTTGTCACCTAAGGTGGGTTCTTAGTGGTTCCTTAAAAAGGTGGTTTATATAGCATTATTTCTTCCTCACTCGGCCAATTACCTATTACTTTTGCCTTGCAAAGTAATTCCATGTCTTCATTGGAGGAGATGAGGTTATCCATTAAAATGGTATAAGATGTAATTTCGTTTGAATAACCATTGTGGCACTGCTCAAACGCAATGAGGTTCCTGAACAATGAGTCGGCCAACGTACCAATGTTTAGCTGTGGAAAAGTGAAAACTCCGTTCTCGAATTGTATGTCCATTATGCTATCACTTTTGACACTTTTGAATTTGATGCCGGCTTTTGAGAGAGCCGTCGCAATATGCATTTCATGTATTTCTGGGTCGAACATAGCCTCGTGAACTCACTGGCGGAGGTACATAGATGACACCCCCCAGATTTATGATTTTATCTGCATTTGGTGTTTGGAGTCTAGCTAGTTTAGAAGTTTTAGCTATGCTGACACCCCCCAGTCTTCTAAATTGGTTTGGTTTACTAATAAAAATAATAAAAACTTTCTCTTTCTAGGAAATTTAGGTGTTTAGACCAATAAAGAATAATAAAAGCTTCATATTAACCTATTCCTAATACAATTATATTTCTACCTCACCCCACCAATTAACATTGTCTTCTATAAATAATCAAACTAGCAGCATATTTGTACAAATATGTTCAAAATCAGTTGAGAGACTACAAATACATCTTCTTGATATGTAACGAATAATATTTGATGCAACTGAAACAATAGAGTTTGATTATTGATTATTGATGACTCGATTATACGAATATGCTGCTATAAAATTGATTATTGATGACTTTCGCGATATGCAAGAGCGACGAGTCCATTTTTAATGTATAACCCTATTTAAAAACTTTATTATATTATAGACTATGTTTTTTTTTTCAATAACCTCTTTTATATCGGCCCCCCTCACTTGTATTTCTTGGTTTCGCCTCTGCGTGAACTTTGTTTTCTTTCCGGGCTTTGACCTTTGATGGAATAACAATGGAAGATCTAACCAGATCAAGTATGTGCAGAACAAGTAGAAATTGGTATTTGGAAGAAGCTTTTGTTCTTATTATGTGCAATCGGTTTACATAGTATTTATACATACATAAATGTTTGTTAACCCTAGCTATACTAGGTAACTAGATAATTACAATTAAGTTAGGATTCTATCTTTAAGGATGGAATAGCCAACTAATGCTCACTACTAGAAGAAAGGCTTTAGCCGACGAAAATAAAAAAACCAGGCCAACGAATTATTTTTTCGTCGGCTAAAGTCCACGTTAGCCGATGAAATTTTCCTTCGTCGGTTAATTTAAATTTTCGTCGGCTATGGTCAACTGTAGCCGATAAAATTTTAATTTCGTCGGCTAAAGAAATTTTTTCGTCGGCTTTAGTCTGTGAACTTTAGCCGACGAATATCTTAAATGTTTCGCCGACGAAATATATAATTTCGTCGGCTAAAGTGTCTTATATTTGCAGATCTGGATAACAGCTCTTTTGGGAAAAATATGCGGTTAGCCAACGAATACCCTAATATTTCGTCGACTAAACCTTAAACCCTAAACCTTAGCCAACGAATACCCTAATATACGACTTGTTGCGTCTCATCGATTTGAAACTATTTTCAGTTGAAGGTCCGGCCAAAATATGTAATTTAGACGGTCCAATGACTTTTTCCGTGCGTTTAGGGGTTTGACTTACGGGATTGACCGTTTGGATCGAGCCCTTAACCTTGTCGGATCAAGTTGAATTTTTTCCCATACATGTATTTTATCATGATGATCAGATTGACAGTCGAATTTTTGTTTCTTAAGTTTAATCATCACAATCACAACATACCTACTAATGTTGTATAACTTGTTTATCAAGTGTTAAGTAAATGTTCCGTTTCAAAAACAAACTATACGTAGAACCTTCAAACACAAAAAAGTCGTTAAATAAGATATGACCATGTTTGTACCTATTTTTTACACATCGGCCCGCTAGGCTGAATCCGTTGGTTGCGAGGAAGATTACAACATTTAATGATAATTATTACGATTATTTCGTATAATTATCATCACAATTATTAAGATTTGCCGAGATTCATTATTTGGTATTAAAACCACATACCAAATATTGAAGCAACGGTGATATATGGCAACAAATTAGGATTATGGCTAATTGAAAGAATTGAAGACCGAAATTTCAACATAATTAGCAAATCAATTCCAACGAAGCCGCAAGAAGAAAGAAATAAACGCGTGATTAAGGAGAAAGCAATACGGAACATATCTTTGATTCGGTCATTAAGACCGAAATATTTATTTAATTGTTTTCTCCTTCCTTATTTTTATTTTGTTTGTAATAGTATATATAGGAGGCATATAGTTTATTGACCGTCCGGATCGAGCACTTAACCTGGTCAGATCAAGTTGAATTTTTTCCCATACATGTATTTTATCATGATGGTCAGATCTGACGGAAGGATTTCCGTTCTCAAGTTGATCATCACGAGCAGCAGTCACAGTTTGATGAATGTATAAACAGTTTGTGTTTAGCCGACGAATTTAAAATGTTTAGCCGACGAATTTATTATTTCGTCGGCTAAAGTTTTAGGTTAGCCGACGAAATTATTACCTTTAGCCGACGAAATTATTATTTCGTCGGCTAAAGTCTTCGGGTATAACCCAGCTCGACTGGTTGTATGCCCTAACCTCCATCGTTTTCCTCTCCCTCTCCGAAATTCGCCTCCTCTGCCTCCGCTCCCTCTCCCGGTCGCCGCCCTCTCTCTGCCTCTCCCTCTCCCTCGCCCTCGCCCTCGACCTCTCCCGCTCCCTCTCTCTCCTCGCTCCCTCTCCCTCTCCCTCTCTCGCCTCGCCCTCGCCCTCGACCTCTCCCGGTCCCTCTCCATCTCCGGCCGGCCTCCGCTCCCTCTCCATCTCCGGCCGGCCTCCGCTCCCTCTCCCTCCGGCCGGCCTCCTCCGGCCTCTCCTCTCTCTCCTCCTCCTCCTCCGGCCTCCTCCTCCTCCTCCTCCTCCGGCCGGCCGGCCTCCTCTCTGCTCCGGCCTCCTCCTCCTGCTGCTCCGGCCGAATTCTGCTGCTGCTCGGTCCTCCCTCCTCCTCCTCGAGTACGTTTTTTTGAGCTTCGGTTATTTTTAATGTTGTGGTGTTGTTGTGTATATAATGTTGTTGTGTATATAATGTTGTGGTGTTGTTGTGTATATTTGTATTTAGGAGTGTATTGTTATTTAATAAGTGTATATTTGTTGTGTATATTAGTATTTAGGAAATGTATATATTTGTTTTGTTTTGTGTTTGTTTTGATTTTCCGGTCAATTGCAATGTTGTGGTGTTGTTAGGAAGTGTATATTTATTTTTGAAGTGTATATTTAGGAAGTGAAAAGTGAAAAATAGTATTTAGGAAGTGAAAATTAGTATTTAGGAAGTGAATATATTTTTTACATTTTTAAATGAGTTTGCATTTTTTTGATTTTGTGGCCTTGATTCAAATTAATATTTTAAACAGGATGAGCGGTAATATTAGATCGACGAAGGGTTCGAAGGGCCAAAGGTCCGTATCGTCTGAGGGAACCTCTAGCAACCCTCAGACGTCGTTCCAGGGCCCTATGACAGCTAGACATGCGAGCCTTCTGCAGACGGCGCAGAGGCAGCCGGAGGTGCCCCCTTCATCGAGGCAGCGGGGCTTCCTTTATTCCGCGAGGCAATTGTTTGCTCAGCCTCAGATGGAGGTGTCTGCACCCCGTATGCCTGAGATACACGGGCGCCCACTCCAGCTCCTACTTCTTCGGATAGTGGGTCATCTGGGGTACAGATGCCGCCGCCTCACCTATTCCTTCCGCGGATGATACCGGCCATACCTGTAGTCGATGACTCAGGGACGCCGATTTATCCACTGCCCCCGCCAGTGGCTCCATCAGCGGCGTACCGGTTCGTGCCTTTTGATACGCCTCTTATTTCCGCGAGGGTATCATCATCGGAGGCGGAATCCGTCGCGTCCGCGTCCGATCCCTCAGGTAATGAAAGATGAATGATTTGTTTTGTTATAATTCTCCGATTCCGATTTTAATAATCAATTTGGTTTATCATGTCATAGGCACCGTCGGAGCGAAGTCGGCAAAGAAGAAGAGAGGCCCCGTCACAGGGAAGGCTCTGAGAAGATCGTCGGTACCTCAGGGAGGATTGTCATCGGTACTGACGGGGATGGCGACGTAGTATCGGGCGGAAAGTCGAGGACGTACTCCGGCCGCGTGGGAGCGCTCATTAGGGATAGAGTCCCTATGTTGTGGTCAGACTGGGGCGAGGTCCCGCAGGAGGTTAAAGACATGGTCCATAACGCGATGTCGGTGAGTTTACAAAATGCCTGAATAATATTATGTATTACATTGTAGATTTCTGGAAAAACTAAACTAATAAACGGTTAAATGTAGGTGTGGTTTGAGGTTCCCGAACCCTTGAAGAGCAGCTGGGCGGACTTTGTGCATGGGGGAAGGTACGTTGGGAAATTAATGAAAAACAAAACTGTCTGTATGGTTTAATTATATTTCTAATATTTTTGTTGTATCTGTAGGTACAAGGAGTGGAAGAACGAGTTGCGGACCTATTGGACTACGCACGGGAACGCACGTTCTGCTACCCCTGCTGAGTTTCAGTACAGAGAGTACGAGTGGCGTTGGCTTCTGACATCAGAATTCAACAACCCTCGTAAACAGGTATTTAAATAAATTAATTAGTTAATTTATCATTAATTACGTGCGTTTTAAAATATTTTACTAATAGTTTACTTTTTTCTTTGAAGGCGGTTTCCCGGGCGAACGCTCAGAACCGGCAACGCAACACAAGGAACCATCATGCGGTTCTAGACCGTTCGCTGTCTTCATGGACGAGGCGGCCAGGGAACATCCAGAGGTCAACCAGTACGTCTATACGTACGAGAAGGCATATCCTGACTCCTAGGAGGATATAGTAAGTAATCTTTCATTTTTACGGAATTTTTAATTTTACTAATATATATGTTAAAATGTTAATTAATAATTTTTTCCTATCCAATTAGGCAAGGGTGAGGGAGGCTAGTGACGAGGTGATGAGTGCTATAGTAAGGGAGACATGGCCGGACACGCAGGAGAAAGAGATGTCCGAAGCCATTTCCCGGATCGACACTTCAGATCCGAGGGTTGGGGCGAGGATCATGGGCACAGCCTTCCCACCGCGAGAAAACAACTTCTACTGCCGGGGTCTAGGAAAGAAGGGCCAGGGGGTCTTGAAGACCACTCCAGGATTTCAACGAAAGACAGCCTCGACCAGCAGCAGGACGACTCAGCTAGAGTCGGAAGTTGAGAGACTACGGAGAGAGCAAGCCACTCAGGCTGCTCATGCTGACGCTCAGGCTGCCGCTCATGCCGCCCAGTTCGCCGAATATAGATCCTATACTAGAGCCCTACATGCCGCCCAGCATGCCCAGCAGAAGCAGATGTACCAGTACTTCAGGATTTAGCAGCTGCCCAGCTTCAGGGACTTCCACCTCCGCCCATGCCTGCGCCTATAGACATACCTGAGCTGCCGGAATCTCCTCACCAGCAGGCCCCAGATCCGGATATTGATTTAGATCATTTAGATTTTGTGTAGTTGATACCTTATATAGTTTTATGTGCTTCTTGTTGGTTATATATATGGAATTGTTTTGGTGTATTTTGCAGCTTGCTTGGAATGGTAATTAAAAATTTTGTGTATTTTTTTTTATACTGGAATGGAGTTATAGCCGACGAAATACACCACAATTCGTCGGCTATAGTATTTTTATTTTTATTTTTATATAGTTTAGCCGACGAATTATGGCATGTTTCGTCGGCTAAACTCACTATAGCCGACGAAAGAGGCTCTATTTTTTAATTTTTTTATTATATACTTTAGCCGACGAATATCTCAGTTCCGTCGGCTAAAGGCTTCGAGTATAGCCGACGACGTGTTCTGTCGTCGGTTGTCGGCTAAAGTCTGGGAGTATAGCCGACGAAAGATAGAGTCTGTTTCGTCGGCTTAAATTCATGAACAAAAGCCGACGACCAAATGTTTCGTCGGTTAAAGTATGGACAATAGCCGACGACGGTCTATGGGTTCATCGGTTAAAGTCAGCGCCGAGGACCCTTTCCCGACGACACTATAGCCGACGAAGCCTCGTCGGCTAAGAGTTTAGCCGACGAGTTAGGGTAACAGGCCGACGAAAATAATTCGTCGGCTAAAGTACTTCTCCTGGTAGTGTATGGTCGACGAAACATTTAAGATATTCGTCGGCTAGTTTCGTCGGCTAAAATAATCGCCGACGACTTTTTCCCGACGAAACTATAGCCGACGAAGGCTCGTCGGCTAAGATCTTAGCCGACGAATTAAGCTAACAGGCTGACGAATTTTTTTCGTCGGCTAAAGTGCTTGTCCTGGTAATGGCTAACATATATGATGCTGCTAAACAACCGGATCAGATCTCATGCTTTAACACTCCCTCTCAAGTTGGAATGGATATTGATGACATCCAACTTGCTAAGCAAAGCTCCAAATTGTGCGGATCCAAGTGGTTTAGTGAAGAGGTCTGCTGGTTGTTTTTTGGTTCGAACATGCATAGTTTTAATCATACCTCTTTGAATCTTTTCTCTGACGACATGGCAATCAATCTCGATGTGCTTGGTGCATTCATGAAATACCGAAATATTGTTTGCTATATGAAGTGCTGCTTGATTGTCACAATATAGCTTGATAGGTTGCAGCTGTTTAACGCACATGTCATTAAGTAAACTTTTAAGCCATGTGACTTCACAACTCGTTGTAGCCATAGAACGGTACTCAACTTCAACACTAGATCGAGACACTTTGGTTTGCTTCTTAGTTTTCCATGACACCGGTGCATTTCCCAACATAACGCAATAACCTATGATAGATCTTCTTATGTCCTTGCAACGAGCCCAGCCTGCGTCACAGTATGCTGTGAGTTCGATATTCCCTGTAGAGGGTAGAAAAATGCCCTGTCCTGGTGTCTTCTTCATGTAACGTAATACTTGATGCGCTGCTATCAAATATGGTTCACGTGGTTTATCCATGAACTGACTCAATATATGCACTGCATACACTAGGTCCGGCCTCGTGATAGTCAAATAAATTAACCTTCCAACTAGCCGTCTATACTGTGAGGGATCAGTAAGCAACTCACCATCACCTTGAGTTAAAGAGAGGTTATGGTCGATGGGAAATACGGATGGTAGGAAGCCTATCTCTTCTAGTATCTCAAGAGAATACTTCCTTTGACAAAGTGCAATTCCATTCTTTGAACGTGCCACTTCTATTCCTAGAAAGTACTTAAGTCTTCCAAGATCTTTAAGCTTGAATCGATTGGATAGGAATGTTTTAGTGGCAGTGATGTCGTCGAGACTATTTCCTGCTAGGATCACGTCATCCACATAAACAAGTAAAACAGTAAACTTACTTCTATTGGTTCGAACAAACAATGAATAATTTGCCCAAGACTGGTGAAAGCTGGCTGCTTTTAGTGCCATTGACAACTTGATGAACCATTATCTGCTAGCCTGCTTTAAACAGTACAAACTTTTATGTAGCTTGCAAACTCTTGTCTCCCCCTTTCCACCGAATCCAGTGGAAGTTTCATGTACACTTCTTCATGCAAATCACCATTCAGGAAAGCATTGTTCACGTCAACTTGATGAAGATGCCATCCTTTGATTGAAGCAAGACTGAGAAGGACTCGAACTGTTGTGAGTTTGGCAACAGGAGCAAAAGTCTCTCTGTAATCGACACCTTCTATCTGACTGTAGCCTTTTGCAACAAGCCTTGCCTTGTATCGTTCAACACTGCCATCCGGTATCAGTTTGATCTTGTATACCCATTTTCAGCCAATAGGTTTCTTGTGCGGTGGCAAATGGACCAAACTCCAAGTACCATTGCTCTGAAGTGCATCAACTTCTGCATGCATGGCAGCTTGCCATTCCGGATGTTGGACTGCTTGTGAGAATGAAGTAGGTTCTTTGTGTGTGGAAAGGTTAGCGACAAAGACTCTATGTGAAGGTGAAAGGCGATTATAAGAGATGACATTAGCAAGATAATGAGGAGTATCTGACGACGTTGAAGATGATGGATCAGACCGAGAGGGAAGTGTTGCCTCAACGTGAAAATCTTGCAAGAATGTAGACACATGAGTTGGCCTTGAAGACCGACGTGGTGGAGGTCCAGATTGTGGAGATGATGGAGGATTGGTTGGATTTTCTGGTGGAAGGGTTTCAGTGATGGGTAGGGTTTGTGCTTCTGTTTCGGTTGAATCAGACGTGTTTTGAGTGAGCGGAAGACGAGTAGGAGAAGAAGTGGAACCTGAAGAAGAGTCCTTATTGGAACCATCATCGAAAACCCTAGATGTAGGAACAATATCTGAAACCCTAGGTAGAGAGGAAAACTCGAGTCGACCCATGTGCCGAGGTTGACTAGGATTACTTGACTGAGGAGAACCCCGACTTTGACTAGGGTTGGGAGATGTATGGAGAGACTGTGTTTCGAAGGGGAAGACTGTTTCATGGAATGTGACATCCTACAAGACGAAAACCTGTTCTGTCTCCAAATCATAAACCCGATAGCCCTTCTTTCCATTTAGATACCCAAGGAAGACTCTTTTGGTTGCTCTAGGCTCAAATTTAGGAGGTTTGTGAGGATGTGTAGATGGGAAACATAAGCAACCAAATACTTTGAGATGAGTGTATGTGGGAGGTTTGTTGAATAATTTCTCAAAGGGAGTTTGTCCAGAAAGTAAAGGTGATGGTGTGCGGTTTATCAGGTAAGAAGTGAGAATGGCATCACCCCAAAAGGATTTTGGTGGCATCACCCCAAAAGGATTTTGGTGAGCTTGTTTGAAAAAGAAGTGCACAAGCTACATTGAGTAGATGACGATGTTTGCGTTCAACAACACCATTTTGTTGAGATGTGTTGACGCAACTCGTTTGATGCACAATACCCTTTGAAGAATAAAAATCATCCATTTTGAATTCTAACCCGTTATCACTACGCACAATTTTAACCTTCTTTTCAAATTGTGTTTCAGCTAGTTGAATGAAATTGATAAGAAGTTGTCTGGCTTCGGACTTTTGTACCATCAAATAAACTCAAGTGCATCGAGTAAAATTGTCAACAATTGTAAGAAAATATTTTGCTCTAGAAAGTGAGGGTTCATGATATCCTCCCCAAATGTCAACATGAATTAAAGAAAACGATGACTCACTTGAAATTGTACTTAACGGAAAACGACTTCTTGTTTGCTTTGCTAGAGGACAAACTGGACACTTACTGGCATCGCAAGATTTATTTGACAGGAATGAAAATAAAAAAAAGACACGGCTAGAGGGTGTCCTAAACGCTGATGTCAGACATTGGGTGATGAACTTCTGACTGCATGACATGTTCCTTGCACTGTTTCGTTGAGGCAGTATAATCCTCCTCTCTCATGACATGTCCCAATCGTCTTCCTTGATCGTAGGTCCTGTACAAAGCAAACTTGTTTGAGAAATATGGTGACACAAAATGAATCATGGGCTAGTTTGCTGACAGAAATAAGATTCAGGTAAAACATTGGAACACATAGAAATTTTGGAGTTTAAACTGAGGAGAGAAGACCATTGTGCCTATGTGGGTTACTCTAGCATGACTACCATCAGGAAGTTTAACAAAACGTTTTTGGTAGTTGCTGCATGGGTGAGTAAGCAAGGATTACAAACCATGTGATCGGTTGCACCACTATCCAATATCCACATACTAGTCTTTGCATTATTACAAAAGCTAAACGCTTTACTTGAGAGTTCCTCATAAGATGAGGTATTACCAGCATGGTTTGCCGATGTATTGCGGTTTTTGTTGAGCATTTCATATATCTCGTTGCATTCTGACTTTGAGAAAGGGAAGTTACTTGGACCGCCTTCTTTGCTGAACAATGAGGACACATGGTTTCCTGGAGCCTGTGATTGTAGCTCCTTAAGAGCTGCTTTTCTCTTTCTGCAGTCTTCAGCTACATGCTTCCATCTCCCACAGAATGTGCATTTCAGGTGAGCTTTGCAATTCTTGGTGGAGTGAGTGTCTTGGTTACACTTAGCACACTTCCTCCTGCCTTCTTGAACATCTTGATGTGCTGCATAGCGCTGCGCTGCACTCCCTGCACCCTCGGCATGAGCAGGGGCTCGATGACTATTGTGGGCCCCGCATAGACCGCGCCCTCAGGGCTCGACTGCTGTTGCTACTTGCTGCGAATCCAACGCCTTCAGGTTGCACAGGCCCTTTGCTGCCGGTTATGGTGTCCGCTTGCTTCTCATGGCGGAGTGCTATGGCAAACGCTTTGTTCACGATCGGAAGAGGGTCAATAGCCACGATGCCTCCACGAATGACTGAAAAGTTATCATTCAAACCCATGAGGAACTGCATTGTCTTCTGGGTTTTGATGTAGTTTTGAACTTTGACACCTTCTGTGGACAAGTAACATAGGGCATCCCTTTCATCCCAAAGACCCTTCAACCTGTTGTAGAAGGTTGTGACAATCTTGTTTCCCTGTTTACAATCATGAATTGCATTTTCAACATTGAATAATTGCACAGTATTGGTTTGAGAAAACCTCTCTTGGATCTCAAGCCAAATGTCTCGAACCGACTTGCAGTGTTTGACACTCTTTAAGATCTCCTTTGTCATGGAACCGGTGAGCCAGGTTCTAACCAGCGTGTCCACACGATCCCATTGCATCTGCTCATTGTTCTCTTCAGTTGGTCTGGAACTGCTTCCATTCACGAGTCCAGCCTGTTCTTGATTGTCAAGGCGTTTGTCATGGATTGGCTCCATTCCGAGTAGTTATCTTCAGCAAGTAACCAGGTACGAGTATTGCGCCTGGTTGGTCAGAGTAGTGAAGATATAGTTGATGGTTGGGATGTTCCCAAGGTTTTGCTGTGCGAGAAAGGCCGGACGTCGAAGCTTCTTTGAGGATGGCATCCTTCAGAAACTGTATGGCCAGCTTGTGTTCCTTCTCGGTGTCGTCGCTCATGTTGAACGAGGCTAGGGTTTAGCAGAGTTTATGTTTGTGAGATTTAGGCCAAGGATCAATGCTCTGGTACCAAGTAGAAATTGGTATTTGGAAGAAGCTTTTGTTCTTATTATGTGCAATCGGTTTACATAGTATTTATACATACAGAAGGGTCTGTTAACCCTAGCTATACTAGGTAACTAGATAATTACAATTAAGTTAGGTTCTATCTTTAAGGATGGAATAGTCAACTAATGCTAACAGATATGATGCTGCTAAACAACCGGATCAGATCTCATGCTTTAACAGAACATCTTCACCATTGCTACTGCCATGACATGAACTAAGATGTGGTTTGTAGGAATCGCAACTACGCTTCAGTGATGGTAATGTGATGAAGGCTTCGAGGATGTGGAAAGCGAGGGAGGGCTTATGACTGCAGCAGTTTCCAATTATAAGGCTGTATAAAATCTCAAGAACAAACCAAGGTAGTTGATTTTCTAGTAGCAAAAGGTCATGGCATAGGAAATGGAACATGCAATCCATATTGAATACCGGATCTTCAATATCCCTAAGTGTTGGATCATTACACTTCCGAAATAGCTGAATGAGGAAGCAACAGTCAACTATCATCATCTTGATGAATTCTTCGGAGGAAATATCAAGTGGTGGCTCGGCATAGAAGCCGCGGGCACGTTTGCTCAAACCCAATCGTGCCTTCATTCTTTCGATCTGAAAGCTCAATAACCTTTGCCGTCAACATTTCTGTTGACATCATCAGGCCCTTGAGCACTTCATTCAAATAACTCTCTTTCACTCGTTCCATGAGTTGAAATTCTTCTTCATTGCCTTCCTTGCCTTTCTTGCATTTTTTACATAACTTGCATTCCTTGCACTCCTTGCAATGCTTGCATTCCTCGCATTCTTTTTCTCCCTTGCTTCCCTTCCCTCGACGATGAAAAGGTCCAATTGAGACTACGTCAGGTGTATATGCTTCCGAGTTTTGTCTCCGCAGCACCTTAGGGACTTTGAAGATGCATTTCTTGCATAATTTCTTGCATTTCGTGCAATCATGGAATTCCATATCAATAGAAGTGTGATGCACCGCCATGAGTTCTGAACAAGTTACAAGTAAATTACCATTATTGAAGTTATCAAGTAATTGAAATTTAACATTCATATAATTAATATGTACCTGAGGGAGGGCTGAACTGGTTAAAGCTCAAATGGGAGTAAATGTTGATCAAGATCGATCAAGACGAAGAAGGCAGAATATTTGTAGAGATTGATCTAGTTTTGGGAGGGTTTTTGCAGCAAAGTTATTTGTATCTTGGAACCTAAGATGAGACAGAAACTGATGATAAAGAAATTTAGAGGTGTAGAAAATTGTTCAGACCACTAGTGCTTTTATAGTCGAGAGGAATTGCTTATGTCGATCAAGCTGATCAGTTTCTCTACTCAGCTAGCGATGACCTCGAGACTTAAAGTCCGTTTCTAATAGTTTCTTTAATCCATTCGTCCTCGATAAGTACTTTTTCTTTTCAAAATTGCATACACCAACCCTTATTGGAATTAATATGATCATCCTAGTCCTAGGGTATGTTTTATATAATCGAGTTCACATTGGTCTAAATTGTCAGCTAAATTTATCAAATTTTTTTAAGGCAAGCGCTGACTACTTCTGGCGTATCGTACGTTAGTGTGGACGTTACCGGAGGGGTATTACAGTCATTGAAAGTTTACAAACGAAAAATAATTACTGATGGGTGAAGTGGTCATTTTATTTCTGTTATCCTTCCTATCTGACGGTCCTGATTAATTAATGGGTTGTCTCTGGCAGGTGGTTTGACCAGGAGACTCCACATTTACTTCTACGTGGCATGATAAACCAAACCATTACGCCATGGCCTCCATATGTTTTTCAACCCCTAGGAAAATCATTTTTTCTCCAAAAAAAGAAAAAGAAAAGAAAGAAACCCAGAAAAATCATTACTCATAACTTCATAAGCCTCCAATACATGCAGTAGTCTAGAATTACCACTACCCATAATTAAGCTCCACAACCAAGATCAGTCCCGAGGAATGATTCAATCCCAGGTCGAACTAATTCAAACACAAGACCATCACTTTTTCCTTTCACAAGCACATCACTCTTGAACCAGTAATATTGCATAGCCGATCTATCCAGCCATATATTGTAAAGCTGATTTCGCATTCGAGCACTCATTCCAGAAACTCTAGCAGCAGAAAAAAAGAAACCCATCAAGTCAAACTCTCTCACCAAGAATTTGGCCTCCATGTTGAGTCTCGTTCTATTTTGGCGCAAAAGCAGGCGGCGATGGAACTCATGGAATGCACCGGTTCGACGGCGTCTCCGACGTATCTTGATTAGAATCGGACATGGAACGAATTCCTCAAGTGCGGGGCGATCCAATCATCGTCTTTCTCTGCCGACATGGTCGGCAAAACCTCCCGGCTCCTGCCCGACGTGCTGAGAAAGAGGGAGGAGAAAGAAGTCAAAGGTTTATGTAAATTTGACATAAAACCCCTTAAAACTTATCTAAACAAAAGATTTTCACTGTTAACAGAGGTTAAGTACGAAATTTACTTGCTTGTCCTTCAAATTTAAATTGTATGGACAAAATTATGCCAAGTGGTCTGACCTCACTTTGGCATACCGCACGCTGGCTTAGTCCAACGCTTTCCTTTTTTTAAAGCATTTTCGAAACCTGTAATATGTTTGTACATGGGGGTAACGTATATGTTCTCCTACATGGAGACAGTAAAAAATTGCTTGAAATTTAGACCCCGGAAAGTCATATTTTGTTTGTTAGCTCAAAATTAGTATTTTATGATTTGAAAGAAATGTGACTGCTCCTAGGTCACATAATATACACAAGTCTTCATCTAAATGATCTGTTCACGCTTGATCTCAGCCGGACTTTTGTGCCATCTAATCAATAGTCTGGGGTGTCTTCAAGGACTAAAATATCGACGATCATGTAAATATTGATGGTTCGAAAAAAGAAATCTTCATCGATATATCGAGAAAATATCAAATATCGATAGAAATTTTATCAAAATTTATATAAATATTGTATATTCGACAAAAAATAGATTAAATATGAATTATCGGAAAAATATAAAAATTCACAACCTCCAGCAAGCTCATCCCAACAAAGAGGAAATTTATTACTACATTTCTTGATTAAATTCTTGCATTTCGTGCAATCATGGAATTCCATATCAATAGAAGTGTATAATTTCATATGTATTCATTGCAGGCCAGATTAATTATTACATTGGAGGGCAACTCAACTTTGAGAAACATAGCTCTTAAGTTCCTGTGATTTAGATGAAGTTAATTAACAGTGATGATGCTAAATTATATAATGTGAAATTTTATAGCTTCGTATGGGGAAGTATGTGTTAAATGGCAGAGAAAATCTTACGTGAGACGGCCGTGCCACGTTTCCTGTGCGACCCACCAGTCGCACAGCGACACGTGTTTTCCCCCCAGCTCTTCTTCTTCCTTCCTCTCTCTATTCTCCGACAAAACCGATCCCCTCCAATCAAAACATAGCAAGTCCCTCTGCCCAGCCGCCACCTGAAACCTGGAACCCCCACCGCCGCCTCCACCATAAGCCTGACAACCTGCCGCCGTCGAGCCATGCCTACACCACCTGTGCAAATCACGCCTCCACGCCTCCACCAAGAGAGAGGAAGGAAGAAGAAGAAGAGTTGTGAAAAAGCTTCGCCGGAGGGGATCGGTTTCGCTGGAGAAGAGAGTGGAAGGAAGAAGAAGAGCTATGGAAAAAAAAAAAACACGTGTCGTTGTGCCGTCGCATGTAAGATTTTCTCTAAATGGTATCAGGTGTTGCAACAAATATAGAGCCTTCTCGTTCAATGCTTATGTTTAAAAGATGAAAGATTGACATGTTTATAATTTATGAATGTTTTTCCAACATGGACTATGAGAGATCTTACTAATCCACATATATATATATATATATATATATATATATATATATATATATATTTTTAGGTGCGGATGTCCGTATTTATTCTTACGGTGCAGATTTCCACTTTACACTCATTTTTCAATCGAATTTTCACATTTTCACCATCTAGTATTTAAATATCAATGTATAGATCATCTCTGTAAAATTTCAGCTAATTTGGTTATCATTAAGGCACTCAAACTGCGTTTTTCTGTGGATGAACATAATTTATTCTTACAGTGCAGATTTCCACTTTACACTCATTTTTCAATCGAATTTTCACATCTTCACCGTCTAGTATTTAGATATCAATGTATAGATCATCTCTTGTAAAATTTCAGCTAATTTGGTTATCATTAAGGCACTCAAACTGCGTTTTTCTGTGGATGAATATAATTCTGTCGAACTTGAACCGTTCATGTTTATAACAGAAAAACGCAGTTTTAAGTGCCTTAATGATAACCAAATTGGCTGAAATTTTGCAAAGATGATCTATACATTATTATCTAAATACTAAACGGTGGAGATGTGAAAATTCAATTGAAAAGTGAGTGTAAAATAGAAATCCGCACCGTAAGAATAAATGCGGACGTTCGCAGCTGAGAAGCGCTGTGTATGTGTGTACGGAGAAGATCAAAGAGGACGTCCACACGCCCTTAAAGTGCGGACATCCCTCTGTTCTCCACCGTCCGGCTCTGACGATAGCCCGCCTCCACCCTAGCGGACTGCAGCAGCGTCCCGATCACTTTCCCTCCCCAGCGAGTCCTCTGAATTTCTGTTCTCCGGCGAGAATATCACAATTTGAAGTTTTGGGTGATCTCACCGGAAAACTTGAATTTGACGGACTCGCTGGGGAGGGAAAGTGATCGGGACGCTGTTAGAGTCGGCTAGGGTGGAGGCGCGCCGTCGTCAGAGCCGTCCAGTGGAGAATGGAGGGACATCCGCACTTTAAGCCCAGTGCGGACGTCCTCTCTGGATCCCGACTGTATATAGGCCTAGCAACGGGCCGGGTTCGTGTGGTCACGGGGCGGGCTCTTAACGGGTTAAACATGTTAGAAGCCATTAGCTAACGGGTCAAGCCGGGCCGAACCCGACGGGTTTATGGGTTTCCGTTGGAACCTGCTATGCTCGCGAAATTTTTTATTTTTTTTCTAAACCCCTTAAAGCTGTGAAGATTTATTTATTTATTTTTATAAAAATGAGATAAAAAAAAATTACACCCCAAAGTTTATCAATCAAATTGCTCACACCCAGCAACACTATAACATCAATTCTCTCAAACCAAATACTAGCTTCTTCAAATGAAAATACACCGGTATGAACAAAAATTCAAACCCTTAAGAGATAAAATGATAATTCAACAAATATTCATAAACAAAATACATAATTCAAATTTTACTTTTGCTTAACGGGTCTCAACGGTTCCAGCGGGTTTAGCACGCACGGCCGTTAACTAACGGTTTTCTGACATACGGGTTCTTTTCAGCTCGTTTTGTAAACAGGCGGGCTTTTAACGGGTTTTAACGGGCAGGTTTCGGGCGGGTATACAGCCCGCGGGCTAAATTGCCAGGCCTAACTATATATATATGGAGTGACAGAATTTAACTATATAAGGACACAGTTGGATGTCTAACCATTTCCAAAAAAAAAAAAATTGAATGTCTAACAGTGCATTACATCTCTTATATACGATATTTGCGATATCTAAATGTGACGTATAAAGATCAAGTCTCCAACGGAAATGAAAGATTAGATTAATACAGAGCATGCCCGACCCTCGACGAGGGCTCTTGGATCCACTCTTACCTTTTGAAGCACTTCATGAGTAAGAAGCTGATGTATCCACGATTGGCAAGTGAAATAGCCGGCAGTTGGATTTTTTCGACATGTTACCTAGTGTCATTGCCAGTTTGCCTCGTTCAAAGCATGCAGGTGGTATATTTTTGAAAGGGAAAATGCAATTACATAATTAGATGCTTGCTATACCAGAATGTGTTCACACCATTTGGCAAGTAAATTTCGATCTGAAGAGGAAAACATTATGGTATAGCATATATGCTCTTGAAAACAGAAGGGGAGAAAAAATTACTTCATATAGTTCAATGTTTCCATCATAATGTTCGGCAGTCCCGCATCAGAAAATGCTAACATATACTACCAGATATACCTAGAGACAACAAAATGGAGGAACTTTGGCAGAATAGATGAACCAGTTTCTAAGAAAACGATGAAATAAAATGAAGGCCACAATAAGATCAGAGCAAGAATGAGTTATATGCTACAATGCTAGAAACAAATACCACCAGTCATGAACAGGAAGAACAGAAGTCAAAGACATTATATTAACACATGTTTCAGACTGTAAGGCCAACAGATAACTTAAACGTAATAGTAATTCAACACAAATTACAACCAACAACAACCTTTGTTAATCTCGGTTTGAAAAGATGGAAGCATCCTTTCAGGTCAAAAGCACAAGGGAGTCACACTAAGGTAAATCATACATGGATGCTGAAGGAGCTCCAGAAACTGGTCCTAGATAATCAGCATGTAAGCCAACCAATGCCTGAATTCCCTTTCGGCCTCAAGCCACTTAGCTCCGATGACAATGAAACGTAGCGTAGTACCTTTTTCAATCTTAGAACTCTTGGCATTCAGAAAGATAGGATTTTCCCCTGGAACATAGTTGTAATCAGGCATTTTCGAAGAAGAGAGATATACATTCTCAATTGGACCACATCTCAATATAACCCCCTGCTTGAGCACCTTGTGCACTACCCCCTTTAAGATCTCTCCTCTGAAAAGCTTAAAAGAGATGGCACTAAAGGTAACTGGAAAAAGCACATCCCCAGTATGCTGTCTGACTTTTCCCTCACCTATTTTCTCCACAGTTGTGAGAGCAAGAAGGTATCCAAGGTCTTTGGTAGCCTTTCTTTTTGCAAAGTCATCAAGCAGTCGAACAATAATTGCCTTTTGGAGCATCAGTCCCTTTGCATCCAAGCTTTCAGCAGGGACTACAACATTCCACTGCAACTCAGTTTTGAGAAACATTGTCTTCCTTTTACCTGCCAGACAATAAAGAATGAAGCAGCAACCAATTGTACATTAGCTATCCCTGAATTCTTGTCAAAAATGTATACTTCCTTGCCCTACGCCAAACCATCCCCATAGATCAAGAGCCAATAAAAGATTGTTCAGAGAGACATATAAGTACCTTTAACATCCTCCTGAGCTAATCCTTTAACTTGGTCTACAATTTAATCTAAACTCTTAAGGCAATATGATAATATCACAAGAGCAGATATGTAAACCCGAAATTCTTTTATTGACTATCTGTAAACAGCCGCAACTTTTATATTTTCTAGTAACTACCATATTAAGAACTTCAAGCAAGCTCAACTAGTTTTAAATGTTTTGAAAGCCAATCAATATTCCAGTCCAGCTTAATAAATAGAACTTTCTACCTTCTAAAGCATCCAGTTAAATGAAAGATCCAACAAGAAAGAATTCTCATAAATTAACAGGCAAGAAGGAAATTTCTTGTTTTGGAAGTCATAAATATCATCCTGTAGAATAGTGGTCGGGTATACTCATCAGTATGGTATAACGCAAAGTGGATAATTCCCTAACTGATCTGGCAAACTGTGTATGCAAAAGCTCTGTCAAACTTTTGGGCGAGAAAACTGCTCTTTTGAGCCTAGACTGAGGCAAAAGGCACTCGAGGAAAGGAGCTCAATGTTGACAATCAATGAGAGGGATTCAGTACTTGGATTATATTGATTTTCCAAAGGAAAGGCAGTATGATACTTGGACAATGTGATTCTCTCTTCAAACAAACGTTAACCTGAAACATTTTGCTGACACCGCACTTGAATATTTAGAATAGAAAGATGAAGAAAATAGTTTACAAAGTTAGGCAGCAGAACAATTTAGCTTTACAACTAAAAATTTCATGATTCATTACTATGAATCTGCCATCCGAATCTCTTTAGCTTAACCTACAACAACTCACCAAAGATGGCAGCACACTTTCAAACAAAAGTATCCAAACTCTTGTGTGGAAGGCATTACAAAAACATGTAAAGAGAGACTAAACATTGACGTAAAGGACACATACGCTACAGTAACAAGAACTATCAACCATCTAGAAGCAATTGAATCAACACCTCAACAAATCTAATGACAGGAAAACGAAAATTCCCTGAATGATTCTTCATAAACAACACCTCCTCAATAAAATACACAAGACTAGTATTTAGTCCCTCTGTAGCACATTCACAACAAAATGCAATATGTAATAGCCTAAACATAACCCCAACTTCTCATGCCCTCCAGATCGCACTATCCTCATTTCTAAGGCAATATAAGTTCGGTCACCACAAATAGCCGCACAATCTCTTTAAATTCTCTTCAAGCCTCTCAATTTAGTAGATTTGCTACTCTTTCATCAGTGAAACACGTCCCCATTACCAAACCACAGAAACCCATACTCCAATAACAGGCATATTTAACTCCACACTAAAAACAGACCAAACTCGGAAATCACAATACAAGATATAGCTGTTCTGTTTCTCAAAAATTCCCCACTCAATTTCCATGAGAAAAGACTCAATCTTTGGTCAGCTAGACACACATAACAGTTCAACAAACAACAGAAACCCCATTTCTTCAAGTTCCTACCAATCCCCTCAATTTACATGAGAAAAGAATCAATCTTTACTCCTTCACAAACTCAAAAGAACCAATCTTTTTGGTCAGTATGACAACCCGTTTAACCAACGAACAGAAACCCAATTACTCTACCAAATTTCATTGGAGATTCTAAAAACAAATCAAAATTTACAAACCGAAATCAAATATCTCAAGCTATAATAAACCAAACAACGAAGTAGAGAAATATGGAGGATGTAAAAGGTGTAACCTTTCAGAAATCAAAGCTTACCCCAAGGCAGACCAGAGCCTATATGAAGAAGCTCAGTGAGTCGGGTTGTTGGTCCTGTCTCTGTATCTATGTAACGCTCAGTGAGTCGCTATATTGGTGAGTTGGTGGCACTGTGAAGTGTGAAGAAAGACACGACATTTTTGTTCTTATTCGATTTCGAAAAGATCACAGAATCGACGGTTAAAAAAGACGAGAGAGGTGTGTAGATGTGGAACCAAGTAGAGGATTTGAAACAAAACTACAAGTTCAATCTCTCCACAAAAAAGTGAACCAGTAAGGTCACGTTGGGTACTTGTATTTTTATTTTTTAAAATAAAAATATGTTAGGTGAGACATTTTTGAAAACATTGAAAATGAAAAATAAAATTTGTTTTCAACTTTTTACAAAGAAAAATTGAAAAAATCAATTTAACGTTTTTATTTTTTCATTTTTCTAGTTTAGAAAATATGAAAAATATTTTTCACAATTAATTACCAAATACATTTCTAAAATATGAAATAACAATCTCATTTCTCTTTTTTATTTTTTAAAAATCATTTTCAAAAATCGTTTTCAAAAACGTTATCGGATAGACTCTAAATCCATCCAAATTTATAAACCATAGATGGAATAGTACGTAAATCGAATGTTTATAATAACTTAACGTGGTTTGTGTTACTACAAGTGTGTGCAGTTCTGTTCCACTTGGCAACCACATTTCAATAAGATTGGATCGATCATTTTGGTTGTCTATTTTTCGATGCGGTGTGGGTCAGTTTCAGTGTGAACGGTTTTATTTATTTTAACTAGAAAATGAGAACAAAATTCAAACTTTTTTCTAACAATTAAGTAAGGCACAAATAAATTTTGAATGTATTTATGTATATATATGTGTGTGTGTTGCGTGATATTTTGTCACCTTTTTTATTTATTTGTGTAGACTTTAAATACATTGAAAATTTGTAGATGTGATCTACTCATATATACCTATAATGTGAATGGTTAAAATAAGAAAATATGATCTAAAAGTGAGTCAATTAAGAAAATCCATACATTTTGAATAAATACGGATATTTGGACCTGATAATATATATATTATATTATATGAGTAGAGATATTATATATATATAGAGAGATATTATCATGTCAAATATCCGTATTTATTCAAAAGGTACGTATTTCTTAATTGACTCACTTTTAGATCATATTTTCTCATCTTAACCATTTACATTGTATGTATATATGAGTACACTACTAGAAGTTAGGACTTATGTGACGAAATAGTTTCGTCGCTTAAGAGTGAATTTCGTCGCATAAGTACTTAAACGACGAAAATTTCGTCGCTTAAGAGTCGTCGCATAGGTGGTGTCGCATAGGTATCGAAGCGACGAAACATGAATTTTCGTCGCTTAGGTTCCTCTTAAGCGACGAATTACATTTTGTCGCTAAACTACTTAAGCGACGAACATATATTTCGTCGCATAAGTGCCTTTTAAGCGACGAAAAAAAATTCGTTGCATAGACTTATGCGACGAACATTTCCAACTTAAGCGACGAAATATTTCGTCACTTAAGTGTTTTCAATATATAAAAAATATATTTAATTAATTTAATTTGATTTTCATTTTTAATAAAAAAATGTTGTAATTTAAATATAAAACAAATTATTTTGCAGTTTCTTTTTTATTTTGTTTTTTTGTTTTGCCGGATCGATCTCGCCGAAGGAGGTGGTGGTGGTGGCGGAGGAAGAAGAAGAAGAAGATCGAAGAGAAGAAGAAGAAGAACCGGATCGGGGGGGTGGTGGTGAAGAAGAAGAAGAGTCGGAGGAGGTGGTGGTGTTGGCGGAGGAGGAGAAGAAGAAGAAGAAGAAGAAGAAGAAGAAAAGAAGAAGAAGAAGAAGGAAGAAGAAGCCTCCTCCTCCTCCTCCTCCTCCTCCTCCTCCTCCGCCTCCTCCTCCCTCCTCCTCCTCCTCCGCCTCCTCCTCCTCCTCCTCCTCCTCCTCCTCCTCCTCCTCCTCCTCCTCCCCTCCTCCCGAGGGGGTGTGTTGTGGTGAAGAAGAATCCGAACTGTGAGGATGTGTGTGTTGTTCGAGGAAGAAGAAGAAGACCGGAGGGGGGTTGCTGGTTGGTGTTGAAGAAGAGAAGAAGAAGTTGTGGGGTTGAAGCTAAACCGGAAGAAGAAGGGGGGGGGGGTTGTGTTGTGGAAGAAGAAAGAGGGGGTTGTGTTGTGGTGAAGAAGGAAGAAGGGGGGGTGGTGGTGGTGAAGAAGAAGAAGAACCAGAGGGGGGTGGTGGTGGTGAAGAAGAAGAAGAACCGGAGGAGGTGGTGGTGGTTTAGAAGAAGAAGAAGAGTGGTGGTGGTGAAGAAGAAGAAGAAGAAGAAGAAAAGTGGAGGGAAGTTTTGGCGGAATGATTCAAAATTCCAAATTTTTGGCGGAAGTGACCTATGCGACGAAATAAAAATTTCGTCGCATACGTGAAAAATTTCGTCGCACGAATCAGAACTTATGCGACGAAATAAAATTATGCGACGAAAAAAAATTCGTCTCTCAAGTGATCACTTATGCGACCAATTTTTTTTTTCGTCGCATAAGTGAAAACTTAAGCGACAAACCAGTTTCGTCTCATAAGTGCTCACTTAAGAGGCGAAAAATAATTTCGTTTCTTAAGTTGTTACTTAAGCGACGAATTTGAAAAATTTCGTCTCTTAAGCCTTTTTTCCTAGTAGTGGTAGATCACCTTTACAAATTTTCAACCAAATCGTTAAGGTATCAAAACTATATGATTACAATGAACGAACCAAATTTGTTCATATTGAACCGTTCGTGTAATTCATAATTTTGAATATCTTAATGATTATCAATTTGGCTAAAATTTAATTTGTAAAAATGATTTACTCATATATACCTAAAAGATGAATGGTTGAGATGAGAAAATATGATCGAAAAGTATGTTAATTAAGAAAATCGAAAAGTATGTTAATTAAGAAAATTCGTACATTTTGAATAAATACGGAGATTCGTATCTGAAAAGGCATGTGTGTGTATATATATATATATCAATACCAACAACTTTGAGTAGCTTTTTTTTTTTGAACACATGATGTAAAGTTTTATTGATCATCAAATGTAGAAACAACATGAACACAACTCACCCATGTGGGCTACGTAAAAATCGAATTATGCAAAACGACTAAGGAAATCAAAGCCATCTCTACGTTGGCAAACCCTAAATTGAAGCGACATGATTAATAAAATGGTAACCAGTAACCTGCTAGCAAGCAAGCTTATTAGAAGTTCAGAAAACCAACTATTCGACAGTATTCTCCGAGCTTGGAGAAACTGAAGAGGCACCACCTGCACCATCATCACCCACTGCCACCATCAATTGACCAGCAGAAGCAATACCACTTTTAAAGAGAACCAGCAGACTCACCTTGCATCATCTTGACACTACCAAAACCTGAACCAATAGCAGAAGTAGAGTCTGCAAACAACACTGTGCCCTTCTTCATTCAGAAGCTCCGTTTCTGGGATTTCTTTAGATCGGTGGACACGCCTAACTTCTAGGGACGCACAACTTCCAGCTTTGGCCGATTCTTAGACCCGACTGGCCTACCCACCTTGCGGTTTTTTGCCGGTGAGACCTTTATCTTTCTATCCTCATAGGGCAAAGCGAGCTCAGCAATGAAAGTCAACTCAAAAGGAACCATAACCACAACATCAGTCTCAGAGCGAACCCTCTTTCCCATGCCTCCCAAATCCATTGAAGCATCTCTCTTAGCACCAGAGAGCATCGAAGATGAATCAATATCCTTACACAATGGCACTGGCACACTGACTGAGGTCGAGGGAGGACTTTAGAATCTCTCAACCTGAAAAACAAGGTCCGTCGCCAAAATCCCTAGAATATAGAAGGACAGAGCAGTCTTGGACAACACAAGTTTGAATGGATTCAGAACTCCACTGCAGGACCTTTGCCTTTATCAAAACTAGGAGGTACTGAACCCTTCCCAGCCTCATAGCCACGAACCCTAGGGTTTGAGAAGTTAGGGTTAGGGTTCGGAACCCTAGTTTGAGGAACAGATCGCATCACCAATCAGTGCTCACCAGATGAGGAGCCAACACCGAAATCGCTCAGATTCACACCTCGGCTTGGTGCCTGAGGGCCACCTCCAGTGACCTGGATCAGTGACAAATCTGGTGGACCAAGGCAGCCTATTTCAGGGTGAACCAGTAGACCACAACACGACGATAACCCATGGTCCTCTCATATTTGAAACTGAGTATAGTTGTTACCTGGTTCTGAGCCAAATTCGTAAAGTACCATAGGGGGAAAGCCTCACGGATTGGATCAGTGACATTGTGGATGACTTTGACCTTTGCCCTGGTACCAATGCCAATCGTGTCTGCTGAAAATCATGCACAGTCTATAGTTTTAATAGTAGATGAAAAAACTTGCACAAAAAAGGAGGAGAACAGTTTTATAACAAGAGAGAAATGAATACTGTAAATTACTCAAAAACTAGAGCAAGAATATTACAAGAGAGAAAGATGGAAGGAAAAGCTGCTTGTATTTGAAATAAGGGTAATTGTACAGGAGTAGTGATGGTGATGTTGCTATGCACTACTTGTAAGGCTGTGATCATTTCTTCTTGTGCAAGAGAATGCTCATGTTGTAGGATGATAAGAGATGACAACAACACCAATACGAGACTCACGTGCCTCTTGGCTAAGATCAAACTGATGAGCTTTTACCAAGACAACTGTCACCATTTTTACCTAGCTCACCATTTTCATCTAGCTCACTGAGCTCTATTATCTTAACATTGTCAACCTAATCAACCTTCCCCAGAGAGTAGCGCCAATCAGTTTCACGACGTCCTCATTGAACAACGACAGGCCCTGAATTTTAATTCAAACCGAAAACGAGGTAATCAAGATCTTGTCAGGGGTCACTAAGTCCATTGAAACCCTTGACCAGAAAACATAGATCTCCCAAAGAACCAGGGACCGTTATTGAGAATGTGGCGCCTCTCCTCTTCTCTGGTGAATCGAAGAACAAAAAAGTCTTCTTGCGTACACATCTGGAGGCAATTTTGGAAGATCAGACTTCCTATATTTGAAATCTAAAATATACATAAAATGCATTCGGTATATTTTTTTGTAAAAATTGTTTTAGGTGAGAGAAATTTTAAATACACACTCTTAATATCTTAATACATAAAATACACACCTTTAATATCTTAATACATAAAATGACAAAAAGCTCCACTCTTTCCCTAAACCACATCTGTCAATCTTACTCCCACGTTCCCTATGTAAAACACCTCCAGGTGTATTCTCTCACACATCTATCAAAACGGGTGCATAATAACAACCTGAGATCATATTCGGATTTTCTATGTAAATTGGCAGAAATTTTTCTCGATGAGGATTGGCAGAAGTTGTTGCTTGCTTTTCACTTAATCCACTTATAGTTAATTAAGCGATGATGGTTCCATCGTCTCCAATGATCGATTGGATCCACAACTCGTATGAGAATAGAAAAGCAATGGCTCAATGGAGGAAACTTGCAGAGCTCGAGTTAGTTCCTCGGCATATATGTTGATGCCTTTCACTAGGCATGTCGACTTTCTTTTCTGGTTCGGAATCGTTGTTCTCTGGAAAGTGGAAAACAAGGAAAACGAGCAAAAGCCGTTTTCAATATCTGTACAGAAGCTCCGAGTTATATCTCAAAATTTGTTTTCCCCCGTGTTCTCGAGATATCAGGCGCCGAACGCGTATCAAATCGTTTTCTATTTTCATAATATAGAAAACTGTTCTGTAATCACGTACCGAACACGTCCTAAGATGCTAACTTTAAAAAAAAAAAAAAACTTTTTATTAATAACTCACACACCCTACATATGTGGGTAATGTTTAAACCCGTTACCTCAAAGTTGTCAGTTAAACACCTTAACCAACCAAACCACGTAGTAAGCATACCCTAAGGTGCTAACTTTTTTAATTGTACTTCTCTTTAACTCAATTTGAGTAGCTTAACAAACAACTTTGAGGTCATAGATAAATATATGTACACACACAGTTCCTTTGCAGAGCAGGACACCGTTTGAAATTAAAGTGTGGTGCTCCTCATTTCGCTCATTTTCACATCTCCACCGTTCAGTGTTTATAATATAGTGTGTAGATCATTCCTACAAAATTTCATCTCATTTGGAGATCATTTGGGCACCAAATTAGATTAAATGAATCAACTGAACAAAATTTGTCTAAATGGAACCGTTCATGTAAATCACAATTACGGAAGATCAAATGATATCTAAATTGGATGAAACTTTGCATAAATGATCTACACACTATGTTCTAGACACTCACCTAACCCTTACATATGTTAACGAGATTTGAATTCATGATCTCAACTAACCAACCAGAGTACCAGACTACAACTCATTGACACCTTAATATGAATAAATGATTCAATTGACATAGTATACCAATTGTATATACACTTTGCAGTTTGCACTCTTGTAGCAGTAGTAACACATTCCATTCCTTCCTCTAATGCTCATAAAGAGAGACGGCAATCCAACCAGTACGAGGCACATGTAGCACATAATTCAAATACTAACATAGCTCTTCCACAAATATGTCAAACAACTACGTACAACAAATGATTTCCAAGAAACCATGTCCACAATACAGAGAATTTAGATCGCATGTCTCATAACTCATAAGCATATTAATTAATTAAAGGTAGACTGAATTCATAATCCTAAGTTCCTAACATTTATATTTACATAAGCCTTCATACAGTATGAAACTTTCAATGGTTACAAATCAGGTTCATGAGGACCATAGACAGGACCAAGCGAATCACCAACCATACTACCAAGCACGACAAACTCATTCCTGATCTCTCTACTCTTAGCTGTCCATCTAGCATGCAGCACCCTGAACCGTACCACAACTTTTTTCTCTATCTTTGCTAAGTCACCCTTCAAGAAGAATGGCTTTGTCCCAGCAACATAGTGGTAATTTGGCATTTTTCGAGCTGACAGATAAGCATAGTTAAGAGGTCCACATCTAATAAACACCCCGAGGTTATGCACCTTATAAACAACTCCCTCCAAAATCTCTCCCTGGAGTGGTATGAACGTGCGACAACTAAAAGCTACATGGAACAACAACTTTCTTGAGTGGTCTAAAATCTGTCCAGTTCCTACCTTCTTCAATGCAGTGACTTTAAGGAAGTACCCATGATCCTTGCTGGCCTTCTCTTTTAACAAGTCCTTCAGAAGCTGTGTTGTTATAACAGATTTTGAAGAAAATGGACTGTCTTTGTCTAGCTTTTCAGCAAGGACAACCACACCCCTGACTAGTTCCACTTCAGAGTACATGTCCAAATCTACTTCACAAGATACCCAAAAAAAACAAGATTATAACCAAAGTTTAACCAAATCCATCAATCAGAAATTTTAGAAAACACATACTGTCAGAAAACAAAAGCACCAATCCGCCAACTCTCCAGTGAACTTCTCCATACTTCCATGTTAGCAACACTAGAAACCATTAATTATAATTAATTGGGACAGCCATATTTGAAATCAGCATGACAAACATATGTATGTGAGTGTGTAGAATTAACAGTTAAATAAAAGGCTTTAAAAGTTCTATAAGAAACAAAGGAGCATCCTTTCCCTAACAACCAACCAGAAAGCTTCAACCGCAATTATAACATGCTAGCAGAAAATGCAATGTGCAATTAGAAATTAAATTTTTCAATCAACCATATAAGTTCGTGATTTGAAATTTTGAATTAAAAAGCCTGTGACCTTCCATGGTGTCAAATGCCAACTCACAAAGTTTGTAAAAAAGATACACATATCACATTCGAGAATGGTAGTACATTATATCATTGATATGAAAAGAAGTGAGTGCTTCCGCAGCTATATATTGTTCTTCCCCAATTTTGGTTTTAGTTCATCCACTCTTTATCATACTTATCACCAATAATTCAATATCACACCTTTGCTTGCATCATACCAACTCACAACAAAGCACACAAGACTTCTCTAGGCTCTAATCTGACCCTTAACAAACACCTCTACATCAATTCTTAAGAATGCATCCCTTCCTCGTTGGAACTGCTAACCAATAGTCGAACAAGTAACGACTCACTTTGTTTGTTTTCATTTCTTCAATCCTTTCAGTGTAAACAATACCAGCTACAATCATATATGGAAACCAATTAATCCTCACTATACAGACAACCAATTAAATTTCGTTATCTATATACATCATCTTTTATCAAGCTAAGTTTCCATATACTCTACAAGTTCATCATCTCTCATATCCTACATGTCTGGATATAAACTATGAGAAATGACGAATTTGATGATACACGGATGAAGAATAGTTGAAACAAAGCATTATTCAGCAATTAAAGTTGTTGTACTCAAAACCCATCAACAAAGAGATTAAAACTACTTCAAAGCATCTAACTTTAAACTTAAAGAAGCAAAATTCTTCACGGTTTTATGAGACACTGAAAGATCTGTTAAAATTAGATGCTGCGAATTATAAGAAATAAAGGTCAAGAGAAATAACCTGGTTACAATTGGAGGGAAACCCAAGAGAGAAAACCTACTGGGACTCAGAGAGGGAGACCCACCGGGAAATGAAGAAGACGAGGCGGTGGGTTGCGCAATATGCAGAGTGCAGACGCAATTTAACTGAGAGAGAGAGAGAGAGAGAGAGAGAGACAACGCAGCAACGGTTGGGCCATTTTTAGTTTTTTTTTTTCTTTCTTTTTTTTCTTTTTGAGACAATGACCAATACCTACGTAAATATAGTATTTACCAATACCTCAAATTAAACTTATTTATTATTTTGATATCTTAATTTAAAAACTATGATAATGGTACCTCAACACTTAAACCTAATTAACATTAGTTCCCTCCGTGATTGACACCGTTAAGTTAGACTTTATCTATGGGCAAAATTATCTTTTCATGTTTTTCCTCTATAAATCTTTTCTCTCCACAAACATTTTCTTCCAGAATAATGTTTATTTTCCCATCAGTATTAGAATTTTTGGTGAGCCATGTGTTGGCTGCATACAAAAATTAGAGACATCTGAAATTATAATACACAATTGACCATTAATATTCATCATTAAAAGTAGATTTTGCAACCCACCGGTGAGAAAAAGAATCAACATTGATTAAAATGCATTTTATATCAAGTATAAAAGTTCATGAAACATATATACTTAATAGAACAATCAAAGATAATTAGGTAATAAGACTCACATTCATAGTTGATATCTTCAGGTCGAGAAACTCTAATTCAACTGATAAGGTTTGCGGAGGGAAAACATGAAGAGACAATTTTGCCCATGAACAAAGTTCAACTTAATGGTGTCAATCACAGAGGGAACTAATGTTGGGTTGGGTTGGGTTAGGTTTAAGTAGTGCTAAGGTACTATTATCATAGTTTTCAAGATTGAGATGTCAAAATGATGAATGGACTTAACTTAGGACACTATTTGAAAAATTTCCTCTTACCAATTAATAGCAGGGTCTTACAAATTATTTCCTATCGGCCAACTATACAGTAACGGCTAACGGAAGTATACTGTTTGGTATAGTAGTATAAATCTCTCATTGTAAGTGAGATGTCGTAAGTTTGACTAAGAGTATTGTAATTCATTAATTATGTATTTGATCCAAAAAAAAAAATTATACCGTAATGGAGACGGTTACCAGCCGTTCTCTAAAATCTAATCCAAACCTCACTCTCTTTCTCTCAATATATATATATATATATATATATATATATATATCTTTTCTAATCAGGCCAGTGTTGGATATTATCGATGACGACTTCGGTTTTCTAGAGAGCTTGACTTGGTGTTCGACTTGGGTGGTGGACAAGGAGAGTGGATTTTATCAAAGACATTGTTGGCTCAAAAATCGGGGGCTTCTTTGGGCTACACGTGTCCTTCTGGCTTGGTGACGTGTGCGATGGCGTGCCAACTCGCGGCCGAGGGGCGAAGCGAGGTTTTGTTCTGATATGTATGTAGATGCGCTGCCCTGACTTCTGATCAGTCGACTGTGGACCGAGGAAGGATCGATCTTGGCCGCAGGGTTCTCTCTGCCTTGGATGCAAGGACTTTAACACGAATCGGCTAGTAAGCCGATCTTGGTGTAGTGTGACTAGATAAATGTTGTGATGGTGCAAGTGATGTGAATGCAAGAATGTAAAGTGCAGGAAAATTAAAGATAACGTAAAGAACACGAATGTAAATTGTAGGAAAGATAGTGCAGAAAAGTAACGAACAGTAAGATAAATTGCAAGTATGTAAAGAACGATAATGTAAATCGCGGCAAAGATAGATAAGTACCAGTAAACAAAAACGATAAACTAAACACAAAATTGATATGTGTAATGCTGAGAAGCTGAATTATATTGAGATAAAAATGTGTAATCGCGTAGAACGTTTGGTCGAGGACCTCTAACAAAGAATCCTAAGGTCCTTTTTATAGTGAAGTAAAATAAAGAAAACGTAATCCTAGCTTTAAACACAGGGATGGATTACAGGTAAATCATGGATTAAATTGTAATAAAGCCCATTCAATCTGATTGCCACAAGTTTGGTAACTGTGGTGACGTCTTCTTTGAAGGCGTCATCTTTGACCGTAATTTAGCTCTGAAATATCAATCAGTCGACCTTTTATGAGTTTGACATAACATAACATTTATTCTCCTTTCTTGGCCGCTACAACTCACGAATAGCCGTAGCTAAATAAGGTGATCGCGGCTCGACATAAGGCGTCTGCGGCTTAACATAGGGTGACTGCGGCTCAACATAAGGTGACCGCGACTCAACATAGGGTGACCGCGGCTCAACATAAGGTGACCGCGACTTAACATAGGGTGACCGCGGCTCAACATAAGGCGTCAACGGCTCAACATAAGCTGTCTACGGCTCAACATAGGGTGACCGCGGCTCAACATAAGGCATCCGCGGCCCAACATAAGATGTCTGCAGCTCAACGGCCGCAGCTCAAAACACCAATAGCCGCGGTCATTATCTCTGTTAATAACCGTCGTTATTTTATAAGCTGCATTGTGCACTGCGGCTCAACAGGATGAGTCATGATATTTACTTACTAATGGCCGCGGTCACTAATGGATCCGTCCATTTGATCTGCCACGTAGGTCATGCCAAATATTGGTTGAAATAGACATCGGCGATTCTTGATGTCGTCGAAATTCAATAATTGGGCCTAGGACTTTGGGCTTGAGTTTAGTGTTAGGGTGTGGTGTGGAAGGTTACGGAAACGCAAAATGCTCATATGTTGATTTAACGTTGTTGATGATTTTGATTCTGGATCCAACCCCAATGACTTAAATCAATGATGAAATGGTGAGCATGAGAAGTGGGGTACCTTTTCTTTCTTTGAAACCTAAGGCCCAAACTACACTAGAAAGCCTACCTCGAGAAAGCCTTCTTTTTTTCTGATTTTGGGACTGAAATCATGTGTCAATTAAGGATAGAGTGTTTCTCCCAGAACCCAATCCCATTTGAGCATAAAAGAAGGGGTTTGTAACTAGAACAACCATCGAGCAAAACTCATAAACACCTGGATACAGCCTTTAAAGCTCCAAGTATTCAAGCCTCCATGCTTTCAAGCTTCAAGCCCCAATTAACCATCTTCTCAAACAACCATCCTTAACTTGTATTTTTCTAGAAATCGTTTACTAAGAAAACCCTCAAATTCTCTCTTCGGAGTGTGTTTCTATCTCCCACACCATGTTCATGCTGTCACGCCCCCTTTTGATTTCCATACAGTCTGAATCACACACGAATTTCTCTCATTAGTTACCAAACTATTAGGTTGAATATGGCCTAGTCATTGCTTAATTCTTAAAGTACCCTCACATAACTAAATTTACAACATTGACAACGAATTTACTATATTTGTTCTACATATTTACATGTAATTGAACACTAAGTTACTATTTCAACAACAATTTTTTTCATAAACTTGTAAAATATCATAGATTGAGTAATTACCCTAACAAAACTAAATCACCTAAGTTACGACTCAATTTACCTCATTGACAACAAATTTGTTATCATATCAATAAATAATTAAATGTGGGTATCACATACATTTAGGTAGCAAGGAAAATTCCTTATTATTAAGGAAGACCAAAGATAATTGTACAAATCGAAAGAATGCATGTCTTTTGGAAGCAATCAATGTATATATAATGCTAACAATTCAGATCGGTTTGAACTTCTAACATTTTATAGAAGCTAGTATGCTCGAATGTACATTTAAAATCGATTGTCCTCCGTCCTCGTCTGATCGAGAATATTATATCACAGGGGCTGCCGCCCGCCAAATCAGGATGAAGACGTCCAGTACGAGACTGTGGTTTGTTTTATGGAATTGAAAAATGTTATTTATCAAACCAAAAGACTTGAAAGAAATAATTACAAGAGGACTTGCCACAAACCAACGAGAAGTACTCGAAACAATTTCCAGTACCCGTTATATTTCCAGACTATTTCGATCCATTTCAGTTTGCTGCAAAACTCTACCCAAATTAAAACTGACATAATAATTTTCTCTTCTCTCTTCTGAGTTTTGATCAATTACCAATTTTCGTCTCAGGTACGACATTTATGTTTTTCCTTTTCATTGCTAGTTTACATGTCCATGCATTTATATGCTTCGTTTTATTACAGTAATTCTATTAATGGGATTATTCATAGGATCCTTATTCATACAATAAAAGTGGTAGAGATCATATCATCATAGACGTGGACAAGCACTGCAAGAAATGCATCTTCAGAGTTCCTGAGGTGCTGCGGAAGCAAAAGTCAGACGTATATACACCTTATATTCTCTCGATTGGACCTTTTCATTCTGAAAGAAAGGGAGGCAACAAGGGACGCAAGGAGGGAGGCAAGGAAGACATTCAGAATAAATTTCAACTCACGGAACGAAATAAAGAGGCATATGTAAAAGAACTTCTCTATACCATGCACAATATAACTCTCGAAGAACTTACGGCAAAGGTTACAGAGCTTACAGAACAAAACTATGGAGGCACTATGGGGTTTGAGGAACGAGCCCGCAGTTTTTATGCAGAACCATTTTATCATATTTCCTCCCAAGACTTCATCCAGATGATGATAGTTGACGGGTGCTTCCTAATTCAACTGTTCCGGAAGTGTAGCGATCCGAAACTCAGGGCCTTTGATGACCCGATATTCAACATGGATTGCATGTTTCATTTCCTATGCCATGACCTTTTGCTTCTAGGGAATCAACTACCTTGGTTTGTTATCCGCAGTTTGTATAGCCTTACCCTTGAGTACATATACCCTGTTGATGAACCCTCTCTCTCTATTCTCATCCTTAAAGCCTTCAGCATAGTACCATCAATGAAGCAAGTTTGCTCATCCTATAACAAAAACAAGTTTCATAGTGATGCTGATGTTCTGCACATACTTGATATGGTAAGAGCTTCCATAGTTAATCCACTAAAGACGATAGATGAGAGAGGAAATTATAAAGTCGGTGGGGATGCTGTTAATGCGACTATCTTCAACCCAGATGAACATGCAATGCATTCTGCAACATGTCTCTCAAAAGTAGGCATTAAATTCAGAGTGGCGGATAAGAGGGAAAGAATATTAGACATACGGTTCCAAGAGAAGGGATTTTTCAGTAGAAAAGGATTTGTGACGCTTCCACAGCTAAAGATTGATTTGTTGAATGTTTATTCAGGAACCTGATTGCTATTGAGCAATGCTACCATGGTTATTCCAACAATATAACATCTTATGCTATCTTCATGGATAACCTCATCTCTTCTAAAGAAGATCTGGAACTACTTTGTAAAGAAATGGTAATAGGTAACTGGCTAAGCGCTGAAGAAGGTTGCAAGTTCTTCCGCAGTCTTTACAAGGACATACCCCAGAAGAAGATCTACTATAGGCCTCATCATTTGGCTATTCAGCCCCCTAGCCCGCCTACCCTCTAGGGCCGAAGCCCTACCCGGCCCTAGCCCTTCTCAAATAGGATAGGGCAAGAGTCAAGCAAATGAAACCCGATCCTACCCTACTGAGCCATTTAGGGCCAAGCCCGGCCTGGCCCTAAAAGCCCTAAAAAATTCTTATTTTTTCTATTGTTTTAATATGTCTCTTATTTTTTTTTAGATATAATACAACTAATCTTCTTTTTTGTAATTGATTTTCTAGCTTATTTCTTTGATTTTCTTTTGCTTCGTTGAATAACGATTGTATTTTGATAATTTAGATTTTAGAGAGATAGTGCATGAGATACATGAGTATAACCTCTTAGATTAATATTTATATATAGATGTCCGAAGTTAAGTATAATGTATATGCATGTATGTTAAATAACAAAATAAGGTGTATTACATATAAGTAATATAATCATTGAGGATTGAGTTAAATTGTAAGAAAAAGAAAAAAAAAATGGCTTAGCCATCTCGGCCCTATTTAGCCTTATCTAAAGGGCCGGCCCTTTTAACCCTAACGAAATGGGCCGCTAGGGCGAATAAGGACTTGCATATTTAAGCCTCAGCCCTACCTTACCCGGTCCTAAATTTTGTTAACTTTGACCGAGCCCTACCCGACCCTACCCTAAGCCCTAAATTTTAGGATAGAGCCGGCCCTAGCCTGGCCATGATGACCTCTAATCTACTATGCCAGTCTGCAAGCAACTAAATGATAGGTACAAAACATTGAAACAGCACCAGCTAGCACTACAACAAATCATAGCAACAACAACATTTTTATGGCCACACTTACAAATACATGTGGGTGCTTCAACTGTTTGAGTGAAATGGGTGAGAGATGGTGCCACGATTGTTTGTAATTGTGGGTAAGTGAGTTTTTTATTATTTTCACATTTTCTCTTTCTAACTCAACCCATTAATACCGGATACAAATTTGTTCCCCACCTTCTTTCCCAACTTTCATCCTCACCCACCCAAATATATGACATGTGTTTATTTTTATTTAACTCATCTAACCATGGTTAACAATTAATATTAATCTAAAATTAATTTATTTATTTTAGATTTGTGAGGTTGGACATTTAGGGTTTTAAGGTTTAGGATTTTAGGGTTTTTTTAGGGATTAGGGATAGAGTTTGAGTTTAGGGTTTAGGTTTAGAGTTTAGGGTTTTGGAGTTTTTGGGTTTTACTTAATTATGTCTAATCATGATTAAAATATGCCCTAACCCCTAACCCCTAAACCTTACAACCCTAAAACCCTAAGCCCTAACCCCTAAACTTAAAACCCTAAAACCCTAAAACCCTAAAGCTTAACACCCTAAACCCGAAATGCCCAACCTCATAAATTTAAATTAAATAAATTAATTCTAGATTCATATTAATGCGTCTAGATGGGTGGGGATGAAAGTTGAGAAATAAGGTAGGGAGCAAATTTGTATCTCATCAATACCTATTAAAAAATTCGAATCGAAAAGCAATAGCTCCTAAAAATTATTATTATATTAGCAAATAAACCTCTCTTTTCTTTTCTTCTCTTTTTTTTTTGAAATAAGCCCCAATCTCTTGTTTTCTCTCTATCCAGAGATATCTTCAGTTCTTCACTTGGATATTATCGACTTCTGATGAGAACATTGATTGAGGGCAGAAGGAAAGTAAAGAAACGCAAATAACTAAGAAGATTTTATATTCATTTCATACCCATAACTAGGGAAGAGATTACAACTTAAAGAAGGAGAGAACATATACAGACAAAAAGGAGTGCAGCTACTTGTCTCTATGCTACTCAGGTGGTCCTTAGAATTCTGCTGGGTGTCCACAGTAATTGTTACATAGAGAATAAAGTGTAGATGATTCATCTTAGGTTACTGGTAATAAATGATTAAGGAGTTTGGTTGCAACAAGTCCCCCCCTAAGAGGAAGCTTGTCCTCAAGCTCGAAGCTGTGGAAAATGGTTCATGATGGTATATGCCTCTTCCCAAGTAGCATCTGTTTCAGGAAGACCCTCCTACTGCACTAGCCATTGTGTCACAGAGCGATGTTTCTTCCTCACCACTGCCATGTCGAGGACCTTGGAAGGAATCAATTGGAGGGAGCCATTATTATCAGTAGGGGGTAGAATCACTTGAGCAGGGATGTTGGCACCAAGTTTCTTCTTCAACAAGGACACATGGAAAATCAGATGCAGCTTGGAGCGCGGAGGAAGGCGCAATTTGTAGGCGACCGTACCTATCTTAGAAACAATCTGAAATGGGTCATAGAACCTGGGAGCAAGCTTGTGAGATGGTCGTTTGATGAGTGACTTTTGCCGGTATGGATGTAACTTGAGAGAAACCCAGTCGCCCTCTTTGAAGGTCCCCTCAGTGCGATGTTGGTCAGTCTGCTGCTTCATTATGTTTTGTGCCATAGCCATGTTGGAGCGGAGAAGCTTAAGAAGATCATCCCGGTTCCGCAAGGCCATGCCCACTGAGTTAACCTTGGTGGTTCCTGGTGTGTACAAAGGAACGAAGGAGGAGCTCTACCGTAAAGTGCCTGGTACGGCGTCATGTGAATGGTGGAGTGATAAGTGGTGTTGTACCACCACTCCGCCTAGTGGAGGAGGGACGCCCACTTTGCAGGTTTGTCCGCCATAAAACAGTGGAGGTAGTGCTCCAAGCAGCGATTCACAACCTCCGTTTGTCCATCAGATTAGGGGTGATAGGCTGAGCTTCGGCAGAGTCTGGTACCTTGTAACTTGAAAAAAAGCTTCCCAAAACTTGTTGATAAAAATTGGATCGCGATCACTGGTGATGGATGTCGACATTCCATGGAGTCGAAAGATCTCACGCACAAAGATGTCTGCGATGTCTGCCGCGGTATATGGGTGAGAGATGGAAATGAAGTGACTTGACTTAGAAAGGCGGTCCACCACCACAAGAATGGCGTTCTTGCCATAAGAACTCGGTAAACCCTCAACAAAATCAAGGGATATATATCAACCCACACATCATCAGGGATCGAAAGTGGCTGGAGCAAGCCCGGCGGATTCACTAATTCTGAGTTTTGGCGTTGACATTAATCACATGCTGCCACAAAACGCTTCACATCTTTTTGCATACCCGACCAAGAGAAACTCCGGACAAGACGCATGTAAGTCTTGAGATAGCCAAAATGATCACCCTCGAGAGAAGCATGGAATTCATCTAATATCTTGCAGCGCCAATCCGAGGTGAGGGGCACATAGATCTTGCCCTTGTAGAACAACCTGTTTTGGCACAACTGAAAGTGCTTCTTGGCCTCACTGTTGGATTTAAGAGCGGTGATGATTGCCGAAGCAGTGGGATCATCAAGGCAGCTCCGATCAATGGCGGAAAGGTTGTCAAACACCGTAGCAGATACATGATGGATCGCGCATAGCTCTAATTGTCGGGACAGAGCATCGGCCGCCGAATTCAGTGTTCCTGGTCGGTATGTGATTTGGTAGTTGTAACCCATCAATTTGTATAGCCACCGATGTTGAGACGACGTTGAGATGCGTTGCTCTAGCAAGTGTTTGAGAGGTTGGTGATCAATGATGATGTTGAAGAAATTCCCCAAAAGATAGTGACGCCATTTGTCCACCGCGAAAAGAATGGCTAGCATCTCCTTGTCAGAAACAGAAAGAGCTTGATTTTGGGGAGAAAGGATCTTGCTGATGAAGGCAATGGGGTGGCGTTGCTGGGAGAGCACCGCGCCGATCCCGACACCACTAGCATCATGAATTTGATTGATACTCTTGAAGAGATCAAGAAAACCACAAAACACCTGGAGTCAGAGTTTGAGATGAAAGACTTTTGGAGACCCAATCATTTTCTCGACCTGGAGTCGTGCAAAGTGCAAATGACTTCAAACTCACTCATAATCGTCTGAAATCTAGTGAGACTCGTATCATCGTGCAGATGATAACGAAGAGATATTAGGACTAGAAGACTCATATCTAAGTACAATAGGCGCATTATTGTACTTGGCTAAATGCCCTAGATCGGACATCTCACCCGATGTGAATTTGTTAGCTAGATATAGCTCTGCGTCAACACGCCACCTCCGTAAATGGCAACACGACATCTCACCTGATTTCCAGATCGAATGAGGCTGTGAAATCAGGTAGTGCAAGGACGGGGGCATATGTAATTGCATTTTTTAATGCCAAGAATGTCTGCTCAGATATTGGGCTCCAATGAAAGCTGTGGGCCTTTAGCATGTCTGTGAGAGGCTTGGCTAACATGCCATAATGCTTTATAAATTTTCGGTAATATCCCGTGAGGCCTAAAAACCCCGTAAGCCTTTAATAGTGAGAGATTTGGCCTAATCCACAATGCACCGCACTTTCTCAAGATCCATAACAACACCCTCATTAGAGATGACATGACCCAAATAATTAACACTTTGTTGAGCGAAAGAACACTTAGAAAGCTTCACTTTCAACTCATTGGTCCGCATGATTTCCAAAACAAGTTGTAAATGCTCTATATGGGAAACAAAGTCCTTGCTATAAATCAAGATATCATCGAAAAAGACTAAGACACACCTCCGCAAATATGGCTTGAATACTACATTCATCAATGCTTGAAATGTAGATGGCGCGTTGGAGAGGCCGAATGACATGACCAAGAACTCATAGTGGCCGTCGTGGGTGTGGAAAGCCGTCTTGTAGACATCTTCGAACTCATCCGAACTTGATGATACCCGGAGCGGAGATCAAACTTCGTGAAATAACGAGTGCCATGAAGTTCATCAAGGAGTTCGTCGACCACCGGAATGAGAAAACGATCCTTGATGGTGATGGCGTTCAACTCCCGGTAATCAACGTAAAACCGCCAAGTATTATCCTTCTTGCTCACTAACAGGACCGGGGATGAAAAATGACTACGGCTGGGGCGGATGATGCCTAGATTCAGCATGTCCTAGACCGGGGCTTCAATTTTTGTCTTTTATGAGTGTCCATACTTATAAGGCCTTACATTCACTGGTAAAGAGTTGGGCTGTAATTGTATTCGATGATCAATGGGCCTAGGTGGGGGTAGGCTTGCAAGAGGTTCAAAAATATCAGTGAAAGTGGACAGTATGGATGAAAGAGTGGGATCCATGTCTGACTCAGTCAAGGCGTGCACTGGAAGTGGGGACTCAAATGGATCTGAAGGAAAATAATCAAATAGCAATTTGTCGTCCTCCGAAGTACGCCTAGAGGTGATGCCTCGTAATAAATGGCGTTGTCCCCCCGAGACAAACGCCATAATTTTATCTCTGAAGTGCCAGCCAATGTAGCCAACTGTGTCTAACCATTCTGCTCCAAGTACCAGATCACAGTCTTACACAGATAACAGGAGAAAAGAGCTCGTGAATTGATATCAATGCATCTCAACGGTCACTTTGTGGACCACACCAGAGGGAACAACAAGGTGGCCTGAGGCCAATATGAAGCGCGACGCCGTCGGTGGGTCAACCAGAATTCCTAATCGGTGCGCCATCGCCTGTTTAGGAAGTTGGTGACGGACCCACAGTCGATGAAGACCAAAATGGGTTGGCTGTTGATGGAGCCATGAATTCGCATCACCTCACTGAGTTTTGTGGTGGTGATGGCGTAGAGCGGCAATGCCGGGTTCGGGTTTTAGGCGGTCAGAGGTTGTGTAACGTCCTCATGCCGAGGGTCATCGATCTCAAGTGGCTCCTCCTCTGGATTCGGCCCTTCCAAGATGGCCATGACAGTCTGTTTACAGACATGGTTCTCTGAATATTGTTCGTCACAGTTGAAGCAAATGTTTCTAGCCTGACGTTCGCGTTGTTCCGGCGTGAAAAAACGGTGAAATAATCTAAATGGTTGTGTATGTTGGGTATTTGCTGGTGGTGGTCGGGTAGGGGTGGTGGTGATGGTAGTGGGAGTAGGTGGTTGAATGGGAGAATTACTAGTTGGTGCGTGAGAGGTGAAGGATGAGCGAACTGGATGAGATTGAGCAAAAGGACGTGGGCGGAAGGGATTGGGAGGGCAAAGGGCGTTGTTTCAGGTTTCATAGCAGCACGCTAAACGCTAAGCATCTGCTAAGGTTGGAGGATTCATAGCATGGACATCATGGCGGAGCTCCGGTCGAAGACCATCGATAAAGATGGGAATGAGATCGCTCTCGGTCCAATCCGGAGCGCGGCAAGAGAGTTTGGTGAAGGAGTTGATGAATTCGTCGACCGAAACGGTCTGTTGTAGGTGCGCCAAGCGGCCTTTGAAATCTGAGGCAGTCCCCGCACCGAAACGACTCAACAGAGCTGCAGAGAATTCCTCCCAATTCGGATTGGGATGACGTTGTTCATACGCATTCATCCAAATCGACGGGTCCGGGCCGAATAAGCTTGCCACGGTTTGCACTCTGTCATGAACCAGAACATTGTTCATACGGAGGTAGCGCTCCGCCATCGCTAGCCAACCCATAACATCTTCGCCATTGAAGCAAGGGAGCTCAATCTTTGGAGGGCGATAGTGGTTTTGTGGTGGAGGATGGTAATAGTGATACTGAGGTTGGGGTGGAATGAAATGTGGATGTGGTGGTGTGAGTGCGGTGTGGGATTGATGTGGGTGCGATTGTTGTGGTTGTGGTGGTGTGAGAGTGGGTTGTGGAGAAGACATGGTGTCGATATTGGGAGTTTGTGGTGGGAAGGAGCCAAAGGAGATGGCTGGGGTAGAAGGGCTTCGAATTCCCTGGGAAAGGTTGGGTTGCGGGGATGGTTGTGGCAGTGCGATGCTGTTGTGGAAAGACCCTGCCTGGTGTGATGCCTGTGTAGGTGACTGGTGACCAGCGTTGTAGCTCAGGAAACCAACGCTAGGAGGAGGCCCGGTGGGAAGAGCTATGGTAGGTGCACCCGCTGGTGAGTTGTGAACCACCTGATTCATCCACAAATTCTAGATTGCCGCAAACTGGTGTGCCATGAGAGTCTGGCTGCGAGCTATTGCCACGGTGGAGGAGTGGAGTTCCTCGTTCTGAGATTGAAGAACCTCAGTCTGGTCATGTAGGCTATCCATTGCGGCCTGAAATGTGTGCAGCTGATCTGTGGAGATGGGTGTAAGTGTTGGATGGGGTGGAATGGGCAATGGTAGCATGGTGTGGTGGTGTTTGGGTGTTGGGTTGTGGGATGGTTGGAATCCTGCCCTTAGAATTAGGAAGGAAGGGCGGGGATTTTGGATGCCTTGCATCGAAACCAAGCTCTAGATACCACTTGATGAGAACATTGATTGAGGGCAGAAGGAACGTAAAGAAACATAAATAACTAAGAAGATTTCATATTCATTTCATACCCATAACTGAGAAAGAGATTACAATACAGATAAAAGGGAGTTCTGCTCGGTGTACACAATAATTATTAGATAGAGAATAAAGTGTAGATGATCCATCTTAGGTTAAGGAACGAAAGATTAAGGAATTTGGTTGCAACAACTCTCTTGTACTTCCCAAACCATCCACCCCTACAACAAATCAATCTTCACTTCCATCTTCTTGATTTTTTCTCTTCCTTTTGTCTACCAATTTCCTCCCAAAACCCTGATCTCCTTCAGCATCTATGGCTACCGAGTTTAGAGTGTGGAGAGTTGCCGGAGAGTTTCACGGTGACTGATCCTTGTATTTCCGCCAGCCCGTCGTTTTTGCGAGCAAAGGGTTCCTGAAAATTATGGGGTTTTCGAAAAGTGAGGTGATTGGGAAGAATGGGAGGATATTTCAAGGCCCAGGTACTTGTAGCAGGTCTATGATGGAAATCAGGGAGGCTATTAGAGAAGAGAGAGGTGTTCAGATTAATTTGGTGAATTATAGGAGGGATGGGACACCCTTTTGGATGTTGTTTCATATGTGCCCCGTGTTTAGCAAAGAGGATGGGAGGGTGATTCATTATGTGGGAGTTCAGGTGCCAATTTTGCGAAAACCGAGGAGGAGGAATGCGGTTGGTTTGGTGTATGAGGAGGAGAGTAGGGTGATTGAGAGTGTTTATGGGTCTTGTAGGAGAGAAGTATGCTCGGATGCTATGGTGGATTTGGGGCGTGCTTTGTCTTTGGAGTGCGCACTGGATGATGATGTTGATCATAGAGGTATGGCGTTGTTTAGTTTTCGCTGCTTTAGTAGTTGGTTTCAATGAAATGAATGTAGTTACTTGTTAGAAATGTTAGAAGTTAACTTGTTATTGGTTTGTTCAATGTGATTTGTGATGTTGATCTTTTGTGTTGTGAGAAAGTTTTGGTTTGTGGATGGTTGTTCATTTAGTGTGATGTTTATACAAGAGTGGAGATTGATACATGTGAGGCGAGTTAGAGAAGCGAAGAGTTGTGTCTGTCATGAATGACATTTTGTCTGTGCTAACATATTATAGCGAGTTAACAAGAAAACTGGTGTGTGGAAATAGATGCAGCTTAACTGGGGTGGGCCTTTTCAGTTCATCCTTAAGTATTTCTCTTGGTAGAATCAAACAAAGCTTTGTATTGTGAGTTGCAAATTCTCATTGTTTTACTTTAGAAAAAGATCTCTGCTTGCTGAAGATTGCTGATGGATATGTTGTGTTTGCTTCGGCATGATTGAGTTGCCCTGCAGAATAGATCTTCACTGAACGATGCCTATAGTTTATGCAAGTGAGGCCTTCTTCAAATTAACAGGTAATACGGGATGTGTTCTATTAGCAAACAACCCTTCAAACCAAATACCATTTACTTTGCAATTGATTAAACAATCCAGCATATGCCTCAGCTCAGTTGTTTTCCTGTTGTATAGGTTGTGCCAGACATGAAGTCTTGGGACGCAATCATAGATTTTCAAGTGGGGAGGATACAATATATCAGGTATATCTCTTTAATATTGGTCTTCACGGTGTGGTTTCATAATTTGATGGAATAGATTGGTCTTTAGTTTACCAACTCACTTCATCATTTTACCTGCATTCTTCAGATAAAGGAAACTGTTCAGAGTGAAAAAGCATGCACAATACGTATCTTGAATTACAGGTTGCTACTTAACTGCTATTGAATATCTTGCAGATGAACTGACATTATTCATCTGATTTAACTCTGTTGTTGCTTCATTCTTAGGAAGGATAAGACATTAAGACTTCATTTTGGTTCATGTATCTCCAATTCATAATGCTACTGGCAAGGTATTTTATATGATAACGAGTCTGCTGGGATATACACTCTTCTCTTGTGAGTAAATTTTGATGCCTAACCATACAGTTTTGACTTTTCATTTGTTTTTGCCTAAACAAAGTTTTGACAGCATGACTGACTTCCCCAATTCTGCTATGATAAAGTAAGTTCTTCTTGATCTCTCTGTTGCTAAAGTTATTCGTTTTACTAAAATGCATCTGGAATTCTGATTGGTAGCTCGAAAATTATCAGAACGGACTGCATAAATTGAATAGCATGAGCAGATGAGAATATGTATGCGACTTATAAGGTAAAATATAAGAATCTATGCTTTTGTTAATGCAGCTTGGAGTGTACCTTTCTAGTTCTTTGGTTCATATTACCTTGTAGACATTGTTGTGCTAGAATGTATTGCAGTTGGATCTTAATTCATTCATTTGTGATTGAGTAACAACTCGTGGTTTAATTTCAGTTCATTCTGTTTATCCATAATTCTACAGAACAGAGCTGCTGTTGGAGCCTAAGTAGAAGCTGAAGTGGGAAGCTATTTTCTAGATTTGTTGATATATAAACTGCACTGATGTATGTTTGTGAATTATGGGATCGGTGTTGTTCAACTACTCATAACTGGGATTGGTGTTTATGTAATATGAATGTTCGAATGATGAATTGTAGTTTTACACAGAAATGGAATGAACTTTAGCTAGTTGATTGTAATTTTATTTGTTAAAGCTCATTTGTCATGGAAAGTTTATTGGAAAATAAAAAATAAAAAAATTGATTCTATAGTATAAATAACAATTAAATTTAAATTGCTGGACAAATACATCTGCTGAATATATGAAACATGGCCCACATGTCAGAAACCTATATCACCCACATTCTCGTATAAATGTGGCTTTTCAAGCCATTGCAACAGCTGTATGTTGCTGCTGATAGGAATTGTTGTAGTGTAGGAGAGCACACGAGACAACAATTGATTTGGTTCTCTAATCCCTGGAACGCTTTTTCTGTGATTGTTGGCGTTGTCCTTCTGCAGATAGTTCCCACCTTACTGCAGAGCGCGTTTACCATTAAGCAATACTATACTCCAAGAGTAGTGATCATGTGATTTGGTGTTTGAGTGGGAAATAAATCTTAATTTTCATTTAATTACAATGTATTTTGATGATGTACTGGTTCTAATAATGTATCTTAAACATTCCAAGAGTTATGGAAATAATAAAAGTTCATATGCATTTGTGTGATGGTATTGTATTTATTTTGATCGATGTTTTGGTCCTAGCTACGTACCTTTATAGAACGATACAAGTCATACAACACGTCACCAGAGTTTGGGATTTCCTCTACAAAAGGTATATAATGAGCTAGGTACCCAGCAAAGATTGATAAATCACTGAAATGAACAGCTAGTAGCCTAGTATAACTGTAATACATTTCAAGGTTACTTGTTCAGTGAATCACGAAGGATGATATTGTTCTCCTTCCTTACCACCCCTTAAGGATCATTAAACAAATTCAATTTTCTCCTCCTACATCTACTCCATATCAGTCCATCAACAGTATTGTTCAGTAATTAGTAAGGATGATTAACTCATCAAATAACTAGGAAGTAGGAATAATAGTTCTATAGTGATCAATGATCCCCAGATCATGTAGTGCTTAACAGACATTTGTACTTGTGAAACTCAGAAGTTTTCGCTTGGAGTCGTATTCAACATCTCTACAAGTCTTACAGTTGTAGTTGCTGGAATCTGTTCGACCTGATAAATACAGACTATAGGGTCAACGTTAAGACTGATAGTCTGATACTAGTAGTTACCAAACCAAATTCTGGCAACAACAAGGCCATATATCTTGTGTGGTATTTATAATATCATAATTTTCTAAGCCTCCGTATCTCCTGGAGATCATCATTTCTTATATGTTATGTAGTATTTCTAACATGTGTCTATGTAGTAAGGAGCAATGACCATACACTAATTAGCTATACATCAAACTGCATCACTCATAACTTGTTATGACTCCAGTAACAAATATCACAAAACAAACCATTATCCAAGAATTACAGTCATTTTACTTGGAACTCTTGCAAAAAAGTTTAATCATACTTGAAAGGAACTTGGTCTACAGAAGCAAAACTTTTCAAGAATTTGAGACAAGGAAGCTGAAGAATTCATTTTTCTTTCGGTGTGTTTCAACCTGTCATAGCAAAAGAATGGGACAGAAACTAAATGTACATTGCTTTTCACCCTAAATTCTTCTTAAACAGTGTTCTTCCAAGTCTACCGTTACAAATCTTTCATATGGAAGTCAATGTGTTCTCCGCAGGATTGATGAGCCGAAACGATATTGTGCTATAAAGGATATAATTTCCAATAACCACACTAATATACTGAAGCAAGCAACAACCAGCTAATCTACTGAACCCTTTCTACAAGCAATAGTTAGCAAGGACATTCTCTTGATTTTGAAGTTGGCATACAAATCTTTCTACTTTTGTTTAAGACGAGGGTCAAAGGCATAGATAACCAGAACTCCAGAAGTATCAAAACAGTTCGATGCCCAAAGTTCATGGAAGTATATGAAAACACGTAAACAGCAGGTAAACAAACAAACAAACTACTACACATTGGCCGAACTCCGGCAAAAACTAACAGTGATCAGTAAACACAATAAAGCTAAACCTCACAAAATCTAGTGCTAACTATACTCAAAAACCATCCCCTGAATTGCTGCTTTTTACGTGTATAATTCCCAGTTTCACATTCCTACATAATCTTGCAAATTTACTGTCTTTATGTCTAGACCACACAGAGAATTCCCTGTTCAAATTCTCTTGAAAACCTTTAAGTTCCAGAAGCAAAATCAATCTTTGGTTACTTAGACATACCCATTTAACAGAACCACACAAACCCCATAACCCCAGCAGCATTCAGTGTGAAAGCGAAGCACATTTCAATTTCTCAACTTAAAAAGAAACGAAATTTTAATAACAGCCCAAACCAAACAATCAAGAAAGACAAGCAAAGATATGAAGATGAGGGGTTGCAAAACAAGTGAGCAATACCTGGACCTGTAGCTCAGTGAGCAGAGAGCCAGAGACTGCTTCAACGTCAAAGTGAGACCCTCTGCTTAAATTAGATATTGCTTTTTCCGATGAGTTTATATTGGAAGTTGCAGATAAATTGGAATCCCAGGAGTTATACTGCTGAGTGCCGACTAGTATTGACTTGTTGACACTTGGCAGGTTGTATCGACCAGAAAAAAGAGGAGCGAGTCGATAACTTCCTGAGTTTTAGAACTATGATATACCAACAACCAACTCCATTATTTAGTGCAGTCAACAAGTATGTTGAAGGGCATCAATCTAGAATATGAAAAGGGTTTGGGTTCTAGACTTTTATGCTTAAAATAGCCATAGAATTCATTCAACGAATTTTCCATACTACGAAAACATGAATCAATCCATAAGCCTCCAAGAACCTTCTTCCCTTAACCCTTACAGCCTTTTGCTTGACGCTTTCACTCTCATACCACTTTGGCACCACTTGGTAATCTTTCTCTTCATTTGCTTTGTGTTTCTCTACTACCACTTGGACTTCCATTTCTTCCAAGACGTGTTCGCCGGATTTAAAGGTTTTCCTGTAACCTTGACATACAACTCCAACTCCCATATCTACCATAATGTAGTCTCCAAGTGCCGGGTACTCCACTCCCGATACTTGGCTACATCGTGGCTTGCAAGTCCTCATTTGCAGAATTTCTTTCTAACTTTCTTAGGGAACCCACCGGATGTCACCTACCAAAGAGAACTATTTTGTCTAGCCGATGGTGGTACTATTGCTTTGGATTGGGTAGTAAACTCTATGCCTAGAGATGATGCGTCTCCAATTTTAATGGTGCTTCCAGGACTAACCAGTGATTCTAACTCTTCTTACATTAGACACCTTACCTGCAACACATCTAAGTTCTTGGGCTGGAATGTAGTTGTTAGCAACCACAGAGGACTTGGTGGAGTTCCAATCACTTCAGACTTCATTTACACTTGTGGATGGACTAATGATGTACGTGAAGTCACTAATCATCTTCATCATAGACATCCTAACGCTCCATTGTTCATAGTCGGAACAAGCATAGGTAATTACTTTTCTTTTGATGTTTTGCATATTCACTTCAGTTTTATCATGTAATGTTTTGTTTAACATACATGTGATGATAGGTGCCAACATATTGGTCAAGTATCTAGGGGAAGATGGAGAAAATGTTCCCGTTTCTGGTGCTGCAGCCATTTGTTGTCCTTGGGATTTTCTTATTGGTGATAGATTCATAAGACGCACTCTTTTGCAAAGGTTATACGATAAAGCTCTAACGCTTGGCCTTCAATGGTATTCAGAACAACACAGACATTCCTATTCCCGCCTCTCTGATTGGGAAGGCAAGATGCATAGTATTAGGCATTACCACAAGACATGCGATGTGGGTAAGTTTGAGACTGTGGATGCATTTTACAGGCGCAATAGTAGTGCCATTTACGTATGTAACGTTTCTGTGCCACTGCTTTGTATCAACGCTTTGGATGATCCACTTTGTACCGCAGAAGCCATTCCATGGGACGAGTGTAGAGAAAATGTGAATGTTGTGTTGGCTACAACAACGCATGGGAGTCACTTGGCTTACTTTGAACGTATTACTGCTTCAGGGATTTGGTGGGTGAGAGCAGTGGATGAGTTCTTTAGTGTTCTGAATTGTAGTGAGTTTAAGCATAAGCAAAAGGATTTAGGGGCAGAATCAACATTGGACTCTACGCTTGATCATGATCATTCATCGCCTAATTTGATGGTTGCATTAGTGAAGGTGGTTGCATTAGTGAAGCTGGTTGCATTGGTTAAAGCAGGGTTTAGGAAATGGGGATTTTTGGCCTAGGTTGATGAAGGTTGCATTGGTCAATCAAAGCAGGGGGGAGAGAAATTCTGGACTTTTAACCTAATTTGATAGGATAATAAATAACAGTGTTGTATACATGTGGCTCCAATAATGTTATTGTACTCCAACGATGTTATTCTCAGCTGTCAGCTAATCAAAACAGATGTTATGCACTAATTTCCATCAGTAAATCAATCGTTCTCACCCTTTCTTTCAAATGTTACCATGTGTTGCTTGTGTATATAACTATATACTAACGAGGTGGTCTGCCTTTAAAAATCCTTTAGTTGATTGACAATATTAGACATTCTATACCCTCCCATTACATATCTATTATTAGTTGTTTGTATTGATAACTGAGATCAGAGCGATTCTACGCACAAATGTACACTTGCATTTCTAATTTCTAATGTGTAAGTCACGAAAATTGGAGCTACGAAGATAGAATGAAGACTGAAGATTCTCAATTCTTTCTATATTTTTTATTTTTGATCCGATCAAATTAAACGCCTATAATAAGAGAACATCTTATTCATCCTCAAGTCATCACCTCTTGTGTGTTAGAAACATGTGCACTTTGTCGATTTTTTCGGTTTCAATTTTAGTAACACCGTTAGTATATAACCATATATGCATGATAGTGATACGTGAATAACTGTATCAGATCCTACATATTAGTCACTCGGTTTACTTGGACATGATTGCGTACAAGAACTTAACTTTCACTGATATTAACTTAATATATCAAGCAAACAAAAGGAAACTGAACAATTTGTTGGGAAAGCAAAAAAAATTGACAACATGCATCTTATAGTATATGTGGGTTGACTTTTGTAGAAATTGATGCAGCTACTGAAAATAAGATGGACTTCTCAATCAAGTGTCACAAACAAAGCGAAAGATGTCGATTCTCAAATTCATGGACATGAGAATCCAAACAAAACCTAGTCCTTCTTGCATGGTGGAGCCTCTCCTTGTTTGGTGGAGCCTCAGCAGAGTCAACGTACTACTCCCTTTGGTTTAGAAATCCCCACCGAGTCTGATGACTAGGAAATCCCTTTGACCAAAATGAAGGTATTTGACCACGTTTTCAATGCATTTTTAATCCGGCAAAAACCCAGTACATGAAGACGGCTATATCTAAATATATATACATTAACTACTAAACTACACGAATTAAAATTTGAAGTTCCCGCACAACACGGAGAGCCAAGAACAAGAAGATGGACCAGTTTATTCGTGAAGCATTGGAGGGTGATTTCTTATGGTATGAGAATCCTCCAGTACTCATGAATCCAAGTGCCTTTGTGCCTTACAGTGATCAAGCTCCTCGGTTAGGCAATAAGCCTCCTTATCCTGGGTCTAATTCCATGAACGTGAGCAAGAGAATGGTGCAGTTCTTGAGGAACAGTTGTCCTTCTTCTACGGCTAAGATCGATGCCGGAGAGAAGGAGCACGGCAAGGAAAAGGGTTTTCGCCACATGATCAATGAGCGAATGAGGAGGGACAAGCAGAAGCAGGGCTATTTTGCCTTGCATTCTCTGCTGCCGAATGGAACCAAGGTATGTATAAGCAATTTCATTAAGGAATGATAGAGTTTCGACATGCAACTCAGTTATTATTATTGTTTTGCAGAGTGATAAGAACTGGATTGTTCAAGTAGCAACCACGACAATTGAGCAGCTGGAGAGACAAAAGGACGAGCTGAGAAAGCGAAACATGGAGCTTGAATCGATTTTGTGCAACCAGAGATCGGTGAAGTGGAGCAGAATTAGACTGAGGGTAGCCAATCCTACTTCTGGAGTTGATTCTATGATGGAGGTTCTTAAGTGCTTGAAAAGTTTGGGATTGAAGACCAGAAATATTCAATCCAGTTTCTCTCCCTATGAGTTTTCTGCAGAAGTGGAAATTGAATCCAAGGTCTCATCTCTTTCTCCCTCTACATACGTACATACGCACAAGCACAACCCATTTTGATAGATACTAGCTTAATTCACACATTCTGTTTTTTTTTTCTTGGTTTATTGTTCTTTCACTTCTTTGCGTAGTGCATGCTACAACAAAACGAAGGGAGCATATATATGACTATATGAGAACACTTAACATGTGAAATGGAATATCAGTACTTCTGTACAATGAATCTAAGTTTAGACCAATTAATATTTAGCTTGCATACTTATATATCCTTTTAAGTTTCTATTTCTTACATTTCACCACTGAGTCTCAATTACCGGAGAGTTAATTATCTTATTGGCTTTTCTTATGAGCAGCTAGGTTGAGAGTTGAGACATATTGAGAAATCAGTAGAAACAAATGAACAAACAGTTTAAGGAAGGATTAGGTCAAATTCCTAAATTTTTTTAACTGTTATGTACTTCCTTCAGTTTATTTGGGATGGAACATATTTGCGTGCATGGATTAGACATATACTAATCCCCAGTAAGAGAACTAAGTCTTAATCCCAAATTCCCAATTGAATAAAGCTCGACAGACGAAGCACACCAAACAACTAGGTCCTTCGCTTTCTTGTATAGAGAATATAGAATACTAAAAGTCTCTTTCAATGTTGACAGATCGGAGGCGCAGTGGTAGAAGCCGCAATGCAAGAGGCACTGCATGAAGTTGAGAGGAAACTTCTATCTTCATTTCCTGGAAGGTAAAAGAGGAGAGGATGTTGTTCTAGGCAGCTTCATCGGAACCATTTTGAATATTTTGGAGTTGTACAAGCATTTTTAATGGGTGAACGAGTATATTTGACATGTGGAAAATTAATTGGTCAAATTGTTTCACATAGGTTTGACGATTTTCAAGCATATCAATGCCACCATAAACTACATATTTTCATGCTTGACAGACCTATTATTATATATTCTCGAATGAGCACAAAGAAAATGTGCAACAAATTCTTAAAAGTTCTACCCGTGTTCGGTTTTAGTCTTTTAGATGTATGAATTTGGAATCAAGTGAAAATAGGATTTGTCAAAATAAAAAAGTGAAAATGGGGTTAATACATGCCGGCCTGATAGATAAGGATCTTCTTCTTGGCTAGCATTTTATTTTATTTTTTTATATTTTTAAAATGTCAATTACGACTTTCATATATGAATTGAAATTTGTTTAGTTCTTATAGTTTGAAATCGACATCTGTTCAAACCTTTTAGTTTTATTTTAATCTGAATGATCCTTAAAGTCACGATTTTCCTTCTGAATAATGATTTCGTCAATTTTCTCCGTTACATTGCTGACAAAGCCGTTAAAAATTACCACGTCAATCCTAAATCAGCCAAAAATTATGTGAACAGACATATATGCCCTTGTCTGATACTACATCCCTTTTGGACCATAATCCCACCTAATCCCTAAATTTTGAAAACCCACATCGCCTCTTCTTGATTTGCAAATTCCTTCTGAGTCATCACATTACCAGAAAAAAAGCTTAAGCCGACGAAAAAAAAAAAACAGGCCGACGAAGCTTTTTTTCGTCGGCTAAAGTCCACTTTAGCCGACGAAATTTTCTTCGTCGGCTAAGTGAAATTTTCGTCGGCTATGGTAAACTTTAGCCGACGAAAAAAAAATTTCGTCGGCTAAAGAATTTATTTCGTCGGCTAAAGTTCACAGACTATGGCCGACGAAATATTTAAAATTTTAGCCGACGAAATTAATATGTCGTCGGCTAAAGTGCTTATATTTGCGGATCTGGACAGCAGCAGCTCATCTGGGAAAAAAAACGGGAGAGTAACGTTTGGGTGTTGTCGAAATCTGTCCATAATTAGTTTGTGGAGCCATATATAGGTACGTATATGTATATATATGTTAATTAATTGAGTTTTATTTGAGTTGATCGATTTTAAGTGTGATTGAGTTTATTGATTTTGATTGTGATTGAGTTGATTAATTTTGAGTGTTGGATGTATATATATATGTGTTGATCTATTTGGTTGATGATTTGAATTGATAATATATATGAATTAATTTGTTGTTAAAAATAGTAGATATATATATATATATATATGTTAATAATTTATATTAATATTATGTGTGATTGGTATGAAGTTGTTGATGATATATATGAGTTCATGATGATTTTGTGTGATGATGTTGATATATATATGTTATGATCAAGTTGATTGATTTTGAGTATGTTAGATGATATATATATATACATATATGTTGATCGATTTGGTTGATGATTTGATTATAATATATATGAATTAAGTTGTTTATAATAGTAGATATATATATATATATATATGTTAATTAATTATATATATTATTGTGTTGATATGGTATGAAGTTGTTGATGATATATATGAGTTCATGATGATTTTGTGATGATGTTGATTATAATATTGTTATGATCAAGTTGATTGATTTTGAGTATGTTAGATGTATATATATATATATACATATATGTTGATCGATTTGGTTGATGATTTAATATAATATATATGAATTAAGTTGTTATAAGTAGTAGATATATATATATATATATATATATATATATATGTTAATTAATTGATAATATTGTGTTGATGGTATATACCACAATGATGATTTTGTGATGATGTAGATAGATATATATATATATATATATAATATTGTTATGTAATTATTAAGTATATATATATATATATATGTGTGTGTGTGTTAATTAATTTATTATTAATTAGTTGTAGTACGTAGAATATATAGTAAATGAATTGAGATTTTATATATGACATGAAATTTCATTAATAATTAGCTAGCAGCGTTATAAATATATATTTTGTTATATTTTCAGGATATGGATAAGAGTTGGATTTCGCTTCAAAATGGGACAAAAGATACGGTGCAGGAGTTATGAGTTTTATAGAATATGCACTGGCTAATGCTAACGGGAATACAATTTTCTATTGCCCGTGCATGAAATGTCAGTGTCGCAGCGATATGCATCGATTTCCCATTGACAAAGTATGGCAGCACCTGAGGAGTAACGAGTTTTGGGAGAAGTACACATGTTGGTTATATCACGGTGAAACATCATCATGGGGTCCGCATGATCATGGGCAATTTTGTGAGACGGCAGTACATCCAACGATCCAACAACGGCATTCATCAACAACATGTTTCCTTATGAGAGCGGTGTATGCGCTCAAGGACAGTATATGCCTGACCCGGTGCAGCCCTTCCCTAGAGCTGTAACACTGCTGGTATTGAAAAGTACAACAAACTGCTTGCTTTCCAACAGACTCCTGTGTACCCCGGTTGTCAGAAGACCGTTCTTGAAAGTGTGATGGACGTAATGAAGATTAAAGTTGAGACAAAATCGACCGTGAAGGCTGTTGATGATTATCTACAGTACACTGCTTCGATGCTGCCTCACGGTCATCGTCTTCCTACCACTCATCGTAAGGTCCGATGTATCCTGAAAGATCTGGGCTTTCTTACATCAAGATCCATGCATGCAGATATGACTGCGTTCTCTTCTGGGGTAAAGATCCAGAAGGGAATGACCTTGGTGGGCTTGACGCATGTCCGGTATGTCACACTGACAGGTATAAGCTGACTCCTGCAGGCAATAGGAAACCTGTGAAGGTACTTCGGTATTTCCCGTTGAGGGATAGGCTTGAGCGGTTGTACATGTCTTCACACACGGCCAAAGCTATGAGATGGCACGTTGATAGGGAATGCATGACGAAGATACCCTTATACACCCTGCTGACGGGGAGGCTTGGAAGCATATAGACATGGAGTTTCCTCATTTTGCGTTAGAGGTCCGAAATGTGAGGCTCGGGCTCTCATCCGACGGGTTCAACCTTTTGGCAACATGAGTCTTCAATACAGTGTATGGCCGGTGATTTTGGTACCATACAACCTTCCTCCATGGATGTGCATGAAGAAGGAATACAATATGTTGAGTTTGTTGATTCCGGGGCCCGGTTATCCAGGGAAGTGTCTCGATGTGTATTTGAGACCTTTGATTGAAGGCTTCAGTTTTGTGGGAAGTTGGTCATCCCACTTATGACAAGTACATGCACGAGATGTTCCAGATGCATGTCATGGTTGTTGGTACCATCAGTGATTTTCCTGCCCGTGGGATGTTGTCGGGCAACGTTGTTAGGGGATACAAGGCTTGTCCAGAGTGCCTTAGCGATGAGGGGAGCAGCAGTCATTGCAACAAGATATGCAGATTGGGTCACTGTGCTTTCCTTCCATATAATCACGATTGACGGTTCGATGACAAGACATTTGATGGGACCGTAGACACGGTGTGCCTCCCAGAAGATGGACGAGAGAAGAAATTTTAGCAGTGCTTAATGAGTACGATTTTGGGCAGCTCAGCAATCATCCCAATATTGTTGCGGCAATACCTGAAAGACCCGACATGTACAAATTCTGGACACATAAGAGCATATTCTGGGAACTCCCATACTGGAGTAAGTTGTTGATCAGGCACTACCTAGATGTGATGCACATAGAAAAGAATGTTTGCGACAGTGTGGTGGGCACAGTGCTGAACTTGGAGGGGAAGACGAAAGACGGTCCTAAGGCACGCATTGATCTAAAAAAAATGCAGTTAAGAAGACATCTGTGGTTGAAAGAAGGGAAGAAAAAAATGCCTCAAGCTCCTTACACCGTGAAGCCTGACCAGAAGAACGTAATTTTCAGGTGGATGAGTTGTGTGAAGTATCCTTCAGGCTATGCAAGAAATATAGCCCGGTGTGTGAACTTCCGGGACAATAAGATGTACGGTTGAAGAGTCATGACTGTCATATCCTGCTGTTTTCAATCGACCGTTCCTTCCCCGTCAGGTGGTGGAGCCGTTAGTAGCGTTGGCAAGATTCTTCCAGAAGTTATGCACACGGGAAGTGACAAAATCTAACCTCCGGGAAATGCAAGAGGACATCATTTATATCATGTGTAAATTTGAGAGGATATTTCCTCCAAATTTTTTTGACATCATGCCTCACCTGATGATCCATCTTCCCGAGCAATTGTTGCTTACCGGTCCAGTACACTACACTTAGATGTATCCCATGGAAATGTACGTTTTTTACACCTGAATTCCTCAATATATATACATGTTCAATAATCATAACACTTTGCAACTTGATTTATAGGCAACTTGGAGACTACAAAGATTATGTGGCTAATAAATCCGCGCCTGAAGGATGTATAGCTGAAGCATATATTGCGCACGAGTGCGTCACCTACATGAAGTTGTATTTAGGAGCGTTGAAGGAAACAGACGAAGCCATGCCGGTAGATGTACCGAAGTTCACTCTTTCCATACTCTCTAGTGATGTTGAAGTTTATGGAATTTTGCCAGACTCCTACAAGTTGCAACCACAGGAGTTAGTCATTGCCCACTGGTGGGTATTGATTAACTGTTCAGAAGTTAAATACTGGAAAGACATCCATCTATATTGTCCAGACATTCAAGGTGATCTCGAGTACCACAACATGGAGTTCGCAAACTATTTTGGCGGCTGGGTACGTAATTCAATATTTCTGTACGTATTTATGTTTATTGCATAATTATCCATATTTAAAATTGAATGGTTGGTTGCAGATGAACCATATTCAATTTGATGGTCACCCAAATTGGTCGCACGAACTAAGACTTCTAGCGATGAAGCCGATAATGTCAAGAGTTTATTCGATGTGCAAGGTGAATGGCGTGCAATTTATATGTGAACAGAGAGACAGCAGACGGAGAACACAGAATTCTGGGGTGATGGCGCATGGTGGGCGGAATAGAGTTGACTATTACGGTGTTCTTGATTCAGTGGTGGAACTCGTTTACGGTAAAGGCATGACAGTGCACCTCTTCAAGTGTAGATGGTTTGATACTAGCCCGTAAGCATGAAGACCGATCAGTACAGAATATTATCGGTGAACACTGCTACAAGTTCTTACGAAGATGACCCGTTCGTTTTTGCCACATCGGTAAAACAAGTGTTTTATCTTGATGACCTTGCTAAGGGTGACGCGTGGAAAGTAGTCAACCTTGTGCACCCTCGAAACATTTACCGAGCGGCTACACTTGGAGAGGCCGAAGACTAGGAAGAAGATGTTGCGTATCAAGAGCCCAACGCAATAGGTATTCCTAACTCCTCTACCGTTCGCCTTAATAATTTTAAAGGGGTCGTTCAGTGCGAATTCGTGATGAAGAGCCAAGGCTTATTGATGTTGATCCAAATCAAGAAACAGACGAAGACTCTGGCGATGAGGAAAAGCATAGATTACCAGAAATTAATTCTGACACCGAAGAAGACTCATCGGATGATTCCGATTACGAGCCTTAGTTTTAATTTCTTCGGATGTAATACATTAATTTGTAATAAAAAAGATTATATTACCTTTATTTCTAGTTTACATAATTCATATTTCTGTTATTTTATATGAATTTTGGTGATATGAACAGAAAATAATATGGTTTAAACCTTCTGTTTTAGGGTTTGTATTTTTTACTTAAGCCGACGAAATACAACATAAGTCGTCGGCCTAAACTCTCTTAGCCGACGAATTATATTAAAAGTCGTCGGCTAAAACCGTCTTAGCCGACGAAGAATACTAGAAGTCGTCGGCTTAAAGAACTTATAGCCGACGAATTGAAAAGGAAGTCGTCGGCTAAAAGAACTTATAGCCGACGAATTGAAAAGGAATTCGTCGGCTAAAAGATCTTAAAGCCGACGAATTCAAATAAAAGTCGTCGGCTAAAACCATCTTAGCCGACGAAGTATAGTAGAAGTCGTCGGCCAAAACCATCTTAGCCGACGAATACCCTAATATTTCGTCGGCTTTATTAATTTTTATATTTTTTATTACCTAGTATAGCCGACGATGATTTAGGGTATTCGTCGGCTAAACCCTAAATTTTTTCTGTTACATACTATAGCCCTATCTTCGGTGGTTGTTTTACGTAAAATTTTTAGACGACTTGTTGTGTCTCATCGATTTGAAAATATTTTCAGTTGAAGGTCCGGCCAAAATACAAAATTTAGACGGTCCAACGACCTTTTCCGTGCATTTAGGGGTTTGACTTACGGGATTGACCGTCCGGATCGAGCACTTAACCTTGTCAGATCAAGTTGAATTTTTCCCATACATGTATTTTATCATGATGGTCAGATCTGACCGTCGGATTTTCTTTTCTCAAGTTTGATCATCACAATCAGAACATGCCTACTAATGTTGTATAACTTGTTTACGAAGTGTTAAGTAAATGTTCCGTTTCAAAAACAAACTATACGTAGAACCTTCAAACATGAAAAAGTCATGAAATAAGACATGACCAGAATGGTGAAATACGTCTACGGTTGAAAAATCACGGTATTCCGGTCATGTCTCGGTGCCGATTGTTACGGTCAATGCAATTCTAATCTTTCTCCCTATGGGTAGCCCTATCTTCGGTGGTTATTTTGCGTAAAATTTTTATACGACTTGTTGCGTCTCATCGGTTTGAAACTATTTTCAGTTGAAGGTCCGGCCAAAATACGTAATTTAGATAGTCTAATGACCTTTTCGGTGCGTTTAGGGGTTTGACTTACGAGATTGACCGTCCGGATCGAGCCCTTAACCTTGTCGGATCAAGTTGAATTTTTTCCAATACATGTATTTTATCATGATGGTCAGATCTGACGGTCGGATTTTCGTTCTCAAGTTTGATTATCACGAGCAGCAGTCACAGTTTGATGAATGTTTAAAAAGTTATAAAGCCGACACATATAAAAGGTTATAGCCGACGAAATTTGTGTTTAAACGACGAATTTCATAGGTTAAGCCGACGAATTTCAAAGGTTTAGCCGACGACTTTTACCTTAGCCGACGAGTTATTATCTTAAGCCGACGAAAATTATCTTAAGCCGACGAGATTATTATTTCGTCGGCTAAAGTGTTCGGTTAGCCTACGAAATTATTACCTTTAGCCGACGAAATTATTATTTCGTCGGCTAAAGTGTTCGGGTATAACCCAGCTCGACTGGTTGTATGCCCTAGCCTCCTTTCCTCCCTCCTCATCACAATCGCCTCCCGCCTCCGCTCCTCTCCCGGTCGCCGCCTCACTCTCATCTCTGTCCCTCTCCCTCTCCCGGTCTCCGCCTCCTCTCCCTCCCCTCTCCCTCTTCCGGTCTTGGCCTCCTCCTCCTCCTCGCCCTCTCCTCTCCTCGTTCCTCCTCCTCCACAGCCTCCGGCCTCCTCCTGCTAGACCTCCAGCCTCCTGCTCGGCCTCCTCCTCCTCCTCTCGAGTACGTTTTTTGAGCTTTAGTTATATTTTGTGTTTGCTTTTATTTTCCGGTTAATTATAATGTTGTGGTGTTGTTAGGAAGTGTATATTTGTATTTAGGAAGTGTATATTGTTTTTTAATAAGTGTATATTTGTATTTGGTATTTAGGAAATGTATATATTTGTTTTGATTTTGTGTTTGCTTTGATTTTCGGTTAATTGCAATGTTGTGGTGTTGTCAGGAAATGTATATTTTTATTTATGAAGTGTATATTTAGGAAGTGTATATGTGTAAAATTTAGGAAGTGAAAATTAGTATTTAGGAAGTGTATATATTCCTATACTTTTTAAATGAGTTTGCATTTTTTGATTTTGTGGCCTTGATTCAAATTAATATTTTAAATAGGAAGCGGTACTATTAGATCGATGAAGGGTTCGAAGGGCCAAAGGTCCGTATCGTTTGAGGGAACCTCTAGCAACCCTCAGACGTCGTTTCAGGGCCCTATGACAACTAGACATGTGAGCCTTCTACAGACGGCGCAGAGGCAGCCGGAGGTGCCCCCTTCATCGAGGTAGCGGGGCTTCCCTTATTCCGTGAGGCAGTTGTTTGTTCAGCCTCAGACGGAGGTGTCTGCACCCCGTATGCCTGAGATACACCGGGCGCCCACTCCAGCTCCTACTCTTCTTCAGATAGTGGGTCATCTGGGGTACAGATGCCGCCGCCTCATCTATTCCTTCCGCGGATGATACCGGCCATACCTGTAGTCGATGACTCAGGGACGCCGATTTATCCACTGCCCCCGCCAGTGGCTCCATCAGCGGCGTACCGGTTCGTGCCTTTTGATACGCCTCTTATTTCCGCGAGGGATCATCATCGGAGGCGGAATCCGTCGCGTCCGCGTCCTCGCCCTCAGGTAATGAAAGATGAATGATTTGTTTTCTTATAATTCTCCGATTCCGATTTTAATAATCAATTTGGTTTATCATGTCATAGGCACCGTCGGAGCGAAGCCGACAAAGAAGAAGAGAGGCCCCGTCACAGGGAAGGCTCTGGAGAAGATCGTCGGTACCTCAGGGAGGATTGTCATCGGTACTGACGGGGATGGCGACGTAGTATCGGGCGGAAGTGGAGGACGTACTCCGGCCGCGTGGGAGCGCTCATTAGGGATAGAGTCCCTATGTTGTGGTCAGACTGGGGCGAGGTCCCGCAGGAGGTTAAAGACATGGTCCACAACGCGATGTCGGTGAGTTTACAAAATGCCTGAATAATATTATGTATTACATTGTAGATTTCTGGAAAAACTAAACTAATAAACGGTTAAATACAGGTGTGGTTTGAGGTTCCCGAGCCCTTGAAGAGCAGCTGGGCGGACTTTGTGCATGGGGGAAGGTATGTTGGGAAATTAATGAAAAAACAAAACTGTATGTCATATTAATAATATTTAGAATATTTTTGTTGTATCTGTAGGTACAAGGAGTGGAAGAACGAGTTGCGGACCCATTGGACTACGCACGGGAACGCACGTTCTGCTACCCCTGCTGAGTTTCAGTACAGAGAGTACGAGTGGCGTTGGCTTCTGACATCAGAATTCAACAACCCTCGTAAACAGGTATTTAAATAAATTAATTAGTTAATTTATCATTAAGTACGTGCGTTTTAAAATATTTTACTAATAGTTTACTTTTTTCTTTGAAGGCGGTTTCCCGGGCGAACGCTCAGAACCGTTAACGCAACACAAGGAACCATCATGCCGGTTCTAAACCGTTCGCTGTCTTCATGGACGAGGCGGCCAGGGAACATCCAGAGGTCAACCAGTACGTCTATACGTACGAGAAGGCATATCCTGACTCCCAGGAGGATATAGTAAGTAATCTTTCCTTTTTACGGAATTTTTAATTTTACTTATATATATGTTAAAATGTTAATTAATATTTTTTTTCCTATCCAATTAGGCAAGGGTGAGGGAGGCTAGTGACGAGGTGATGAGTGCTATAGTGAGGGAGACATGGCCGGACACGCAGGAGGAAGAGATGTCCGAAGCCATTTCCGAGAAGGGCTAGGGGGTCTTGAAGACCACTCCAGGATTTCAACGAAAGGCAGCCTCGACTAGCAGCAGGACGACTCAGCTAGAGTCGGAAGTTGAGAGACTACGGGAAGAGCAAGCCACTCGTGCTGCCGCTTTAGCTGCCGCTCAGGCTGCTCAGGCTGACGTTCATGCCGCTCAGGTTGCCTCTCATGCCGCCCAGTTCGCCGAATATAGAGCCTATACTAGAGCCCTACATGCAGCCCAGCAGGCCCAGCAGCAGCAGATGTTCCAGTACTTCCAGGATTTGGCAACTGCTCAGATTCAGGGACTTCCACCTCCGCCCATGCTTGCGCCTATAGAGATACCTTAGCCGCCGCAATCTCCTCACCAGCAGGCCCCAGATTCGGATATTGATTTAGACCATTTAGATTTTGTGTAGTTGATACCTTATATAGTTTTATGTGCTTCTTGTTGGTTATATATATGAAATTGTTTTGGTGTATTTTGCAGCTTGCTTGGAATGGTAATTTAAGAATTTTGTGTATTTTTTTTTTATTACTGGAATGGAGTTATAGCCGACGAAATATGCCACAATTCGTCGGCTATAGTATTTTTAATTTTTTTTCAATATAGTTTAGCCGACGAATTATGGCATGTTTCATCGGCTAAACTCTACTATAGCCGACGAAAGAGGCTCTATTTCGTCGGCTATAAGTATTTTTTAATTTTTTAATTATATACTTTAGCCGACGAATATCTCAGCTCCATCGGCTAAACTCTTGGAGTATAGCCGACGAATATTTCTGTTACGTCGGCTTAAGTCTGCAAGTATAGCCGACGACACACAGGGTGTCGTCGGCTTAAGTGTGGAAGTATAGCCGACGAAAGATAGAGTCTGTTTCGTCGGCTTAAATTCATGAACAAAAGCCGACGACAAAATAGTTCGTCGGCTAAAGTCTGGACAATAGCCGACGACGGTCTCTAGGGTCGTCGGCTAAAGTCATCGCCGACGACCCTTTCCCGACGACACTATAGCCGACGAAGCCTCGTCGGCTAAGACCTTAGCCGACGAGTTAGGATAACAGGCCGACGAAAATTTTTCGTCGGCTAAAGTACTTGTCCTGGTAGTGTCATTGCTTCTCCAAGCTCTATTCCTTCAACTCCTCCCTCATCGTGTTCTGGACTCGATCTACTCCATTTCTGAAATTGACCAAAAATTTCCACAGGACTCCATGTCGGTGGCGTTTCCGTTAGTGTCAGGTAAGTCGAGATGGATGGGAACTCTGGTGTCCTCGAGGTCAGTGGATGGGGCGAGGGTGTCAAAGGAAAAATGAGGGAGCTAAGTTTCAGGGGAGGAGGATGAAGAAGACATGTATGGGTTTTTGTCATGGTGAGGAGGGAGTGAGAATTCGGAATCGGGTCTTGGTGGGATTGGAATTGGGGTTGAATATTTGGAATATGGATGAAATATATATGGTGGTTGTGGCTTTAGACACTAGTGGAAAAAATAACTTAGGAGACAGAATTCAGTTCCGTAGCCTAAGACGTACTTAGGCGACGAAATTGAATTCCGTCTCCTAAGTGACACTTAGGAGACGAAAATATTTACTTAGACGACGGATTTAAAAAAATAATAATAATAATATTAAACGCTTAGGCGACGAAATAGTATTCAGTCCCTGAAGATACTCTTAGGCGATGGAAAGACGGAATTAGATTCGTCGTTTAAGTTAATGTCTAATAAAACTAAATGGCGCGGATCGAGTTATTGGCCATTGATTAGCTCCTAAATGACCAGATCCAACGACCACTATTACCCATTGTATCAAAACCCTTATTTATATTAAAACCATTGCATTAAACCTCAACTTCTTCATCTCTTCTTCAGCCTCATCTCGATCTCTCTCTTCTCCAACATCACCACCTCATCTCTCTCTCTCTTCTCCCACTCTCGATCTGCAACACCGAGCTTAGTTCAAGTCTTCCTCGCCAACATCAACATCGCCCTTTCCACCAACACAGACTCAGACTTCCAACATCAACAACGGCTTTTCCACCAACACCAATTCAGATCTGCGACTTCAGCTCAGCCAAAATAAGGTTATGGTGGTTGTTTCAGTATATCTTGGTGGTGGGTTTGAGTTGTTGGAGGAGATGACAGACTTGGTGGTGGGTTGGAGTTGTTGGAGGAGGGTTGGAGTTGAATCTGGGTGGTGGTGATAGATCTTAGAGTCGATTTGGTGATCATGGTGGTGGTAATTGGGGGCAGGGGCAAATCGAGATTGTTTTGGTGGTGGTGGTATATGGGGCAAAGGTAGATATCGAGATTGTTTTGGTGGTGGTGGTGGTATTTGGGGAAGAGGCAGATCGGGATGGTTTCGGTTTTGGTGGTGGTGGTATTTGGGATAAAGGCAGATCTGAATGGTTTTGGTTTTGGTGGTAGTGGTATTTGGGACAGAGGACACCTGCCACATGCGGCGGCGGCATAATTTTTTTTTAATTTTTTTTTGGCTTAGTGACGGAATCCAATAGCTCTGTTGCCTCAGAGCCTTCTTTGTCGACGCAAAGGTCGTCTGCAAGGGGAGAAAGGTTCTGTCACCTAGAATCTCTCTTAGTCGACGAGCGGACTAAGTTTCGTCGGCTGGAAACCTACCTTACAACACTTACTCGATGGCCGACGAATCTTCCGTTGCCTAGGACCCTAGAAGACGGAAAATGCTTCTTAAGCGACAGATCCCTTCTGTCGAGTAAGAGCTAAAATCCTGTAGTGAGAGGGTGAGAAAAGAGGTTGGCTAGGTCCCTTTTTGATGATTAGGATGGGAGGGGAATGTTGCAAGGGTATATAGGTCAGTTAAGAAATTTTCGTTCTGACTAGGCAAATGACGTGGAAATTTTTAACGGCTATGTTAGCGGTATAATGGTGAAAATGGACGGAATGACTATATAGAAGAAAAATGGTGACTTCAATGATCATTCAGATTAAAATGAGACCACAATGACTAAACAAATGTTGACTTCAAACTATAAGAACTATTCAGTATTTAACCTAATAAAATGTCAAAATAAGTTTGATCTGAATAGGGTGCTCTTCTGGTAAGAGAATTCCTCTCAGATGAGCCAAGTGCAATAATCCCTAGAGGAAAATAAGTAAATTTATTCTCTTTAAAAAATTATACATAAATATATTGTTATTTTAGAGAAAAGAACTAGAAATGACATCTTTCTTCCTTTTCATTTCATGACTGATTCTCTATTTCTATGCATAATGGCAGTCGAGGATCTCTAAAATTATTAGGGTACGGTCTTTCTTTGTAAGGAATTTAAAAAAGCAAAAGAAAAAAAAAGACTAAATTCAGTTTACCTCCACCCAGGGCCGGTCCTGAGGGATTGAAGGGCCGGTGCAAAAAAATAAATTGGGCCACCTTATGTCAAATTTTTTTTATTCAAAAATGCGCTTTCTTTTTTTCTTTGAAACCTATTAATATACTTATTTAATAAAAAACAAACTGATTATATATATACTCTTATTAATAACTAATAATGCCTCTTATCTAAAACTTTTTTTTGCCCCTTATTAATCATGTTTTCTCTTAATTATATATTAATATATATATAGGGTATATATATATAACGAAATTATATTGTTCCTTTTGATTTTCTCATATGCTAGCTAGGGACACACAAAAAAACATAATTCATTATTGAGATGCGGTGAAAGTGAAACATATGGGCCCACTGGTTTTATACTGCTGTACCAATTCTCAAAAAGCACACGTGAAGAGCTTAATCAACATGCTTAATTATGTATTCATGTATAAAAAGTTGTGGCTGGAACTTAAAGTAAGAATTGATGTCTGGTATTTTGCTGTGAGTGCCCTCTTTGAGCCTGGGCCTAGTGGGGTCGCCTTGGCTGCCCTAGGCTCGGGCTGGGCCTGCCTACACCCTTGAGATTTGGGTTAAACATTATGTTAATGAGTTAATCCTAGTGTGTTAATTTAATCAAGAACACCCATGTACTTTTTGATTTCGTCAGTCAATCAAATTTCACTCGCTCCGGTTCAAGGACATAAACACTAAAGATGCGTCCCACGTCATTGAATGAAACGGTCATTTTAAGCACAACTTGCCTCTACTCTATGCTCCCTCGATGACTTGACTCATGCAAATTCATTAAGATTTTTTGTCAATTACATTTTATTTAAGATTATTAAGTAGTGATATAGAGATAATATATAACCATGGCCTTCGACGAAGGAAAATGTGTTGTCTATACTCTGACAAATTCATAACGAAACACTAACTTGCACCATAAAAGTATAACAAACACTAAATGACGGTATACATAACGACGTTAAGCCTTGTTAACTATGAGGTATTAAAAATTAGAGCATCTCCAACAGCTTCCTCATTTTTTTGATTTTCTCAATTTTATAAAATATTAAGCTGTTTTTAGGTCTAACAGTCACTACTGGAAAAAAAACACTTAGGAGACGGAATTATTTCGTCTCCTAAGTGACAGATTTTGTCTCCTAAGTACTTAGGAGACGAAACGTCCGTCGGCTAAGATCCGTTGGCTAAGTGTCGTGAGGTAGACACATAGGCGACGTAACATGAAATTTCGTCGCTTAAGTGGTTCTTAGGAGACGGAATACTTTCGTCTCTTAAGCACTTAGGCGACAAATTTTATTTTATAATAAAAAAATAATTATCCACTTAGGAGACGGAATAGTTGAATTACGTCGCTAAAGGCTGGAAAAAAAATTTAAAAAAAAAATAAAAACGCCACCGCAGGTTTTTTATCCACTCACTCTGGCCGCCCCAAATACCATCACCACCGCAAGTTTCAGAAGTCACAACTAAATTTCTTGAACTTCTTCTAATCCTGCATATAAGTAGTAAAAACTTGCATTTATAAACTGCATATGGAAAAAATAAAGTTTACTGCCCCCAGTAAACTTCTACTGGGGATTAGTAAACTTGCAAAAAATAACTCCATTTCAATTTTAGGGGCACAACACATAACAGATTGGCCCCTAGTGAACCTAGTGGAAGTTTACTAGGGGTAATAAACTTCTACTGGGGGTCAATAAAATTCAATACATTATATCTTTTTCAATTTCATGTCAATTATACACAATAGATACTCATTCTTACCCTAATAAACAAATTCATTGCCCCTAGTAACTCAGTGGAAGTTTACTGCCCCCCAGTAAACTTCTACTAGGGATCAGTAAACTTCAATATAGTATCTCCCTCTCAATTTCATGCCAATTATACATAACAGATACTCATTGTTACCCTAATAAACAAATTCATTGCCCCCTAGTAAACTCAGTGGAAGTTTACTGCCCCCTAGTAAATTTCTACTGGGGGTCAGTAAACTTCAATACAGTATCTCCTTTTCAATTTCATGTCAATTATACACAATATATACTCATTCTTACCCTAATAAACAAATTCATTGCCCCTAGTAAACTCAGTGGAAGTTTACTGCCCCCCAGTAAACTTCTACTGGGGGTCAGTAAACTTTAATACAGTATATCCCTTTCAATTTCATGTTAATTATACACAACAGATACTCATTTTTACCCTAATAAATAAATTCATTGCTCCCTAGTAAACTCAGTGGAAGTTTACTACCCCTAGTAAACTTCTACTGGGGGTTAGTAAACTTCAATACAGTATCTCCCTTTCAATTTCATGCTAACAATCTGCCCCAAATATGCCACCACCACCACCACCACCGCACCAAATAACCACCATCATACCAATCACATCCTAACCAAAATTAAAATTAAAATCAAATTAAACAAAAAAACATAAATCTATCAACAAAGCTAATTAAACCAGAAAAATTGAAGAACTTACCTTGATTTCTTACCCAGATCTGAGACTCAGTGCAAGAGAAGGGGACGAGGAGCTTGCTGGTGGCGGGGACGGGTGAGTCGGGTCAGGTCGAGAGAGGGAGGTTGTTGGCTCTGAGGAGGGTGCGGAGGTGGTCGGGTGATGTTGAAGAGGGTCTTGACGACGTTGAGAGTGGGGACGTTTGTGGGGACGAAGTCGATGAGCGCATGGCAGTTGGAGGTGGCGTTGGAAGGAGCGGTGAGAATGGAGAGAGAGGCCGGCATGAGAGTGATGGTCTAGAGAGAGAGAGAGAGAGAAAGAGCTTTAGGAGAAGATGAGTTTTCTTCTATTGATAAGGTTGATGAGTTTGTGATTTAAAAGAATTGATATGTTTTGAAAAATTTTGATTTGAATTTTCATGAAATTTACGCGGGAAGATGGGCGCTCAAATTTTTAGAACTTAAGCGACGAAATGTTCTATTTCCGTCGTCTAAGTGATTCATAAATTTTGATTTATTAAAAAAAAAAAACATTCCGTCTCCTAAGTAAACATTTATATCTCCTAAGTTCTACTTAGGCTACGGAATGTAGTTCCGTCTCCTAAATGATTCATATAAATTTTTTATTTTATTTTTTCAAAATGTCGTCGTCTAAGTAAAAATATTATGTCTCCTAAGTAGTACTTAAGCGACGGAATGAAATTCTGTCTCGTAAGTTGTTCTTAAGAGACGAAATCAAAATATTTCGTCTCTTAAGAATGACTTAGGAGACGGAAACTGTTTCGTCTCCTAAGTAAAAAAATTCGTCGCTTAAGTACCACCTAGGAGACGGAATTAAAAAATTTCGTAGCCTAAGTGCTATTTTTCAGTAGTGAGTTTCCCTATCTTATTCCCTAGAATAAGGATGGAGAAGAAAAAGAATGATTATTCCCCAAATATAATTCTTCACGTGCTCAATTGAGAAGAAAAAATTATAGAATATTTTAGAATTGAAATGTGTTTAGTCTATGTGATTTGAACTTAATATATGTTTAGTTTTTGTGATTTCATTTTAATCTGAATGATCCTTAAAATCAAAATTTTCCTTCCAAATAGTCATTTTGTCATTTTCTCTGTTAGAATATTGACGTGGCTGTTAAAAACATTGTAAATTTTAACAGTCACGTCAGCAATTTAACGGAGAAAATTGACGGAATGATCATTTAAAAGGAAAATCATGTCTTTAACTATTCAGATTGAAATAAAATCAGAAGGACTGAACATATGTTGACTTCAAACAAGAAGGACTATACAATATTTAACGGGGACGGATCCGTGGCATACAAGATTATAATCAAAATTATATCCATAATATCATCTATTAGATTTAATAACAACCAACGGTTGAGATTAGTTATAAAAACTAGAATTTTTTCTTTTCTTTTCTTTTCTTTTTCTTTAAATCAATTAATAAAATTTATCTATTAAAAACATAGTGAAAATTGATGATTATCTACTCTCATTTTGGAATACAATTAAGAGGAAGTTAATCGTTTCATATTGAAACTCATTTACTAGATCAAAAAGGAAAAAAAAAAAAGATATCAGATGAAAACTCATTTACTAGAGAGTACTGTCATCATCTACATCTTCTTCCCCAAAGAAAAAAAATTACAGATGATGTCTGTCATAACACGTTGGAAAACTTATGATCAGATTATGTATGGAAATCATGTTATGTTATTTTTAAGTGAAAATACAATCTTATCGTTTCAAATCCAATGACTCTAGATTATTTTATTTTAGTCTATGAAAAAATATTTTTGAAGCCATTTTTTTCATTACTCGTTCTTAAATTTAAAATATGAAATATATATATATATATATATATATATATATATATATATATAGTTTCTATCCAGAGCGAAGCTTCACTTTGAAATTAAAGTGTGAAGTTCCTTATTTGACTCACTTTTCGGTCATATTTCCACATCTCCACCTTTCAATTTGTAGATACTAATGCATAGATCACTCATACCAAGTTTCATTCATATTGGTAATCGTTAAGATACCGAATTAGATTAAATCAATGAACGGACCATAAATCTGTCTATTCAGAACTGTTTGTGTAAATAACGATTATAAAAACCCAAATGATCATTAAATTCAATGAAACTTGGCAGAAATGATCTATGCATTAGGTTTTACAAATTGAACGGTGGAGATGTGAAAATATGACCGAAAAGTGAGTCAAATAAGGAACTTCACATTTTAATTTCAAAGTGAAGCTTCGCTCTGCATAGGAACTCTATATATATATATAGACACACACATAACTTTTCCAAGGAGAAAATTATACATATATATATATAAAGTAAAAAGAAAAAAATAATGGTGAATTAAGAAGTCTAAAACTATTTGATTCACAAAGATATTTTTTTTTTTATAAATATCGTAATTGTAGCCCTAAATCTAATGAATTATTATAATATTTGACTCCATAAAGAAATGCATTTAGTTTAGTTCATGTAAGGTAACTAAATCAACTACATAAAATTGGTAACTAAAAATAAACAATATTTGGTATAATTATTCGTTAATTTGGTGTGATTATTAATTAGATCGTTATTAATAAACTATATTTGGTATAGGGTACCTATATAGGAATGTTCGTATTTATAAGAGGATATGCAAACATTCCATATTAGTATACGTATTGTCATCTATAGACAAATTCTCCTTATTAATCAGAAAAATCAAACCTTAAATTAAATTTGCAAAATAGAAAGAAAATATATTATACACATTTATACCGGTACCTCACGAAATATTGTGATGGACTTTAGCATGAGATTTTTTGGGTCAAGAGATGAACTTCATTGAATATGTATGAAATATAGTGATTGAATAAGTATATTAAGTGTGAAGTGTACTTCATTTAAGGAATCGAATGTCTAAAATAGAAGTCATCATCCACATTAACATAAACTAACATATTGTTTTACACAAATAAATACGTACTAGGTATCCAATGATGATTTCAATAACATTGAAAAAAAAAGCTAGCCATCATTGATATAACGATTTGAAGTCAGAAACATATCTTATAGTAACAAACAAGTACTAAGTAGTCAATAGTGAACTAATAATGTTCTCTTGGAACTTTTTCCTAATAGAATATTCACATTGAAATTCAAAGTCATAAATATGTCACATAGTAACAAATAAGTTACAAGTACCGATAATAACCTAGTAATGTTCACTTTAAACCTTTCCCAAATGAGTGCGGCTATTGAGACCTCTAAATTTGATCACTTGACCTCTCTTTGTTATGAGTTATTGAATGACAATTATCTCCTCTTACGTAATGACTATTAAGGACATTAATCATACAAAAAGAAGTATATTGATTCTCTCTAGACTTTCTAATTCGATAATTAATTGATTGTATTATTTATTATTTTTTTTATATATTTTTACTTTCTAATTTACTATTTTCTAAATTTTACTACATATTATATATTTAATTAGAGCTAAAACTATGATCAATATCGACCGTGTGACATAAAATTTTCTACTATCATACATGTTGAAAGCATATATATACAAGGTGATGGAATATATATGCAAAAACAAATCGATAATGAAAAATTAAATAACTATTGAAATAATTTCATGATGTACTAATTTCATGATGAAATAATTTCATGATGAAAAAAGAACATACATATTAAACAATTGTTATCCTTGATTGTTGTTTAGCACAAGTAAAATAAAAAAAGAAAAGCTAATTTATGTTAAAATATTTTCTTATTGGTAAATATAGAGGCCTCGATGATAGCATGCAAAAAAAAAAATTAAAAAAAGAATGAGAGGTATGGAGAATAAATAAGAGGTATAATGAGTAAATTATTAATATATATATATATATATATATATATATATATAAATAACATACCTAAGGTTATTTTAGGAATTTGAAAGGAGGTCTAGTGAGCAAATGTTTATAGTTAAAATTAAAAAGGAGGGGTAAAGAGCATGAGAGGTATATTGAGCAAAATTAGAGGTCCCAATAGCCGCACTCTTTCCAAATAATATGTTCACATTGGACTTCACATTGAAATAGAAGACATTATTTACATTAAAATTTAAAATTTGAAGTCGCCATTCACATTGAAATTTAAAGTCATAAACATGTCTTATAGTAACAAATAAGTTATAAGTAGCGGATAATAAGCTAGTAATTTTCATTTGGAACCTTTCTCTAATGACATATTCACATTAAAATAGAAGTTATTATACACAATGAAGTTCACATTCAAATAGAAGTCATTATTTACATTGAGATTTAAAATGATAAGCACAAGTTATAAACAATCAATGATGAGGTAGTACGTAATGATTACTAAACAAATAAATACTAAGTAGCTGACAGTGAGCTAGTAAAGTTCACTATAAACCTTTTTTTAGTGGAATATTCACACTAAAATAAAAGAAATAAGTACTAAGTAACTAATTATGTGCTACCTGCAAGTTCACTGAGGACGTTTCCTAGCTTAATGCCGTATTCACACTAAAATAGAATAAATAAGTTTGGAGGTTTAGGGGTAAGAGTTTAGGGTTTAGGGATAAGAGTTTAGAGTTTAAGATTTAAAGAATAATGAGCTAAGTACAAGTTCACTAGGAACTTACTCTAATGGCATATTCACACTAAAAGGTACAGAACACTTTGTACATATTAAATGTCTCATGTATTAATTTCATCATTTCAAAGTCTCATGTATTAACTACTTTGCAAGTTTAAGCCATTTTTATACTCCTCCCCTTTGTATTTTAAAAGAAAACTGAAAACGTGTTCATCTATCTATTCGAACACTTGGTTTTATTATTAAGATAACTAAGTTGTCTCACCTTCATGTTTACCAGAAAGAATAAAATGGGGATCAGAACCATATCACTATTTTCATGCATGACGTAGAGTTATTACAGTTTGAAGGAACAAGAAAAATTTATTCAGAGAAACAAGGATATGTGAATATGATGAGTTACCTAAATCAACATTTTCAAATCAAAATATCATGAATGAAAATTGTATACATTCAAAAAACATTAATTTATTAGTGAGAAATTTCTTACCTCTTGAATCACAATATTTCCTGAGGTACCGGTATAAATGTGTATAATATATTTCTTTTTATTTTGCAAATTTAATTTTAGGTTTGGTTTTTTTGATTAATAAGGAGGATTTATCTATAGATGGCAATATGTATACTAATATGGAATGTTTGCATATTCTCTTATAAATACCGACATGTCTATATAAGTACCCTTACCAAATATTGTTTATTAATAACGAACTAATTAATAATCACACCAAATTAACGGATAATTATACCAAATATTGTTTATTTTCATCAAGATGATTTAGTTACCAATTTTATGTAGTTGATTTAGTTACCTTACATGAATTAAACTCAATGCATCTATTTATGGAGTCAAATATTATAATAATTCATTAGATTTAGGGCTACAATTATGATATTAATAAAAAAAATATCTTTCTAAATCAAATAGTTTTAGACTTCTTAATTCACCATTATTTTTTCTTATTACTTTATATATATATATTCTCCATCGAACTTTAAAAATGAAATAAAAAAAGAAAATCTCTATCGAATTTATATTAGATGAACTATATATAAAGGTTTTTTGGACAAATATATAGATATATATATATATATATATATATATATATATGTATGTATAATTTTCTCCTTTAGAAAAATTATGTATGTGTGTGTGTGTATATATTCTTTTTTTTTTTTTGAAAACAAAATGAGTTCATATTTTCGAAATGAGTATAACTATATGTTTCTGCTCGATCTTGGATGAGGTTGCAGAAGCTGATGGCGAGCTTGTTGAGCGATTGACTGTCCTCCCGTTGACCTGTAATAACAAGGACGACCAGGGGCTTCCGGTCTTTCCTTCTCCGAAGCTTAAGTCAGTATCTGATGATAGAATGTAATTACTGAGGGTAGTGAATGATACCTGACAAGCTGGTGGCTGGGCCATATTTATGGCCCAGAGTGAGTTCTCTTTACTTGAAAACCGATGTGGGACAGTTGTCTTTGCTGTTACTTAAAACACCAAACTCCCTTATGCCTTCTGAAACCGTTTTCGGCCCTCCTACTTATGGGCGGGAACCTCAGGGCGGCCTCGGTCGTGGTGGAATGCCTGCTGGTTTACGGGCTTGGGAGGTTGTTTTATGCACAACCGACTACAAGTCCCCCCAAGTTCCCATTCAAGACACATCTTGAGTGGGGACTTGCTAAAATAAGCTCGTAGACCAGTATATTTTAAATGGGTCCTGCCCATAGTCCTCCCAAGTCCGGACTCATGACGTGGGTTGAACGGGTGTTACATTTTTCATGGATAAGGGGTAGCGAGCCCTTCCATATCCTGTGTTACTACTCGAGTAACGGGGTGTGTTAACGTCGTATGTGGTTTATCAAGCCATTTTCTCCGTTTTTAAAGGGATGATATAAAACTTATGCCTTTTGGTCGATCACTTATGTCTCTCGGTCGAATGCCTATCACACTTGATATTACTTGGGATTTTCATGACTTATGTCTTTCGGTCGATTGCCTATCCCGCTTGATATTACTCAGGATTTCAATGACTTATGTCTCGGTAGAATGCGAATCTCTCGGTCGAATGAATATATCTTGGCAAGACGCAACCGAGATGGGTCTTTTACTTGGTATTACGATCTCGGGGACTTCCCCCAGATAAGTCTTGCACTGGGTCTAACGATCTCGGTGACTCTCACCCGAGATGGGTCTCATATTGGGTCTTATGATCTCGGTGACTCACCCCCGAGATGGGTCTTATATTGGGTCTTATGATCTCGGCGACTCACCCCCAGATAAGTCTTGCACTGGGTCTAACGATCTCGGTGACTCTCACCCGAGATGGGTCTAATATTGGGTCTTATGATCTCGGTGACTCACCCCCGAGATGAGTCTTATATTGGGTCTTATGATCTCGGTGACTCACCCCGAGATGGGTCTTATATTTTGAAGTGCGCGCATTGCTGTGGTAGGTGCATTAAATGCATGTTCGCCAGATGTCGCAATATTTCTGGATAACTGCCGAGCAATTAATGCACGTCGCTTCATTCTTTCCTTCTTCAAGAAGCTACGGCAGTTAAGCCACGTGGCACCATCCTGCGGTTTGATCGGATGGCTAGGGGTGCCTCGTTTTTGTTTACTGGTTTTTTTAATGCGTCGGTTCGTGAATCGAGGCGGCTGCTCAGTGATCGTGTATAAACTCTTCCCCCCCCTTTTTGCTTTTCGTCTCAGTCTTTCACTCTATTCTCTAGTCGCTCTGGTTTTTCTCCGCTCTCTGTTTCTCTGCTTTCTCTAGGTTTCTCTGTGTTTCTCTAGGTTTTTCTGTGCCATGCCGCTGTGTCGCTGTCGATCCCTACGATTGCGAGGTGTTATCGAACCTCTGAGTTTCCGGTGTTGCTACTGCATCGACAATCTCGTAAGTTTCTGCTCTCTGCTTTTCTTCGTTCTGTTGCACTTTAGTGTAGGCCTCTATTTGTACCTCTGTTTTTGCTTCTCTGGGTTGTGTTGTTGTTGCAACGGCTGGGTAAAACTGGGGATTTTGGATTTCTAGGACTTTGTGAGTTTAGGCTGTGTTAAGCTGTGAATTTTGCGCTTGCTCCGGTGGCGCATACTAATAGGTTTTAGGGTTTGTTATACTAGGGTAGATGAATTCCAGAAGTATAACCGATTTAAGTAAGGCTAGCACATCCTCTCGGCTGATAGTGGTTGACAACGAGAGAATAGAAGATTACATTAGTCGGCCATCCCGCCCGGATGAATCGTCTTCTACTACGCATGAGTTAATCCATGACGTACCCGCCCGGGGAGCTGGTCAGCCAGAGTTTTTCACGGTGTCCCAATGACCAACGTCGTAAACTCGGCCAAGCAATATATCTTGGAGGATGGCACTGTGTGCGACAAGCCAGAGAGCAGCATGACCCTGGCCGAGATTGAACAATGCCGTGAAGACTGGGGGATCCCGCCAACGATTACACTTCGCGGCCTGTACGAGGGCGAGTTGGCGTGTTGTCCGAGAGACGGATTCGTTTCTGTGCACGAACACATGTTTAGGAACAGTTTCTCTCTCCCACTTCTTCAGTGCGTGCAGTACCTGTTGAGCATGCTTCAGCTAGCTCCCGGGCAGATTCCCCCTAATCAGTGGCGCCAGCTGCTGTCCCTTTGTTGCATGTATTACTTGTTCGAGATGGGATTTCCGACTATCAACGAGTTCCGAGCCCTCTACCGCCTCTCGTACTTGAAGAAGCAAAACTGCAGCGGGTGTGTTTCATTTGCCGCTCGGGATTATCTGCCTGCTGTTACCCATCTTCCAACGTCCATTAATAACAATTGGCATGCGAAGGTCGTGCTTGCCGAGGGTCGATGGTAAAGAAACTGTCCTACGTACATTGTGCCCAACCGGTTCTGGTATATCCGGGATCAATCCTTCTCGCTGTCCGAGATGGTGAGGCGACGGATTGCCCGGATATTTGCGGCCTGGCCCTCAGACGAGGATCGCAGCTCATACAACTTGACCCGGTGGGGCGTGCTAGTTCACTGTGAACTCGGCCGAATGCCTGGTGGGGTCCCTGGTCAACTGTTTCGATTGCTGTTTTATAGTTTTTCCAGTTTTTTTTTGGCAGCGAAACTTCCCAAACGTAAGCCCCCCGTCCCTCACACCGCGCGACATGGCTTCTGACCTGGATTTGCTACATGACCTCCTGGAGGTAGGAAAGACCGCTTCACACACTGAAGTGAACCTGGAAGACTCTACCGCCCGGGTTTCGGGGAGGCTTGTGCTCATGGAGATTTCTGACGAAGGGTACGGGAAGCCACCTCCTGACACTGAGGAGCCCGCGAGGAGCAGTGACGTCGTCAACGTCAACTTGGGCGAGAAGAAGAAGAGGAAGACATTGTCCAAGAAGTCGAAGTCTCAGCGGGACGACACTGTGACTTTGACTGGCCTAAGCGTGACTGGGGCCTCTGCACCCCTAAAGAAGCAGAAGTCGGCAGGTCCCTCGGCCGGTGAGCCTGTAAGTCTGAGCGCTCTCGCTCCTACTCTTCCCCAGATCCGAAAGACACCCATCAGGCAGATACTGGATGAGTATGGGTGCGCCGACGAGAAGTTCGTTCGCGGCATGGTGGGCGACGTGGAGGGAATTGAGCTGAACCGGATCAGGGTGGGGTCTAATACTCCTCAGCAGAACCAGCAATATGCCCGGGAGGCGATGATGAAGGTAGGCTTCTCCTGTCTTATGCCAACTTACTATTTGGGACACTGTGCTTAACTTATTTTACTCTTGCATGCTCTATTTGCCGTCTATGCCATCGATGTCAGCGAAGATTCCAACGAGATGAAGGAGCGTTTGGCTAGCCTTAGCGATTAAATTAGCTACCTCCAGGCCGAGCAGAAGAAGATGGAGAAAAGCTTAGAGGCTGAGAAGAAGGAGAAGCTCTCGCTGGCTGACAGGCTTGCAAAGCTCAACCTTCATACCAAGGATCTAGAGGGAAAAGCCGAGCGGGTGACAGCTCTGGAGTGCGACCTAGATGCGCTTCAGCGGGAAAACACTAAGCTAAGGTCTAATTTGAAGGAAAGGGACGACCAGATTCTCGACCTGCAGGGCTAGATTCCCGCTCAGGGCGAGCTTACCGTGACCAAGTTTAGGGAATCAGATGAACTCAAGGCCATGCTCAAAGCCGCCCGGGATGGTGGAATCATCGAGAAGTTCGATGAATGGAGCTGCCTTGGATACCTGGACAAGGCCAAGATGACTGCCGATGTGATTGCTGCCTGGGATGCTAGGGAGAGGGAGGCTAAGTCCAAGGCAGCTGCCGAGAAAGATCTCGAGGACACTGGCGAGCCGTCCGAGAAGGTTACTGAGAAGGGCGCCGATGGTGATGACAATCTGGCCGAGTCGTTCGGGGACGAGGAAGAAGAAGGCCACGAGGCATAAGTTGTAGTTTGCCTTTTTTGCTTTTGTAAGACATTGGCTTTGTGCCTTATCCTGGTGATTATACATCCCAGTAACTTTTGTAAATATCAATTGGTGGTACACGCCCAGCATCCCTGGCTTTAATATATTATTCCTTATTCATTTTATTGCGTGCGTGTGCTGTGTTATATAATATTTGTATTATGTCTATCCCGCTCGTTGTGAATGGGGATTTCAATAACTTGTGTCTCGCGGTGGATTACCTATCTCGCTCGATATCATTCGGGATTATATTAACATATGCCTCCTGGTTGATTGCCTGTCATTAGGATTTGAATTCAACTTCCCCATTCTTGTATTAAAGTCTGTCAAAACGAATGGAGGCATCCTCCGAGACTTGTTATTCTCCTGGGGGCAGCAACACTTGTAAATATACATGTTACAAAAATGGGTCTCGTCCCCCTTCAGACTAGGTAGAACCTCAGGTCCTCTTTATTTCGCGGGTGCCCGGTGACTATCCCATCCTGATCTCGGAGAAAGAAAGTTGCTGGGCCGACCTCTTCAATGATCTCGTACGGTCCCTCCCAAGTTGGGTCCAAGGCCGCCGTCTTGGTCATGATCTTCTTCATTACCCAGTCCCCTAGTCCTAACGTCCGAGCCCTGACTTTACTATTGTAATGGCGTGCAACTCATTGCTTATAGACTTGGTTGTCTAAGTCTGCTCTCTCCCTCCTTTCCTCGATGAGATCAATATTCAACCGGAGGCCTTCCTCGTTGGTGGTGGCATTAAAGTTCTCAACCCTTCCCGATGGTATCAACGTCTCGACTGGCAAGACAGCCTCCGTGCCGAAAGCCATGCTAAAAGGTGTTTCTCCCGTTGCTTCAGTTGCCGTAGTCCTGATTGCCCATAACACCTCTGACAGTTTCTATGCCCACAGACCTTTTGCGTCGTCTAACTTCTTCTTCAGAAGCTTTTAATGATTTTGTTAACTGCCTCCATCTAACCATTGGTCTGAGGGTGTGCCACCGACGCGAAAATCATCTTGGTGCCCATGTCCTTCGTGAATTCAATCAGATTGTTGTTGTTGAATTGTGTTCTATTGTCTGTGACGATTGTCTCCGGGACCCCGAATCTGCAATATATATTCTTCATTAGGAAATTTTTTACGCACTCGGTGATTATCTTCCCCAGGGGCTCCGCCCCCACCCACTTCGTGTAGTAGTCAACCGCCACTATCACATACTTGGGTGCCGTTGGCAGTATCCGCTGAGGTCAAGGCCCCACTGCGTAAAAGGTCAGGGATACAATAATGTTGATAGAGCAATAGAAGGGGAATGTATCTTGTTGGCGTGCAAATGACATTTATGGCATCTCACCGACATCTTATCTGCCATGGCGCCCATGTTGGGCCAGAAGAACCCTGTGTGAAGGGCCTTATGTGCTAACGACTGGGATACATAGTGGTTGCCGCACACCCCTTCATGGATTTCTCCCATGATCACTTAGCCTTCCTCCTCTGTCACGCACTTGAGGTTTGAGAAACTGTAGCCTCTGCGGTATAGCTTCCCGCCCATGAGTGTGTTTCTTGCACATCTTGATTATAATTTTTGTGTTTGCCGCCTGTCCTCCGAGCGCACCCCCTCCTTCATGAACTTGATTATGGGGTCTATCCACGTAGGCTCTCCGAGTCCCGCCTCGATCATGAATATCTCCGAGATTATTTTGTCGATACTCGGTTTTCCTAGTACCTCAATCCTTGCCTTCTTTCTACCTTCCCAGGCTCGCCAGTGGCTAGCTGGGCGAGGGCATCTGCATTACTGTTTTTCTTCCACGGGATGTGAGAGAGAGAGACCAACTTGAAACATTGCATGAAGGCTTTCGATAACGCTTGATAAGAGTGCAACTGAGGCTCCTTAGCTTCGAAGCTCCCGTTGACTTGATTTACAACCAACTGCGAATCACTGTGCACTTCCACTCTCTCCACGTCGATGTCTCAAGCGAGTTGCAAACCACTAATCAAGGCTTCGTACTCTGCTGCGTTGTTTGATGCCTTAAATTGAAATTTCAGTGCGTACTCATGCTTGAATCCATCGGGGTCTCCAATATTATTCCCGCCCCGCTTTTATTTCTCGTCACCGAGCCGTCGACAAAGAGTTTCCAGGGTGGCGCCGGTGGTTCTTCAACGTGTGCCTTTGTGGTCGGCCCGGGAGCACTTTCCTCCCGGCCGACCTCAGATGAATCTCCCACCACTTTCATGGTGTGAACTCGGCTGGCTCCTCCATTACTTTCATGGGCGTGATCTCGGATATAAAGTCTGCCACTGCTTGGCCATTGATGGCCACTCTCGGCCGGTAATGGATATCAAATTCTCTCAACTCAATGACCCATTTTACCAGCCTTCCACTGATCTCTGGCTTCTGCATGATCTGCCTCAGGGGGTGGTTGGTATAAAGGGTTATCGAGTGTGCCTGGAAATAGTGCCGGAGCCTTCTGGCGGTTACAAAAAGTGCCAGAGCTAATTTCTCGACGTCCGGATACCTGCTTTCAGCCGGTGTGTGAATCCCTTCCTGACGTAGAACACTGCATGTTCGATGCCGGACTCTTTTCTTATGAGCACCGAGCTGACTGCTGACTGTGAGGCCGCTATGTACAAGTAAAGCATCTCGCCCGAGATTGGTTTTGACAAAACCGGCGTGGATGTGAGGTATGCCTTTATCTGTTTGAATGTCTTTTCCTGCTCGGGTCCCCACACTATCTCTTTACACCACTGGTCTTTCAACAGCCGAAATAAAGGGGCACACTTATCCGTGAGTCGCGATACAAATCTGGCAAGGGCGACGATCTTCCCGGCCAATGAACTCATTTCATTCCTTTCCTTGGGTCTTTCCATGTCCAATATGACTTGGATCTTTTCTGGGTTGGCTTCAATCCCCCTCTTATTGATTATATGTCCCAGGAACTTCCCTTTGATCACACCGAATATGCATTTTTGAGGTTCAGCCTCATCCCGAACCTCAGTATGACCTCGAAGACTTTCTCTAGATGCCCCACATGTTATTCAGTCGTTAGACTTTTGACCAGCATGTCATCAACATATACCTCCATAATCTTCCCAAGGTACTCGGTGAACATGACATTCATCAGTCGCTGGTAGGTGGCTCCCGCGTTCTTCAGTCCGAAAGCCATTATTTTATAGCAATATAGGCCCTTGTCGGTCGTAAAAGCCGTGTGCTCCTCATCCCTCGGATCCATCTGGATCTGGTTATAGCCCGCGTATGCATCCTTGAAGCTCAACAACTCGAACGTGGAGTCCACCAGCTGGTCCATGCGTGGGAGCGGAAAGCTATCCTTTGGGCATGCCCTGTTGAGATTTGAATAGTCCACACACATCCTCCATTGTCCTATTGACTTCTTTAGAACCATGACCACATTGGCCAGCCACTGGGGTTATCTAACCTCCCTAATGAACTTGATGTCCATCAGCTTTTGAACTTCCCCTCTCATGGCTTCATACTTCTCTGGCTTGAACATTCTGCACTTTTGCCGCACGGGAGGGAATCCTTTCTGGATTCCTAGCTTGTGCGTTACTATTCCACTTGATATCTCGGGCATGTCCTTATACGTCTAAGCGAATGCCCCACTTTTTTTTTAAGAAATCTATCAGGGCTGCTTGCACACCGGGTGCTTGTTTCGTCTCAATGGTCAACTTCTGCTTCGGGAACTCATCTGAGATCGATACCGCTTTCATTTCTTCCACTGATCCGGACGCTCCTCATCCGAGTCGGTATCATCTCTGGGATCTATGTAAGGATCTTAGGGGGATGATGTGGCTTGGCTTGCCGATAGAACCTCTGACATTTTCCTCCGTTATCTACCGCATAACAACTCATTGCCGCCCCCTGATCTCTCCGGATTGTAATGATTCCCGTTGGAGTTGGGAGCTTCATCATCAACATGTGACCAGCCACAAACGATTTTAGTTTCCACAAGGCGGGCCTTCCCAAGATCCCATTGTAAGACGACTTGCAATCCACAACGATAAATTCTATTGTCGCTCGGGCAACTCCCTCCCGGCCTTCCAAGCTTACTCCAAAGCTGTCTGAACCAAGGGGCTGAACAACATCGCCCGAGAAGCTAATCAACGGCTCATGGTCTTGCATCAACTTGTTGCTTACTCGATGCAGTCCTTTCCAGGCACTCCTGAATAATATGTTGACTGAGGCTCCAGTATCCTGAATAATATAGTGATCGAGCTACAACGTTATCATTAACGGATCCTCGTGCTGCCTTATTCCTCTCCTCTTCCTCTTCCAGGAAGGTAACAGACTTCCACCCGGTGGTTACCTGCTGTTTCTACCTCTCCCGAACTCTCAGGACGGGAGGTCGAATCCTTGGCTTCGGGTCCTGTAACTGCACAAGTAACAATACGTCAGGAGTCGGGACTGGGGTGGCCCAGTCTTCGACTCTCTGATGCTTAAGTCAACATTGAGTTGCTACTTGTATAGTACGGGAGTATGGGAGGAGTGTCAACACTTACCTTATCTGGGGATCTGCGCCCATTTTATATGCTAGTATTGGGGGTTTTGCCGTTAGTTCCCTATGTGGGACAGTTTCATGGCATTGTTTAGCCTCCCTCCTTTCAGGGGAGTTTAGTTGCTGCAGAATGAGTCTAGCATGTGTATTGTTGTTGTACCTCCACTGTTTGGGTGCCTTTGGAGGCTTTGCTGATGGAGTATTGACCGGAATGATCTCCAGCAACCGGGTAATGACGTTACATTCTAGGCATGGCCAAGTGTTTTGGCTATGTATTAACAAGTCCCCAAGTCCCTAGTTCGAGGGAGCCCTTGGGTGGGGAGTTATTCCCAAGTTGTGCCGAGAATGTTTTACTCGGGAGTTGGAGGCATGGTGCCGAGTCCCCAAGTCCCTACGTGAGGGTCGCGAGGTGGCTGGGGTTGCGTTCCGAGAACTTGGTATGATCCTTTGCGTTATATCTCACGTGCGTCATAAATGGCCAGTTTATGGGGAGCACGTGATCATTTATAGCAGTTTTTAAGGATGTAACGGTCTGGGTTCTTTTTTTTTTTTTTTTTGAGTTCGTTTCTGACGCGCGTGGGTTTGATCGTGGGGCACGTCTTTAAATGGCCTGTTCAATCGTGGTCGACGTGGCTACTCCCTGACCGTTGGTATTAGTAGGGATCTGAACGGTCGAGGTCCCCTTGAATGCTCTATAAATAGGCTTTAGGGAGATAGAGGAGGTAGTTTGCGTTTCGAAAACAAAGAGATTAGGGCTGAAGAGTGGGTTGTTCGGTTTTTGAAGAGGGGTTTGTGACGAATTGTGAATCAGTCAAAAAAAACTGGGGAACGTCCAATTCCATCCTCGATCAATTGGGTGCGAGCACTCGGCTGTTTGCAACCAGCTTTACTGCCACTACACAAATCCAATTTTCCAAGGTATGAACTTGTCAGTTCCTGTTCTAGGTTTTGTTTTTGTCTGATTTATTTCGAATCGATGGGGATAGTGGTTGTGGATTTCGCTTCAGTTGTGACTGTGCTAAGAGAGTCTAGAGTAGGGATTGAATTTTGTTTTCTGGTTAGCTAGGGTTAAGGTAGCGAGAGTCTGACTATGTGAGGATGTAGGGTATGACAGATCCGGTGCGGATGTCCAGCGAGGAGATCGTGACTGTCTCTAGCTCGACTGATCCTGATTCGGACACCTGGCACCGGTGGGAAGAGGAGATAAATTTTCTCATGGCGAAGGTTGCGCCTGACTTAGGGGAGGGCATTCCTGTCACAGATGAAGGGTCTCATATGTCCTCGTCTGACCCTCTATTGCAGGAGGTAAAAGAGTTTAGCATGGCAAGATCTCGGGAGTATGACGATTCGTTCTGGGATCTCCTGGCGAGAGTATGACATCGGCAGAGCTGAAGGCTCTTAGGCAACATTGGAGTATCCCCAAGGAGGTTTTGTTACGGTCTCTTGGCAAGGGAGTTAACTTTTCGGATCCTCCGGGAAACTTCACTTTGGTGTACGAGTATCAGTTCAAGTGCGGGTTGATGTTCCCGCTACCCCCCTTCGTGCAGTACACCCTAGCGTGTCTACATGTCGCCCCGGAGCAAGTCACCCCGAATATGCTAAGGCAAATCTTGGGGACGGGGATATTGTTTCATTTATTAGGACAAGAGTTCCCGAATTTTGAGGAGTTCAACGCCTGTTGGCATATGGCGTACTGCGCGAAGAAGGTAGCTGGGGCTGCATGACGTTGAAGTCCCAAGGCAAGTTCAAGATTTTGGTGGAAGACTTACCCACCTCTACGAACGAGGGTTGGCGGCGGAAGTGCTTCCTGTTGGGGGGGCAGTGGCAAGAGTGGCACGGACATCCCTTCCGAGTACTCGGGGCCTTTCAGAAAATAGGTATCGTGTTTTGTGTCTCGTGTTTTCTTACTGTTTGTACTGTGCTGCTCTTGCTAATTGCTAACTTTGTGTAGTGCCCCAAGAATATAAGTTAACCGAGCTGATGGAGCGTCGGATACGTCGGGTGTTGTGGGCATTCGAGTGTAGGAGTTCATATCAGATATGCCAGCTTGGCGTATATAGTCATTTCGGCTATGCCCATGTCTCGGGTCTGTATTTTTGTTATTGAATGTTTTTTTTTTTTTTTTATGTTTGCTGTGTTGTTCTTAATTGATCTTTGTTTGGTGTAGCGACGATGCCTCGGGACGGTGGGTCGTGGAAGAAAGAAGGGCCGTATGACAAGGTCTCTGATGAGGATGTGCTGGATGGGTTACTTGCCGAGGCTACTTATGCCAAACGTTTTGACATTGATCTAGAGACTGGGGAAGGGAAGGAGGTGGAGCTGGAGGAATGTTTGGATGATTTCTTGAGGCTGAACCTGGCAGATGAAGATTATGGCTATGTGCCTCCCTTGCTAGCCAAGGCTATGGGTTTAGACGATCAAGAGGTAGGTGAAGTGGCCGAGATAGAGGGTGGCGACCTTGAGGGCGATCAGGAGCAAGTTCCAGTAGGGGAAGAGCACGTCTCGGAGCCGGTTGGGATGGGAGAAGCTCCTGTGGTAAATGTTGGGGAGCCCCCTACTGGTGACGAAGATCTCGCAACAGAAGAGGTAGAGCCTCTTGAGCAGGAATCCGAGGAGGTCGTTGTGATGAAAACTCGGAAGAGGAAGGAAAGGGTGGATTCGTCGCGTGACGGTCAGGCAAAATGATCCCGGAAGGAAGGGCGTTCCGAGAGTTCTGGGAGTCTAGTCCAGATTACCCAGGCATTGGAGGGGACCGGGGAGGTACAACCTTACTTGGACCAAATGGCGTATGACATGTGTCACCGGTCCCGCGACATGAATGCCCTGGAGGAGGTTGGGCCCTTAGCTAGCATGGCTCTTGCCAAGGAGAAGTTGACCTAGGTAGGTGTGCATGCTTGTCGATTTAACCGTAATCGATTCTTGGCCTTTTGTTTATGTTTTGGTTTTATCTGCAGGCGACGCTACTGATGTATGCTGCAAGTGAGAGGGTTATTACTTGTCGGGGGATGCGGAGGCCAAGTGCCAGCAACCAAAGGAGGCAGAGGAGAATAATCGTGCCATCTCCCAGCGTTTGGAGCAGGACGCGGCTGTCTTCCGAGACCAGGCCACTACCGCTGGGAAGGAGGTCGTTGTGCTGAAGGAAGCGATGCGGGAGAAGGATAAGCAGGTGGAGGTCGGGGGAGGTAGATGTTGCTAAGGTTGCTTCTCTGGAAGCGGAGGTGGCGAGACTGAACCACGCCTTGTCGGAGCAGGAGAGGGTGTGGAAGTTGAAGTGCGCTAGGGCTGCCGGGGCTGGGGAGAAGGTGTTCCGGGAGAGTGACATGTATAAGCAGCAGCTGAAGAGTGCTTATAACCGGGGGCAAGATGAGCTTAGCAAGACTGGGTGCCAAGCTGGCTGGATTAACGAGGCTGCTATGCGCAAGTTTATGATGAGAGGGATGCCGCGAAGAAAGCCTGGGAGTTGACGACGCCAGAGCAGAGAAAGCAAGCCGAGATCTCGCGATCCCTGGCTAAGTAGCATGAGTCCTGGCATGCTACCTCTTCTGTCGCACCGAAGGAAGGTCTTGCCTTGAAGTCTCCTCGTCCTGAAGGGTCCCCGGTCATTCAAGTTGTAGCATCTCAAGTGGCGTCGTCCGTTGTTGAACTTTCCCCCCTTCGAGGTGCCGGATTTGTGTCACCCTTACGTGTTGGAGTGCCGAAGGTTCCAGCGAGCAAGTCCCCTGCTACTGGAGTGCAACAATTGAGCTCTTTGGTGCGTCCTAACATTTCTATGAGGCGCCACAGGGTCACGTGACCCTGCGAAGCATACTTATGGGCAGAGGGTTTCTGTGAACATCAGCTAGTCCCATGGACGGGGCAGCTGGTCAAAGAGTGGTGGGAGTGTGAATGAGTCCAGTGGCGCATCCTCCGGGGAGAAATAATTATTCTGTACTTCGTTGTTTTGTTAGTTTTCAATTTTTGTTTGCTGTTGAAATAATATTGATGGCGTGGTTAGCCAGGTTGAACAAGTTATTTATTGATTGCCTGGGAGTCCAGGTTGACACTTGTTTTGGTTAAAGAATGTTTTGCTTCTGTTGTGATGTTATCCGTGTTCTTGGCACGGTATCGGTATGCTTAAAAAGATGAACAAAAATAGCATCTTCATTTAGGATAGACCGCTAATGGGCAAGTTGTACATTTTACTTGGGCCGCTAATGGGCTACAGTTCATAACTGAAGAAGCGCTAGCTGCCATGTTGGCTTTTGTTAGGTTAAACAGGGTAGAGGTGGAGGTGGCGAGCGTTCTAGGGGTGGGGTATCACCCGGCCATCGGTGTCGCGGAGATAGAATGTAGCTGATCCGGGGCATTAACTATCTCTAGCGGGCCTTCCCACTTTGCCCTAAGTCCTGTGGGATGGGGAATGACTTATTTCATGTCCCAATCACTTATCTTTAGAGGTCGGGAAACAACTTTCTTGTTGTAGTGTTGGACAATTTTTTGCTTGTTGTTGACATTCCTGAGGTGTGCCATGTCCCGTCGTTCCTCTAAGAGGTCCATGTTAAGCTTTAACCCTGTGACGTTTGTCTCAGGGTCGTATGTTGCGACACGTTCACTCGGGACTTCCATCTCTACTGGAATCATTGCCTTGGTTCCATAGGACATGAGGTATGGGGATTCGCCTGTAGCTGTTGTTGAGGTGGTACGCAGTGCCTAAAGGACTTCTAGGAGCTTGGCTACCCACAATCTTTTGGCGTCTTCTAGGCGTTTCTTCAAGTTCTGCTTGATGAGCCTGTTTATGGCTTCTACCTAGCCATTGGTTTGAGGATGTGCTGAGGAGGCGTAGAAGATTTTGGTGCCTTGCTTGGAGAGGAATTCTCTGAATGTGTCATTGTCAAAATTGTGTCCTGTTGTCAGTGATGATGGCTTGTGGCACTCCAAACCGGCAGTACAGATTTCGCCATAGGAAGTTAATCACTTTTTCAGTTGTGATTGTGGCAAGGGTCTCTGCCTCTATCTACTTCGTGTTGTAGTCTACTAGGATGATTGTAAATTTGAGTTGTCCCGAGGCTGTTGGCAACCGTCCCACGAAGTCGAGTCCCCGCTGGCTGAAAGGGATTGGGGAGATGATAACAGATAGTGGCACTAGGGAGTGATGATGATTAGCAAATTTATGGCATTGGAGGCATGCTTGGACAATTGCTTTTGTATCTTGTTCTAGTGTGGGCCAGTAATACCTAGCTCGGAGTGCTTTGAACATGAGGTTCCGGGACCCTGCGTGGTTTCCGCAGACATCGCTGTGGAGTGATCTCAATACCTTGTGCCCCTCTTCTGTAGGTAAGCATTTTAGGAAGGGACATGATTGACCACGACGGTATAGCTTACCGCCCCTAAGCAGGTAAAGTGAAGCCTTGTGGCGCAACTGCTGTGCCTCTTTTTGTCCAAGGGCAAGGTGCCGTTAGAAAGAAAGGCCACATATGGGTCCATCCATGAGGGCTGGCTAGGTGTCTCGAGGGCAAAGATTTTTGAGTAGGCCTTCGAGATACTAGGCTTGTCCAGGATTTCTATGTGGACATCTGGTGGCGTGGACTCGGGAGGCGTTGTGGCGAGTCTGGCAAGGGCATCAGCTTTGGAGTTCTGGCCCTTGGGATTTGTGTGAGTTTGTAAGATGTGAAGTGCTGCAGGAGGGCCCTGACTAGACTTTTGTAGGATCCCAGGATGTTCTGGTTGGCTTTAAAGTCTCCTGCCACTTGATTGACCACAAGTTGGGAATCACTGAATATGTGGATGTGAAGGGCTCCGAGTTCTCGACAGAGCTGGATGCCAGCTAATAAGGCTTCGTACTCTGCTATGTTGTGGATGCTTTGAAGTCAAACCGGAGAGCATACTCATAGGAGTTTCCCTCTGGGTCTGTGATTATAATGCCCGCTCCACTAAGCCTGTTGTTTGCGGATCCATCGACATGGAGTTCCCAGATGGCGTCCCGGGAGGGGATGTCTAGGTCTGGGTTGCTATGGTCCAGGGGGATGAACACGGCAATAAAATATGCCGCTGCCTGCCCTTTTATGGCTGTTCTTGTTTTGAAATGGAGTTCGAACTCGCCTAATTCGATTGCCCATTTTACCATGCGTCCTGAAGTTTCAAGTTTTTGAAGTATTTGACGCAAGGGATGGTTAGTTAGGACATGAATTGTGTGAGCTTGGAAATATTGCCTAAGCTTTCGTGCTGCAGTGACGAGAGCGAGGGCAAGTTTCTCAATATCGGGGTAGCGAGTCTCGGGGCCTGTAAAACCTCTTCCACAGTAATATACCGGGAGCTCGTTGTCATGTTCATGGCGTGTGAGGGCAGCGCTAATGGTTGTGGCTGAAACGGCTAGGTATAGTTAAAGCACCTCTCCGGGGACAGGTTTGGAGAGAAGGGGAACTGCTGCGAGGTAAACTTTGATATTGTTGAAGGCATCATCATGTTCCGGGCCCCATGCCACATTTTCTTTATATTGAGTTTTGAGCAATTGAAAGAATGGGTTGCATTTGTCTGTGAGGAGGGAGATGAACCGGGCTAGAGCTACCAAGCGTCCCGTGAGGCACTGAACCTCGTTCCGGGTACTCGGAACAGTCATGTCGAGTATGGCTTGTACCTTTTCCGGGTTAGCCTCAATGCCTCTTTCACTGACCATGAACCCCAGAAATTTTCCTCCCCCGACAGCTAAGATGCACTTCTGCGGGTTGAGGGCATCCCGTGAGTTAGGAGCTTAGTGAAGACTTTGTCTAGATTGGCAATGTGGTTGCCCTCTGCCTTGCTTTTGACCAGCATGTCATCCACATATACTTCTATGACCTCCCCAATTTCTTCTTCAAACATTACATTGACCAGCCGTTGATAGGTAGCTCCTGCATTCTTGAGTCCAAAGGGCATGACCTCGTAACAATACAGACCCTTGTCTGTAACAAAGTGGTGTGCTCCTGGTCTGTGGGGTGCATTTTGATCTGGTTATATCCCGAGTAGGCATCCAGAAAGGTGGGCATCTTATATCTAGTTGTGGAATCAACCAATTGGTCAATCCGTGGCAAGGGGAAGCTGTCCATGGGACATGCTTTGTTGAGGCTAGTGTAATCATCACACATTCGTCATTTCCCATTGGGTTTAGGAACCATGACAGCATTGGAAACCCAAACTGGGTAGGAGACCTCTCGAATGAACTTGATCTCCTTCAATCTTTGAACTTCGGCTTGTATAGCTCGATACTTCTCTAGTTAAAGGCACGTCTTTTCTGCTTGACAGGGGGATAGTCCTTGAGGATGTTAAGTTTATGCGTGATTACATCAGGGGAGATGCCTGGCATGTCAGAATAGGACCAAGCAAAGACTGCCTGTTTATCCCGGAGAAAGGCAACAAGTTTCTCGCGGAGTTCCGGGTTAAGGTTTGTGCCTATGCGGAATTTTCTCTCGAGAGCACTTGGTGATAGGGAAACCCATCGTGTCTCTTTTGCCGGGTTAGGTCTTGGGATCTGCTTCTTCTTTTCCTTCCCGTCAGGGTCATCCTTGGGGTCATCAATGGATTTGGAGGGGCTGAGTGGCAACATCTCATAGGCACCACGTCCTTGCTGAATGGCATTGAGGTGACAGTGCTTAATGGCTTCCCTATCTCCTTGGATTGTAAGTATGCCTCCCGAGGTATGCACTTTCATAAGTAACATGTGACCTGCAATGAAGCATTGTAGTCCCCAGATGATGTCGCGACCCAAGATTATGTTATAGGATGAGGGACAATCAACTATGAGAAAGCGTGCCGCCATGGAAGCACGGCGGGGGTTGGTCCCCACTGAAACTGTTAAGTGATCAGAGCCCAAGGGCTGTACAATCTCTCCTGAGAAGCTGACAAGAGGGTCATGGTTGTTGTATAGTTTAGCTCGGTCCCGCCGGAGCCCTTTATAGCAATCAGCGAACATTACACTGACTGCAGCTCCTGTGTCCATAAGGGCTCTGTGACACCTGTAATGATCCACTTGGACATTGATTATGAATGGTCATTGTGATGGCAATTTATCGTGTCTTCTCTTTATGAAATGACACCTGGTCCCATGCTGATGGGGCAGCGGTGACACCTTTTTGCAACTCGAGAATTTCCAGAGTTGTACATTGTCTTTTGGCAGAGGGTTGACGAGGGGGAAGTCGCGGGGCTCCGTCATGCAAGGTTAGGATTTGGCCATGAACCTCAATGGCGTTAGCTCCTATTGCTGGAGTGCAATACTGTGTAATTGTCCGTTTCAGATAAATGCTTGATTGCATTGCGGAGGCCATGGCACATCTCAGTGGTGTGGCCATTGTCATCATGATAAGCACAATATTTGTTCCATGTGACCCGCCGGGGCTTCTTTGGGTATTTGCTCTTGGGTGGTGGGGGAATGGGGTCTTTATGTTTGGCCCAGATGTCTTCGTATGTAGTGGTCAGGGTAGTGTGGACTTCGTAACGGGGTGGCGGGGAAGATCGACGCTGCTGCTGGGGGGCTCTGCTCTCGTGACCGATAAAGATGGTCCCGTCCCCGTTGACCGTTATGGCGACGGACTGAACCGCGCCCCTGGTTGTTATCTCGAGAGTTGCCATGCTGCTTGCTTCTGTCATAATGGTCGCATTTCTGCTGAGATTGTTGCCATCTATATTGTCTAGACATTCAAGGTGATCTCGAGTACCACAACATGGAGTTCGCAAACTATTTTGGCGGCTGGGTACGTAATTCAATATTTCTGTACGTATTTATGTTTATTGCATAATTATCCATATTTACAGTTGAATGGTTGGTTGCAGATGAACCATATTCAATTTGATGGTCACCCAAATTGGTCGCACGAACTAAGCCTTCTAGCGATGAAGCCGATAATGTCAAGAATTTATCCGATGTGCAAGGTGAATGGCGTGCAATTTATATGTGAACAGAGAGACAACAGACGGATAACACAAAATTCTGGGGTGATGGCGCATGGTGGGCGGAATGGAGTTGACTATTACGGTGTTCTTGATTCAGTGGTGGAACTCGTTTACGGTAAAGGCATGACAGTGCACCTCTTCAAGTGTAGATGGTTGATACTAGCCCGCAGAGCATGAAGACCGATCAGTACGGAATATTATCGGTGAACACTGCTACAAGTTCTTACGAAGGACCCGTTCGTTTTTACCATATCGGTAAAACAAGTGTTTTATCTTGATGACTTTGCTAAGGGTGACGCGTGGAAAGTAGTCAACCTTGTGCACCCTCGAAACATTTACCGGGCGGCTACACTTGGAGAGGCCAAAGACCAGGAAGAAGATGTTGCGTATCAAGAGCCTAACGCAATAGGTATTCCTAACTCCTCTACCGTTCGCCTTAATAATTTTAAAACGGGTCGTTCGGTGCGAATTTGTGATGAAGAGCCAAGGCTTATTGATGTTGATCCAAATCAAGAAACAGACGAAGACTCTGGCGATGAGGAAAGGCATAGATTACCAGAAATTAATTCTGACACCGAAGAAGACTCATCGGATGATTCCGATTACGAGCCTTAGTTTTAATTTCTTCGGATGTAATACATTAATTTGTAATAAAAAAGATTGTATTACCTTCATTTCTAGTTTACATATGGTGAATTCATATTTCTGTTATTTTATATGAATTTTGGTGATATATGAACAGAAATTAGTATGGTTTAAACCTTCTGTTTTAGGGTTTGTATTTTTTTACTTAAGCCGATGAAATACAACATAAGTCGTCGGCCTAAACTATCTTAGCCGACGAATTATATTAAAAGTCGTCGGCTAAAACCGGCTTAGCCGACGAAGAATACTAGAAGTCGTCGGCTAAAAGAACTTATAGCCGACGAATTAAAAATGAAGTCGTCGGCTAAAAGAAATTATAGCCGACGAATTGAAAAGGAAGTCGTCGGCTTAAAGAAATTAAAGCCGACGAATTGAAATGAAAGTCGTCGGCTAAAACCATCTTAGCCGACGAATACCCTAATATTTGTCGGCTTTATTAATTTTTATATTTTTTTATTACATAGTATAGCCGACGATGATTTAGGGTATTCGTCGGCTAAACCATAAACTTTTTCTGTTACATACTATAGCCCTATCTTCGGTGGTTATTTTACGTAAAATTTTTATACGACTTGTTGTGTCTCATCGATTTGAAAATATTTTCAGTTGAAGGTCCAGCCAAAATACAAAATTTAGATGGTCCAACAACCTTTTCCGTGCATTTAGGGGTTTGACTTACGGGATTGATCGTCCGGATCGAGCACTTAACCTTGTCCGATCAAGTTGAATTTTTTCTCATACATGTATTTTATCATGATGGTCAGATCTGACCATCGGATTTCCTTTTCTCAAGTTGATCATCACAATCAGAACATGCCTACTAATGTTGTATAACTTGTTTACCTAGTGTTAAGTAAATGTTCCGTTTCAAAACAAACTATACGTAGAACCTTCAAACGTGAAAAAGTCGTGAAATAAGACATGACCAGAATGGTGAAATACGTCTACGATTGAAAAATCACAGTATTCCGGTCATGTCTCGGTGCCGATTGTTGCAGTCAATGCAATTTTCCATTCTTTCTCCCTATGGGTAGCCCTATCTTCGGTGGTTATTTTGCGTAAAATTTTTATACGACTTGTTGCGTCTCATCAGTTTGAAACTATTTTCAGTTGAAGGTCCGGCCAAAATACGTAATTTAGACAGTCCAATGACCTTTTCCGTGCGTTTAGGGGTTTGATTTAACGGATTGACCGTCCGATCGAGCCCTTAACCTTGTCGGATCAAGTTGAATTTTTTCCCTTACATGTATTTTATCATGATGGTCAGATCTGACGGTCGGATTTTCGTTCTCAAGTTTGATCATCACGAGCAGCAGTCACAGTTTGACGAATGTTTAAAAAGTTATCTTAAGCCGACGAATTTAAAAGGTTATAGCCAACGAAATTTGTGTTTAGCCGACGAAATTATTATTTCGTCGGCTAAAGAATTCAGTTAGCCGACGAAATTATTAGTTTTAGCCGACGACATTATTATTTCGTCGGCTAAAGTGTTCGGGTATAACCCAGCTCGACTGGTTGTATGCCCTAGCCTCCTTTTCCTCTCCCTCTCCGAATTTCGCCTCCTCCGCCTCCGCTCCCTCTCCCGGTCGCCGCCCTCTCCCTCTCCCTCTCCCGGTCTCCGCCTCCTCTCCCTCTCCCTCTCTCGGTCTCGGCCTCCGCTCCTCTCCCTCTTCGGCCGGCCTCCTCCTCCTCCTCCTACGGCCTCCTCCTCCCTCCTCCTCGTCCTCCCCTCCTCCTCTCCGGCCTCGTCCTCCTCCTGCTCGGCCTCCAGCCTCCTCCTGCTCCTCCTCCGGCCGGCCGGCCTCCTCCTGCTGCTGCTCCGGTCCTCCCTCCTCCTCCTTGAGTACGGTTTTGAGCTTTAGTTATATTTTGTGTTTGCTTTTATTTTCCGGTCAATTATAATGTTGTGGTGTTGTTAGGAAGTGTATATTTGTATTAGGAAGTGTATATTGTTATTCAATAAGTGTATATTTGTATTTAGTATTTAGGAAATGTATATATTTGTTTTGTATTTTGTGTTTGCTTTGATTTTCCGGTCAATTGCAATGTTGTGGTGTTGTTAGGAAGTGTATATTTTTATTTATGAAGTGAATATTTAGGAAGTGTATATGTGTAAAATTTAGGAAGTGAAAATTAGTATTTAGGAAGTGTATATATTTTTTACATTTTTTAAATGAGTTTGCATTTTTTGATTTTGTGGCCTTGATTTAATTAATATTTTAAATAGGATGAGCGGTACTATTAGATCGACGAAGGGTTCGAAGGGCCAAAGGTCCGTATCGTCTGAGGGAACCTCTAGCAACCCTCAGACGTCGTTTCAGGGCCCTATGACAGCTAGACATGCGAGCCTTCTACAGACGGCGCAGAGGCAGCCGGAGGTGCCCCCTTCATCCAGGCAGCGGGGCTTCCTTTATTCCGCGAGGCAGTTGTTTGCTCAGCCTCAGACGGAGGTGTCTGCACCCCGTATGCCTGAGATACACCGGGCGCCCACTCCAGCTCCTACTTCTTCGGATAGTGGGTCATCTGGGGTACAGATGCCGCCGCCTCACCTATTCCTTCCGCGGATGATACCGGCCATACCTGTAGTCGATGACTCAGGGACGCCGATTTATCCACTGCCCCCGCCAGTGGCTCCATCAGCGGCGTACCGGTTCGTGCCTTTTGATACGCCTCTTATTTCCGCGAGGGTATCATCATCGGAGGCGGAGTCCGTCGCGTCCGTGTCCTCGCCCTCAGGTAATGAAAGATGAATGATTTGTTTTCTTATAATTCTCCGATTCCGATTTTAATAATCAATTTGGTTTATCATGTCATAGGCACCGTCGGAGCGAAGCCGGCAAAGAAGAAGAGAGGCCCCGTCACAGGGAAGGCTCTGGAGAAGATCGTCGGTACCTCAGGGAGGATTGTCATCGGTACTGACGGGGATGGCGACGTAGTATCGGGCGGGAAGTCGAGGACGTACTCCGACCGCGTGTGAGCGCTCATTAGGGATAGAGTCCCTATGTTGTGGTCAGACTGGGGCGAGGTCCCGCAGGAGGTTAAAGACATGGTCCACAACGCGATGTCGGTGAGTTTACAAAATGCCTGAATAATATTATGTATTACATTGTAGATTTCTGGAAAAACTAAACTAATAAACGGTTAAATGCAGGTGTGGTTTGAGGTTCTCGAGCCCTTGAAGAGCAGCTGGGCGGACTTTGTGCATGGGGGAAGGTACGTTGGGAAATTAATGAAAAAACAAAACTGTATGTCATACTAATAATATTTCTAATATTTTTGTTGTATATGTAGGTACAAGGAGTGGAAGAACGAGTTGCGGACCCATTGGACTACGCACGGGAACGCACGTTCTGCTACCCCTACTGAGTTTCAGTACAGAGAGTACGAGTGGCGTTGGCTTCTGACATCAGAATTCAACAACCCTCGTAAACAGGTATTTAAATAAATTAATTAATTAATTTATCATTAAGTACGTGCGTTTTAAAATATTTTACTAATAGTTTACTTTTTTCTTTGAAGGCGGTTTCCCGGGCGAACGCTCAGAACCGGCAACGCAACACAAGGAACCATCATGCCGGTTCTAAACCGTTCGCTGTCTTCATGGACAAGGCGGCCAGGGAACATCCAAAGGTCAACCAGTACGTCTATACGTACGAGAAGACATATCCTGACTCCTAGGAGGATATAGTAAGTAATCTTTCCTTTTTACGAAATTTTTAATTTTACTTATATATATGTTAAAATGTTAATTAATATTTTTTTTCCTATCTAATTAGGCAAGGGTGAGGGAGGCTAGTGACGAGGTGATGAGTGTTATAGTGAGGGAGACATGGCCGGACACGCAGGAGGAAGAGATGTCCGAAGCCATTTCCCGGATCGACACTTCCGATCCGAGGGTTGGGGCGAGGATCATGGGCACAGCCTTCCCACCGTGAGAAAACAACTTCTACTGCCAGGGTCTAGGAAAGAAGGGCCAGGGGGTCTTGAAGACCACTCTAGGATTTCAACGAAAGGCAGCCTCGACTAGCAGCAGGACGACTCAGCTAGAGTCGGAAGTTGAGAGACTACGGAAAGAGCAAGCCGCTCATGCTGCCGCTTTGGCTGCCGCTCAGGCTGCTCAGGCTGACGTTCATGCTGCTCAGGTTGCCGCTCAGGCTGCCGCTCATGCCGCCCAGTTCGCCGAATATAGAGCCTATACTAGAGCCCTACATGCCGCCCAGCAGGCCCAGCAGCAGCAGATATTCTAGTACTTCCAGGCTTTGGCAGCTGCCCAGCTTCAGGGACTTCCACCTCCGTCCATGCCTGCGCCTATAGAGATACCTCAGCCGCCGCAATCTCCTAACTAGCAGGCCCCAGATTCGGATATTGATTTAGACCATTTAGATTTTGTGTAGTTGATACCTTATATAGTTTTATGTTTTCTTGTTGGTTATATATATGGAATTGTTTTGGTGTATTTTGCAGCTTGCTTGGAATGGTAATTTAAGAATTTTGTGTATTTTTTTTTATTACTGGAATGGAGTTATAGCCGACGAAATATGCCACAATTCGTCGGCTATAGTTTTTTATTTTTTTTTCAATATAGTTTAGCCGACGAATTATGGTATGTTTCGTCGGCTATAGTAGAGTTTAGCCGACGAAAGTGTCTCTATTTCGTCGGCTATAATTATTTTTTAATTTTTTAATTATATACTTTAGCCGACGAATATCTCAGTTCCGTCGGCTAAACGCTTTGAGTAAAGCCGACGAATATTTCTGTTACGTCGGCTTAAGTCTGGAAGTATAGCCGACGACACAGGACGTCGTCGGCTAAAGTCTGGGAGTATAGCCGACGAAAGATAGAGTCTGTTTCGTCGGCTTAAATTCATGAGAAAAAGCCGACGACAAAATTGTTCGTCGGCTTAGGTCTGGACAATAGCCGACGACGGTCTCTAGGCTCGTCGGCTAAAGTCATGGCCGACGACTCTTTCCCGACGACACTATAGCCGACGAAGCCTCGTCGGCTAAGACCTTACCCGACGAGTTATGATAACAGGTCGACGAAAATTTTTCGTCAGCTAAAGTACTTGTCCTGGTAGTGGGCTGGAAGAGCTAATGTGATGGTTTGATTGGAGTGCCCAAATTTGGCAAACTTGTCGCATGCCCATCAGACAACAAGGTCCATTAGGGCATCGTATGACCCTGGAGGGTTCCTATTGATCTCCATTAGGAAACTGTCGGGAAGTAAGGCTTGAGGGAAAGCTTGTTCAGCGACTCGGGGTTCCAGGTTGTGGCAGTGCGCCGTGGCTGATTGCCACCTGGATAGGAATGCATGGAGTCCTTCCCCCTCTTTTTGCTTGATGTTAAATAAGGCATCCACACTGCGGTAGATGCTGGCATGGAGTATGAAACGGTTGAGGAAGCGCTCCGAGAGTTGGTCAAAATTGTCAATGGAGTTGGGGGCAAGTTGAGGAACCAACTAAGTGCTTCATCTGAGAGGGTTTCTTGGAAGGCGTGACAGGCCATGGCATCCGTGTATCGGGTGGAGCTGCACAACGAGAGGAATGTTTCAAGGTGGAGGTGGGGGTCCCCGATACCCTTATATTTGTCTATCTTGAAAGGCTTGGCCTCGGGAGGTCTCTTATCCAGTTGAACTCGTGGCGTGAAGGGACTTGGGCGATGTCCATACCCCGAGAATAGAGGTCGCTGGCTCCTGCGAATCTCGACGCTCTCAACTCGGGTGGCCAACTGGTTGACAGAATTGCTGAGCTGGAGGAGAAGTCGGGTTTGCATGTCGAGAGGTGGATTGGCAGAGGTGGGATTAGGGTTGGGAGTATCAGACTGCTCGGGTCGGTTTATCGGGGGAATGGACTCATTATTGAGTGCAGATGGTTAGGGGGCTGGGAGTGGAAAGGATGTATGGGTGAGTGGATGAGTGACATAGATGATCTGGTTGGGGGCTCCCGGGAGCATGGAACTGTTCTGTCCTTGGTTAGGAAAAAGAGATGTCAGGGTGGGATCCGGAGTGGGAGTGACCCTTGCTGCCCACTCTAAGGTTTCATTGTAAGTGTTACGGTGATCCAGAGTGGTGCGGAGCAGGAATTGTTCCTTTTCCAGCTCAGCGATGCGTACTCGGTACGCTTCGGCCTCCACTTTATCCTTAGCCGCTTGCTCTCGGAACGAATGAAAATCCTTTTTAGAATTTCAAGGGCTGTAGCAGCATCCGGGTGGTTGACATGGCCCGTAGATGCGGTAGCTTGGTTAATGGAGGCGTCTTCAGATTGGAAGAGTTCCTTTTCTATGTGGGTCATCCCTAATTTCCACCATCTTTCTAAGTTAAAATGGGAGTTCCACAAGAGGGGGCCCTCCTCCTAGCGCCAATTGTTTCTACCTCTCCCGAACTCTTAGGACAGGAGGTCGAATCCTTGGCTCCGGGTCTGTAACTGCACAAGTAACAATACGTCAGGAGTCGAGACTGGGGTGGCTCAGTCTTCGACTCTCCGATGCTTAAGTCAACGTTGAGTTGCTACTTGTATAGTACGGGAGTATGGGAGGAGTGTCAACACTTACCTTATCTAGGGATCTGCGCCCATTTTATAGGCTAGTATTGGGGGTTTTACCGTTAGTTCCCGATGTGGGACTGTTTCATGGCATTGTTCAGCCTCCCTCCTTTCGGGGAGTTTAGCTGCTGCAGAATGAGTCTGGCATGTGTATTGTTGTTGTACCTCCACTGTTTGGGTGTCTTTAGAGGCTTTGCTGACGAAGTATTGGCCGGAATGATCTCCGACGACCGAGTAATGACGTTACATTCTCGGCATGGCCAAGTGTTTTGGCTATGTATTAACACCCGCTGATTATTGCTACTTCCAAAGATGAAGACTTCTCGGCCATCCCTCTGTCCCGTACACTGCTTTTTTGCCTTGTTGCTCTTGTTATCTATACGGGACCCGTCATGGAAGGTGTTGATTGTTCCATATACGTCAATTTCCCCTATGTGCCTTGGCCCGGGTACATACTTCTTCAATTTTCCTTCTTTCACCCGGCGCTCTACCGCTCTTTTCAATTCTATGCAGCTGTTAATGTTATGACTTACCTCCCCGTAGTACCCATAAAATTTTTCGGTATCTTTCTTGGTGAGCCGAGATGAGGAAAACTTCCAGGCCGAGGGAGGCGGTATGGCGGATTTATTCTCGTTCCAGATCGCCTCGTAGGTGGTGTTGAGCGCTGAGAAATGCTCCTTGTCTGCCGGCGCCGCTCTCCTGTACCCGGTATCTTGGTAGGGCCCTTTTGCCTTCCCTTGCGTATTATGTTGCTTCCCTGCCTTCCCCCAGCTCTTTTCCTTGTGCCTCTTTCCAGCCGGGTACGAGTCCGGCTCTCGCTCTGCCTTCCAAGCTCTAACCTCTTGGATCACTTGCACCGGGGACCCGCCGTCTCTCCCTTTGTCCTTCCTTTTCCCGGTCGAGGTCCCCCCATAAGTATCATGGTCCGCTTGTGCATGCCTGATCGCCATTTCCATAAGCTCATCGTAGCGTTGTGGATTTTCGATCTTTACTGCATACAAAAATTTCCCAGGTATCAATCCCTGAATGAACGCCTCCTCTGCAACCTTCTTGTCAAAGCTCCTGACTCTGGCTGTGGCACCTTGCCAACGATTCACAAAAGCTTTCAATCCATCTCCCTATCTTGCTTTATTTTGAACAACTGGGTGGTGTTTTTGCCCGTCCGTCCGTAAAATGAATCTATTAACAAACTTGTCAGCTAGCTCTTGGAAGCAATCGACCGAGTTCGACAAGAGCTCATAGAACCAACTGAGTGCCTCCCCAGCTAAAGTTTCTTGGAACATGTTGCAGCATATGGCATCCGAGTATCCTTTAGCGTTCGTGTGGGACTTGAAACTATCAAGAAAAAGATGGGGATCACGATCCCCATTGTAGCTAAGTTTCAATGGCTTGGTTGTCCCCCCTTTCTTCGAAACTTGCACGGGTTGGATTACGTGTCCCCCTCCTCTCGACGTCTGAGATTCGGTTAGCCAAGCTCGCCACGCTATCCCGGATAGCTCTTAGGGTTTCTTCCATCTCTCCATGTCTTCCAACTTAGACTTCCAAGATTGGCTTGGGCAAGGGCGGCGGTCTCTCGTCCCATATTTCATCCGGGAACAAGTTCGTCCCTATATGCACTGTCCTGCGGTTTGTTCCCACAGGAACACTCATTAGCCGAGACGTGGTCGCCCTATCCAATTTCCTCGCCCGATCTAATGCCTCCTGATGCTCAACCCCTCGGGCTAGCACACTCATGAGCGTGGCGTTATCCCTTTCCAACCTGCGCTCCCTCCCGGAGGCTTCTACTCGATCTCTGGCCCTTTGCTGCTCCAGTCGAGTGATTTGAGCCCTCATATCTTTCAACATCTCCGCTACCTCTTGGGGATCGAGGTCTCACGGTACATACTCTGGTGTTTCATCCCGCGGGGCTCTCCCCGTGATTCTTGAACTTCCCCCTGCTGTTTCTGGGCTCCTTTCGAATATCATCTCCCTCTGCTCTTCCCGTCCCGCCTCCTGCTCTTGCTGCTCGGCTAACTCAGCCATCGAGTTACGCTAGCTTTTTGTAAAGATTCCCACAGACGGCGCTAAATGATTCTGCTCGATCCTAGATGAGGTTGCAGAAGCTGATGGTGAGCTTGTTAAACGATTGACTGTCCTCCCGTTGACCTGCAATAACAAGGACGACCGGAGGCTTCCGGTCTTTCCTCTTTCGAAGCTTAAGTCAATATCTGATGGTAGAACGTAATTACTGAGGGTAGTTAATGATACCTGACAAGCTGGTGGCTGGGCCATATTTATGGCCCAAAGTGAGTTCTCTTTACTTGAAAACCGATGTGGGACAGTTGTCTTTGCTGTTACTTAAAACACCCAACTCCCTTATGCCTTCTGAAACCGTTTTCGGCCCAATGCTGCTACCGAGGTCAGGCCTGGCCCATCCTACTTATGGGCGGGAACCTCGGGGCGGCCTCGGTCATGGTGGAATGCCTGCTGGTTTATGGGCTTGGGAGGTTGTTTTATGCACAACCGACTACACTATATATATATATATATATATATATATATATATATATATATAATATTTTACATTTTAAATTTAAGCATGAGTAATGAAAAAAATGGCTTTAAAAATATTTTTTTATAAACAAAATAATCTAGAGCCATTGAATATAAAATGATAAAATTGTATTTTTACTCAAAAATGATATAACATGATTTTTTTTTTATTTGATGATGTGGACAAGTGACTTGGCACGCACTTAGGATTAAGGCCATAAATCTTAGGCTTTAATAAGACCCTCTAGCACTACCCTAAAGCATTGATCATTTCATGACGATAACCGGACATACATATGATCATCATAAGCCTTTTGCCTTCTCATCACCAAACTTTCATCCCATCAACGCGTGTGTGGCCTAAGCATACGAGTTCTCCGCTTCAATATCCGATTTTGGTGTACAATTCCCTATTTTGGCCTTCTGTTTTGCAGCCTTCAGTTCTTCCCATTCTGTTAGGGAAGGTTATATAATTAAACAAGAGTAACTTCAAATAATAACTAGAGAACTAAGAGTAATATATCTTACTTGCTTCTGATGGCGTCTTTACTGCAGTGCTGCTAACTAAGTTAGTCCAAGCTATGCGATACCACATTTCAACGTATGTCTCCCCATCTACTTCTAAAACGGCAGCAATATCTTCCGGTGACATGTTTAAGTCTTCATCAATAATACATTTTGAGAACTAGTCTCATCAGGAGTCCTGAAAATATTGCATGCGTTCATATAGTGAACAAACATAAGAAAAATATTGTCATAACTGGTATCTCTAACTTAGTTGCAGCTAATTAGGAACAAGCATGATCTTTTATTTTTATTTTTTGAGAATAAGAACAAGAGAAATTTTAAATACACACCCCTAATCTTTTAATACACACCCCTATTATTGTATGTTTCTATTGAGATTTTATAGGTAAGCTAAATGACCAAAACATACATCTATTTTTAAAAAAATAAATAAATAAATAAATTGTGCTAGAAGTATTCATTTCAACATCTTCTACCTTCAAACCGTCGAAAACACGTTTTTTCCCCTAACCCTAACTCTTCTCCATAATTCATAGGCATCATAAAACAAAGCTCTTGTCTCACTGTTCATCACCTAAATTTTGACCGAGCTTCCATAATCACATGAATTCTCAAGACCGTGTTCAACAATCTTCAACTGAGGTATGTATTTTCTTCATCTTATTTATGAATTCGAAGGTTGTAGAATACGAGTTAGAGGCTTCAAGGCTATGAATTAGTCGTTGCTCATGAGTTGAACGTCCTATCATGAATTAGGCTTCAAGTTATTGACATCTTCTTTCTTTTATTGTATTATAGCATGCTGAAGTCCAACAACAAAATATCACTTCCTTATATAGCAAAATTGGAGAAAAAAGATCACGTGATTATACCAATGAGTTCACAACTTACCAGGTAATATTTGATCAATATCTTCCCTGAAATTGGATTGTGAGTCATTGTGCATGTTAGGTAGTAAATTGTGTTGTGTACAGGTATTTGAAAGCAAAGCCGCATTGATACGATGGGTCCATACAACGGGAAGGAGAAACAATTGTGTCATAGTGATACAAAGGTCCAATCTTGGGAACGCAAGCAACAAAAGGAGACCAAGAATAAAATTCAGTTGTGAGAGGGGTGGAAAGTTTAGGAAGTTTAAGGGAATAACCAAGATGGTCGACAAAAGAACTCAAAATTCTAAAGTAGATGGTAACAAGGCTGATGAACAACAACGCCCGAGGTTGACTTCTACAAAGAAATGTGAATGTCCATTCTTATTAAAAGCCTTCAATATTGGTAGCGATGAGTGGGTACTTGAGGTTGCTTGCGGAATCCACAATCATGTTGCCCCATCATACTTAGAAGGTCATTATTATGCAGGGCGGCTATGTGAAGAAGAGCATGAGCTATTGGTGGATATGTCCAAGCGTTTAATGAGACCCAAGGATATATTGACTACAATAAAGAGCCGAGATCCAAGTAATACATCAACGATGAGAACTATATACAACGCTAGGTACTTTGCTCGTATTATCGCAAGGGCAGGCAGAACTCAAATGCAACAATTGCTCAAGAATTTACGTGATCATCATTATATTGAGTATCATAGAAGCGAAAATCACATGGTTACTGATTTATTTTGGTGTCATTCATTCAGTCTTCAAATGTTACGTACATTCCCACATGTGCTTATCATGGACTGCACCTATAAGACAAACAGGTATCGTTTTTCGCTTTTTGAGATTGTGGGTATTACAAGCATCGAGCAAACTTTCAATGTTGCATTTGTTTACATGTCAAAGGAGACAGAAGATAATTACAGATGGGCACTCAGTATGTTAAGAACACTTATGGATGAGGATTCTATGCCTGGGGTAATTGTCACCGATAGACAATTAGCACTTATGAAAGCCACTAAAAATGTCTTTCCTGATGCTCATCAAATTTTATGTAAGTGGCACATTAGTAAGAATGTGTTGAGAAAATGCAAAGGAAAGTTCAAAACGAAAGAAGGATGGGAAGCATTTAATAATGATTGGCATAGTTTAGTCGATTGTAGCACTGAAGATGAGTATTTACATAGTCTTGCAGCTTTTGAGTCAAAATATTCTGCATTGACTAAAGAAATAAATTATTTGAAGACCAATTGGCTGAAACAAGTACAGGGAAATGTTCATTGCAGCATGGACAAACAACTACTTGCATCTAGGTGCAAGGACTTCGAATCGGTAAAATTTATACATCGTCTCATTTCAACTAATTTGTCATTCGTATTGTTTTTTATTAATCAATTTATTGTCAACTAGGGCGGAGAGTGCACACGCAAAGCTCAAGCGAGAACTTAGATCTTCCCAACTTGACTTTTGTGTATCATGGGAGCACATCCACTCATTGTTGTGTTTGCATCATACAGAAGTTAAGGCTTCATTTGAAAAAAGTCGATGCTTTGTTCAACATGAGTTCGACCATGCATACTTGAGAGAGTTGATAGGATTTGTGTCGATCCCGGCCTTGCAAAAGATTGTTCATGAAGCAAACAAAAGCTCCCATTCAGTATCTTATTGATCATATGTTGATTTAAACTTTAAATTTCTTTCTATATATACCGTACTCTAGAGTTCAATTAGTAAACTGTGTTTGTACTAACAACCTACATATTTCTAGTGTACTGATTGACACATGATAGCATGCTTATTGTTTTTCTCTATTGATAACATAGGGCTGATGATATAGTATCGGACTTGGCATCATGTGCCGTACGTAAAACACATGGATTACCATGTGCACATGAGATAGTTTCATATAAGCGTAGTGATAGTCCCCTACGAACTACATGTGTGCATCACCACTGGAGAAAGTTAGATATTAGGGCGACAGTGGAAGACTCGAATGTCCATGAAAAGATTCCTCTAAAAGCACAATTGGAACGATTAGCAGAATGGGCTGAAAAGAAAAATGATGATACAAGACGTCAAATATTAGTGAAGATTGATGAGTTAATAAATCCAAGCTCTACTGTACTTAGGGAGCCAGCTGAAAAGATAAAGACCAAAGGGCGTCCAAGTAAGGAAGATAATAGCACTCGTCGTTTACCATCAGGATTTGAAATCACAAATACATTGTTGTCTGAGCGAGAGACTCAATCGCCTCTTTCTGATGTTCAAAAAGTATCACGTAAATCAAATACAAACTCAAGTAATGACCACTTGGAGAAAAGTAAGGTATGGTACAGATATGCTTTTATTATAATACGTAATTGAAATTTATAAATTATTTACTAGTCATCTCATGTATGATATTATTTTTCGTAGGCTCTCTCGCAGGCAGATAAGCATGTTCAAAAGGATACAAGGTTTGAGCTAACTCAAAAATATACTGTACAGTTCATATTTGGCATGCGACAGTACATTATCGGTTCAATGGATGTCGAAAATGATGGAAATTGTGGTTTTTGAGTTGTGGCATCAGCTATGGGATTTGGTAGAAAGCATCGGCGTAAAGTGCGCACTGATTTGGTAAATGAGTTAAAAGGCACGCTCGAGCTTTATGAAGCACTTTATGGAGGACAAGATGCTGTTAACAAACTGTGTAAGCGACTTAACCATTCTGCATCCAATTTTGCACCTAAATGGAAATGGATGTATCTACCAGACATGGGTCATTTGATTGCAACGTGTTATGGAGTGGTAGTAGTCAACTTATCATATGGTCAGTGCTCCACATTTCTCCCATTACGTGAATATACTGAGGGAAAACTAATGGAAGCAAATTTACTTGAAATTGGCCTAGGATTTGTCAATGACGATCATTTTGTTCAGGTGAGGAGTAACATATATGGATCAATTTGCCAATAAAATTTCACATAAATAATTTAATATGACTAACGTAACTTCTTATTTTCTACACAGATATGTTTATTGTTTGGACACCCATTTCCACTGGTTACGCCAGATTGGATTTATCATGCAGATGATAAAGCTAAAAGTTTGTATTTGAAGTATCAAGACCGTTTTCAGCATTATGATAGATTGCCGCATCTTGAAAGAGTGACTAATATGTCCTTAGAAATAGTTCAAGTTTATGACGACAGTGTACTCACTACACCATAAAGTCTCATTGATAGCATTTCAAAAACGCTATGGTAGCCTTTTCATAGCGTTTTAGTAAACGCTATGTCAGCCCGAGCTATAAAAAGTCTAGTCTCTATTATAGCGTTTTAAGAAACGCTATGAAAAGATTTACATCTATAGCGTTTATGAACCGCTACTAATACATGTTACTACAACGATTCACAAATGCTATTATTATAATCAATAGCATTTTATGAATGCTCTGAATAGGTTTGTTATAGCTTTTAACAAACGCTATATATAATACAATAGCATTTCCTGATGCTGTTGTCCTTTTTTTTTCTTTTCTTTTTTTTTCTTTTTTTTTTCTGCAGCATTTTAAATATCACACATTCAACATAGCAGCTTGGACAAACAGTAGGTATCACACATAGCTTATAATCTTTAAGGATCAAAATAATAACTGACATTCATAAATCAGAAGATTATACAAGTCATACATTGTCTCAGCCAACAATCTTTTTGTACTTTTCCACTATATTTACAAATCCTACCAAGTCTATATAACTAAACTCATCTAGCACTACTCAAATTAGAAAAGTATCCAAACCTTCCAAAATATCCTTATGAATAGAACTTGACGGATGATGAACAAACCAATTGAGGTACATAGTCCACTAGCCTCTCCCCTTCAGGCTGATCATTACTCTACTCTTTATGTCAGATCTTCATTTTCCTCTAGAGCCTCCACTAGACAAAACAGAACAAAATCATGATTAAGATATTGTAAGTCTTACTAGGCACAACTAGCAGCAATGTAGACAATCAGACCATAACCTCTCAATGAAAGAATATTATCGATTTGAATCACTAACCAATAAGATAAGGTCACCTGTTTCTAACACTATCATCATGATGTAAAGGAACACTATCGATCTGGTTCATCATCATTTTGCACTACTATTGTCCAATCTGCTATACCTAAACTGTGGAGGCGTTCCTTACCCTTTCATGTACAGGTCCAACACAAGTTATACACACACACACACACACACACACACCAAGCTCATGCTATTGTGAATCCAACTATCAACCAACTTTCACCCAACCAAGTTGTCAACCAACTATCACAAGTTATATATATATATATATATATATATATATATATATATATATATATATATATATATATATATATATATACCAAGCTCATACCTTTCATGTACAGGTCCAATATCTTTTACTTATCAAAAAGTTCAGTCCTCTGTTCAACTATCAACCAAGTACCATTGTGAATCCAGGTATATATGGTGCAAAATATGAATAGAATAAAGCTAGAGAGAGGTTTATGAATGTCATAAGAAATCAAGAATGATAAGGTCCTAAGGACATAATGTCAAACCTTCTCTTGTTTCTCATGAAGTTCCCAATTATAGCACGTTTCTTTAAGCAAAATGTAGATAGAGAACTTGTGATGCTTTTTCTTCAGTAACTGCCACTTGAACTATCAAAGCCAAATTCATTCAGGACATTAGATTCTACTACTTGCATTGAAAGGAAAATGAAGTTTACAAATCACAGTGAAATGAAGTTTACCACTTTTTTTTAGGAAGGTGAGTGGTATTGGTGTTCAGGTTCTCTATTCTCATCACATTGCGATCAAAAATATAATCCAAATGTATTGGTGTTCAGGTTCTCCATTCTGCATGCTTGTCCAAGAGTAATAACTTTTGACAATAGCTTTTACATGATCTACAATAAGGGTTACAATGAAAAAAAATTCTTGAATGCAATCCCCCAGATACCAACTTAAAAAAAAAACAAAATAAAATCATTTGGTCAATTATCAATATAGACGAACCATATATGATGAAAGGAAAATAAAGGAAAAGGCTAAAAGGCGTGCAATACCTCTACACCAGCATCAAGAACAAAATTCAAACCATATTCAAATAGAGACACGGTGCCACCATTTGTATTCATCTACAAATCTGCAAATCGTTGTCAATCAAAATCAATTTAATAATTAAAAGTATTCTAGAAACTATTACAAATGAAAATCCTAGATCCAAGTTACATGTTATAGTCTTAACCAAATTTAATAGATCGAGAGAGACCGAGAGAGAGAGAGAGGAGATAGAACCGATTTTGGATGCAACCGATTAAGAATGATACCTAGGGTGCTAGCTGAGACTCCTTTGCCGAACCCACTCACTACACCTCCTGCCATGAGATTGCAGAGATTAGGAATATCCCCAAATCTTTTGCTGAAATTGTGATTCACCCACCAAACCCTACGAGATCGAAAGAAGTATACGATGAGAAATGAATAGGGGACTAAATAGAAGAGATTGGAGAAGGATTATCTGGGGAAGAGAGTTGCTGGGATTTTCAGTCCATTGGGATTTTTTTTTCGGCAGCTGAGCCTGAGATAAGATTCTTCTCTCTTTAGTTCTTTTGCATTTAATGGGCCACCGCTCACCACTTCATCTTAAAATTTTAACCTCCCGCTCTTTTAATTTTCGACTTTTTGTTCCCCACTTACTATTTTATGGCGTTTGTCATCTTTTAATAGCGTTTAAAATTTTCAAACGCTATAGAAACACTTTCAGCTTACATTTCATAGCAATATGCTATGATTGGCAGTTTTTCTTGTAGTGACTTGTCAATGAAATCGTTCGACTTCGTGATGTCGATAGTGAAGGAGAAAGAATGCAGCTTGGTGATGACTGAATTGTCAGAAACATGTGTTTTATATAACTAACTGATTCATTTGGGTTGTCTTTATTCTTCATCTATTATGCCAAAATATTCATCAGACGACAGTCCAGGTCTGTCGTCTGACAGTTTTTTTTATGTCGTCTGAGGCTGTGTCGTGTGATTGACCTCAGACGACAGTTTTCCACCGTCGTCTGATATCTGTTCAGACGACATATCTTATGTCGTCTGGAAGAAGCTGAATCTGGAAGGTTTCAGAAAAATATGTCGTGTTAATGGATTACATACAACATATAAATGTCGATTGAAGCCAGAATAAGGAAGAAATTAATGATGTCTCAATAGAAAACCAACAACATATATATGTCGTCTGATGAAACAATTATGTCGTCTGATAGTCTATTAGACTTCATATTTTTGTTGCTTGTTATAAAGACTTACGTTGTCCGATTGTCTGTTGGAATTCACATTCATGTTGCTTTTTATAAGCACTTATGTTGTTTGACTATGAATTGAACTTCATATGTAACAAAATTAAGAATCAAAGAAAGTAAAACTTCATTGATGTTGATAATCCACTTCAATTAAAAAAGTACATAATACTTTTTTATCCTAATCCATAAAAGGCTATAAGTTATGGTCCAACTTTCAATTTAATATCTATTCACTAAAATGAATATATGGACCTAATCTATTTCTAGAAATGATATACCGAAACCTATTAACGATGTCAACATTGATGTCATTTCTCTCAACGGGGCTTCAAGTCGTAAAATGACCTCGGAATCTTCTGCAAACACTTATACCTACATATTGACCAAATCAACAACAAAAAGAATGAGAGATTAGTTCATTTGGTGCATGCTCCACACACACATGGATCTTCACAGTTCAATACTTCAATACTAAATACAGGATTCCAAATTCTAGACTAAACACCATCTTCTCAGCCTTATAGTTCATAACAGTAAATACACATTCACATAAACTCTTAACCTTCTGACATTTTGAGTCAGCAAGCGTGAGTAGTTCATTAGCTGGTCTTACTTAAACATTAAAGCTAGAGTAGCTGATTTGAACCCCCAAACTAAATTAGAAAGAAAAACAGTAGAAGGGGAAACATGAGATCAAAAACATATGTCTGAATTTTGTCAGTCTATACTTACCTGAAAATATGTCTGCATTTCCATTCATTATCATGAAGATCTCTTGCAATTACTTCCTACACTAGGGGTGCTTTGAGTAATCCTGAAGAGCCAAAAAAATGAATGAATGAGACCAAGTTCATGAAATAATAACATATAGACAGTGCATATATACAGGCAATAACAAAGAGTTATAAGACCATTAAGTCCAAGTCTTACTAGGATCACAGCCAAATGCTCATTAAAGGTTACGATCTAAACTGAGGATCACAGCCAAATGCTAGAGTATCATCCAATAATTATAATTGTATGAACAAATGCTTACCATTCAATTGTCTAAGAAACACAAGCTGCTCACCAAGCTACTCCCAAGCTTGAAATGATGCTTTGAAGCACCTGTGTACAAAAAGCTATCAGTTCAAAGAGAAACTATAGTTCTTATAAAAAAAAAATATTAGATTGGTGTCCTGTTCAGCAAAGTTACAAAACATGAACAATTGGTTTAGTTAAGAGAAATAAGGCAATCAATGATGGTACACAACTATCTACGTGAACATAAGTATGGTTATTGTAAGGAGAACCATGGTAATATAAAAGGGGCATTTCTGTATACTCAATGTGTTATCTTTATACACAATAAAAGATCCATATCAATATCTCTGAACTCAAACTTCTCAGAACTGCAACATAGGTTTTGAGTTTTGCTTCAAGTATATTGCAGAAGATAGCATTGCATTCTAACAAACATGGGGAGACCCTCGCTTCTTTTCCTAAGCATTACTGATTTAAGAACTATCCATTTTTTTTAGTCACTATATGCACATTAACCCTGCTGACTATACTGTGTTCTACATGTTACACTACAAGATCTTTCAAAAATTCGAGCTAAGTGATAATCAAACTACATATAAAACTACAATGTGAAACCATACGTGTCAATTGCTCAAGAACACCTCAAGGCCTCCCTCCCTCCCTCAAGCACACAAAAATTCCACTCAGGGCACTGATCTTTTTTGAAACTCACCTCATACTCATCACTGATCTTAAACGTCGCCTTCCCCGAATCAAGCAGCTCCGAAATCTACGAAAAAGCCTCCACACATTACACGAAACTCAACGCCTTTCCTGGAAGAGGTTGCTTCATAGCTGCAATATATATTTACACAATTAACTATACTATAAAGAGTGGACTAATACAAATACAAAATCAGACAAATATGTGCACATAAAGAAGGAATGCTGATGTTACACGACTAAACCATGCAAAACCTCAATCAGTCAAGATAATACATGAGAACCTAACAACTGCAAGGAACTGTTACAGGCAATTATGCATCCCATAACTAATTTTAAAACATTCCGCAAACCAATTTTAACCAAAAGCATGCAAATTGCACAGCTCCTTCATGAACTAATAACAAATTGGAGCAACAAAATTAACATACAATTGGTTACAAGGTGATGTCTCCAATCCTATCGAGCCTTTATCTACTCTCAATTCTACACTGATCAATAACGAAACACTTCAGCTTTTTAATGTGATCTCTCATCAAAATGGCACAAGCATTGAGAAAACGATAAGATAGACCAAACAAACCTCTAACTCCCACACTAAACAGCCTGATAACATATATTTCTAAAGTCTTAGACTAACCCTGTGATTGGAAGCAACAAGCTTTCTAGTTCATTAACTTCTGCAATTGGTTAAATTACTCTATCATAGTTCTTAATTTTCCGATCCAAAACTCACAAATATAAATGAGAATTTCATCGCAAATTAACTTGAGAAATAAGATCTAGATCTGTGAATGGCGGATCAGACTCACATGAAGAATGAAGCGGTGAAGAGGAGGCAGAGGGAGAGCAAACAACCGCCGACGACATTCGGTTCTGGGCATATCGGATGACGGAGGCACTTGGGTTTGGTGGCGAGTCAGAGTACCAGATGCCTTGGACGACAGTTGAGGAGGAACAAGAGGGCGACTAGAGGGGGCATAAGGGTAGTAGCGGTGGGACTCCGACGCCATTCTGATACTCCGATGATAGAAAAGCAGAAACCCTAGACGAAATTGGGGATTGGAGAGAGAGAGAGAGTCGAAAAGCAGAAACCCTAGACGGAATTGGGAATTGGGGAAAGAGAGAGAGCGAGAGAGCGTGAAGAATGAGGTGTGGGTATTGGGCTCGGAGTGATTCCGGTGAAGAAGACGAGGGTGAAGAATGAAGTATAAAGAGATTTAAGAGGTTTGAGTATTTGGGTATTTGGGATAAACTCCAAGGATAAATGACGAGCAGACGAGGTGTGGGCATTTGGGATTTAAGAGATTTTGTTTTCGATAGAAAAAAATGTGGGAAGTTTAAGTTTTGATGAAAAAAATTGAGCGGGTGCCCTATGAATTTATAAAAAAATAGCTTTAACATTTTTAAACATTCATTAGACAACATGTATATGTAGTCTGAGTTTATTAAAAAATGATTGATTTAACGTTGACTGCATCGATCGAGACCCGAACATTATCGAAAATGTCTGAAATTTGTACCATGGCTATGTTTCATTATCATGATAATATCCAATACTCAAACTTCAATTTTTTAAGTTTTAGTCATCTCAATCATAACGAGTCCACTAATGTGTTATAAAACGTTTACTAGATTATACCTAAATGTGTATCTTTATAATCCAAATGTATGAACGAAATCTAATTTGTAAAATTTGACCATACGATGTGATCAAAGTAGTTAAATATGGATACTATAGAAAGTTTACCCATTTTCGATAACGTTTGGGTCTCAACGTTTGGGTCTCGATCGCATGGATCAACTTTATTTACGTTATACTTCCTTATGATTCTCTATGGGGAACTACACTATCGATTTGTAAAAGTGACCAAATTTCCACATGGATTAGTTTTGCCAATACCAGAGGAGATTTTGAGTTTTGATGAATCAAATATATAAGTTTTGGGCAGAGTAGATAAGAGCGTTTATGTTTTGATAATTGTGTTAACTTTTTTAAGTATCAATCAAACAACATGTATATGTAGTCTGAATTTATTGAAGAATGATCGATCTAACGTTGACTGCATTGACCGAGACCCGAACATTATTGAAAGTGTCGGAATTTTGTACCATGGATAGGTTTCGCTATCATGATAATATCCAATACTCAAACTTTAATTTTTTTTAGTTTTAGTCATTTCAATCATAACGTGTCTACTAATGTGCTGTAAGACGTTTACTACATTATACCTAAACATGTATCTTTATAAGCCAATTGTATGAACGAAATCTAGTTTGTAAAATTTGACCGTACGATGTGATTACATAAGTAAAATATGGATACAGTAGAAAACATAGGGATTTTCAATAAAGTTCGGGTCTCGATCGTATGAGTCAACTTATTTACGTTTAAATTTTTCTATGAGGACCTATATAATCGGTTTATAAACGTGTCTAAATTTTCTCATAGATTAGTTTCGCGGGTACTCAATGAGAGATCCAGCATTCACGAATCAAAAAAATAAGTTCAGCCGAAGGAGATAAGAGCGTTTCTGTATGGATAACAGGCATATTGTTTGTTGACCAATTTCGGACCTCTTACCACCACATATTTATGTCATCTGAGCCACACAAAGAAGTGGTGCCATAATTCGTTAAGAGCGGAAAAATTTCAAATCCGCTAAGGGTGGGAAAACTGCTTCCGCGCATAATTGAAAATTTAAGGTTCTTTTTAGACGACATAAATATGTCGTCTCAAAATTAAGCACATCAAAACTTTACACAGGGAAGTTCAAATCGAAAATTTCAGTTTCTTTCAGACGACATATAGTTGTCGTCTCCAAAAGTACATTAAAAGAGTTGAAAACCCGATTTGGACAGCCTTCCTCACACAACATATATATGAGGTCTCAATTTTCAGCAAAAAGTGAGAATTTTTGGGTTTGTTGACACCACACCTATATGTCGTATGATTTTATTGGCATAGTGGAAAATTTCGGCGCCCAAATTCAAATATTTCAGGTCCAGAGGACATTTTTATGTTGTGCGATGAATACATTAAGGTTGGTGCCCTCTCCCAAACTCAAATGAATTGAATATTTCAAGTTCATACAGACGACATATTAACCTCGTCTGATGAATAGATTAATAGGTTGAGCCCTTTTTCAAACTTATATATCAAGTTCCCACAGGCGACATTTATATGTCGTCTTATTAAATACAATAAAAGTTAACCAAACTCAATATTTAATTATAAATTGAGTATTTTAGGGTCAAAGAGACCACTTTCATATGTCGTCTGAAGTTATACATTACAAGGTTCGTACACTCAATTTTATGGGTTTGTTAGACGTCATTTGTTTGTCGTCTGAATAAGTGAATTTAAGGGTTCAAAATGGAGGTATAAATCAAAGATTTATGGTTGTTTCAGACGACATTAATATGTTGTTGGATGAAGTACATAAAAAGGGGATTAAAAGTAGATTTCGCATTCTTTCACAGACAACTTTTATATGTTGTCCAACGTATTACCATAAAGTTGTTAAATGTTGCTTTTTTACACTACATATATATGTCGTCTGAAATTTTGCATATGACAGACAAATTGAGCAACATCCAGAAGTATGAAGGGAGCATGGCACTCATACGACTTATACTTCACAAATGTCGTCTGAAGGGTCGAAAAATTAATCAGACGACACAAACTCAAAATCGTCCAAAATATGTCGTCTGAAAAGTGTCGTCTGCTGATGTATATGGCCTAGTGATCTTTTTTATTTGTATCAGCTTTAGTTTGATGTTGCAGATCATATTGTCAAATACTGCATTTTTATCATGACATGTTTTATCGAATAACTAACTATCTATGCTACAGTTTTATTAGTTTCTGAATTTTGAAAACTTGTATTGGTGATTTGGAGTTGGGATATAACAATAATTATTTGATTATAAATTGAACAATGATAACAAAAAATTTCTAGTGGAAATTAGACGAAATAATATGTAAAAAGAGGTACTAAATAGTAAATATATATTAATTATATTAAATAATAATATTTCATAAATTAAGGGTATATTAGACAGTTTGGGATGTGTATTAAGTATAATACTGAAATGAAAAACTAGATAGGTGGTGTATTAAGTAATGGTGTGTATTAAAAGATTAGGGATGTGTATTTAAAATTTCTCCAAGAACAAGCATGATCTAACCACCCAGAAATGTACCATTTTTCGTTTTTTCTTGGCTTCTCGCATTTGTTGAGGAGTCACCTCGTAAAGAATAAACCTAACAGCTTCAGGTACTGATCTCGTCACAATCTTGGATTGTAAATGTGTATAATACTGCATGAAACAGTTCAAGTAAACCTTCAAAATTAGGGTTTCTTAAATCAATTATTGATGCACTATCTTGGATCCTTCATACGAATTCTCTACGATATTCATATTATCACCTTAATTAATAATTACCTTATCATATTGTCGCGAGCCATTCAGTCTTATTCTACACTCCATTTTCCATCCATGGAGTCTGCATGAGAAACTATATTTTTTGTACTCTTAGTAGTAACTCCTCTAAAGACTTCATCGTCAGGCACAAGCTGCATGGATCCACCCCAATGAATAGCATGAGATCTATATATATTCACATAATTATCTTGATTCTTGTTCATAAATGAAGCGCCTATATATCTTGTAACTAGCTACTAGACAGCAAAACGAATATATACCTCGTTTATTTTGTCCTCGTCAACTTCAAAATCATCAGGAATTTGAAAGGAAACATTGTAGCTATAGACCACTTCCTTGGTGACCAATCGAGCTGGCGATCTGGCGTCGACGAGTTCCTGTTTATTGAAAAGCAAAGCATATCGGATGAGATCGATTGACAGATTCAAGTACCGGGTCATTCAGTTATATATAAATCTTTGAAAAATTAATGAAACTCACTTTATCGGTTATTTTAGCGCTCTCATGTTGATCCGTAGCTTGTTGCGTCGGTTCTATCATCAACTTACCTTGTTCTTTCATAGGCTCAGTGACACCTTGGTAAAATACAGTTATGGCAAGTAGGATTAATCCCATATTAGATGTTTTTATCCAAAAAAGCAAAACAAAATCAGCATGTAGATGCATATATATAACATTATAACCAACAAAAATGATATATCACCAAGCCAGTATTGTTGCTTTCGTGCTCAACAGTTTTTTCCTTCCCTATTTCCGGCTCTGCTAGTTTCATCAACTCAGTCACCTCTTTCTACATAAAAGCAACTCGTTTTAGTTTATGTAATGTTGATATATATATGGTTATTTTATGTATATGTAACACTGGAATTTCTCTACCAATGTTCTTACCTGAACAAGATACTGAACGACTTCTCTAAGTCGTTCCTCCAGGTTTTCTAGGTGTTGTGTCGTCAGTTTATATAGAACCGATTCTTTTGAAGATGAAAATGGAGACACCACTTGGCCTCCTTGTCTATCATCGTAATCCACTATTTGTGTCTCTCGAAAGCCCTCCTTGACCTGGTGCATAACAAACGGCGTCAGTCAAACTGGTATTATAGATTTGGGTACTGGTGACATTACCGGCTCAAAGGTGGATGTTGGAAGTATCCTCTCAAAGGTGGTAGGTGAGGGAATTGGCGTAGTTGTAGCCGAGGATGAAAGTGAAGCGCTAACTGTTAATGACATTGATGTTGAAGAGGAGGATCTTGGTGATGACATATTGAACCATGTGAGGGAGAGAGACAAAGAAAGAGAGAGAGAGAAGAAGAGAGAGCCTATCTGAAATGCAACAAAAGAATGCACTCATGCTCTTTCAGAAGGGATTCATATTTCAAAGGGAGACATAGGGCCTTTTTAGTGGTTCAGATAGAACGAATTAATCTATTTCCATTGAAGGTTGTATGCATTCACCAGACAGGTTCCTGCATTCTCATTCATTTTCTGCTGAAGTGAAATGGGGGTGACATGAATAACGTTTCAAAAATGGAAGAGAAATTTGAACTTTTAATAGTGTTAATGGTGCCATATTTTCTAGCTTATTTGCACAAACTTTTCTTTCACAGCTCAGTCTACATCAGGGATGGCAATGGTAAGGTCAGGGGATCAAAATATCATACCCGTACTCTTTTTTATTCATCATCCCTGTACCCGCCCCATTCCCCGTAATTAGATAATGGGGATTCCCCATACCCGTCTCTTTTGAGGATTACATTCTCATACCCGCCCTGATCCCCGTTAACAATTATGTAATAATTAATTTTTAAAAAATAATTACGTAATATAGAAATATGAAAATAAAATCAAATACATATATAAATAAGTTTTTTTTTTCTTTTGTTTTTTGGATATAAATAAGTTTCTTGATTCAATCCAACAAAAACGAATACAAGTCTCGGTTAAAAAAGAAGTTTTTATAAATATTTATTAAGAAAATCATAGTAAAAAAATATTACAAAAGATTTTACATAAATATCTATTTATAAATAATATATATTAAAAAATAATATTTACATCCTAAATGGGTGGGGATGGAGACGAATATCAAAATACCATACATGTCCCGTACCCGATTCAAAAATCTGAATACTGAAGATCTCCATACCCGTTACCCGTTTATCCCCGTATATCTCTCCTATTAGGGTCGAATACCCGTGGGTACCCTACCCGCTGGGGATTATTGTCATCCCTAGTCTACATAACAATATATATTCTTCTTTAAGTGTCACCCTCACAGTGTTTTTGGGCTTCCACCCTAGAACTCGTGTTTACTTGGGAAATTATTATTATTATTATTATTTAATTTAAACAAATCTGATAATTACGGAACGGGTGGTGGGTTCCCGGTTGTAGCGGTCTCCTTCGGGGTAAAGTGGATGCTCTGTCATCTAATAGACTGCTACAGACGAATTGATATCGCCTAATTCTTGTCAGAATAATTTTTTTTTTTTTTTAAAAAATACCTAAAGGGGGTAATTACCTTATACATTGCCGGCAAATTACACCGTTGGGTCTCTACGGTTCATGTTGATGTATGATGCACTCTGTTTAGTATCATGTAGATTGATTCAGTTTCTATTACAGTTGTCCGCCTTTTTGGATGAAGGATATTATAGAATTTTCCTTCCAAATTCTTAGATTGTGATTTGAACACTTGGACTCTTTTGAAATTGTATCGGAGCTTTTACTCCTTCATGAATCTTATGGAGCTATGCGGTTATGGCAATTCCACCATTTTCAAAAGGAATTATAAAAAAGTTCAACGTCAAAGCCCATTCAAAATAGATGAGTCCTCCACCGTGTAATAATTGTAACATTCTTTGCTTGAACGAATGAATCTGGTCTAATCTTATATATTCTTATGAAGTAATCTCACTTGTTTAAGTTGTCAGATAAAATGCTAGTGCTAAACATGTAGAGATTATTTCCAAATGAAAACACCATAACCAAGCACACATATCATTAATTAGAAGTCTTCTGCCTTTTTATTCCCGAACTTTCTTCCGCAGCTAGTCCGATCAATGCGTTCGCAGCTTCAACATCTAATGTTGGTGTACAATCCCCTGGTTTGCTTCTAGTGGTTTCGGCCGTCTGTTTTGCAGCCTTCAGTTCTTCCCATTCTGTTAGGGAAGGTTATATAATTAAACAAGAGTAACTTCAAATAATAACCGGAGAACTAAGAGTAATATCTTACTCGCTTCTGATGGCGTCTTCACTGCAGTGCTGTTAATTAAGTTAGTCCAAGCTATGCGATACCACATTTCAACATATGTCTCCCCATCTACTTCTAAAACGGCAGCAATATCTTCCGGTGACATGTTTAGGTCTTCATCAATTAATACATTTTGAGAACTAGTCTCATCAGGAGTCTCCTGAAAATATTCCATACGTTCAAATAGTGAACAAACATAAGAAAAATATTGTCATTACTGGTATCTCTAACTTAGTTGCAGCTAAAAAGGAACAAACATGATCTTTCTTTTTTTTTTTTTTGAGAATAAGAACAAGCATGATCTAACCACCCAGAAATGTACCATTTTTCGTTTTTTCTTGGCTTCTCTCATTTGCTGAGGAGTCACCTCATAAAGAATAAACCTAACAGCTTCAGGTACTGATCTCGTCACAGTCTTGGATTGTAAATGTGTATAATACTGCGTGAAACAGTTCAAGTAAACCTTCAAAATTAGGGTTTCTTAAATCAATTATTGATATACTATCTTGGATCATCCATATGAATTCTCTACGATATTCATATTATCACCTTAATTAATAATTACCTTATCATATTGTCGCGAGCTATTCAGTCTTATTTTACACTCCATTTTCCATCCATGGAGTCTGTCGTAGAAACTATACTTTTGCCCACTCTGAGCAGTAATGTGCCTAAGGGCTTCATCAATAGGCACAAGCTACATCCATCAACCAACACAATATGAGATGCATATATTGACACAGTTATCTTGATCCATGTTCATATCTGAAGCACTATATATCTTGTTAGTGACCAATAAACAAAAAGCATATACCTTGTTTATTGTGTCATCGTCTACCTTAACCTCATCTGGAATTTCGAATGACACATTGGCGATACGGGCGACCTGCTTGGTGGCCGATTGAGCTTGGCGTCTGGTGACGGCCGGTTTCTATGTATATAAAAGTGATGAAAATCAGAGACCCATTGATGGATTCATGACCCAGGCCATTTTCAAGGAATAGTAAAAACCGTAAATAAATTCATGAAAATAAAAATCACCGTCTCAGATCTCTTAGGGCTCTCATGGTGAGTCGGAGCTTGTTGTGGTGTTGCTATCATCAGTTCACCTTCTTCCTTGGTTGAGTGAGAGGCCTCTTCCTGCTGAAATATAGTAATAGATAATCAAATAAGATGTTTATATATAAGTATGTAATATTATAACCAACAAAAATGAAAAATCGCCCCGCTAGAATTTCAACTGTCATGCTCTACCTTATGTTCCTTATTTATCTCTGCATCTGCTAGGTCATTTAACTCTTTTGCCGCTCCCTGCATAAATCAACCAGATTTACTCCACGTAAAGTTGATATATATGGTAAGTTGTGTAATACAATAATTTCTAGGGCAGAGGTTCTTACAAGAACAAGGTCCCTGACGACTTCTTCGAGTCGTTCTTGCAGGTTTTCGAGGCGTGGTGCCTTCGGTTTATATAAAACCAATGCTTTCGACGATGATGGAGAGACTACTTGGCCTCTCTGTGTCTCATGGTAGTCTATTAATTCGGCCTGTGGAAATTCGTCCATGATTTTATCGATATCAAACGCCTCCGGTGCAACTACTGTCGGCTCAAATGAGAATGCTGACAGTCCCGTCTGGGGGGGAGTTGCTAAGGGAGTTGGGGTGTTTGTCATCGAGGATGAAAGGGAAGCACTGGTAATGGTCAGTGGCGTGGATGATGGCGACGAGGAGGAGGATCTTGGTGATGACATGTTGATTGATCGAGGGTGAAAGAGAGGGAGAGTGAGAGATCGAGTGACAGAGAGGGAGATCGAGATCGAGATTATTATTTTTTTGGCTAAGAATAAGAGTCTAATTGAAATGTAGTGATGAGGTTTGAGAATGATTGCAGATTTTTAAAGCAGAACACAGGTCTCCTTTAGCGGTTTGGATAGAAACAAATTACACCATTTCCATTGCAGGTCGTATGCATTCACCAAACAAGGTGACTCATTCGCATTTATTTTCTTGCTAAAGTGAAATTGTGGTGTCAGAAATAATATTTCAAAATGGGAAAGACAACAAAAACTTGATAATAATATTTGGAACTCCAACTTTCGATTGAAATTTCAAATGGCTGGTATTAATATTGTCATATTTACTAGCTTATTTGCACAAACCATGTCGATTGCATGCATGAATTGCAAATGGCAAAAGTGGAAGTCTCTTATTGCGAATCTAATAATAACCACAAATACTACGAATGGGTTCCAATACTATGTACCATGGTGTGATTTCCTTTGACCCTGAATAAATCCAACATTGTAAAATTGTTAATAGTATGCACCTTTTTACAAGCGTTTCTCCAAATAGCCAAAATCGTGCCTCAAATTGAAAGGAAAAAACAAATAGAAAACTTGCAGACTGTTGAACTTTCAGACGGTCTTTTTCTTAACAGAATATCATATCTAATACGGGATTCGTTCTTTTTTCTGACTGGTTAAACAAAAATTCTATTTTTAAATATCTAAAAGTCAATCAGTGAGCATAAGTTAACAACAAACGGATAATGATTAACGATCAACCGCTCATTCTTAGTGATAGAATAACCAAACGTAGTTAATGCCCATGCATAGTTTATTTTGAGTTTAAAAATCGAAGCTCTAAAAAAGGTACAAAAACGCTCCGTATTTTGCGGAGCGATTCTGAGAGACAAAACCTATTTTTCGTGGCTGCGCTGGAAGAGTTCTTGTCCCTTGTTCCAATCGGTGGCGGGTCTACAGTGATGGGAGTTTTAGGAGGCAACATCTTCTCCAGCATGGCGCTGAATTCTCAAACAAGATGGTCCAAAGGTGCCTGACAAGGCTGGTTCGGTTATATCCATCGAAGATGGGTGAGTTCGTGGGTACTTCCCCTGTTGCGGCGGTGGTTGTAGTCGGGATGGAGGGTCGCCTGAGGGAGAAGACGGGGTATGTAATCGCATTAGTGATTGGGGTTACTGCTAGCTAGTCCATGTTGAAAGGCTTAGTCGTTGGAAGAGGCGGCGATGATGACATGATCGAAGGCCGGTCTTCCTCCGGCAGGTGCCAGGAAGTAGCGAAAGATTTATGTTTGGGTGTGGCCTTGTTTGAAATTTGGACCTGGGTCTGGGCTAAGCCTTAAACTAGTTGGGATTTTCGGGTCTGTGTTAGGGGCTAGATCTTGTGGGCTTGTCGGCTGCAGGCTTAGGGGCCAGACATTCTGTTGCCACTAGGATTTTTAAATTTGGCTTCTCTACTTAGATATATGTTGCTTGGATTTGTTTGGATGATTTCTAACCATTAGATTGAGTACAATCTAAGATCACCATATCATCCTTATGTTATTCTTACTACATCTAATGGTTATAAGACATCCAAGCAACTTAAATCCAAACAGAGAATCCGGATCCTTTGTAAATTACTCAGTCTCTTTTGTTATTTATGAATATATCGAGGCAAAGGTTTAAAATGTTACCTGGCTTCTTGAGAGTGTTATTGGTTACTTTTTTTTAAACTTAATTATGACTAAGGTTCATTTGCTTTAGTTGAATCTATGTTTTGCTTAGATCTTCCTATCTTGGCTCATTTATGACGTGGTCAATGATCTCCTATGAGTCATGCATGCGATGCAACATTTTTTTCACGTTAATTGATTAACAACTCTAATAGCTTCAAAAAGAAATTAATTTGTATGCCAACATATTGAAAACTAATACTAATATAACTTAATTGAAACATTATTTAATTACCGTCTCTTTTCACTTGATCAAAATAGAGCTATGATCAGAGAGACGGTTGACTTCTTCATTCTCTAACAACTATTTTGATAGAATTTTTTATTTTATTTTTAAACGAATGTGAGCTAATAAACTTGAGAACAAAAAAGAGCCTCAATACATAACAGGTAGAAAAATTACAATTTCAAACACCTCATTCAATACTAGGGCTAAATCCAACATGCCCAGCTTCACCCAACTTCACAGGTTCCAGATTGAAACTGAACCCGGAAGCTTATTCTTTCCTCTATCAAGAATATCAAGGAGCCAATTAAAGATCCGGCCTCACACATGATCCACAAGGGATATGGACGAATCCTCGTCCGACGACGACGAAGAGACACGCCGCTGAACAAGGAAGGTGTGCCCTCTACTTCTCTCAAGGACGGCGGCGCATTTGTGGCTTAAGACTAGAGAGACGGTTGGGGTCTTTACAGATTTTTAAATCCCCCTCGTATTTAACTCAATTGAGAGAAACTTTAGTTGGCCATTCATTTTAAGTTTTAGCTATCTAGCTTTTACACATTAGATAACAAGAAAAAAGTAATGAAAAATTATAACTCAAGTAATGAAAAATTATAACTCAATATCGGAACCTAAGAGCAACTACAGTGGTGCTGATATTTGCTAGATACACACTTCAATGGCTAACAAATAACAGGTGGCAGAAGAAATTTGACAGTTCTCAATCTTCCTACAAATTTGACATGTTCAATTTGGCCAGTCTTTTATCTTTTCGTTTTTTTTCCTTATTTTCTTCTCTCTCGTCTATCTCTCTCTGTCTCTCCTCTCTGCCCTCATGTTACTCCATCTTCTCCTGCAACAAAACAAGAATCTTCCAAAGACCAGAGTAGACTCGAATCGACTGGAAGCAGACCCCAAAGACCCACATAGTCAAGTCTTCCCAGATTTAAGAGAGAATAAGTACTGATTGCGAAGATGGATTTGATGAATGAAAATAACAACTAAATCTTAGGGCGATGGGTTATGAGTGTTCAATATGGCGATGAAAAAAATTTAGTTTCGATTAGTGAGGAATGGAGATATTTAGTGAGAGAATAATAGTGGATTCACTAGAAATAAGAAGAATGAGAATACAATAAAACCTCTATAAATGAATAATGATAAGACGGTGAAAAATTATTACTTTAAAAAAGTTATTATATTATTGATAAATAAATAATTTATTCATTTATCGATAAATGAGTATTTTATTTTATTTAAGAGTTTTCTTATTTTTCATAATATAAAAAAGTTAAGGTGTGGTCTGGTTGGTTAAAACTTTGAGGTCATGGGTTCAAACCTCACTAATATATGTAAGGTGTGTGAGTTATTTAATGAAAAGTTTTAAAAAATAAAAATAAAATAATAATAATAATAATATAAGGAAAAAGCTATATATGAAAATTTTGGGAATAACTAAATTGAGAAATTTAAAATGTTAAAACTTTCCTTAATTTGTATCATGAAAATTATTTACTCTTTTTTATTTTTTTTTATTTTTATTTTTGAAAATGACTCTTTCTTTTATGTGGCTTTATGTATTGTGTAGAAATTTACTAGGTCATCATTTTGATTTTAGCGCTTTAGATATTGACATTCCTCCTTAAGATGAAATTGATAAATGACATATCTTTTGAATGTAATTCAAGTCGGGAATTTTCGCTTCTAAATTTCTTCATTTTTCTTCATAAAATTTGTTGATCTTAAAACGAACTCTAGAAATTGTCCCAAAATACTCCAAATTCCTTAACTTTTACCCGTATCCAAATGGACTTTCGATGATTTTAGGTTCGAAATAAAGTTAGCTCCATTGCATACTGACGTTCATAAAAGTGAGAATGCAACGATTATCTTGCTGCTGAAGTGCTGATTGTATGTGCATAACTGCATATTTTTATAATTCAACTTTAAACGGAAAGCAGCACAACTCTGATTTGCAAGGGTAGCCACGGTGTTAAACAGTGGCAATTTTACCCACGTTGTCTGCCGTACCGACCTCCAGAATTTTGAAACTGTTTTTTTTTTTTTTAAAGTTGAAACTGTTACTGATTAAACATAATTTGTATAACGCTCGAACAAGCAAGGATTTGCGATCAAAATTAGCAAATATTTTCAGATCAATTGACTACGCCTGCTCAGCAAGGTCCAACTGGTAGGTTGGGAGCAGCTATCCATGTAGAAAGGATGAGCCTGTTCCTCTTTACCCTACTCCTTCAAAAATCGGATCTTATGTTAGAAATGGGGATGATGTTGATGATGTTGATGATGCAGAAATACAGGAAAAGAAGAACGAAGAATGTAGAGGAAGACAGCACTAAACATGATCTGAGTTTACTCATCCTTAACAATCCTCTTATCCATACAATCCTGTTATCCATGCTGCTCAGATGTTTCTTGATGACATCTTGTTGCTAGAGCTTGCTAGAGCTAGATCTACGACTAGTGCTTAGTTTCTTTTTTTCTTTCTGTTTGGGTCTTTTAGACCCCTTCTGTAACACCAAAAAAAGAAAAGAAAGAAAAGAAGATGTGAAGAAAATTTGGGGGCTATCGTTTTTCCTGTCCTATTTTTTCATGGATGACTAAATGAACATTTGTTATTGTTACCAAGTATATTTCAGTGAGCCAATTAGAGGACATCTTGATTAGCTAGCAAGCGGAGATATCATAATACAAAACCATACTAATACCTTGTTTCGTACTAAGCTAGCAAGCGGAGATATCATGATACAAAACCATGCTAATACCTTGTTTCGTACTAAACTACCAATATAAATATGACAATAAAGTGTTCGCTATAGAATCTAAAACGAAAATTAATTTCATATATAGTAACCAGCATCAAAAGTCACAGCATAAAAGAAAATAGAGAGAACATAACAAAAATCTCATCACCATCCAGTCCTATGAAAATAAGACAATAAAACCCAGATATCTAGACTGCTGCTGGCACAGATCTCACTTCAGAGGAATGAACCTTGAAGAGTGGGTGGCACCGATACCAGGTCTACCATGCTTCACAGGCTTGTATGAAATTGAGAACTCAGCAAGGTAGTGACTAATCATCTCAGGCTTGATTTCAACCTGATTGAAGGTCTTCCCATTGTAAACACCAATAATGCTTCCAATCATCTCTGGTACTATAATCATATTACGCAGATGGGTACGAACTGGCTCCGGCTTCTCACCAGGTGGGGCCTCCCGTTTCTATTTAAGATCAACACAAGTCATGTTTAGAACACAAACAACTGAACCTTAAACATCTAAAATTCCCAGAGCATTCAATCTTCGTCACAACCATATTCATGTAAAGGTATCATAAAATTTTTCAATCATATAAAACAGAGTTCCTATCCATAATAGAAAAGGTGGACAAGATTGTAATATCACCACACTGAAGTGACAAGTTCAGAACAATGAATTACTGGCAGTGTTCATGTAATACATTGTCAAACTAAATTCTGTTGTCAACACCTAGAGACACAAATTATTCAGCATTAATAATCCAACTCAGCAGAAAATCTCATTAAACATTTATTCAACCAACCCTCTGGTGCATAACAGCCCAAGCTAAAAGAAGGGAAAAAAAATCATATCACTAGTTCACAAGAACAACTAGTATGAGAACAAAACTTCAACTACATTCAGTTATGAGCTCCCATTTTTACTTGTCCCACATATACTATGAAATAAAAAGACGTTACTCGCAATACCCGATTTCCGTTCTCAGATAAGTTACTTTCATTAGCAAATTCCTATATCGCCAGTACATATATACTGCTCCATGAACATATTCTAATATAAACTTGTCAATAGAATGGTAAGCTTCAAACAAACTACCCAATGAATCAAAAATTTCAATACTTCAACGATAATTTGTCCAATCTATCACAACAGCACCTTTCATTCACCATAACCAAACAAACCAATAGCAGTAAAACTCACCGCTTTGCGAAGCTTCTTGATCAAAGCCATGGGCTTGCGCTTCAGACCCCTCTGGAACCTATCAAAAATCCAAAAAACAAAACCAACTCAAACCCAATTCACAAAACCACAAAACGCATCGAAAAAATCAGATCTTTACAGAACCCAGTAGAAAAAGAGTACCTTCTGCGAGCTCGAGCAGGGAAGAGCTTGACGAGTTCGTCAGTTGACATGTCGAGCAGAGCATCCAGATCGACGCCTCTGAAGCTGAACTTCTTGAACGTTCTTTTCTTTGGGACTCCGGCCGCCGCAACATCGGTCTCAACGTCCGCCTGAAACGCACACAGTCAGAGTTCACATTGAGAGTGAGAGAAGAAGAAGAAGATGGAGCTGAGATTGGGGGCTCACCATGATTGGGAGAGTTGGGAGGCGCAAAGCAAGAGAAAAGGTAAGAGCTTTTGAGGGTTGTGGCCGCTAGGGTTTTCGAGAGTTTTGAGCTGAATTTATACTTGACGATTTGGGTGGTGGCGATTACCCTCCTATAGTGGTTTGGGCTCGCTTTAGTTTCTCTCGGTCTTGGGCTCTTGGGTAGACCCGAAAACTTGAGAGACTTTTTCTTTTCTTTTTCGGACACCTTAGACAACAACAAACAAAACCACAAAAATCCGATGAACTCTCCCTTCCGATTGATGTTGGAAATTTGGAGACACAATAAGAATGAGGCAGTTTAAACTAGATAGCTAGAGCAGGATGAGAATGAGAAAAGTCCGACAGTCGATCTAATTTGGCTTCATGGTACGCATGTTGGAAGTCAATTCTTGAGTTTTAGTCTTTTGAATTTCAAAATATTGGTCCATCATATTAAACTGTCATCAATCTAGTCACTAACTCAAAATCTCTAAAATTCGGCAGAGTTGGTTGTTTATATATATATATATATATATATATATATATATATATATATATATATATATATATATATATATATATGGATATGAAATATATATATATATATATATATATATATATAAAAAGTGAAACTTTGTTATGGATATGTTTCACTTTCACTTTGTGTAAAGTTCCTTATTTGACTCATTTTTCGATCATATTTTCATATCTTCACCGTTCAGTTTATAGGAGCTAATGCATAGATCACTTCTGCCAAGTTTCATTGAATTTGATGATCGTTTGGATTTTATCGTTATTTACACAAACAGTTCTGAATAGACAGATTTATGGTCCGTTCGTTGATTTAATCTAATTCGGTACTTTAACGATTACCAATTTGGATGAAACTTGGTCAGAGTGATCTATGCATTAGGTTCTACAAACGGAACGGTGAAGATGTGGAAATATAACCGAAAAATGAGTCAAATAAGGAACTTCACACTTTAATTTCAAAGTAAAGCTTCGCTCTGGATAGGAACTATATATATATATATATATATATATATATAGACACACACACACACACATATATACACACACATAGTTTCTTTTTAAAGTGGGACACCGCTTTGAAATTAAAGTGTGGTGTTCAAATTGGATGAAACTTTGCATGAATGATCTACACATTATGTTCTAAACACTGAACGGTGGAGATGTGAAAATATTACCTAAAAGTGAGCGAAATGATGAGCATCACACTTTAATTTTAAAGCGGTGTCCTACTCTAAAATAAAACTATATATATATATTACAATTTTATGTTATATCTATTTCTATCTTTCATCAGTGCGCATCAAATTCACCCTTGATGAACTATTGTGCCTTGATATGCGTTTTCACTCATTATGACCATGGATTTGTAATCTATATATAATAGCTTTGTTAAAGGAGAACATATAATGAGAATAATTGTCTACTCATTTATTGATAGAAAGACCTATTTATAGGCATTACATGGAGTCTCCCGAAGGATCTAGAACATCTATCAATATTGAAATCTATTCTAATAAGGAAACGATTAGGTCAAGACACATAACAGAAGGACATGAAAGTAATTTCCTTAAACACTCTCCCTTGTGTCGCGCGCCTAATACGAGATAGTGCATGAGATGTTGCCTCGTTAAAAACCTTACCAAGTAAAACAAAAATCTCGTGGGCAAAACAAAAGACTTGGACAAAAGAAAAAAGAGCATAACGCACCAACTACAATTGAAGATAACATGTGATGTAGACTCCCCCTGATGTCTACATAACGACCCCCCTTGATTGGTAACTCAATCTTGGAGTTCAGATAGATGACGCATGCCAATGCTCTTCACATGTTTCTCAAAGGTAGATTTGGGTAGAGACTTGGTGAACAAATCTGTTACATTATCCTCAGAACTCACTTGGTTCACATGGATATTCAAAAACTGTTGTTGCTGCTGATTATAAAAGAACTTCGGCGAGATATGTTTGGTATTATCACCCTTAATGTAACCTAACTTCATCTGTTCTATGCAAGCCGCATTATCCTCATAGATGCAAGTTGGTTCAGCCATAGTAGATGGCAATCCACTAGACTCTCGAATATGAGACACTACAGACCGAAGTCAAACACATTCTTTAACTGCTTCATGTAGTGTAATAATCTCAGCATGATTCGAGGAAGTAGCAACAAGGGTTTGCTTGGTTGATCGCTAAGATATCGCCGTATTCTCAATTGTGAACACATATCTAATTTGGGAACGTCCTTTATGTGGGTCAGAGAGATACCCAGCATCAGCAAATCCAACTAACACATTATTCGGTGTTTCAAGATAGGGGACTAGTCTACCATGCACATGAACCGATACTATGGCAGCGTCAGACACAGTCTCTTGGTGGGAGGCCGAGGGCTGTGATCCACCGATCCCAGACAGGATCTTTTGCTCTCTTGTTTCACTGTAGGGAAACAACAGGCCTAAGTCAATGGAGCCCTTCAAATATCTGAAGATGTACTTAACACCATTCCAATGACGATGTGTTGGCGCAGAGCTAAATCTAGCTAACAAGTTCACAGAGAATGCAATGTCTGGTCGAGTGCACTGAGTCAAATATAACAGAGCTCCAATCGCACTAAGATATGGAGTTTCGGCTCCCAGGATCTCTTCATCATCATCTTTCAGACAAAACGGATCCTTTTTAATATCCAGACTTCGGGTAATCATAGGAGTGCCAAGAGGATGTGCTTTGTCCATATTGAATCGCCTGAGCATCTTTTGGACATAAACCGACTGGTGTATTAAGATTTCAGTCCCTCGATGCTCTAGTTCAATGCCTAGGCAAAATCGAGCCTTCCAAAGATCTTTCATCTCAAACTCGGATTTCAAGTAGCTAACCGTCTCATTGATCTTATTGAGATTTCCGATGATATTCATATCATCAACATAGACTGCTACAATTGCAAATCCGGAACTTATTCTTTTTATGAACACGCATGGGCACAAATCATCGTTTTTGTATCCCTTCCCAATCAAGTAATCACTTAGATGAGTATACGACATTCGTCCGGATTGTTTCAATCCATATAGTGAACCCCTCAATCTGATGGCATAAGCACTCCGTGGTTTAAAGTCACTTGAGTTGGGCAACGAAAGGCCGTCAGACACTTTCATATATATCTCTGTATCAAGATCCCCATATGATAGTCGCATATTTGTGCGACTTTTATCATGCTAATTATTCTTATTACTTAGTTATTTTGTGTTGTTTTCCTATTTTTAATTAACTTTATTTGTTTTTAGGTGTTTTGAAGTCAAACAAAGAAAATGAGATAATTGGGCTTAATTAGGATTCCTAATCCTAGTTGGGTTGGTGTTGGACGTGAGACATATAGATTAGCTAACCTATTTAGACAAAAGGGGGAGAGACGTGAAAGAGGAGAAAAAAACAGAGAGAAGAGCCGAACCAGGGAGAAGAAAAAGGAAGAGAAAGAGAAGAAAGAAAAAGAAAGAGAAAGAGAAAGAGAAGAAAGAAAGAAGAAGAGGAGAGGAAAAGAATTCGATCGGCAAAGATCTTTTTCAATCAAGTTTTCTTCTTCTCCACTCTTAATTCATCTTCCATGTATTCTCTGATGTTCTTAATCAAGATTATGTGCAACTAAACTCCTTAGTAGTTAGGGGCTGATCAAAGCCCTAGATATGTCTTCGATTTCGAACCCCAATTGATTTATATAATTTTAGATGAGAATTTCTTCACTGATTGTTCATTGATAATTCTATTGCATGTTTCATTGAGTCGACACCTTGATGCATGTTTTAGGGTTTATTATTTTGAATGTGTTTATGACTGACATATCGTTGCATATTCTATGAGAGATAACAAGTTCTTTCCAGGTACTTGTGTGAAGTGATTCCTTAGTAATCTAAGGCTACCGACATTGACCTTAGATTCTTTGTTGCTACTCAAACGTTCTTAGATCTTCATGATTTCAGTTATTTTGGTCTAGATACCGAAATTTCATAGATCAATTAATTGGGAGTATAGTTAAGTCGATACCGACATTTCACTTAACATGGCAAGTAAGAGAACGTAATACGGTTAATGACCTAACGACATTGGCTTAACTGTGAGTGCATTCATCTTTAGTCATTGACATTGTTTTGGGGTGATTGAAGTGTATCTAGTGGTGGAGAGAAGTTCCTAGCTATTGTTTCTCTCATATTTACATCCATATTCACTTTTTAATATTCTGTTTTCAGCAGTACTTCTGTTTTATCTATTTTTTTTCACCAATCAAACCAACTCCGAATACCCTCAAAATTTGTGTGGTAGTCCACCACTGTGTCTAGTTATTGTGTATTTAATTTTATAATTTTTGGTTGAGTCTAGATTAGCTAATTAAGTAGGTTTCTGCTCCTAGGTCGAGTCTGCCAGATTTCTGGTTTACGTGTCTCTTGTGTGTTTAAGTCTTAGTATCACCAATCCTCTGCGGGTAACGACCCCTATTTGCCGTTTACTACATTGATATAATTGATTTGATAATAGGGTATCTTTGTAGGTGTTTTTGCATCTATCACCATAGAGATATGCGGTAACCACATCCATAAGCTGCATATTCAGTTTTTCAGACACTACTAAACTAACCAAGTAGCGGAAAGTAATGATGTAGGAGAATACGTCTCCTCAAAATCAATATCAGGGCGTTGCGAGAATCCTTGCGCCATAAGTCTAGCTTTATATCGCATGACTTCATTCTTCTCATTACGCTTCCGAACAAAGACCCATTTATGTCCAACAGGCTTAACATTTGGTGGGCATGGCACAACCGAACCAAAAACTTGCCTTTTCGATAGGGAGTCTAGTTCGACCTGGATTGCATCTTTCCATTTCGGCCAATCTGCTCTACGTTGACATTTTGCAACAGAGCGAGGTCTATTTCATCGTCGTCAATAATCTTCTGAGAGACGGAATAAGCAAAGGCATCATCAATAAACATGGAAGACTTATCCATAAGAACGCGCGCACTTGTGTAATTTAATGAGATTTCTTTGTTCTCTAACATCAACATTGATTCTGAGGCGTCCCCCAGAGGTTTCAATATCGATTCATGGACATAGCTATAGTCAGAGACAATCTCATGTGATGGATTCACAGTATTGATGATGAGCGGATCATTTTGTGCCTTCATGTCTTGCTTTTTCCGCGGCAAGACATCGATCGAACCTTTCTTTGGTCTCCCCCTCTTTCGGGTGGGAGCTGAGGCCGTAGCCACCCCTCCACCATGGGCATTAGGTACGCCAGTGGTGCCTAGCCCGGGTGTGGCATTAACTTGCCCAGTTTTCGGGACTTCCAACCTTGCAGGAACGTTTGCAGCAGGGATAGTTAATCTCGTCACTTTCGCGATATCAGTAAAGGAGTCAAACATCGAATTTGCAACTTTCTGAAGATCGAGAATTCTTTGAACTTCAATCTCCCTCTGAGATGTGCGGGAATCATAATGAGACATAGTGGGGACAGACCACGACAATTTATGTCGTTCAACCGAAACATTACCATTTATTTCTCCCCTTAACGACGGGAAGTATGTCTCATCAAAGTGAAATCTACAAATCTTGCAGCAAAGTGATCTCCTGTCAAAGGTTCTAAATAGCGGACAATCATTGGTGCTTCAAAGCCAACATATATACCCAATACGCAGTGAGGACCCATTTTAGTACGCAGTGGAGGCGTAATAGGCACATAGACTGCGCAACCAAATATGCGTAAATGTGAAATGTCAAGCTCATACCCAGTTACCAACTGGTACGCACTAAATGGTTGGTTGGCGATGGGTCTGAAACGAATAAGCACTACAGGAAATCTCGTCATAGGCGACGGAATCAACCCGTCGCTTAAGAAGCAATATCCGTTGCCTAAGATCCTAGGAGACCGATCATTCGTCGTTTAAATTCCGTCGCGTAAGTGTCGTGAGGTAGACACTTACGCAATGGAATTGAAGTTTTTCGTTGACTAAGAACGATCCAACCCGACGAACTCTGACATGCCTTGTCGACAAATTTATTCGTCGATAAGTGTCCTTATCGACGAACAATTTTTGTCGGAAAAATTCCTACGCGACGAATAAAAAATTCTTCTTAACCGACGGAACTACGTCGGTATATATGTTTGTCGACGAATACTGAGTCGTTCTTAGGCGACGGAAAGGTCGTCGGTAAAGTTGTAATCCGACGAATACGAAACAGTTCTTAGTCGACGATTGTTCTTTGAATTCGTCGGTTAGGTTGTTTCTCTTAAGCGACGGAAGTTACTATTTCCGTTGCCTAGATATTTCATCTTGGGAGACGAATGTTACTTTGTCCGTCGCTTGGGTTGTTTCTCTTGCGCGACGAAGGGTTGATTTCCGTCACTAAATGTAAATATCAATTGCAACGAATATTGCTGTTTCCGTCGCTCATGATATTTACCTTGGGCGACGAAGATTACTGTTTCCGTCGACTAAGTTATTTTATTTATGGTGAAAAGACACTGAATTTTTTATTTTTTATTTTTTATTTTTATTACAAATTAGTAACAATAATCAAACACAGATATATTGATAGCAATGGATTTGGACCATTTTTCATATATTGATGATAGATGGACAAATATTATTCATATATATATATATACGTACAAAATAATTAATGAATTAATTAACTAGGTAGAAAATTGTTCATACAATCTAGCTAAACTATGAATAATGTCAAGGGGCACTGTTGTCCAATCCTACACGTTGTGGGGAAACCTGTCGAGGAGGAGAAGATTGAGGAGGAGGAAATTGTGGAGGAGGAGGAGGTGGCATACCTAGGTGCGCATATATGGCTGCAACTTGAGACTGCACAGCACTATACATAGACTCGGCACGCAGGGCACGCTGCTGGACCTCTTGGTATTGCTGTCGGGCAAGCTGCTGGACCTCTTGGAACTGCTGCTGGGCACGCTCCTCTGATTCCTTTAGTCTCTGCTCATAGCGCTCCTGCACCTCTTGGAGTTGCTGCTCATCAACTCTAGGAGGACGACTACGTGAAGTGGAACCATTTGAAGAAAGACTCAAATTTCACTCGCCTCCTCGTCCCATCCCTCTGATCTCCTTTCCTTTCCAAGTTTTGAGCACCTTACCCAACACCTCAATTTGTTGGGACTGAACACTTTCCATAATCTCCTCCTCCGTCGCGTCAGGATGTTGTTCCTTAAATGCATCTTTTCGTTTATTAACCTCATCAACCATGTCATTCTGCATTTAAAATACATCAATTAATAAACAAAACATGCAGCTCAACATTTCCATAATAAAGTTTACTGGTTGCATAATAAACAGGGAATAAGCTACTGGGGGTCAGTAAACTCATTAAGCCAAGTAGAAGTTTACTGTCCCCCAGTAAACTTGTACTGGGGGTCAGTAAACTTGCAATTCATTATCTCCATTTCAATTTCATGGCCACAACACACAACAGATACCCTAATAAACAACTTTAGTGCTCCCTCATAAACCCAGTTAAAGTTTACTGGCCCCCAGTAAACTTGTACTGGGGGTCAGTAAACTTCCAATTCATTATCTCCCTTTCAGTTTCATGGCCAGAACACACAACAGATACTCTAATAAACAACTTTACTGCTCCCTAGTAAACCCAGTATAAGTTTATTGCCCCCTAGTAAACTTCTACTGGGAGTCAGTAAACATGCAATTCATTATCTCCCTTTCAGTTTCATGGCCACAACAGACAACAGATACCCTAATAAACAACTTTATTGCTTCCTAGAAAACCCTGTAGAAGTTTACTGCCCCCAGTAAACTTCTACTGGGGGTCAGTAAACTTGCAATTCATTATCTTCCTAGTAAACCAGTAGAAGTTACTACCCCCAGTAAACTTCTACTGGGTCAGTAAACTTGCAATTCAGTTGCATGGCCACAACAGATACCCTAATAAACAACTTTATTACTCCCTAGTAAACAACTTTATTGCTCCCTAAAACTATACATCTTAATTAATGACAATGATAATAACACTTTTTTTTGTTTTGGAAGAAGCAGGAAAACATAACATTCTAATTGGACAGTGCCTAGATTCAACTTAATGGTCTCATATATATACCAATAGCCGGATTTACACATGCTTGAACCATTTGCTAAGCTTACATTCTAGTAAAAGGAAAGACACTTACATATTTCTTGGTTGTATCTTCATCACCGGCCTTGACATAGGTCTTCTCAAAACTTTGATAATTGGAAGCTGCTTGCCTTGTATTCTGAGTTCCTCAATTGTGTAGATGATAAGAGAAGACTCCGTGTGGTGGTGCATAGTCTTCTCCCCACGGTTCCGCTTGTTTGCCAAGGAGAGACTCTAATATATACACGAAAAAACATTAAATAGATTAGTTCTAACATCTTGCACATTTCACATTTCAAGTTATAAATACATAACTATACATGAATGGGCTAATAATAAAATACAAGGGAAACAATGAAGGTAATTAAAAAAAATCACCTTGAAAGCATCTGACTCAAAGTGCTCGCATAGAAACTCTCACTGGTCCTCTCTCCCAATAAAATCTACTGGCATGCCAGAGGGCCCTTCCTTCAGATAAGCTTTGTGACACTGGTACTTCCAGTCCTTGTACCTCTCATGTGCCCTCTTCAGTATCCAATTGAACATTGGCTCATCATTTTCATCCCACTCGTACTTCGGCTAAGTAAGAAATAAATAAAAAATCTCATGTTAAGCACTGAAAAATAAAATAAAATAAATTAATACATCCAATTACTATCACAAAAGACATATTTCAATTCATATCAACACACAATACTTTACATACATTCAATCATACTTTACACATATCCATAATATTTTCACTTTATAAGACAACTCAGTCTTATGCAAACATATCCTTAGACATGAAATTTTATCAACAGAGAGATGTCAATTCAGTCAGTTCATGCCTTCCAATTATAAGCAATCATATATATGTTATCAAACAAATGTAATTAAGTAAATTTACTTTTCATATACTTTTCAGTTACTTACCGACATTGCATTCCACACCTTCCACTTCTCAGTCTGATCAAGGTCGTAGAACGTGCTTGCCCTCATTCCCACCAGACTCCGTATGGCGCAACCGATATCATGTGCCACCAAGCTGTTTATCCCCCTCCCACGCTAGGGCCTTTTACACGGGGGCAATACTCCAGCTTGATCTTTTGCCCCGTTTGTTGAACGATATCCTCCACCTTCTTTCCAGAACAAAAACCCCGCTTCTTTTTCGGGGCCGAGCTACAATTAACATGTGAAAATACATTATTACATTATGAAATATACTTAATATACAAGAGGATATATGTTGTGTGTAAGTGACATGAAAATGAAAGAGACATATTGTACTGATAGTTTACTGACCCCCATTATAAGTTTACTGACCCCTAGAATAAGTTTACTGATCCACAGAAATTTACTGATCCACAGAAGAAGTTTACTGACCCCTAGAATAAGTTTACTGACCCCTAGTAGAAGTTTACTAACCCCCAGTAGAAGTTTACTGACCCCTAGTAGAAGTTTACTGGGGCAGTAGAAGTTTACTAACCCCCCAGTAGAAGTTTACTGGGGCAGAAGAAGTTTACTGACCCCAGTAGAAGTTTACTGACCCCCATGATCATTGATCATAATGACCGAAACGATCAAACAAGAGGGTCCGAAAACCACTCAAGCCAACAAAGTTCAAACTTGAATCAAAACTACATCTAATAATTAAAATAACAACCACAAAACTACATATATATATATGAATACTAGAAAGCATAATAACCTCCCCTACCCCCAACAACTTAACTTCCCTCCCAGTATAAGTTTACTGATCCCCAGAAAAAGTTTACTGACCCCCAGTAGAAGTTTACTGACCCCTAGTAGAAGTTTACTGACCCCTAGTATAAGTTTACTGACCCCCGGTAGAAGTTTACTAGGGGCAGTAGAAGTTTACTGACCCCCCAATAGAAGTTTACTAGGGGGCAGTAGAAGTTTACTGACCCCCCAGTAGAAGTTTACTGGGGGCAGTAGAAGTTTACTGACCCCCCAGTAGAAGTTTACTGGGGTAGAAGTTTACTGACTCCCAGTAGAAGTTTACTGGGGGGCACTGACCCCTAGTAGAAGTTTACTGGGGGCAGTAAATTAATACACTTACCTGTTGGGCTTCTAACTTTGATTCGAGCGCTGCCGACGATGCGTCTTGCAGATTCGGGTGCGGTTGCAGTCTCGGGTGCGGTTACAGACGCCGATTGAGATCCCGTTGAACAACTGTCAACTGTAGGGCGCCGCACGATCAAAAGGGGAGCCCCTGGTGGTACTGTCTCAGCCGGCATGGGGTTAGGATGGCTGCTACTGCTAGTGAACCGACGCTCTGCCGTATTGAGTCCATCAAAGCACTGGCCTGAGTGGCTCGGCCCTTCCTCTTCCCCATGATCACCATATCTTGCACATAAATAACACACAATTGTTAGTAAATGAGTAAGTAATAGATAAAGATTACGAAAAATAGTCCATAGAAAAGCATACAGGTTGATCAAACCACTTGAATTTGTTCACTTTATTTTTTTTTTTTTAGAATTGATGCATTGGTGATATAGAAAACTGTGAGCCACTTAAGCAGAAGATACAATGTGATATTGGGTTTTTTTTTTTCGGATAATTAAAAAAAATCCCAATAATAATAATAATAAAACACGATCAACGAATTCGTTTACGATTCAGACACTGAGAAGAGAGAGAATACGGACCTGCAAAGGAGCGGTGGTGAGAAGGTGAGAGCAGAGAGATCGTAGCGGCGGTGAGAAAGTGAGAGCAGAGAGATCGGAGCGGCGGGTGGATGCGGTGGTGATGAGTGGAAGAGGTGGGTGGATGCGCGCACTTTAATCGGTTGCCGATGCGTGGATGGGGTCTGGTGGCGCAGCTCTGGTGGCGCGACTCTGGTGGGATTTGGGAATTGGGAATTGTGGGTGTGAATTAGGGATTGTGGATTGCGCGAGGGAGTTAGTATAGGTTTTAAATTAAACTCACTAAGACAAATATTCGTGTCGTAATACGAAATTTCGGGGAAAAACAAAGGCGCAAAATTTACCCGCCTAATATTTGGGGATCCTACACGACGGAAAATACATTTTCCGTGGTATTGGTTAACCAAGCCGACGACTTATACAATTTCCGTTGCCTAAGTAACATAAAATTTTTATAACTCCACGTAAGTATTCGTACTTAAAAAAGCATACATATATATATATATATGCATTTTAAAATTACATGGTTTGACGTACGTACGTACGTACGTAGTTAATTATAAATTAAAAAATACATATGATATTTAGAGTCGTCCGAATAATCGTAATATATATTATCGTACTCATGATAATCTGAGTCGTTTGAATCATCATCCTCCTCAGTTTGGTCAGAATACTCATCATCCTCTATGTATTCGTCATCTATGAAGCCGTCGTCATCATGACTGGGGTGGCGATGTTGTAGTGAGATCAGTTCAGATGGTGTAATTGGAAGATAACCTATGATATCCGGAACGTGTTGGTTGATGACACGAATATCCTCAGTATCAGGGACTACATGTGGAGAATCCTCTTGATATGGTTCATCCGGTTGATCAGTTGTTATTGGTTCACTGGGCCCACTCTCATCATCCCTCCCAGTGTAGCTGCACTCCAAATATTCCTATGTGACATCACCTGCACCACTTTCCAACCCTCACCCATAGCCGGATCATCAAGATAAAACACTTGTTTCGCCATGGTGGCAAGAATAAACGGCTCATTATCATTCCATACACTGTTTGAGTCCACTGATAACAAGCCACGATCCAGAATTGTACTCCTTCGTTTGGTTGGGTCAGTATTGAACCATTTGCACTTGAACAACACGACTGGCATATACGTTGCCGTAGATTAGTTCGATGACACTAACAAGAACCCCGTAGTAGTTGAAACCCAGACCCTCAACCATGACTCCATTGTTTTGGGTGACATGGCCTTCATCTCGTTCTGACGTGACAAACTTAACACCGTTCACAAAACATCCAGCACGAACTCTGTGGCTTTGGGGTCCTCCAGCCAACAAGTGCAACTCCGGGTCGTAAGAAGCAGGAAACTCCTTTTAAATGTGCATCATCTGTAACAATTTTAAGAGCAACATTGTTACATTATGTAACATCATATATAGAGATCGATAGAAAGGTACGTACCCAAATAGGGAAGTAATCAGGAAAATCTCTCTTGTGTATGACTTCATTACCATACTGCATTTCCAAATGCCTCTTGAAGTATCGCTCGGCTTCTTCGCAATGTTGAAGGACAGACCAATGAGCCTCTTTGATCTCATCATTACTTAATCTTTCAGAATTACTTAACCTGCCGTACGGTTCAACATCGTTTGAAACAACTAATAGCTTGAATTGCTGGCTACTACCCGCTCCAGATGATTCCCCCCTGTGTCTTCATCATTGAGATAGGCGCTGCAGTAAGTTACGCTCTCAGCCTGAATGTATGTCGCCGTGATCGACCCTTCAGGGAAACGTTTGTTTTTGTTCTTCTTCTTGAAATCCCCACAGTTGCCTGCAAAACAAATATGTAATTCTTACAATACATATTTAAAATACCATTTATCTTAATTTGAAAGGATGATTAATTAATTAGAATAAATATGAGTGCATACCTCTCATTTGGATAGCACCAGGTATACTATACCGGACCAGTAAGCAACACTTGTTCGGAAGGTGGATCATGAGGTGAATCATGATGTCAAAGAAAGTCGGGGAAAGATCCTCTCTAGCTTGCACATGATGTACACAATGTCTTCTTGCAATGACCGAACATCAGACTTTTTAAGCTCTTTAGCGCATATCCTCTGAAAGAACTTGGACAAAGCCACTAACGTGTCAACCACAATGATAGGAGCATAAAATGCGACATTTTTAATGTTTATTACCTCCATTTGTACTTTGATTCTCTCTTATTGTCGTAAAATAGAGTCATAATATAGAGTCGAAAGTTTTTGGTAGAGTTGTGTGTAAAACGTGTTAAACATAAATGAATGATGTAGAAAATTGTCACAAATTGATTTAACTTCTCTGATACTTAGGTGACATGTAGAAGAGTGCCGAGAGAAGTGTTCCTGATGGACCAAGGAAGCAAAGCAGCTGATCCACGAAGCCTAGTCCATGAAGGAGAGGTCCAAACCAAGTCCAATATGGAGAAGAAGATCTAAACTCGGCAGAATTTCAAGAATATCCAAGCCTTGCAAATCCGGATTAAATCGGGAGAATTCCTGTGCACGTCTGTCAACTTCAATAGACTCTCCAGGACAGCTCACAATGAATCAGAAAACGTGCTAGATATGGATAGAGAGCTACGGGAGTCTAGTTTCCAAATCAATTGGAATCACCTCAATATCTTTTTCTAGAGGGAGTTATGACGTAATCATCAGACGGAGGTCATTCTGCCGAAATTGAGAAGAACTAGGAAACCTAAACCGACTTGGTTTAGGCTTTGTGGCCGACTTCTCTAGGGTTTTTCCTCTATATAAAGCACGACTTCAAGGATAGAAAATCATCATCACTACCCTTGCAATTGCATAGCCGAAACTCTACCAAACTCTATACAGAAAATTACTTAGCCGATTCATCCACCACAAACCATAAGAATCATTCCATCCTTCCACCGATTTTCCCCACACTTGCCGAATCTTTCAAGGTTGTAAAAGTGTGATTTTCTCATGGCTTCTTATATTATTTTCTGTATAGTTTCGAATTCTATTGTAATATACTTTTCGATTTTTGGTTTTATTTATCAACATGGTTTTCAGATTTCTTTGTGATCTTTGATTGTTCTATGTTTTGATTTGTAACTTCTTGAATATATGATGATTTCATGATTTTAGGTTTTGGGGCAGTAGCATGTTCTTATGTGTTTTTTGATTTCTAATTGATTAATTGTCATGAATTCGTGCATCTAATCAATCCTTGAGGCTGCCTTGCCATGGTTGTCCTTAAGGTGCGGTTTCATCTACCATAATAATTTTGGATCGATTCATACGCAAAGTTGTCTTGGTCTTTGTTATTAACTTAGGGCGATATAATTCTGATAATTTGCATGCTATAGGATGAGTGACGCCATGCCTTAGATCATGTTTCTGATTGACTCATGTGCTAAGTGTTTTCTTGTTTAATCTCTACGCAACGTGTCTTTAAATGAGTTAGCATTTATGTTTAGGATCAAGCGCAAAGATGGTTCTAAATACTTGAGGAGTCTTAACAATTAGATAACCGCAAAGGCTCTAGTTAGAATCGGAATTGGTTAGAGTCTAGGACAATTTGAACATTGCTGCCCGGCCTTGCATAAAGTTGTTATGTGTTCTTGATAGTTTTTCGTGTTAGGTGTTACGTGAGTATGTTGATCACTTGTATATATAATCTTAGGTTTATTTTCAGTAGATTATTTATTAGAATTAATCAATCTTAAACCCCCAATATTTCGATGTATATATGTGAATACTTGTTTATAATTGTTTTGTTTCTCTTCTTTCGATCGCCCTTCTCTTCTTTCGATCGCCCTTTGGTTTCCCCTGCTAGAACGATCCCTACTTGTCCATACTACTACGATTGCAGGGTAATTAAATTGAAGTTGTTTGACCCCGGTTACGCGACACGTCACCACATCACTCTGCAAATACGGTCTAATGACCACGGGAAGAAGACGTTGCCGCAAAACATGACAGTCATGAGTCTTCAACTCACTAATCTTATTGTCCCCCATCTTAAACATCGAGCGATATTCCCTGCATACCCATGAGAATACTTAACGTTTTCAAACCACTGAAACACTTCCGCATTCTTTTGAGGATGGACTATGTAGCCTGCTTTCGGTATTATGGCTTTTTTGGTTTTTTTTGTTCTCTACTAGCCATAGCTGGGGGCGTATACCCATCATCTTAAGATAAACACGGGCTTTGGGGGTGTCCTGTTCTTATGTTTAAGATTCATAATTGTTCCAAGAACGCTATCACAAACATTCTTTTGTATGTGCATGACGTCCAAGTTGTGTCTGATTTTCAAGGTCGACCAGTAAGGCAATTCAAAGAATACACTTTTGTGCGTCCAATACTTAAACTCATCAGGCGTGGGAGGATTCAAGTTCGTTACTTCTTTACTGGTGCTCAAATATCCAAACCAATGCTGGTTAAGCCTCTCCAAAATCCACTCACCAGACCTCCCTAGGGGTTTTGGATTGTGCTCCTCAGTCCCATCAAATGCATCAGCATCCCACCGCCACTCGTGATCCTCAGGAAGATGTCTACAAGATCCCAAGATACAAATTTTGTCGGCGTGCCAACTAGAATTGACGTCATCTATGCAAACCGGGCAAGCCTTGTACCCCTTAGTTGTTGGCCAGACAACATCCCGTAAGCTGGAAAATCACTGATGGTCCAAATAATAGCTGCTTTCATCATGAATGAAGTTTGACCATGCTTGTCAAAAGTAGGAAGTCCATTTTCCCATAACTCTTGCAGCTTGTCAATTAATGGTCTCATGTACACATCCAAACACTTTCCTGGAGAACACGGCCCTGGAACCATAAGCGTAAGAAAATTGTACTCCTTTCTCATACACATGTTTGGAGGTAGATTGTACGGAAATACTATCACAGGCCAAATGCTGTAAGACAAATTCATGTTTCCAGTAGGATTGAATCCGTCTGTTGCAAGTTCGAGTCTGACATTTCGACAGTCTCCAGCAAATTCGGGATAAGAACGGTCAAAGTGCTGCCAAGCCTCCCCGTCTGCAAGGTGTGTGAGATTATTCGAATCTATCCTCTGTTGTCCCTAGTGCCTTGCCTGGTGCCATCTCATATGCTGGCCGTATGTGAAGACATGTATAGACGCTGCAGACGAGGACCCAACGGGAAGTAACGAAGAACCTTCCTAGGAATGGGCTTTTTCTGCTTAGATGAAGTGAAAGCTTCATACCTTGGCTCATAGCAGTGTGGGCACTCAACTTCATCCTTGTTGTCTTTGTAATACAAGATGCAGTTATTGACGCAAGCATCTATCTTCTGGTGATCAAGACCGAGGTCAGCTAACATCCTTTTTACCTGGTCGTCGAAATTTGACGGACAACTGTTACCTTTGGGAAGCACTTTCTTCATAAGTGCAATATCCTCATCAAAACATATGTTACTCTTTCCCCGCTTGTTTTTTATCTGCATGTGCTCCATGACGGTACCCAACACAGTATGTTCACTACCAGGATACAATAGGGTTTGTACTTCCGTACAAGCCTGTTGTACTTATCATAATCCTGTTCTGGTCAACGTGGGAGACATTAGGGAAGGTGTCAGGGTTGTTGTCATAAACAACATTTTGCTGATATCCTGAGACGGCGAACGGGAAGGCATCGTTTAAGAGGTTCATCACAGCAGGGTCCCCGTAACTAGCATTGGAAGATTGATAAGACGTATTTGCACACGCATCAATTAACCCTGTCAACAAATCAATCGTAGTATAAAGCAAGCAGGGATCATTCTAAACCGGGGATCCAACTACAGGGTAGATCCATCTAATCTATTAAAAATGTCGAAATAAGCATATATGATTTAAAGGTTTTATAATTTCGGAAAAGACAAGAATAATAAATCCTAAATTACTTCTATACATATATACATGTGATTAACCAACAATCATGCAAACTCAACCAAACAACCATGTAAAAAATAAAGAAGACAATCTCTAATCTCATTTAACTCTACACCGTGAGCAAATATAGAACCTAAATTTGATATGCACATAAGTTCCTACGTGGTTCCTATGACATAGACCAACTTAGAATTAGACTACGGGTTTCATTCAACATCGCGACACAACAAGCTCGGCTACGTGCTCTACTTATCGGTCACACACATAAACTAATCATGCAATTACGTATCACATAAAGAATCGATGTGTTTAAGCACTAGTCCAAATCAAACATAGGTAGAAAATCGGTGAAGAAAAACAAAGACAATGCAACTTATCAACTACGTGTATCAAAGTCGAACTTTGGATGATTAACATATGCAATATCAACTACTTGTATCAACTACACATGATAATGGAATATAGCACCGAAAATCTTAAAGTATTTTAGACATAAAACTCACGGTATAAAACCTAAAATCATTGATTAAAAATTGAAAACTTTAATCTAAAACATGGTTCAAAAGTACTTCTATCTCATAGACAAGAATCGAAGTTTACTTGAGCAAAAACCTAAAACAAACAAAAACGAGAACAAACACATAGCAATCCGAAAAAGAAGATGAAATACACTCTCAGAATATCCCTACTTGTTTATTCTTCGATCGAGTGAGCGGAATCCTAGGCTACTTGCTTTGGACAAATGCTGAAGGTAGGTGGGATCGGATTATGGTGTTTGGAGGTTGATGGAGTTTCGGCAAAGGCTTTGGTGTTATTCGCACGGGTTGATGATGATTATTGCTGCCATGCCATGCCCTATTTATAGAGTAACAAGTCTTGATCTCCAAGAATTCTTCTAGTAAAAGGAATCCTATTGAATCGGCAAAACCAAGTCCAAATTGGAATTAATTTCTTCTCTTGTTCTTCAAGGAATCCTCACGCATTAAGGAATGACAAAACCATCTTGAACTTGGAATACTTCTTTCTTTATTGCCGCACGGATTCTCTCTCCTTGTTCTTCTCGGATTTGTACTTCTCCTAGCTTAGTTAGGACTCCTAGCTGCCGGTCACCTTTCCCCATGAGTCAGGAAAAACATTTCCTAGTCAACACGGGTTTAGACTTTCCTGAAATAGAAATAAGAAAATTAGAAACTAGGAAAGAGGAAAGATGGAATCGTGATCAAGAAAGGAATCCTAAGTAAACAAGGATTTCCAACACTTAGCACAATTTCAACATCAAATTCTTCAATTCCGAAATTACTATGTATTTTGACACTAAAAACTACATATTTCTAAATTAAGCAATTATTCTATACTAAACACAAATATAAAGATAAAATAACTAAATAGGAGTTAACAAAGGGTAAATAAAGGGTATAAACATATTAAGAACGTCACACTTTGTGCTCCTATCAAAGATCTTGCCTGCGGATTATGTGATGCTTGAATTTCTGCAAGTGTGGGCATTTGAACTTGATTTCGCCGTGCCATGTCCATGTGGTATAACTAGGACAAATACCGTTTAGTGCCAAGTGAGAATACATGTCTTCATATGTACTGATTTCCGATTGAGACATTTGTTGCAGGACATATGTGAATAACGTTGTCTGAAGGACTATGTAGACGCACGAACTCAAGAAAATCAAAAATGTCTCTCATATAAAGGGACCCCCTCCCTAATTGCATCCAGCTCTTGTCCATGTTGTACACTATAATAACAATAAACAAAAATATAATCAAAAAATCGTGAATAAAATCAACCGGAAATATATATAAATATATATATATATACTTTGTTGGAAAATAAACATTTACTTAGTAAACAAGGATTTTAAAGCCCATTTCAATGAAAAAAACTATTGAGTAACCCATATTAATGTTTTAACGCCTCTAACAATTAATATTATACCCTTATTTATTGCATGAATTAATTAACACGTTCTCCCAGACTCCCACTCTCCACTCTCCACGATCAACCGAACTCTCAGCTCTCCGACTCTCTCTATCTCTCTCTAACACTCGATAACGATCTCTGGTTTAGAGTTCTTCACGATCTCCGTGATTCCATCGATCAGGCACGCTCGTCTCGTTAAATATCTGTCCACTCCGTCGCTCTCCGCAGATAAATCCCAGTTGAGCAGGAAATCGCTCTCTGCCCTACTCTCAGTCGATCGAAGTTGATCTGTGGTCTATGCATTGGCGTTGAATATATCGGCGTCGATATCTGCTTAAATCGCTCTCACTCGACCTCGCTCGGGAAAACCATAAAAACAGGTACATTTTGAATTTTATTGCATTTAGGCTTATTTTGGACTTATCTAATGATATTGAAGCTCCATTCACTGATTTACTGCGTATAATTGGAATGACAATGAAAAGGAGATACTGTATTGTTATTTACTCTTGTCAAGTAGAAGTTTACTGGGGGGCAGTAAAACTTCCACTGGGTTTACTAGGGGGGCAATAAAGTTGTTTATTAGGGTAAGAATGTGTATATGTTGTGTATAACTGGCATGATTATGAAAGGGAGATAAGGTATTGAAGTTTACTGACTCCCAGTGGAAGTTACTGCGTCCAGTAGAGAAGTTTACTGGGGGGCAGTAAACTTCCACTGGTTTACTAGGGGGGCAATAAAGTTGTTTATTAGGATAAGAATGTGTATATGTTGTGTATAACTGGCATGATTATGAAAGGGAGATAATGTATTGAAGTTTACTGACCCCCAGTGGAAGTTTACTGCGTAGAAGTTTACTGGGGGGCAGTAAACTTCCACTGGTTTACTAGGGGGCAATAAAGTTGTTTATTAGGGTAATAATGTGTATATGTTGTGTATAACTGGCATGATTATGAAAGGGAGATAAGGTATTGAGTTTACTGACCCCAGTAGAAGTTTACTGGGGGGCAGTAAACTTCCACTGTGTTCACTATGGGGCAATGAAGTTGTTTATTAGGGTAAGAATGTGTATATGTTGTGTATAACTGGCATGATTATGAAAGGGAGATAGATATTGGAAGTTTACTGACCCCAGTAGAAGTTTACTAGGGGGGGCAGTAAACTTCCACTGTGTTCACTATGGGGCAATGAAGTTGTTTATTAGGGTAAGAATGTGTATATGTTGTATATAACTGGCATGATTATGAAATGGAGATAATGTATTGAAGTTTACTGACCCCAGTAGAAGTTTACTGGGGGGCAGTAAACTTCCACTGGTTTACTAGGGTGCAATAAAGTTGTTTATTAGGGTAAGAATGTGTATATGTTGTGTATAACTGGCATGATTATGAAATTGAGATAAGGTATTGAAGTTTACTGACCCCCAGTAGAAGTTTACTGGGGGGCAGTAAACTTCCACTGTGTTCACTATGGGGCAATGAAGTTGTTTATTAGGGTAATAATGAGTATATATTGTGTGTGTGCCCCTGAAATTGAAAGGGAGTTCATTTTTGCAAGTTTCTGATCCCGAGTTGAAGTTTACTAGGGGGCAGTAAACTTTATTTTTGCATATGCAGTTTATAAATGCAAGTTTTTACTACTTATATACAGGATGAGTAGCAGTTCAAGGCCTTAGGTGTGGATTCTGATACCGAAGAGGATTCATTTCAAGAATCTGTAGCTTCTATGAGGACAGAACAAAATATAGGAGAAGTTTTACAGAAGATGAGTCGAAGAAGAAAAAGAGAAAAGAGGTCCAGAAGGGTGCCGTTGCTGAAAGAAGAAGAAGATGATGATTACACTGAAGATGAAGAGGGGGAAACAGAAAAGTATCTTTTTCAGAGAAGATCAACAGGCAGAAAAAGAAAACAAGCGAAAACAGATTCAGGGGAGAGGAAGAAAAGGGAAAAAAGAAAGAAGAAGGAAAAGGAGGAGAAGGTTGACTTGACCAAGATCAAACACGTGTGTAGCAAAAGTGCTCACTGACATCATTTATATGTTAATGTATAGATACAAGGAGAGCATCCCAGAAGAATCATGGGAGTTGATAAACAACACTTATTTTTGGGGAATAATTGAAGCATTCAGATTGGACAAGGTTGAGGAGGATCAAGTGAAGAAGCTTGAATCTGATTTTGAGATCCTAATGAGGCACTACAACAGTGACAATAAAAACTTCATATTTAGGAACACGGAGAGATGAAATTACGGAGCATGACGTGTATTTAATTTTTGGAATAACCAAGAAGGCTCGGAGGCTGGATGTGGATATCACAATAGACCAGAAATACTGCAAGGGCAGTAGTAAGAAGAATGTGGCAGATTCTGCTGTCTTGAAAAGCAAACAAGAAGAACAATCACCAGAAAGGTTATGATGACACATTAATGGAAGAGCTTAGGAAGCTTCAGAGAAGAAGGGGGATCCAAGGAAGATAGCCTCTTTGGTTATAATGTACCTTATGGCAGCTTTATTCAGCAAAAGCGAGAACCACATTGAATGGAAACTGATACTCAAGTGTGAAGACCTTGAAGGCATCGAAAAATACAACTGGTCACATAATGTATTAGAATTCTTACACCAAGGGATTCACAAGCACGTAAGGGGAGCCAAGAGTTTTGAACGGATGCTTTCTTCTGGTTCTATACTGGTTCCTTGAGAAAACAAAAATAAAGAAGCGGATTATCGGGAAAGAGAAGGAGACTCCCAGATTCTAAGATGGTCAATACAAGAGATCATCAAAGAAAAAGAGTATTGAGAAGACCTGAATTGCTAGAGGTAATGGTATTTTATTTATATAGCCATTTTTATAATTAAAAAATATATTGCATTGTATTGTTTGTTTTTTGAAAAACTAAATTAAACTGATTTGTGTCTTATAAATGTAAAAACAGGAACTCATAATAGAAGGTCCATGGATGGATGAGGAGGGGGAAAACGAGTTCCGGCAATGATAAGCGGCTGCAAGATGACAATGGAACATCAAGGACAATTGATTGGGTAAGTTTGAATGGTTACTAACACCCAGTAAAACTATTAGCAATGAAAATGGACGTGTATAAGAAGTTTACTGACCCCCAGTAGAAGTTACTGGGGGGCAGTAAACTTTTACTGGGTTTACTAGGGGCAATAAAGTTGCTTATTAGGGTATATAAGTGTGTAATTGTCATGAAATTGAATGGGAGATAAGTATAGAAGTTTACTGACCCCAGTAGAAGTTTATGGGGGGCAGTAAATTCTACTGGGTTTACTAGGGGGCAATAAAGTTGTTTATTAGGGTATATTAAGTGTTTTATTGTCATGAAATTGAATGGGAGATAATGTATAAAAGTTACTGACTCCGTAGTAGAAGTTTACTGGGGGGCAGTAAACTTTTACTTTACACACTAGGGGGCAATAAAGTTGTTTATTAGGGTATATTAAGTGTGTTAATTGTCATGAAATTGAAAGGGAGATAATGTATTGTTGTTTACTGACCCCCAGTAGAAGTTTACTAGGGGGCAGTAAACTTGTTATTTGTATATAATTGTTTAACAGTAACGATTTCGTGTTTATAACGTGTACAGGAGCTGCCGATGGAAGATATGAAGAAGAAGCTGACAGAACTGCCAAAGCAAATGAAGAACTGGTGTACAAAAAACACTGAATTGCTCGGCAAGTTAAAAAAAGCGGACAGCCAAATCATTGAGCTAGAGAAAGAAAGGAGGGCAGACAAAAATGAAATCAACGCTCTCAAGAAACAGTTGCACAAGGCGGCCAAAACATGCTCAGATAAAAACAGATAATATGTGTAACTGAGGAGAGAGGAGGAGGAGGAGGAGGAGGATAGGTCAAAGCCAGTTGAGAGAGGAGAGAAGAATATAACTGCAGAGAGGAGCAACCAGGAACTGAAGAGGTAAGAGTAGAAATAAGTTTTACTGACCCCAATAAATATTGTGTTTGGTTCAATTTTTTGAGGATAACTTGTGGTGTTTTCTTTTGTGTGTTTTTGAACAAGTAGAAGAACCAGTCCGTGCGAAAGATATTTCCAGAAGACGATGAACCTGTGTACGACCAATGTCAAGCTGTCTAAACTGGACAAACTTGTTGATCAAGCTGTGGAAATGGCCTAAAAAAAAAATGAATGAAGCAACCAGCTTGAAGAATGAAGAACAGCAAGCAGGAGGAGGGCTCAAGAAATATGTCAAGCTGAAGGGCTCAAAACAAACTGTGGAGACTGATTCGATTGAAAGAGACGTCAACCTGAAGAAGCGTGGGGCACAAAAGAGGAAAGAAGAAGAATGGGAGTATGACCCCATTAGGGCTAAAGCCAGCAAAAAGAACAAAGGAGGTGGAGCGTTAAAGTCCTGAATCGTATTGTTATTGATGAGTGAACTGCAACACTCCAACATGGAAGCTCTTGGATGAAAAGGTGGCGAATCACTATAAGAACTGTTTTGATTTGTGAACAAGGACAAGATGATGAGTAAGTTATTCTCCCTAGTAATATATATATATAACATTACAATTAGTCCCTGGTTTGACTTGCTTATGACTTATTTGTGCTGCCCAGTTTCCGGTATTGGGAGTGTGTGATGGTATCATTGACATTACCAAAGATGACTTGAAGAGAATAATTCAAGAAAGAGAGATTACATCTAATGAGAGAAAAAATTACTGGTCTTACTAACCGCAATAAAGTTGATGTTTGAGTAACCTAAGATGTATTCTTTGTTGTAATATTTGTGACTTATATATGTTGTACATTCAGACCATCAGGTGTACCTCGCAATGTTGAAGGAGGAAATGGAAAAGAAGAAGGTCTCGGTCGGATTCCTAGACATAGAGGCAGCGGTAAGTAGTCAACCTGAAAAATAACAGCGGTGCCGCACACCGCGGTCTCCTCCGTACTTTTTCAGTTAACACAATCTTACTACTTGCTTTTATAAATACAGCGGTAGCGGTTGGTACATGAACAAAAACTGAAGGAGTTCCTAGCTGGAGGAGAAAACAGGGGGAATTCAAATGTAATGAATTGGATAAGAGCTTTCCATATATTAATCCTGCTGTGGTCCATCTTCAGTAAGGACCTGGGTTTCATTCCGGTACATCACGGGTCAGCCACCACTATACCTTGGTCCTGATTGACAACAAAGCTCGATGCTTTATCACGTGAACTCAATGCTACCGCCAACGAAAGAGTACTCTGCCGACACCAACAACCACTTTCAGAATGCAATGGCAGTGGTGAGTTGTAAATGATTTTAGGGTAAGAAGTGTACTGGGGGGGCAGTAAACTTCTACTGGTTTTTGTTTGTGCTGTTCTTCTAGTTTGTTTGAGTTGTAATTTACTGTGGTTGGAACCAAAAGGTGAAGCACATTATGGTGTTCTCAAACGTGTATATGATTCACCAAATACCCTCTTAGCCAAGGCAGGACCCTGAGGAATGGAGGGAAAAACTATGACAAGCAGGACAACCAAGGAATAGTGGTTGACGGTTACTCGATGATGAGTGCTGAAAGAGAAAAGAACAAGACGATGGATGTGGACCAAATCGTTTATCAAGCAAGATACAGGCTGATGAGGAGAAGATCCTGCTAAAGTTCATGGACATCAATATAGAAAAAAGATTAGTGGCACTCTAGATGTAGGATCTTCAAATAAATGTAGTATTTTTATAGTGTTGCAAGAACATATGAATGATCTTGAATTTCAGTAAAGGAACTTGTTCTTTTAGTAATTTTGGTCTATTCCTTTGATATTTCTGTTAGTTTCATTTATCTTTGGTTGTCAGTTTCAGTTTTTTTTTGTTACAGGTGGTTATTGGGGGTCAGTAAACTTTGGTTGCTCTGTTCAGGAAAAACTGACCCCCATAATTTTTTCCCTACTTGAGAGTTTACTACCCCATTATGTCATTAGAGGATGGTTGAAAGGAATCTAAGTAATAACAATCATCCATAAACTTTGGTTGCTCTGGTCAGGAAAATTATTGACCCCCAATAATTTTCTACACTTGAACATATGCATAACAAAAACTTGAAGCATTCAGATTAAAGAAAAGACCTGGAAAAGAGTAAAACAAACATCCAAGTATAAAAGGAAGAAATAAAGGAAGGCGGATGTGTTGTATCAAGAAATACAGAAAATTATTGACCCCCAATAATTTTCCACACTTACGTACATGAGCATAATTTTCCAATCATTTTCTATACTTAAGAGTTTAATTACTACCCGAATAATATTCTTCACCTTATACCTCCGGTTAGGGCCCTAATCCCGTTTGAGAGCATATGACATTGTGATTTCGTTTGTTTTTGGGGGGTTTCGAATTCGCATATGTGAGAAAATTTCGGCAGCATCTCCCTACAGTTCCCCAAGTGCACTAATATCTATACCTAGAATGCACTCGAGGAACAATAAAGGAAGATCTTGTCGAAATATATATACCCCCACCGAAAACGAAACGCACTAACAACAAACGGAATTCAATGTCATATGCTCCCAAACTGTCCAAATATGGGACAATTCGAAACCCATTTTGTTAGACACAGTCGTAACATAATGGTTCTCGAACGGGATTTTTAAGGGTAAACAATATATATTGATGAATGTATAAGAATCTTATAATTATGGGACAATTCGAACCCATTTTGTTAGACACAGTCGTAACATAATGGTTCTCGAACGGGATTTTTAAGGGTAAACAATATATATTGATGAATGTATAAGAATCTTATAATTCTTAATTACATGATTATATTATTTTTTTTTTTATCATATGAATACACATACAAAACGATTTGAATGAAAACAAAAATTTGATAAACGTACGTACATAATTATTCACATAATTATTAATTAATCATACAACAAAAGCTAAAGATATATATATATATATATATATATATATATATATATATATCTTTAAAAATATACACACAATAGTTAGATATATATATATATATTACAAACATAATATTATATAGTTTTCATGCATATATAATATTATATGTACGTACAAACATATTATACACACATATCTAGTAATTATATTAACATACAAGTAATAAGCAACAATTAATAATCCATCAAAATTGAACCGGCAAGTCGCCGAAAGTTCGCAGGAAAATATGCCTAAAAGAATAAAGTAGATTAATTAATTAAAATAGTTACCAATTAAGAGATCGAGATCGAAGCGCGTACCTCTTAAAGATCGATCAAATTCATGTCGACGAAAAGCTTCTAAATTAACTATATTTGGATCGATGAATATTCTGATGAAGGGGAGGGGGGGGGGAGCTAGACCATGCCTTTATTCGATCTGCGTTCTCTTCTGGGCAAAAGGTGTATAAATGATGATGTGTAAACTTAGCGGACGGAATATTCCGTCGGCTATGACAAAAGGCGTCGGAAAAAATATTCGCTCTGCTTGTGTCAGGCAATAATTCAAATTCTTAGTCGACAGAAACGTTCATCGGCTAAGAAATGGTTATTCGTCGCCCAAGTTGTTCTTAGCCGACGAAATTGAATTCGTCGCCCAAGAAAAGTTTAAACGACGGAAAATTATTCGTCGTCTAAGCCAAGTTCTACCGACGGAACATTATTCGTCGCCCTAGACAATCTTCGACGACGGACTATGTCGACAGTCAATTTCCGTCGACTAGAAAGATCTAAGGCGACGAAACCTTACCGACGGAAGATATCCGTCGTCTAGGATTTACTAAGCCGACGAAAATAGGACGACGAATAGTATTTCGTCGAGTAGGATTATCTTAGTCGACGGAAGTTGTCGACAATTATTTTCCGTCGCCTATGAAATCTTAGGCGACGGATGTGGTGTCCTATACGACGGTTTTTGTTTCCGTCGGTGAAGTGTCTTATTAGCCGACGAAATTAATAAGATTATGTCGGCTAAGTGTATATTTCATGTAGTGAAGTACAGCTGCATGTAAAATTGCATAACCCTATGCAGATACGGGTAGATTGGTGCGCTTCACCAAAGCCCGAGCCACAAGCTGTAACCGCTTGATTGTTGCTTCTGCAAGACTGTTCTGTGAATGAACATGGTTAATGAGATGTTCAACATCAATCCCAATAGACATGCAATAATCATCAAAAGATTTTGATGTAAACTCTCATGCATTATCCATCGAATAGACTTGATCGGATGATTAGGGTGGTGAGCCCGGAGTTTATAATTTGAGCCAGGAGTTTAGCAAATACAGCATTCCTTGTGGATAGCAAAGCGATGTATGACCAACGCGTCGATGCATCAACCAGAACCATAAAGTATCGAAATGGTCCGCATTCGGGTTTGATAGGTCCACAAATATCACATTGGATCCTCTGTAAGAATGGAATGTTTTGTTTTGTGTCTACAACAAAGAGGGTCGTGCCTGCAACTTTGCTAATGAACAAGCTTTGCAAAATGAGCGGTGAGTGTTAGAGATTGCCATAGAGGCAGCAGGAGTGAAACCATGCGGCACAGAAGCCTGTGAAGGCTGTGACTGCATTTGGGGCGGCATTAAGGCCGAGCCCTGACCATGAGCAGTGCTCACGGCACTGCCACCATTTTCGGTGGTTATGTGTGTCCCATACGCCTCTGTGCTTTGAAAAACGGATGACCGTGTGAATTTTTAAGAATACGGATCATCATATCACATCTAGGATGTCCCAGACGATCATGCCAAAGCTTATATGAATCAGATTCGCAGAAGTTGTGAGCAACTGCATAGGATTCAATAATTCGAACTGTAGTAAGATATAAACCACTACTTTGACTCATAAGTTTGTCTAAGATGTGCTTACGGCCACATTCATTAGAGGTAATACACAAAAACTCTTTATCATTCTCACGATGAGTTTCCAAATGGAAACCGTTGGCGCGAATGTCTTTAAAAACTTAGCAAGGTTCAATTGGCCTTTGGCGCATATAAGGCATTAGTGACATGAATCTTTGTGCCATTTGGCAATAAGAATTATGCAATACCTCGCCCTTGTATAACCGGCGATGAACCAATCATGGTTGTCACTGAGGATTTGTAAGGCATAAAATCCGTAAACAATTGCCTATTCCGCAGAATAGTGTGGGTAGTCCCACTGTCAGCCAAACACTTAATTTCGCCACGAGACATCTACAAAAGAATGTAAATCAATTAGTCTTGAATCAAGACATGTCGAACACTCTAAATAACATAGAGGAGTTTAGGGAATTGTGATCAAGTTGTGATCCCTTATTGAGTGCATAAGAATTTCCGCGCAGAATGACCTTTGCTCACTAAAACGATCATAACCATCATAGAAATAGATATGGACGAACCGTAAGAAGATCTGGAAACTGGACTTATCGATCTTTCCAGTCATATGTCACTCACATTCTAGTTTTTCCTAAGCTGTTTACAAAGCTCGTACGAAGTTGGCAGACAGATTTCTGTTTGCGCAAAGTAGCTTTTGCAATTCGAACCATTCATGCATTATTAAGGGAAATGAAATTCTCAACCATTCTTTAAATCAAAAAACTAAGACAAATTTTATTAATGCCAACTTAATACATCAAGGATGTTCTAATTCCAAAATGACTAAGAAAAACCAAAGTCTTAAAACATGGCCATTGCCAAACAAAAAAAACACTTGAATAACATAGCAGAAGAATCGTCTAATACAGAGACTAATCAAAATCCGGAGTTTCAACACTCTCTAATGAGACATTCTTCTTGGTCTCAAAATCTGCTATAGTGAGATTGGTGGTGAGCTCTGCGTCTCCGTTATCCATCTCATAATCTCCACCAGTAAAATTAGCATCTTGAGCCAAATATTGCTTATGCCTCTTGTAGATATCTTGAATTTCCTTGCTTGCACGACATTGTTTGTGCATATGCATAGTTGAACCGCATTTGAAGTAAGAAAACTCGACCGTGTTTGACAGAGTTAGGTGGAGGATTTCCACCTCTACTAGAGCCAGGGCCGGATCGGCCCCTCCTTGTTGTTGGCGGTGGTGCCGCCGTCCCTCTTCCATGTGAGGCTACTGTTTAGACGGCGTTATTGGTTCCCTTTGCCGCCCCCACGTGGGACAGATTGCCGCGTGCATAAGGTGCGGCCTGATCGTTTTTATTTTGCCTTGGAGCTTTCCCGCCACTAGCCTGATAAGTTTCAAGGATTTTCTTGATTCTAACCGGCCTTGCATTGTTGTTGAGAATAATCTCATGACGCCTCTTCTTTTCTGAAATATATTCATGAAGTCACTGAAAGTCTTAACTCTTTCGTTTTCATACTCAAGGCGGTATTGATGAGCAAGTAAGCTCATGGAGGAGGGAAAGGTGTTCAAGGTCTTCTCGATCATGTCTTGCTCGAATTTATCGACTCCACAAAGACTATGCTCTGCCTGGAGGTCCAACATAGCTTGGTTGTAGTCCTCAACTTTGGCAAAATCTAGCAAACGAATGGTTTCCCATCGCGCAGTCAATTCTGGGAGTTGTACGTCATGTACATTGTTGAAGTGTTGAAGCGTTGCTTTAGAACGTCCCATAAATCCTTAGGATCCTCTTTTTTCAAATACTGCTTCTTCAGAATTGGGTGGATATGACGCCTTAAAAACGTGAGGGCTTGAGCTTTGGTCTCCAACCTAGGAGGAGGAGTATTGGAAACATCCGAAGGGAAAATTGTGGTGGTACATCGTTTACCGACGAACGTGTGAGTCACGTTCGACACCCACCTATGATACTCTTTTCCTTGAGTATCAAGGATTTCAAACTCTGGCCTAGATAGCTCGGTCATCTACAAAAGACAAGGGAGATAGTTAGTATCAAAAATTCAAATACTAAAATCAAGTATATGGAATTAGAACGTGAACCAAGATGTATTGGTCACAATATCGATGTGAAAAACCGTGACTGTTAGACCATCACAATCGATTTCTTCCCTCTTTTTTTTTTTTTTTTTTTTTTTTAAGTTGTACCTTGACAAAGCCGTCACTAATCAAACTTGATATGAGGGGCCCCAATCCCTCAATATCGTCCCACATTATAAAGAAAGGTGGAATGAGAGAAGAAGGCTAGGAAGCTCGACTATGAAATTAAAAACTCGAAAGCAGCAACTTTTAGAAAAAATTACCTCATTTGATTGCTGGAGAATTCGCTTTCGGAGACGGGCATGAAAGTGCTTAGAACCTTGGGGATTTGTTGTTGACAAGATGTAGCAGAAGACCGCCTAACACGGCATGTACGGAGGCGCGCAATTGTGGCGTTGTGATGTTAGGTTTTGAGAACTTTTTCTTTCTTCTTCTTATGCATTACCGTCAGTCTGTTGAGTGGTTCACCTACGTCTAGACGGTTCGTGCAGGAAATTTTGATACAAGAACCCTGACAACGACGCGCTACTGGTGACAAAATTTGAAGGCAATCGGACTCCGGGAAGGGCGTGAACTGACGGCGTTAGTGAGACAGATGGTTCGGGTATTCCGGTGACTGATTCAGTACTGTTCTGGCCAGTTCTTGGGGTGAGGCCGGCGGCTTTGGAATCCTGGGAACAAGGGCTATATGATGGGTTTCAGGTTCGGCCAAGTACTGACAGTGTCGTCGGCCGATATTGGTTTTCTAGGGTTAGGGTTTTCTTTTGGCTATGAACTCAGGGTTAAAACAACGGGCTGATAACGTGTTGAAGGAAGGAGAACATATAACGAGAATAATGGTCTACTCATTTATTGATAGAAATACCTATTTATAGGCATTACATGGAGTCTCCCGAAGGATGTAGAACATCTATTAATACTGAAATCTATTATAACAGAAGGACAGGAAAGTAATTTCTTTGAACAAGCTTGAAGTTTTATTTTTTTAAAGAATTTGAAACCCAAACAAGTTGGGAGGCGCTCAAGCCTGGTTTCATTTATTTAAGGGATGAGATAATGCTCATTAGCCTTAATTTTAAGAATTTTATTCCCACTAACAAAATTAAATTTTAAAATTTCCAAGAGCCAAATTAAACAGCTATAAAATAATTATACCCTTAATGAAATATATAAACTACAATAGACCATTATAAGAGTCTATTATAAAATAAAGTTTCTATGACCGGATTCTCACGACCAATGACGTTGACCGGACTCCGGTACTGTTGAGGGGGCTCTAGCGACCGTTGACCAAGCTCCGATGACCGTTGACCAAGCTTCGACGACTGTTGACTGGATTCCCACGAAAGATATGGGATCTATTGGGGACAGTAGGAGTCTATTGGGGGTAGTAGGGGTCTGTCGGGGGGTATATTAGGGCAGTAAGGGGTCTTTTGGAGGCAATATATGCATGAGGTATGTCCGGGGGTTTACTGGGAGCAATAGAATGATCTACTAGGAGCAGTAGGAGGGTCTACTAGGGACAGTAGGAAAGTCTACTGGGGACAATATGAGGCTCTACTAGGGGCAATATGAGGGTCTACTAGGGACAGTAGGAGCAGACAAAATTCTCTCAACACCTACTAGGGGCAGTATGAGGTTTAGTGGGGCAGACGAAATTCTCTCAACACCTTCAACATGTTCCTCTGCCATTTTATACCTACACCAAATCCAATTCACCCATTTTCAACAAACCAAATTCTCAAAAACACACAAAAAAAAATCAAAACTAATTCAATCACCGCCACACTCGCCTCCGCCTCTTCTTCTTCCTCCTCCTCACTCGTCTCCTCATCCAATCCAACCTTCCTCAGCCTTCGTCTCTTCATATATCCAAACCTAATAATCAATAGCCAAAAAAAAAAAAAAAATAGCCGCCAAGGTCTTGCTCTACTTCTCAACCAAACCCACAGGCAAAGTGCTTCAACGCAAACTCCTTATATTCACTCATCATCCAAACTAAAACTTTTAATTAGCCAAATCATGAAGTGGACTAGCCAACCATTTAATAAAGCTGCAAATGAAAGATAAGGATCTGAAAGAGCACATGAGCACTTTGGCTTCTCCACCGCACCTCAATTTCACCACCTCTTTCTCAAGAATCACAATCTACTCTCCGACCACCACAATTCGGCACCACCACACCCAGCTTACCCACATCGACGCGTCTCAGATTCTTTCTCACCCACCTTGCGTCTCGATCACGGCCATACAATTCGAGGGCTACTCGATCTCCGGGTCGGCCAGCTAGATTGGGTTCAGGTTCTAGAAAGGTTGGTATACGACAACTTCCATGAGAGAGAGCAGATCTATGAAAAGTTTGGAGATGAGAGAGGAGGTGTTGTGAGAGAGGGGTAGCATAGACAATAAAAATATAGAAAAACCTGAAAACTTTGTCAGTTGGAATAAGACTCCAAAGACTGCTTGATTGATAAGAATTTTAAAATATAATTTTGTTAATGGAAAATAAATCCTCAAATTTATGGCAAGTAGGAATTTTCTTTTTATTTAAATTAAAAAGAAGATTTGATACATCGTGGGAGGGGAGGGGACATCAAGCCTGAACTTCGAGCTACAAAAAAAACGTAATAGTTAATCTTAATGACTACAAAAGGAACAAAAACCGACTAAGTAAAATGGTAATCAATCCAACTAGAGAAGCCATGACCGACAACAACAGTTAGAAATTGAGAGATTGTGGAACGATATATTTGCTAGTTAAAATGTACCAGTTAATCGATACGTAGTTTTGTATAGAGAGTCAATTAAAAATGCTCTTACTTGTTAAATATACACTACCAGAAGAAAGGCTTTAGCTGACGAAAATAAAAAAACTAGGCCGACGAATTTTTATTTCGTCGGCTAAAGTGGACTTTAGCTGACGAAATTTCCTTCGTCGGCTATGGTCAACTTTAGCCGACGAAATTTATTTCGTCGGCTGAATAATTTTTTTTGTGGCTATAGTCTGTGAACTTTAGCCGACGAAATTTTTAAAAGTTTAGCCAACAAAAAATATAATTTCATCGGCTAAAGTGCCTTATATTTGCAGATCTGGACAACAACTCATCTGGAAAAAAAAATATACGTAGAACCTTAAAACGCAAAAAGTCGTGAAATAAGATATGACCAGAATGGTGAAATACGTCTACGGTTGAAAAATCACGGTATTCCGGTAAAGTCTCGGTGCCGATAGTTGACTTACCCTTATTATTCACTATGCTGCAGATTTGGCGTTTGGTGTCTGATTGACTATTGTGATACCTTTCCGGAAGCGTAACGGCTCTACGAGTCAAACTCATTGCTAATGCTATGATTTATAGGCCTTTTTGGCCATCCGAGTCTGTTTAAGGCTTCAAAATACAGTTTTCTTATTTCGATAGATTAGAGTTGACCGTTTCGATCGAGCCCTTAACGTTGTCGAATCCAGTTGAATTTTTTACCATAGACATATTTCGTCATAATGATCATATCTGAAGGTCGAATTTTGGTTTGTGAATTTTAGTCATCGGAATCACGTGTCTACTATTTACCGTTATTATTCCCTATGGGGAGCCCTATCATCAGAAGGTAAATGTCTCAAAAATTTTACATGACCAGTTGCGTCTCATCTACGTGAGAGTTTTTTTGTGTGGAAGGTTTGACCAAACTGCATAATATAGAGGGAAATATGAGTGTTTTCGTGTGATGATAAGTGACGATGGATTATGGTTGACCGTTTCGATCGAGCCCTTAACGTTGTCGGATCCAGTTGAATTTTTTACCATAGATATCTTTCGTCATAATGATCATATCTGACGGTCGAATTTTAGTTTGTGAATTTTAGTCATCGGAATCACAACGTGTCTACTAATGTTGTATAACTTGTTTAGTAGGTTATACAACTTTGTGAACCAACTCTACATAGGAAGCAAAATTATCAAAAATCTCGTGAAATAAGATGTGTTCAGAATGGTGAAATACGGCTATGGTTCAAAAATCACGTAAATAGGGTAAAGTCTCAGTGCCGATAGTAGCGGTCAACCCTATTTACCGTTATTATTCCTTATGGGGAGCCCTATCGTCATAAGGTAAATGTCTCAAAATTTTATATAGGTGGTTGCGTCTCATCTACGTGAGAGTTTTTCGTGTGGAAGGTTTGACCAAACTACGTAATATAGGGGGAGATATGAGCGTTTTCGTGAATTTATAGACTTTAACCGACGAAATATTAAAAAAGTCGTCGGCTAAGGTGAACAAATTTCAAAATTTTTTGCGCGGTAAACCAAAGTTGGAGGAATATTTTCAAAGGACTTTAGCCGACGAAAATATATAAAAAGTCATCGGCTAAAGTCGAAAAATTTTCAAAATTTTCAATCAAAATTTTTTGGCGGTCAATCAAAATTTTCAAAAGAGTTTAGCCGACGAAAATAAAGAATTCGTCGGCTAAATTTCTTTATACAGGCGAAGATGGATGGTAAGAAGTCTATTATCTGCCAGATTTTCTTCTCGGCCTAGCTCCGCCGTCAAGCCACCGGAGACCGCCACACTTGTCCCAAAAGCTTCGCCGTCGTCTCTACTTCATTGCTGGATAGGTGGTGCATCGAGTGGCGCCGCCGTGAGGGATAAATCGAGCTTCAAAACTCCGCCGGTTCGGATTAGGTGTCGATCGAATTTCTCCTTCCTTAGGTCACCATTTGGTGAGTTCTATATATGGATAAGTTGAGTTTGATTAGTACTACATTCCCTTAGAATTTGGTAGCTCGATTCGGTGTGCGTGAAGAGAATCGAAGATTTGAAGTTTTTAGGGTTTAAAATTGGGGATTTTTATATTTTCAGTCGATTGACCTGTTTAGGCTTAGAATTGAGCTTCGACTTCTTCTAGAAAGTTGTTCGAAATGTTGAGAGGAAGATTCTGTCAAATTTTGGTTGTGATTGGAGGTGGCCGAAAGTTTCTGCAGTTTTTTTTTTCAAAACCCAGCAACTTTAGCGGACGATATTTAAATACTATATTCGTTGGCTATAATATTTTTAATTTTTTTATAAGGTTTAGCTGACGAATTATGGTATGATTCGTCGGCTATAATTATTTTTTAATTTTTTTTATAAGGTCTAGCCGACGAAATATACTAAATTTCGTCGGCTATAGTTATTTTTTAATTATTTATTACACACTTTAGCCGACGAATATCTTAATTGTTTCGTCGGCTAAAGTGGGAAAAAAACCGACGACATGTTTTTCGTCAGCTAACTATGGGACTATAGCCGACAAAAAAAAAATTTCGTCGGCTAAAGTCCTCGCCGACGACCTTTTCCGACGAAATCTTAGCCGACGAATTAAGCTAACAGGCTGACGAAACTTTTTCGTCAGCTAAAGTGCTTGTCCTGGTAGTGTCTATTATCTACCAGATTTTCTTCTCGGCCTAGCTCCGCCGTCAAGCCACTGGAGACCGCCACACTTGTCCTAAAAGCTTCGCCATTGTCTCTACTTCATTGCTGGATAGGTGGTGCATCAAGTGGCGCCGCCGTGAGGGATAAATCGAGCTTCAAAACTCCGCCGGTTCAAATTCGGTGTCGATCGAATTTCCCCTTCCTTAGGTCACCATTTGGTGAGTTCTATATATGGATAAGTTGAGTTTGATTAGTACTACATTCCCCTAGAATTTGGTAGCTCGATTCGGTGTGTGTGAAGAGAATCGAAGATTTGAAGTTTTTAGGGTTTAAAATTGGGGATTTTCATATTTTCAGTCGATTGACCTGTTTAGGCTTAGAATTGAGCTTCGACTTCTTCTAGAAAGTTGTTCGAAATGTTGAGAGGTATTCTGTCAAATTTGGTCGTGATTGGAGGTGGCCGAAAGTTTTGTAGTTTTTTTTTTCAAAACCCAGCAACTTTAGCCGACGATATTTAAATACTATATTCGTCGGCTATAGTATTTTTTAATTTTTTATAAGGTTTAGCCGACGAATTATGTCATAATTCGTCGGCTATAGTTATTTTTTAATTTTTTTTTATAAGGTTTAGCCAACGAAATATAGTATATTTCGTCGGCTTTAGTTATTTTTTTAAATTTTTTATAAGGTTTAGCCGACGAAATATACTAAATTTCGTCGGCTATAGTTATTCTTTAATTATTTATTACACACTTTAGCCGACGAATATCTTAATTGTTTCGTCGGCTAAAGTCTGGGAAAAAAACCGACGACATGTTTTTCGTCGGCTAACTGTGGGACTATAGCCGACGAAAAAAAAATTTCGTCGGCTAAATTTATCGCCGACAACCTTTTTCTGATGAAATCTTAGCCGACGAATTAAGCTAACAGTTTCGTCGGCTAAAGTGCTTGTCCTGGTAGTGATATTTCTTTGTAAGACAATTTTTGTAAGATTTCATGCCATCATTTAATCTTCAAATTTGACAGAATTTTAACAATTGGGCCTAATTTATAAAAATTAAAGACTTTATGGGGTAAATTTTCAAAATTAAAATATAGATAATAAAATGATGTTAACCCCAAAAAAAGTAATCATTTATTTTTCTCTCTTTTCTTTACAAGTTTCTGTCACCACAATCCCCATGTCTATGCATGATATCATTTCTCTTTGCACATATCTCTAATAGTGAACGTACAAAGGTAGAAATAGGGACCAAATGGATTAATAAGCGGAGTTCTGTTAACTTAATTCATTAGCAGTAGTACTACTTGAAACTTCATCAATTCTTTGAATGCAAGCCTTTAGCTTGAGCTGAATGGCTGGCCTTGCGGGGGACAAAACAGCTTCTTTCCAAACAGAACCAGGTTCCAGTATAAGGCCTGGGTTGTGCGTGTAAAGCTCGTAGATTGAATCGGCTTTAGAGTTCAAATTGCTCAAGTTTGTCAAGCATTTGATTTCTTCTGGATCCACTAGCAGGTTGTTATCTCCATTTTTCCATCCTATCAGCTGCATTACACATAAATCATGTTAGTAAATACCACGTACACTGAACAAGATGCTCGATGAAATATCTCAGAAACCCTATGGCAGTAAATCGTATCATCACTAGTTTATAAGATGGAAGTTACCTTAGGAGGGCCTGCCATAGCATTTGTGCAGAAGAGCCTGGCATTATCGACAAGCTGGCAATATCCAGTAAATGCACTCGCAAATCTCTGGTGGGATTGTATCTGTGAATTAACCCTCACTGCCCTACGAACCATTATAGCTCTCCTGATGCCTCTAATGACAGCTAAATAAGCATCACAAACCACTCCAACCAACTCTATTCTGTACGGTTTTCTCTGCGGTTTTCGTGCTTTTTCTAATTTCAGATGCTCATCCTCTTCTTCTTCATTTACTTGTTCCCAATAATTTTCAGTGATAGTGCCATCATCAGCCACCTTATATCCAACTCCCATCCGGTAACGGCAGTTGTGAACATTTCGAGCCATTGCTATTGTCTGCTCGACAAAGGGTGCCCATGATAGAGTGCCATCCATGATCACATCGCGTCCTTCGTTGAGTGCAGTCACTAGGAGAGACGATGCGGCATCGGTGGAAGATTGGTGCACCTACATTGATAAAAATAAAATAAAAAAAAGGGTCATTTATTTGATGCAATTACATAGCTTTTATAATGGACATCTGCAATATTAGTGAAAGGTAAACATTTCACCACCCACATTGATAGTAGTTTAGTTAGTTTGTCACTTTCATTTTACATGTAAATGATTGTCGGTCGATGATTGATGTGCGTCTTAGCAATGTCACATTCACATCAATAATTAAGTAAAGAATATCCCTACCACGTACTCGCACATAAACGATAATGGGAAACAAACTAATTATAATGATAATGAGAGAGTTTACCAGTTCAGCAGATTGGAGCATGTCATGGTGATGACCTTTCAGGCTTAGAGCTCTGAAAAGAACATCCGTCTCCTTGAAAGCGTCTGCCTCTACAACCACCGCATTTTTCTCGGCTCCTGCCCAGAATGCCCTGCAGCCAAAAACATCATTTCCACCAAGTTAGCACACACACTCAAGATTCAAGAATGATGGCATTCATCAATACAAGATATGATCATATGATCACCAAGTGTTCGATAAAATTACGTACTCTTTGAGAATGTCTTTGAGGACGGTGCTTTTGCCAGCTCCCATTCCACCACCCATGAGGAGAAGCACAGGGCTCCTCTCACTAAGTGCCATAGGTTTCATTACTTCTGTGCATTTTGACTCTCCTTTTGATGTGTTGCCAATTACTTTCATTTCCTCTAGCAAAGTAGAGAACACCCTTGTCACCTTTAGGTCCCTGCTTATCCTCTCAAATCTCTGTTTCCTGCATATACCAGAACCAAAATTTATCCCAGAGATTCAGATGCAGGTAGTAAATAGTGCTGAGTAGTCTCATAGAAATATGTCCTCACATTCAACTAACAAACCAAGTCATAGCATATTTTCATACTTTTTAAGGCCCAGTTTGGCATACATTTTAAAATGTAAAAAACTGGTTAACTTATAGGTTAACCAAGTAGCAAAAGATGTTTGTTGGAATTTAACAAAACAGCTTATTTCAAAAGTTGCATCATTGCTAAGCTATCCGACTGAGACTAAATAGTGACTACACAAAATTGTCCTATTTCAGTATTTTGGATTTTTGGTGACTGCCATTTCTGGTGGCCTGTTCTGTTCTCCAGAAATAACTGGTCCTAGGAACCAGTCGTTCTCATGTATTAGTAAAAGAAAAACGTTGGACACTTTGATTTTGTTTCTTCTTTTGACAGTTAACTATTACTATTATTAGCGTACAGTATATATATACATTCTGATAGACCAAAAAAAGGAAAGAAAGTACTGGATTGTCTGGTCACTAACTTTCACAGGGCTAATTGTGTTACCTGGTAGCTGCTAATACATAGTCTTTGAGTTTCGTTCTCTTCTCAGATTCCACCTCAAAAACCTGCAATTGTAGTTCAAATATTAGAAGATGACAGAAGAACAAACCTACTACGCAGCTGTAAGTTTCATTTCTTGACCTTAGTTTTGTCTTCAAGCTTCTAGTTTAATATTCTCATCGTTTACCTTGTGGGAATAAACTAGTACTTGTTTTGTTAAACTTAATTAAAATGATGAATTAAATAGTTACTTACCTTGCTAATCATATGAGAAGTTTGACTCCAATGAAATGCAAAATAACCAAGGATGCATCGATCTAATTCTTCAGTAAACTCGTTGTAGACAGAGTCTGCATCTGCTTCGGAGGTGAAATATTCGTAGATGCTATCTTTACATCCTTTCGAGTTTTGCAAGTACTCATATGCTAACTTGCACATCTTGGGGCACTCATTTGCGTCCGAAAATCCTAGCTGCCTAGCTGCATACATTCCAAATTCCAAATTGAATTAAGAATAATATCTTAAATCGCATAAATTATTATGCGTGAGCGAATATCAACTGTTGATGATGATACGACCGAAGAGTTGTGCATACCAACATAGTGGGAGAATCTCTCGATGTTTCCAACGCGGCCGGAGCCTGTCCTTTCGAGACGTGGAAAGATTTCCTTTGGAGCTGTCAAGGCCGTCTTCCCCTCCTTTTTCCGGTGATAAGTGGTGGTGACCACCGCAGCTGCACCTCCAACAAACGAGGCGGCTAGTAGGTGAGTGATGTACTTGATCTTCTCATACCCTCCATCTAAATTAACACCTCAGTTTCATCAGACCTTGATTCACATGAGAGAGAGAGAGAGAGAGTAGGCTTTTGGCTTACCATGGTGCTGCTGCTGCTGCTGCATCTTGTTAAGTAGAAGACAGATAGAGCAGAAACAAGTTTTGCTCGACTAAATATGGGTGATGACTAACTTCCTATTCTATCAGCTTAGGCTGCAGCAACTTAAAAAGGAGGGAGCAGCTAGACGGGGGTATTGTTGCTGAACAGTTGGTGACTTCATTATTCGCTTTGACGGGTCCATTGGCTTTTATAAATTAAAAGGAAGAAGACAGATGATAGTGTCTACCAAAAAAAAATGATAGTGAGTAGATAAGAGAGAACGTACGTATTCAATGACCAAATAATATCACTCGCGCGCTCTGGAATCCATTCTTTAATCAAAGGATGAAAAAGGGCGACTGGTATTTGTTTATAGGTACCACGGATTATCTTGTTTAAAGTATTTTGTGCTCGGAAGAGTTCGGATCAATTCAATCATATATAGTCGTGTATTAAAAATCCAACGATCATCGATCTCGTCTTGTTGTAAAGTATATAGTTGAGATCGATAATCCCTGAACACAGAGAAATTCTGAACAGTGGTTTCAGATCCTGAACAAGTTGAGCTGGCTGGAGATGCGATGAGTTTGATTTCATGACAAATATGTTTTCAACGTGCTTCATTAGTACTTCGTTTTGTTTGAGAATATATTGCTTCGTCTATAATCTCTATGATGATATTCTATCATTGCAATGGATGAAGCATGTCAGAAAATCGAACAAGTTGGGTTGTTTAGAATATAAGTGCACGATGCCGAAAAATATTATGACAATGCACCACCATAACCATCCAATGACAACCACCCATGTAGTATAATGGTCAACTCTCTCTCTCTCTCTTTTGATGGTCATGGATGGTTATCAAATTTGCTGCTTTGGCAAATTTGATTCCATGCACGAGAAAGACGACTGACTGGTAAAGACAAGAGTTTAGACTGGCCGGAATCAATGACATCAATAGTAGACCTGGAGTACTGTGTAGCTATTGCGTAAATAAGTTTATGACCATGTGGAGATCGACATTGAAACTTGAAGTAAATTACATTTGACGTCGATCTGAATGACCAAAGCTGTGTATGTCTCTTGTTGCTACTAAAAGGAGTGGCCATAATAAGGACCCTTTGGTTCATGATTGGTTGAGAATTTTTTTGTTTTATCTTTTTTTAGACTAACTTGTAGATATATATAAATAGATAATCTTTATAAATTTTTATCTAAGTTGAAAATCGTTAAGACATTCATAAATGTGATTTACCGATTATAGACTTGAACGGTTCATGTTTGACAAATTTGGATCGTCTATTGATTTGATTTAGTTCGATTCCTTAACGACCACTAATTTGGCTGAAATTTTGTAGAAGTGAACATCATATATAGACCTAAAAACTGAACAGTTGAGATGAAAAAATGTGATTGAAAAATGTATGTAATAAACCATTAATGAGAAAGTCCTCAACAAAATGGTCTTCATTAGAACCCATCCCTGCTACTAAATACAGTATACTCTTGGTTGCTACTAAATCGATACCAATCAAATAGGAAGTCTCAAGTGATACTGATACAACAGCGGTATATTAACTGCGGTGATCAATAGAGCTTAATCAAGCTTCAGGATGAGTAGATTATTTGCAGCACAATCTTAGGCCTCTAGAAAATCTTTAAGCAAGATTAAAGCTACCAGAGATAATTTTTGTTGTTTTTAGTTGCTTCGTCAAAAGTGAGGAATGTTGATTCCATGGGGGAGTGCTACCTCACACTCATGAGTGTGGAATTCTGGATGAGCCAGACTCACCCTCAACTCTCCACGTGTTGATAGAAAACAACAGTTAGAAATTTATTTTTCAATTTCCTTTCTTACCCTTTTCCTATTAAAAATATTTATAAAGAATTCATTTTTATTTATATTTTCTCTTCTCCTTCTTTCTCTCTGCCTCAACTCACCCTCACCTTGTCATTGACGTCGACTATGGCACAATACCTCCCGCCGTCGTCCTAGCCTCCTAGGTTGCCACCTTCCTCAGGACCAAGACTACCATAGACCGTGTCAAAATCTCTTCAAAGCCAACACTGGCATCGCAGTCACCGTCACCGTCGTCGGTAACGTCGACGTCCCTCCGTCGTCAAGTTCCCTGCTCCAAAATCCTGGGTGGCTGATAACACTTGTAATACCCCGAAAATTTGATATTAGTTTCTAATATTATTTGAGAATTTTCGAGTTAAAAGTTAGTGTGTTTTGAGGTTTGAAGGAAGAGCGGAAGTGTTTGAGAGATTTCTTTGTTGAAAATACTTGGTTTTGAAGGGTCAAGAGTTGACTTTCTAATATGTTGGGTTTCTCAAGAAACTTCCTTCACGAAAGCTGTAGAGCACGACGATACGAGTTCGTAAACATGTGGCATGTATAAAACGAACTTCGTATGAGAAAATTATGTTCAACGGAAGTTCGTTGCTTTACGGGAATGTGGGTTAAATAGAAAAGTTTTGGGGGTGGAAACCCTAATTTCAGGAACTCAACTCTTTTTCTCTCTCCTCCTCTCCGAGACGCACGAGCAACCCATTTTCACCGAAGAAGAAGTCGGACGTCCGGCCATCGTTTTGGCTGTCACCGGTTCTGTTAGATCGGTCTCGTCCTCACCAACCCAGTCGTGCCGGTCTTTGATTTTGGCGACCGGCGTACAAGGCGCAGCGAGGCCCGAAAGCCATTGTTGTAATGACCTCTCACCGAAACCCTATTTCGGTGATCCTCGATGATGCAACTAGCCTAATTAGGCTTGTCTCCTCCGTGCGAAGCTTCCTAGGCAAGTGGGTGGCCTCATCTTGAACTGTAGAAGCAGGAGACAAGCGAAGCAGTGTTGGCTAGAAGTCGCCAATTTCGGTGACGGCAATAGGCAGTGAGAGGTAAGCCGTGAAGCTCTCTTCCTTCTAAGTATGATTTTACTAGTCATACAACTGGATTTTGAGTTTTGGAAACCTTGAATTTTAGTTTGAGGCTCAAGCTTGTGGGGGTTGTTTGGGGCAGTTCAAGGCCGAAGCAAGCTTAACCTCAGGTACAAAAAGTGTTCCTTATGCTGTGATATTCAAGTTTGATGTTTTGAGTTTACCCAAATTCTGAAGTTTTGGGGTGGTGCGTGGGATGGTGGCGCGTGGCAGCGCATCCGGCAGTGTTCCTGGCTCTAGGTTTCAATGGTTAGATAGCGCTTATTGTGGTGTTGTGGTGAGCTTGTCGATAGGTGGAAATTTTAGGTTGTGAGCAAAGATTGCATGTTAGGTTCTAGGTTTAATCTAAGACTTGTGCAAGGTTTTGAGTTTCTGTTTTGAGAGTAAAATGCAGTAGTTTTGGGTCGTTAAATTGGATGACCTTGGAAGGTTGTCCTTCTTTGGACTTGGTTACTAAGGTTATTAATTGTGTAATTTTAGCTGACTTGTGGAGTGTGGTTTTGAGCTATATGCTTGTGTTGTGTGTGTGAAGACGCAACTGGATTTGAGGTGAGTAAAATCTCACCAGAGTTCACTTTGTGACCTATTTATTTATGGTTATTATGATGATGATATGATGATTATGATGATAATGATTATGATGATTATAATGTTGATGATGATGATTTAAAAAAATTATGTTTTTTTTTGTTTGTTTTAAAATATATGAGCTTGATCGCCAACGGCTCATAAGTAAGAGAAAACAAGTTTTTCTATTTAAATAATTATTTTTAAGGTTCTTGTGACCATAATATTTTTAGTTCTTGGTAGATTATTCTTGTGAGAAAATCTATGTGTGTGTGTATATATCTCTATGTGAAAAGGTATATTATAATGAGGTGTCGCTTGTATGGTTTTATTGATGTGGTTATTTATGCATTAGTTGTGGAATGGTGCCGTAGTGGTGATTGTGTGCATTAGTTGTAGATGTGTGCCTTAGTGGTGATTGTGTGCATTAGATTAGGAGCCTTCGTGGTGGACCGGAAACCAAGTCTTGGCCGGGTGATTGGTTACAGTTAGTTTAGAGCTCTAGTCTGTCAGTCGGTACTTCATGGGAGGTGACTAAGTGTTGACGAACCCATGAGTACGCGTTTGTTTGGTTACTTAAGGGGGATGACTAAGTGTTGACGAACTCATAAGTAAGAATAGACAAATGATTGTGTGATGTTCTTATGTATTATCATTTAAATTCCTTGCTTTGAGTGTCTCCTGAACTATGCTTATCCGCAGGAAATTCTTAATCTTAATTGTGTGATTTTTAGTGAATTCCTGAACTACATTTTTGCAGGATTCATTTATGATTTTAATTGTTTGTGAATTGTTGTGTTTTCTTATTTACTCTCTTTTGAATTCTCTTGTTTTTAGGCGATTCCTGAACTAAGTTACTAATGCAGGAATTACTGGTTTTTATCTTATGTGATATTAGGTTGAGTTCTTTAATGTAAATTTACTCATACGAGCTATTAAACCTCACCGGGTTTGTTGTTTACAACCCGGTGCACCATTCCATGGTGTAGAGTTTATTTTGCAGGTGAGAAATTTCAAGATTGAGACGTAGAGGTCTAAAAGCTGATTGTTAAGAGTTAATTTTTTTTATTGATTTCCAATTTGTAAGTGAGCTCTTTAGAGCTTGACTTTTACTTGACTTCTCAAGTTATGTAATTAAATGTCAGAATGTATTATTTGACCATTTAATTTTGTTATCATGCCTTGAATTTAGATTTTTATTTATCCGAAATTTGGGGTGTGACAACACCCTTTAGTTTTCTATATTTTCTCCGCCCACCAAGATCAACGGAATTGTTGTCGGGAACAAGATCCTCGCCGCGTCGGACAAGGACCTCGGGTCCGATTAAGATCCATAAACGTAAGATTGTGGAGACGGTTAGAGACTGTAACGCCCTGAACCTTATTTCACTGTTTACCATCATTTGGACCGTAAGCGACCATCATTTTTATTTTTACCTTCGTATTCGAGCTTTTAATGGCTCTAAATTTGACTTTCTCCTTCGTTCGAAATTTGAGAAAACTTTCTTCATGAAAGTCGTAGAGGATGTTAAACCGAATTCGTGGATACGTGACACGTTTTAATCGAAATTTGTACGAAAAAGTTACAAGGATTTAAAGTCAGGAGCATATATGTAATTTCGTTAGAATCTTAAGTTCTATAAATACCAACTCAGCCCTGCCATTTCGGGCAAATTCCCGAAATTGCCCAGAATTTCCAGAATTGCTGCCGAAACTTCTCGGCCTCACCGACGACAGTTCCGGCCACCTCTGGTGATGAGACCAGTCCCATTCTTCGTCTTGGAACGATCTTTCCAACCATATATGCCATGCAACCTCTTTATGATCGTATGAGACGAATCAAAGGGAAGAATGTATGACTATCTTTTATGCTATTTTTCATACTCCGGCCAACTCTGGCCAAATTGGACGGTGTGACTAATTGGGATTTGTTCATCTTGCCAAGCTCTACAAAACCTCCAAAGGGTTTCCATCGATATGCAACATGGAGAGAGAATCAATAAATCCAAATTCTAGGGTTTGTGATTTGAGAATTTTACTTCATGAGGTAATTTATCCTACTTACACTTAAAATTGATATTCGTGCTAGTTGATGAAGTTGTTTGGTTTGTTGAGAGGAACGTTGTATTAAATTTTGGTTGCGATCGGAGGTGGTTGGAGTTTGGCGGTGGCCGACCGCAGCTGCCGGCGGAGCAGACGGCAGCGTTGCCTCTTTTGCGTAGTTTTTCGAGATATTTAAATTGTTTATAATGAGAGGAGTCTAATGGTATGAAATTTGAGAATTTTGGTGAAGTTTTGAATAGATTTGAGATTATTTGAAGTTTGGTTTTGTTGGGGTGCTACTCGGGAAGATTCGACCATTGGATTTTCTTAGTTATGATCCTAAAGTGTTATAATCGATGAATTAAGGTTGTGGTGGAGTTTGGAGGGAATCCGTTAAGCTTAACCGTAGCTAGAGTAATAGGTTAGGCGGAAGATTTTCAGATTGTTATATATAAGCAATTATTTTTCTGAAATTGGAGTTTGGTCATAAACATGCTTATTGTTCTGGGATAGGTGGAGATCTCATACGAGTGGCGTTGCGGGTATCATCGGGCTTATGCCTAAATTTGTGAGTGGATATTTTGGTTTTTATTAAATATGCATGCATGACTTTATAAGTTATCGTTATTATTTTTATGGAGCTTATATATTATAATTTCGGCTTATGACTTGGATTGAAAATTATTTGAGATCGTTAATGATTTATGAAGTTTGAGTTGGGTAATTGTTTTGGTATTTGAATTATGAATTTTGATCTCCAGATTTGAGATTTCTTTAAGGATTTGAGTATTGTCTAATTTTTGAAACATGTTAATAATATGAGTTATTTATTCTCTTAAGCAATTTAGCGTGTGGGACACATCATTAAATTGTACTAAATTATTTTCTCTTGGAATTTTTCGAGTACGGTTAGGAATCGTACTTATACTTAATTTTGAGTTTCGAGAAAACTCATGATTTATGTATTTTCCTTTTTATGTCATACTTGTCGGATCGTATATTACTAATGCTAGCTTGTTATTTCGCCTTTCGAGGCGATGTGACTACCACGTTCCGAGTGGAGTCATGCAAGCCATTTCCGCCCTAGTGGTGATGTGATGTTGCTGGCGGCATCACACAAGCCCTGCACCCTCTCCGTTATCATGACGTTAAGGTGTAGTGAGTATGTGAGTACTTTTGCCTAAGAGGCACCCTAGCCTGAGAGGCTCACTTGTATGACTATATCTGATTCTTATTTATTGTTGTTGTCTTGACTAGCGGGGCTAGTCCATCTTTTTGATATTCCATTTTACGAAGGTCTTTATGATTCTTTGTAGTTGTTTTACTAGCGGGGCTAGCACATTATTTTGGTACTTTCTTTTTCAAAGGTTAATATTTTTCTTTATTGTTATTTTGACTAGCGGGGCTAGTCCGTTTTCATGATGGTTTTATCAATACTTGCATTGCATGCAACGTATTTCTTTATTATTGGAAAGTGGGAAAGTAATAAAGTTTTGGTTACTTATTTTGGGATTAGTTACTAGATTATTTTTCGTCCACTCACGCTAACGTTTTTCAAATACTTTCCTGTGGACTCTTCGGTTTCAAATGCCCAGATTGCAGGTTAGCTTAGAAGAGGTCGGGCGTACACGGAGTTAAGGCATAGTCAATAACACAGCTTTTGTTGGCTCTCTTATTTATGTTTTCATTCCTTATTAGAATTTTTTTGATAACCTTTGAGATTGTTGTTAATTAACTAAGGCATGTTGTGTTCTGGGTGTTGATGTAGAGCTGGCAGTAAGGTGGCTCCAGGAGTTTGAGGATGGTTTGTTTTGATTATAAAAATGTATATTTGAAATTTGATAGGTAGAGTTGTCCATTTTCAAGAAAGGTTATGCCGAAATTTTGGTAAAATCTCTCTTGAGGTGGACCCCGTAAAGATTTACTTCGGATTTCAAGGTGAAATCCGGGGTGGGTCCTGTCAGAGACTGAGACACATATGTTACTTGAATTGAAGCTGACAATTAGGGGCTTGATTTGAATTTGAAGAGGTGGGATGTTGGAGAATAGAGATGGTGAGGAGGTGAGGTGTGGTCTGACTTCTAAGTTTCTTAGAGTTCCAGTCGGGGTTTATCAATTAGAAGTTAAAGGGTTATTTCTTTTTCTTTTTTTATTTATCAAAGAAGGGGTAAAAAAATATTCTAAAAGAAAAAAGGGGTAAAGAAGAGAAATCAGAAGGTGATCATTTGAGTATCGAATTAGATTAAATGAATTGACTGAATAAAATCTATCCAAACGGAACCTTTCGTGTAAATCACAATTATAAAAACTCAAATGATCACCAAATTAGATGAAATTTTACAAGAATGATCTACACACTATGTTTTAGACACTAAACAGTGGAGATATGAAAATGCAACCTAAAAGTGAGCGAAATGAGGAGCACCCCATTTTAATTTTAAAGCGGTATCCCGTTTTAGAAGAGAACTGTGTGTCTATATATATATATTGTTAGGGTATGTAAAGGCTTTCTAGGCTCATAAGTTAATCCATCGGCCATTCACTCATGTGAAATACTCTAATCAATTAGGAATTTGCGATACGATTCATGCAGGTCTACCAGTCTACCACGCATGTCCATTTCTCCCACTTGTTATGCTTATATTTTCATAAGTTTGTATATGATAATTCAACTAACAAAGGAATGTCAGACCAATATATATAACTTAATTAGGCCGCGGTGGCGATTCTCGATCAAAACTATAATATGTTATAATGAAGTAATATATGATCTCTTTAGAATTGAATATCTAATAATGATAATGAATGTGAATCATTTTCTTCAATGGTTAGGTGTATATACATTTATAGTATGATGGTTAGGTGTTCTCACCTAGGGGTCTCTTATCCATCTATGGCGGAGCCTTTGTTATGTTAGTTTTTTTTTTTTTTTTTTTTAAAAAAAAAAAAAAAAAAGTTTTTCATGATTTGTTCAGCTCCTTACAATGCATGTATATGTGTTTCATTATTCTTATTTATGAATTGAATTTTGAGAATAAAAAGAAAGTACGATGTGAAAACTGTTTACTTTTTGGTAGCGCGTTATGGACTTTGCTTCTCTGTGCACACTCAGTGTGTCTTGTGTTGCCTTGCGAGGAGGCGAACTGTTTGGTTCATCAATTATAGGGACATATGTTTATATGTCCCCAAGCTATTTGTCCCCTCAGACCCTTTTTCTAGTAGTTGGCACAACCTCCTAGTGGAAGGATGAATTTAAAGGTCATCGGATCCGTTTTCGTGCGGCAACATAGCGGGAAAATTATTATATTTGTAATGATGTTTTTCATAATACAATTATTTTTTCAATATGTTTTGTTCATGCACTCTTTGTTAATTGGTGCTGAATAGAATACATAGATTTTGTAGAGACTCTTGGTATTGTTTTTCATGATTTTTTCTCGACACTTAATGTGGTATGCAGTTTTATTAATCAAACGGCAGCCGCACCAGCCCCATTTTAAAAGTATAAAGAGAGTAAAAGAGAAAAAGAGTATGATGTTGTACTAATTTCAAGAAACACACATTATTCTACGAAATACAATTTATAATATCTTATGGTTTAGAGTTTAGAATATTATGATTTGTTGGTTATCTAAAATAACTAACATTATCGATATCAGGAGTTCAAATCGATCTCAAGAGCATCATGAGATGGGTAGGATTTAATAGAATTTGAAGTTTAGAATTGAAGTAGGCAACTTATATTTCGTTTATGTTGAATTTAAATGTGGACAAAAAATTCTACAAAACCGGCCCGAAACAGAATGTTACATGACAATCACTTTCAAGAGTAGATTGTCCAATAAAAGAAAAGTCCAAACAAGTTATATTTCGGTGTTAAAGATGTCTCTACTCTCTACTTTGTAATCGAAGTCACGGAGAGGATAATGTCAAAAATGTTCCATGTGTCTAGATTTAATTGGCTACGTCAAATCGAAACATGTGTCGTGCGTTCAAACTTACTTCATTTAAGACGATGATTTCATCAAACTATCCAACAACAGTCCTTGATCATCTCTAGCACCTCTTCTAAACCCCAACTCCTTGTTGTGCTCCCATCCGTTCCATCTACATGTGGCACTTCTCCCTCTCTCGAACTCAAGTTTACTCGGTTGTCAATCCCAGATGTTTGACTACACATTATTTCAATTCTTTCTTTGGTCAAAAAGAAAATAATTGAAATACTATTGTAACGAGTCTCTAAAAGTGCCTACCACACATGATTCACTAGTCATCACAACCGCTTCGTCACCCATGTTAATCAATGCCTTCAAGTCTCCCACACATGATTCAAAACTGGGAGGCGCGCGCCACGCTTTTGTTGCTCCCCCTACCACTACTACCAGTCTTCAGTCTTCATCTCAAAGTGGCATCCATGATATCACACTACACTAACCCTACAGTTCTTTAAGTAGTTGAGTCTCTGTATCATCCATCCATGTGTTTCCCATTAGCGTCTAAATAAAGCTCTCACTATATAACCGGTTACTAATATACACTTCTGTTCATAGACATACCTATAATCTCGACCCCGAATGACCGATCGTGTGACAAGTACTAGTCTCCACAGCCTCTCAGGTATGGATTTACAAATTGGGCGACACAATGTAGGACTGCGGATTAAAATCGAACTCAACCAAGTCCCCCAACCAGATTGTTTATTAAGGTCTGCAACCAGATTTTAATATTCCCAAGTTGAGCATCATACCATAATGAAATCAACAGAGGGTTAGATCGATGGATAGAAGGAAGAAAATTGGATGTCCATAACATAATTTGTTCTGATAGACGTGGCTTCTCAGTTCTGAAATGAAATTATTCAACGTCGTCCGCTTAATAATCTTTTCAAACAAGCTGTTTGTATGAAGAAGAATGAATTGGTTGGCTTCTTACCAACCAATCCAACTAAAAAAGCGGTGGGTCACAAAACTTTGTAAACCATTGCCAGACTACTCTTATATACGTTGATAGGTAGTTTGGTTACGTTCCGTTCTTCTACTATGGGATTTGAGTCTTCAAGTTTAAGTACTGACCAAAAAATCTCAGTGAATCGCGGCAGCTCGTATAACAACTCTTGGAAAGTTTAACCTGCATGTGCTGGAAAATATAGCTCACGTATTTTTCAAAAGGTAAAAGAAAATGAGGATTTGACAGAAAGAATTCTTAATCTCTTTGTATAACTGCAGTAGGAATAGCATTCCTTATTCAGCGACACAAGGCGCTTCGTGTACAAAAGAATATGCAAGGGAAAATTTCAGAAGTTGTATGTACAGAAACTGTCTAGCAGATCCTCACTCGTGCATGCATTTTGCACAGAATTTAAACAAAGAACTGACTATACTGAATGGTTAAGCTACAAGCCTAACAATTTTTTCATCTTTTCCCTCTCTCTTAAGTCTTCTTCAGATGGAATCTTGGCATTGTTTTTTGACATTGCAGACCACCATGCCTTCACCTCATCCTGCAATAGATATGAGGAAAACATTAAACGCACACTACTACAGATTTGTCACCATTGTGTGATTATAGGTTTTCCGTTGTATATCTCGGGCTTGTCTGATTGAATCTTCAGACAAGTGTGAAAATCATCGTTGTGTGATCACATTTTGCTCAACAGTTCAATACTTTCGTTGTATAAGTCGCTGCACAAATCGATGTCATGCGCGGCATCGACAAGTCCACTCAGACAACAAACAATAAAACATTTTCGTTGTATTTTTACCCTTTCAGACAATTGTTGATTTTCATTTCTACCGTTGTGTGTTTTTCAGTAAGCTACAACGGTTTATTCCCTATCTTTACTGTTGTGTGACGTTGAATAACCTACAACTGAAATATTTGGACCACTGTATCACACAATAGATATAGCATTTTGCTTTCTTGTTTGATGAGAATCATACAACAGTTGTATTTTCATGTGGATAGACTTTGTTGTCGAAGTTTTACACACACAAGCATCACAAAAGAAACTGCTGCACAAATTGACTGATACCATAAAACATTGCATTTCAGCTTCCATATATATCATTCAAGCTTCCACAAACAACATTACAACTGAATAATAAACTGAAAACAAACAACTAGTTAAGCTCTTAGATAGTCTTACATGTCCAAAAGCATTCCAACATGAGAAATGCACAAAGTACGTACTACCATATAGTTGTTCCGAATGTATAGAAACACCAAGTTCAAAAGCAAAGTACTACCACATACATATAGAAAGCACCAAGTTCACCAAAACAGACCATATCATGCACCCTACAGGTATTTGCTGATGATGAACTTTGCCCACTCATTCCTTAACACATCCAAATCATCTAGGGTGTAGACAAGTTTGTTTCTCTTGTCCCACTGAAAAACATAATGTTAAAGTTAGACATGAATATGACATTATCCCGAAAATCTGATTCCCAACACAAACACAAATAGTAGTTGATTGTACCTTTGTCACAAAAAAGTGATCCTAATCATGTATGATATCTCGCATGAACCGCATGACATAAAAGCCGCACCGAATGTGGTCGGGTTGGTGAGGAACACCCTAGATGCAGAAAATCAATTTATATTCATACATGAACAGTTAGCCTGATACCAGGTGGTGGAACTATTTTGTATATAAACTACATCTTTTGGCTATGTATATCATGAAATAGATTCAGCCTTTTTATCTCATCAAATTCAGCAGGTGTTTCTTTAGTTTTGACTACAACTGATTTTGAAACTATGCTCAAGTTTCCTAAATGTTCAATTTGATAGTATGAAGCTCTTGAAAGCAACCAGAGTGTTTAGGAAAATGTTTATTTTATACAGATACACACATTTAGCAAATACAGTACAAGTGTTCAGTTTTACTTACTATCTCAATATCTTGGGATCACTATATATGCTACCTTTCAACTAGATAAGAGTTTTGTGGCTTTTCTCTTGCGTTTAAGATCAGCTGCTCTTGAGTTTAAAATATTTCTTTCAGTTTTTCAGGTTCTTAAAAAAAAAAAAAAAAATATATAACTGGTTTTCAATTTTCAAATTCCACCACCATTGTCATACCCTAATCCAAATATGTACACTTGATAAGAAACAATCCAAAAATTCAACAAATTAAAGCAATATTTACATACCCCAAGGTTCTTCCAAGCAACTGCATTTAGGCTTGGCCTGCCCTTTTCTGTATTATACTTGGCTATTGCACTAAAACAAAAACCAACCACAATGAGACTACATCATGAAATGCTGAACTAGAAGAAAACATTATTCCATAAATCTCGGTGCATGCATATATAGTTTTGTTACAAGTTACCTATAGGTAATCGCCTTCTCAGGGGATCCATGTAATACACATTTTCTTTTTCCGGCTCCACAACAGTAAGCACCCAATGCTGACTATATGACAAAGTTACCATATTTTGATCAAATAAGGCTCATGAATAAAATAAAAAAATAAAAAAATATTCTGAGTTATAGCCACTTACTCTGAGTTATATGGCACCATGAAAAGTTGTCCAGGTTTTGAGGTTATGAACCTAGCGGCAATCATATCCAGCATTTTGGTGTTTTTCAGGACATCATACAGGTACCTAAAAACCCAATATAACATCCAGATTCTAATCAGCAACCAAATTCACATGGATACACCAAGAATAGTCCATTTGACAGCAAATATTACCTTTGATATGCCACTATGCAGTTCCCAATGATCTCTGTCATGCTTGCCATTCTGTGCAAATCTAAATCAAATATCCATGATTTCCGAGTGTATCCAAACACCTCAGGCTCAATAAAAAACTCAAGACTCTTATCATTTTTGAGCTCATCTGCACCCCACATGCACAACATCTTCAACTGGATTGGTGCATTAAAGCATCTGCCTTCAGGTCAATAATCTCGACAGGTACCCTTCTCTTTTCCCTCTTCTTCTGAGGTTGCTACACATAAACAGACCATATATAAGGTTTTCTAATCTTACAATGACATGAACTTGTACCCTTTTTCAACCTACTTTGTGAAATACTGGATTACAATTCTAATAATACTTACCTCCGATTGTGAGACAGGTGTATAGATAACAAGATTTTCCAGTCATGCTATCCAACTCCCCATGGCTTGTCTAATAGTTTTTATATCATCGCCCATAGGAAATGGAACTTTGGCGTACTCCTGCGTTGCTATCTCTATTGAGACACGTACATTTTGGTCCCCTAATGGATAACCATGACAAAGTTGATCTGGGTCATCAGTTTTCATTGTTGTGCCTGTAGCTACAATGTTATCAAGCGAACCTAATGCCAACATCACCGAAACTTTCTCACAAGTTACCTGAGAGATGTAGTAATAACAGAATTTAGATGTTAAACAGTAATGCTTTGGTATATATCTTACACAAGGAATAAAAAAGTTTAGGCAACAATATTTGATACCTTTGGTCGTTTAATTTGCGTATCAGCATCACTGGTTTTCAGAAGTACATCTTCCTCAGTTGCCTTGCAATCAGTCTCTGTTATCTCCTGACCAAACACTTCTTCAGGTTGCGTAGATTTGGGTTCGCACCTCCTCCTCTTGGTTGAAGTTTTCTTTTTAGCAACTTCGTTCACCTCCATTTCTTCAAGACACTTGAAAATTAAGGTTGACTTCACCCCAGGTTCGTCATTCCCTTCCACTTGGCCATTCACTTCAACTTGGCCTTTGATATTCTTCTCAGTGACTTCTTCAATTTCAGCTTGTGCATTGGGGGCTTGCACTTGGTCATGCATATCATTTTCAAAGAGATCAGCGGTGTTTGAACATCTAGCTTGCCCAGAAACAGGTGGGATGGGCTTCTCTAGTCTAGCTGGACTACTACTTGCTTGTCCCCTATTACCATTGCCTGGAATAAACTGTGACTTGTAAGTTTCAAACTTCATGACCCAAAATGCATTGTTTTTATTCAATTGTTTTCTTCCTTGTCTCTTCTATGATCTTTGCCGTTTACTCAGCCAGTACTTTTTTCAGGCCGATTTTAATTGTTTCTTCTATGCTTTGTCTGCTGTTACGTCTAGGAGGTGAAAGTAGGTTGTTGGGTTGACAAAGCCGGCAACCCCTCGCACTCTGCCACCATGCTCCTTCCCCAAAGCCTTCTCTAAGACATCATTATACTCACTTAGGCTAGTTTGTCCAGTAGAAACCTTCTCCTTCAACTCAATCTGTCCACAAAATTAAAATTTAGCATATCACAATTTAGCATCACAATTAAAATGTGTTGCTACAGATTTCATTAAACTTTAGCATCACATTTAAAATCTGTTACTGCAGACTTCATTAAAATTTAGCATGACAATTGAAATCTGTCCACAATGAACTTTAGTAAAATGCATGCACTCACTATCTCTTCAGCCTTCTTCTGTGTTTCTTCATCTACAAATTTGCCCTCCTTTGTAACACGTGTAGCAACCCATGTCTCACACCTGTCGTACAACTCATCTTCATCTGATATTGTTGAAGCCTCTTCCTGGCATTTATAAGCACTTGTTACCAAAACGTCATAATTAAATTTGCTGCTAGCATTCAGATCAACCATTTCATTTTACATAATATAAACAAATATGCTGGACTTATCGACTCGGCTTGTGCCGGCTCGGCTTTTGCCTTGAACTCTGCCACTAGCCCAACGTAGCCTTTGCGGGACAGTCGGTGGGGATACTTGTTCATCTTGCGGCGTGCCTGTTGAGTCTTACGCAATTCCTGATGAAGTAAACATATGCACTAATGAGGGACCCTGGTAATGAAACACTTAATTAGTAATTAATAACACTGTTCGCTTAACTACTTACAAGAAATGCCGGCTTAGTCCGCTCAGTCACAAATTGCGTCCAATGATCTGCATTGATGAAATTGTAGTCTTGTGGAGGATACTTCAGCATTTCTGGCTGATCCAAGTAAGGCACAATGTATACCTTTGTCAGACGAGACTTGAATTATCTCCATCTTGCAGCAACTGATTGCATTACAACTCTTTTTCTTTCATTTCCAATAACAAATGCTCCATGTGTTCGTAAAAACATATCATTTAAGTGTAGGAAGACAAACAAAAGTTCAAAAGCCTATAACGTTTATCTAAAGAATTCAAATACCAGCACACGTTTCCAGATTTTTTCTTTTTCCTCAGCAGTAATGATAAGTGGTCGAAAATGCATATAAATCATTGTCAGTGCTCAGCTATTTGGTAGAAGCCCAAAGAGTTGCTGGACGTGAACTGAATAACGCAGCTTTAGTCCTCCTAAATCTCCTCAAGGCAGTAGCCCTTCAATTGGGGGAAAGTGAAGCACGGCGAGAAGATATGAAGAGCCCAATTGCCAATATCTCCATGAAGTCAATAGAAAGGCAAGTTCAATCAAGATTGATTCTCTTCATGAATTGGAAGATTTGGCCTGCGTGAAATCAGGAGGATCTACTCGGGTTGGATATCGACAAAGGGTTGGCTGCCAGGAATATAAAGGAGTTCAAGAAAATGGCGCCGTCCCCCTCCCCCCTCTCCCTCTTCTTCGGAATCCCTCGACCTTAGTTGCACTCTCGAGAAACTCAATTTTTATTGCTTTCAATTTTCTGTTATGGAGAACTAATCTCCTAGCTAAGGCTAGGGGAGAACCCTTGGATTGCTAATGTAGTTTTTATTAATTCGATTCGACTGGAACTTCAATGCAAATTCAGTTTTTGGATGTTCAATTTTAATTTTTGCTTTTCCTTTTTAGTTCAATTGATGGGTATTTGATAATCTATTTCATAGGTTCAGTCATGCTTTTCCTATTGTTTGGTAAAAATATCCATGCTTTTGAAACTAAGTATTTAGCATGTTGATTGATGATTTCCGTGGAATTGAATCTTGATAGGTTGTTGTCATAGGTACATGTTATGCTTGTGAAATTCCTATGAAGTTATTGGGTTTATGTGCTTGAACAACTTTAACTAAATTCATTGTTAGAGTCAGATTTCTTGAATAAGTTTCATAGAAAAGAGTCGAATTGATATAACTGCATAAGTAATATAAGGTGGAACCCCGAAACCTTAGTGTCTCTCATTATCGTATTCTCTCTCAATTGAACTCACAATCGTTTTCTTTTTCAGTTCATCATTTGTATACTTTTTCACTGCTCTCGGCGGAAACGACACTCGTACTTCTGAGTCTATACTACACTATGCGACTCCTGTACTTGGGATTAGCAAGCAAGTAACCCCTCCAGGCACTTTTTTGCTGGCAATTCTCCAAGTAGTCCTCACTATGGGAATCTTCCAGCGGGCTAAGACACCAATATATGAATTCATCTATGTCGTCGCCTTCCCATATGGAGTCCATGTTCGGTTGAACTGAACCACTCTCTTCTGTTTTAAGCTTCTGCTTCTTGAAATCCTCTTCATTGCCACACAGTTACACTTCAATAGCTTCAGGCCCTTTTCCAATTCCTCCTCATGATTTTTAGATTTCTTCCTTTTCGATGCAGTTGATATGGTAGCTGAACCTGAACCTGAACCAACAGTCTTGTTTGATGCAGCCTTCTTTGACTTCCTTGGTGTAGACTTCTTGGATGACCCCATTACCCTATAAAACAAACAATGTACAAATAGACGTCATTTATATATACAAACAAAGTAACAACAATGAAATCATCATTTAAATCCACATAAAAATGCAAGGCATATATATATATATATATATATATCACTGCACAATGGCAGCATATGAAATAAGATTTGCAATACCAAACTACAAAAAATAAAAAAATAAATAAATAAAGAGAAAACACTTGATTTAGGCAATCATTTGCTACTTTCCCTCGACGACTATATCCTCCTTTCCAGCTCGCATGTATCCCAATTCTTTCTCATCAGATAAGCTACCGCTTAACTCAATAGACGGCATCAACACTGTGATGGACTGGTGAATAATTTCATTGTCTGTAACCACATCTTCAACCTCAAAATCACTAGTCTCTTTTTGGGAGCCTTACAACTACTAACCATTGTGCATCAGCAGGGTCTTGAATATAGAAGATCTTGTCAACGCACTTTCCCAACACAAATGTGTCATTAAAATGACCTTTCTTATTCAAGTTCGCCAATGTGAACCCAAGCTCATCTACTACAACACCCCTTCCATTATCAACCCAATCACACTTAAAGATTGGGATCCTAAACTTCTCATAGTCAAGCTCCCATATTTCAGTAATTATGCCATAGAAACTCATCTCATCTCTGATCATCCTTTTATCCCTAGCACTAGCAACTTGTGGCGTATCAGCAACCAAGTACACACCACTGTTTTGTGTCGATCGGACATCATCTTTCCCCTTTGTGGTATATAGAGTTCCGCTTATTTTATAGCCACTGTAACTGAGAACTTCATTGCTCGGCTTGTTTGAAAGCCATCTTACAATTTCAGGGATGTCAGCAGCTGATTCACTCATTTAGTTAGCAACCTACAATATCATAACACATTAACAATTAATTAAGATACAACTTCAGATTACCAGTTTATATGTAAAAATAACAAATCACTAGTTTGGAACTTGCCTTCTGCTTCACCCAGTCAGCAAATGTCTTGTTTTAATTTGCTTGTCCGTGAGCCACTTTTGATCCTTGCGGAATCTTAGAAACTCTTGTTTCAAGAACTGCAAGTGCGGATAATAGAACTTACTCAAAGTAGCTTCTGAATTAATTTGTGTTTTGAAGGACGCATAAGTGAGCTTGGTCAAATAGGTTGTCGTAAACACTAACAACATGAGCACCAGAGGCAGGCCTGTCCACAGTGTCACGAGCAGATGGGATTCCAGCAGTCTTGTCTTCCAATAAGAGTTCTGCTAAAAACTCAACCGCTTCTTCAGCAATATAATTCTCAACCATGCAACCTTCAGGCCTAGCTCGATTTCGAACATATCCCTTACAAACCTTCATGTACCTCTCAAATGGATACATCCATCGATAGAAAACTGGTCCATATAACTCCACCTCTCTCACTAGGTGGAGTGTTAAATGAACCATTATGGTGAAAAATGATGGCAGAAAGTACTTTTTCAGCTCACACAAGGTTTCAGCAATATCATTCTGAATTTTCGGTAGCCTTGAGACATCAATAGTCTTGTTGCAGATTTCATTGAAAAAAATGCATAATTTGATCACTGCAATTCTAACAGGCTATTCAAGTACTCCTCGAATGGCAATACCAAGTAGTTGCTACATTATGGTGTGACAATCATGAGATTTATAATTACTAAGCTTTAAATCATCCATGGACACAAGACTTGATATGTTGGAAGAATAGTCTTCCGGAACCTTCATACCAAAAAAGGACCCACACATAGATTTTTTCCAGCTAAAGTTAGATTCCAACTCGCCAATGGTAAGCGCTCCTTCTTGCTACCTTCTAAATTAGGTTTCAAGCCTAATCTGATACCCATTTCCACCAGATCCAAGCGAGTTTTCACCCCATCCTTTGTTTTTCCAGGAATATTCAACAAAGTTCCTATAAGGCTCTCAAAAACATTTTTGTCGATATGCATGACATCAAGGCAATGCCAAACAAGGAGAAACTTCCAATATTACAGTTCAAAAAAAAAAGATTTTTTTTCCAACACGGCCTACTTTCATCCTCTGCACCTTTATAAGCAGGTGGGCCATTTTTTTCCCCAAATTTATACTTTGGAACCTCCTTTTCCACCCTCTACAATACCTCTTCACCAGTTAAAGGAACTGGAGCGGGAAAATGCTCTGTATGGTTGTTGAAAGCAGCCTTCTGCCTTTGATAAGGATGACTTCTACCCAGCCACCAATGAGATCCAATGAAGAACATTCTCCCTCCATTGACCAATCTTGTGGGTTTTGTGTTTTCAACACATATAGGACATGCATTATAACCTTTCACTATACTTCCGGAAAGGTTACCATAAGCTGGATAATCATTGATTGTCAATAACAGACAACCCCTAAGTGTGAAAGTCTGATTTTGAGTTGCGTCATACACTCCCCTAACCCCTTCCCTCAACCTTTTTAAGTCATCTATCAGAGGCTGAAGGTAGACATCAATGTTGTTTTCTGGTTGTTTTGGACCTGATATCAGAAGAGTTAACATCATATGTTTCCTCTTCATTATGAGCCAAGGAGGCAGATTGTAAATCACAAGAATTACAGGCCAGCAACTATACTTGCTATTTTGTCCACTAAAGGGATTGAAACCATCAGTTGACAAGGCAAGTCTGAGGTTTCTAGGGTCTGCACCAAAACTAGGCCATTTTTCATCAACCAACTTCCATGACGCCGCATCAGCTGGATGATGCATTAACCCATCTTTCTTCCTATCAGTAGCATGCCAAGTTAAACTCTTGGATATTTCACTTGACTGAAACATCTTTTTGAACCTAGGGATGGGGGGAAAGTACCACAGTACTTTTGCTGGAACATCTTCTATTATTTTTTTGTTTTTCCCTACCTTCCACCAAGAAGCACCATATGTGGGACACACTACTGCTTCTACGTGCTTCCCTCTGTATAAGATACAGTCATTGGGGCAAGCATGAATCTTCTCATAATCCATCCCTAATTTACTTAATAAGGACTTCTTTGTATCGCTATAAGTATCAGGTATCTTATTGCCTTCTGGAAGAAAATCCCCTATCAATTCTACCCAATCAGAGTAAGCGGCATCACTCATATGGTGCTTTGCTTTAAGGTTTTGAAGTCGTAGAAGTGCATTGAACTTGGTGTGCGACTTACAACCGGGGTACAGCGGTCTGTTTGCCTCCTCAACCAACCGCTGAAACTCATTGTACTCATCTGGGGGTTCCTAATCCTTTCCAAAATCTAACTCTACGTCACTATTCATTTCTATCTCCATATTACCCTGCACAGATTCATATCTGTGTCCATCCCATGATCACTATCACTATCTGAAACCAATGTAGCCTCCCCATGCTCACTCCAAATAACATAAGATGGATCAATCCCGTTAACAAATAAATGATCCTTAACTACCCGAACAGAATAGCTATCATCATTTCCACACAACATGCAAGGGTAGTTGATCTGCTTGGGATCTCTTGCATTTCTCAAAGCAAATTCAAGAAAATCTTCAACACCAAACTTATATTAAGAAGATCTCCTATCAGCAACTAGCCACGACCTATCCATCTATATATATCCAAACATGCAATTTCAGAAAAACAAACAACAACATGTAATTTCAACATGTAACTTCTCAGCAACAATCAGCAATAACATGAATATTTCACTAGCATTAACAATTAGCAATAAACCAAATAATTTAAAAATCAAAACCAATAATCAGCAATACAACATGACATTCTGGGGAAATCAAAGCAAGCAGAACACAGTTCACAAGCAAGCAAACATCAATTACTCAAAGCAACCAGCATGGCATTCTGGGGAAATCGAAGAGAAGAGAAGAGAGGAGATGACATACCTCCAGTTGAATCTACCAGCAACAAACCTCCACCAGAAACAAACCTCCTGCATGCAAAATTAAAATATTGAATCATTGAATCGAACTAAGCCCTGGTCGCCGTGACCGGCCTCGCCTCGCCATGCACAGTTATAAAAGAGAGGAGAGAGATTGAATCATTTGAGAGATTCAATCGATTTGAGAGAAGAGTGAGAGAGCGACAGAGTTGAGAGAGAGGGCGAGAGAGTGAGAGTTGAGACAACATTGAGAGAGATAGGGCTTACCGTTAAGAGTGAGAGGGCGAGAGTCTCGATCTGTTTGAGAGTGAGAGTTGAGAGTCGATCTGTTTGGTGGGTTTAGGGTGAATGAATGTGAGAGAGAGAGACAACGATATGAATGCGAGAGAGTGAGAGTGTGAGACAGTGTTTAGGGTTGGTGGGTACGTTATTAAATTTGTCAACTTTTTCACACAACAGAATATATACTCAGAGGGAAACTTTGGAGCCAAAACTTGTCACACCCCAACTCAATTAAAGATCTAAGCTCGAGTTAAGGCATGAATCGCACTCTAATTACAGACAGTTTATTATCCGTAATTAAAATGAGATAAATATCATAACATGACGTAAGAAACTACAACCTTCGTACCTTTATTTATATTACAAGCCTTATACGAAGGTGCACTTATAGTACACATGCTTAAAGCATTTACAAACAAACAACAAACAAACTAGAATAACGTTTCTTTTCAAAACGTCCATTCTTTATTCAAGCCTTATTTTACAAAACAAAGCATGAAAGCCTTTGTTTCTACCTCTCCCGAGATCACGGGATGGGAGGTCGAATCCTTGGCTCCGGGTCTTGTAACTGCACAAGTAACAGCGCGTCAGGAGTCGGGACTGGGGTGGCCCAGTCTTCGACCCTCCGATGCTTAAGTTAGCGTTGAGTTATTACTTGTATAGTACGGGAGTATGGGGAGAATAGTGAACTTACCTCTTTTGGGGGTTCGTGCCTATTTCATAGGCTAGTACCAGAGGTTTTATCGTTGGTTTTCGATGTGGGACTGCTTTCATGGCGTTGTTCAGTCCTCCCTCTTTCAGGGGTATTTAGTAGTTGCTGAGCGAATCTGGCATGTGTATTGTTGTTGTGCTTTCACTCCGTGGATGTCTGTGGAGGTTCTGCCGGTGGTTTTTTGGCCGGAATGATCTCCGACGACTGGGTAGTGACACCACATTCTCGGCATGGCCAAGTGTTTTGGCTATGTATTAACAAGTCCCCAAGTCCCCAGTCCGAGAGAGCTCTTGGGTGGGGAGTTATTCTCAAGTTGTGCCGAGAATGTGTTTTACCCGGGAGCTGGAGGCATGGTGTCGAGTCCCCAAGTCCCCACGCGAGGGTCGCAAGGTGGCTGGGGTTGAGTTCCGAGAACCCGGTACGAACCCTTGCGTCATATCGCACGTGTGTCATAAATGGCCAGTTTATGAGGAACACGTGGTCATTTATAGCGAGTTTTAAGGTCATAACGGTTCTGTCATTTGAGTGTGTTTTTTTTTTGACAAGCGCGTAACTGACGCACCTGCGTGGGATCGTGGGGCGCGTCTTCAATAGCTCGCACGATCGTGGTCAACGTGGCAGTTCCCTAACTGTTTAGATTGGCAGGATCTGGACGGTCGTGGTTGAGTTGGATATCTATAAATAGAGCTGTGGTACTCAGGGGAGGGAGTTTGCGTTTTGAAATCAGAGAGGTTAGGACAAAAGAGTGTGTGTTCGTTGCTTGAAGAGAAGCTTTGACGAACTGTGGAATCAAATCTGGGGAACACCCAGTTTCATCCTCGATCGATTGGGTGCGAGCGCTCGGCTGTTTGCAACCAGCTTCATTGCCACTACACAAATCCGATTTTTCAAGGTATGAACTTGTTTGTTTTGATTCTGGGTTCTGCTTTTGTTTATTTCATATTAGTAGGGTTTGTGTTGTGGTTTTCGCTTTTGTTTGGGATTTTGCTGGGATAGGCTAGGGTAAAGGATTGGTTGATTTGGTGTCGGGCTAATTAGGGTTAAGGTAGCGAGAGTCTAACCATGTGAGGATGTAGGGTATGACAGATTCGGTGTGGGTGTCCAGCGAGGAGATTGTGGTTGTCTCTAACTCGACTGATCCTGATTCGGACACCTGGCACAGGTGGGAGAAGAAAATGAATTATCTTATGGCGAAGGTTGCCCTTGACTTAGGGGAGGGCATTCCTGTTATGGATGCTGGGTCTCACGTGTCCTCGTCTGACCCTCTATTGCAGAAGGTAGAAGAGTTTAGCATGGTGAGATCTCAGGAGGATGACGATTCGTTATGAGATTCTCCTAGCGATAGTATGACGACGGCAGAGCTAAAAGCTCTTAGGCAGAACTGGAGTATTCCCAATGAGGTGTTGTTGCGGCCTCTTGGTAAGAGAATTAAATTTTGGGATCCTCCGGACAACTTCACACTGGTGTACGAGTACCAGTTAAGGTGCAGGCTGATGTTCCCGCTACCCCCCTTTTGTCCAGTACACTTTGGCGTGTCTGCATGTCGCCCCGGGGCAAGTCATCCCGAATATGCTAAGGCAAATTTTGGGGACGGGGGTATTATTTCGCTTATTGGGGTAAAAGTTCCCAAATTTTGAGGAGTTTAACGCCTGTTGGCATATGGCGTACTACGCGAACAAGGGCAGCCGGGGTTGCATGACATTGAAGTCCCGGGGCAAGTTCAAGATTTTGGTGGAAGACTTGCCCACCTCTACGAACGAGGGTTGGCGGCGGAAGTGCTTCCTCGTTGGGGGGCAGTGGCAGGAGTGGCATGGACATCCCTTCTGTGTACCCGGGGCCTTCCAAAAAATAGGTACCGTGTTTTATGTCTCGTGTTTTCTTACTGTTTGTATTGTGCTGCCCCTACTGACTGCTAACTTTGTGTAGTGCCCCAAGAGTATAAATGAGTTGATAGAGCGTCGGATACACCGGGTGTTGTGGGCATTCGAGTCTAGGAGCTCGTGCCGGATATGCCAGCTTGGCGTATATAGTCATTTCGGCTATGCCCGGATCCCGGGTCTGTATTTTTGTTTTGAATGTTCTTCCCTTTTACGCTTTCTAGGCTGTGCTTGACTCTGATTTTTTGTTTGGTTCAGTGACGATGCCTCGGGACGGTGGCTTGTGGAAAAAAGAAGGGTCGTACGACAAGGTGTCGGATGAAGATGTCCTAGAGGGGTTATGGGCTGAGGCTGACCATGACAAGCGGTACAACATCGACTTGGAGACTGGGGAAGGGAAGGAGGTGGAGCTGGAAGAGTGTGAGGATGACTTTTTAAGGTTGAACCTGGCAGATGAGGACTATGCTTATGTGCCTCCTTGGTGGCAGAGGCCATGGGCTTGGCTGACCAAGAGATCAATGACGAGGTCACCGAGATGGAGGGTGGCGACCCTGAGGGCTACCATGAGCAAGTTCCAATGGAGGAGCCTATCGTAGAGCCAATAGACGTGGAGGATTTGGAAGAGCCTCAAACTGGCAGTGAGGACTTGGGGATTGAGGAGGCCGAACCCACTGTGCAAGTATCAGAGGAGGTGGTTGTGATGAGGACTCAGAAGAGGAAAGAGAGGGTTGAGTCATCTCACGAGGGCCAACCGAAGAAGTCCCAGAAGGAAGGGCGTTCCGGGAGTCTGGCTGAGATCACCCAAGCTTTGGAGGGGACAGGGGAGGCGCAGCCGTACTTGGCGGAAAGGGCGTTTGACATGCGCCACCGCTCTCGAGACATCAATGCCCTAGAGGAAGTTGATCCCTTAGCTGGCATGGCTCTCGCTAAGGAAAGTTGACCCGGGTAATTATAAGTGTATATAAGGTTCAACTTGCTTCCTCTCCCCTCTTTTTTGTTGTTGTTGTTGTTGTTGTTGTTGCTGATGCCTTGGTTTTTATCTGCAGGCAACGCTGCTTATGTACGCTGCTAGCGAGAGGGCGGTTTCCCACTTGCAGGGGGATGCCGAAGCTAAATGCCGACAGCTGAGGGAGGCAGAGGAAAACAATTTTGCCCTCTCGCAGCATCTGGAGCAGCTGGAGCAGGATGTTGCTGTCTTTCGAGACCAAGCTGCGGTATCAGGGAAGGAGGTCGCTGAGCTGAAGGAATGAAGGAAGCAATGCAAGAGAAAGATAAGCAAGTGGAGGTTGGGGAGATTGCGGCTGCCAAGGTAGTTTCTTTGGAGGCGGAGGTGGCGAGATTGAACCATGCCTTGGCAGAGCAGGAGAGGGCTTGGAAGTTGAAGTGTGCAAGGGCTGCCGGGGCTGGGGATAGGGTGTTCCGAGAGAGCGACATGTATAAGCAGCAGCTGAAAAGCGCCTACAACCGGGGACAAGACTAATTGAGCAAGACTGACTACCAAGCTGGCTGGATTAATGAGATGACCATGTGCAATTGGTATGTCGAGAGGGATGCAGCGAGGAAGGCCTAGGAGCAGATGACGCTCGAGCAGAGAAAGCAAGCCGAGATCTCGCGGTCCCTGGCTAAGCAGCACGAGGCTTAGTGTGCTACTTCCTTTGCCGTGCTGAAGGAAGGTCCTGCTGTGGGCACACCTCGGCCCCTTGCAGCGGTTGCAGCACCGTCATTGAGATCTCCTCGTCCTGAAGGGTCCCCTGCCACTCAAGTGGTAGCGTCTCAAATGGCATCTTCTGTTGAACCTCCAAACACTCGGGCCCTCGAACTCGTGTCACCCCTACGTGCTGAAGTGCCAAAGGTTCCAGCGAGCAAGTCCCCTGACACTGGAGTGCAACAAGTGAGCTCCCTGGTGCGCCCTAATGTTTCTATGAGGCCGCCACCAGGGTCGCGTGACCTCGCGAAGCACACTTATGGGCAGAGGGTTTCTGTGAACATCAACCAGTCTCGCGGACGAGGTAGCGGGTCAAAGAGTGTGTGTGAGTGTGAACAAGTCCAGTGGCACGTCTTCCGGAGAGAAGTGAATATTTTAATGTACTTAGTTGTTTTGTTAGGTTTCAATTTTGTTTGCTTGTGAAACAATATTGATGGCGTGGTTAGCCAGTTGAACAAGTTATTTATGGATTTTCTGGGAGTCCAGGTTGATACAAGTTGTTTTCTTTAATGAATGTTGTTGTTTTTGTTTCACCTCTTGTTGTTATGTTGTCCGTGCTCATGGCACGGTATGCTAAAAAAGAAATGGACAAAAATAGCATCTTCATTTAGGATAAGTCGCTAATGGGCAAGGTGTACACTTGACTTGGGCCGTTACCAGGCTAAAGTACACAAATGATGAAGTGCTAACTACCATGTTGGCTTTCGAGTGTGGATTTAGTTAAACAGGGTAGAGTGGAGGTGGCGAGCATTCCAGGGCGGGGTAGCACCGGCCATCAGTGTCGAGGAGATAGAATGTAGCTGGTCCCGGGGGCATTGACTATCTCCAGTGGGCCTTCCCACTTTGCCTTGAGTCTAGTGGGGTGGGGAATGACTTCTTTTAATGACCCATCTCCTACTTTCAAGGGGCGGGAAAAAACCCTTTTCTGTTGTAATGTTGGTATACCTTTTTGCTTGTTTTTGACATGCGTTTCTTTGTTCTGCTTGATGAGTTTGTTTATGGCTTCTACTTGGCCATTGTTTGAGGGTTGTGCTGGGGAGGCATAGAAGATTGTGGTGCCTTGCTTGGAAAGGAATTCTTTGAATGTGTCATTATCAAATTGTGTCCCATTATCAGTGATGATGGCCTATGGCACCCCAAACCGGCAGTACAAATTGAGACATGGGGGGAAAGCTATATCGTCGTGGTCAGTCATGTCCCTTCCTGAAATGCTTACCTATAGAAGAGGCACACCCAAACTGATTGAGCCTTCTATAGGAAGCCTTGTGGTGCAGCCCCTGTGCCTCTTTTTTTTCCGAGGGCAAGGTGCCATTAGAAATGAATGTCACATATGGGTCCATCCACGAGGGTTGGCTAGTTGTCTCAAGGGCAAAAAAATCTGAGTAGGCCTTTGAGATACTAGGCTTGTCAAGATTTCGATGTGCACATCCGGCGGCGTGGACTCGGAGGGGCTGTGGCGAGTCTCGCGAGGGCATCTGCCTTGGAGTTTTGGCTCTTGGGATTTGTGTGAGTTTGTAAGATGTGAAGTGTTGCAGGAGGGTGCCAGCTAGACTTTTGTAGGATCCCAAGCTGTTCTGGTTAGCCTTAAAATCTCCTGCTACTTGATTGACCACGAGTTGGGAATCACTAAATATGTGGATATGCAGGGCTCCGAGTACCCGACAGAGTTGAATGCCAGCTATCAAGGCTTCATATTCAGCTATGTTGTTGGATGCTTTGAATTCAAACCAGAGAGCATACTCATACGAATTTCCCTCGGGTCTGTGATTATAATGTCTACTCCACTGAGCCTGTTGGTTGAGGATCCATCAACATGGAGTTCCCAGATGGCGTCCCGGGGGGGGCCGTTTGGGTTTGGATTGCTATGGTCCAAGGGGATAAACTCAGCAATAAAATCTGCGGCTGCCTGCCCTTTTATGGTTGTTCTCGGCTTGAAATGCAGGTCAAACTCTCCCAGTTCAATTGCACATTTTACCATGCATCCTGAAGTTTCAGGTTTTGAAGTATTTGGCGCAAGGGATGGTTAGTTAGAACATGAATTGTATGAGCTTGGAAATATTGCCTGAGTTTTCTTGCTACAGTGACGAGGGCGAGGGCTAGTTTCTCAATATCAGGGTAGCGGGTCTCGGGATCTGTAAAATCTCTACCGCAGTAATATACTGGGAGCTCATTGTCATGTTCATGGCGCGTGAGGGCAGCGCTAATGGATGTGGCAGAAAATAACCAAATATAGGTAAAGCACTTCTCCGGGACAGGCTTGGAGAGAAGAGGGACTGCTGCAAGGTAGGCTTTGATATTGTTGAAGACATCGTCATGCTCCGGGCCCCATGCCACATTCTCTTTATATTGGGTTTTGAGCAATTGAAAGAATGGGTTGCATTTGTCTATGAGACGGGAGATGAACTAGGCCAGAGCTACCAAGCGTCCCATGAGGCACTAGACTTCGTTCCAGGTACTCGGGACAGTCATGTCAAGTATGGCTTGTACTTTTTCCGGGTTAGCCTCGATGCCTCTTTCACTGACCATGAACCCTAGAAACTTTCCTCCACCAACAGCCAAAATACATTTCTGCGGGTTGAGGCGCATCCCATGAGCTAGGAGTTTAGTGAAGACTTTGTCTAGGTTGACAATGTGGTCATCGTCTGTCTTGTTTTTGACTAGCATGTCGTCCACATATACTTCCTTGACCTCCCCAATTTCTTCTTCAAACATTGCATTGACTAGCCTTTGATAAGTTGCTCCCGCGTTCTTGAGGCCAAAAGGCATGACCCCATAACAGTACAGTCCCTTGTCTGTAACAAAAGTAGTGTGCTCCTGATTTGTAGGGTGCATCTTGATCTGGTTATATCCTGAGTAGGCATCTAGAAAGCTGAGCATCTTATAACCAGATGTGGAGTCAACCAACTGGTCAATCCGTGGCAAGGGGAAGCTGTCCATGGGACATGCTTTGTTGAGGTTAGTGTAGTCCACACACATTCGCCACTTTCCATTAGGCTTAGGAACCATGACAACGTTGGAAACCCAAACTGGGTAGGAGACCTCTCAGATGAACTTGATCTCTTTTAACTGCTAGACCTCAGCTTGGATAGCCCGGTATTTTTCCAGGTTAAAGGCACGTCTTTTCTGCTTGACAAGGGGATAGTCTTTGAGGATGTTGAGTTTGTGTGTGATGATATCAGGGGAGATGCCTGGCATGTCGGCATAGGACCAAGCAAAGACTGCTTTCTTATCCTGAAGAAAGGCAACGAGTTTCTGGCGGAGTTCTGGGTTAAGGTTTGTGTCTATGCGGACTTTCCTCTCGGGAGCACTGGGTGATAGGGAGACCCATTATGTCTCTTTGGCCGGGTTGGGTCTTGGGATCTGCGTTTTCTTTTCTTTCCCGTCAAGGTCATCCCTGAGATCATCAATGGGCTCAGAGGGGCTGAGTGGCAACATCTCATAGGCACCACGCCCTTGCTGGATGGCCTTAAGGTGGCAATGTTCAATGGCTGCCCTATCGCCTTGGATTGTAAGTATGTCTCCCGGGGTAGGCACTTTCATGAGTAGCATGTGACCTGCAATGAAGCATTGTAATCCTGAAATGATGTCGCGACCCAAGATGAGATTGTAGGACGAGGGACAATCGACTGTGAGAAAACGTGCCGTGATAGAAGCACAACAAGGGCTGGTCCATACTGAAACTGTCAAGCGGTCCGAGCCTAAGGGTTGTACAATCTCTCTCGAGAAGCTAACAAAATGATCGTGGTTGTTGTACAGTTTAGCTCGGTCACGCCGGAGCCCTCTATAGCAATCAACAAACATTACACTAATTGCAGCTCCTGTGTCCACAAGGGCTTTATGGCACCTGTAATGATCAACTTGGACATTGATGATGAATGGTTCATTGTGATTGCAATTGATTGTGTCTTCCCTCTTGGAAAATGACACCATGTCCCATGCTGACGGGGTAGTGGTGACACCTCTTTGCAATTCGAAAATTTCCAAGGGACTTGTACATTGCCTTTTGGCAGAGGGCTCACAAAGAGGAAGTCGCGGGCTCCGCCATGCAGGGTTAGGATCTAGCCATGAACTTCAATGGCGTTAGCTCCTGTTGCGGGAGTGCAATACTGGTGGAGTTTCCCGTTACGAATCAAGTGTTCTATTGCATTGCGGAGGTCATGGCACATTTAGTGGTGTGGTCGTTATCATCATGATAAGCATAATACTTGTTCCATGTGGCCCGCCGGGGCTTTTTAGGATACTTGCTTTTGGGTGGCGGGGGAATAAGGTATTTGTGCTTGGCCTAGATGTCTTCGTATGTAGTTGTCAGGGTAGTGTGAACTTCATAACGGGGTGGCGGGGAAGAACGATGCCGCTACTGGGAGCTCTTTCCCGGGGCTGATAAGGATGGTTTCGTCCTCGCTGCCTATTATGGCGGCGGTCTGAGCCACGCCCTGGTTGTTATCTCGGGAGTTACCATGTTGTTTGCCTTTGTCTTGCCCTTTGTCATAATGGTCATATTTCTGCTGGGATTGTTGCTTGGGGGTGGGGCTGGGAGAGCTAATGTGGTGGTTTGATTGGAATGCCCAAATGTGGCAAACTCGGCACGTGCCCATCGGACAGCAAAGTCCATCAAGGCATCGTAGGACCTGGAGGGTTCCTATTAATCTCCATTAGGAAGTGGCCAGGAAGCAAGGCTTGGGAAAAGGCTTGTTCAGCGACCCGGGGTTCCAGGTTGTGGCATCGTGTCGTGGCGGATTGCCACCTGGACAATAATGCATGAAGTCCCTCGCCCTCTTTTTGCTTAATGTTAAACAAGGTATCTACACTTCGGTAAATACTGACATAGAGTATGAAACGGTTGAGGTTGAGAGAAGTTTTCGTTGGTCAAAATTGTCCACAGAGTTGGGAGGCAAGTTGAGGAACCAACTAAGTGCTTCATGTGAAAGGGTTTCTTGGAAGACGTGACAGGCCATAGCACCTGTGTACCGAGTGGAGCTGCATAATGAGAGGAATGTTTCAAGGTGAGGGTGAGGGTCCTCGGTGCCCTTATATTTGTCTATTTTGAAGGGTTTGGCCTCGGGTGGTCTCTTATTTTGTTGAACTTGTGGCGTGAAGGACTTGGGCGGTGCCCATACCCCGAGAATAGAGGTTGCTGGCTCCCGCGACTCTCGACGCTTTCAATTCGTGAGGCCAACTGAGTGACAGAATTAGTGAGCTGGAGAAGGAGTTGGGTTTGCATATCAAGAGGTGGGTTGGCAGTGTTAGCAGAGTTGGGATTAGGGACGGGTGGATCAGATGGTTCGGGCTGGTTGATCAGGGGAACAGATTCGTTATTGATTGCAGATGGTTGAGGGGCTGGGAGTGGAAAGGATGGGTGGGTGAGTGGATGAGTGACATAGATGATCTGGTTGAGGCCTCCCGGGAGCACAAAACTATTCTGTCATTGGTTAAGAAAAAAAGATGCCAGGTTGGGATCCAGGGTGGGAGTGACTCTCGCTGCCCGATCCAGGGTCTCATTATAGTTGTTACGATGATCTAGAGTGGCACGGAGTAGGAATTGTTCCTTTTTCAGCTCGGCGATGCGCACCCAGTACGCTTCGGCCTCTACTTTATCCTTAGCCGCTTGCTCTCCGAATGAATGGAAGTCTCTTTTCAAAATTTCGAGGGTTGTAGCGGCATCAGGGTGGTTAACGTGGACCGCAGTTGTAGTAGCTTGGTTAAGGGATGTTTCTCCATATTGGAATAGGTCTTTTTCTATCTGAGTCTCGAGCTGGTTTGGGTCATCCACAATTGCCACCATCTTTCCAGCTTAAAATGGGAGTTCCACAAGAGGGGCCCTCCTTCTAGCGCTAATTGTTTCTACCTCTCCCAAGATCACAGGACGGGAGGTCGAATCCTTGGCTCCGGGTCCTGTAACTGCACAAGTAACAGCGCGTCAGGAGTCGGGACTGGGGCGGCCCAGTCTTCGACTCTCCGATACTTAAGTTAGCGTTGAGTTGCTACTTGTATAGTACGGGAGTATGGGGAGAATAGTGAACTTACCTCTTTTGGGGATTCGTGCCTGTTTTATAAGCTAGTACCAAAGGTTCTATCGTTGGTTTTCGATGTGGGACTGCTTTCATGGTGCCTTGAATAGATGTACCTCGAGTGGATATATTTAAAAAGGAACCGTCTGACCTCGAAGGGATATACCTCGAAGGGATGTACCTTGAGTAGACGTTCACTTTGAATGGATTCAAAATTGCCCTTCGCTTAAGCTCTTGGCGAAGGCGAACCATCCTTTTGACATTCGAATCATGGAGTGACTTCGCTGCCCCCTCAGGTGCGAACCAATGAGAATCAAACCAAAGGACCATGTCGGCGAACAGCCGCATAATCTTGAATTTTTTTTTTAGAGGCCACAGGTGTTGGCCTAAATAATGACCAAGACGTTTTGAAGAAAGTCTAAAGTCTGAAATATTTGGAACACATCTCTATCCCATATGTGCCCCAGTTTTGATGTCTGTCCGACGATAATTGAGAAGAATGAAGGATATCAAAACTTTAGTATGCCCCACAATGAAGGTACACAAAACTTCTATGGATGCCCCCCAGTAAAGGAAAGCATAGCAAAGTCATGAAAACACATTGAAAAAGCACATTGCAAATTCGTGCGTATCCTGACATGTCTGCATTCAAAGTACCATAACTCTCTCCAGGAATGCCGGAATGACAAACCGTAAAATTCTCTGAAAAATAGACATCCAGGGCTTCTTGTTGATATAAGGCTCACCGGCTGGTTCTTCTTGAATCTCTCCAGTTTAGTCCGCGAAGTTGACTGTCCAGTAGTGCCTGTCGCACCTTTCAGCATTGCAATCTAGTTGTATTTCCTCTCTGACCTGACTTCACTGGCAGCAATTCAAGGCATATGGAATGCCTGCTATATTGTCTTCAAGCCTCAGGGATAGGCCTCTAAGTAAAGTTTAAGTCTTTTGTAGGCAAAAACACTATCTTGCATTTCAACAAAACCAAGGCTCTCTTTTTGTGTTTTTTGCTATTTGATTTATTTGTATTTTCTATTTTCGATGCAAGAAAGAAAGAAAAATGAAAGCAAACGGAAGTAAAAACTGAAGTCAAGCTAGGAGCAAAGAAAAGAAGGGATCATAGCATGATTAATTACCCTTCGTAAGGCCACGGGGGAGGCCACCAATGCTTTATTCCAAGCCTCAACATCGATATGTTCCCGGCATGAGACTCTTGTTGTCGAGAACTTCCAAGTGTTGAACATAGATATTTTGCGTCAACAACTTGAAAACTTGAAGAAAGTAGCTCGTAAGGACTGCCTTGTTGCCCCCAAACATCATTGTCATTTGGCAAAGCATGATCTTCAATTGCATCCTTATGGGCAAAATGGTGTAAAGATCTGTCTTGTCACCGACTATCATGTTATAATGCATGGTCTTATCAGGTATAGCCACGCATTGGTTGTGGAAGAGGACCATATCAAGAGCTTCACTGGTCCTGAACTCTTGTGGGGTATGATTTTCTGACATACGCACCAACATATAGTTTTCATCATATTCATGAATTGGCTCTATGTCAAAATCACATGCCAAATCAACAAAAGTCGGTAGCTCGGCCTTCTTTGCAACCATAGGCATGCATGGGACATGTACGTACTCACATAAACCAAAGTCACCTCTTGGCTTCTGATCTTGCATATAAAAACTCCAATGGTATTGGATAATGAAGCCACGTATTGGCTTTGCAAGTACATAAGATGATTGATGATTAAGTTGGCCATTGTTTTGGCCATACTTGAGGAAACATCTAGAAGCCAATTGACAAAGTAGGCTCTCACCTATTCCTTCACCAATACGTCCAGCAGCTTCATGAACTTGCTTCTCCAGGTTAATTAAAGACAGAAGACGAGCTACACCTTGCCCCCCATGCATTTGACATGTGTCCACATATACGTCTTGCATAGAAAAATTGGCTCCTTGGTCACCTTTCATGCGAAATTGTGGTTCGTCATCATTCGTGTTCGAACCAATTTCTTCTTCTAAGATGGACTGTTTTGTCCTACCTTCAAGTTCATCTTTATGAGGAACCACGTCAATTTTTGTCCATGTTTTGAGATAGGATGATTATCCATAATCTCAACGGCCTTGATCTCAGGTTCTTCGTCATTGATTGACAAAGTAATTTCTTCTTTGGACGTAGGTTCGTCCAAAGAAAAATCTTCGCCATTAGATTGGCTGCTAAGCAGTTCAATCTTTTTGGCAAGACCATGCTCTTCAACTATAGCTTGGGTCATCTTCAAGACGTTCGTGGTTTGCCCTTGCTCTTTTTGGGTTCGTTGGAAGGACCCTTCAAATATGTCCTTGTTTTCCCTCATTTCGCCTACAAACTGATTGAGGTCCTCATTGAGTACGGCGAGGTTGTCCTGGTCAGCTTTCCAGAGGGCCATGTCCTTTTTGACTTGTTCAACGAGGTCTGCGACGCTCTGTTGAGTGGCCCAGACCTGGGTTGGCAAACCCTCGATCTAGCCTTGCTCCTAAAGTATCTGGAGGATTTGCTCCGTAGGCAGAGTAGATCCTGTGTCCTGGCTTGGTTGTGGACCTACCATTGTGGTTTTGCTGAAGTCTATGTTCTCAAACTGAGCAAAAACATGTTCTTTGGTGAGAGATCGGCAAGCCGCGCTGTTATGGGTCTTGTATCGTGATGACTTATGCTTGAGACAAGAAATCTGAGGTTTCTTGTACGGTGATTCGCCTGGTTTCCCAATGGTGAACAAGATGTTGTACTCTCGGTCCCACTGGGCGTGCCAATATTTTGGCCACACCAGTAAGTCTGGGTATGCAAAGTCTCTGTTAGTAGTTGCGGGCGTGCCACCGCGCGGACGCGGAAAGTAGTGGTTGTAGCAGTGAGGTGCACTTAGCCTTCTGCTTCTAATCAAACGACTTACAGTAGTCTTACGTCGAGTATGACCCTCCACAAAGAAAACAGCTAAACTGCATTCTCACTGTCAGATCCACGTATGTATGACTAGCTACTACTCAGTTAGAGGAGAGTTGTCGGTTGTCAATTGTTACCTCTAGACCCTCCACAAGGAATCTTATGGGTTTAAACACATTGAATAAAAGAAGCAACTCAAAGTTTCAAACTATATGTCGAGACTCAAATTTGCTACAACATTTAAGATGCCAATTAGCACCATATCAGTCAAAGTTACTTTAAGTTCATAGACAAAAAGTTTTGATGCATATCATCACATTACTAGATCAGAATACCTATTTGTCTCGGTGTTTCTTTCCATCTCTTGCCTAAATCTTCATCCTCAGTCGGTAACAGGGAAGTACTTGTCTTCATGACTCTCTTGTGATAAAGGGATAGAAAAAGGGCTTCTGGGGTGTTCATATATGAGCTGCAACCACATAAGCCGCAGGTGAATTCGCTAGCCTTGGTCATAACTGGGAACTTTCCAACATCAGCTGCTTCTGCAACCTCTAATGATGATGGATCATCCACTTGTTCTTCAACACAAATAACTTCGGACGACTGTTTTACCAATTTCTTCTGTTGAAAACTGAGCGACGCCTCAACTCTTTTCCGCATACCATTTGCTATAGCCTTCCTCCACAAATGCAGCCTATCGTCCCCAACAGCATCCCACTCAATTTTCATCAGCATCCTCACATTCCGGTCAAAAAGGTTGTCACGCATTAGTGACATTACTTCATCATTAAAGAACCTGTTGTGTATTCGCTTAAGATATTTAAGATAAGATGCAAGAATACCAGCCCGTGCATCAGATTTCAACTCACACAGAGACTTGCGTTTTCTCTTCTTCTTGCCACTCTTTTTGAAGAAACAATACCTGGGCAATACGATTACATTATTCTCACTGCTCTTTGTCCATCCAGCTAAGCCATCATCAATCACCAAAACAGCAGACTTTTGGCCAAGCACAAGATCAAGAGACTTTTTTCCTTTGTGGGTGCTATGAAAATCCTCACGCGATATCACTCTACGACCAAAGTACTCATTTCTAGGATCGAGTAGCTCAACAATTTTCCACACAAGAGATTGAGGAGCATTTGCATATGCATAAATTTCGAAAAACTCACTGGCTTCCTTCAGAAAGGCTCTCAGTTTGGGCCTGAACTTGATAATCACAGGTTCCATTTCCGGGGGAACTAGCACTGTGAATACATCTTCTGAATCTGCTTGGGTCTTTAAACATTTTACTTCATCTGGAGTCAGAGTATTGAGACTTGTGTAACTTAAAAATGCGTGATCTAGACTAATCACGAGAAGGAGCTTTCTGCGGAGTAGCAATTTCTCAGTGTTGTGCTTGCGTAAACGGTAAATGTGTTCAGCACTTAGGGTGGCATAGTGCTCCTCGTGTAGAAAACCAAATCTGTCAGCAAAGTTGGCACAAAAATCACACAAAGAAGAAGCAGAAGCAACCTTGATCTTCTGATCATCTATGCTGCTTGTTGTTTTCCCATCATCAATCATAACCTTGCGCCTTTTCGACATCTCATAATTAGTTGCAACCTTATCAAACTCAATATGTATTGGAACACAATCGGTCTCCAGATACATCTCCGTCATCGATCGATCGATATGTATTTTCAACCAACTACAAAAGCAAAGCCTTTATATACAGTTTCAGTTTCCTTGTTCATGTTGGATTGAAATAATTAAAAATAACAATCAGTTTCCTTGTTCATGTTGGAATGGAAAACAAAAATCAGGCTAAGAAAAGAAGTTTCCATGTTATTGTCGGAAGAAATTAAAAAAATAAAAAATAAATCAAGGTTTGTGCCCTGAGCTACCGCAACCTCACCGAAATGAAATGATGGGTCGTCTCAGGCCTTTCAATTGGCAATAGAATTCAGACATTTTTTTTCCATAACAGAACATTGTGTTCGATATAAACAACACAAATTAGAGACCCACAAAAATTCAGACAAACCTTCAAGCTGACTTCCAAACCAAACCCAGTTGCAATCAGATTAAAACATACCTCTGGTTGAAACTCAGATGAATAACAGAGAAGAAGAAAATTTGGTTTCTGGCGGCCACTTGAGCTGACTACTAAAAAGCGAAAACTGGCGAAATGAAATAGGTTTGGATTTTCGATTTCCCGAGTTTGGGTTGGACAGGTCAGTTTCATGTAGGCTTCACGACTATCAAGTTTCTCATATTTTGGTTTTTTTTTTTTTGACAATTTTGATATTTTTTTTTTATTGTGTTAAGTAAACAAATGTTTCTTAAGCATCCTTCCAACTAGGGCTGTTAATCGGTTTGAATGGTGCAGTTAATAGGTGACACCAAACACCAAACCGATCTATTTTTTCGGTTTGGTTTTTCACTTATTTTTTCATAAACCAATTGTGTTCGGTTTGGTTTTTCTCTGATTTATATCGGGTTTTTTTTGTTATTCTATAAAGAAACCAAGTCTAGAAAAGTAGAAAGTAGAAATGTCTCATATTACATAACCATTTCCGAAAAGAAAAGAAAAAAAAATGAAAAAGGGCAGCCCACAATGCCACATAACAGTTTTCGAAAAGAAAAAAAAGCAATGAAAAACTAGAACAGCATGAACATATAGATGATAGATCATCACTTCAGCAGCAAAAGCAACAAGCTCCATGACCAAAAGTCCAAAAACCTGCAAAAACAACTTTCATGAGACACATGATTTCACAAACAATACACTTAATAAGATTATGCAAAATCTGGTTCACAATTTCCTATAACATTGTATGCAATTAATATGATTCACTCATCCACATAACAATATATTAGTCTAAAATATGGTTCACATAACAATATAGCTTTACAAAACCCAATAGATGTAAGGGACATACCAGCAAGTCAGCAACATCAAGCTTGGAAAGCACTCATGGCAGATTTGGAGGCAACATGCTACCACTCGTAGCATCACTAGCTGAAGCTGAACAAGAAACTGAAGAAAGTATTTCCCATTCTACATGCAAACAAAATGTAAAGAGTTAATTGACATCATTATATTTCAAACAAATTTAGTGAACCAGTTAATTAGATACGAGTAGAAAACCAAAACATACCTCGCTCAACTTGTTCACACAGCTCCATATCCTCAATGGTTGGAGTTTCATGCAATGCAACATGAGTACTAGTGAGCCAATTTTGGGTGCCTCCACCATTCTAGGACTCAATGAACTTCGAAACAGATCAATTACCCGGCCACTTGTGCTAAAGGAAGATTCTGAAGCTATAGTTGAAACTGGAATAGTTAGAAGATCTTTTGCTACTCTAGCCAAATTTTGAGTCAGTTCGTTGTGGAACTTACCCTAATGTAGTAATGTTAGAACAGACTGAGAACACAAGGTCATCCTTTTTTTTGGGCTTCATTTAAGCCCAAGTTTCTACATAAAATTTTATGTATATTAATAATATATATCTATAAATAATATAATTTCCTTACAATATATATATATAATCGGTTTTTCGGTTCGGTTTCGGTTTCCAGACATCCGAAACCAAAACCACACCAAACCTTTCGGTTTTCGGTTTTCTTTTTGCGGTTTGATGCGGTTTTTTTTTTCCTCGGTTTTTTCGGTTATGGTTCGGCTTTGGTGTGGTTATTTTTCGGTTATCGGTTTTCAAGTTACAGCCCTACTTCCAACCATCTAAAATTCTCTAACCATGCATTGCACCACGATGTCCGTTTTTCAATTTTGATTTTTTTAGCTACGGCAATTGGTACCTTCATATGTCCAAAATAAAACTGATGCAGTGCAATAGTAAAAATTAATGTCGAATTGTAACAAACTACGAATCTTGACTATCATTGATTGAATCTCCGAGTGGGTTATAACCGTTAATTAAAGAGAAAAAAGAATGGAGTGAAATGTCCACACATCATTCATTGCGGAAAGGTTAAACGAGTTGACAAAATAAGATGAGACAAACTTAATTAATTCATCAAACCTAACTCATTTTTGGAATGGCTACAATATGATCGATTATGAACTAGTAACAAATAACTCTTAAGCTCCAAGAAACATGGATGGTACAATTCGGTAACAAAATCAAATCCAAAACCACCTAAATTAATTAAGCTACAAGAGGGTTAGATGGATAGAAAGAAGAAAATTATAAGATGTCTATAACACACATTATTTGCTCTGACAGACGTGGCTTCTCAGTTCTGAAATGAAATTATTCAACGTCGTCGACTTAATTATCTTTCAACGTCGTCGACTTAATTATCTTTTAAAACAAGTTGGTTGTATGAACAAGAATGAATTGGTTGGCTTCTTACCAACCAATCCAACTAAAAAAAGGGGTCACAAAACTTTGTACGCCATTGCCAGACTACTCGTATACATTGATAGATAGTGTGATTTTGTTACCAAATCACGTTCCATTCTTCTACTTGTTTACTGTGGGATTTGAGTCTTCAAGTTCTAGTACCGACCAGAACATCTCAGTGAATCGAGGCAGCTCGTGTAACAATTCTTGAATAGTTAACCTGCATGTGCTGGGAAATATAAGGTAAAAGAAAATGAGGATATATCTGAAAGAATTCTTCATCTCTTTGTATAACTGCAGTAGGAATAGCATTTCCTTATTCAGCGGCACAAGGCGCTTCGTGTTCAAAAGAATATTCGAGGGAAAATTTCAGAAGTTGTATGTACAGAAACCGTCTAGCAGATCCTCACTCGTGCATGCAATTTGTACAGAATTCAAACAAAGAACTGATTATACTGAATGGTTAAGCTACAAGCCTAACAAATTTTTCATCTTTTCCTTCTCTCTCAAGTCTTCTTCAGACGGAATTTTGGCATTGTTTTTTGACACTGCAGACCACCATGCCCTCAGCTCATCCTGCAATAGATACGAGCAGAACGTCAAATACAAAATACTACATGATATAGGATAGAAGTCTGCCTAGGACAGAAACCCTATATGGTGAACCCATAATATAGACAACAAGAGTGATAGGAAAATTCATACTGGCAGTGGCCTATAGGTTAAAACAACAAACACAGAATTTCGATCATGTATGCTTCATCCTTATAGCAGTGAACCGTTACAGACCAGAGCATAGGTAGTACTGCAGATGTAAGTTTTGTAATGACAGAATGTCAGAAGATTTTGGCCAACAACTATAGGATAAAACAGCAAACAAAAAATCAAGGGAGTCGAGAAGAACGAAAAAACGCACATAGCTTTAATCAACTATACACAGTGAAAGGAATGCAAGTTCTTAACTATACAAGGGGGATGTGGGAATGAAAAGAGATGCATTTCAAGGAGTTGGATCAACAGGGTTGGCAAATCAGATTATTACCTCAAGGAAATCATGGTTGGATACATACTGGGTCTCAACCACACATCTAATCCCCCCAACACTGACAGATATAGAGTTTCTGCCGTTCTGTGGATGACTTTCTCTCTGTGAACCTGTTGTGCCTTGAGAGACAAAACAAAATACAAAGGGGAAATTAATTAGCATACTTGTCAGAAAGCACTAAAACCATACACGAGTCTGATAACACAATCATATCATCCTCCTAAAAACCTGATTCTGTTCAGCAAGTATACACACATGATGGAAATTTATTTATACCAGTTATGCATGACACATGGTATCCAGTTCCACCTAGTCCTGTTTCACATTTTCCAAGCCGCAGGCGCAAGAAAAATCCTTCCAGATTCGAGAGCGAGGTATGAGAGCTCATCCATCTGATGCAAGAAAATCATATGAGACCTTAAATATCTAACAAGTCACAAGGACAAGCAACAAGGTGTTCCATTAGTTGTATCGATTCTCAACATTTAACTTGTGCTAGAACTTCTAAGGTTAAAAACATGAGACAATCTAAGGTAAGTTACAGTACAGTAAGAGGATCCAGTGAACGTCCCTAGTCATTATTTACATACCAAGCAAATGAGACCTGAATAGTTATTCAAGCTCATAAGTTCTTATGAGTGCTACTTGGTAGTGTGTACTTCACTATCAATCTTGATACTACAACTGAAAACTTCTACCATTTAATCCTGTCAATTTGTTTGACAGACTTTAAATTTATAAGAAAAAATAAAGCCTTTTTCATTTTTGACTTACAACCTAGGGGACTAAACATAAGTAAATTAGCTCAGTGGATTTAGATCACTTTTAAGGTATCTACCTTCCTATAATTTTCCTTGTTCATAGATATCTATAATCAAACAACTAGAGAGCAGAAACACAGCTAAACTTCATAGATAGGTGTGCGACTGCAAACTATCATAGCTCAAATATATTGAAATTAAACAAACACATGCAAAACATAAAAATAAAAAATCTTCTAATATACTAGTGAGATGCCAGTTGGTGCTCAGCTTACTTCAGGACATCTGTGCGAGATAACCGAAGCCTTTTAACAGAGTCAGAGATTCCTTTAGGTACATCTTTAACAGGCATCTGGACAAACTGTGACAAAGCGATGAACTGTTTTTCTTTTATCTTATTTTTCCCAGAGCTTGAGACACTGTATTTCTTAACTGAATTTGAAGAATGTCTCATTTTCTTAGAGGTTACATATGATTTCCCGCTCCAATTAAGATCCGTCTCCACTCTTGAGTCATCCTGATCCACAGAAGCTTGAGATCCACTCACTGTACTAATTATGAGCTTCATATTTCCTTCTGCGTTAAGCTTGGTTTGACTAGGACTGCAGTAATTAGACACATTACATTCCAATTGAGGTCGTCCCACATTCACATTAGGACATGCAACAGCCCAATGACTGCATTCTAAACATCTAATGCAGAAACAAGACAGGTACTCTGCTCCATTATAAGACTTGAATTTACTTGGTAAACCCTGAAGTTCAGTATCTTTTATCTTTGAACACTCTCGCAGATGGTGACCTTTTATGCCACAAAATAAACAGGTTATGATTTTATCAGCAGCATTACCTGTTATGCCATATTGTGTGATGTGCTTAAGAGCATCTAATCTCCTAGCAAAGACAGAAGCCATTGCTTCAGAACCTCCAAACTTGGGGGCAGAAACCATTGGATTTAGTTTGGAAGCTGACGTCTCATTACTCTGGCCTTCGTTTCTATTAAAAGCAAGTGAGCCTGCACTGTCTGCTGCACAATCCTGTAGCTCATTGGCGGAGACAACAACTATATCTTCAACTGACTGCTCCCTCACCAGCACATTGTTCTTGTCAATGGAACAGTCAAGAACTGCACCAACACTGTAATGATCTGACATAAATGATGGAGCTGATATTTTTGGAGTGAAACGAGTTACCCACAAACTTCCCAGAAGGTCTCTTCCATGAACAAACTTCTCAGTTGTCTTCCCCTCAGACTGCGGGTCAGATTCAACATGCTCGACACTTTCTTTCTTACGTTTTCTGAGAGAAGAGCTAGAGCCAACTCCTCCTTCAGTTTTACCATACTCCAAGTTGCATGCATATTTGTTCTCCACAGAATCAGTATTCTTGCATATCTCCTGACTACTGGCAACTTTTGCAGATAAAATCTCAGGTTGGATTGCTGAACCTACTTCATTTCTGCTTGTGGATTCACTGAACTTTCCAACAGGCAGCAGACATCCTTTTCCTAGATGCATTTTCTCCCCATGAAAAACTTTTGGAATAATAGCTTGCTCAAGTTCCTCATATCTTTCTCCTTTTTCATTATTACCACTCGACATTCTTGTTCCCTTGTCCTCTTCCCTAGGGCAATACAAGGACTGGAAAATTGACTGGAAACCAATACTTTTTATTCCGGCATCTTGGTTCTTGTTGTATGTGATAAGTTTCTTATCAGAACTTTCACTTGGATGATCAGGATGTACAGCAGAAAGAGGTAGTGCTTCATCCTGTATTGATTTTTTGAAACCCTTCATCATGGAAGATATCCAATTCATGAAGGAGCTGTCTTGTTTAACATAGGAAGTGCAACCCGGTGTTTCTTGAATTTGCTTCCTGAATCTTTTACTCCCAACAATAAACTGTTCATCAAATCCCCACCTCTTCTTGCCTGAGGGTACTAACCTGGCACTGTTACAGCTCTCAACACTCTCATGGCTATCATCCTCTTCTTTTGACATTCTCCCACTAAGATCTCCATCAGAAGAAGCTTTCTTGGACATTGTCCCACTAAGATTTTCGTCAGATAAAGCTTTTTCCTTGCCTTTCCTTCGATGTTTATGGATTCTACTGTTAGTCGGAGAGTGTTTATCCAGAGCAGAGTTGTTTGCTGGAAGCAACTCCTCAACATTCTCAAAGCTTTCTTTATCCCCCAGAAGGTATTCTGATCCTAATTTCTGACTTGCTGCACCATAAGCAATTTCATTTGTCAGCTTTTGTATATCATTATCAGCAGTTGACTCCAGTTTATCCAATGGCCTTCTTCCTTGGGAACTTTGATCTGCCACTAAAGCACTGGAATCTTTACTTTCATTTACTACGTAGGCTTTGGAGGTCAAAATAAAATCCATTTCTCTATTCCGATTTCCATCATCAGCATGTATGTTTTCACTGACAGGTTCCCCCAATAATGGTTCACTTTGCCTCACAAAAGGTATTAATTGATCTGATTTCATCATATTATCCCTTTCTCTGTCAACATCACCTGCAGGGGTATAATCACATCAGCAAAATGCAATAGTAAGAGGAAGAAAAAGTCTGATTCTTATGCAAGGCATCATAGATTGAAATAAGAACTCAGGAAGTGAATTTTGGCTTGAAGCCTTGGTGAAAGTAATAATTCTAACAGATTAACCAATAACACTACATTTTGAATATAAGCTACCAGAGATTTCTAATTCTGTCTGCCAAACTACTCTGCAATATTAAATTATTAATATCTGAATAGCAGGATGCACCTGGCAATGATGTAAATAAAATTTCTCCAGTTTCAGGCATCTCAGGTATTTCATCTACTTCAAAATTTATTGGACTGCAAGTGTCCACCTGTTTATGCAAAATAGATACTTCCCCAGATGTTTTCACTTCCTCCACGTTAGCAATGGTTTCTGAACAAAAGATTTTCTCAGCAATCTAGACAACCACTTCACCAGAGAATTAAGAAACATTGAAGGACTACTACAAATTCTTATTATGCAACTCAAAACATCTTAGTTTTACACTTAATTAAGATAGTATTAACGATAAGGCCTAACCAATTCGCATACACATAGCATGATAGCAATACTCTTAGAAAAATATATCCTTACCTGTCTCATATTCATGGCTCGACCCACATGCCAGCATGATTCCAGCATCACTTGTTGGTGATGTAGTCAAAGCTTCTTTACCAGCAGCTTCACTCTTCACATGAAATGATGTATCTGAGGTTATAAAATTATCTTCATCTATAGGCTTCTCAGCAGCAGACCTCCCACCTGTAGTGCTCTGTGGTGAAAGAGTCACATTGCTTGGACCTGCACCTAATAAAAGTGAGATTTTCTTTTTGGACAAGCTTGAATCAGCTCTCAGTTTAGACTCAAACCTTTATCTGTAGACCAGACTAACTCTGACAGGGGCTCGGTGGCCACAAATGTCATGCCTAACACTGAACCTGCATTTGCACCTGCACCTGAATCACTGTTCAGCCTGCTCTGAATACACTGATTAGAATAACTCAGAGCAAGCCCCAAATCAGTCACTGGCTGTATGTTCTCATTGTTCTCATCCATTTTTGGCTTGATAAACTCTATCCTGAAATTCCAAAACAAACCAAGTTGGACTTTTTCATCATGCTTAACATGCAAACATTCTCTACATGAAACACAATTGATTTCTACTAATGTGTGATAGAATCACCCTTTGAATTCAAATTGAAAATCGTGGGAACAACAATTAGAGATCTATGCTATGAAGATGTTAGAAAATCTATTCCCTAGGGAAATGAGGCACCTAACAGTTAGACAGTTGGGACCACCATCAGACACATTATCAACTTTGAATCCTTCTCTGTGGCAAAGGAAGGTAGTTTTAATAATTAAATTGTATTCTTCAAAGCAGAGGCAACATTTGACATCTGTATGGGATAGATTAAACCTACTCTCAATCTTGTTGATACTTATCCGCAATCTGAGGGTTGTGGCAGTTGTGATTCTGATATCTATCACCTGTGATATTAATGAAACATTTGATTAGGTTCCATAATTTTGCTCATATTTAATGTTCTTCACATATTTGAGTGAATGCTTCCATTAGTGAGTTGATATGTCGAATAGACAAAAATCTTGCATAACAAAATAAGACCACTGCCAGGGTGTGGGAGCATAGAAAGCAAAAGGCATAACTTGGAAAACATTATGAATTTATGACACACCTCTGTTATATATGCAAATAATCAAGATTGCAGCAACTCATAGAGTGGCAAAGAGGCAAAAAGAAAATGACTTCTACTGAGGAGAATATGAAGTTGTAAAAAGGAAGAAACAAAGAAACAGCTTCAGATCAAATTGCACACTGAAACAACAATAGGGAAACTTGGGAGATTTCTTGAAAATTAACTAATAAAAATGCTCAAGAGATTAAGAATTACAGACAAAAGCATCTTTCTTTTTTCTTCTTCCCAAACAGGGATATGATAGTTTAAATAGCCAGTTCACTCTGTTATAAACAAGTGCAGATACTAAAATTGTAAACTGCTGAAGATCATGCTGTCATGAACAAGATCTGTGTTTTTCGGATACATAAGATTATATTATACACTACAACTTTTGTGTTTTTCAGTGCCAAAATGAGTAATACTAATAAAAGGCTGCACCATGCTTCTCACATTTTCAGACCAAAAAACTTTCTTTGATTTGAACTCATCCAATCAAAAATCCTTATATCTCAAACCAAAAGAAGTAAAATATATACATTTTATTTGCATGACATAGAAAAAAAAAGTTATCATTCATTTCTGAGATGCAATCATTTGAAAGATAACAACTTTATTGAAAAGAGAAGTAAAACCTTTATCTCTTAAACCCAATTCTTCAATGCAAGGCATGTTTTATCATCTGAATCATTAACAACTAAAGCTTGACAAACTTAGGAAACAACAGGAATTTCAGTCCAGAAGTATTGAACTTTCATGACCCCTCTAGAAAAATTTACTCCAAGATGAGAAGAACAAGACGGTCCTGTTTTATACATCTCTAGAAAATAGCTTTCTAAGAAGCAATCATTTAACTTGAAAGAAATTCAACCCAAGTTGTCAAATACAGAAACAAAAAGAGTAAGAAAAGTCCCAATAGATCATTTCAGTGTTCTCAACAGAAAATGCAAAAAGCAAGAACCATGAAGAACAGAGGTTACAGTACAAAGCAATCCAAATTTGGCAAACACCCATTAAAGCAAAACCATTTATGGTGGAAAACCCAACATAGTACACACATCATCTTTTATCTCACCAGAAAGTACATTAAAGAAGAAGCTTTGGAGGGTTGAAGACACAGAAGTTCCAGTTAAAAGTGGAGACCCACGTACCTGTTTTCCTTCAAATCCATAACTTGCGGTCTAAAATGCAAGAGAGAGAAAGAGAGCTCCTGTTTCTTCGAAGAGAGGAAAATAGAGAACTGGAAGAGAATGCCTGCCATATGTTGAACCACATACAGCAGTCTCTAAGCTACATGGAATGAATGAACAACCCACCTTGACCTTTTGCTGAGATTCTGAGGTATAAGGTTCAGGAGCCGCCACGTGGACACACTGCATGCCAACAACACTGTGGCAAGGGTTACGATAATGGGGTTGTACGTGTAAACCTACAGAGATTCACAAAGTGACGATCACAGAGAAGAAGATAAACAGAAAAGAGAAGGATATGATCAGTGAATTGGGGAATTCACCTATACTTGACTTTGGGGGTCAAGGACAAAACAGTGGAGGCGATTTTCTGTATTCACTTATAAATTAGGAAGATGATTGTGTCATTAGCAAATCATTTGGGTGTCGTGTAGCCCCTAAAAGGAGCATAGCCCATGATGCTTGCCAATTTTTAGTACACATACGTATACTCTTTTGTCACTTCCTCTCTAAATACCATGATTAGGGTGTTTACCCTAATAAAATGCTGCAATAACATTCTTAAGTTCCATACAACTATGGAGATCAAGTCTCTTTCACTCATTGAAAATATATAACATGACACTTGCTAGTTGACTCGACTAATTTTGATATATATTCAGGGAATGATGTATCTTTTGACTAAACATGTATTGATGTATAATCTAAACTAATCATTTGGTTAAGCATTTTGATATATTGCTCTAGGCGCTTAATCTGCTCACAAAAACAAGTAGATGAATTGGAGGTGTCGTTCAAAGCTATTTAACTTTTGCAACGAAAGGAAATATTGATTATGTTGACTGATCGACCAAACAAATCTTCAATTACTCTTGTTAAACCCTACAAAGCCTCTAACAACCCTCGAACTTCCGCCGTCCACCTGTAATGCAAAGACAAATGACAAGGCAGAGACGTAGGGCCTTCCTTCACTTCCTTTTGGATGTCCAAACTGCCCACACTATTATGGAAGGCGGCTGCTTTGCAAGTTTGCAACTGACAACGAATTAGAGCCTAACACTAAATTAGTTTTAGATTTACCATAAGGGGAGTGATTGTAACGAGCAGGCCCGGATCTGAGATTTCTGGTCTTGAGTCGAGTCTGAAAAGTGATGCCCTGTCATGCATGGCTATACCCAAAAAAAAAAAAATACAGTAGACCACAATAGCAACAGCACCACCTTCTCGCAGATCCATTGTTGTCGCACCGGCAGCAACTCCACTGCAACACCACCCAATTGCTAGACGTCGCCCCAACCCTCTCATCCACAATCGTCTAGCAAGGAGCGCCGACCTTCCCAATCATCCTCCACCTCTAGATCAATTCTGAGCACCTGAAATCTAATCTGAAACCTCTAATCTAATCTAACTGCGTCATAACCCAATCACGCCGAGCACTCTGCATCACCCGTCGACCACAACTCCTACCGGCTTTGCTTCGATTTAGGGTGGATGGACGGCAGCAGCTTGGAAGTTCAGAGATGAAAAGAATGAAGTGGAAAAGAATGACGTCGGAGCAAATGTGGAGAAAGAAGGGAAAAAAAAATTGGTGCCCCTAAATTTTTTGGGCCTGAGGCGGCCACCTCTTGGGCCTCACCTCAGGTCCGGGCCTGGTAACGAGAACCACCAAGTAAGATGAACCACATAATCACATATTCAAGATCGACGTAGAAGACACCAACTAATGATGCTCCGACTTTTGCGGTGCATCTCCGAAGAGCGAAACCTAGGTTTCGTACTAGGGGCGACGGGCTTCATGCTCTACCTACCAGGCGAGATCAGATCTATGGTGGTTGTTGTTGAGGGAGGCGATGACTTTTCACACATGAGCGCTGGGATCACATCTCTAAGGCCAGAAGACTGGTGTAGATCGAATCTGAAAATAGAGGAACTAGCGGTGGTTGAGGCTAGGTCGTCGTTTTGAGGCTGGGATGGACTCCCAATTGGAATCGGAAAGGTGTTGGTTCATGTGAGTGGATTGGAGATGTTGATCTCCGCTGTGATTTCACCCAAATTAAGTTGATGGATCATGGCTGCCGGATATTAGGGGTGAGTTCGGTTTTCACCTAAAACCAGAAACTAAACTGAATAAAAAATTCGGTTCGGTTCGGTTCGGTTTGGTATTTTTTGAAACCTTAAACCGAAAACCAAACCAAATCGTGATTTGATTCGGTTTCGGTTTTTCTTCTTCTTTTTTAAAATAATTTTTCTTAAAATTTGTATGCTTTTGGCTTAGTAAAAAATTATCGTATTTTAGGTCATTTTTTTTTCTTCCATTACTTGTTTTTATAAGCACATATAATATATCAATAAAATTGTTGGCAATGATTATTCAACAACCCAACAATTTATAAACCAAATAGATACTTTGAAAGTTTAATACTCAATAATTTCAAAAGTATTGGGAATTGACCACACTAGCACACCATGAAACCATAATTTTAAAACTTCTAAGTTCATCTTGAACACAAAATATAGACTCCATAGTTTAAAGTCTATCCAAATAAATTCCGAATTTTAAAGTTTGAAAATCATAAATTTGAATAAAGAAGAGAAAAATAAATTAAATATTAGAGTCTATAATCTAAAGCTCGCAAGAATAAGATCTTCGATTTTAGAGATAACATATCACTCTCTATATTTCGCATACACGACACCTAAAACATTTCTATATGTACATAAAACGAAAATAAAAAGCAAAATATTAGAAAAGACAAACATATAATTATATAGAACATAAAATCTAAAATCATATTGTTCAAATCAAATATTTAATACGAAAATAAAGACAAAAAACAACGTCGTTTTAGAAAAAATTGGTTTTTCGGTTCAGTTCGGTTTTTCAAGGGCCGAAACCAAAAACCAAACCAAACTAATTTGGTTCGGTTCGGTTTTTCTTAATTCGGTTTGGTTTTCGGCTCGGTTTTTTTGGTTTTCGGTTTCAAAATGCCACCCCTACCGGATATGGCCATCTCTGTTGTATCATGTGCGGTGATGATTCTTGGCAACGCGTGGATCAAGGCTGATGTGTGGATGTCGCCATAAGCTGTTTGATGTTGATCGAAATCGGCAGATGGTTTCGTCGTTGCCGGAGCCGGTTTGGTTGTGGACGGCGACAGCCCTCGGGTTGGTGTGGATCTTTGCTACAGCAAGTCTAGGGTTCAACCTAAGATGGACCGGGTGGCATGGGCTCCACTTTTTAGGCCTGTTATGCCCGAGCTGGAAGCTAGTGGGTCAGTTAGGGCTTGGGTTCTTTTTCCATAACTCTCATGGCTTCTACTTTGGCCCAACAAGGAAAGTAGGCGCCCTAGTGGCTCACGAAACAAAACTCTTAACACCTTACCAAGCTCTGATCCAAAGGGCAAAAACAAAGTCCAGTGAGTGTTAGAGAGCGAATAACTTGACAATCTGTGCGAGTTAGCTGCAGTTAGATGGATTTATGAAACTTGGAGTATCGTAATTGAGCGTCTTGGCTCCGGTTTTTATGTTTCTTTAGTATCTTGTTTTGTAACTAGTTTAATCCTCTGAGCTAATTGTCTAATGTAATGGTACTTTAATGTCATTCTGGCCTGAGATTATCAATGAAATATTTTATCTTTCAAAAAAAAAAAACGAGGACCACTAAGTTGAGGATTAGTTGATGACTTTCTCATTAAATTATTTATTGCACCACTTTTCAATCATATTTTTTCATCTCAACCGTTCAGTTTTTAGGTCTATATAAGTAGATCATTCATACAAATTTTCAACTAAATCGGTGATCGTTAAGGAATCGAACTAAATCAAATTAATGGACGATCTAAATCTGTCAAACAAGAGTCGTTCAAGTTTATAATTGGTAAATCACATTTATAAATGCCTTAATGATTTTCAATTTGGATGAAGATTTGTAAAGATGATCTACTCATATATATCTACAAATTAAACGATCGAGATGTAAATATGTGATCAAAAATGGGTGAAACGAATAAGTTTTCAACTAGTCCTCAACTTAGTGGTCATCATTAGAACCACTCCCTTACATTAAGATCTTTTATGGTTCGCGAGAAGTAAGCATAAGAAAACGTTAATTATTTCATTAAATTAAGGACAAGAAACAATTGACTAATTGAAAGGAAAAAAAATGGTTTCTCCAAAATCCAAATTAAGAAATTAGGAAAAAAAATGGTTTCTCCAAAATCCAAATTAGGAAAAAAAAATGGTTTCTCCAAAATCCAAATACCGAAGTACCTTCACAGGTTTCCTATTGCCTGCAGGAGTCAGCTTATACCTGTCAGTGTGACATACCAGACATGCGTCAAGCCCACCAAGGTCATTCCCTTCTGGATCTTTACCCCAGAAGAGAACGCAGTCATATCTGCATGCATGGATCTTGATGTAGGAAAGGCCAAGATCTTTCAGGATACATCGGACCTTACGATGAGTGGTAGGAAGACGATGACCGTGGGGCAGCATCGAAGCAGTGTACTGTAGATAATCATCAACAGCCTTCACGGTCGATTTTGTCTCAACTTTAATCTTCATTACGTCCATCACACTTTCAAGAACGGTCTTCTGACAACCGGGGTACACAGGGGTCTGTTGGAAAGCAAGCAGTTTGTTGTACTTTTCAATACCAGCAGTGTTGACAGCTTTAGGGAAGGGCTGCACCGGGTCAGGCATATACTATCCTTGAGCGCATACACCGCTCTCATAAGGAAACATGTCGTTGATGAATGCCGTTGTTGGATCGTTGGATGTACTGCCCGTCTCAGAAAATTGTCAATGATCATGCGGACCCCCTGATGATGTTTCACCGTGATATAACCAACATGTGTACTTCTCCCAAAACCCGTTACTCCTCAGGTGCTGCCATACTTTGTCAATGGGAAATCGATGCATATCGCTGCGACACTGACATTTCGTGCACGGGCAATAGAAAATTGTATTCCCGTTAGCATTAGCCAGCGCATATTTTATAAAACTCATAACTCCTGCACCGTATCTTTTGTCTCATTTTGGAAGCGAAATCCAACTCTTATCCATATCCTGAAAATATAACAAAATATATATTTATAACGCTGCTAGCTAATTATTAATGATGAAATTTCATGCCATATATAAAATCTCAATTCATTTAGTATATATTCTACGTACTACGTACAACTAATTAATTAACACACACACATATCATATTAACACAATAATATATATAAACACAAATTAATTAACAACAAGAGATACACAAGGAATACAATTAATATATATTAACACAAAGGAACACAATTAATATATATTAATATATAGAAAAACACAATTAATATATATTAACACAAATTAATTAACAACAACTTCATACCGTACCATATCAACACAATAATATATTATAAATTAATTAATAACATATATATATCTACTAATATTTATTAACAACAAATTAATTCATATATATTATCAATTCAAATCATCAACCAAATCGATCAACATATATATATATATATACATCCAACGTACTCAAAATTAATCAATTCAATCATAATCAAAATCAATAAACTCAATCATAATCAAAATCGATAAACTCAAATAAAACTCAATTAATCAACATATATATACATATACATACCTATATATGGCTCCACAAACTAATTATGGACAGATTTCGACAACACCCAAACTTTTTCTCCCGTTTTTTCTTCTCCCGTTTTTTTTCCCAGATGAGCTGCTGCTATCCAGATCCGCAAATATAAAGCACTTTAGCCGACGACATATTAATTTCGTCGGCTAAACTTTTAAATATTTCGTCGGCCATAGTCTGTGAACTTTAGCCGACGAAATAAATTCTTTAGCCGACGACATTTTTTTTTCGTCGGCTAAAGTTTACCATAGCCGACGAAAATTTCAGTTAGCCGACAATGCTTCGTCGGCCTGGTTTTTTTTTTTCGTCGGCTAAAGCCTTTCTTCTGGTAGTGAAACCAGTTTGCTCCATTCTTTCCCAGCAATTATTACTCGCATATTATATATCAACTTTTTAATAACGTTTTCGATGGTTTTCCATGTGTTACCAAACATCGAAATTCTTGGAAAATTTCATTTACCTTTTTTTCCTCTTCCTATAGGAAAGACGAATAATTCCTTTTCGCAAATCAAACGAGACCAAAGTCGCTCTGCTAAGGGTTCACTATAGTCGACATAACCGTCATTGATCAAATCTCTATCTCAGCCATGTCTGACCAGATTTCTAGCTTTGTTGCGCTTCTGATGCTGCTTCTGTCAACTTTAGGCTCACTGCTGAGGTCGCCATCTAGGTTTTTCATTACTATATGGTGTGACGCTTGTTAATGAGATGTCCCAACGTTGCTGATTTCAAGGGAACCATTTCCTCTGTTTGAAGGATGAGATATGATTTACAGATTCGTTCATGGATGATTGGTTTGGGTTTCAGTTTGCTAGACAGGTAAACCGCAATAATATCCTTCATGGTGGGCCTTCGTTCTACTCAAATGATATGCTTATGGTGATAGGTGCATAATTATACATTATTTGTATCAAAATCTTCTATACTTTCTTACTTTCTTTGTTTGTTTGGTGTGTTTTCTAGTTATTTACTTTGTTTATTTATTTTCTAAGTATTTTGAAGCAAATAAGAAGAAAAGAAGAAAAAGAGAGATTGGAAGACAAAATTTAGAAATATACAGATGATGAGGGCAGCTCTTGAAGAACTAGATGATGAGTCTTATCAACAGAAAGCTACAGATGTCAGCTTTCCATAGTATTTTACGGTTCGTCAATAACATTTTCTTAGAAGAAGTTATGGTCAATTTATTACCAGAAGGTCAATATGCGCGCGATTCTAACTCTTGATGAGAATTTGTGTTTTGAGGCCCAACTCACACCAAGAAACCCATGGATGAGTTTGTACTTTATTATCTGACTTATTACCTCGATGCGAGGCGTATTATGAAGAATTAAATGAGTTGGCATACTTTCGTTGGTCTAACAAATGTGCACCAATCAAAACATCCAAGGAAACCTAAATCAAGATGGATTGGTTGAAGGAAGCAATATAAAAGCCTATGTTAAAATCTTTGACGGCTTCTTCTTCTCTTCTTCTTCTTCTCTTCTCCTCCTTCCCAATCTGCTGCGTTTTCTTTTTATTATGTTTATTTAGTTTCTCTTAGTTAGGGGCTGCTTGAAGCCCTAGACATGAACAACAAGATGATTTAAGTTTTGGTTTTACTTTCTTTTAATTCAAGATGAGACTTTGTTTACTATTTCTTCATTGATGAATTGTTTTCATGTTTTCTTTGAGCGCACGCTTAGTATACATGTTAGAGTTCTATAGCTTTGATTGTTTGATGCCAGTGTCAATATTAGACTCCTCAGCAAGCAAGTAAACTAAGTCCTAGGTTTAGCAAGGCACTAAGTTTTTTGCAATGCCTTGTGATGTCTCAAACCCTTTTAGAACTTAATGATCTCTGCATGTTTAATCTAATAAGCGTACATTTAGGTTACATTGCTTGAGAATAGTTTAGGTGTAAACCACTTCCTGCCTAGCGTACGAAGTAAGAAAATGTAATAAGTTGTGTTTCAAGCATACCGAACCAACTTGAGCATCTTCATCTAGATTAAATTGAACTATAACTGAACAAATTATCTTGTGTGTAATTGTCAGGGTGGATTGCATCTTCCCTAGCTAGTTTTATTTCATTGTTTACCAAAACCAAAACCAAAATCAGTTTTCGTCACTATTCTGTCTTCTGTGTTTCTGTATTTATTTGACATATCAAACGAACTCTGATTCATCTGAATTTTTGTGTGGTCGTCCGTCTGTATGTCTAGTTCGTGTCTGTAAAGTTTCGTATTTTTCTGACTTGTTTAGGTTAGTCAACAAATTAAGTTTTCGACTGCTGGTTGTTAATTAGGATCAGTAGTCACTCTTGTGACATTTTTGAGTAATTAGATTCATTTAGTCTTATGTGGAAATGACCTTTAGCACATACTATAAACGATGATCTAGTAATGAATAAGGAAAATAAAATTGGTTTATAAATAACCGATCATATGGTGGTTGTGTACGACAACATCAAGACAGTGGAAACCATTCCTCTCCAGCTCTTAGAAACCTAAGTCACAATGACGGGACTTCACATGTTTTGCGTAGCAAGAAATCCCTATAGTTGATCGGATCTTCGATCGGTAGGTATTTTCGTTTTGAACAATTGGTTTTGAGTCGTAAGGATGAACAATAGAGGATTCATTTAGCCATGGGTACTAAGCAGCGTTTATAATTCCATGGTCACTACTCGTTCGCCTCGGTGGACGTTGATCTTATGTATGAGAAAATCCAAGGTCATTGCAAAGCATGTGGTTGTTTGAGCATGTTCTGGAGGGTTGTGATCAACTTTATGTGAAGGTGAATAAGGCTTTGCATGGTCTCTCGATTAAAGCGATAGAGTGACTGGATTTGGTGAATAATAAGGCGCTTGTTGGAAGGTTTTTGGGGGAGTGAGGCTGCAGCTAAGGCAAGGCAGCACAAAAAGAATGCATTGGTGCTCTCTACCAAATTGAAGACTATTGTACTAGCGGCGCCGCCAGCAAAGAACTTGGTGGTGAACATTGGTCTGGCTGAAAACTTTGAAAGCTTGTAAAAGCTGGAGGTTTTGTTGTTTCTTGAATAACATCAATCAACTTTGAATGGACTTATGAGGAATTCGGAACTCCCAGTCATCCAACCTGAGAATAAAATGATTGATGTGTCAACTTCTTTGAATATGGAAGTTGACCTCAAGAATTGGGACGCGTACGTTTTCTGGTGATACCTCTTTAAGAAGAAGAAAACAGGGCAACCTAAGGGGCCAAAGAATAAGACTAATTAAAGAGGATGAACCTTGTCCTAAGCTGAAGGGCAGGAAGAGGTTGTTGAAGCTTCTAAAGAAAGATGATACGGCAGAGGAGGTGAATCCCTTTGCGGAGTCCTCTTCAGTCCTAATGGAGGCATTTGATGTTGAATCGAGAACTTTGGTTATTGTAGTTGCATCGGAGACGGAAAAAGATGAGTGTAGAAGTGATGATTTCAATTTTTTCACTACCTATGCAAGATCAGGAGATCAGCAGGAAGATAAGAACTTTGTTGCCATAGTTACTTGTCATTTTTCGGTGGAATAGAACTTTGGTGATTGTAGTTGCATCAAAGACGAAAAAAGAGAGTACATTACCACTTCTGTCATTACCTCTGCTTGATCAGGAGATCAGCAAGAAGACAAGAACTTTGTTTCCATAGTTATTTTTGCATTCTTCGGATTTTTAAGTTTTTTTTTTTTTTTTGCCTAAGTGTTAAAAAAGATTGATGTACTTAGAGCGATATTTAATTATGTTTGTGTGAGGAGCGTACTAGAACTTGAGCGACTAGAATATGGTGTAGGTAATATTTTTTTACGATGATTCAGTATAGTTGTGAATATATGTGCATATGTGGTAATCTCTCCATCGCCAACTGTTGCTACTAGTGGTGCGATGGCTAGACTTGCCAACATTTGAATTTATTGAATTAAAAGAAAAAAGGTAACGATCATAGTGTTGAAGCTTCTGCTCAACATATTTAGTACAAGAATGGTATATAAACCTGCCTTGGCCGTTGTTGTATAAAAAATGAACACTATAAAGAGATTAGTTATAATATAGAACCAATCGTTTTGACTTAAAACTACTAAGTGAGTTGGTAATTATCTGAAATACGATTGGCATACTTTTGATCGGCTTCTGAATGAGCAGGTGCTCCTATTTGTTTGTTAGGAAGAGGCTTTCCATTGAGTACCACATCTGCGATTGGATAATGGAGCCTAGGGACATGGGGTTTTTTTTGTACGATTTGCTTTACATCGAGCTTATCATATAGTTGTAATGAGTTTGCTTAGAATAGGATTTCTAGATTTTCTTGTTCTAGATTTTCTAGGCATTGATATTCGAGCTAATGATGAGACTAACGCAATGAACTTTTAAATTTTAATTTAAAATTTAAATTTAAATTCAAAAAATAGGTCTGAATTAATGGAGAGAGAGAGAGAGTTAAATCTATTACTTGGTGGTGGATGGTGCAGATTTGCATATGTTGATGGGAGAAAGGAGAAGCAGGTAGTGTGCAATTTGGCCATTTGAAGGATAGGATGCTGATCCATAGATTTGACTAATAACAAACACAGTTGCAGAAACTTAGCTATTATATTCCAATGTCACATATAAATCCATTTCAATTCATCAATTCGATTCAATTCTAGGGTTGTCAATAAGCAGTGTAGGGTCTGCACTTTGGACCCATGACACCTAAAGTGCCTTTATTACACAAGAAGAAAGTGGCATAGTCTCTTTCAAGCCTGTCCTCCATCCATTGAGACAGTGCATGAGAGCATTGTTGTTTGTAGAAGAATAATCCAGAGATAACTAGTTTCTTTCACCACAAAGGTATTGATAAGATTAGGGGTTGTCACTGACAATGCCAGTTTGGTACTTCTATGCCAAAGACATCAACTTCACTCAGCATTTGTCGAACTGTGACCTCACTGAGCTGTGCTCATACTTATTTGCAGTTCAAATTTGACATCAATGAACATTATTTTTAGAGAGCTATATTTCCAACAATAACAAAATAAGAATCAGGCTCCTTTCACTATTCTCTATTGTATAGCTAAGAAAATCATTGGATAAGATTCTCCCAACAACTCCAGTACTTTTGAGTTATTCTCCTTTAATAGAGAAGCAAATTTTACTCCAGATCCGTTACAAAATTAGGGCATATGTTTGGAGAAGGTCGCATTTGGACTAGCTCCATTCATAATGAGGCTCCTCGAGCCATTTTATTTGATGTCGTAACAAATTTTGAAAATCTTAATTTATGGTTACTGCATATTGATTGAGAAATTTCACTAGAAGGAATGAGGGAGACTCGATAATCTTGATCGAGTATTTTTTGAGTTAAGAAATTTAATTCCCAAGTTTAGAAGTGTCTCCTTCATGAAGCAAATCATCACTACTCACTAGTGTGATTTTGTAACCGATTTCATAATATATGCTCAATGCAGAATACTGAATACACATTCTTAGTCCTTCACATGAAAAATCATAATTATTTGTAGATAATGAAAATGACCAAATTAGAATTTGAAAAAGAAACAAAAAAATGCTGGCCGTGGAGCACGTCTTTTTCTCTGCCCACAAGCCCTGCAAGTTGCAGGCTGCAACTGTTATATAGTAGCATGGAAGCTCATCCACATGTTCAAACTGGAACAAAATTGAAGCTTTGGTTATATATTAGAGGTTGATAATTGATGCTTTGATTAATTGAAGTAAAGGGTTATAGGACTTTAAGTAGAGTGAAAAAGAAGGTAACTTTATTTGAGAAAGTTCTAAGCAAAAATTAAAATATCGACAATCACGGAAATATCGATGGTTCGAAAAAAAGAAATTTCGATGGATATTGAGAAAATATCGATATCGATAAAAATTTTATCAAAATTTATATAAAATTTGTATATTGACCAAAAATAGTGTAAATATAAAATATCAAAAAATATAAAAATTAATATTAATGCTTATAAAAAACAGAAATTTCGAAAAAATATCAATAATATTATGAATATTTTAGTCCTTTGTTCTAAGTGCTGATTCTGCTCTCCCATTTCACATGCTAAACGAGCCTATATATACAAACTGACGACTTTATCGCATCACTTGGTTTCTACACCAACAACCTTGCGCTGTTGCGCTCCACTTTGGTCTTAGGAATGGTAATGTAGATAACACCATTCTGGAGCTGTGTTCACTTTGTTCTTGTCACAGTTATCCGGAAGCGCAAGGCATGTAGTTGGAACTGAATCTCCAACTGTGCGTCATCCTTGTTCTCTTCCTTGATTTGCACCCTTTACAACAAGCACACCATCCTCAATAGACACCTTGACATTCTACTGGCATGTCGAACTGCATTTTGATCTCATTCTCGCCATCTTTGATATCCCAAGGAGCGTGGTCCTATCGCCTCCTGATCGATTGGGGACATGGTATCAAATTGACTAAAATGTGGACATGGGATCCAACAAGAATTAGAAAGTGAAAAGTGGGATTTGAAGTAATACGAGCAAATATTCTATCTTCATTGTTTCTCTTTAATACAAAAGTGTCAACACATCATAATTATAGATATATTAGGGCTGCACGGTCTCACCCACTTCAAGAGCATTTGTTTGAAGGCTTGAAGCCAATACAAAACTTTACCCATGCAATTCTCCATAGTTTGTAACAAATGATGCATCGTTGTGCCAATCCGACTGCAGAAATAATAGCAGATATATATAGAGATGATCTCGAAGTTGAAGACTATAATAACCCAGTCCAACAAATAATGACTCATCTCCTTCGGGCAATTCTCTGCCCTACTCCGAGTAACAATGATTTTCCTACTACACCGGTATGAAGTCCACAAACCAGAGCCACAGTACCCCCTATAGCTATCCATTTCCAATCAATGCCATTATTGTTATCATGTCTCTCCTTGCTCCCTGCTCTACTTTTCTCTTCTTCACCTGGTGCTACCTCCAAATAATTTGTGCTTCCTTCGGATGATATCTTTGTGGTGATTCCTGCCATATGGGCACATTGTGAAAAACAGAACTCTGAAGATTTCCTTGCATTTTGGTATCCTCTCATGCCAGAGTGTAATTTTTTGACAGTGCACCACATCCCATGACGGACGCCCAACTTAGCCACATCCTTGGGGATTCCCATGTCTTCATAGTGGACAAGGGTAACCTCACATGCAGATAACTGTCCATCTCCCTTTCGTGACTCCACTGCGTTTATTTCAACCAAGAGACTTAAATTTATCCTATCTATTACATGCTAGTTTGGCAAAATAGATGAACTTCTTGTTGCAAAATTCATACACTTAACTAACACTTACCAGGCTTGATAATCCAACTAGAGAAATAATGGTCCACGCGTCTAGGCTTATCACGCTTAGGCAAACCTGGATATGGAACACCCTGCAATATTGTAGATCCCACAAAATGATTAAAAAACCATATGCAAATCATAACTACACACATCACATTTCAAATCATACTACAAAAATGAATGATTTACAATACAGAATGAATTAATCAAATGCACATTCACCTAAAAAAATGGATTAAATTCAGTTTACCCCCCTGAATTTGGAAGTTGGGAAATGAAACAAAAACATTAATAATCAATTCAATTTAATTCGAGACCTGACAATTCTATTCCGCATCTTTACTCTGAAGTGAAATATACTACACTACACACTATTATTAATCACCCAGAAACTTTTCCCCTATAGTAAAAGAGTGGCAAAGTCTACTCTTCCAGATAGAAAGTATAAGCAGTAATTGAGGAAAAGGCTATGAATGATGAGATGCTTTAAAACATACCTTTGTCACACAGTAGTAAGTTTTTCCAGCCTCCCATATTCTTCGACCAATTATATATTCACGATCACTGCAGAAGAAAGGGAACTGCATAGCAAAGTAATGTGAGAAGTCAAATACATTTTTTAACTAAAAAGCAATTTAATATAAGCAGTGTTTGCATGCAATACCAAATTCCAGACCTTTTTAATCCAGTGAACAATCATAGTTCCAGTATCCGGGCATTCCTCCAATATTTTACAATATGCCAGCATAGGATCCCATTTAGGTCGAAACTCATCATCCCAGAAGAAATCTCTAACCAACTCTGGAGCTGCATCCTCAAAAACAGTTCTACTACAGTAAACAGTAGGACCTGTCTGTAAGCAAAACTGCTATTAGATACTAACTTATAAAGATAAGGTATCAAACATGACACTAGGAAGTAGTAAACCAGAATCTTGGGAAGAGAACAGGATTGAACAAGTATATGATGGTTTTATTTCACAATAACAGAGAAACCAAAAAATAAAAAAAAGAATGCCAAGAAAGTTGGTGGAGAATCCACATAAATTGACATATCACTTTTGTGTCGATGTCAAAAAACAACATAAGTGCGCTCTTCTACTAAAAGAGAAATTACGAGAGCATCATATATGAAAACAAAAGTTGTTATTGAGGGTCACAAGAAAGAAAGATGTTAAAAAGCAAAACACGTACCAAGTACACATCTCCACTTATAATTTGTCGATAAATAAGATCAAAAATTTAACAAATGAACCGCAGAAGTTATATGGTCAAGAAAAATGAAACATCAAACTCAGATTCTACCTCAGGGTCATGGCGCCATGCTTTATATGCCATGGTTGGGGTGGTTTTCTCCATCAAACTTTGCCATTCCATTTCTCCATCTCTCCCTCCAATTAAATTCACTAGGTGGTCCAAATCGGCTTCTGTGACAACATCTTGCGCTCTCTGTGCACCTTTATTGCTTGGTCTGTGAGAAGTGAGGAATCACAAAGCAATTAAAGACAACAATATATTATGCACAATAGTGCTCTTAAACAGCAATGAGAGCAACAGAATGAACACTAGCATGGCAACATCCATACAACTACAACATATATTACATCTGTAAAAACAAAAACTTTCCTATTTATTAAGTAAACTAGTGATCACTAAATACTGATCATAAAATCCAGTAAACTAACCAGCATGTCAGTAAGCCTATAACAAGACGAGTCAACCCACCAATATGAATGCCTGTTTTACAAAACTAAAAATGAAGTATTGTTGCACGCCTCTACTAAAAATTCCCGAATTGTTGGAAAATTCCATTAATCATCAAGCAGAATGATCCTACTTTCTGAGTGAATATTTTACTACCTCAACATGATGGAATCACAGTTATTGAAAATTCTGCATATTAATCCCAATTTGTATAGCCCTGCACAGGGAGGGGTAGGGGTAGCCTTGTCCTCGACTTTGTATCTACATACTCTGTGATGACTGAGGTCAGGATACATACAATTTGAGAGAAGCCGTGATAAAGTACCCTCCTGAGAAGTATGGGATAGTCAAGCCAGGGCGAAACCAATTCTGTTTTCGAGATGTGCTACCACCTGGAAAAAGCTATGGACCTTCTAGCCATCACTCTAACAATATAACTGCACTTAAAGGCGGAGTTTCCAAGGACTTAAATTTTATTGTCAGGGTGATGATGAAAAGATCTTCCAGCTTCCAGGAGGTAACAAAACTGAAATCAAGTATTGCCTAACCATCCCTGAACCACCATTTCCCTTAACGTTGAGGTAAAATATCCAACTTACTGCCTCCTATAAGTTCCGATTTCATACTATCACCAAACTCAGACTAACTAACAAAATAATAATAATATGGAACAGGGAAAACGACTCTGTATCACAAAACCAACCTCATGGATAACTAATTCCTTCCATCTCTAACTCCAGGAATACAAAGTAATCGAACTCTAATGAGTCCGTAATCAGCTTTATAAGCCCTTCATAGTCAGTCAGCATTATAAGTTCTTAAATTTAGCTGACTTTTTCCCAGAAGGTCAGACAACACAAACGAATTGTACATTAAAACAAATTATGTTCCCACCACATCCAACCAGCTAAATCGCACTCTCTCCGATTATCACTAATCGAGCAACAACCAATAAGCTCCTCAAAGTCTTAACTAAAATGTTAAAGATTTCAACTTCAAAAACCAAAATGCGAATCCAAAGCCTATACAATCCGAAATGTTCAATAGCTATAAGCTGAAAAGAGCTCAAAACAAAAGCTAGAGATACTCACTCAGAAATGTCGCCGCCGCCCTCAGCCAAACGACTCGCCGCCGCTCCGGAACCCGTCCCCGCCGCCGCCTTGCTCTTCCCTCTAAAATTGAACCAAATCGTGCGGCAAATGGAGAAAGCGGAGAACGCCGTGAACGCGAGCCAGAGCCGGCGAGCGCCGAACCCCGGCGGCGCGGTCCAGGCCCACCGGAGCTTGCTCCGGAGACCGAGAAAGACCAAACCGGTCCATCTCGGCCGCCAGGACCAGCCGATCACGAGGCCGATCATCACGGCCACCCATATCGGAACTGCGCAGAGCAAAATGTCGACGAATGTTTCGGTGATCGTAGGGTTGGTGAAGAACTCCACCAGATCGAACACCGCCTCCTCCATTTTTCTTTAATTTATTTTCAAAAACCAAAACCCTAAGATTTTCCGAGAAATAATTAATCCAAATTTCCTCGAGAAAATGAGAGAGCTGAAAGAAGAAGAAGACCGGAGCTTCCCCTACATAATAAACCGATCCAAATTTTCTTTCTGATTTTTTATTTTTTTCAGAAAGGAGGAAAATTTCTAGAGAGAGAAAGATGGAGAATTTAGGCGGTTAGTTTAGGGAGTACGGTAATGTGACGTGGCGGTGGCAGGGCCGTTGATTGGGGGTAATCATTTTTAATGATTTGAGATAGTGCACCCTGGGTTGTGGCGCGTGGGGAGTTTGGGGTGTGGAGGGCGTGGGGTGTGTGCTACACGCGCGTTAGGGAGAGTGGGGGTGGTGGGAACTGGGAAGGGTGAAATTTTTTGAGAGGATAAGGTTGGATATTTTTGGAAAGGAAAAAGGACGGTTTATTTACTGTTGAGAGCTGAGGAGATATTCTTTTGTCCGGTTTGGGGGATTTGGGTGTTTAAGGGTGTATGACACATTCAGTGGACTTTTGCAGTAACGTGATGACACCTGGCATTGAGTTGAACTTTCTACCTGGAAGTCATAAGTGGCACAAGAATAATTTTTTAATTTTTTAATTACTAATATTTGTTGGAATTTGACTCATATTCTTCTACGGATCAACAAAAAACAAACTGCATAAAATTTATTATACGATCTCAATCATCGATATATATAGTTATCTAGGTCTCATCATTTGGCCCTTCGGTCATATCCCGTCCTAAAACCCGCCTTACCCTCAAAGGCCGAAGCCCTACCCGGCCCTCTATTAGGGCGGGCCGGCCCTAGCCCTTCTGAAATAGGGTAGGGCAAGGGTCAAGCAAATGAAACCCGGCCCTACCCTACGGCCCTACCCTATTGAACCCTTCCCGGCCTTAAAAGCCCGCCCTTTAGGCCCTAAAAAATTCTTATTTTTTCTATTGTTTTAATATGTCTCTTATTTTTTTTAGATATAATACAACTAATCTTCTTTTTTGTAATTGATTTTCTAGCTTATTTCTTTGATTTTCTTTTGCTTCGTTGAATAACGATTGTATTTTGATGATTTAGATTTTAGAGAGATAATTCATGAGATATGAGTATAACCTCTTAGATTAATATTTATATATAGATGTCCGAAGTTAAGTATAATATATTTGCATGTATGTTAAATAACAAAATAATGTGTATTATATATAAGTAATATAATCATTGAGGATTGAGTTAAATTGTAAGAAAAAAAAAATGACTTAGCCCATCTCGGCCCTATTTAGCCCTATTTAAAGGGCCGGCCCTACCCGGCCCTTTTAACCCTAACGAAATGGGCCGCTAGGGCGGGTAAGGGCTTGCATATTCAAGCATCGGCCCTACCCTACCCAGCCCTAAATTTTGTTGACTTTGACCAAGCCCTACCTGACCCTACCCTAAGCCCTAAATTTTAGGGTAGGGCCGGCCCTAGCCCGGCCGATGATGACCCTATAGTTATCTAATTTCTAGATAATCAAATTTACTATGCAAACCCACCGTCTATTCATGTTGATTTTAGTACCTTGATGTTTTGGATCATCTTTCTAGCACTGTTACGATGTTATGATTTTTAGAAAGACCAATTGTATGTTCTTTGTCATGATAATAATACGCTCTCGTTGGCTTTTTATATTTGTTTCCGCTTGATGGGTGTGGTTTAGTATGGGAACTAATCGTAGGTCACTCTAGACCAATTTGTAGGTTTAGATATAGTTGTAACCCAGGATAACACATGTTAGTTTTTGATCTAGCCTAGTCACCCAGTACAACATATATGTGAACAAAAATTAAAAAAAATAATAAACAATGACTAACTTTACGACCACTGAACCGGTGAGGCTGTTTGATGCAGGAGCATATAACGTAATATTTAATTATAGATTCGTAATCTTTGATATCTCATTATTGATATAGTTTTAGAAAGTTATTTTATAATTATTATGATTTACGTTTAATTAGCTTTCCTTTTAGCTTTAAGCTACTTATTCTCTAAGTATTGTAACCAATATAAATATGAGTACTGTAATAGTTGTTAGGGAGCTTATGTTTTATGATTTAAATAAGTTGATTTGTGACATGAATTTGCTCTTTTCTACGAGTTTGTTACTCCTTATTTTTGGTGTCTGTTGAGTGACTTTTAAAGACATGTTCTTGATACCTAATCCGCATCAGTTGGTATCAGAGCTCTGGCGAGAGCTTGGTGGATTCCATGTCTCAAGTCGGGCGAAGAGGCGAAGGTTTCAGAATGGAGGGTTGTGACGTCAACAACGACATGGCTGAAATCAAAAAGATGCTTCAGCAACTTAAGGTACGTATCGATCGCATCGAAGCTCGAAAACATGGTCATAAGAGTTCCGACAGGGAGAGAAACGTTACCATATATCATCAACGTATTGATCGCATCGAAACTTTCAACCAAGATGGTGACGGTTCCGACGGGGAGATATGTGTTATCCCATTTCATCGTTGTGCTCCGTTGTGTGAGTTGGGTGAAAGGGTTGAACCTGTTAGTTTCGACTATGAAGGTTCAAATTCTATCTTTACTTTTTCAATCAGTAATAATTCAGAAAAAGAAAAAAAAGATGGTGTTGTGGATTTTAGTAAGCCACTGATTTATGATGATTGTTTTTGTGAGGCTTGTTGTGGCAATTGTGATGTGGAAGAAGATGAAGATGTCAATAAGGAAGTGATCAAGGCATTGAAGAAGGATATTGACAATAATTTTATTGATTTTCTTGGAGTTAATACATTCTTTATGCAGATTCCCAAATCCATAGTTAATCTTGTTAATCAGATCAAGGATGGTGGGGAAATTTTAGGATTGCGAGATTGAAGTTGAAGAGAAAATTTATTGGATCAGGATTAAGCATTTATTCTAAATATCTATTTATTTGGAAAGGAAGAATTCAATTGTAAGCGAATCTGTCAAAAGAAAATTTGAAGCAGTGGAAAATTTTGTCTGGATTTCCTACATCAATGGTTCAAATTCGAGGACGAATTCTTTCCAACCAAGAGAGTCTGATGCAGGAGCATATAACACAATATTTAATTATCGATTCGTAATCTTTGATATTTCATTATTGATATAATTTTAGAGAGTTATTTTATAATTATTAGGATTTACGTTTAATTAGTTTTCCTTTTAGCTTTAAGCTACTTATTCTCTAAGTATTGTAACCCATATAAATATGAGTATTGTAATAGTTGTTAGGGAGCTTATGTTTTATGATTTAAATCAGTTGATTTGTACCATAAATTGCCATTTTCTACAGAGTTTGCTACTCCTTATTTCAGGTGTCTGTTAAGTGACTGTTGGAAGCATGTTCTTGGTACCTGATCCGCATCACTGTTCTTACAAAACTTGTTGAAGACCCATTTTTACTATTGTCAATCTCTTCGGCATTCGATTCCACACTATGTTAGAACATTTCTATTCATACTTTTCCAAAAATAAGAACATGTATAATGAACAATGCTAGAAATTAATCCAAGTACTTGCTTAATTGGTTGTAGGTGCATTGTCGTGTACTCTTGATATCCCTAGTTTGGTGGCTGCAGAGGTCATGGCGGTCATTAAGGCTATTAAACTATCTTGGGTTAGAGATCATAAGCATGTATAGTTGGAGGTGGATCTTTCATGATTCTTTTTCTCCGTCTTTCTCATCTAGTCTCGTGGTCTCTTCGTGCAGAATGGAACAACTGTTTGTATCGTATCTCCCAAATGCATCTCAATACATCATATTAGAATATTGATAGATGATTAGGGTAAGTGTCTAACAAATATGCATGTTCTTTCAACTCATCGATAAAGATCATCTTGGACTTGAATTAAAACCACATGAGACTAGTCCACTCTCCACCCCTTTGCATTATTTTCATCTTAATTCTGAAGCCTCAAAAATCAAGTAAAAGTTTTGAAAACCATTGTCCTTCAAGGATTCACACCAAGGCATATAATGGCGCCCTTTGATTGCCAATTTCTTATTAGTACATAACCTGTGCATGTACATATTTAACCAACTATAATTCATTCTTACTTTCTGTTTGCGAATTTGTTTTGATGGTGATGCCCAACAAATTTCTTTCTTTCACTCTTTCAAAATGAACTTTCCGGACCAATTTTAATCTGTGTTGAACACTTTACAGAAATTTCAAATGGTCAATCACAAAAAAGCAGTGCACAAAAGTGCAAGAGAAATGACCACTCTTCCATACATGTATAGGAGTAACAATTCCAATGGCTTTATCGAGCATATGAATTGCTTTATATCCTACATACTCAATATGTCTCTCCTCTCTTTTGACTCCCCCTTCACGATTATGAAGTGCATCATATCATATCACATATAATTGTGTCATTGATCCATATCCTATCAAGAATCCAAATTATCTACATTGTTAGTTCTGATGTACGGATTAATGATGATTTGCCTTGCATGAGTTGCTAAAGCATGATTTACCTTGCTATTTCCTATTTTCTAAAGAATCCAAATTACCAAAATCACAGAAAAGGCTAAAGCATGATTTGCCTTGCTATTTCCTATTTGCCAATCTGAAATGCTTATCCATGAAGTTCTACGGCAATGCGAGTAAGTTCCGATAAGTCTATAGTCCGGCATCCGATCCACACTATATATATCGTCCTAGCTAGGTAAATCGATTTGATGCGAACACTGTTGGATTGTATGATCGATCGAACATTATTCACTTGGAGACATAACTCGCGAGCTAGCACTGTTGAAAGTACTGAGTAACACGCTTGCCAACCTAACATTTTAGTAAATGATTCAATTTACCATACCCTACGTACTCTCATACGTACCATATAGTAGATCGAGATTCAAAGCATATAGTTTTGGGTTTTGGCATGGTCGTCTTCAAGTCTTGCATAAGGAGTGGGAGAGGTTATTGAACCCACATGGAGAAAGATCGACAATGAGTACATATTAGGAATTAGTTTGTGGGGTGTACGCTAAGAATAATTAAGTTGTCCTCAGCAAGACTACTACACAAGTTTGAGTGAAGGGTTTTCATCTTCAAGTCTTCAACTACAGGAACTTGACCCACACGGGGTTTTAGTAAAGGTGAAGAACACAAATGGGACACAAGACTATAAGGGAGAGAGAGCCCCTGGTTATGATTGCAGTCATAAAATGGAAACAAAGGAGTAAATTCAAAGCTCATCTTTGATATCTTCCCCTTCCTAGATCTCATGGAATTCACATAAAGTGAATACTAAAGCTCTCACTTGGCAGCTTATATTCTTTGTAAACCCCCACAAGCAAAGCCAAATTGGCAAAAGTTTCAACCACAGAAAGATGATGATGATGCATATACGTATTACTTTGTTTTTGTTTCTTCCTTTTCATGAGTCACATTTTCACACAAACCCCACTAAGCAATCACTGTTTTTCAACGGATTTGGTATACAATCTAAGAAAGCGTTGGATGGATTTCGAAACCAAACGACCCAGCTGAAGTAGGTTTCTTTCACCATCCAATTTAATTGTCAAAGATTTAGATCGAGCGAAAGCTATTCATTATATATGTAATTCTTCTATTCTCAGAGAGCTTTGACATAGACGGTGAACCAAGATCGCAAGATCTAAGTATGCATGTAGTGTATAACTATGATTCACAGTCTATAATATAAGTTTCTTCTTTCAAATATGTGTGTTATGATATGCGCACTACAGTGACTACACACACACACAGAGCTAGATAAACAAAGAACATATTGAATCAAGGATATGCATGAACTATGTACGTGGCAACTATTTTCCTGCCTATGAGTCCTATATATATATATATTAGAAATTCCCATATATATGCAACAAGATCGACCTTCTGGGTTGCAACTTCAAAGAACTAAGATCTAAAAGCATAAGAATCAAGCTTAAATTTCTATACCTGTGATTTATACCTCTCTCTTGTTTAGTAAAAGTTTCTTGTTGTAGGCGCCCTTTGGCTGCAAATCAAATGAATAATGAAGAGGACGTTTAAGAAGCAAGAATACATACCTGCATACAAGCTATTCTGGAAGAGAACAATGAGATCGATCGATGCATGAAAGTTTAGTATTGGGGGGAATGAAGCCTGGTCCGAGATCATCATTCAGGTGCTCATGTTCTTCGCTTACTAATATTGGTCTCGAACCAGCCAGCATTCCCCTCAACAACTGTTTCAGACCCATTTTCGATGAGAGAGAGAGAGAGAGAGAGAGAGAGAGAGACTGTTTCGAGAGCTTTGATTTGGCCATGCAATATTGTTTTTTCATGGCCCATTATATAACGTGAAGAAGAGAAGAGTATGTTAAGTGGGTCTGATAATGCTCTTTACACTGCTTTTCCCGTCAATGTTATATTTTGCTTTTCACAAAGCTTTGCAAATCAACTTCAGGCTTCATTTGGTGTAGTTGATGATAAAGATGAGCGAGAAAATTAAAGAGATCATACCCTTTTTTCCTACCTAATTTGGTCTTCAAAACCCAAAAAATAGTTTGGTTTCTCTTTGGTACATGGATGCTTAGAGTCACTGAAATCACAGCTGAAAAATCAAAATTTCTGTTAAGAATCACTGAATCAGAGTCATCTTATTACCAGTACAAGGACATTTCTAAGAGAAACTATGTCAAATGTAGGATTGACCATTTGATAGAGTTTGGTGCAAAAGATGAAGACCATTTGCAGTTGCTAATAAATTGGCCTACAATTTAGCAATTTGGTGCAGAATTAAAGTCAAAGCAAGAGCTTTATGTAGGCATGTGATTACAGACTATGAGCCATTTTTGCTGCCTGCCCTGCCCTCTCCTAGCTGTTTACCTAGCTAGTTTTTATATATATAGGTTACTAGGATCAAGTGGCTGTCAATTTTCATCCCGAATTACTGCCTTGCTGCGTCAAAACCACCTACGATGGGATCAGAGGAGTGTGGTTTACAAAAGGAGGACCGTGAATTTCATGTTTTTTTTGTTTTTTGAAGAAATGCTGGTGCGGCTGCCCTTAAGCTTTGATTAATGAAACAATAAAATACAAGGGGAGGACATAAAGCCCAAACCCCAATTTACAATAAGTAACGTATTCTAACATGTGCACTAATTAGCAAAGAGTGTGACATTGACAATTTTATTTATTTTGACAAAACGATAACATAACGAAAAAATAAATGTATCAGGGACAAACATTATGTCAAATAATGTAGCTTTTCTACTATTGGAGTGTGAATTTCATTTTTTATGTGTCATGCTTCTGGGACCTGTTAAAATCAGATAGTTAATTGATTGAGATAATATCTTTATGAGATCTGTATCTTTATTGCTTCCTTTTGATATTTGAGTTTGAGGACCAGAGATTAGTCAGGGACTCAGGGTTATCTCCGTAGATTATAGTTGTTGATGCAGTTACGATATGGAAAAATGATAAAAGTGGCCACCAGTTACGAATGTTGAGGAGAAATCTCACTATATTTGTTGGCTATTAGGAGTATGCCAAATTCTGCAAATCCGTGTCCTATTAGGAGTATGCAAGTTGGTGGCTATATATGTACGTATTTTGTGCTCTCCCATTCTGCAAGGAAATCCGGGTCCTATTAGGAGTATGAAAGTTGTTGGATATATATATATATATATATATATAATAATGTATGTATTCTGTGGTCTCTCATCAGTCATCACCTATATCTCAGTTCTGGATTATATTCCATCGTAAACCCCTAAAGCCAGCGTACCCTAAGTTATTCGTAGCATAAGTATGTCAGACTACCACCGCCAGTATTACACCGAAGTTGAGTGGACGGCCACCCTCCATGGAAACAATTAGCGTCGCCTTGCTTCCCATCCGGTTCAGTATCTACATGCCACACCAAGATCCCAAACTCTTTGAATCTGAAACAAGTAGTCTCCTTACGCTTCATCGTGACGAGCTGCCATTAATGCTGTATTCTCTTGGTGCCACTGCTACAACAGGCGACCGTGTTGAACAGTTGTTGAAAGAAGATTTGTTTTCTCAAGCCTGGTCAGAGTTGAAGAAGTACCATTCGGGGAATGAGAGGCTTGAGTTTACGAAGAAAAGGATCATGAAGGTTCTAGAAAGCCTTATGCCTCTTGCACAAGAGAAGCATCGAGACGTTGTTGCCAAAATATTCAATGTGCTTGCTACTATGCCTGAAGACGCTTTTGTTATCAATGTGAACATATATATCGTCACTTGTAATCCTAACCCTAAGCCTGCAACCATGTCAGCCATGGTGAAGGAGTTGGAGAAAGTGAGACTTGATAGATCCTGTGGTATTTGCATGGACGAATTTGAGAAAGGTGTTACAGCTATTCGCTTGCCCTGCTTACACATGTTTCATGGAACTTGCATTTTCCAGTGGCTGGAGAAGAATCACAACTGTCCTTTGTGCCGACATCCAATGCCTCACGATGAGTCTTCCTATGAACCTGACGTCACTGTATACCAGCATTCTTATTATACTGAAATTGAGTCAAAAACATGCACACCTTCACCAACATCCATACTTCAGATCCGATTCAGTCTCTACAAGTCAAACAAATCTTGTTCATTGATGTGGGATGGTGAAGTTCTACGCACATCTAGGCCTGATGACGAACAAATCCACCTCGAAACTGAGCCACAATTACTTACAATTCCTAGTCGTTGCGAGCTGCAGCCAACTATGATCACCCAAGTTCTTAGAAGTTAAAAGCATGAGTGTGCCACGGCATGAGCAGCCACCCATTGTTGCCAAAATATTTGAGACGGTTTGAGGCATTGAAATTGTTCGATTTTAGGGCCCATGACCGCTGGTTTTTCAGATTCAGAATAAGATGGTTTGGAATTGATCGTCCCATCACAAATGAAATCGATGCTAGGGTTGCAAGGGAATTAGCCGAGGAGGAATCATATGGAAAGGCTAGACCTAAGCTTGCAACTAAATCAGCCATATGAGGGGTTGGAGAGAGTGCGAGTTGACACCTCCTGTGGTATTTGTATGCACGACTTTGAGGATGGCTTAATAGCTACTTGCTTCCCATGCTTACACATTTTTCATGAAGATTGCATTCTCCGATGGCTTGAGACCCATTACAAGTGTCCTTTGTGCCGATACCCATTACTTTGTGGCCAGAGACAGAGCCAGAATTCCAAAACAACCTGGGCTAGACTTCTTTTAACAAAAATTTCAAAATGTATAAAATAAATAAATAAATTATGCTTTTATTTGACATTAAGAAAATATTTTTCGCTTCATAGTACCCAATTTTAAGAAAATCAATTTAGAAGAGTAGAAGTGATATTGTCATACAAGAACAAGAAATAATCAAATTCACATCCCAAGATTCATATAGGTAGTAGTAGTTAGATAAAGCAAAATTTTGAAATTTGATGTAATAAGCTACATAGAATAACAAAAGACAAAAATGTTAACATCTTGGAACAAAAAATAAGAACGTTGTAGTCGAATGGAAAAAAAAAAGACGAGACTTGTCAAAAAAAGGAGTCTCACGTTTTGTTGGGAGACTAAATACGGACCAATTGCTCTTTTTGATTAAAATAAAAAGTGAAAGATGGAGTATAGGGGTCATCATGGCCATGCTAGGACCGGCCCTACCCTAAAATTTAAGGCTTAGGGTAGGGTCGGGTAGGGCTCGGTCAAAGTTAACAAAATTTAGAGCTGGGTAACACTACCAGAAGAAAAGTTTTAGCCGACGAAAATTAAAAACCAGGCTGACGAATCATTTTTTCGTCGGCTAAAGTGAACTTTAGCCGACGAACTTTTTATTCGTCGGTTAATTTATATTTTCGTCAGCTATGGTAAACTTTAGCCGACGAAACTATGACCGACGAAATATTTAAAAGTTTAGCCGACGAAATTAATATGTCGTTGGCTAAAGTGCTTTATATTTGCAGATCTGGACAGCAGCAGCTCATCTGGGAAAAAAAACGGGAGAAGAAAAAACGGGAGAAAAAGTTTGGGTGTTGTCGAAATCTGTCCATAATTAGTTTGTGGAGCTATATATAGGTACGTATATGTATATATATGTTGATTAATTGAGTTTTATTTGAGTTGATCGATATTTTGAGTGTGATTGAGTTGATTGATTTTGAGTGTGATTGAGTTGATTGATTTTGAGTACGTTAGATGTATATATATATGTCTTGATCGATTTGGTTGATGATTTGAATTGATAATATATATGAATTAATTTGTTGTTAATAAATAGTAGATATATATATATATATGTTAATTAATTATAATATTATGTTGATATATATGGTATGAAGTTGTTGATGCATTTGTTTGAGTTGATGATGATTTTGTGATGATGTTGATATATAATATTGTTATGAGTTGATTGATTTTGAGTATGTTTGATGTGTGTGTGTGTATATATATATATATGTTGATAGATAGATTTGGTTGATGATTTGATATAATATATATGAAAGTTGTTTATAAGTAGTAGATATATATATATATATATATATATATAATAATTTATAATATTGTGTTGATGGTATATATGTCAATGATGATTTTGTGATGATATATATATAATATTGTTATGTAATTATTAAGTATATATATGTGTGTGTGTTAATTAATTTGTTATTAATTAGTTGTAGTACGTAGAATATATACTAAATGAATTGAAATTTTATATATGACATGGAATTTCATTAATAATTAGCAGACGTTATACATATATATTTTGTTATATTTTCAGGATATGGATAAGAGTTGGATTTTGCTTCCAAAATGGGACAAAAGATATGGTGCAGGAGTTATGAGTTTTATGGAATATGCGCTGGCTAATGCTAACGGGAATACAACTTTCTATTGCCCGTGCACGAAATGTCAGTGTCGCAGCGATATGTATCGATTTCTCATTGACAAAGTATGGCAGCACCTGAGGAGTAACGGGTTTTGGGAGAAGTACACATGTTGGTTATATCACGGTGAAACATCATCAGGGGGTCTGCATGATCATGGCCAATTTTATGAGACAGGCAGTACATCCAACGATCTAACAACGACGTTCATCAACGACATGTTTCCTTATGAGAGCAGTGTATGCGCTCAAGGACAATACATGCCTGACCCGGTGCAGCCCTTCCCTAGAGGTGTCAACATTGCTGGTATTGAAAAATACAACAAACTGCTTACTTTCCAACAGACCCCTGTGTACCCCGGTTGTCAGAAGACCGTTCTTGAAAGTGTGATGGACGTAATGAAGATTAAGGTTGAGACAAAATCGACCGTGAAAGCTGTTGATAATTATCTACAGTACACTGCTTCGATGCTGCCCCACGGTCATCGTCTTCCTACCACTCATCGTAAGGTCCGATGTATCCTGAAAGAACTTGGGCTTTCCTACATCAAGATCCATGCATGCAGATATGACTGCGTTCTCTTCTGGGGTAAAGATCTAGAAGGGAATTACCTTGGTGGGCTTGACGCATGTCTGGTATGTCACACTGACAGGTATAAGCTGACTCCTGCAGGCAATAGGAAACATGTGAAGGTACTTCGGTATTTCCCGTTGATGGATAGGCTGGAGCGGTTGTACATGTCTTCACACACGGCCAAAGCTATGAGATGGCACGCTGATAGGGAATTGCATGACGAATATACCCTTATACACCTTGCTGACGGAGAGGCTTAGAAGCATATAGACAGTGAGTTTCCTCATTTTGCGTCAGAGGTCCGAAATGTGAGGCTGGGGCTCTCATCCGACGGGTTCAACCCTTTTGGCAACATGAGTCTTCAATACAGTGTATAGCCGGTGATTTTGGTACCGTACAACCTTCCTCCATGGATGTGCATGAAGAAGGAATACAATATGTTGAGTTTGTTGATTTCGGGGCCCGGTTATCCAGGGAAGTGTCTCGATGTGTATTTGAGACCTTTGATTGAAGAGCTTCAGTTTTTGTGGGAAGTTGGTCATCCCACTTATGACAAGTACATGCACGAGATGTTCCAGATGCATGTCATGGTTGTTGGTACCATCAGTGATTTTCCTGGCCGTGGGATGTTGTCGGGCAACGTTGTTAGGGGATACAAGGCTTGTCCAGAGTGCCTTAGCGATGAGGGGAGCAGCAGTCATTGCAACAAAATATGCAGATTGGGTCACCGTGCTTTCCTTCCATATAATCACGAATGACGGTTCGATGACAAGGCATTTGATGGGACCGTAGAACACGGTGTGCCTCCTAGAAGATGGACGAGAGAAGAAATTTTAGCAGTGCTTAATGAGTACGATTTTGGGCAGCTCAGCAATCATCCCAATATTGTTGCGGCAATACCTGAAAGACCCGACATGTACAAATTCTAGACACATAATAGCATATTCTGGGAACTCACATACTGGAGTAAGTTGTTGATCAGGCACTACCTAGACGTGATGCACATAGAAAAGAATGTTTGCGACAGTGTGGTGGGCACAGTGCTGAACTTGGAGGGGAAGACGAAAGACGGTCCTAAGGCACGCATTGATCTAAAAAAAATGCAATTAAGAAGACATCTATGGTTGAAAGAAGGGAACAAAAAAATGCCTCAAGCTCCTTACACCGTGAAGCCTGACCAGAAGAACGTAATTTTCAGGTGGATGAGTTGTGTGAAGTATCCTTCAGGCTATGCAGGAAATATAGCCCGGTGTGTGAACTTCCGGGACAGTAAGATGTACGGGTTGAAGAGTCATGACTGTCATATCCTGCTACAACGTCTCTTCCCAGTTAGCAATTGTTGTTTACCGGTCTAGTACACTACACTTGGATGTATCCCATGGAAAGGTACGTTTTTTACACCTAAATTCCTCAATATATATACATGTTCAATAATCATAACACTTTACAACTTGATTTATAGGCAATTTGGAGACTACAAAGATTATATGGCTAATAAATCTGCGCCTGAATGATGTATAGCTGAAGCATATATTGCGCACGAGTGCGTCACTTACATGAAGTTGTATTTAGGAGCGTTGAAGGAAACAGACGAAGCCATGCCGGTAGATGTATCGAAGTTCAATCTTTCCATACTCTCCAGTGATGTTGAAGTTTATGGAATTTTGCCAGACTCCTACAAGTTGCAACCACATGAGCTAGTCATTGCCCACTGGTGGGTATTGATTACCTGTCTAAAAGTTGAATACTGGAAAGACATCCATCTATATTGTCCAGACATTCAAGGTGATCTCGAGTACCACAACATGGAGTTCGCAAACTATTTTGGCGGCTGGGTACGTAATTCAATATTTTTGTACGTATTTATGTTTATTGCATAATTATTCATATTTACAGTTGAATGGTTGGTTGCAGATGAACCATATTCAATTTGATGGTCACTCAAATTGGTCGCACGAACTAAGACTTCTAGCGATGAAGCCTATAATGTCAAGAGTTTATCCGATGTGCAAGGTGAATGACGTGCAATTTATATGTGAACAGAGAGACAGCAGATGGAGAACACAGAATTCTGGGGTGATGGCGCATGGTGGGCGGAATGGAGTTGACTATTACGGTGTTCTCCATTCAGTGGTGGAACTCGTTTACGGTGAAGGCATGACAGTGCACCTCTTCAAGTGTAGATGGTTTGATACTAGCCGCAGAGCTTGAAGACCGATCAGTACGAAATATTATAGGTGAACACTGCTACAAGTTCTTACGAAGATGACCCGTTCGTTTTTGCCACATCAGTAAAACAAGTGTTTTATCTTGATGACCTTGCTAAGGGTGACGCGTGAAAAGTAGTCAACCTTGTGCACCCTCGAAACATTTATCGGGCGGCTACACTTGGAGAGGCCGAAGACCAGGAAGAAGATGTTGCATATCAAGAGCCCAACGCAATAGGTATTCCTAACTCCTCTACCGTTCGCCTTAATAATTTTAAAGCGGGTCGTTCGGTGCGAATTCGTGATGAAGAGCCAAGGCTTATTGATGTTGATCCAAATCAAGAAACAGACGAAGACTCTGGCGATGAGGAAATGCATAGATTACCAGAAATTAATTCTGACACCGAAGAAGACTCATCGGATGATTCCGATTACGAGCCTTAATTAGTTTTAATTTAGATGATGTAATACATTAATTTGTAATAAAAAAGATTGTATTACCTTAATTTATAGTTTACATATAAATTATTCATATTTCTGTTATTTTATATGAATTTTGATGATATATGAACAAGAAATTAGTATGATTTAAACCTTCTGTTTTAGGGTATGTACTTTTTTACTTAAGACGACGAAATATAAAATAATTCGTCGGCCTAAACCATCTTAGCCGACGAATTATATTAGATGTCGTCGGCTAAAACCATCGTCTTAGCCGATGAAGAACATTAGAAGTTGTCGGCTTAAACCGTCTTAGCCGACGAAGAATACTAGAAGTCGTCGGCTAAAAGGACTTATAGCCGACAAATTGAAATGGAAGTCGTCGGCTAAAACCATCTAAGCCGACAAATTATACTAGAAATCGTCGGCTCAAACCATCTAAGCCAACGAATACCCTGATATTTCGTCGGCTTTATGAATTTTTAATTTTTTTATTACATACTATAGCCGACGAATGTATTAGGGTATTCGTCAGCCAAACCCTAAACTTATCTGTTACATACTATAGTCGTATCTTCGGTGGTTATTTTGCATAAAATTTTTATACGACTTGTTGCGTCTCATCGATTTGAAAATATTTTCAGTTGAAGGTCCGGCCAAAATACGAAATTTAGATGGTCCAACGACCTTTTCCATGCGTTTAGGGGTTCAACTTAACAGATTGACCGTTCGGATCGAGCACTTAACCTTGTTGGATCAAGTTGAATTTTTTCTCATACATGTATTTTATCATGATTGTCAGATATGACCGTCGGATTTCCGTTTCTTAAGTTTGATCATCATAACCACAACATGCCTACTAATGTTGTATAACTTATTTACCAAGTGTTAAGTAAATGTTGCGTTTCAAAAACTAACTATACGTAAATCCTTCAAACGTAAAAAAGTCGTGAAATAAGATATGACCAGAATGGTAAAATAAGTCCACGGTTGAAAAATCACAGTATTCCGGTAAAGTGTCGGTGCCGATAGTTGCGGTCAATGGAATTTTTCATTCTTTCTCCCTATGAGTAGCCGTATCTTCGGTGGTTATTTTGCGTAAAATTTTTATACGATTTGTTGCGTCTCATCGGTTTGAAACTATTTTCAGTTGAAGGTCTGGCTAAAATACGAAATTTAGACGGTCCAACGACCTTTTCCGTGTGTTTAGGGGTTTGACTTAACGTATTGACCGTTCGGATTGAGCACTTAACCTTGTTGGATCAAGTTGAATTTTTTCCCATACATGTATTTTATCATGATTGTCAGATCTGACCATCGGATTTCCGTTTCTCAAGTTTGATCATCACAATCACAATCACAGTTTGACGAATGTATAAAAAGTTATATAGCCGACGAATTTCAAAGGCTTAGCCGACGAATTTATTGTTTACCCGACGAATTTCATAGGTTAAGCCGACGAATTTCAAATGTTTAGCCGACGAGATTATTATTTTAGCCGACGAAATTATTATCTTTAGCCGACGAAATAATAATTTCGTCGGCTAAAGTTTTCAGGTATAACCCAGCGCTCGTCTGGTTGAAAGCCCTAGCCTCCGCCTCCTCTCCCTCTCCGAATTTCCCCTCCTCCGCCTCCGCTCCCTCTCCCGGTTGCCACCCTCTCCCTCTCCCTCTCCCAGTCTCCGCCTCCTCTCCCTCTCCGTCTCCCGGTCTCCGCCTCCTCTCCCTCTCCCGGTCTCCGCCTCCGCTCCCTCTCCCTCTCTCGGTCTCCGCCTCCTCTCCCTCACCCGGTCTCCGCCTCCGCTCCCTCTCCCTGTTCGACCGGCCTCCTCCTCCTGCTGCTCCGGTCCTCCCTCCTCCTCCTCGAGTACATTTCTGAGCTTTAGTTTTATTTTGTGTTTGCTTTTATTTTCCAGTCAATTGCAATATTGTGGTGTTGTTAGGAAGTATATATTTGTATTTAGGAAGTGTATATTTTTATTTAATAAGTGTATATTTGTATTTAGGAAGTGTATATTTTTATTTAATAAGTGTATATTTGTATTTAGTATTTAGGAAATATATATATTTGTTTTGTATTTTGTGTTTGCTTTGATTTTCCGGTCAATTGCAATGTCGTGGTGTTGTTAGGAAGTGTATATTTTTATTTATGAAGTGTATATTTGTATTTAGGAAGTGAAAATTTGTATTTAGGAAGTGTATATATTTTTTTTTGTTGACTAATTGAATGAGTTTACATTTTTTGATTTTGTGGCCTTGATTCAAATTAATATTTTAAACAGGATGAGCGGTAATATTAGATCGACGAAGGGTTCAAAGGGCCAAAGGTCTGAATCGTCTGAGGGAACCTCTAGCAACCCTTTGACGTTGTTTCAGGGCCACATGACAGCTAGACATGCGAGCCTTATGCAGACGACGCAGAGGCAGCCGGAGGTGCCCCCTTCATCGAGGCAACGGGGCTTCCCTCAATCCTCGAGGCAGTTGTTTGCTCAGCCCCAGACGGAGGTGTCTGCACCCCGTATGCCTGAGATACACTGGGCGCACACTCCAGTACATGCATCTTCGGATAGTGGGTCATCTGGGGTACAGATGCCGCCGCCTCACCTATTCCTTCCGCGGATGATACCGGCCATACCTACAGTCGATGACTGAGGGACGCCGATTTATCCACTGCCCCCGCCATTGGCTCCATCAGCGGCGTACCGGTTTGTGCCTTTTGATACGCCTCTTATTTCCGTGAGGGTATCATCATCGGAGACGGAATCCGTCGCGTCCGCCGCATCGCCCTCAAGTAATGAAAGATGAATGATTTACTACATTATAATTCTCTGATTTTAATAATCAATTTGGTTTATCATGTGATAGGCACCGTCGGAGCGAAGCCGGCAAAAAAGAAGAGAGGCCCCGTCACAGGGAAGACTCTCGAGAAGATCGTCGGTACCTCAAGGAGGATTGTCATCGGTACTGACGGGGATGGCGACATAGTATCAGGCGGGAAGTCGAGATGAATGATTTACTACATTATAATTCTCTGATTTTAATAATCAATTTGGTTTATCATGTGATAGGCACCGTCGGAGCGAAGCCGGCAAAAAAGAAGAGAGGCCCCGTCACAGGGAAGACTCTCGAGAAGATCGTCGGTACCTCAAGGAGGATTGTCATCGGTACTGACGGGGATGGCGACATAGTATTAGGCGGGAAGTCGAGGACGTACTCCGGCCGCTTGGGAGCGCTCATTAGGGATAGAGTCTCTATGTTGTGGTCAGACTGGGGCGAGGTCCCGCAAGAGGTTAAGGACATGGTCCACAACGCGATGTCGGTGAGTTTACAAAATGCCTCAATAATATTATGTATTATATTGTAGATTTCTCGAAAAACTAAACTAATAAACGGTTAAATACAGGTGTGGTTTGAGGTTCCTGAGCCCTTGAAGAGCAGCTGGGAGGACGTTGTGCATGGGGGAAGGTACGTTGGGAAGTTAATGAAAAAAAAGGACTTATATGTGATATTAAAAATATTTCTAATATTTTTGTTGTATCTGTAGGAACAAGGAGTGGAAGAACGAGTTGCGGACCCATTGGACTACGCACGAGAATGCACGTTCTGGTACCCCTGCTGAGTTCCAGTACAGAGAGTACGAGTGGCGTTGGCTTCTGACATCAGAATTCAACAACCCTCGTAAACAGGTATTTAAATAAATTAATTAGTTAATTTGTCATTAAGTACGCGCGTTTTTAAATATTTTACTAATAGTTTAGTTTTTTCTTTGAAGGCGGTTTCCCGGACGAACGCTCAGAACCGGCAACACAACACAAGGAACCATGATGCCGGTTCTAGACCGTTCGCTATCTTCATGGACGAGGCGGCCAGGGAACATCCAGAGGTCAACCCGTACGTCTATACGTACGAGAAAGCATATTCTGACGCCCAAGAAGATATTGTAAGTCATCTTACGTTTTTAAATTTTTAATTTTACTTATATCTATGTCAAAATGTTAATTAATAATTTTTTTCCTATCCAATTAGGCGAAGGTGAGGGAGGCTAGTGACGAGGTGATGAGTGCTATAGTGAGGGAGACATGGCCGGACACGCAGGAGGAAGAGATGTCCGAAGCCATGTCCCGAATCGACACTTCGGATCTGACGGTTGGGGCGAGGATCATGGGCACAGCCTTCCCACCGCGAGCAAACAACTTCTACTGCCGGGGTCTAGGAAAGAAGGGCGAGGGGGTCCTGAAGACCACTCTAGGATTTCAACGAAAGGCAGCCTCGACCAGCAGCAGGACCACGACCACCAGGACGACTCAGCTGCTACAGTCGGGACTTCAGAGACTACGGGAACAACAAGCTACTCATGTTGCCTATAATGCCGCGCATGCAACCTATAATGCCGCGCAGGCAACCTATAATGCCGCGTAGGCAGCCCATTATGCCGAGGTACATGCCATCTAGCAGGCCCAGCAGCGGCAGATGTTCCAGTACGTCCAGGACTTTACAGCTGCCCAGCTCCAGGGACTTCTGCCTCCACCCATGCCTCCGCCCATACCGCTACCCCAGCCGTCGCAAGCTCCGCAGCAGCCCCCAGAACCGGATATTAATTTAGATGATCTAGATTTTGTGTAGTTGATGAATTATATACTTTTATGTGTTTATTGTTGGTTATATGGAATTGTTTTTGTGTTTTTTGCAGCTTGCTTGGAATGGTAATTTAGAAATTTCGAGTTTTTTTTTTATACTGAAATGGACTTATAGCCGACGAAATACGCCATAATTCTTCGGCTATAGTATTTTTAATTATTTTTTTAATAGGGTTAAGCCGACGAATTATGGAATTTTTCGTCGGCTAACCCATTAAAAGCCAACGAAATACGGTCTTTTTCGTCGGCTTTAGTTATTTTTATTTTTTTATTACATACTATAGCCGACGAATATATTAAGAGTTTCGTCGGCTTAAGGAGAAAAGACGACGAGTTGTTTCGTCGGCTATAGTAAGAGACAAGCCGACGAGATAACTCGTCGGCTAGTCTCTTACTAAAGCCGATGAAACAACTCGTCGGCTTTTCCCTTAGCTTAAGCCGACGAGTGATTTCGTCGGCTATTTCTTAGTTTAAGCCGACGAGTAATTTCGTCAGCTAGTTCTTAGTTTAAGCCGACGAAACAACTCGTCGGCTAAAGTCTGTAAGACTCGTCGGCTTAAGTCTGAGAGACTAGTTGACGACATCTACTGTGGTCGGCTAGCTATGGGATAATAGCCGACGACGGGACATGGTTTCGTCGACTAAAGTAAGTCTATATAGCTGACGAAGTCTCGTCGGCTAAGATATTAGCCGACGAATTAAGCTAACAGGCCGACGAAAGATTTTCGTCGGCTAAAGTGCTTGTCCTGGTAGTGTAGGGTAGGGCCGAGACTTGAATATGCAAGCCCTTACCCGCCCTAGCAGCCCATTTCGTTAGGGTTAAAAGGGCCGAGTAAGGCCGACCCTTTAGATATGGCCGAGATGGGCTAAGTCATTTTTATTTTCTTTTTCTTACAATTTAACTCAATCCTCAATGATTATATTTCTTATATGTAATACACCTTATTTTGTTATTTAACATACATGCATATATATTATACTTAACTTTAGACATCTATATATAAATATTAATCTAAGAGGTTATACTCATATATCTCATGCACTATCTCTCTAAAATCTAAACCATCAAAATACAATCGTTATTCAACGAAGCAAAAGAAAATCAAAAAACTAAGCTAGAAAATCAATTACAAAAAAGAAGATTAGTTATATTATATCTAAAAAAAATAAGAGACATATTAAAACAATAGGAAAAAAAATTTAGGGCCTAAAAAACGAGTTTTTAGGGCCGGGCCAGGCTTGACCCTAAAAAACTCAATAGGGTAGGGCCGGATTTTATTTGCTTGACCATTGCCCTACCCTATTTGAGAAGGGCTAGGGCCGGGTAGGGCTTTGGCCCTAGAGGGTAGGGCGGGTTTTAGGGCGGGTTAGGGCCGAAGGACCAAATGATGAGGCCTAGTGAAGTATAATATATAAGAAAAATTCTAGTATGTCATATGATATGACATGTCTAACAAAATATGTGGCTATCATTGATTAAAAAAATAACTAAATGATCATGTAATGACCATTTACCCTCTGAAAAGCTCTCATGTGTTATACAATTAGACACATTTATAATATATATGTCATACCATATGGTATAATATAGGATTTGTGGTTTATATAATTTATAATATATATGCCATACCATATGGTATAATATAAGATTTGTGGTTCATATAATAGAACAGAATAGGTTTGGACTTCTTTTAATATATTTTTACCTGGGCTATTGGTTCATATAAGTGCTTGCTTCATATAGTATAACCTACTCTATTTGAAAAACCAAAAACAAATGTCTGGGCTACAGCCCATAGACCATTGTACTATCCTCTGTCCCTGTTTGTGACTGAAACGTGTTCCAATATATCGATCACACTAGCTCTCAGGTGGAGGTTAGTTATTTTAAATACTTAATTACTAGCTTGGTATCTTCTAGATTGTTCAAATTTCTACCTGGTCACTTTTCTTCTCTACGTTGAAGAACGTAAATTTGAACACACAACGTACTGTAGCATGAGAATTAAAACGTCCTACTATATGTATCAGTGATTAAAACGTCCTATTTTCACGTCGTACCTATACTAGCATCATTCTTTCTATGTTTCAACTTTCAACTTTCAATTTTGTTTATCTTATTAACATGGCCTGTGCTTGCAATCTAGTTCACAGTTACCGAAAACGGTGCTACACCCTGCGAGCTCCATTCCAGGTACGATCAACGACCCTACTCGCGATACGTCAACAACCCCCAAAGGTGGTCGACATCTTCTTGGGTTATGTTTTTTTTTTATGCAATCAGATAATGAGGACGTTGACTTAGTCCACATTGGGTGGTTAATTGTGTTTATCTAAATATAAAATGTTAATGAAAAGTTTGACAATACAAAAATTAATTATTTAATATTAATAATGTAATTATACAAATCAAATAAACAAATTTAAGTCTACCACTAACGTACCACGTACCGCGAACCCGTACCCGTACCCTAATGTTCTGCGTTTCAGGTAACATTGATCTAGTTAAGCATGTTGACCGGTAAACCCTGATTGACTGGAGGTGAGGACTAGATTGATGTGACGGATTTCAATCTACTTTGGTAATATTCCTCAAAACGGGTGCCTTTTGCATTGGTATTTTTCTCAGATTATTCCTTACCTTTACCATCATATATGCAATCGTAAATTCTTAAAGCATTTTCAACAGCCTTCTCAAAATTTATCTATAATGAGGAAACAAAAGTCAACGCTTTAAACAATTTTTCTTCTTAAACTCTAACAGATTTCCCATTATGGAGATTTCATGATCATTTCCCAAATCCTTCTATAAAATGAATTGAAATTTGTTTAGTCTTTATAGTTTGAAATAGTCATATGTTCAGTTCTTTTGGTTTTATTTAATCTGAATGGTCTTTAAATTTATTTATAATGAGGAAGCAAAAGTCAATGCTTCAAACAATTTTTCTCCTCCAACTCCAACAGATTCCCCATTATAGAGATTTCATGATCATTCCCTAAATCCTTCTATAAAATGAATTGAAATTTGTTTAGTCCTTATAGTTTGAAGTTGACATACGTTCAGTCCTTTTAGTTTTATTTAATCTAAATAGTCTTTAAAGTCATAATTTTTCATCCAAATTGTCATTCCGTCAATTTATTTTTGTTACAATATTGACGTGGCCGTTAAAGATATTTAACTGAGAAAATTGACGGAATGACTATTTGAATGAAAAATGGTGACTTTACAAAAGACCATCCAGATTAAAATAAAACAACAATTACTGAACATATGTCGACTTCAAACCATAAGGACTATACAATATTTTACCCCTATAAAATTATAGAGTTTGTTGTAAATATAGGAAAATGGTTTCTCTTTTCTCACATTCCCCATTTTGAAGAAAGTTATAGGGAATCTGTTAGAGCAAAACACCCAAAATCTTCTCTAAAATAGAGAAAATGGAGAAAATTAGGAAGCTGTTGAATATGCTCTTATATATTTTTCTTCCCTTCTTGAGTCAACGAGTTTTCTTTGTTGTCAATTCCAAACCCTTAAATTGTTGAGCTCAATTCAGATTTGCCCCTACTGAAAAGGCCATTCTTTCATGGGCTGCAGTTGAGGCCAACATGGACATGGATGAGTTGAAGCAGAATTGTGCCATTGAATATGTTGAGGCCTTCAATTCACGGGAATTCGAAGAAGCGAAGCGGCGTTTTGGTGAGAAGGAAGGCAGACAATACAATCCATGTGCGTTGGAAAGGAGCTGCAGAGATGATTACTATGATGCCTCTGGGGTTACCAATGATCTTGGTGATGATGAAAGGATGCAGTTCGAGAAAATTGTTCAAGGTATGGCAGCAAGCAGTCTCAGATGCATTGCTTTTGCACACAAACAAGTTCAAGAAAGCAAGCACAATGAAGAGAAAGATAGCAAGATGCTGGAAGAGCACAACTTGATCCTATTAGGCCCGGTCGGTTTAAAGGACCCTTGTAGGCAGGGAGTGAGAGAAGCAGTAGAATTGTGTACGTGCAAACTGAATCAAGGGTCGATAATTCGATATGCATGAATTGTGTACGTGCCAAGTGCTTTGCTGCCTATGAGTCCTATATAATATTATAGAAATTCCCATATATATGCAACAAGATCGACCTTCTGGCATGGGTTGCACCGTACTTCAAAGAATTACTAAGATTTAAAAGCATAAGAAGCAAGCTTAAATTTCTATACCTGTGATTTATACCTCTCTTGTTTAGTAAAAGTTTCTTGTTGTAGGCGCCCTCTTTTGGCTGCAAATTAAATGAATAATGAAGAGGAAGGTTAAGAAGCAAGAATACATACCTGCATACAAGCCATTCCGGAAGAGAACAATGAGATCGATCGATGCATGAAAGTTTAGTATTGGGGGGAATGAATCCTGGTCCGAGATCATCATTCAGGTGCTCATCTTCTTCGCTTGCTGCAGACCACTAATATTGGTCTCGAACCAGCCAGCATTCCCCTCAACAACTGTTTCAGACTCATTTTCGATCAGAGAGAGAGAGAGAGATGAGGACTGTTTATTTCTAGAGTTTTGATTTGGCCACGCAATATTGTTTTTTCATGGCCTTTTATATAACCATTATTACGTGAAGAAGAGAAGAGTCTGTTATGTGGGTTTGAATCGTTTGATAATGCTCTTTATACGGCTTTCCCCGTCAATGTTATATTTTGCTTTCCACAGCTTTGCATATCAACTACAGGCTTCATTTGGTGTAGTTGATGATAAAGATGAGCGATACAATTAGAGAGAAGACCCTCTTCTTCCTAACCTAATTTGGTTTATTCAAAACCCAAAAAATAGTTTGGTTTCTCTTTGGTACATGGATGCTTAGAGTAACTGAAATCATAGCTGAAAAATCAAAAAATTTTGTTAAAAACTAGACCCATCTTATTACCAGTACAAGGACATTTTAAAGATAAACTGTGTCAAATGTAGGATTGACCGTTTGACAGAGTTTGGTGCAAAAGAATGAAAAGATGAAGACCATTTGCCGTTGCTAATACATTGGCCTACAATTTAGCACTTTGGTGCAGAATTGAAGTCAAAGGAAGAGCTTTATGTAGGCATGTGATTACAGACTATGAGCCATTTTTGCTGCCTGCCCTGCCCTCTCCTAGCTATTTAGCTAGTTGTCAGGCACATGGTTCGTTTATGATATGGTTCATGAGTCCGATCATGAACCTTGGCGCAAAATGTGACATACACACACACTATATGTCGATTTTTGGCTCGATTAATCTCAGTGTGTTGGATCTGTGCTTGTGTGAAACGTTCATTATATATCAACTGATGACTCCTTTCTAAGCAATGTGGGATGAAAGATTGTGTTACATCCTCATATATCAGTGATGACTCCTCGAGAAAGATGGTTTAGCACTTTAGCTGATTGGTAAGAAGGACTAGAAGGCTGAACGAATCACAGTTTTTCTTGTTAGAGCTTAAGCAAGATGGTTTAGCTGATAGGTAAGAAGGCCTAGAAGGCTGAACTAATCACAGCTTTTCTTGTTAAAGCTTAAGCCGTTCCACCAAGAAAGAAAGAAAGAAGAGCAGTAGATGAGCTAGTTGTAGTTAAAGATTTCGAAGTTGAACCTTAAATTGTGTTAGAAATACAGTATTACAGATCCACCACCATGTACAACACATTTAGTGGCTGAGAAGCAAACATTTCGGAGATCAATTTGCATATATGCACAATCACCATATAGGATTCTAAATGTGGCCATGTGCAGTTGCGTTGATATGAAGCATTACTCAGTTCTGCTTAAACTGTTCACAACTAGCTGTCTTAAGCAACACCAAAATGCATTTGCATATCTGCACAATCACCATCTAAGATTGTAAAGCATTGATCCTTTTTCTAGTGTCACAAAATGCCTGCATAGCTTCCTCTAGCAAAGAGTTGGAATTCAACTCCAACCAATTTTATCAGAAGAAAAGCAGCTCATAACAGAAGGCTTGCCATAACATGAGTTTACTCGATCAGTAGACGAAGTCTTGACATGTCATTTGCTGCCTTAAGATTTCATTTGAAATGCCAATATAATCGAATACAACAAGCAATATATCTATATACGGAAGCCCCATTTGCATAGGGCGGTCCTAGAGCTTATGAATAAACTGAAGTTTGAAATCAACCTAGTTCAATTAAAATTTCAATATTGTTACGTTACTTGGTACTTGATTTACACCATTGTACAATACAACTTTACTGAGGGTTGCTAGTCTCTACTCTCTAGGTAGTAGCTCCAATTTGACAAACAAACCCACTGCAAATGAATTATTTTGTAATGTTTTCATCTCGCTACTGTTTTAATGAATTGACATCCCCATTTGAAAAAAATAAATAAAAAATAAGCAAAATCTAAAGCCTCTATGCTTTTGAGTAGGAATTTGCTTCCACAAATGGAGCGAACCGCTCAAAAAGTTGTGTTCTTTTTTCCTGTTCAATAACGAAACCACTTCAAAACTGAGCAAATGAACACTTTATTTTCTAACAGTATCTTTTTCTTTGTTTGCTTTATAGGACTTTTCATAACGAAGCTTACTACAGCGAAGGATTTCCAACCCAACAAAGCATAATTTCCACCCTAACAAAGCACAAAATAATGGGTCCTTACTTTTCATCAATCTCTGTAATGGCTTCCTACTAAACCGGAATTGCACAATCTTCAGACATTCTGAAAACATAGATTCTGTTCAATATGATGCTACAAAGTATCCTATAGAATCATCATTTACCAGTAAAATGCTGCTTGGTTTCTATAGTGGCAAAAGTAAACAGAAATAATATCTGTTGCTCTTAAGACAAGAATTAATTAGATCCAAAACAGAAATGATACCAAAACAGATCGGTCTCCAACATTAATTAGATTATTCAATCAAGAGTACAGATACTTTTCAAAGAAAATAAATAACTCTTCAATTCTTCATATACATGAGTGCACATAAATTACAGGGGATGTACACTTGTACATTACACACAAACAATGCAACAAGTCACTGCTAGTTGATGAAACATAAAGTGCACATGCTTTAGAACAAGTCACAATATAAAGACAGAAAATGAAGTCTTTCCCTCTTATAAATTAGGAAACTCACCAGATAACTCAGGATTCAATAATTATGTCCATATGCTGTCCGTTTAGGTTGGCTGGAATGGACTTACTTATCTCATCCACTTTCTTAGGCTCTTCAACAATCTTGCAATCAGTGTTTCTGTTTCGAAAGTTAATCTGATCCTTATGTTGCACAGAAGCATCCTTTTTGTAGCTACCCATACTGTGCCGATTTGCTGGACCAGCATCTCCTTTCACTCCTTCTCGTTGGGATACTTTGACCGTATCACTGTAGCTCTTCCTTCGGCCAAGGTTTGGTGACTTAGCACGAGTTGGGGGCATCTGCAATCGAGACAAGGATAACGATTAAATATATTGAGCCGCCAAGCACAGGTATATTATAAAATCTTAATCTGTTTCTTCTTATCTTCTCTACAATGATATACTTTTTTCTGTGTGACCAGGAGATTCTATTGATTAACAGCATTAAAAAAACTTAAAATGTCAAACAGGGATAGAGTTTAAATGAGTTTGCATTATGACCTTTTTTAGTTCAGTCTTTGCTGGAGGTCCATCATGGTAGAAACTTGGCATAGGGTTTGCCTTGAACGTTAAACTCTTTCTCAATTGCTTAACAGCTGCCTCTTTCTCTTCCTTTAAGTTCAAATGAGCAGACAAAAAGCCAAGAAAAATATATATTAGAACTCACATGAACTAAATTATTATGTATAGACAAAAAGAAGTTCCAGAGAGAGAAATAGATACTACTACTCCACATAAGAAATAAGTGAAAAAGAATCAAACCTTGGTCCTTGCTTCACTTTGATTTTTCTCAGCCTCGAGTGCGTGATGTTTCTCCTCTAATTTTGAATAAAACTAAATATAGATGCAAAAATGTAAACTATTAGGGACTACTACTCCTACAAGCCATGAAATATACCCCATGTATTAAAAAAACAGTTGAGGCAGTACCTCCTTCCTTTTCTCTGCACGTTCATTACTTCTAAATGTTGGAGCTGATGCCACTGTTGTCCTGGACCTAATAGCTCGTATAGATGCTACTGTACTATGCATGTTTAAGGAATCAAATTCAGCAATGAATAGAAGGAAGACGATAAAGGGACCATACAATCAGACTAAGACTTTAAAATGTAGTAGGATACGAGGAAGCAACAGAACAGGTATCTTCCTCATCAAGATGCTTCTTCCCAACAGGTTGAAATGGCTTCCTTGGTACCAAAGGTGATATTGGCTGCAAAGATGCTTATGGTAATCAACACTTTTAAGACTTCAACATGGATATTGCATACAATCAAGTTAAGGAAAGCAGGATAGATGTTTTTCTCATTTTTCAAAGTTTCTATGCATCAATATACACGTTGTAAATGCAGGACTGTGATTTATTGTGAAGTGACTTTCAGAAGATTAAAGCACTGAATATTGGATATCCTTAGACTGGGATTTCTTACCTGCGTATGCTTTGTGGTATTAAGATGCCGCAGATTGCTTGAGTTGGGTGATTTATTGATGGCTTTACCACAATCTAGTACAGCACTGATCGGTCGAGCTCCGCTTGAAGCACGTTTTTCAGTTGCCAAGGTAAATGGCCGCGGAATAGTGTGTTTTGTTTTAGCAATTCCCACAGAAGGTTTTGATGCTTGATTAACAGATGCGCGTGACTTGATTCCATCATTTGTTTTCTCTGAATCCCGCTGAACCTTCTCCAGAGGCTTGCCATTATCAGGCTTCAAGCTTACTACATTCTGATCTTCGTTAGCATTTTCATTCTGACTCAATTGGGAAACATCAACAGAGGTTTCTGTAGTGCATTCCTTTACTTCATAATCCTTTGCTTCAGTGTTTTCCTGCAAATTTTGGGTATGCTCATATGACTCTGAAATCGCATGACCATTGGGAATTCTTATACGATTTGAGTCATTAGAAGCATCCGAATAAATTATGGCACCATCTGACTCCTTGTCCATGCAAATATCTGTAACTTCTATTGCCATTGCACTCGCTATACAGAAGATAAACATCACAATCATATCAATATCACTAATCAGTATGGATTTATCTTGACTCTGAACTCACCATGTTTGCACCATATGCCTATCATTACTTAAAACAATTTCCATTTGTCATGATTTCAAGCTTACAATATCAGTTCATGACATAAGCGGTTTGAGTCGTGCTAATGGAGAACAATTTAACCTACAAATCAAACCTGAAAGATAATAAATACCATCCTCTTGGATATTCTGCTACAGGGAGAAGCACTCATTTCCTTTCCAAAAGGATGGAGATGGAGGAGAGAGAAGAGAACAGAAGAAAGAGAAAGAAATCCATAACACGAACTCAAGAACAAAGAAATGTATGAGACAGTATTTCGAGAAGTAGAAATAATGTTTTAAAGATCACAGTATGCAGAACACAAAGCAGTCACAGAGCAAGTACAGTGGGAAAATATAAAATCAGGAATGTGAGTTGAGTAATTGATTACTTCACATTTAAAAGAATCATTTGAACATTCTGTATGAATCAGTTTTTTCCGCCTCCCTCTATCTAAGAAATCATGGCAATTTTTGTTCAGAGTTTCATGAGATGACAAGGACTTGACATTTGACAATGCCCTACAAATCTTCTCTTCATGACCAAAAGAATTAAAAATAACATTTTTTTCCCTTTAAGTTAAAATCAAAATTGTCTTCATGTATGGACACCCACTGAAAGGATGCACCGTATAGAGATTTTGTCCTGCAGATGCAAATTTCATTAATTAAAATGGGTCCACCCTTATTTAATTTCAAATCTTAGTGGTCTATTATCCCTTTCTGTCAGCATCAATACTTCAATTAAAAGAGATCACTTGCTAAGTTTTGCCATGGGGAGAAACTTTGGATTCTAAATTTGCTCAAGATGCTTTGAAGTGGGAAAACAAAAAACAAAAAATCAAAAACAAAGCTTGCCCTTTGGTTATAAGACCAACTGAAGAGGATAAAAGGTTACACCTTTGGTGGTGTGCTTGTAAAAGTGAAAAGCGCTGTTGATAGAAAAATGAAGAAGCAAGAAACAGAATCATTGCCTCCCAAGAGGTGTGAAGACAAGGGGAAGAACACTACAAAATTTGAAATGAAACGTAAAAGTAGGTATTTGTGCACAATCCACAATTCTAATGATGACTCAACATAACACCTGGGAAATTGCCAAATGAAGTGGGGAAAGAAAACTAACAAAAAATTTAATTTGATTTCACCAAATACAGAATCCATCAAGAAACAAGTCACCCATTTACATTGAAATTCATGCTAACTCACAAATACTGAATCGAAACAGAACCATTACCACCACATCAACTGAGCTTGAATGAAAAAGATATTGATCCCGTAATTCAAATTTTCTCTTTGAGCAATTACAACCAAGTTACAACACATCTAATCTCCCAAACAAACAACAGAAGAGCATACACCAAGTAACCAAAGAAACTTTATAACAGTCATGGTTAATTAGAGGCCAAAACAAACAACCCAAACGAACCCAATACACATGCATTTGCTCTCACTGATTTAAACACATTCATATTTCTTCAAAAATCAAACATTTTTCTCCAACACAGACGCCCACATAACCCAAAAAGAAATATGAAATGAACCACATTCAGCATAAACTGGCTCAATTCTAAAACATTAACCACATTTCAGTAAACTAAAACACTATTACTTCCCCATGTCCCAGATAAGAACAAAACACCAAAATCCAATTGAAAATTTTCTAAAAATCGTTTCTTTCCTGAGCTACATTATCCCATCTCTTAAACCAAGGATCTAAAGCTAAACCCTTCCCTTCATATCCCCCAAATTACAGATTTCAACAATCTCCAAATTCCAAAGACACCAACAAAATCAACCCCAAAATGAGCACAGTAATCACAGATCAAACAAATCGACACTGCATTTCATATAAACACACAAAGCTTAAAGCGCGTATGGATCGAGAAGGCAGAGAGAGAGAGGTGGCAAATGTAGTAAATTACTCACCGGTTTGGGGCCGAAGTTTGAAGGTGGAAGACAATGTAGAGAGAGAGAGAGGCCTTTGCTCACTGTGGGAACACTCCTCCTCGCCTTATCGAGCTGTTAACAATTTGTGTGAGACTCTCTGTTACTTTCTTATATATGCACCAGGAGCCTCGTCGGCATTTGACGCCGTTTCTTCACGGCAGTGTGTACTTCCCTATTTTGAATATTTTTTCTCTTTTAACTCATGATTTTGTTTCTTGAATTTTTTTTTCTTCTAAGATTTTGTTAATACTTTGTTGAAGATGAATGTCTTATTATGTGAAGCGAGATGATTACGGGATGGCTCGGTTTAGGATCGGTTTTCGTGATCTTGTGTTTTAGTCATGGCTTGATTTGGATGTTCTTTTCTGCGTCGAGGCTATAGGTGACGGGGAGGTTATAGTAGCTATGAGGTTCTAGTTAAGCGTAATATCACTTGTGTTACACATCATATTGTAGATAAATTATGTTTAGATCGGAGCAGTTGACTGTCCATAAGATGTTTCTGTTTATGTTTATTTTGAGACTTTACCTATCTTTTGAGTAAATCACTACAAGAAGTAGTGGATCTTGAGTTCTAGTTTTTAAGTTTGTCCTTGTTCTATAGCCAATATCTTAGGAACTTGCTTGTACCATAGGATGTGTGGAATATTTTTCTACCTAGTTGAATACTGTGGAAGGCGACTCAAAGCGGCTAACTGATACTTTTAATCATCGCAAATGTGTTCCTTGTGGTTTAGTTCTGGACATTCGATCGGGAGCTTAATTGCTTGGCTCTTTTAGCATGTTTTGTTTTGTCATATTTGGCGTGAGGCAATTTCCTAGTTGATAGCCTAGCCACTTTAAGTCATTCTTGTCCTTCTCAATTTCTCTGGTTTTCTCAGTTGCCTATCTCCTCAATGCCTCTGCCTTCTAGCTTGATCTCTATGAGAGGGCGGATGCTTTAGGGGGTTCTGCTTCATAAGTTTGTTTTATCTATCGCAAATAAAAAAAATGTGTTTGAAACTATTTACGTGATACATATTAATTCTTTAGTTAATTGATGATTGAAACAAACTAAGAAAGGAACAAGATTGGTGCCTGGTCTTTTTAGTGTTGGCTAGCTACTCAATTTGACACTGTCCGGTTACCATGTCACTAATATTTCCATCACAATAAGCTCTCTTCTATCAATTGACGAGTGCTTTGAGGTTTAACATGTCTCCAACACATCACTAGCATAGTAGCTTATGTCGTACCAGAAATAATCTTTGAGGTTCAACATGTCCCCTAACACATCACTAGCTTAGTAGCTTATGTCGTACCAGAAATAATCCAGGCCGGATTGAATAACATGTATTATTATGTTGGTATTTGGTAGCTTGATTTTTCAAATTTTGAAGTGCAAGATAGAATTGACCAACTACAAACTGTCAACAACTTAATTGGAACCTAAATGATTCATCTTTATCCTTTTTGAATCATATTACCTCCATCATTTGCACAATTTGGAAAATTTCTGGCGCTATAATGTGACGGGGTTAGAGGCCATAACAGAGAAAGCTTGTCAGATTATCAAATAGATAGATATATATATATATATGTTCCTATATATGAATCATATCTTAAACAGAAAGCAATAAAAGAGTAGATGTACCATCCGTAATTATTGCTTAATTAGAGGCCCATCTCGTGATTATTCCTGCTTAACCCTTTTGATAAAGCCCTAACACCCTCTAATTAAATATGTCAATCCCGATTTCAAAACTCAAAACAACAAAAGAAGAAGAACAACAACAACAAGTTCAACAACCCGTCTCAAGCTTTAGATAAATATCCCAGTATATATAGAGACAAGTCAGACAACACTAACCATATAATAAGTCTCTTTCTTAATTACTATGTTTCAATTCAAGACCCAAATTATTGATCCCCACATATAGTAATAGATGGTTGATACGTCTATGTTATAAGCAGTATTGGAATCGAAGTTTAGAAATCTCATTTGCATGTAACATCATAAATATCAAAGTATATATATCCTATCATGGACCCATATATACTATTTCAATGTTCACGTCAATGTAATTAGATTTTTTTTTTTTTTTTGTTTGGTTAAGGAGAAAGAAGCTCTAAGCTTATGATGAACTCTGTCACGATATAAATTGCAGAAAAGGGTGGGAAATTAGCTACTTTCTGACGTGAAAACGCTTACGATTAGTAAGATCATGAAGCCAATTTATATATGAATAGAAAAATGCACAATCCCACCAATACAAGACGACATATATTTGCATTGTGATTATATATATGTTATTGGTAGCAAGAATATTCCGATATATATGTTTAGAAAGGAGGAGCAGTGTTCTTTATTATATATAAGAGATAGAGCATCAAATGGCGGAGGTTCTAAACTGCATGCATGTCACCTAATTAGCTAGTATGGAAATGAAGAATGCCAGAAAGCAATATTCTTAAACAATTACGAGTAGCTCGAAGTATCTGATACGTTTTAAACATTCATGCAGTGGTTGAGACTTGAGAGAGGAAATGAGAAATTAGGTTAAGTCAGTCACATATATGTTAACAATTATGGGGTGAACCGAAAGCGAGGTTATGTATATTATTGATGTTGATTAGTGGGTTGTTGAAGGCCAATTAACGTGGATAATGAAGAATAAATAATGGATCTGTGAGCTGTGAATCTGTGATCCCTTTTGTTGTTGTTGGAGACCAGGCTAGCTTAATCAGCTTGTAGGAAGTAGGAACCAGTGAACTGTGTACGTGAATGAGATAGATATTCTTGAAGGAGAAAGGGTCTTATGAACTCCACACATGACCGTTCTGGAATTAAAGAAGACGCAAACGATATTTTTTTCTACACTGGAATGGACAATAATAATTATGTGCCCTAAATATAATTACTGAGACCTATTCAAAAAAAATATATAATTACTGAGAATTGGTATATCTGTAGATGATCACTGTTTTTTTTTTTATGAAAAATGATGAACAGTTTATTGATAAACTTATGTCAAGATAATTCTTATATATTTACCCGCTACCACCTACGATAGACAAAGCTTCATAACCTAAATATTACAGTGATATGTAATATAAATTACCAATATTCGAAATTCTGACTCACTTATTTAAAAGCAAGTCTACTCTTATGATCAATAACATAGTTTGTAGGCTAAAAAATAAAATTAAACATTCTCTTTCTCTTTGCCCTTAACAGAAGGGCTTGGGGGGTTTGCAAACATACATGTAGCTTAGCACATCTTCAACGACAACCTTTTTCTTGTTCTTTGGAGGATTTTTGTTTTTGGAACCGATGGGACGGACTTTCTTTTTCTTTGTTTCAGTAGTTGTTGTCTGTAAATTAAAAACACCACCAGAAGCTTCAAGCAGGCCAAGAGAAGTAGCAGAGAACTTACTTGGGAAAACAGGTCCTTTCAGTTTTTTAGTCTGAACATCTTTAAAAGCCGATTGGAATATTTTGGGCAGAGGAACTTGAAGCTTGCAAGGAGAAGCTATTTTTTTTAGAAGGGCTTTTCTTTGTACCTTTAGCAGCCGACATATTTGCTTCTAAAGGCTCTAGAGGGGGAGGTGAATAGGTCTTTTTCAGATTTTCGATAACTTCTACAACTGAGGATAGTAATGACTTGTATTATCCTATGTTAATAGAATGCGAGTTGAAAGAAGTAAAGAACAGCAAGAGAAACAATGAACACAAAGATGTTTTACTCGTAGAAACCTTGAACTCAGGAAGAAAAACTACGTGCCCCTAACTTTTGAGGGACAAAACTTTCCACTATGTAAACCACTTCTTACAAAATAGTTGCTCTAGGGATACAACAGCTCACTGCTATCCTATCTAGTATGAATACTAGTCTAGACCTGTACTACTTGTTTCTAAGCAGTAACAATTGAAAGTTGTTTGAGAAGTCTTGTTCCTGAAACCAACTACAGAGTAGGTGACTAAACTTTGAACACTTATTGGGTTGATTGCACTACCAACATCTCTCATAGTATGCAATGATGCAATGAGTTCATAAAAAGATTTTTCGTCCAAGCTCTAAGGTTTATAATCACAAGGAAGACTTAGAGTAACATGGACATGCAAGCTAAAGACCAAACTCAATAAGAAAACATAAAACTACTGTTTTCAACAACCATTGAGCAAAACCAAAGCTATAAATATATATAGATGGATGAGACATCAAAGAGATGATGCAAGCTCATCTATCAAGTTGTTTCAGAAAAGGTTTTGGACACAAGTATTTGGCTGTAATACTGAAAATGATGTAACCAAAAGAAGAGTTGACACAAGCCAACTCAATGAGACAAAGATACATTTCCTAAAACAAGTTCGATTCAAAACAAGGAGCAATAAGGTCATAGAACCTCTTACTTAGTCCATTAGTGGACCATGACTCAATCAACAATGATTGGTCATTGAATCAAACCTGGTCCAGTTTTACATTGGTCTATGTATCATAAGAACCAAGCTGGAGCCTTGGACAACAAACCATTTGGTCATAGGTTGACATAACAAAGGATCTCAACCCTAAACTGGTTTGAGCGCTAAGACAATTGCACAATCTCATTTGTCAAAATTCTAATTTGAAACACTAAAGAACTTACTAAAATATGATAAAGAACTTCTGAAAATAGAGACAACACGAGGACTCAGAGACCAGGATAGCAAGCAGAGCTGCTATCCTCTGTGTAAAACAAATGATATGCCAATGCATAAAATACCTGAGACCATGAGAGACATTATTGACTTCGAGCTTGTTCCTTGACAGTAGACACAACTCTTCAGGTGTTTTGTTGGGATTAAAGGATTGCCAACTATCCTCGTACCTTCAGCTTCTTCAAAGAAGCATGCAATTTGCAAATCTTCCATGTCATCTGGTTCCACCAAATCTTCCATGTCATCTGGTTCCAAAGTCTGATTAGTATCTATGGTCTTTTCTTTCTGCATTTCAGGTTTGTCTTTGATTGAATAATGTCAGCTGCAGGTAGGCACAGATGCAAACCCACAATAGCATTATCGTTCACCTTTTCAATGTCATCCAGAGTGGCTAGGGCATGATCTGATTCCTGGCTTGCCTCAAATTCTTGATCAAACAACTTCTTTTTGATGATAACAGGTTTACAAATCTTTGGCTCAGTTGGAGGGAACAGTTGTCTGCTAACAGAAGGCATGCTAGAAGTACCTTGAAAATTGAAAGCACCCTACATAAAAGTAGTACCAAAACCAAGAGGAGCTCCTAGGGTTGGTAATCTCTGTTGTGCAGTTGCAGTATTTGAACCTGTACGCCCTAGCTTTTGGCACATACCATTCTCAAGGAAAATTAAGAGGCAATGATCACAGAACCAATGCAAATGTTCAATGTTATAATGTATTTCAGCTTCAATCCCATCTTCAAAATGAAGAGTTTTTTATTAGATAAAATGGTGCATCAGAGTCTGCGCTCAAACCCTAACAAGAGTGGGCTGGCTATTGGGTCGGAGGCCTCATGTCCAGTTTTTGGATCTCACTCGATTGGATCTAAAATGAATATTGGGTTGTCCTCCTAACATCATGCCACTCATCCAAGCCGTTACCCAAAGGGCAAAAACAAAGTCTAGTAATTGCTAGTGTATTGATAGCTTGACATCTTGTGTCAGCTAGATGCAGCGAGATGGTCTCATAGGACTTGGAGTGCCGCAATTGAGCGCTTTGGCGGCTCTGGTTTTATGTTTCTCAAGTATCTTGTGTGTAACTAGTTTTATTCTTTACTAATCTCACAATAAGTGAGCTAAAATTGTAATCCTTGTGGTTATTGCAACTCCTCGTTCCGGATTTCGTTTTTATGAATGATTTATTACTTTAAAAAAAATTTTTTTTTTTAGCTAACTATGCATAATGGTGCGTCTTATGACGGTTCTATTGTTTGGACCTCTAGACCTTAGTTCTTGGTCCTGGCTTTTCGGTCGAGATTTCTCTTCTATGCCACTCGACTACGAGTGCTCTTAATTTTGTGATTCGGTTTAGGTCTTTGGGATATTGTTCACTTTTGTATCGTTGCAATTAGTTGTTCTTTTTTCAGTGAGGAACATTCTAAAGGTGCCCCAATCTTTCATGGAAAGCCTTGTGTTGCCCATTTTCAAGCTATTGTTGACAAAGTCAAATTGAAGCTATCAAGTTAGGTGAGTTCATTTTTGTCAATGGCTGGGCATCTCCAACTTATAAAGTCTGTAATATATAGTATGTTTGTCTACACGTTTCAAGTGTATGAATGGACAGTGTCCTTATTAAGGAAAGTTGAGAGATGGTGCCGAAACTTCCTTTGGTTTGGTGATATTGATAACGTGGAATTCCTCTGGTCTCTTGGATGTCTTGTTGTGCGCCAATTGATGAAGGAGGAGGTTTAGGGCTTAAGAAATTTGATGTGCTAAATAGGTCTCTTTTGCTCAAGTGTTGTTGGGAAATTTTTCCTCATCATCTGAAGGTTGTTCCTTTATTCGAAATCATTTTTCAAGGCATCGTTCTTATGCTCCATCTTCTATATGACCTGGAGTGCGTAAGTTTTGGGGGTTGGTGCAAGATAACACTCGGTGGTTGATTGGTACAGGAGACAAAATCTATTTTTGGAGAGACAATTTTTTTGGGCAGACCTTTCATTGAATTTTTGGGTAATCATGGTGCTATGTAGGGCTGGGCACGGGACGGGATGAGCCGGGATTTGATGAATCCCGTCCCGTCCTGAAAATAAAAGAACGGGACGAGAATGCGTTTTTAGAAATCTGTCTCGTACGTCCTGATCTCGAAAAATTAACCCTCAAACAACATTAATGAAATTAATGAAAAAAAATATCCAAAATCACACAAGTAAAAAAAAAAGAACATTAATGAAATTAAAAGTACTAAAATCAACAAGAACATAAGTGCATAGGTGCTAAATTACATCCCACTTTAAAAGTATTAAACATCCCACATTAAAAATTAACCCTCAAACAACAACTGAAAATATCCAAAATCATACAAGCATTTGGGGATCGAATTTGGTTGAGAGGCTGGAGGGAGTGGAGGCGTATCATTTGGTTGAGAGTGAGATCGAATTTTCTAATGTTTAGGTTTTACTGTTTTAGACCAAATTGAGTGTGGTTGAGTGTATTGTAACAACATGCAACCTAAAAAATCAAATATAAAATGATTAAAATAAGTTATTCTAATATTACGGTACAGACGGGACGAGATTTTTCGGGATAGTCTCTTCCCGTTCCGTCCCGTTTCAACATTATTATAACGGGACGAGATTGCCATTTTCAAAACCTATCCCGTCCCGTCCCGCTAACTTTCGGGACGGGACCGGTACGAGATCGGGATTCCGGTACTAAGTGCCCAGCCCTAGTGCTATGAATGATAATTCTTTATTGGTTTCAGACTATATTGATAATGGCTCTTGGGTTTTGCCTCCTTTTTTACAAATCAATCTCCCGGCAGTGTGCAATTTGATCCGTCAAGTTCCTATTTCCATAAATCCTTCAATGGATCGAGGACAAATTAATTTGGCAAGCTTCTTCTACTGGAGAACTAACCGTTAAGCAAGCCTTTCTCTTTTTGCAACAAGCATCTCCTGTAGTGCCAGGGGGTAAGCCTCTATATATGGTCTAAATTTATTTTGCCTCATATGTCCTTGCATGCTTGGAAGGTTATAAGAGGTACAGTAATTTCAGATGATCTTGTGCAACGTAGAGGAGTAGCATTGGCTTCACGGTGTGAATTTTGTGGTAATAGTACTGAATCTCTAGATCACATCTTTCTCCATTGTTCTTTTGTTGGATCAGTTTGGAATCACTTCATTTACATTTTTGAAATTGGCCTTGTTCCAAACACAATTGCTGATGTTTTTATTTTGGGTTTAGACATGGAGAGGAGTCCTCAGCTTAAAGAACTTTGGTTAATATGTTTCACTTCTATTCTCTGGTATATTTGGCATGTAAGAAATCAGATCAGGTTTGAGAGCAAGACTTTTTCAGTTGCTGGGGTTTGTCGCCTAGTTTCAGGGCATATCCTAGCTTCTAGTAGATTAGCAACTGGTCACATGCATAATACAATTCGTGATTTGCGTATCTTGAAAAGTTTGGGTGTATGTTGTAGATTGAGGCGTATACCTAGAATGGTTGAGATCATTTGGCATCCCCCCATCATTTGATGGATTAAAATAAATTCAAATGGTACTTGGAAGCATGAAGAGTGTTTAGAGGTTTCGGCGCTGTTTTTCGCGATTATAAAGGTCATTTTGTTGGAGCTTTTGCTTCTAATATTGATATTCCTAGTTCTATTACGGCAGAGGTAATGGTAGTTATCACAGCTATAGAGCTTGCTTGGGTTCATAATTGGAAGCACTTTTGGTTGGAGGTAGATTATTTTACTGTACTTGACTATATCCGCTCTCTTTCACTTGTGTCTTGGCAGCTTTGAGTTAGGTGGTTGAATTGTCTATACAAGATCTCTATAATGACTTTTAAATCTTCTCACATATTCAGAGAAGGAAATAGGGTAGCAGATGCTCTAGCTATTCATGGAACTTCTCTGTCTGAGCAGGTATGGTGGGATGTGTTAATGTGCTCATGTTATCCTATATTTATATGTCTTCTAACCTTCGTATTTGTGTTTAGTTCTCTTATTTGTGATTGATTTACGTTAGTTTAGTATTTTTGTAGGTTTGTGTCAAAGAGAGAAGAAAATGCGCTAAAATGAGCAAATTATGATTGAAAGGCGATTGTAATCTTAAGTGTCAGAATCTACCTATGCAGAACAACTAACTTTGCCGAATTACTGGGCACGACTCAGATCGAATCAGACAATGAGCCTTACATCATTGGAAAACTACGGAAGTCTACTTTCTGTAAAAGTTTACGGATCTTGATTTCGATACTTGTGGACTGAGTTATGATCATTTGAGTGAAGATATGTCAGATCAGAAAATCTGCTCGGATTTGCAAACATTTGTGGATAACTCAAGTTCCATGGCACAAGATCATCAACCCTAAAGCTTCAAGGACAATAATGCAGATGAGGATTCAAGGAGTACATGTATTCCTAGTTCTACAAGAGATATCTCAAGGTTTTCCCATTCCATATCAAGAAAGGAGTATGAATCCAAGTTCTACAACGATATTTGAAGTCAAAAATGAGCATGAAACTTCTCTATTTAAGAGAGCACGAATTTCACATTGAGGGAGGTCTCGGAAGCACATCTAAGACGTCTAAAGGAGCAGAGACCATCCATCCATCCATCTTCACCTTCATCCCCTTTCCATCTTTTTTATGTTTTACTTAGTTATGTTTTGCTAAACCTTTTCTAGGGTTAAGATGATGCCCTAGCATGATTGTTTATGTTTTTGATATCTGATTAACTGATTTATAGTTTCTTTGTGATGAATTCTTAGTCACTATTTTAATTGATTCTATATGTTTGAGTTATTTGATTGATCACCTTAGGGCTTTGCATCTAGTAATTAGAAGATGAATTTGAGGCGTAACTGTAATATAATTCAAATTAGCTTCTTGTGATTAAGAGTTGTGAATTACATTATTGTCGTAACTGAAGTAATGGTTTGCATGATTCTCTTGTTTTCTAGAATGTAATGAGTGTTACATGTTAAATTTATGTCGTAACTGGATAGACTGCATGCTAGGATATACGACCTCTGCCGTACCTAGAGAGAATCATACACTTAAGGAAAACTATGGTCTAAGTGTCGTACCTGGACTTAGATACGGGAATTGTCATCTAGAGAAACGAAAGAGTCTGTTAGTTACATCAAAGTATGAATATGATTGTTAGTGGTTGATTCTGACGCCCTAGGTTCATTCATCATTGTTTGTTTGCTTATTTTCTTGTTTGTACGTTTTTTTAAATTGTTAGCGTGATCTTCTGTTTTAGTGTAGTTAGTTTAGGTATTTCATAATTTGAATTGAACTAATATCCTCGTGGGAACGACAACCCATTTTCTTCCATTCACTATACTACATCCACCATGTATACTTGTAGGAATTCCATCATGTGTCTCCTCCATTTATCTTATCCTATTATAAGCGTGATTTTTTGGGTTTGCCAAATTTGAAGTTTCGTTAATTCGTTTGTTTTTGCTATATTGGTTTGTTTTCTTGGTATTAGATGATTTTTGTACTATATGGCTGACATTGGCCTAGTCCGGCCTCCAGCTTATTGTACATTTTATTTTTTCAATAAATTTTCATGGGGGAGTGGGGGACGATGTTAGTCTCTCTACGCTTACCCAAAAAAACAAAAGAGAATTAATTGTAATGGGATTACAAAACTCAAAGAGAGTTTGCACTGCTTTATTTATATATAGGATTAAATTCAGTTTTACCTCCTGAACTTTAGGACTGAAATCAGTTAGGTCCCTAACTTTTTATTTTAATCATGTTGGTCCTTGTACTCCCAAACATCATCAACTAAGTCTAAAATTTAATATGACTCTAAAAATAACGTCATTTGCTGACTTGGACCTAATATGGGGATCCACGTTTGAGCTTTTTAACCTATAAAAAGGGCAAATGAGCATTCTAACGATGAAAATACGTCATTTTTCAAGGACCAAACTCAGCCATTTTTAGACTAAAATTCAAATTTTGAACTTAGATGATGTCGTTTGGGAGTATAAGGACCAACATGATTTTAAAAAAAGATCAAGGACTAAATTGATTTTAATCCTTAAGTTTGAGAGGGTAAACTGAATTTAATTCTTATATATACTCTCATTAGTGTATAAATATGGATACAAATCAATAGCGTTAATGCTCTCTAAAGTCAGAGCCTGAACATATGCACAATAAAGCTAATAAGGAAATAAACAGAAGATCTGGAATTAACTCATAGGTGGTTAATTGCAGATTGGTCAATGTCCTTCATGACTGAATCCTTGATTGATGAAGAGTGATTACATTCCTTAACATTCCCCCGCAAGCTGATCGGAAGTGCACGAACGGGAAGCTTGGAGACCAAAGATGAGAATCGTGCAGATGCAAGACCTTTAGTGAAGAGGTCTGCAAGCTGGTCAGTTGTACAAAGATAAGAAACTTGAAGCTCCCCGCGAACAACCTTCTCATGAACATAGTGATAATCGACCTCAACATGCCGAGTGCGAGTATGGTATACCGGATTGGAGGCAAGAGAGATGGCACTTATGTTGTCACACCATAGTTTAGGGCAACTCAGAGGAAGACAAAGATCCTTAAATAAGTGCCTAAACCATGAAATGGTAGCAGCAGTATATGCAAGCTGACGATACTCTTCCATGAAATGGTAGCAGCAGTAATTACATTCCTCAACACATCTACTGATTCTAGCATGTTCCTGTGTACGTGAGATAGGAATTTGTTCTCTAGGTTTGGCTTTAGCATATCGTGCACCCATTTTGTAATTTTGGTCTTATTCAATAAACTTACGGGAGAGGACGGGGAGTTGTCCTTCCTCTTGGTTACCCAAAGAGAGATATTCAGATATATATAGATCTTTGCAATGATTAGTTCAAATTAAAAAAAAAAAAAAAAAAAAAACTGATTAGTTCAAATTCGTCGATATTTAAGATGATACTGTACGTTAATATGGAATCCCCTACAACATTCTAGATCTCTTGACTTATGTTGCTTTCACTTTGATATATAACGAAGTATATTAATTGCTAATTAACTGTCGGTACTAGCAGCTTAACTCCTAACCCGGCCTCCTTCAGTTGTTGTAAAACCCCCGAGACATCGTCTATCATCAACCATCAAATTAGTTCAATGTTTCGGTTCAATGATCTACGTACAGTACAGATACAAGTATCAATGATTCAATGGTTGAGTTCTTAATCTGGACTCCGAAATTGATGGAGCCCTGACCTATGACCCAGGCCCAGAAACTCAGACCCGCTTTATTCTTCTTTTTTTTTTGAGAAAAATTAAAAACCCAATAAATTTTGGGGTTTCTGGGCTTTTCTTTTTCAATTCTTCTCTCAGCCCCCGCCCTTTCTAACGGCACCAACTCCGTCTTCTTCACAATCAGCAATTCCTTTCGAGATCCAAACAAAACCCAAATCCGCCGGGTCCTTCAAATTTCTGGGTTGCTGGTTCTTCTTTCCGGTAATTCTACGCTCTCATTATTTCCAAGGGTTAATTTCTGAGCTTAGAGAAGTTTATGAAACTCTAGGTTTTCTGTTTTAGGTTTGATTTGATTCTCATGTCAACTACTTAGTTTAACCTATGAACAGTTATTGATATCAAAATGGTCTATATAGGATAATTTGTTGTCAGGTGAAGTGAAGTGTGTTGGTCTACTAAGTTTAACCAATGAACAGTAACTAAAATTACAGCCCTTTTTTTATTGCTTAGTCAAGTGCAGACCGCAAAGGAGTCTGCTTTGGGTATCCGACACTCTGTCATTGTTTTCAGTTTGTTGTGATTCTTTATGTATGTATCATATTGTTATGAGTTTCTTCGTGGTTAGAATTATATACAATTGGGTTCATCTTAGTACATAAGGTACTAAACTGCCAATTATTGGCCTTGCTACGTCAAAACTGCCTATGATTTTTATGTGTCATGCTTTCGGCACCTGTTGAAATCAGATAGTTTGTAGATTGAATTTATAATTGGTATGTACTAGTAGTTGAGTTTGATGACCAGTGATAGGTTGGGTATCTTCGTATCTTGTGGTTGTTGATGCAGTTACGATCTGGGAAAATGATAAAAGGGGCCATCATTACGGGTGTCATATTTTCTCCATTTGGGATTTGTACATATGGTTAGGAGCAATATCAATCATATTCACATGATTTGTGGTTTGCGTTTTGTTTTTGTTGTCCCAACAGGCATGTTAGTTTAACACTGAAAATGTTGTTTTATTAGATTTTGGTGTGAAATGACCCCAGACACAAGTCGGCTATCCTGCTTATTTGGCGGCTGATGCAATTGCCTGTCTTTTTGGGCATGAAATACTAGTCTTGTTCATGATTTAGCTGTTATGACCGTAGGTTAATCTGTACAAGAAAATGCTTGTGGCCTTTATCTGCTTTATTCATGAGTTTAAAACAATTATAGTATGACCGTAGCTGTTATGACCAGACCGATTAAGTCAATATTCATAGTATCTGGCCTTCGATATGGTTACAAATCTGAAAAATTAGCAAGTTTTCATCACTAAAGAATGTAATGTAGGATGGAAAATCGATCAAACTCTTGGTTTTGGTTTATTCCCAAGTTCAATTTTTAGAATGACATTATTGATTCTCATCATTGAGGAGTAACATATGATGAAATATCATATGATGAAATATTTGTTTAGCAAATACTGATGCTTTTGGGTTTGTCTTTTGTATATAATCATGCTTGCTGGAGTGAATTTCATACCTAGAGACCAGATTGGTACAGTAAAAGACTATTCTTCTTTTGTTTTATTTCATAAATCGTTATTTATTTAAAGAGTAGATTAAATTTTTTCATTACTGTTAAGAGGATGAGAATTTGAATGCTTCTACGGAACAGAAACAGAAGAAGGGCTCTGGTAATAAGGAGGGTAAGCGTAGGAGGGAAAGGAGTTCTAGATATAGTAGTTCAGATGGCGAAGAGCTTGAGAGAATAAAGAAGGATCTGAAAAATAGTGGTTTTCATTGGACTATCCTAAATTCTTTGGCTGTTGGCTTATGGGTTGTCTTTTGGTCAGATAAATCTGGAATTAATTTAATCTGGAGGGGCAAATCAGCAATGTGTTTCTCCTTAACTATGTTATCCTATTATACTCAACATGATTGCTTCTGTCAAAGTGTTAGTATAAACGTTACCATTTGATCGAACCAGATATGTAATTGTTAGTGTCAGTGCACCTTTTATGAACGTTTTACTTTGTGGAGTTGTATGCATGTGGACTCTGCCATTGACAACATAGAGTATTATCTCTTTCGGCTTGTGCTCAAATGTTGGGGGCATTGTATATAATTTTGGTGAAATGTTATTTTTGCTAATAAAAAATTTCTATGATTATATTTGTGGTCTTTCAACTTTGTACTAATTTCTGCGTTTTAGATAAAGAAGGTCAATCCTAGGGAATAAAATCCATATTATAAGGATGATGGAACTCTGGAAGTGGTTTTCCAGAAGATAATGATAAACCTAGAGCTGGTGGCTTGGGAACCAACTTGGATTTTCGTGCAAGCTGGAGACTGAAGCATTGAAGTGGGCGAAATAGCAAGCAACTCGAGAAGGACAAGGGCTCCACAAGGTATTGTATCTTTGCCTTTCTATGTTTTAGCAAGTACCACAATCCACATTGTTCTGTTGTTACTGCATTAGAAATTGGCATTTTACGGGTTGTTGTGGATCGTCATGGTTCTCTCAGTGAACTAGCGGCCGCTTGGGACTCAAATAAAGAAGCCCCATCTCGTGCTCATTTACCTACTGTTTTTATATGCATCTGTTTAGTCAAAAATGATCCTTATGCTCACCTAATGGGATACTTTAACTATTTTCTTTTGACCATGACAGTTACTCTACATGTTCAACAAATTTAAAAAGGTTGAATTTTAAAAGACACTCATTTAAATACATCTAGATTTTCTCTGTTTCTTTAAGTAATTAATTAACCTTTTTTATTTGGGATTTGTAGGAAAATGTAGAAAATCTTTCTTTTCATGTTCATTTTCTTTTAACTTAATGATAGGGTGTTGATCATGCTCATGATTTTTGGTAGCGGAACTATAGCATGGTATAAGCTGAGGAAATTGTGAGGAAGAAAATTAGGTCGGAGTGAATGCTTAGATTAGACTTGAAGGAAAAGAGAGGATACCTACTATTACTGTTGTGAACCAGCCGAAAGAAATTCTAGATGAAGAGGTATGCATACATTTCGTTAGGCGAGCTTTTAATATTTGTGATTCTAGTATATTGGAGTTATGACTTGGGCATCTGTTTATTTTATTTTATGATGACTATATCCTTGTTTGTTTTGGCTGGTCTTAATATGAATGTAGTAGAGTTTGTTTACTCAAGAAGACAAGAACCATATATTTGTAATCTTATCCTAGATTGTTTGGCTGTTGGCTTATGGGTAGTGTTTTGGTCAGATAAATATGGAAGTAATTTAATCTGAAGGGGCAGATCAGCAATGTGTTTCTCCTCAACTATGTTATCCTATTATACTCAACATTATCGCTTCTGTCAAAGTGTTAATATAAACGTCACCATTTGGTCCAACCAAATATGTAATTGTTACTGCCGGTGCAGCTTTCAAGTTCAAGTATTTCAGGGTCATACAGTATCAGAAAAACAAATATCTTAGCCACCTGATTCTGTTCCAACCAAATATGTTATTGTTAGTGTTGCAACCACCTTTTAAGTTCAAGAATTTCAGGGTCATACAGTATTGACTACTGAAAAACAAAGTTCTTAGCTACCCAATTTTGTTAGTATGAGTTTTCTATTTATGAACGTTTTACTTTGTGAAAATGTATGCCTATGGACTCTGCTATTAACAACATACAGCATTATCCCTTTCGGCTTGTGCTCAAATGGTGGGGGAATTGCATATTCTTGTGGGCTATTTTGGTGAACTGTTATTCTTTCCAATAAAAAATTTCTATGATTATATTTGTGCTCTTTCAAGTTTGTACTAATTTCTGTGTCTTAGATAAAGAAGGTCAATCCTAGGAAATTAAATCCATATTATAAGGATGATCGAAGTGGTTTTCCAGAAGATAATTTTTTTTTGATAATTTTCCAGAAGATAATGATAAACCTAAAGCTGGTGGCTTGGGAACCAAGTTTTATCTTCCTTGGTGTTGGGGATTGTCGTGCAAGCTGGAGACTTAAGCATTGAAGTGCGCGAAATAGCAAGCAACTCGAGAAGGACAAGGGCTCCACGAGGTATGCTATCTTTGCCTTTCTATGTTTTAGCAAGTATCACAATCCACAGTGTTCTGTCTTTACTGCATTGGAAATTGGCATTTTACAGGTTGTTGGGGATCGTCATTGGTCTCTCGGTGAACTAGCAGCCGCTTGGGATCAAATAAAGCAGCCCCATCTTGTGCTCGTCTACATGCAATACAAAGTAGAAAGAAAGGTCTGATGAGGAACAGCAGCCAGGTTTCAACAATGACATGGATAAAAAGGTATATGGGAATAACCTTGAGCTTTTTATTTGTGGAAAGTTTACAACAGTGAAAATGTGGAGTAAAGTTTATAAACCATATGTTAGGTAATAGTTATTGTTGCGAACTTTCTTACAAGCTACATGTTTGTGACTGCCAGGACACTAGCCGGCCCTATCTAAAGGATTTATCTATATGACTCCCTAATATGGGTAGCCTAATGTTCAAAATTCTTTATCCTGGAGAGAGCAAAAATGCCAAAACAGTCGAGATGTCTTTATCAAGGACTCTACTCTTCTAGCGGATGCAGTGTCTGGCGTAAACAGGTTTTCCTACGATGGAAGATTCTTGAATGAACTTATTCGTAAGCAGACAAATGATCTCACAATCCTGTTAACAAAAATGTAATAGACACAAGAAAACCCAGCAAAGTCGTGCAGCTGCCTCTAAGGGTGAACCGAGTGCGAACCAGCTGGCAGCTAAGGCTTACCAGCTTCGTATGTAAGGAACTGAGGAACTTCTGGTAAGACGTATACACTTTACGCTAGTGTTTCAGTGGATTGAGAAATTTGATGTGAAAAGCCTATACTTTTTAGCAACTTGGTATGAAATTATATCCGATGTATGGTGCACTGAAAATTCTCTTCTTCATTAAGCTATTTAGTCTTATCTTTGTGTCGGAACTGTACTTTCCCTTATTCACCTGTTTCTTCTTCATAGTATTTATGCACAATTCACTTGCTTGACTTGCACCCTATCATTTTCATATGCATCTATTGAGTCGCAAAGCGATCCTTACTGTCACTTGTTGGGTGGGATACTTTAGTTATTTCATTCTGATCATTACAATATGTTACTGGACATGTTTAACATATCTAAAAGGTTGGATCTTATTAATGTCTGTGTCTTGGTTAAGTTCAGGCAATCTGGTTCACGATTTCCAGTCTAAGTTTTTTGTTTTACATATTAATGTTTTTGATCTCCTAATTCTTGGACATATCTCAATGGTTCCTCTACCATGGCAGCAAGAATATTCCGATAAGTTTAGAAATAAGGAGCACTGCTCTTTACTATATAAGAATCAGTTTCTGTCTTGTCGAAAAAAAGAAAAAAAGAATCAGTTTCTGCAAGTGTGTGATATAATCCTACTATTACTGTTGAAGACTCTGGATTCTTATTTCAATCACTTCGCTGAAGATTATGGCTTTCAAATCAATGAATCAATGGCAATTTGCGGTTTACCGTTGGAGCCCGTTGGAACCGTAATCGAATTCTAATTTGTAACCGTGAGGCATACTAGAAATACAACATATATTTCAAAAGGCTAGAAAGCACAAACAAAGAGAGAGACGCCGCAAACACAAAGCCAAACCGACAGACACAATCCCTAACAGGATAGCACCCAACTGATCAAGAGCTCAACTTTTGTTTCATATAATTATGGGGTCTATGGGGCCTTTGCCTATGTCATTTTTTTAATTTGGTCAAGGTATTCACAAATATGTGAAGTTACTCTGATGAAAACAACAATGTAAGTAACATCACTGCAATGACAACTTAACGAGGGTCAACGCTAATACTTTGACCCCATTCGATATATCCTGAGTCGAGGAGTACTCTTCCGGTTTATGGCTGTAACCTGCAAAACAAACTACTTCATTAGGCATATGAAGATACAGATTCAAGCAGTAATCCAGATCTTTGACATGTTCATTTAAAGCACTAAAGGAAGTTTATAGTAGCAATTCGTTGCAAAAGAGAGAGGTATCAAGATTCTACCTTTGTAACATGGAATGAATATCATGCCCATAGGGGATATTCTGCAAGGATATGAAACAATATCAGAATCTTCATGTGGTAGAAAAAGAACAATGGCATTTTGTTCTCTTTCGATTAGATAAATTGTTAACTCACTTTCAGTTATATCTTTTATAAAATTCTAAATAACTGGCTTGACATCTGACATTCAGTCTAATAACAAAACGACACAGATCTTAAATTAATCATTTATTGAAGGAGAAGCCATGAGTACACACACTCTGCAACCTATGAGAGGCTCTCTCTTACCTGGCCATGAACAATGAATCATGGTAAGCTCGGCTAATCATCAACTTGTGGGCTAAGTTCAGCTCTTTTGATGAAGATTCCATCGCGTGAATTATTGACTTATCAGAAAGTGCTGGTGGATCTTGATTTACAATCTTGAATTCGGATAGACTGACCCCCCGCTTTTTGGCTATAGAAATTGCGGATTGATGGATTTTCTCAATTACAATGTTTCTTCGCTCTTCATTAATGTCTCTTGTGTCTGCAGAATGAAAGAATGCTATAAGCATATCTCTAGATATACACAGCGAGCGATAATATAATGGACCAATGACCATTGTGGAACAGACATTGTTGCAAGTTCATATAAACATTTTCTTTTGAAAAATCAGTTAAGTTAATAACCACAAAGTATTGTAGGTAATAACCATGAAACAAGTCATTGTGAATATACTCGGTATTAATTATATGTCATGCTGGAAATGTTATTGACACAAAGCATACCGACTTCCAAATGTGATTTGCTTGGGATGCTGTTGATGGCTCCAGGGTGTAGCTCCAGAATACCTTTTGCAAAAAAAATCACTGAAGTGAGCCAAAGAGTAAAGCCACATTCTTACACCTATGTAGTATGTAAGAAGAATCACAACTTACCAACTGTACCAACAGTATCAACAGATCCAGATTCTAATACATGTCTCTCAACAGCTAGCGCTAATTCTGCAGCTGCTAGTCCAGCATCATTTCTGGTGCAAATGATTCATTCAACCATTATTCTTATTTATTTACAAGTATATCAAGAAAATGTAATTGCAAAGTATTTGAGATTCAAAATACTACTGAAAAGTAACTTTTGTGGTGGGTGGGTGGGGGTGTGGAAGAAATGCAATGCATCACTTTAGACATGACAGTCAAAAAAGATGTTGAAAATGCAAAGAGATGTCACATAAATTCTTATTTATTTGTTTTAGCTACACGAACCAATTTGCACTTCTTAGGGAAATATCACACATACTGGCAGAAACTGTTCATAGATACTGGAAATCTTCAACAAGAAAGGTCTCTATCAACTGATCCTCTTACGGTCCATGGAGAAAAATATTTACCTATTTGGCATTAGGACAGCACCAGCATGGCCTCCATTTCCCTGGAACTCCACTTTTATGCTTGCCGGGGCTGCAATGGCAGTTACTATGCCAATTGGTATTCCTATATAAAAAATAAATAATTAAAAACTCGCTGTGATAGTGGGCACAGTGTAGGATCTTTAATGTCAGTAATAGATGAGAGAAAGGTTTACCTTCCTCCTCTAAAATAGGGCCCTGCTCGATATGCAATTCCACAAAAGCAGAGTAGCTTCCTTTTTCCAAAAACACACTAGAGATATCATTATGATCTTTAGTGTAGCCAGCAGATTGTGATGCATCTACAAAGGATATATTTTGACCATCAACTGTGGTCTTGAGAGCTTCAACAAGTGTCTCACTCCCTGCCATTAAGCGGCTGCATAGGTTGTTGTTTATTCGTTCTTATCAATAACATGGAGAGACTCAAACTATTACGGACTAACATGATAAATTTGAATTTAAAAGGTAACATAAAAACTAAAGATGGTGCATACACGTTTAAAAAATAGTAACCAAAAACATTACTATAGCTTCTAGTGAATGAGAGTGTGACCAGGTGCTGATCCTAACCTTCCTAGACAGCTAATTCCAAAGCGTGTTGGCTCTTCTGAAGTGAACATGACAACTTCTACTGATCGTTTAGGTTTGAACCCGGACCTGCCAAACAGTTGACCAGTATAGTGTAACCAACAAGAGCTACAACAACAAAAAAACCTTCAAAGGAAACAAATATGGAATATAGAACATGTTTCATATGGACGTATTCCATTACTAAGCATCCAATGCTAAAGTGATCTACTTTCTTCTCATTTCATAACAGAACATATTTTTAAAGCTTCAATCTTTGTGACCTTCACCAAAGACTGCAAAAGTAATGTATGATGATTTGTCCTCAAGTTCTTGAAACAATAATCTAGATCTACAAGATGCTGCGCTTAAGTTTAAAACCCATAGACCCATGTTGCTGTAACCCAATGGTATAAGGTATTTGACAAAAAAATTGGATCTGGATGAAGGGGTCTTCCATAACCAATGTATCAATTTCTTGCTGATTGATTAGAAGAAAGCATATCTGGATGAAGGGGTCTTCCATAACCAATGTATCAATTTCTTGCTGATTGATTAGAAGAAAGCATGCTGTAATCAATTCCAGACAGGGTCCCAACTTATTTCACTTTTGGTAGAAAGCAAATGGCCATGTAAGTATCAGACTACTATCAGTTCATTCTTGCATACAACTGGAGAGTTCATTATATCAGTCTCATAAGTAAATAGTAGAAAGACAATCACCCACAACAACCTCAAGTGTTTTGTGATAGACATGTTCATTTAAAATGTTGGAAGGGATACACTATTTCCCAGTGCATAACCAAGCAATGCTAAGGCTCCAGGCGCTTTCCCACATGACTTGTGATGGCAATCCATGTTTTTATCTAGTTACTCATTAACTCCAAGATGTAAATAAAACTCAATTAGAAAGTGGCAAACCTTATTAGTACATTGACCGCTTCTATAGCACCCAAAACACCCACAACTCCGTCGTACTTTCCAGAGTATGGAATAGCATCAATGTGAGAACCTGTTGCAACAGCAGAAAGCTCTGGATTGGAGCCTTCCCTGCATACAGGAAATCAAGACCAAGAGCATTGTCAACCCAATTGAATAAAAAGCATCATCAAAAGAACAATGTACCCAGCGTCCCAGCTATAAGGCAGAGATGGTGCCTCAGCTGTAATGACTAATGAGGCTTCCTCAGATAATATAAATCTATAATCTAGGAAATAGAGAAAAAACTCAAGTACTTTGCAAAATGAAAGCTAACAGGAAAAGGCAAAACTGACAGCAAAACGAAGAAAAGTAACTGTCAGCTATAAGGTAGAGATGGTTCAGCTTAATATTTGACTAATTAGGTGAGATAATATAAATCTATTGGGACTCCATATGCGTGATCTAGTTTGATCCCCACCCAGACATGCATGCTGTGATGGGAAAATCTTGAGAAACAAACAATATAAACACAGGCATCAGTACAAATATAAATCTTACAATGCAATCAGCCACTGGCTAACTCTGCTGGCTGCTGTAATGATTCCGTCCATATAGTACAAAGCCTAAGGATTGTAATATCTATAATAAAGTTGTCCCCTTTTGCTATTGCTAGAATCACAAAGTATTTCATACCACTTTAATTTTGCCTAGGTTGAACGTTTGGATAGTTTACATGTACAAAGTAGACAGTGATGATACCATCATAGATATAAGCAACTGCCTGACTAATACTTCCCATTACGGGAGTCTAGGACATCCTGTACATGGAAATCAAACTAAAGCAATCTATTATGTATTCGGTTTAAGGAACAGATTAAGTGCTTCACAGACCAATTCAGGGCAAAAGATCTTATTACCTACAAAGAGTGATAGTCAGAAAACAAACTGAACAAGGACTAATGTGAATGATGGCATTGCATGTTTTTCTTTCTGGTCTTATTCTAAATCAATGAACTTGATTACCCAACAAAGTCAAAGAGTTGGACATAGTTTACTCACCATCGACCAAATATGTTACCAACAGCATCCTCCCTAACAGACAAACCAGAGAGTCCCATCAAGTTTTTGATGAATCTGTCCAAAGAGAAATCAGCATCAGCGACACAATGAAGTTAGATTACAGCTCAACATAAATCACACTGTATGTGTGCTTACCTTTGAGTTCATTATTTGATCATCATGTAAATGCAAAGTTTCAGGTAAGGTTTTCACATTTTACTTCAAGCTCCAACATATAAGCTTTTCTAATAAAGATACACTATGCGATTCAATACTTCTTATCATTCTATCCAAACAACATCTATGTAACATTCTGTAACTTGAACACACTCAATACCCGAAAGTCTGATTATATAACTCAAATTCGTATTATCAAAAGCTCAGTGCAGCCTCCACTCAAACTAATAAACATACTTTTTTTCAAGAGAAACAGATTCAATCAATTCATTAAGTTGAAAGAAACAGTATACAAAACAAAAGAAAAATCACACACATGGTTGAAAGCAAAGCTTAACTGAATCGAGAATTTGAGAGTGACATACATACCTACGTGCCAATACATCTTTCTCAGTATACAAGACCCTGGTCACTGATGGGGCAGGTGTATCCGAAAAGCTCGAAAGTTCATCAATCTAAAGATCAAAACTTTCACGGAATCAGCACATACATGAATCAATGAACAGATACCCAATCAGCCAAAGGCTGCAAATTTTGAAGTCTTTACCTGTTTTTGTAAACCTTGAGCGTCAACTGATAGTGAAGAGAGGTGAGAGTGTGACTCGTGAATTGGGTAGCCTGAGAAGTCCTCCATTGTTTTGATTGTTGGGTCTTCATTGGTGTGAGCTAAGATTGAAGTGAAGGAACAGAGAAAGAAGAAGAGCACAATGAGTGCTGAGAGAGAGAATCCAGGAGGCATTGCTTTCTGAGTTTGTCGGTTTGATAGTAAGCAGAAGTAGCACGTTGGGTTTGTTAAGATGGGATTGCTTGGGCGGCTACTTTTATTATTTTGTTTCAGAGTTTTTGTGGATGGTGACAATGGACAACTGTCGTGTTGATAATTTGCTCTATGATTTGGAAAAGTTAGCAATAATTGTATATTTTTTTCCTTAGGAAAGAGGGTGATTGGAAAATCAATGCGTTTAACAACATATCATTGACTCATCTTTGAGGGCTACATCCATATCGAGACATATTTTTTATTTTTTGCTGAAAGACTGAAATTGCAGAGAACAATCTCTGAAGCACCTTGTTTCATAGAGGTCGAAGCTCAAAACATGTCTAAAAACAGCCGAAAAAACATCCTCCTAACAAGACATTTAAATGTCTATGCCCTTTAAGGATGAGTCAATGATATGTTGTCAACAACACATAGAGACATGTTAGACCGACATCAACCTATTTGTAATTGTTTTATAATGCAACTCTAATATCGAAAAACCAGAAAGTTTATTCAATATTCATCACTGAAAAAAATTACATCATAAGTTTCCACATTCTTTGTAGCATAAGACAATAAAATATCACTACCACAATTCAAACTGCTTTCCTAAGTTTGCATGTTCCCAAACTTGTCTATGACATACAACACCTTGGAAGTTTGAGACAAATTAGCTCGAACAGAGCTGCTATCATATTGAGGACGTTCTTGACTCTTTTGTGGAGGTGGTGGGCAGGTACGTTCTTCATATGTTGCAGCTCTCTTGGACTTTGGGGTTGTTTCTTCCATCACCGACCACCAATTGTTGCCTTGTTGTGACATTTTGAAAAAAAACTCGATTAATTAATCTCTAATAGCTGAAGCAAATTGTGCTGAGAATAGTTGGTGAAGAGTAACTATGCTGAGGGCCTCTATATATAAGAGTTAGGACTAGTTAATAGCTTTTCCCCTAAATTCTAAAGGACTCCTAATGAAGCTAAGGAAAATCTTTTCCCAACGAAGACAGGCAATTCAAAAGAACTCCTATAATGAAGTTAGGAAAAAACTTTTCCCCAACCAAAATAAGCAATTATATCAGTGAACTATTCCCAACTTGTCATTGTTCGTCTTACAAATTAAAGAATTCGAACCCTAAATTTTTTTTTTTGACAGGTAAAGCAATACGACAATTTCATTGATACTCAAGCTAGAATGACACGGATACATGCCTTCCCTTGCCAAACATTTAGGCAAGTTAAGGACGTGGCATGCTAGCACCATTCATTACAAAGATTTTGTTCCCTTATTTCTAGCAGAAAAGCATGAAATACTAGACACACAAATGCTTAGGTTCCTAACAAAAGGAATTACTGTAAATAGACTAGCTAAATACTTAAAATTGGACTACGGCAAAAACCGTAACCCAACTTAGAAACCAAAACAACTTTAGAAGAAAGCCCAGCGAAAGGCCCAGTTGAAGGTTGACCCGTGCCAGCCACCACCAAAACCACTCTCCCTCACCAACCGTTGCCCGTCCTAGATCGTCTCATCATCTCCGTTGTTACCTCCATGAAATCCCACAGAGTTGCCCAACAATGTCACCATCAGAGTCTGACAAGATCCATAACAGTTACACAAACACCAGCAAACTCCAAGCCCGCTGAATCCTCACCACCATCATCAATCTGCCCAACCATCTTAGCCTCACTGTGAGCCACAAGATCTGAAAATTTCAAATGAAGAAAAACAACTCAGGAAAGCGATCGGCCATGCCTTACAATCCGGCTGCCTTGGAAACCCTTTAACCAACAACTCTCGCTGGTCCTCCTCTCTCAAGCTGTCGGTCAAATTTCAAATCCCGTCCGGTAGCAAAACCATGAGGCATCGGCATGGCCAAGAGGCCAGCCTTGACTTGAGGTCGCCACCGGACAAGATTGTTTTGGAGGTGAGTTGAGAGCTGCCGCCGCTCTCCTTAGGGTTTAACTGGGGCCAAAATCGAATTATTCGAACCCTAAATATTCTAGTGTTAATGGAACAAAATCAAGTTAATTTTTTTTTTGTGCAACATCAACCCAGAAAAGGGAACTCAAGAAGATGAAACTCTTGTGGGACTTACCTTGCAGATAACAGAAATTTAACGCATGAATGATTTCAAATAACAGATAATGTTCATGATAAACTTTGTTGCATTGTACAAAGACTCTCAATCTGGTTTGACAGGGCATTAGAATAGGAGAGAACTTTAAACATAAATTTCAGGATAGCCTTTCATCAGACAACATGAAATATAAGACATAATGCTTCAAAGTAATTTTTATGCTTTAAAACCACTAAAAAAAAAACAATAAAAAGAAAAAGAAAAACAAGAAAGTTGTCATCTTTTAAGAGGGGTTTAATTGTGATTTGTCCCGAAAGAATCGCAGACCTATTTGCCAAGTTTTCTCTTTGCTCTAGCTATAGGGCTCTCCCGCCACCTTGCCCCCATCAGTGACTTGCCTCTACAATCACCTGTTATTTTCACTCCATTATAATAACGTCATCTCTTTGTTACTTCTTTAAACTTGATGATAACCCCAGTTGTGGAAATCTGACATTTTTATAGGTACGTGTGGGTCTCGAGTTGTTGATTCTTACATCGAACATTTGATTTGGAACATGTTTAAGATTAAGGAGTGCCTGGAATGGGAAAACCACCTTTTAAGAGTAGATTTTGTTTTTTGGAGACAATATTAGAGTACACTCAACATGTTTTAAACCTAGATATATGAGTTTCACACTTAGGCTTTTACTAACTCGATCACAATTGTGGATTTCTTCCATGCAAGTGACTAAGTATTTTATTATTATGTGATCGCATCACTGATATTGATGGTTAATTTTGTTTGTTAATAAAGATGTTTACTTATGTTTGGTGCAATATGAATTATCTATCTACAAGTAGACGTATTCAATTATTTTTTTACCCTTACAACCTTTACCGACGAAATTTCGACGACAAACATGTCCATATATGGAACCCGTAGAATACTTTTGGGGGTCTGGGTTTTCTTCTTTTTCAATTCTTCTTCTCCTCAGGCTTAGAGAACCTCCCCCGCTCTTTTTAACGATCCCAGCCAACGTAACGGCATCGCCGTCGTCGTTAAACCCAATCGCTGTTAGCCCACTTCTTCACTATCCCCAATTTCCCCAATCAACAATTCCTTTCTATCCAAACAAACCCCAATCCAAATCCGCAGGGTCCTTCAATTTTCTGGGCTGCTCGTTCTTCTCACAATAGCTCCACTCTGTGCTTAAAGTTCAAGCCTTTACAAACTTGGGTTTTGAATTGCTGAGGAATAAGCTACATTGACGCCGTCGCAGAGAAGCAACAACGCCTCCGATCGCCGCCGCTGGTAATTCTTCGCTTTAATTATTGTGAGCTTAGAGAAGTTTAGAAATTCTAGGTTTTCTGTTTTAGGTTCAATTTGATTCTGATGTTCACTACTTGTTTAACCAATGTTTAGTTATAGATATCAAATTGGAAGAAAAATGACATGTATAGGAAGATTTGTTGCGCCTGTTACTAAAATTACAGCCTTTTTTTATTGCTTAGTGTAGTGCAGAGGAGGTGTTGTTTTCACTTTACTGTGATTCTTATGTATGTGTTATAGACTTATAGGTGGTTTGGTTCTAGAACTAAATACAATTGGATTCTGACACCATATTTCTTAATATATAAGTTACTAGGATCAAGTGTATTAATCAGTTTTCATTCCTAAATCCCAATTATGGGCCTGGCTACGTCAAATCACCTATGATTTTTTTGTGTCATGCTTTTGGCACAGATAGTTGATTGGGATTATATTTTTATTACCTCCTTTTGTTATATCCCAGTAGTTGAGGTTGAGGACCAGAGATTAGTCAGGCACTCAGGGTTATCTTGGTATCTTAAAGTTGTTGATGCAGTTACGATCTGGAAAAATGATAAAAATGGCCATTATTACGGTTGTTACATTTGCTCCATTTGATATTTACACGAATGTTGAGGAGAAATATGAATTATATTCGCATGATTTGTGGTTTGCGTTTTGTTTTTGCTTTCCCAAAAGGTGTCTTAGTTTTACACAGGAAAAGTTGTTTTGTTAGATTTTGGTGTGAAATGACCCCAAACGCTAGTTAGGTATCCTCCTTCTGTTTAGGCATAAAAAGTAGTCTTGTTCATGATTTGGTTCTTCTGACCTTAGGTTAATATGTACAAGAAAATGCTTGTGGTATTTTGCCTTATTCATGAGCTTAAAATAGTTATAAGTTGACCAAATTAAGTCAGAATCAATAGTGTCTGGTCGTTGATATGGTTACAAATCTGAAAAATTAGTAAGAGTGTTCATTACTAAAGAATGTAATGTCAGATGGAAAACTTGATCATACTCTGGGTTTTGGTTTTATTCCCAAGTTCAATTTCTATAATGATATTATTGATTCTCATCGTTCAGGAGTAACATATGTTGAAATATTGGTTTAGCAAATACTGATGCTTTTGGGAGTTGTCTGCAGGTCGTTTGACTCTACCTACCTTCTCCAAATCGTAGTGCTTTGTATATAATCATGCTTGCTGGAGTGAAATTCATACCTCGAGATCAGATTGATAAAGTAAAAGACTACTCTTCTTCTTCTTTTGTTTTGTTTATTTATTTATTTTTATTTTTTATAAAATCGGTATTTATCACAAGAGTAGATTAATTTTTTCCATTACTATTTACAGGATGAGAATTTAAAGGCTTCAGCAAAACAGAAACAGAAGAAGGGCTCCAGTAGTAAGGAGGGTAAGCGTAGGAGGGAAAGGAGTTCGGGATACAGTAGTTCCGATGGCGAAGAGCTTGAGAGAATAAAGAAGGGATCTAAAAACAAGTGGTACTCATTGGATGAATACTTATCATCATCATATAGTTCAGGAAATGAAAGTGAGGGAAGCTCTGACCGAGATAGAAAGAAGCGTCAGACTAAGAAAAAGAAGAGATTGAGTAGCAGTAGAACAGAATATAGTTCAGAAGATCGTTCATCTGCTTCTGATAGTTATTCTGATAGGAAAGACAAGCGTAAGAAGAGAAGCCGAAAAGAGGGAAAGAAAAAGAGTGGAGACAGAAGTCAAAGAGGTATGAAGGATGAAGAATATTCTGGTAAGTGCCTTTTCTCTTCTTTCCAAACCTTTTTAATCTAATGATAGGGTATCGATCATGTTCATGATATTTTTCTTTATATAGAGGGAGGTAGAGGAACTACTACGGTGAAAGATGGGGAAATTGTGAGGAAGAAAATAGGGTTGGAGTGGATGCTTAGACCTGAAGGAAAAGAGAGAACACCTGCTATTACTGTTGAGGACCAGCCCAAAGAAATTCCAGTTGAAGAGGTGCTCATATATTTTGTTAGGCGAGCTTTTAATCTTTGTAGTTTTATTATATTGTTGGGATACTGTTGATTTTATTATATGGCAACTATATACTTGTTTGTTTTGGTTGGTCTAAATATAAATGTAGAAGTAGAGTTGATGTACTCAAGAACCATATATTTGTAATCTGGAATTAATTTAATTTTCAGGGGGCAGATCAGCAATGCATTCTCCTTAACTATGTTATCCTATTACACTCAACACGATTGCTTCTGTTAAAATGTTAATAAACGTTACTATTTGGTCCAACCAAATATGTAATTGTTAATGTTGTTGTCACCTGTCAAGTTCAGGGATTTCAGGGTCATACAGTATGGAAAGAAAAATTTCTTAGCTTACCCAATTATATTCCAACCAAATATGTTGTTGTTAGTGTCGCTATCGCCTTTTAATTTCAAGGATTCCAGAGTCGTACAGTATTGAAAAACTAATTTCTTAGCTACCTGATTTTGTTACTTTGAGATCTTTTATTATGGACGTTATACTTCTTGGAGTTGTATGCATAGTTGGACTCTGCTATTGGAAACATACAGTTTTTATCCCTTCCGGCTTGTGCTCAAATGATGGGGAATTGTATATTCTTGTGGGCTATTTTGGTGAAATCAATTCTTGCCAAATAAAAGTGTCTATGATTATGTTTGTGCTCTTTCAGCTTTGTAAGATTGTGATTTTTCTTACCTAATAACTAATTTCTGCGTTTTAGATAAAGAAGGTTAATCCTAAGGAATTAAATCCATATTATAAAGATGATGGAAGCGGTTATCCAGAAGATAATGATGAACCTAAACCTGGTGTGAAATTACCTTCCTCTGTTGTTGGGGATGGAGGTGCAAGTTGGAGACTTAAAGCATGGAAGCGGGCACAAGAGCAAGCAGCTCGAGAAGGACAAGGGATACACGAGGTATTCTATCTTTGCCTTCTAGGTTAGAGCAAGTATCTCATTCCACATTCTTCTGTTAATGCATTTTAAATTGGCATTTACAGGTTGTTGGGGAGCGTCATGGTTCTCTCGGTGAACTAGTGGCCTCTGTGCATTCAAATAAAGCAGCCCATTCTCGTGCTCATTTACATGCAATACAAAGTAGAAAAAAAGGGGTGAGTGAGGAACAGCAGCCAGGTTCCAACAATGACATGGATAAAAAGGTATATGGGAATAACCTTGAGCTTTGTATTTTTGGAAAGTTTATAAAGGTGAAATGTGAAGTAAAGTTTACAAACCATAAACCATATGTTAGGTATAATTAATGTTGCGGTCTTTCTTACAAGCTACATGTATGTGACTACCAGGACACTAGTCGAAAGGATGTATCTATCCGACATCCTGAAATGAGGGAGCCTAATGTTCAAGGTTCTTTTTCCTGGAGAAAACAAAAGGGTCAAAAGAGTCGAGATGTTTCTACCAAGGACTCTGCTCTTCTAGCAGATGCAGTGTCTAGCATAAACAGGTTTTCCAACGATGGAAGCTTCCTGAGTGAACTTATTCGTAAGCAGACTAATGATTCCAGAAATCCTGTTAACGAAAATGTACTAGACACGAGAAAACCCAGCGAAGCCAGTGCAGCTGCCTCTAAGGGTGATCTGAGTGCAAACCAGTTGGCAGCTAAGGCTTATCAACTTAAGATGAAAGGGAAGCTTGAGGAAGCTGAGGAACTTCTGGTAAGACATATGCAATACTCTCTCTCTCTCTCTCTCTATGCAGCTTGATATGCTTTAAGGTAGTCTTTAGTGGATTGAGAAACCATAATGTGTCATCAACATTTGATGTGAAGCCAATTCTCTTTAGCAACTTGGAATAAATTTATATCCAATATATGATGCAGTGAAAATGCTCTTCTTTGCGAAGCTATTTGGTCTTATCTTTGTTCAGGGACTGTACTATCCTTTGTTATGGTCATAAGAAAATAGTTCAAGTATATCCCGTTAGGTGAGCATAAGGATCATTTTTTGACTGAACAGATGCATATAAAAACAGTAGGGTGAAAGTCAAGCAAGTCATTAACACCACGAAGAAAAGGTTAATGCACATTTAGACAAATTAAAAAATGTTGGATTTTAAAAGACACTCATTTAATTACATCTAGACTTTCTCTGTTTCTTTCAGTAATTAATTAACTTTTTTTTTTTGGGGTTTGCAGCAAGAAGTAGAAAATCTTAAGGGAAAGCAGGGTGGTGGAGAAAATCCGATGAGACCACAAATTGAAAGAGGTACAAACAGGTAATGTTTCTCCTTGCTTCCTTTAGTATTTTTTTTATTTTGTTTGAATAAAGTTGCAGTTGGAAGGATTCTCTAGTTTATAAAAAGAATTCACATAGTGAAAAACAGTACTTCTGAAAACATGGGATTGCATGCTCTGAGTGATGGACTATTAAAGGTTCTCTTTGTAGTTCCTTTAAATGATTGTTCAAACATTGATCTATTTCCTGCCATTTACCCCTTTGCTACTAAGCCATAATTCCCCAAAGATTCATTGTTTAAAAAGGAATTGTACTGCAATGTAATATTCCTAAACAAACATAGTCAATTCTTTTGGGCATGTTTACAGTTTGTTGAAAGTACTGCTCATTTGTTCTTTAATCGCCTATGCACTTAAAAATTCTCATCGGTTTTTTTTCCTCTTTATGTAATTTATAAATTATTGGATGGTATGTTTGTGCTAATAAGAGATCCTTTTATCTAGATATGCTATGCAGGATATGTCGCTCCGTCAAAAGAAAAAGGATGATGATGGTGACATGCATCTAGCCCAAAAGATAATGCAGAACAAAAAGTATAGTATATCTGGTCAGGCAGATGATGAATATGACTTTGATGATGGTCCAAGCAGAAAGTCTAAAAAGAAGCAGGGAAGTGATGATCGCAAGGTCACCCAGAATAATACATTTGCAAATCGTTTCTCCATTCAGCAAGAACGCTGCCTTTTCTGTTTTGAAAATCCGAAGAGACCAGCGCATCTGGTTGTGGCAATTGGAAATTATTCATATTTGATGTTGCCACAGCAGAAGCCTGTAGTGGATGGTCATTGCTACATTTTGCCGATGCAGGTAAGCTTGATCTAGTTGCTTCTCTTGATTTTTTTTGTTTCGTTTCCTTTGACAGGTAGCGGTAGTTTTTTTTTTTTTTTTTCCAATGCACCAGACGGATCATGATATACCAAATATGAGGGCATTATAAGTATAGCATCTTCAATCCAAATGAAAAAGGGTTAATTTGTACTAAATTCGACCTATTTCAATCTAATGTAAAACATTAAAATTGATCTCATTCCTAGGGGTCGTAATTTTAGTCTATTCTTTTGTTGTACATGTTTTGTTCTAATCTATATAATTCTCAACAGCATGTACCAGCCACAAGAACTCTTGATGATCATGTGTGGGAAGAAATTCGAAATTTCAAGAAATGCCTTATTATGATGTTTGCAAAGCAAGAAAAGGATGTTGTGTTCCTTGAAACAGTGATGGGATTGGCTCAACAGCGCCGCCACTGTATAATCGAGTGCATTCCTTTGCCCCAGGATATAGCTAAAGACGCTCCCTTATACTTTAAGAAGGTAATTATTGTTTCCTCCCAGAGGCATTGAGTTTCTGCTGTTTGTTTTGAAAAGGCGTTGCTCATTCTTCATCTGGAAATTCATCATATGATTCATATCGTACATTTATTTTGTTAAACACTAGATTCACCTGCTTTATATGCTATAAATGTAGAAATTGATTTTCTTAGGTTCTGATTAGGAATGTGCTGAATGGATATGTGATTCAAATATTATTGTTGCTTTATCAGTCTCTGATTTTAATTTATGTGTTCTGAAAATTAAAATCTGTCAGGCAATTGATGAAGCTGAAGATGAGTGGAGCCAACACAATGCCAAAAAGCTTATTGATACAAGTGTAAAGGGATTGCGAGGTTCAGTTCCAGCTAACTTCCCATATTTCCATGTGGAGTTCGGTTTAAAGAAGGGGTTCGTCCACGTGATTGATGATGAAACACAGTTCAATAGCAGCCTTGGCCTGAATGTTATAAGAGGCATGCTAGAGTTGCCTGCGGAAGACATGCATCGTCGTGGAAGGTATGAGCCAGTGGAAGCGCAAAAGCAAGCCGTTAAGAGGTTTGATCAAGATTGGGCGCCGTTTGACTGGACAAAACAACTACATCAATCCTAATGGTTCTCATCATTTTGAATATGGCTTTTCATGTAGATTTCTTCACCTGGGTTTAGCTTGCATCTCATTATAGGATAGACACATGTGTACTATACTTTTAGCGTTGGAAAGAGATAGTTTACTGGGAACTACGAGGGATATCCCACTAGGGACAGTCAATTTACTGTATCACAGCACTTGTAGCCATGTTCTTCCCTTTTTTTTTTTTTTTTTTTTTTTTTTTAGAAGAAACGAAAATTATATTCTCTGTTTTGTTGTTTTGAGTTTTGACTATGGTGGTTCGAGTTTCACTAGGTTTTTTTACCTCAGTTGCTTGGAAAGTGCGCAGACACCTCTTATAAATACCTACATCAGCCAAAGCCTTAGTTACACTATAGGTATTCACAAAGGCAAACTGCAAGGCAGTCGTCTTTATCAACCAAATTAGGGTTCATATATTTCTTTATAAAAAGAGATGAATGTTGAGAACAAGAGGGTTAACGATATGTAAATCCCTCTCTCGCTCTCTACAGTTGCTCTTTGTATGAAGTGATGCACTAAATCCCTATGCAATCTCTTTGGGCACTTAATTTACGACTGCTTGGATCAGATCTCACTCGATCTATTGTTGAAGTTACATATCGGTTGTGTTCGTGAAAGCCTTGTGTTGGTGGCATTTGAATGATATATCTATTTTCTTTTTTCAGTGAACATAAGGGTCTTTTGTATGAGCTGTTCTTGTTTAGGTTCCGGCAATCCGGTTTACGATTTCCAGTCTCCTTTTGTTTCATATTAATGTTATTGGTTTCCTAATCCTTGAACTTCTCTCAACGCTTTTTCTATAAAGCTACCATATGCTAACTGATTGCATGCACTACAAAAGAAATATTGCGAATTTGTGATATGTTTCAGATGATCTAACATACGTTGCATATGGTTTTTGGTTTCCGGATGATATTTCAGTGCACTCAAAGCATTTTCAATCTCAAAAGATATGCCCATATCATAATTAAGAAAATTGAAAAGAAAGACGAAGAAAATTGAAAAGAAAGACAAAAAAGGATTATTCAAATCCATGTAACTTTAGCTTTGGGCTACAATGTTACATTTATGACAATTTCAACTAGAATTTGGATTAGCGACATGCCTAATTTTCTACATTTCAAAACGAAAAAAAAAAAAACTTTGTGTAATAAAGAGGATTATAACGTGGCTCTTGTATATTTTGGATGTGCCAATGAATTTACATTTTGGGAGTGCAAGCTGTGCAATAATCTTTTCTTACATTTGCTGCTAAATAAGCAAGAGTAATTTTAAATACACACCATTAATCTCTTAATACACACCTCTTACTTAATACACTACCCATCTAGTTTTTCATTTCAGTATTATACTAAATACACATCTCAAACTTCATAAAATACCCTCAATATCTAAAACTAATAATAATTTGTTATTTAATATAATTATTATATATTTATTATTTCACAACTCTCTTTACGTATTCTCTTTTATTTTCTTTTATATTTTTTTATCGGGTTAGAAATTTTTTCTTGATATTTTTCAATTTATAATCAAAACAGTAATATTATATTCGAACTCCAAATCTCTAATATGACATCAATCGGCTAGAATTTAAAGAAAAAACAAATATTGAACATACATAAATTTTTCAAAGTTAAGAGATTAGTAGAACTACAATAGCATAAAAACTAGTTTTTAGTATAGTTTTTAGTCTGCAAGATAAAAACTAAAGTTGATAAGAAAAAAAACCAAATAAATCGGTAAATAGTATATGTGATTACGACAGTAGTCAAAATTCAGGTGATGAATTTTGGAGAAGAGATTTTTATTTCTTTTCTTTTGATGCATAGTAATAGTAGAGAAGAGTTAGGTTTTAGGGAATAAGAATTTTTCTTTTTCTCTTTTTTTTTCCCCTAATAATTGATGGATGTTTTTGTGATTAAACATATCTATAAAATCTGATATGAAATATAAAATAATAAGGGTGTGTATTAAGAGATTAGAAGTGTGTATTTAAAATTTCTCATATCTGAATAGTGTGTTTGAGTGAAAAAGAAAATATGTGAAATATAACGAAACAAGTGTTTATATGCATAACAATTACATCGTTTGACACTTTGATACTCTAAACTTGGAAATTATGAACCTTTAAGGACAAAAATGAAATTAATTGGTCATCCAAATTTCCTTGCAAATTTTTTGTTTACTTTAATAGTTTTTCTAAATACGTTCTCGATCTTAAGAAATTAATTTGTTCTAATTCACTTTATAAGTTTTCAAAAATAAGTTTTTAATATTTTAATTTGGTTTATATTTCACATTATTAGTTTTCAAATATAATTTTTTTTTTTAATATTTAAATTATATTACACATGTCTCTTTTGATCATTTAACATACCAATTAAATCTGATTTAAAATATCAAATAATAAGAATGTATATTTAAAATTTCTCAATTAGTAATTTCATTCTCTTGTATGCCGTAAACTAGAATGGGTTGGTTTTAACTTTTAATTAAGCCCAGGCCGTAAACTAGAATGGGTTCGTTTTAACTTTTAATTAAGCCCAGGTTTATTACTGTATTCCGGGCTTTGGTCAGTCATCCATCTCGTCACATTTGTAGGTCTTGACCTTTGACTAGGGTTTTCTTGGGGGTGCTACGTACAACACGTCACCCATTCGTCTACCCCTCTATATAAGCGCCACCAACCTCACCGAAAAAGGCAAAGAAAACATCACCTCTCATACCTTTCATCCTTCTGCGCCGCTTCCCTTACCTCTTTGAGGGAGGGAGGGTTTCATTCTATTTGCTTATCCACGCAGTACGTATAAGCAGATCGATGAACTGGATCGGTGCTTTTGTTTCTCTCTTTCATGCCCTTGGAGCAATCAGCGTTGTTAATATAAACGATTCATTTCATTAGTCTATTCAAAGAGATGACTGTTGAAGAGGAAGAGTCTTAGAGAAAACTCTCAGATTCTTTCTCGACGTTCAGTCTCTCTTTGTATAGACTAGTGAATTGGAAAGATCGTATCTTTGAGCTATGGTTAGGATATTGGCTTGATCTGATCTTGCTTCAATGGTTTTTGTTTAACAGGGGCCATATAAATTCCTACATCACCTAAAGCCTTGGCTACATGTAAGTATTCACAAAGGCCCTTGGAGCAAGATTAGGGTTCATTTATTTCTTTATACAAAAAAGATGACTCTTGAGAACAAGAGGGTTAACGATATGTGATTCCCCCTCAGCCACTTGCTTTTTCTCGATCTACAGTCTCTCTGTATAAAGTGATGCACTGAATCCTTCTGAAGTCTTTTGGGCACTTAATCTTAAAACTGCTTGGATCAGATCTCACTCCATTAATGAATTTACATATTTTGATTTCATTAAATCTTATCTTTGTGTTGGTGGTATTTGAATGATATATTTTGTTTTTCAGCTAACATGAAGGTCTTTATTTTATTTTTGTATACAATGAAGTTCTTTTGTATGAGCTGTGTTGTATATATTTTACACTATGTATGTCTTTTTCTTTTTTCAATTAGAATTGTATACATGTCTTTATCTTGTATAGGTTCATGTATATGAATTTTGTACTTGTTTCATATATATCAATGTTATTGATCTCCTTATCCTTGAAAATATATATCTTAATGCATATTCTCTAAAGAGCTACCATGCTAATTGCTCTACGGAAGAAGCATTGTTGCATATTAATAAGCAATTTATATATGTACGATAGTTATGTACAAGGGAAAAAGATACGGCACTGCCTAGATAACAAAGAAAACAAGCTGATTGAAATATTCCGATGTACAATAACCACATACGCAAGACATTCAATACATTTGACTTCCCCAATAGATCGATCTGTGTGTTGCGTTGCTGATCGATCTGTGTGTGTTGTGTTGGACAGGGCAATAAGGTCTTTGGACATGCACAATTATTCTTTCACCTACTACTTAGTAGATACCAGTACACATATATATCAATATCAGCCAACCATCCAATTAAAGACATGCCATAAAGTCCTATAGATGAGCATCACAATTTCATAAGAAAAACGATTAGGAGATTGTGAACACTGAAAAGGGTTAAGGCAATGGAGAAGAGGCCGAGCGAGAATGATTAAGTCGAGACTTTCATTGTGAATTTGCTAAAGTTACCCTATTATGGAGATGTACTCCTGGTAGAATCTCTTTTGGTTGAGGGGCGATATTTTTCTAGTCTTTCGGTAATTAATGATCAAGTGAAACACAATTTTTTGGTTTAGAATCTTTTACAAAGAATTTGGATTGCCCCTGGTTCCTTTATGCAGAGCAATTAAGCAATTAGAAGATATGGTTAAAGAGACTATATGCAGAGCAATTAAGCCTAAATTGATAGCTACTCGTCAGAATTTGGTAACTTCAACTCCATTAACAATCACTCACGACTCGTAAATCTTTTTACAGCATTACAGTGATGTTTGGAAGGAATCATGGTCGGGCTCGAATCAGAGCTCTTCTTCTGGCGTCGGCTTTTGGGAACCCTAATAGCGAGCGGCGGTCAGGTGTCTTTGCACTCAGAGGCGACGTTTCTAGATTTGGACGCAGATCGCGCATCTTGACGACGACAGAGACAATGTTTGCTGGACATGAATGGTGGCGCTGGAATGGTCCAATGCTGGAGGTTGCTAGGCACAACGGATGGCATGGCTGGGTTGAAGGGGACGACATCAAGCTGGTCGCCTTGTGCTCTCCAACGGGAAACCCTAATAGGTTGACCGCTGGGCCTAGGTTGACTTTGTTTGGGCCGTTTCTTGATGGGCCAAAAATAGGTACTTTGGAGAAGACTGCCTCGGGTGTAGTCACCTCGAGGAAGAAACAAAGATCCATACAAAAATTGGTTAAGGTGATCCCCTACTCATTGACGGACAGGTACACCGTTGGGTCTCTAGGCTTCATGTTGATGTTTAGGTACTTTGGTTCAGTTTGTGTAGGTTAATGACTTTCTAGTGTAATCGTCTACCTTTTTGGATGACATTTGTACATGGTTTTTTCTCTTGTAGTTTTAGTATGGTTTTAGTATGATATATAAGCATATGATTAAGCAAAGTTATTATAAACAAATTTGATTATTTGTGTGTGCTGCGAAATCTTAGTGGTGCTATATGCTGCTGAACCTCAGTAGTGCTAAATGCTGCTGAATCTCATTAGCTTTAGCTGGCTCTTATTGGGTCTTAATAGTTCTAGTTTGATACTAGTAATGATAACTAATAAAACTTTCATTTGGCAGACAAAGTGGTACAAATTGAAAAGAATCTCAGAGAGAGCCTCGAGTGCGTGAGGAAATCTCGTTGGAGAAACTTGTTCATCATGATTCATGAGAACAATTGGTTAGCAACCAAGCCACAAACTAAGTCTCAAAATGTGAAATGTATAAATAGTTCTTTGGAAATTATTATGTAAATGGGTTGTTTGTAAGAAAACCAAGATGGAATGTAAAAGTATTATTATTATTATTATTTATTTATTTTTATTTTTTTTGCTTCAGAACTTAATAGAGAGCCATGGGTTTTGTCTTTTTTTTTTGTTCGATCCTATTGCTTATCTTCAGTGAGTTTTTTTTGTTGGGAGTTCTTTTCAGTGGCTTTAACCGTTTAACCCATTACCTTTTTTTTTTTTGGACGGAATTTTAACCCATTACCTTTGAGTTCTAATTAATCTTCATCAGAAGGGTAGTTCCGTAAAACACTAGTTAACAGAATATGATTGACGTCAAACAGAATTTTGTGCTCCGTTACGTTGGTGTACCGGAAATAGAAAAAGCAAGCCTGCTGCTGGTAAATAGTTAGCCGAAACTGTATCTGACGGTAATTGTGTAATTGTAACTAGGGTTTGGGGTACATCAACACGTCACCCTGTATTTTACCTCTATATAAAAGCTCCCGTTCACCCAAAGAAGACATCACCTCCTCTTTTCATCCTCCTGCGCCGATTGCCCTATTCCTTACCCCTTTCAGGGTTTCAAGCTATTTGCAAAACCCGAGTAGTCGCCGTTGATGTTCATATGAACGGTTCATTCCATTTGTTTATACAAAGAGATGACTGTCGAAGAGGAAGAGGTCAGGGAAAAGGGTCTCACAGATTCTTTCTTGACGTTCAGTCTCTCTTTGTATAATCAAATGTATTGGATCTGTTTATGGTTTCGAATTGGTTTGAATCTGATGTTTCTTCCGTGGTATTTTGTTTTCCTGGGTTTTTAGATTAGTGTTTTTGATGCTAGATCTAATATACTGTTGTTGGTTCTTGACAATTTGTTTGTTTCCCCCTCTTGATTTGACTGTTCGGTAGGTGTTTCTGAACTACCAGTTTAGTTGCGCTGTGTGTTTTTAGTTTGGAGCATATCTTAATGGGTTAGTCTCTGTTATACATGTTTTTGTGTTGGTTTGATCTCTTGGGCATTCGTGTCTGTTATGATGCTGGATTATGTAAATATATATCTGTTTGTGTTGAAATAGAATTTCTTATGGTATAGAAGACGCATGTGTCTTTGTGATCTGTGTGTTGGGTTAAACTTGATGATTTGTTGTTGATTGATATATGTTGTGATGATGAAGTTGCGATATGGTGGTTTAGAATTTCACTTGGTAGCTGTATGTACGTGTCTATTTGTGGTAAAATATTGTTGAAGATGGAAGTGATGACTATTTCCCCAGATGAATGAAGCTGAAATAACTGAGCTATTACATCTCTGTTTCACAGAGATACCAAGCCAGGTGTTTCTGATCCATCTTCAACAATATCGGTAGATTAGTTTCCTGAACATGTTTATTTGGTGTTTTTATTGTTTGAATCTTTTTATTTATCCTGTGTATCGAATTAATTAATGTAAAGAATTACGGTAAGGATAGTACATGTTTGGAATCCTGAATCTCTCAATATTTTAGAACAGAGTTGAGGATTACAGGTACCCTGTTTTTGGCTAACCCCTGTTGGTAGTGTTACTGAAGTGATGACTGTTTGGATTGAGACTGTTGTTAGTCTTAAGCAATCAAGTGAACCAATACTTATGCCGTGCCCCTTGAGTCTCTGGTCATGTCATAGCTATAAGATGAATGTGATAGAGGAGAATAATATAATTTGATGAATGTTGGCTAATTTGTGTATACTTTGATGTTAAAAATAAAGCTGCCTTAATGTTTTGTTTCATTGTTTGCCTACTTACCTATGCTTTACAAATCTATGGGATTGTACGTCCTGTTGTTATCCTTTCTATTGGATGATGCTTTCTGAAAATCTAAATTCTAAAGCTTTCTATCGGGATGATACTTTCTGAAAATCTGAATTCTAATTATATTAAGACTCTAGACTAGTGTTGACGTATATAGAGGCATACATATTTGATTTCTGATCTTAGAGGCATATACATTTGATTTCGGATCTGCTCTGCAGACTATGCGGTATTGAACAAAAGAGTCTTTGCTTTGCACTATACATCATAATCGAGCTTAATACAGCCTTTGTATGTTATTAACCTGATATACAGTAAATTTTCCCCTATCTCTTGGTGTCCCAAATAATACAATTATTATCTTTCACCCTTCAAGATACCAGTATCTCACACACCCATAAATCAGTAACAACCAACCATGCTGTTAAAGACATAAAGTCCTATAAATGTGCATGACAGTTTCACAAGCAAAACAGAGGAGATCGTGAACACTGAATAGGGTTGGCGTGTCAAGGTAAGTACTCGTGGCCTGAGCTTTTCGGTGCCAAGAAGGGAATGAAGGCAGAGCTAGAATGATTTAGTCGAGGCTTTCATTTATAGGGTTCTTGTTTGAGTCGATAAACATGGAACTGTCATAAGGATCTCCACATTTGCTTGAGTTTAGGCTCTCTATGACTATGAGGCTGTCAAGTTTGCTCAAGTTAATATGGAGATGTACTAGTAGAATGTTATGTTCTACAGCATTTTAGCATTTTACCTTTGGTGGTTGTCCTTTCCCTTGGTTAAAAAGCTATCACCAGAGAACGTAGGTTGTACAAACAGGTTTGTTGATCATCCTTGATAGACTGACTTTTCTGTTAATCTGTTATTCCCAATTGTCCGAATTTGGGTGCTTTAACTGCGTCCTTTATCTTTCTTGTGCATGCTTATGACAAGCAATGCCAATATCTTAAGTACACGATCTTGGCGGTGAGGTTTGTACATATGCAATGTGTGGAAACAAAACCAGTACATCTTTCAGCCTACGAAATACACCCAAAAGTCCATAGCAACCAGACAGAAGCTATCAAAGATATGTGATACATTCACTATAAATTCAACTTTTTTCCCTAGCTGGCTAGTGTATATCACAATTCCATAAAGATATGCGGTGTGCAGGTAAGGATTTCTGGCCTGAGCTTCTGGGAACCAAGGCAAGAGAGGCAAGAAGCAAAATTGAGAGCGAGAATGATTTAGTCAAGGTTGTCATCGTGAAAGAAGGAACATTTGTCACTCATGACTTCAGGTGTGATAGAGTTCGAGTTTGGGTCGATAAACACGGCACCGTCACCAGGGTCCCTACAATTGGTTGAATTTAGCCTCGGGGTATTCGTAGCTAGGTTAATTGAGTTGAATAAGGAGATGTATCATCTTAATAGGATAAGAATAGTTTGATGAGCTTTACACAAGCTGTATATGTTTCTTCTTATTTAGTTCTAATTCCAGTGAATCATGAATAATACCTATGTTTTGAAAGTTTAGTTAATTAGACTTCATTTCTATCTTGTTAACTGTAGAGAGTTTATCTTTCAGATCGTTTTAAGTACTGATGAATATGGTTGCACACAGCTTTCATTTGTTTCTCATGTTAACTAATAATTCAGGCCAGCTATATATAGCTGCACTTGTTTGGTCAAGTTACTCTTGGAAGAAACCTGCTGGCTCTTTTAGTTAGATTCATATATACCATATGGTAGAAGTCTAGCTCAAACATTAACCAAACGTGGATGACACATCTTGTAGTAGCTGCTTCCTTTGCTGCGAGACCAAGTGAAGGGGTATATATACATGGCTTACCTGAGAGTGGCTAGCTGAGGCACATCTCCTTCGTTGGAGATTTTTAATGTACAATCAGATATAATTGCCACATCGAATGCAAGTGATACTTCTTTTGCTTTCGGTCCGAGTTTTGTTTCTATAGGTTTCGAATGGAAAAGGTTTTGATGAATGATGAGGGTACGGTTCTCCAACTAGCATGCACTCCTTGATCTGATCAAATGGAGTTCTCTAATTATACAATTAGGGTGCGGTCCAACAGCTTATTTTTTACTTTTAACATTTCAATTATGTCTTTAAAATTTTGAGAAAATCTGATTTTTATTTTTCTTTCTTTTATTTTCTTCAATCTGATAAAATCTAAAAATATATACAAATATATCATCATTATATTTGACGTAGACCTCTATTATTCTCAAACCACATGTTATATATGCTCTTCTCGATCTCTTTCTTGAGTTCATTTTTTACGATTATGTATGTATATATATGTGAAAGACTACATTTGAAGCCATAAATAAAATAAAAATAAGAACGAACAATCGCACCACATTATATAACCACTCTGTTGAAAATTAAAGTGATTGTCACATCTGATTTGAAAGATGTAGATAATTATTGTTGTTATTTAAATTTTATAAATTTTAGTTTAATATTATATTTTCACAAAAATTCTTGATTATGAGGTTAATATTGGAGTATTTAGTTTAAAATTAAGGGACAATGCCCACTACCCCTAATTTTAAGAATTTTATTTCCACTGATAAAATTAGATTTTAAAATTCCCAAGAGCCAACTTAAACAGTAAAAAGACAAATATACCCTTAATGAATTAAATAAACTACAATAGACCATTATAAGAGCAGAAAAACAATTATATCCTTAATTAATTAAATAAACTATAATAGACTATTTTAAGAGTCTATTATAAAATAAAGTTTTTATGATCAGATTCTCACGACCAATAACGTTGACCGGACTCTGGGGACCGTTGACCAGACTTCGGGGACCGTTGACTGGGCTCCTAGGACCATTGACCGGACTCCGGGGGTCGTTGACTGGGTTCTGACGACCGTTGACCAGACTCCGGGGGCCATTGTGCTTTAGTCACTTATGACATGCCCCTATTAGGGTCAGTAGGACCTCCTACTAGGGGCAGTAGCCTCCTACTGGGGGCAGTATGACCACTTACTGGGGGCAGTAGGACCATCTACTGGGGTCAATAGGACTAGGACCTCCTACTAAGGGCAGTAGGACCAGGACCTCCTACTGGGGGCAATAGGGCCACCTACTGGGGGCAGTAGGGTCTCCTGCCTACTAGGGGCAGTATAACCCTTGAACTTAACTGTATGCTTTATTCACATATAACAGGTCCCTATTAGGGGCAATATGACCACCTATTGGGGTCAGTAGGACCTCCTATTGAGAGTAGTAGGACCTCTTATTAGGAGTAGTAGGACCTAATATCAAAGAGAACAAGCATGGAGACTCGAGTGATTAGAACCTAATATTACCCAAGTTCTTTCTCATACAGGATTTCATCACCGTAGGTTACAAGCAAATCCATCCATGCACGAACACAAACCAAGCATTGTAACTCAAATATGACCACCATTATATCTATCAAGATGATACATCAAATGCACAACCTTTGAATAGGTATCAAAACCATCTATTGGAAATATGTCATGAATATTGAAAGTACTAGTCCAAAAACACAAGATACTAATCCCGGATAGCTCAAATCTGCAACCCAATTCCATATCATAGAGAATCAGAGACAATGAAGTGATGAACATATAATAATTGTACCATGTATGTATATAAACACACACAGAAACACACATGTGCTTTTGTATAAACAAGTTTGCATATGCAATTTACATTATGTGTGCCGTAAACAAAGATTCAAGATCAATCTAATCCTTTCATAACAATTCCCCGTATCCAACTAATTATTTTGGGCACCAAAGTTCAAACTCTAAGCTTCCAAGCTCAAAAATCATCATCCATCATTATGATTATGCAGAAAAAACAAAAATTCAGTTCCATACCGAATCCATTGCCGGCACCACGCACGCCACGCTCTCCCAACTCGGCACCATCAATGGCAGCTCCAAATTCACTACCTCGGCGTCGTCGTTCTGCTCCAACATGTGTCACGAGCTCCTCGCTCCGGTGAGCGGTGATGTTTGCCGTCGGTCTTCCTGGTGCGGCCGCAACCGCAACCGCAACCGCAACCGCTGTGGGAGGGCAGGGAGATGCCGACGTTGACGAAAGGCACCGACGAGAGTAGCGGGGCGGCTCCGGCGAGAGCGGAGGTTGAGGGACTGGCCGTAGATCGAGACTAGAGTAGCCGGCGTCAGGCTTTGCCGGTGCGGCGAGAATTTGACATTCTTGACGGCGTAACCACGGCCGTTGAGCACCGAGATCGGCGCTCGGATGGACCGGACGTCCCAGACCTTGATGGACTTGTCGACGGAGGCGGTGGCGATGACGCAGTCGTCGTACTTGTTCCAGTGGCACGAGAGGATCTCGAACTCGTGTGCCGGGATGATCATGGTGGATCTGGCTCACACACACGTCCCAAACGCGTGCAGTTCAGCCACCGGAGGTGAAGACGTCAGCGTGGCTGGGGTTCCAGACGACGGAGTAGACGTAGTAGGCGTGCTGGTCAACGGTCTAGACGGAGGCGCGTCGGTCGACGGTCCAGACGGAGGCGCTACGGTCGACTGTCCAGACGGAGGCGTGGCAGTCGACGGTCCAGAGCTTGACGGTGTCGTCCCATGAGGCGGTGAGGAAGGAGTCATGGCGCAAAGAGAGATCTGGAAGAGAGAGAGAGAAGATCTGAACGGGGAGAGAGATAAGAGATTGAGGAGGGAGGGCAGTTTTGTCCATAATAATAATAGAAAAGCTGAAAAATTTGTTATAGGGAACAAATCACTAGAGTGTATAAGGTTAGTGAGAATTTTAGATTCTTATTTTGTTAGTGGGAAAAAAAATCATTAAAATTAAGGTATATGAGAATTTTTCCTAAAATTAAAATGCGGAGTGAACAAAGTATTTGGTGGGGTGACAGTAGCCGCACCCTGTAATTATTGGTAAGTGGAAAATTACAGTAGCAAATTACCAATGTCTTTTGAACAATACCTATATATCATCTAGTACAATCAGATTTGTTGATAAGCTTCAATAAAACTGATCAACTTTTCTGTTATTCCTTATTGACAGTATATATATTGTTCTCCATTTTTTCATACTACGAACCTCCTAGCTATTCTTCATTTTGCTTCTACGTGGTTATGAGTCATGACATGGATTACCTAATCTCCAAAAGTAAACAGCCCCTACGCGCACGTCTTATCATATATAAGATCCGAATAGTCAACAATAACCAACCACAACTTGATCAACGATCCTCTATAAGTATGAAGCTCTCATTCCCTCATCTCCAGGCTCCAACCCACAGCAAACATATTACAAGAGATTCATCACAGAGAGTAAAACTCAGGATTTAAAGAACGCAAAGATGGCCGGACAATGCGTAGGTAATGTTCATGCATGACCTCCTTCCTTGGTTTTTGCAGTTATGAAGTATTTATTGATCCTTGTGTACTCATTTCTTTGAGTCCATGTATAAAATTATATGCAGGTAAGGAAGATTGGCCTGAACTGTTGGGAGCTGAGGGGACAGTTGCAAAGGAAACAATTGAGAGGGAAAACTCTACAGTTGAGGCAGAGATCGTGCTAGAAGGAACAATTGTCCCTGCAGATTTAGTGAGAGTGTGTGATAGGGTTCGTGTTTGGGTCGATAGATGTGGCATTGTTACCAGGGTGCCTACCATTGGTTAATTCATCCATCGTCGTCACTTTCAAATATGTGAAGAAATTCATATGATATAATACTGAAATAATGAATTGTATTTCCATGCAATACGTAGTTCGTTTTCCTTTCAGTGTATTCTTAATCACATCTATATAAATATAAATAAGGGAAAATGTCTATTTAGTATTAATTTAAACCCCTTATTGCCAATTTCAATGAATTTAATATATATAAGCCTATTCGAATATAATGTATTCTTATTTATGCCCAAATACACAAATCTATATTAAAGTCATAATAAAATAATAATTTTTGTATATTTTAAAGACAATTTTACCCTTATCACTTCAACATGTATAAAGAGAGAGAAAGTGAAAGAGTGAAAAGACTTTGCCGGAACCTCACCGGACTCTGGTCACCGGTCGCCGGATTCCGGTCACCGATCGCAGTACTCCGGTCATTGGTCACCTGTTGCCAAAATTTCTTTGGTCGCCGGTTATTGACCCTTACTAACTCAGATTTTCTTCGGTCGCCAGATTTCGGTCACCAGTAACTCGGTTACTGACCCAAATAATCGGTTATTGACCCTTAATAACCAGTTACTGACCCTCAATAATCTTGATTACTGACACCCAATAATCAATTACTGACCCCCAATAATCAGTTATTAATCTCTAGTAATCAATTATTGGCCCCAATAATTTGTTACTGATCCCTAGTAGTCAAGTTACTGACTCCCAGTAATCTCTAATAATTAGTTACTGACCCCAAAAATTTAGATCGGTAGAGATAAGAAAGTTTAGTGGTTGAAACTAGAGTAAGGGTATAAATGTCATTGTATTAAGATTAATTGAATTGGGCATTAGAAAAAGAATTTCATTGATCGTGCATTTGGGCATTTCCCCTATAAATAAAGAAACTCTTACCTTTTCTTCTCTCTTGTATATTCTATTTTATTTTCTGATGAACTACAGATCAACAGATGTGATTAGGGTTTTCTTTCAGTACACCATACATAAGAATCTATGCTTCCTTCATACAAAGCAGATAAACATTGTCAATTTTAAAGAGTAAAGTGACCAAACATAGATTAATCTGCAGAACAAAACTAAAACGATCACTTCATACCAAACTTTACCTTGTTTAACCGACTACATCGTGCAATACAGCAACTAATTAACCACGCACGTACAGAAGAAACTTCATATTTTCCAACGAACTATTGGTAGAGGTGATCGATTGACGTACGTACGTACGTACCATTAGTTCTTCTCTCTTTTGCAAAATGAGTTTTGGCTTCAGACTTTTCTTGGTGTCAATTAACTTCCCTAAACAAAATGACTCAAGATATAGTTCCTTTGCACAAGTAAGAAACAGATCGATAAGATACAAGCAATATGTCTTCGATTATACAAGATTGTATGTAGTTCGCGATTTCTTGGCAAAGGAACACGTCCAACAGGCACTTTGGATCAATTGTGCCACCATACCATTCACTGATTCTGGTGTCACCCTAAACACTTTTTGCTGTTTATTGTCACATCCCGACCCTTAAACTTTTATCTTATTTACTAGCTTGGTGTTAATAAAAGTTTCCGTCAATGATTTTATAGTTTATTTGGTCCCTAGAGGGGTTTTGAGAGACATTTATTTCGACGGAATTATTCATAAGAGAAAATGTGACGACGGTAAAAATAGTAATTTTAGCTAGTAAAAAGTAATTTTTATTGAGGTATTTTATTTTAAGGTGTTATTTTTGGATGTTGGGTTTTAAATGGTATGGGATGGTGGAACCGGTTGGAAAGCCCAACCCATTTATTTTCTCCCTCTCCCTCTCTCTCTCTCTCTCTCTCTCTCTCTCTCTCTCTCTCTCTCTCTCTCCTCTCCCCTGAGCAGCCCGACCCGCTAGACTTCCTGCCGTCCACCTGCCGCTGTCCGGCCACCGTTCGCCGCCGCTCCGGTCTCAAAAGGTCGGCCTCTGACCCAGCTTCCATCCTAGAGCGGTGAGAAGCTCCCTAGCACCGTTGTGAGTGAGAAATCAGGCCCGAAAGGTCCGACTGCCATAGTGGTTCCGTCACTGCTGTGAGTGAAACCGGCGATTCTTGGCTCCTTCGAAAGCTCTCCTTCCGTGCATCGATCCCTCCAAAGGTTTCACTCTCTCTTGGTCTAGGTAAAGAGATTTTGGTGTTAGAAATTCTAGGGCTTTTTGTGATGTTTTGTTCGATTGACCTAGTTAGGCTTAGAATTGGTGTTTGTGGTAGTTAGGAAAGTTGTAGAGGGAGTAGAGAGGAAGTTGCTGTTAAAATTTGTCGGCATTGGAGGTCGCCGGAGTCGGCCTCCGGCTGCTGTTGTGTAGAAGATTTTCGTGATTTTAGATTGGTTTTATTAAGGGGAGTTAGTGATGTGAATTTTAGAATTTTTGAAGGAGCTTTGGATAGGTTTGAGAATTTCTAAAGTTTGGTAATTTTCGCTGATTAATAAGGTAGAATCCGACCGTTGGATTTAAGTCGTATAATTTGTAGAAGATTGAATTAAGGTTGCGGTTTGTTCGGTGAAGTTTGGGCCGTATTGAGTTAAGAATGACGAAGTTGGGCAATGATGAGTGTGTAGGAGGCTCACGTTTAATTTTGTCTATTTTATATAAATATTAGATTTTTAGTTGGGAAATTAATATTATAATTGGAACAGGACGTGAGGAGGCTCGAATAGACGAGGCCCCAGATCGATATCAGGCTTAGGCCTAATTTGTGAGTGGATTTTTTTTTAAGGATTAAATTCAGTGGGCTACCCTGAACTTTAGGTCACTCATCAGGTATGTCCCTGTTCTTTTTTTTCAATCACGTGCACCCCTATACTCTAAATATCTATCAAACTTGGACAAAATTCAAAATTATATCTAAAAGTGACGTCATGATCTGACGTGGAAGAGACAACAATGACCCACTTGTCAGTTTTTACCCCCAAAGAGGGTAAAAATGTCATTTTGTCCATTTTACTTTTGTTTTTTTATTAGAACTGATTTTTTTTAGTTTGCCATTTTTTTTCTCTCTGTTTCTTCTCCTCTCCTTCCTCTCTCTCGATCTCTCTCTGCAACTGTCATCTTCCCCAAATTTCTTTTCAAACCCTAACCTTCCGTCAATCTTTCTACCATGGAAGCTCATGTTCGACTTCCGCTCCCTCACCTTCCCCCACTGCTTCGGCGACGCGCTCATGCGCCTCCGCTACAACACCGCCTACTTCCGCATGAACTACGTCATTGTCGTCTCCTGATCCTCTTCCTTAGCCTCCTTTGGCACCCGATCTCGCTCATCGTCCTTATCGTGATGCTTGCCGCCTGGCTCTTCCTCTACTTCCTTCGAGACGAGCCGCTCGTCCTCTTCAACAGTACCATCGTGACGATTGTGCTTCACTTTCTGACGTCGGCCACGATGAACATCCTGGTGGCTCTGCTGATCACAGTGGTGGTGGTGGTGGTGCACGCGATGCTGAGGAAGACAGAGGATTTGCATGTCAATGAGGAGAACGCTGGATTGATGACTGGCCCGGCCGGACCTTCAGCTTAGTTAGCTCAATCCCATCCCACTGTTTTTTTTTTTCTTTTTTGGTTTTTTTTTTGGGTTTTGAAATTTATAATTGGATGAAGTTGTTGTATCTACCTGCAATTGGCTGTGATCTGATCCAATAGTGAAAATTTATTTTTGGCTTTGGTGTGTACAAATGTCAGTGAAGTCTTGGCAGTTCTTGAGAGTGTACCGGATTTGAGGTGGGGTTTTCCAGTTTTTATTGGGAATTGTTGCCATTTAGGAATTGCAGAATTGGGGTTGGGAAGTTGTTAATGGCATGGATTGAGAACAATGTTGCTATTTTAGTAGTAGTTCGGTAGTTCCCGAGTACTATCTGAGTGTACATTCAACTTCATTTTCATATTTCTTGGGTTGGAGGTCTTTATGATTGTTCAAATCAAACGGGTTCTGTCGGGGTGTAATAGTTCTAGGGTTTGAAAAGAAATTTGGGGAAGATGAGAGTTGCAGAGAGAGATCGAGAGAGAGGAAGGAGAGGAGAAGAAAACAGAAAGAAAAAAAAATGGCAAAGTAAAAAAAATCAGTTCTAATAAAAAAACAAAAGTAAAATGGGCAAAATGACATCTTTACCCTCTTTGGGGGGTTAAAAACTGACAAGTGAGTCATTATTGTCTCTTCCACGTCAGATCATGACGTTACTTTTGGGTATAGTTTTGAATTTTGTGCAAGTTTAATAGATATTTAGAGTATATGAGTACACGTGATTGAAAAAAAAGAACATGGACACATCTGATGAGTGACCTAAAGTTCAAGGTAGCACACTGAATTTAATCCTTGTTTTAAATATTATGCATGCTATGATTCATGGTTGGACAATAAACTTTGGTTGGTGCATTTGATGTCATTTTAATTTTGACAATTTTATTCTCTTGGAGAGTTACCGAAAATGAGATTTTCGGTGAATATAAATATGTATTTATGATGAGAGTATGTATATAAATGCTAGCTAGCCATATGTGTCTGTCCACCTTAATGACGTACACTACCAGGACAAGCACTTTAGCCGACGAAAAATTTTTGTCGGCCTGTTATCTTAATTCGTCGGCTAAGATCTTAGCCGATGAGCCTTCGTCGGCTATAGTTTCGTCGGGAAAGGGTCGTCGGCGATGACTTTAGCCGACGAACCTAGAGACCGTCGTCGGCTATTATACCAGTATTTAGCCGACGAACTCTTTTGTCGTCGGTTTTTTTTCATGTATTAAGCCGACGAAACAGACTCTATATTTCGTCAGCTATTGTTCCACTATTTAGCCGACGACACAGGACGTCATCGGCTATACTCCCAGACTTAAGCCGACGCAACAGAGATATTCGTCGGCTATACTCCCAAACTTTAGCTGACGCAACAGAGATATTTGTCGGCTGAAGTATATAATTAAAAAATTAAAAAATTAAAAAATAACTATAACTGACGAAATAGAGTCTGTTTCGTCGGTTTTAGTAGAGTTTAGCCGACGAATTATGACATGTTTCATCGGCTAAACTTTATGAAAAAAAATTAAAAATACTATAGCCGACGAATTGTGGCATGTTTCGTCGGCTATAAGTCCATTCCAGTAAAAAAAAAAACGCGAAATTTCTAAATTACCATTCCAAGCAAACTGCAAAATACACCAAAACAATTCCATATATATAACTAACAAGAAGCACATAAAACTATATAAGGTATCAACTACACAAAATCTAGACTGTCTTAATTAATATCCGATTCTAGGGCCTGTTGTTGAGGAGATTGCGGCGGCTGAGGTAGCGCTATAGGTGTAGGTATGGGCGGAGCTGGAAGTCCCTGACGCTAGGCAGCTATAAACTCCTGCATGTACTGGAACATCTGCTGCTGTTGGGCCTGTTGGGCGGCATATACCGTGGCATTATAGGCTCTCTGGTCGGCGATCTGGGCGGCATGAGCGGCAGCCTGAGCAGCATGAGCGGTAGCCTGAGCGGCTTGCTGTTCCCGTAGTCTCTCAACATCCGACTTTAGCTGAGTCGTCCTGCTACTGGTCGAGGCTGCCTTTCATTGAAATCCTGGAGTGGTCTTCAGGACCCCCTGGCCCTTCTTTCTTAGACCCCGGTAGTAGAAGTTGTTTTCTCGTGGTGGGAAGACAGTGCCCATGATCCTCGCCCCGGCAATTTTAATTTCGTCGGCTAAAGAAATTTTTAGCCGACGAAAATTTAAATTAGCCGACGAAAGTCCACGTTAGCCGACGAAAAAATAGTTCGTCGGCCTGGTTTTTTTTTTTTCGTCGGCTAAAGCCTTTCTTCTGGTAGTGGTAGCATATAACTGCATTATGGTGTGACGTGAGCGTTGGACATGAGCGTAGTAGCCTTGTATGAGTGTTTAATTCATATAGGGGGTATGAACACATATTTATACACCCGTCTGTCCACCTTAATGGCGTAGTGTAGCACCGCATTAAGGCGTGACGTGAGCGTTGGGCGCGAGCGTAGTAGCTCTATATAAATCCATAAAATTTATATAGGGAGTATGGACGTGTGTAAATACATACATACATATATATTTTAGAGCTTTAGAAGCTCGATATTAAAGAGATGAAAGTTTTATCGTCGGAGGCATGCATACGATTTTTCCTTGAAAATTGAATCGAGAAAGCATAAATATTCTATTTTTTTTTCTTTTATTCAAATTTATTTTTGTCCACTCACTCTAACGTTATTAAATGTTTTCATCTGGGCCCTTCGTTTTAAAATGCCCAGTCTGCAGAGTTCGGGTTGGCACTAGTAGGAGGCGAGGCATAGTTACCCACTTTTCCACCACTTTTCACCAGTAGGTTACCTGCTTAACCTACTAGTGTATTTTCTTGCTTTCGCTAGTATTAGTAGCTCTGATTACCCTTGAGGATAATGTATATTAGCTCGGTTGTGTGCTAAGTCTTGGATTTTATTTTCGAATATTCGGATGTTGAAGTTTGTTACTTCATTCGGTATTTATGTGATGGATTAGAAGATGATTTTTGTTATATTGTTGTGGTGGTTGTATTGTGGGGAGCGGGTGGCTCCAGGAGTTGAGGTTGAATGTGTCGGTATAGGAGTGTAGTTTGATTTTATTTCAGGTAAGGGTTGTCCATTTTCAAGGGAGGTTATGCCGAATTTTTTGGTAAATTTTCCTTAGAGGTGGTTCCCGCAAGACTTCGGGTTTCAAGATGAAATTCGGGGTGGATCTTGACATTTATTCCGCAGAGTGTTTCTGTTTCTAGTTTGTTTCATTAGTTGTCCATACTTGGAAATGTTAAGCAGCAAAATTATATTGTTGTTAATTGGTTTCTTTTACATGTTGTTCATGTTTTAGTTTGAAGAAATTTTAAAGAACTCTCTTGAATTTTACTTGATGTGGAGAGATTTCCTTATTGTTAAGGCCGGCCTAATTTTCAACTAGAGGGTGTCCATGCAGACCATTACTAATTAAGACCAAGGCTCTAAAAGGCGCTGCCTTGTCCCGTCTAGGCTATAGGGGGAGCTATGTCGCCCGGATTTTCTCCAAACCATTCTAGTAAGGCGGTCAACCGCCCAGGGACCGCCTAAGCGGTCAAGGTGCCGTCAAGGCGAAGTAGGCGCGGCCAAGGCGGTCTCGGACTAGGCGCAACTAGGTGAAGTCGGCACTTTCGAACAAAAAAAAAATCCAATAAAAACTAAAACTCGTGCACCATCATCAGAGCCACGATTAACTTGGGTTGGGCGAAGCAGAGGATGTCATCGAGGTCTTCAGGAATGTCCGGTGGTTGTTTGGGTTTGAGGGCGAGGTTTTGCTAGAGGATTAGGAAGTTCAAATAATTCCATGAGAGGACGATTCTAGAAATGCTCCTCTACTGTGTATTGCAGAATTGAAGCAGACGAGGCCAGAAAGGGATAGATGTTCAGTCGAAAAAAGAATGAGATAGATGATCAAGTTGCAACACATGTGGACAAGACACTACAAGAAATAAAGACTTAGCCGACGGAAATAAAAAAATTTCGTCACCTAAGATTTTCTTCATCGACGGAAAGACAACCATCGTATAGGACACCACATCCGTCGCCTAAGATCTACTTAGGCGACTGAAAATGACTTCCGTCGACTAAGACATTCCTATTCGACGAAACACCAATCATCGTCTAAGTTCCGTCGGCTTAGTAAAATGATCTTGGGCGACAAATTCTGTTCCGTCGGCGTAGTTAGTCCTAGGTGACGAACCATGTTCCGTCGGCTAAAACGGTTTTAGGCGACGAATAGTCTTTCTTAGGCGACGAACTGTTCCGTCGACTAAGAAAGTGAATTATTGCCTGACACAAGACAAAACGAATATTTTTGCCGACGCCTTGTGTCTTAGGCGACGAAATATTCCGTCGGTTAAGTAAATACATCCTTATAACCCCCTTTTGCCCAGAACAGAACGCAGAAAGCTAAGAAAGACATATATGGTATATATGCTCCGATCATTCCCCCCTTCTTCAGGAATTTGCTGATCGCTCTAGCTTCAAGAGGTACGTAAGCGCGCGCGCTGCTTAGATTCTCTTTTAATTGATTGGTATGTAACTACTTTAATTCATCTACTTAATTTCTTCATTTATGCATATATATTTTCCGGCGACTTTGCCAACGGTCCAATTTTGCCGGTCCAATTACTAGATTGCTTTGATGCATGCATGATATATATGCATTTAACATTTGATAGTGTATATATACATGTTGAATATATTTGTACGTATATGTTGTATGTATAATATGTGCATATACGTATAATCTATGTATATACGTATAATATGTTTTTATATATGTTTGTATAATATGTTTGTACTGTGTGTATAATATATATTATGTTTTTAATTTGTATTATATATAAATATATATATCTAGAGTATATATATATATATATATAATTTTTAGAGTATATATATATATATATTGCTTTTAATTTGTTCGTATGATTAATAATATATTATATATATGTGAATAATATGTTTATCAAATTTTTGTTTTCATGCAAATCATTTGTTTATTGAAATGATAAAAAATAAAATGATAAATTATGTAATGAAGAATTATAATATTCTTATACATTCATCAATATATATTGTTACCCCCTTAGAAATCTTGTTTGAGAACCATTATGTTACGACTGTGTCTAACAAAATGGTTTTCGAATTGTCCCATATTTGGACAGTTTGGGAGCATATATGACATTGAGATTCCGTTTGTTGTTGGTGCGTTTCGTTTTTGGTTGTGAGTATATATATTTCGACAGGATCTTTCTTTATTGTTCCTCGAGTGCATATTAGGTATATAGATATTCGTGCACTTGGGGAACTGTAGGGAGATGTTGCCGAAATTTTCTCACATACGCGAATTCGAAACGCCCCAACAACAAACGAAATCACAATGTCATGTGCTCTCAAACGGGATTAGGGCCCTAACCGGAGGCATAAGGTGAAGATTGTAGGTGTGAACAACGTACATTAATATATCTTATATATATATATAATAGTTAAGTATATATTTATATATATTTCCCGTTTATTATTAACGATTTTTTGACAACTATATTTTTGTTTCCTGTTATTATAGTATACAACATGGACAAGAGCTGGATGCAATTAGGGAGAGGGTCCCCTGTTTATATGAGAGGCATTTTTGATTTTCTTGAGTTCATGCGTCTACATAGTCCTCCAGACAAAGTTATTCACATATGTCCGTGCAACAAATGTCTCAATCAAAAACCAGTAACATATGAAGACATGTATTCTCATCTGGCACTAAACAATACTTGTCCTAGTTATACCACATGGACATGGCACGGTAAAAATCAAGTTCAAATGTCTACACTTGCAGAAATTCAAGCACAACATAATCAGCAGGCAGGATCTTCCAATGCTAGTTACGGAGACCCTGCTGTGATGAACCTCTTAAACGATGCCTTCCTGTTCGCCGCATCAGGATATCAGCAAAATGTTGTTTATGACAACGCCCCTGACACCTTCCCTAATGTCTCCCACATTGACTACAACAGTGATTATGATAAGTACATTAGGCTTGTACGAGAAGTCCAAACCCTATTGTATCCTGGCAGTGAGCATACTCTCTTGGGTACCGTCATGGAGCAAATGACGATCACAAACAAGCGGGGAAAGACTAAAACATGTTTTGATGAGGATATTGCACTTATGAAGAAAGTGCTTCCCAAAGGTAACAGTTGTCCGGAAAATTTCGACCAGGTAAAAATGATGTTGGCTAACCTCGGTCTTAATCACCAGAAGATAGACGCGTGCATCAATAACTGCATCGTGTATTATAAAGACAACAAGGATGAAGTTGAGTGGCCACACTGCTACAAGCCAAGGTATGAAGCTTCCACTTCATCTACGCAGAAAAAGCCCATTCCTAGGAAGGTTCTTCGTTACTTCCCGTTGGGTCCTCGTCTGCAGCGTCTGTACATGTCTTCACATACGGTCAAGCATATGAGATGGCACTAGGCAAGGCACTAGGGAGAGCAAAGGATAGATCCGGATAATCTCACACACCCCGCAGACGGGAGGCTTGGCAGCACTTTGACAGTTCTTTTCCTGAATTTGCTGGAGACTGTCGAAATGTCAGACTCGGACTTGCAACAGACGGATTCAATCCTACTGGAAACATGAATTTGTCGTACAACATTTAGCCTGTGATAGTATTTCGGTACAATCTACATCCCAACATGTGTATGAGGAAGGAGTACAATTTTCTTACGTTTATGGTTCCAGGGTCGTGTTCTCTAGGAAAGTGCTTGGATGTGTACATGAGACCATTAATTGACGAGCTGTAGGAGTTATAGAAAATTGACTCTCTACTTTTGACAGGCATGATCAAACTTCATTTATGATGAAAGCAACTGTTATTTTTATCATCAGTGATTTTTCAGCTTACGGGATGTTGTCTGGCCAACAAACTAAGGGGTACAAGACTTGCCCGGTATATATAGATGACGCCAATTCTACAAGACACGCCGACAAAATTTGTTTCTTGGGATCTCGTAGACATCTTGACGAGGATCACAATTGGCGGTGGGATGCTGAGATATTTGATGGGACTGAGGAGCATAATCTGAAACCCCTAAGGAGGTCTGGTGAATGGATTTTGGAGAGGCTTAACTAGCACTGGTTCAGATATTTGAGCACCAGTAAATAAGTAACCAACTTGAATCCTCCCACGCCTGATGAGTTTAAGTATTGGGCGCATAAAAGTGTATTCTTTGAATTGCCTTACTGGTCGACCTTGAAAATCAGACACAACTTGGACGTCATGCACATAGAGAATAATGTTTGTGACAGCGTTCATGGAACAATTCTGAATCTCAAACATAAGAACAAGGACACCCCCAAAGCCCGTGTTGATCTTAAGAAAATGGGTATACACCCCTAGCTATGGCTAGTAGAGAACAAAAGAACAAAAAAAGCCATAATGCCGAAAGCAGGCTACATAGTCCATCCTCAAAAGAATGCGGAAGTGTTTCAGTGGTTTGGAAACGTTAAGTATCCTCACGGGTATGCAGGGAATATCGCTCGATGTGTTAAGATGGGGAAAAAATAAGATTACTGGGTTGAAGACTTATGACTGTCATGTTTTGTTGCAACGTCTTCTTCCCGTGGTCATTAGACCGTATTTGCAGAGTGATGTGGTTGACACGTTAGTGGCTTTGTCAAAGTTTTTTCAGAGGATATGTGCTAAAGAGCTTAAAAAGTCTGATGTTCGGTCATTGCAAGAAAACATTGTGTACATCATGTGCAAGCTAGAGAGGATCTTTCCCCCGACTTTCTTTGACATCATGATTCACCTCATGATCCACCTTCCGGAACAAGTGTTGCTTACTGGTCCGGTACAGTATACCTGGTGCTATCCAAATGAGAGGTATATATGCACTCTTATTTATTCTAATTAATCATCGATCCTTTCAAATTAATTAAGATAAATTTTTTTAAATATTTATTGTAAGAGACTAAATATCTGTATTTTGCAGGCAATTGGGGGATTTCAAGAAGAAGAACAAAAAAAAAACGTTTCCCTGAAGTGTCGATCACAGTGGCATACATTCAGACTGAGTGCATAACTTACTGCAGCGCATATCTTAATAATGAAGACACAGTAGGGGAATCATCTGGAGCGGGTAGTAGCCAGCAATTTAATCTATCAGTTGTTTTCAACGATGTTCAACCGTATGGCAGGCTAAGTACGGAAGAAAGATTAAGTAATGCTGAGATCAAAGAGGCTCATTGGTGTGTCCTTCAACATTGCGAAGAAGCCAAGCGGTACTTGAAGTCTCATTTACTAAGGCAGAATGGTAACGAAGCCATACACAAGAGAGATTTTCCTGATTACTTCCCTATTTGGGTACCTCATCTATCTCTATATATATATTTGGAGTTATATATATATGTTGTTTTTTGATGTTACATAATGTAACAACGTTGCTCTTAAAATTGTTACAGATGATGCACATTCTACAACATTTTCCTGCTTCTTACGACCCGGAGTTGGACTCGTTAGCTAGAGGACCCCAAAGCCACAGAGTTCGTACTGGATGTTTTGTGAACGGTGTTAAGTTTGTGACGTCAGAACGAGATGAAGGCCATGTCACCCAAAACAATGGAGTCATAATTGAGGGTTTGGGTTTCAACTACTATGGGGTTCTTGTCAGTGTCATCGAACTAATCTACAACAAGAGTATGCCTGTTGTGTTGTTCAAGTGCAAATGGTTCAATACTGACCCAATCAGACGAAGGAGTACAATTCTGGATCGTGGCTTGTTATCAGTGGACTCAAACAGTGTATGGTATGAGAATGAACCGTTTATTCTTGCCACCATGGCGAAACAAGTGTTTTATCTTGATGATCCGGCTATGAGTGAAGGTTGAAAAGTGGTGCAGGTGATGTCATGTAGGAATATTTAGAGTGCAGCTACACTGGGAGGGGATGATGAGAGTGGGCCTAGTGAACCAACAACTGATCAACCGAATGAACCATATCAAGAGGATTCTCCACATGTAGTCCCCGATACTGAGGATATCCGTGTCAACAACCAACACGTTCCGGCTATCATAGGTTACATTGCAGTTACACCATCTGAACTGAACTCGCTACAACACAACCCCAATCATGATGACGACGATTTCATAGATGACGAATACATAGAGGATGATGAGTATTCTGACCAAACTAAGGAGGATGATGATTCAAACGACTCAGATTATCATGAGTACGATTAATAGGTCTTGTTCAATATTATTGTGGATTTCGATCAGTTTAATCTACTTGTATTAATTAATTTGGCATAACTTCGAATATGTATTTTTAAATTAATTTGTAACCGTACCATAAATTATTCATGCAAATTCCCTATTTTTAATATATTTCTACATCTGTAATTTTTAAAATGCATTGTATGCTTTTTTATGTACGAATACTTACGTGGAGTAAGTACAGTTGGGTTTAGCTTGAAAAGTTACACGAAAATACTCGGATGTAAATATAATAAAATGTTCATAATTTTTAAAAATATACTTAGTCGATGGAACCTGAACAATTCGTCACCTTAGACATCCTAAGCGACGGAAATTTCACTTTTCGTCGCTGAGGATCCCCGAAATATTAGGCGGGTAAATATTTTTTTTTTATTACTGAGGCGACGGAAATGGAATAAGTCGTCACCTTGGGAGAACCTTGGCGACGGAAATTGAATAATTTGTCGGGTTAGTAATATCTAGGCGACGAAAAGTGATCTCTTCCGTCGCGTAGGAAACTGAAATATTGGGCGGGTATATTCTGCGCCCTTTTTTGGGCCCAATTTTAATTTTTTAGGCCATGAATATTTGCCTTAGACGACAGAATATTTCCGTCAGCTAGGACTTAGGCAATGGAAATTGAAGTAGTCGTCGCCTTAGTTTAACTAAGGCGACGGAAATGCACTTGTTTCGTCGGCTAAGATGAAATGGATACCAGTATCACTCCTTGTCTGGTACAACACAACTAATCCAAAAATTAGTTCTAATCGATACACACACTCACTGTGGGACCCTAAAACCCAACCGAGGTCCTCCCAACGCTGCGCAACCGCCGAAGAGCCCATCGGAGACCTCGCCATCCACCGATCGGCAACCGCATCTACACCAAAGGGTATCCTCCACTCATCGCCACCGCATCCACCCGTCGCTCCGATCTCGCTGCTCCCATTGTCTGTCTCTGATCTCGCTGAGAAGCCCAATTTCCTCTTCCTCTCTGCTGTAAAACCCTAACTTGTTGCTTCCCCTCTTCACTCCCAAGTCCGAAGCCGAAGCCTTGTATGGAAAAAAGGTAATATTTTTCCTTACTGCTTACTGAATGTTGCTTTGTTTTTTAAGGTATTGGAAATCCTAGAGTTTGATTAAGTGGATGGTGTACCAACTATGATTATAGGTAGGTAGGTTGTGAAATTGGTTGTTGGTGTACCAACTAGAGTTTATTGGCATTTGGTTGCATTTTGTGAAATTGTTGATGTAAGGCTAATAACTTAGCACTAAGCATGTAGTTGCAGAACATGATCACTTTAGAATGGGTGTCCACACAGAAGAGAGCATGAGAACATGTACTTGGCTTTTAACTTTGCTTGCTCTTACTGAGCAGATGGAATTGAGTTACTTATGTTGAGTTAGCTAGCTTTGTTCTTGATTCCCTTAGTCTAATGCGTAGCTGATATTATTGAATTATGGAAACATGGGATGAACTTCAAACTAGCTATGCAGTTTTATTCTAATTTTTGGCCTTCACAAATAATGGCATAGATTGTCAGTGAGTTTTATCCACTAGATAGGTATATTTTTAGTTTTATACATAAGAGATGGTTAATTTAAATGAAGTAGGTTCGATTATACAATTGAATACAGTGGCTTCACAAACATATATGTGATTAGTCAAACTTGGATTGGAGCTGTTTTGCTTTTGTATATTCAGAAACTCTGAAAATCAAGAAGCTAGCAGTTATGACTATGATGAAACTGAAATATCGGTTAAAATTTTTTGAATGCATATATAATGAGGAACTTTATTTTTAATTTGATGGAGTGCCTAGCTATATATTAAAGTTGATGAATGGTGAAGGTAATGTTAGCTAGCTTGTGGCCTAAAATACATATGCAGTGACTATAGCTTGTTGGCAAAGATTTTGAACCATAGGTCTGCACATTGATCAAGTTTAAAGCTGTAAACTTGTTGCCTGAAAACTGTATACTTTTGTTTGACATCATTGATCAAGGTCTGCAGCTGTAAACTGTACCATAGGTCTGCAGTGACTATAGCTTGTTGCCTAAAAACTGTATACTTTTGTTTGACATCATTGATCAAGTTTAAAGCTAGAAACATAGGTCTGCACATTCCTTTATTTTTTTTGTTGATCGGTTGTCTTGTTGTGCTCTAAATGATTGGATAAAAATGCTTGGATGATTTTGTTGTGCAACTGACTAAGTGTGTAGTCATTAGGCATTAGCATTAGAGTAAATTTTGACAAAGAGTGTAGTCATTAGGCATTGTTTTATATTGGACAGTAGGCATTAACAAAGTGTAGTCATTAGCACTAGCATTAATTTACTTAAATTTTGAGAAGTTATAACATGTGATTTAAACATTAACAATTGTGTGTTATTCATGTGCAAGATTGTGATCGTGGGGAAGAGGAAGGACCGAGCCACTAAGGTCGGTGCTTTGATGGAGTCTATACGGCAGAGCGTCGGCTCAGCTAGCAATAGCAGCCACTCTTCCCCATGCCGGCTGACACAGTACCACCAACGGGTCCCCCCTTGATTGTGCAGCCCATTCCCGTTGACACTACTTCAACCGGATCTCTATCATCTATACCGACACTTGAATCTGCAAGACGCATCGTCGGCAACGCTTGTTTGAAAGTTAGAAACCTAACAGGTAAATACCCTAATTCCTCTTATACTTGTATTTAAGTTGTGCGCCCCAGGGTGCCTACATGCGCCCCCCAGGGACCCTGAGGTGCGCATGCAGGCACCCTGGGACGCGCTGCAGGCACCCCCGGCTGCTTACCTAATTTACTGCTTACCCCTGCTTATCTTAATGTTTTGTATATTTATTAATTGTAGCTCCGGCCCCGAAAAAGAAGTGGGGTTTTTGTTCTGGAAAGAAAGCGGAGGGCATTGTTGCACAAATGGGGCAGAAGATCAAGCTATAGTATTGCCCCCGTGTAAAAGGCCCTAGCGTGAGGGAGATAAACAGCTTGGTGGCGCATGAGATCGGTTGCGCCATACGGAGTCTGGTGGGAATGAGGGCAATGACGTTCTACGACCTTGATCAGGATGAGAAGTGGAAGGTGTGGAATGCATTGTCAGTAAGTAACTGAAAACAGTTTGAAAAGTATATTTACTTCATAACATTTTTTTTCAGTGCTTAACATGAGAGTTTTTTTTATTTGTCATTTAGCCGAAGTACAAGTGAGATGAAAATGATGAGCCAATGTTCGATTGGATACTAAAGAGGGCACATGAGAGGTACAAGGACTAGAAGTACCAATGTCACATGGCTTATCTGAAGGAAGGGCCCTCTGCCATGCCTTCAGATTTCATTAAGAGAGAGGACCAGTGGGAGTTTCTATGTCACCACTTCGAGTCAGATGCGTTCAAGGTGATTTTTTAAATTACCTTCATTGTTTTTTTTTTTTTCAAAATTACCTTCATTGTTTCCCTTATATTTTACTAATCTATTTAATATTTTTTCGTGTATATATTAGAGACTCTCCTTGGCAAACAAGCGGATCCGTGGGGAGAAGACTATGCACCACCACATGGGGTCTTCTCCTATCATCTACACAATGGAGGAACTCAGAATACAAGGGGAACAACTTCCAATTATCAAAAGTTTTGAGAAGACCTATGTCAGGGCCGATGATGAAGATACGACCAAGAAATATGTAAGTGTCTTTCCTTTTACTATTTTATTGTTCGCATCTATTTCTTAGAGGGGATTGGGATCAAAGTAGGGGGAGGTTTCTTAATCTTGGTGAGGTAATCTTGGAGACGCTTTTGGAGTTTCTTGGTCATTTTTCTCATAGAGTGTTTGGTTAACTTTGATGGCTTTTGAGTAGTGTCAAGGTTTTGTAGGTGGAGTGGTTTATAAATAAACAAGCAAATGAAGTAACATAATCATATATAATTTTTCTTGAACAACGTACATAGACATTAATTTGGATGGGGGATTCAGATTTTGGGCACAACTTGCATAAAATTAATTTGAGGTGAAATTTGTTAGCTATTTTGCCAAGATTTTGACCATTTCTGAAATATGTTTAATAAATTAGAGGACTAGTTATTTTTTGGATAAGGATACATTAAGACTAGTCTGAAAGCAACAACCTAGGGTTACAGTAAATATATGCATTAATAAGGTATGTTGTTATACATACCTCTTGTGTTTTATGGTTATATCTTATTGTTGTCTCTAAATTATGCCAAATTTCAAGTTATACTTGAAATAGCTAGCACTGTTGTGAAGTCATATAAATTTTTGATGCACCTACTTGTTTGAAGTCATGTAAATTGTTTGATGCATGCACTTATAAAGTTTATTATGCAAAATGTTAAGTTTATTAGGTACCACACATAAAATAAGCTATATATATATGTAAATAGTTATCCTTGGTTATTGGTTCTTGTTTCTACATATTCATATATATTTTCTTTGTAACCGGTCATCAGAATTAGGACAGTTTTTGGTTTGGTTAGTTGCTGCAAGTTCAGCTTGAATGGGTAAGCAGGGGTGGCTGCATGCGCGCCCCAAGGTGCCAGCATGCGCGCCCCAGGGTGTGCACCCCAGGGCTCGCATGCAGGCACCGCTGCTTACTGCTACAATATTTTTTTTTTCAAGTCATTACTAGCTTCAAGTGTTACTGTTTTAGGTGCTAATACATGTGTTGAGCAAACTTGTTTATTAATTGATGTATTTTAAATGCATGCAGAATGACATGGTTGATGAGGTCAATAAACGAAATGATGCATTTAAGGAACAACACCCTAACGCGACGGAGGAGGAGATTATGGAGAGTGTTCAGTCCCAACAAATTGAGGTGTTAGGTAAGGTGTTCAAAACTTGGAAAGGAAAGGAGATCCGAGGGATGGGACGAGGAGGCGAGCGAGACTTGAGCCAATCTTCAAATGGTTTCACTTCACGTAGTCGTCCTCCTAGAGTTGATGAGCAGCAACTCCAAGAGATGCAAGAGCGCTATGAGCAAAGATTGAAGGAATCAGAGGAGGATGCCCAACATCAATATCAAGAGGTCCATCAGCGTGCCCTGCGTGCAGAATCTATGTATAGCGCTGTACAGTCCTAATTTGCAGCCATATATGAGCGCCTAGGTATGCCACCTCCTCCTCCAGTTGTTTCTCCTTCACATATTTCCCCACAAAACAATGATGATCTAGGCGACAACATAGAATTGGACAACCGACGTCCTTATAATTATTGATTGTGTAGTACTTCATTCATAGTTTAGCTAGATTGTATATGTATGAACAATTTTCTCCCTAGTTCATTAATTATTTTGTATATATATATATATGAACAATATTTCTCCATCGATCTAGTTATCATGATGAATATATGAATATGTTTTCCGAATCCAATGCTTCCGGTATATCTGTTGTATCTGTGTGTTGATTATTATTACTGATTTGTAATTTTTGGAAACAACGAATAAGGTTAAAAAACAAATATTAAATTTTTTTTACCCAAATAAAATCACTTAGGCGACGGAAACAGCCATATCCGTCGCCTAAGATAAAAAGTCTAATCGACGAATACAAATCGATCGTCGACTAAGAACTATTCTGAATTCGTCGGTTTAAAACTCTACCGACGACTTTTTCGTCGCCTAAGAACAATAATGATTCGTCGGTAAACATACATACCGACGTCTATTTCATCGGCTAAGTATCCTTCCGACAAAAACGTTCCGTCGACAAAGATACCTATCGACGAATCAATTTGTCGACAAGGCAGGAAAGTATCCGTCGGGTAGGAAATATCTTACACAACGACTAACTTAATTTTCGTCACCTAAGTGTCTACCTCACGACACTTAGGCAACGGAACTTAAACGACGGATAATTCGTCGGCCAAGTTCCTAGGCGACGAGTTTCTTCCGTCGCCTAGGACGAGATTTCCTGTAGTGAGAGCAAGTTTATTGAATGAGAAATTCGTCTTAATGGTATACGAACTTTTGCTTTTTATAAACTTTGGTATATCAACTTTTAAAAATATTAGATAAGTATCACATATTTCATCCCGACTTAAGATTGGTATATATAGCTATTAAGATGACTAATTTACCCTCAGATCAAAAAAGAAAGACCAATTTACCTTAAATTCTCTTTTTTTTTTCCTTAGTTTTTCTTCTTTGTTTTCATATTCCAATTTTCGTTTTTGACTTTTTATATTTTTAGGAACGTAGAGAAAAAATTCATCGTCACTTTCTCCTTGCTAATAATCAGTTCTTCATCTTAATTATCTTTGAATCTCAACGGCAACAACATGATTTTTGAGTGTCAACGGAAATAACAAGGATTGAACTTCTGTATGTTTTCCCTCTTCAATCTTCTTCAAGTTTATAAAGGCCAACTCAGATCATCAAATTTCAAAACCTCTTCTAATATTTCTGGAATATAAAAAACAAATGTAAAGAAAACTAATAAAAAAAGAGAACTTAAGGGTAAATTGGTGATTTTAATGGCTCACTACCAGGAGAAGTACTTTAGCCGACGAATTATTTTCGTCGGCCTGTTATCCTAACTCGTCGGCTAAACTCTTAGCCGACGAGGCTTCGTCGGCTATAGTGTCGTCGGGAAAGGGTCATCGGCGCTGACTTTAACCGACGAATCTATAGACCGTCGTCGGCTATTTTCCATACTTTAGCCGACGAACCATTTGGTCGTCGGCTTTTGTTCATGAATTTAGGCCGACGAAACAGACTCTATCTTTCGTCGGCTATACTCCCAGACTTTAGCCGACAGCGGTTTAAGTCGTCGGCTATACTCCCAGACTTAAACCGACGACACAACACGTCGTCGGCTATACTCCAAGCCTTTAGCCGACGGAGCTAATATATTCGTCGGCTAACGTATATAATTAAAAATTTAAAAAATAATTATAGCTGACGAAAGAGGCTCTATTTCGTCGGCTATAGTGAGTTTAGCCGACGAAACATGCCATAATTCGTCGGCTAAACTATAAAAAAATAAAAATAAAAATACTATAGCCGACGAATTGTGGCGTATTTCGTCGGCTATAACTCCATTCCAGTATAAAAAAAAATACACAAAATTTTAAATTACCATTCCAAGCAAGCTGCAAAATACACCAAAACAATTCCATATATATAACCAACAAGAAGCACATAAAACTATATAAGGTATCAACTACACAAAATCTAAATGATCTAAATCAATATCCGGATCTGGGGCCTGCTGGTGAGGAGATTCCGGCAGCTCAGGTATGTCTATAGGCGCAGGCATGGGCGGAGGTGGAAGTCCCTGAAGCTGGGCAGCTGCTAAATCCTGGAAGTACTGGTACATCTGCTTCTGCTGGGCATGCTGGGCGGCATGTAGGGCTCTAGTACAGGATCTATATTCGGCGAACTGGGCGGCATGAGCGGCAGCCTGAGCGTCAGCATGAGCAGCCTGAGCGGCTTGCTCTCTCCGTAGTCTCTCAACTTCCGACTCTAGCTGAGTCGTCCTGCTGCTGGTCGAGGCTGCCTTTCGTTGAAATTCTGGAGTGGTCTTCAAGACCCCCTGGCCCTTCTTTCCTAAACCCCGGCAGTAGAAGTTGTTTTCTCGCGGTGGGAAGGCTGTGCCCATGATCCTCGCCCCAACCCTCGGATCTGAAGTGTCGATCCGGGAAATGGCTTCGGACATCTCTTCCTCCTGCGTGTCCGGCCATGTCTCCCTCACTATAGCACTCATCACCTTGTCCCTAGCCTCCCTCACCCTTGCCTAATTGGATAGGAAAAAAATTATTAATTAACATTTTAACGTATATATTAGTAAAATTAAAAATTCCGTAAAAATGAAAGATTACTTACTATATCCTCCTGGGAGTCAGGATATGCCTTCTCGTACGTATAGACGTACTGGTTGACCTCTGGATGTTCCCTGGCCGCCTCATCCATGAAGACAGCGAACGGTCTAGAACCGGCATGATGGTTCCTTGTGTTGCGTTGCCAGTTCTGAGCGTTCGCCCGGGAAACCGCCTTCAAAGAAAAAAGTAAACTATTAGTAAAATATTTTAAAACGCACGTACTTAATGATAAATTAACTAATTAATTTATTTAAATACCTGTTTACGAGGGTTGTTGAATTCTGATGTCAGAAGCCAACGCCACTCGTACTCTCTGTACTGAAACTCAGCAGGGGTAGCAGAACGTGCGTTCCCGTGCGTAGTCCAATGGGTCCGCAACTCGTTCTTCCACTCCTTGTACCTACAGATACAACAAAAATATTAAAAATATTATTAATATGACAGACAGTTTTGTTTTTTCATTAATTTCCCAACGTACCTTCCCCCATGCACAAAGTCCGCCCAGCTACTCTTCAAGGGTTCGGGAACCTCAAACCACACCTGCATTTAACCGTTTATTAGTTTAGTTTTTCCAGAAATCTACAATGTAATACATAATATTATTCAGGCATTTTGTAAACTCACCGACATCGCGTTATGGACCATGTCTTTAACCTCCTGCGGGACCTCGCCCCAATCTGACCACAACATAGGGACTCTATCCCTAATGAGCGCTCCCACGCGGCCGGAATACGTCCTCGACTTTCCGCCCGATACTACGTCGCCATCCCCGTCAGTACCGATGACAATCCTCCCTGAGGTACCGACGATCTTCTCCAGAGCCTTCCCTGTGACGGGGCCTCTCTTCTTCTTTGCCGGCTTCGCTCCGACGGTGCCTATGACATAATAAACCAAATTGATTATTAAAATCAGAATCGGAGAATTATAACAAAACAAATCATTCATCTTTCATTACCTGAGGGCTCGGACGCGGACGCGACGGATTCCGCCTCCGATGATGATACCCTCGCGGAAATAAGAGGCGTATCAAAAGGCACGAACCGGTACGCCGCTGATGGAGCCACTGGCGGGGCAGTGGATAAATCGGCGTCCCTGAGTCATCGACTACATGTATGGCCGGTATCATCCGCAGAAGGAATAGGTGAGGCGGCGGCATCTGTACCCCAGATGACCCACTATCCGAAGAAGTAGGAGCTGGAGTGGGCGCCCGGTGTATCTCAGGCATACGGGATGCAGACACCTCCGTCTGAGGCTGAGCAAACAACTGCCTCGCGGAATAAAGGAAGCCCCGCTGCCTCGATGAAGGGGGCACCTCCGGCTGCCTCTGCGCCGTCTGCAGAAGGCTCGCATGTCTAGCTGTCATAGGGCCCTGAAACGACGTCTGAGGGTTGCTAGAGGTTCCCTCAGACGATACGGACCTTTGGCCCTTCGAACCCTTCGTCGATCTAATATTACCGCTCATCCTATTTAAAATATTAATTTGAATCAAGGCCACAAAATCAAAAAATGCAAACTCATTTTAAAAATGTAAAAAATATATGCACTTCCTAAATACTAATTTTCACTTCCTAAATACTATTTTTCACTCCTAAATACTATTTTTCACTTCCTAAATACTAATTTTTCTCTTCCTAAATATACACTTCAAAAATAAAAATATACACTTCCTAACAACGCCACAACATTGCAATTGACCGGAAAATCAAAACAAACACAAAATACAAAACAAATATATACATTTCCTAAATACTAAATACAAATATACACTTATTAAATAACAATATACACTTCCTAAATACAAATATACACAACAACACCACAACATTATATACACAACAACATTATATACACAACAACACCACAACATTAAAAATAACCGAAGCTCAAAAAAACGTACTCGAGGAGGAGGAGGGAGGACCGGAGCAGCAGCAGCAGAATTCGGCCGGAGGAGGAGGAGGAGGAGGAGGAGGAGGAGGAGGCCGGAGAGGGAAAGGGAGAGGGAGGGAGGCCGGCCGGAGAGGGAGAGGGAGAGGGAGCGGGAGAGGTCGAGGGCGAGGGCGAGGGCGAGGGCGAGGGAGAGGAGAGGCAGAGGGAGAGGGCGGCGACCGGGAGAGGGAGCGGAGGCAGAGGAGGCGAATTTCGGAGAGGGAGAGGAAAAGGATGGAGGCTAGGGCATACAACCAGTCGAGTTGGGTTATACCCGAAGACTTTAGCCGACGAAATAATAATTTCGTCGGCTAAAGGTAATAATTTCGTCGGCTAACCGAAAACTTTAGCCGACGAAATAATAAATTGAAATTCGTCGGCTAAACATTTGAAATTCGTCGGCTAAACACAAACTGTTTATACATTCATCAAACTGTGACTGCTGCTCGTGATGATCAAACTTGAGAACGGAAATCCTTCCGTCAGATCTGACATCATGATAAAATACATGTATGGGAAAAAATTCAACTTGATCTGACCAGGTTAAGTGCTCGATCCGGACGGTCAATCTCGTAAGTCAAACCCCTAAATGCACGGAAAAGGTCGTTGGACCGTCTAAATTTCGTATTTTGGCCGGACCTTCAACTGAAAATATTTTCAAATTGATGAGACACAACAAGTGGTATAAAAATTTTACGCAAAATAACCACCAAAGATAGGGCTACCCATAGGGAGAAAGAATTGAAAATTGGATTGACCGCAACTATCGGCACTGAGACATGACCGGAATACCTTGATTTTTCAACCGTAGACGTATTTCACCATTATGGTCATGTCTTATTTCACGAGTTTTTCACGTTTGAAGGTTCTACGTATAGTTTGTTTTTGAAACGGAACATTTACCTAACACTTAGTAAACAAGTTATACAACATTAGTAGGCATGTTCTGACTGTGATGATCAAACTTGAGAAAATAAAATCCGATGGTCAGATCTGACCATCATGATAAAATACATGTATGGGAAAAAATTCAACTTGATCTGACCAGGTTAAGTGCTCGATCCGGACGGTCAATCCCGTAAGTCAAACCCTTAAATGCACGGAAAAGGTCGTTGGACCGTCTAAATTTCGTATTTTGGCCGGACCTTCAACTGAAAATATTTTCAAATTGATGAGACACAACAAGTCGTATAAAAATTTTACGTAAAATAACCACCGAAGATAGGGCTATAGTATGTAACAGAAAAAGTTTAGGGTTTAGCCGACGAATACCCTAAATCTTCGTCGGCTATAGTATGTAATAAAAAAATAAAAAATTAATAAAGCCGACGAAATATTAGGGTATTCGTCGGCTAAGATGTTTTAGCCGACGACTTCTACTATACTTCGTCGGCTAAGATGGTTTTAGCCGACGAGTCTCCTTTTCAATCCGTCGGTTATAAGTTATTTTAGCCGACGACTTCCTTTTCAATTCGTCGGTTATAAGTTATTTAGCCGACGACTTCCTTTTCAATTCGTCGGCTTTAAATACATTAGCCGACGACGTCTAGTCGTTTTCGTCGGCAAAGACGGTTTTAGCCGACGACTTTTAATATAATTCGTCGGCTAAGAGGGTTTAGGCCGACGACTTCTGTTGTATTTCGTCGGCTTAAGTAAAAAAACAAACCCTAAAACAGAAGGTTTAAACCATACAAATTTCCTGTTCATATATCACCAAAATTCATATAAAATAACAGAAATATGAATTCAACATATGTAAACTAGAAATGAAGGTAATACAATCTTTTTTATTACAAATTAATGTATTACATCCGAAGAAATTAAAACTAAGGCTCGTAATCGGAATCATCCGATGAGTCTTCTTCGGTGTCAGAATTAATTTCTGGTAATCTATGTCTTTCCTCATCGCCAGAGTCTTCGTCTGTTTCTTGATTTGGATCAACATCAATAAGCCTTGGCTCTTCATCACGAATTCGCACCGAACGACCCGCTTTAAAATTATTAAGGCGAACGGTAGAGGAGTTAGGAATACCTATTGCGTTGGGCTCTTGATACGCAACATCTTCTTCCTGGTCTTCGGCCTCTCCAAGTGTAGCCGCCCGGTAAATGTTTCGAGGGTGCACAAGGTTGACTACTTTCCACGCGTCACCCTTAGCAAGGTCATCAAGATAAAACACTTGTTTTACCGATGTGGCAAAAACGAACGGGTCATCTTCGTAAGAACTTGTAGCAGTGTTCACCGATAATATTCCGTACTGATCGGTCTTCATGCTCTGCGGGCTAGTATCAAACCATCTACACTTGAAGAGGTGCACTGTCATGCCTTCACCGTAAACGAGTTCCACCACTGAATCAAGAACACCGTAATAGTCAACTCCATTCCGCCCACCATGCGCCATCACCCCAGAATTCTGTGTTCTCCGTCTGCTGTCTCTCTGTTCACATATAAATTGCACGCCATTCACCTTGCACATCGGATAAACTCTTGACATTATCGGCTTCATCGCTAGAAGTCTTAGTTCGTGTGACCAATTTGGGTGACCATCAAATTGAATATGGTTCATCTGCAATTTACAATTTAACATTGTAAATATAGATAATTATGCACTAAACATAAATACGTACATAAATATTGAATTACGTACCCAGCCGCCAAAATAATTTGCGAACTCCCTGTTGTGGTACTCGAGATCACCTTGAATGTCTGGACAATATAGATGGATGTCTTTCCAGTATTCAACTTCTGGACAGTTAATCAATACCCACCAGTGGCAATGACTAGCTCATGTGGTTGCAACTTGTAGGAGTCTGGCAAAATTCCATAAACTTCAACATCACTGGAGAGTATGGAAAGAGTGAACTTCGGTACATCTACCGGCATGGCTTCGTCTGTTTCCTTCAACGCTCCTAAATACAACTTCATGTAGGTGACGCACTCGTGCGCAATATATGCTTCAGCTATACATCCTTCAGGCGCGGATTTATTAGCCACATAATCTTTGTAGTCTCCAAGTTGCCTATAAATCAAGTTGCAAAGTGTTATGATTATTGAACATGTATATAGAAAAATTGGATTGAGGAATTCAGGTGTAAAAAACGTACCTTTCCATGGGATACATCCAAGTGTAGTGTACTGGACCGGTAAGCAACAATTGCTCGGGAAGATGGATCATCAGGTGAGGCATGATGTCAAAAAAATTTGGAGGAAATATCTCTCAAATTTACACATGATATAAATGATGTCCTCTTGCATTTCCCGGAGGTTAGATTTTGTCACTTCCCGTGTGCATAACTTCTGGAAGAATCTTGCCAACGCTACTAACGGCTCCACCACCTGACGGGGAAGGAACGGTCGAATGAAAACAGGGAAGAGACGTTGTAGCAGGATATGACAGTCATGACTCTTCAACCCGTACATCTTATTGTCCCGGAAGTTCACACACCGGGCTATATTTCCTGCATAGCCTGAAGGATACTTCACACAACTCATCCACCTGAAAATTACGTTCTTCTGGTCAGGTTTCACGGTGTAAGGAGCTTGAGGCATTTTTTTCTTCCCTTCTTTCAACCACAGATGTCTTCTTAACTGCATTTTTTTTAGATCAATGCGTGCCTTAGGACCGTCTTTCGTCTTCCCCTCCAAGTTCAGCACTGTGCCCACCACACTGTCGCAAACATTCTTTTCTATGTGCATCACATCTAGGTAGTGTCCTGATCAACAACTTACTCCAGTATGGGAGTTCCCAGAATATGCTCTTATGTGTCCAGAATTTGTACCTGTCGGGTCTTTCAGGTATTGCTGCAACAATATTGGGATGATTGCTGAGCTGCCCAAAATCGTACTCATTAAGCACTGCTAAAATTTCTTCTCCCGTCCATCTTCTGGGAGGCACACCGTGTTCTATGGTCCCATCAAATGCCTTGTCATCGAACCGCCAATCGTGATTATATGGAAGGAAAGCACGGTGACCCAATCTGCATATCTTGTTGCAATGACTGCTGCTCCCCTCATCGCTAAGGCACTCTGGACAAGCCTTGTATCCCCTAACAACGTTGCCCGACAACATCCCACGGGCAGGAAAATCACTGATGGTACCAACAACCATGACATGCATCTGGAACATCTCGTGCATGTACTTGTCATAAGTGGGATGACCAACTTCCCACAAAAACTGAAGCTCTTCAATCAAAGGTCTCAAATACACATCGAGACACTTCCCTGGATAACCGGGCCCCGGAATCAACAAACTCAACATATTGTATTCCTTCTTCATGCACATCCATGGAGGAAGGTTGTACGGTACCAAAATCACCGGCCATACACTGTATTGAAGACTCATGTTGCCAAAAGGGTTGAACCGTCGGATGAGAGCCCGAGCCTCACATTTCGGACCTCTGACGCAAAATGAGGAAACTCCCTGTCTATATGCTTCCAAGCCTCCCCGTCAGCAGGGTGTATAAGGGTATCTTCGTCATGCATTCCCTATCAACGTGCCATCTCATAGCTTTGGCCGTGTGTGAAGACATGTACAACCGCTCAAGCCTATCCCTCAACGGGAAATACCGAAGTACCTTCACAGGTTTCCTATTGCCTGCAGGAGTCAGCTTATACCTGTCAGTGTGACATACCGGACATGCGTCAAGCCCACCAAGGTCATTCCCTTCTGGATCTTTACCCTAGAAGAGAACGCAGTCATATCTGCATGCATGGATCTTGATGTAGGAAAGGCCAAGATCTTTCAGGATACATCGGACCTTACGATGAGTGGTAGGAAGACGATGACCGTGGGGCAGCATCGAAGCAGTGTACTGTAGATAATCATCAACAGCCTTCACGGTCGATTTTGTCTCAACTTTAATCTTCATTACGTCCATCACACTTTCAAGAACGGTCTTCTGACAACCGGGGTACACAGGGGTCTGTTGGAAAGCAAGCAGTTTGTTGTACTTTTCAATACCAGCAGTGTTGACAGCTCTAGGGAAGGGCTGCACCGGGTCAGGCATATACTGTCCTTGAGCGCATACACCGCTCTCATAAGGAAACATGTCGTTGATGAATGCCGTTGTTGGATCGTTGGATGTACTGCCCGTCTCAGAAAATTGGCCATGATCATGCGGACCCCCTGATGATGTTTCACCGTGATATAACCAACATGTGTACTTCTCCCAAAACCCGTTACTCCTCAGGTGCTGCCATACTTTGTCAATGGGAAATCGATGCATATCGCTGCGACACTGACATTTCGTGCACGGCAATAGAAAATTGTATTCCCGTTAGCATTAGCCAGCGCATATTTTATAAAACTCATAACTCCTGCACCGTATCTTTTGTCTCATTTTGGAAGCGAAATCCAACTCTTATCCATATCCTGAAAATATAACAAATATATTTATATCGCTGCTAGCTAATTAATGATGAAATTTCATGCCATATATAAAATCTCAATTCATTTAGTATATATTCTACGTACTACGTACAACTAATTAATAACTAATTAATTAACACACACACAGATCATATTAACACAATAAGAGAGAGATTAACACAAAGGAATTAACAACAAGAGAGACACAAGGAAGACAAGGAAGATAGATTAACACAAAGGAACACAATTAATATATAGCAATAGAGAGATAATTAACACAATTAATATATATTAACACAAATTAATTAACAACAACTTCATACCGTACCATATCAACACAATAATATATTATAAATTAATTAATAACATATATATATATCTACTAATATTTATTAACAACAAATTAATTCATATATATTATCAATTCAAATCATCAACCAAATCGATCAACACATATATATATATATACATCCAACGTACTCAAAATTAATCAATTCAATCATAATCAAAATCAATAAACTCAATCATAATCAAAATCGATAAACTCAAATAAAACTCAATTAATCAACATATATATACATATACGTACCTATATATGGCTCCACAAACTAATTATGGACAGATTTCGACAACACCCAAACGTTTTCTCCCGTTTTTTCTTCTCTCGTTTTTTTTCCCAGATGAGCTGCTGCTGTCCAGATCGCAAATATAAAGCACTTTAGCCGACGACATATTAATTTCGTCGGCTAAACTTTTAAATATTTCGTCGGCCATAGTCTGTGAACTTTAGCCGACGAAATAAATTCTTTAGCCGACGACATTTTTTTTTCGTCGGCTAAAGTCCACTTTAGCCGACGAAAAAATGCTTCGTCGGCCTGGTTTTTTTTTTTTTCGTCGGCTAAAGCCTTTCTTCTGGTAGTGGCTATATATACCAATATTAAGTTGAGATGGAAACACGAGATACCGTTATGATATTTTCAAAACTTGATATACCAAAGTTCATAAGAAACAAAAGTTTGTATACCATTCAGACGAATTTCTCTTATTGAATAATGAAACCAATGTTCGAATTTGCATTTGTTCAATTAAGAAACCTCCCACCGCACTGCCCCTTTCATAATATCAAATACTAATATTTATATTAAACTATTGTTTTTTATGTATCTCTATTTAATTAGCTAATTTGGCTTATAAAACAGTTTTTGGTTGAATTTTGAAAAACCTAAATTATATTTATTAATATTTTACTAGTTTTAAATATTATATTTATTTATTAAATGTGAAAAAAGTAAATCGCATAATTCCCGCCTAGTCGCTGTCCAGGCACTAGGCTATAGGTCGCCGCCCTCCTAGCGCCTTTTAGATCATTGATTAAGACATCCTATTACAGCTTTTAATTGGAAATTAGAGGGTGCACCACTAAAGCTAGCTAGCTAGTTATTTGGAACTCTTGTTGAGGCCTAAAGACAGCAAGCACAAGGAAGAGTGAATGCAAGATATCCAAGCTGAGAGGTAGACGTACCTCTGATGATGACAATTTTGGTGAAAATGTTGAAAAATACATTGCAGACCGTGATGACTGCAGCTTAGGGTTTCTTACAATGTACTCTATAAAATAATTGATCTGCTTTTTTTTTTTTTTATAATTATCTTGGGTTATTATTTTGACCCGAGCAGTCTTGACTAATTAAACAGAAAGAAGAACCTAAAGAAAGAGTCTACTATTCATCTGCAACTTTAATGTGATAATTACGGCATCACGGCATCGATCATTTCATACTTCTCAAGATTTGCCTAGATCGAGGGCTCCTTGCCGCCCCTCTCCAAGATTTTCTTCATCCTCCGATCCAACAGTTGATTGAGCTCAATGTCAGCTTCAAGAGCATTATCTTAGGCGATCGAGCTGCTTTAATTTATTCACCAGTTTTGTTAAAAATCTGTTAGGACTTTCAAATTAAGTTAAGTACTTCAATTAAATAAGGCGATTGTATGATCTCCATGCATTCTACTGATATAAGAAGATCTGAAAAGATTACTTTGGTAAAGTTTGTTCTAATTATCTAATTAAGGGTATCCCTAAGTGGAAGCAAACTATCAATTCCGTTTGAACATGCAGTCATCAAAGTACGTACGTCTGTCGTACAATCAGATCTGTTGATAAGCATGCATGAAAGTGATTGACCGGGTATATTTTCTTCACTTTCATATCACGAAACTGCTATTCGTCATTTTGCTTCTGCGTATGTGGTTATGATAAGGACCAATGTCTAAAAGTAAACATCCCCTACGCAATTTCATACACGCATCGTATTACAATATCCAAATAGTCAATAATCACCAACAACTTCTTGTTCAATGATCCACTATATATACGAGTCCCTCCCTCCCTCCAATGCACCACAAAACATATTCCAAGAGAGATATATATTCATCATAGAGTAAAAACCTAGATTGAAAGAAAAGCAAAGATGTCTGATCAATGCCAATCCGAAGGTAATTTTCATGCATGATCTGGTTCCTTAATTGGTTTCTGCAGTACTTATAAAGTAATTGATCGATGCGAATACTAATTGTTTCTTGTCCATTTGTAACAAATATGTGCAGGTAAGAGTTCATGGCCTGAACTGTTGGGAGCTCAAGGAACAGATGCGAAGGCAACGATTGAGAGCGAAAACTCTTCAGTCACGGCAGTGATCGTGCAAGAAGGATCGATTGTCACTCAAGACATCCGGTGTGATAGAGTTCGCGTTTGGGTCGACACCTATGGTATTGTCACCAGGGTTCCTATCATCCAGTAATTGATCGATACTAGCAAGTCTGCCCTCTGCTTCATGCGTATATATTTGTGAAGAAAATAAATACTGAAATAAATAAGTTGTATTTCCATGCAATATTGATTGTACGTTTTCATTTGGACGTGTGTAGTCTCTTAATGATAAATAAAACACTACTGCATTTCTCCTCCTTGTTTCTGATCAACTCGATCCAAATGTTGTTGAAGGTTTCAACAATACTTCCCCTACATACTTCCCCTAATGAATTGTATTTCCATGCAATACGTAGTTCGTTTTCCTTTCAGTGTATTCTCAATCAATCTATATAAATAAAGAAACTCTTGCCTTTTCTTCTCTCCTGTATATTCTATTTTCTGATGAACTACAGATCAACAGATGTGATTAAGGTTTTCTTTCAGTACAGTACCATACATAAGAATCTATGCTTCCTCCACACAAAGCAGATAAACATTGTCAATTTATTTTAAAGAGTAAAGTGACCAAACATAGATTAATCTGCAGAACAAAACTAAAACGATCACTCCATATATACCAAACTTTACCTTGTTTAACCGACTACATGGTGCAATACAGCAACTAATTAACCACGCACGTACAGAAGAAACTTCATATTTTGCAACGAACTATTGGTAGAGGTGATCGATTGACGTACGGACGTAACATTAGTTCTTCTCTCTTTTGCAAAATGAGTTTTGACTTCGGACTTTCCTTGGTGTCAGTTAACTTCCCTAAACAAAATGACTCAAGATATAGTTCCTTTGCACAAGTAAGAAACAGATCGATAAGATACAAGAAATATGTTTTCGATTATACAAGATTGTATGTAGTTCGCGATTTCTTGGCAAAGGAACGTCCAACAGGCACTTTGGATCAATTCTGCCACCATACCATTCACTGATTCTGGTGTCACCCTAAACACTTTTTGCTGTTTACTCCGCAGACTGTTTCTGTTTCTAGTTTGTTTCATTAGTTGTCCATACTTGGAAATGCTAAGCAGCAAAATTATATTGTTGTTAATTGGTTTCTTTTACATGTTGTTCATGTTTCAGTTTGCAGGAATTTTAAAGAATAACTCTCTTGAATTTTACTTGATGTGGAGAGAATTCCTTACTGTTAAGGCCGGCCTAATTGTCAACTAGAGGGTGTCCATGCAGACCATTACTAATTAAGACCAAGGTTCTGGACTCTGAAAGTCTGGAGCAGTACAAAACTAAAACGAATCTTAATTACCGAATTATACCTTGTTTAACAAACTACATCGTGCAATACAGCAACCACAGAAGAAACCTACTTACTTTGGAAAGAACCATTGGTAGAGGCTCTGTAGTGGATGCACAGAAGAAACCACTAGTAATTCTCTGTCGTGGATGCACATAGTAGTAGCTGCTTCCTTTGCTGCGAGACCAAGTGAAGGGGTATATATACATGGCTTACCTGAGAGTGGCTAGCTGAGGCACGTCTCCCTCGTTGGAGATTTTTAACGTACAATCAGATATAATCGCCACATCGAGCGCAAGTGATACTTCGTTTGCTTTCGCTCCGAGTTTTGTTCCTATAGGTTTCGAATGGAAAAGGTTTTGATGAATGATGACGGCTCCTTGATCTGATCAAATGGAGTTGTCTAATTATACAATTATTGGTAAGTGGAAAATTACAGTAGCAAATTACCGATGTCTTTTGAACAATACCTATATATCATCTAGTACAATCAGATTTGTTGATGAGCTTCAATAAAACTGATCGAACTTTCTGTTATTCCTAATTGACAGGATCTATATTGTGTTAGAAATGTATCCCTTAATTTCCAGATTTTGTGGTTGTTGAGCTAATCTGTAATGAAGGTGTTATTACAGCTTAATTAGCTAGAATTAGTTTCTGTTAATGATCATAGGATTCCAGCATGGTTTGCTGATAGTGATCAACAGCTGCATGTCACGTGTCATCATACATGTGCTCATGGTCCTCTATTTATCTTGGACTTTTCCCTCTTCTATTGTTGTAAAAGCTGAACAATATTTTTCATCAATATAGAGTCTCTTCTCCTTTCCTGCATTTTTCTGTACTCACTGCAATGCTTTTATATTGTTCTTCATTTTTTCATACCACGAACCTCCTAGCTATTCTTCATTTGCTTCTACGTGGTTATGAGTCATGGCAAAGATCACCTACTCTCCAAAAGTAAACAGCCCCTACGCGCACGTCTTATCATAAGATCCGAATAGTCAATAATAACCAACCACAGCTTGATCAACGATCCACTATAAGTATGAAGCTCTCGTTCCCTCATCTCCAAGACTCCAACCCACAGCAAACATATTACAAGAGATTCATCAAAGAGAGTTAAACTCAAGACTGAAAGAAAGCAAAGATGGCTGGTCAATCCGTAGGTAACGTTCAATTGTTCATGCATGACCTGCTTCCTTGGTTTTTGCAGTTATGAAGTAATTATTGATCCTTGTGTGCTCATTTCTTTGAGTCCATGTATAAAATTATATGTAGGTAAGGAATCCTGGCCTGAACTGTTGGGAGCTGAAGGGACAGTTGCAAAGGAAACAATTGAGAGCGAAAACGCTTCTGTCACAGCAGTGATAGTGCTAGAAGGAACACCTGTTACTAGAGATTTCCGGCTTGATAGGGTTCGTGTTTGGGTCAATACAGATGGCATTGTTATCAGTATCCCTAAAATTGGGTAACTGATCCATAACCATGGTTACTAGCTAGTCTTCTTCAAACCTGTGATGAAAATCATATGAAATAATACTGAAATAATAAGGAGAGAGTTGTATTAATAATTTCCATGCAATATCAATTGTGTTAATTAAACAGTGTACCTAGTTTGTTTTCCTTTGTGTATTCTTAAGGAATCTATAAATAAAGAATAATAGCCTTTTCTTTTCCTCTTAATATTGTTGTTGCGATCTGTTCAACTAGAACTGTGGTTCGGGTTTTTTAAGTACACCAAACATATATATGAATCTAGATATATAGGCCTTCAACTAGTCTTATCAAACAGATATTAATCAACTTGTAACGAGTAAAATGACCAAACAGATAAAGATAATCTGGACTCTGGAAGTCTGGAGCAGTACAAAACTAAAACGAATCTTAATTACCAAATTATACCTTGTTTAACAAACTACATCGTGCAAATACAGCAACCACAGAGAAGAAACCTACTTTGGGAAGAACCATTGGTAGAGGTGACCACCAGTACTTCTTCTCTGTTTTGGCTTTAGACTTTCCTTGGTGTCAGTCAAATTCCGTATGCAAATGACCCAAGAAACAGTTCCTTTGCGTAAGTAGAAACCGATGATAAACCAAGTTCGATTACAAAACATGACTCTGTGACATCGTGAACGTCCAACCGGCGCTGTGGATCAGTTGTGCACTGCCACACCATACCATTCAATGATTCTTGTAGCTTCTGCTTTTGTAGCCATCAACGTTTTGCTGTTCATTTTGCTGCAAATTCTTCTACATCCTCTGTTGTGTTGATCGAGCGCAATGTCAGCTTCAAGATCGAGCATTATCCTTGGCGACCTGCTATAATTTGTTATACTTCTGTTAGCACTTCTAAATTAAATGAGTTCTATGGTCTCCATGCATTAATGTACTGGTTGAAGAAGAAAATTAATTTTAGTAAACTTCACAGAATCACAGTATTTTAATTTAGCTAAAACTCCATTGCATCATGCAAGCAGATACCTATATATGTTTATATGTTCTTCAAAGTTAAGTTAGTCTTCATTTTTGGCTTGTTAATTGTAGATAATTAATTATGCCTTTAACAAGCTTTTTAGTAAATTTGTACCTATATATGCATACAGCTTTCAGTAGTTTCTTTAATGGTAATTCAGGCCAGTTACAGCTCCACGTACTTGTTTGATCAAGTTAAATCATGCAAAAACGCTAGCTCCTTAACTTGGTTAGATTTCCGAAGAGGAAATTCGTACCATATAGTAGAAGTCTCAAACATTAACTAAACATGGATGACACGTACATCTTCCATTAACTGCTTCCTTTGCTGCAACGACAAATCGAGTGGTATATTCTTGGCTTACATGAAGCACACGGATAACAGATATAAAAAAAAAGGCCAGAAACATTAACGATGATAGATTCTAAATAGACGTCAAAGTAACTTTTTCAAAGCAACTTTTTATTTTGTTTGATACCCATTTGACTAGATTAAGGCCCCTAATCTGATCAAACGGATCGAGTTCTTCTAAGCAAATAAAAAGTTTTTGACATATAAATCCCACATCCACGTCAGGAATATCAGACATTGTCTATATGTTTATAAGGGTTTAAGCCTCTCTATTCATTATCATTTGGTTTTTCATGTGAACCCTTTACTATTTTATCAAATTTTTTGACTAAACAAATAATCTAATAATGAATTTAATTCGGAGTTCTGATTATAGTTAAGAGCATCTCCAGCAGTATTGCTAAATCAATTTTTTTTTGAAATTTTTCAATTTTTAGGATGAATAAGAGCTCCAGCAGAATACCTAAAATATTGCTAAATCCTAACATTGCTAAACTAAATTGACAAATTTAGCAACCTAGACAAGAATTGCTAAAGAGAAACTTATATTTTCCCTCCATTTTTTATCCACGTGTAAGTTTATGATTCGTTAAAAATATTACTTAACTTACACTTAACAATTACTGCTGGAGCACAGTTGCTATTTCAATTGTTAAATATCCTAACTATTGTTAAATTTAGCAATAAACTAATCTATACTACTGTAGATGCTCTACCAATTTCTTTTGAACAATACCTATCATCAAAGTACGTGTGCAGTACATTCACATTTGTGGATAAGTTCCTAATTGACCACATATATGTTACATGTTCTTCATTTTTCATACCACGAAACTACTATTCTTTGTTCTTCATTTTGCTAGCTTGCGTGGTTATGAGAATAAAGAACTCATAGTCTATAAAATAATAGTACAAAAATAAACAGTCTACGCAATTTCATGCATGCATCATATTATAAGATTCTAAATAGTCAATAATCGCCAACCACAACTTGTTCAATGATCTTCAATCGAAAAAAAGAACACGTTCAATGATCTTTTAATTTATAAAGAACTTGTTCAATGATATACTATATATATGATCCTCTCCTTCCCTCTAATAAACCACAAGCATAATATTGCAAGAGAGATATTCATCATCATAGAGTAAAAGCCTGGATTAAAAAGAAAGCAAGCAAAGATGTCTGATCAATGCGAAGGTAATGTTCATTCGTTATCTGGTCCCTTAGTTTCAGCTATTATAAAATAATTAGTTGATGCGGGTACTAACCTTTTCTGAGTTCATGTATGAAATATATGCAGGTAAGGATTCATGGCCTGAACTGCTTGGAGCTCAGGGAACAGTTGCAAAGGCAACAATTGAGAGCGAAAACGCTTCAGTCAAAGCAGTGATAGTGCTAGACGGAACAAGTGTCACTGACGATTTCCGGCTTGATAGGGTTCGTGTTTGGGTCAATACAGAAGGGATTGTCACCAGTGTCCCTAAAATTGGGTAACTGATGGATTGATCGTCCATAACCATGGCTACTAGCTAGTCTCTTTCAAACCTGTGATGACAATCATATGAAATAATCCTGATATAATGACTTGTATTTCCAAATTGTATTAATCAGATGGTTGTTTGTTTTCCTTTCAGTGTAATCTCAATCAATCTGTATATAGAAATTAAAATGTTTATTTTCACGAGCAAGAAATCGATAAAGCAAGTTTATTTTCTCAATCTATCTCATCCTCCTACTGATTCTGGTTTGTTCATGAGTTGTCCATAATTGGAACTGTTAAAGCAGCACAATATTATGTTCTTCATGATCTTCAAACGTCTGATCGTTTGCTGCAATTGACCTGTTTCTTGTGCCATTTGTTCATGTTTCACGTTGAAGAAAATTTAAGAACTTTGATTTTACTTGATGTAGAGAAATTTCCTTAGTTATTAAGGGCTGAATTCACTTTGCAAATCAGACGGTGCAAGAAACCACTAATATATTACTTCAACTTATTTAGAACTCTTGTCAAGGCCTAAAGACAGTAAGCAGAAGTAAGGAGAGAAACACAAGATATACAAGCTGAGCTCAAGACAAGCCACCATTGATGCCAATATTAGGTGAAAATTGCCAATACATTGCAGACCATGCAATCCTTCAGGATTTCTTACAATGTACTCTATATGAAGCTAAATAAGAATAATTGATATGCTTCTTCAACTTGGTTTTTTCCACTAAAGATATCTAGACCTCTTGACATCAAATTTCAGAACAAGGGAATTGTTGTCAACTTCATACACCTATGTAAGGTCAGTTTTACTAGACATGAGGAAGAACCGAAAGAAAGAATCTACCAATGATCTGCAACTCGAATATGATAACGGTTTGCCAAACGCTTAGCAGTTCCATCTGTTATCACGCCATTTATCATTTCAAACTTCTCATGATTCACCTTGAGGGCTAATTGCTGCCTCTCTGCAAGCTTCTCTTCAACCTTTAACTGTTGATTGAGCGCAATATCCACTTAAAGAGCATGATCCTTAGCAAGCTGCTTCAATCTATTGGCCACTTCAAAGTCAGGATCCTTTTTATCAACCCAAAGGAACTGTTTCTCTCTCCCAGGCTTTGCAGGGCGATCCTCAAACATCTCCGGTTTTGGTTCATGAGCCCTCACAGGCCTTGGCATTCCACCAACCATAAAAGGCTTATGAGATATTTCTGAGACAACGGCATCAGCCTGCTTAGGGTTCTCCACCTCCACCAACGCAGATAAAGGAATGTTCTTTTCCACGTAATTTTGAATGAATTGAACATTTTTAACTATCCCTAACTGAGAGATAGATTTATTGACAATAGATTCAGTAATTTGTGGAGAGAGATTATCAAGGTAAACAGTTCGTCTGACCTTTTCCTCAAATTCAGAGTACTCTGCTTCTGAAGCCACATTCCAACAGCCAGTAAAACTCTAAAGAAATCCATATTCCAGTATAATTCCTATTCAAGAAAAGAATTAAAGAAAATAGTAATTATAACAAAACGCCAAAAAGTGCAGATTCATCATAGAACACCTATCAAGCTCCCAAACCTTAATGCAGCATTAACATAGCAACAAGTAGCCAATATCAACTCATCAGACAAGCACATAAAGTATATACATGCTAAATGCAGACTTGCATTATGAATGGGAGGGGGGAGGGTGAATTAAAACCATACGGCGTGTCAATGTCGATGGCAGGAGGAAAACTAATACACAACACCTACAATAATATCATGAACAAGTATTTAAAGTAAGCAAGAATCAAGAAGTCTCGTGTCTATCAATGTGAATGACAAAAACAGAATTGATATCTAACAAGTTGGAGGGACAAGCAAAGACCTTGAGAATCAATCTCTCAAGCTATTGCTTGACTACTTTCAAGCTGTGCATTCATATTGCAAACTTTCCTCAGTTGATCTGATAGGTTTCAGTTTAATACTTTCTAACTGATGTCTTTTAATGGTTAAAGAAGGCCTTATTTTTTCTCTTTCTTAAAAGTATATTGGCTATAAAATCCACATCAGACCATCCAAGAGAAACCTATCCTCTTATGTGATTGCTGACATGTTTCACATCAGTGTATTATCAAAGATGTTAATTTCTAAGACCAAACAGCAAAAGATCTACCTCTCACATATCCATTTAATAAAAAAGAAAATGTTTGACGAGAAACACCTAATTATCCTTATTGAGTCTTTGAATTAAACATCCAATCCTACCACTAAGACATGAGTCACATGGCTATCTATTCCCGTACAAGAGAACCATGTTCTGCCAGCATCGTTTGTGTTAACGAAGTGCAAATGGCCATCATCCCCACACAAACCTCTTCCACCTTTTTGTCAGGGCTCAGAGAAAATTGTCAAAGACAAGACAAAGGCATCTCAACCAAAACTATGATAGTTATTAGGAAACTGTAACATAAGACTCGCATTTTTGCACAAAAATGTTCATAGAAACCTAGCTGATTTCCTTGTGTCACCAATCAAAACGATAAACTTGATTCGGACCTAAACTTCGATGCAGCAGCATATCAGCACATAACGGCTTTACTGCTCTAGTTAACTCCAGAATGTTCATCAAATAAAACATCTTGTCAGGGCATCATTTGGATATAGTGAAATTTAAAGTATATTCAACTAAAACACCCCACAAGTAAATCTGAGCACTCACTAACTAACCAGGATACTATATGATAGGCTTTAGCCTTACAAGCCACAACCTTTATTCTTCTGCAACCTTAAGAAATGAGCTAAGAATCACAAATTCTTAGTCTTTATGAAGTCATCTATGAAATGGGTGAGCTTAATGTACTAAGAGAAGAGAATTATTAGCAGCTCAATTTCTTCATAGTCTTCTTCAAAACGCTCATGAAACCCACTTCTAAAGCACTCAACTTGCACCAAATTTATACAAGGGAAACTCTAAAGAAACCAAAATTAACAAACCCAAATTGCAATATGAGAAAATGAAGAAGTAAGGATTAGGGTTTACTTGTAAACATACCTCTGAAGATTAGAGCTAAAACCCGAAAACAGTGAAAGTTGACGCACCGAGGAAGAAGACTGAACTAAATCAGGTCTTGATCAATATTTATAGTTTGAAATCGCGGGTTTCCCATACCCGCTTACCGACCGTTTCTGATACACATACTCGACCCGGCACACAACCCGAATTTTCTAAAAACATTTTAGAGCCAAAGGTAATCATAGATTGAGGTAGGTTATATCAATTAGAGTAGGTTATGTGATTCAGTTGGTAAAACATCGTTTCAAAATTTTTACCTCAAAGATATTCTTTACTTACAAGGTGGAAGACCGGTTGATATGGTCTTCAATGATGATATCGGTCTCAACTTCATCAATTTGTTTACAATGCATTCCTAAACAACCCTTTGGGCTAGAATTAAGAACATTCCAAATATAAGAGCAATTCTGACAAATATGGATAATTGTTTCATCTTCCAAGTTACATAAAAAACATACCCTGATATCAAGTTCAACATGTCTAGAAGTAAGCCGGTCTAACGTTGGGAGAATATTATGACCAATCTTCCATGAATTTTCTTAGCCGAATTTGGCATTTTAGCTTGCCAATTCTTTATCATTTGTCTCAAATCCAAAACAGAAATAAGAAGCGATTTAAAGGGGAAGCTTCAGATTCTATGGCGGCACTAGAGTTGCTCTCTCCGGATGAAACCGGCGGGGAGTAGTCTTATTTTCGGAATGGGACAGATCCCTACGTCATCAGTTTGGAGAGGCTACCCTTATTATTGTTGGAAAGGTACACCGAAATGGCCTCTAGGTCTCGATTCATTAAGCTGGGGTATTTTGAAATGATGTAGGTTATTTCCTTTCTTGGTTTTGAATAAGTTCACTTGAACATAAGTTTTTTCAGGTTAGAATTTGTAGGTCATTTTGTTTTGCAGACTTTTGATTGTGCATCGATTTTATATGGAGTTGTCTCTGGACATTCTCCTAGCTTGACTTTATACGATCGTATGATTGAAGTGAAAGGAGCTTGACTCTATTTTCCCTCAAAAACACATTGACTGTATGAAGTTTTCCTGTTTCTCTATCGATGATATGTTTAATTTTAAGAATGTTTGTTCATTGTCTTGTTTAATTTTAAGTACAACAGAAGTAATTTATTGTCATTCATCTGTCATGTTTGTTTAAGATGTTGTTCTTTCTAATTACAGTTAAATTATAGAGAAGTGAAATCCACACTCTAAATTGTAATCCAAACTCTCACTTTTCATTTTTAGTCATCATTCTCATAAGAAGACAAAATTTAAGTCACTATAGATAAAATTTAAGTTACCTAAATAAGAAAATGAGTGTGTGAATTACAATTTGGGAAGTGTGGATTTCACTCCCTAAATTTTATGGGTGGGTTTTGGTTTGTTTCAAAGGATGGTGTCTAGTTTTCCAAGACGGATTTCGATGAAATCGATATGTATAGAAAGATGGTGGTCTTATTCATGTCATAAGTACAAATAACCTTTCATACTGCTCCTGACCCGAAGAGCTTGTCTGGAGTAAGAAAGAGAGCGAAAGAGAGCATATGACTTGGAACTACAGGTCCTTTATCGCCTTGAGGTAAGTCATCAATGACTATTTTGATGGAAATCTGAAGTTGTTTTTTTATTTTCATGTCTTTAATTTAATTTCGCTAGTCTATATTGGGATTCAATTATTTCTGCACTCAGTATATTACATTGACATAAAACAATCGAAATCATTATTTGAGGAAGCAGGATGGGAGGGTAAAGTAAAGGCAGCTATTGATGAGCGACAAAGAGGCAAGTAACTTCATTTGGTATTATTTACTTTAATCTTGTAAATCAAACTTCTGCATTATAGCTTTAGCTTCATAACTATATGGGTTTGCAAAAAATAATAAGCAAAAGAAGTTTACGGACTCTTTAAGTCGATATAATAAAGCGCTTGAGTATAACCCTAGGGACATCAAGGTATCAGTTGCAATGACATACCTACACAAGGGTTACTGTGGGGTACAACTAACCTCTAATTTAACAAAAACATTATTTTGTAGCTAAATTTTAGTTTAAAAAATTAAATTTTAAAAACTAGTCCACCGTAAATATTTATACTTAGCCCATAAATTATTAAACTTAGTCCTTTTCTTTAGATAGAGATGAATTGTTTGTTTTCTTGAACTAGTTTTTCATTATGCCTAAAAAACTTACTATTTCGTTAAATTAGGTCAAATATTTTCTATCATCTTTTTGTTTTCCCTCGGTTTCTTTTATCTCTTCTTTGGTTTCTCTCTTTCGCTCTTCTGTGGTTTAGGTAAGAGTGTTCGAGTCATTTATGATAGTATTTGTATTTTTGGGTATATGATTGGTCATATATATATTTTTTTAATTTTTTGTTCTCATTTGTTTAATTCCTCAATCATTTAACATTTGTCTCGCTGTCATTCTGATATTTCTGTTTCAATCATTAGCAACTACAGACAAACCCAACAGTTTGGCAAAGGGTGCGGCTATTTTCAGCCCATTAAATGCTCAGTTCACCCCACAACTTATTTTTTACCTTTAACGTTCCAATTCTGCCCTTAAAATTTTGAGAAAATCTAGTTTTTATTTTCTTTATTTTATTTTCCTCAATCTGATAAAATCTAAACATATATACAAATATCTCATCAATATATTTGACGTAGACCTCCATTCTTCTCAAACAACATCCTATATATGTTCTCCTCGATCTCTCTCTTGAGTTCCTTCTTTATGATTATGAATATATATATATGGGAGGAACTGAAGATGACCTCATTTCTTTAACAATTTGAGGATTTCTACTATTTTACATTAGTTGATGACTCCATTTAACGATCTCAACCGTTGATCCTCTAGATTCATATGCAAGATACTTGGCTACAAAATTTTAACTAATTCTATTCTCATTTGGTCATTTAAATTGACGTAAACAATTGTAGCCGTTAGATTAAATTAAAACAAATATTGTGTTAATCAAATGGTTAAACGTTTTTTATTTTGGCTAATTTTTTGTATGATTCATATGTGGGTAAGTAACTAGGGAATGAGTGGCTTTGATTGTCAAATTACATGCTAGAATTAAAAACATCCTCACTTTAAGAATTTAAGGAGGTCCTCTCTACATCCTCACTACATTTGAAGTCATAAATAAAATAAAAATATGAACGAACAATCCCACCACACTGTATAACCACTATGTTGAAGATTGAAGTGATTCTCAAATCTGATTTGAAAGATGTAGAGGATTCTTTTTTCCAATGTAAAAACTTAGAGATTGTTATTGTTTGGATTTTATAGATTTTAGTTTAATATTATATTTTCATAAAAATTCTTGATTGTGGGGTTAGTATTAGAATATTTAGTTTAAAATTAAAATGTGGGGTGAACAAAGTATTTGGTGGGTTGGGGTAGTAATAGCCGCACCCCTTGGCAAATTGTCCAAGGTTGGTAACAATCTCCAAATGTTAAATTTCATACATACACTTCGATCAACATAAAACTTAAGATTCTATGACAAATTTTTGATCAAATATAATAGTAATAGAAATACTAGCTTGATATATTGGTTTATGTTTGTTCGCATGCATCTCATTCTTCTCCTAGATTAACTTCTTAATACTCTCTATTTACTTGATGGGACAAACTGAATGAGAATGTAACAGTGCTCTAGCAAGGACCTAAGATTGTGGCTTAGTTTGGTATTATGGTTTGAAAACTCAATTTTTTAAAAACTCAGTTTAAAAAATAACCCCCACCTGCTTTCTAAAATCGTGGTTATTTAAACTAAAAAGTTCTAAATAAGCACGTTTTAAGATTTTACCAAACAGAAAATCTATCTAAAATGGTGATTATAAGTGATTTTAATCCCCAAAACTCAATATCAAACTGGGCATGTATTAAATAGAATGTAGTTTGCAACCGTCTTTTACAATTACATGACAGTTCCTTCCATCCAGGAGCTGTCTAACTTTTTATTATCCTAATCCAATCTTGTCACTACCAGGAGAAGTACTTTAGCCGACGAATTATTTTCGTCGGCCTGTTACCATAACTCGTCGGCTAAACTCTTAGCCGACGAGGGTTCGTCGGCTATAGTGTCGTCAGGAAAGGGCCCTCGGCGCTGACTTTAACCGACGAAACCATCACCGTCGTCGGCTATTGTCCATACTTTAACCGACGAAACATTATGTCGTCGGCTTTTTTTCATGAATTTAAGCCGACGAAACAGTCTCTATCTTTCGTCGGCTATACTCCCAGACTTTAGCCGACGACAGTTTAAGTCGTCGGCTATACTCTCAGACTTAAACCGACGACACAACACGTCGTCGGCTATACTCCAAGACTTTAGCCGACGAATATCTCAGTGCCGTCGGCTTAAGTATATAACTAAAAAATTAAAAAATAGAGCCTCTTTCGTCGGCTATAGTGAGTTTAGCCGACGAAACATGCCATAATTCGTCGGCTAAACTATATAAAAATAAAAATAAAAATACTATAGCCGACGAATTGTGGCGTATTTCGTCGGCTATAACTCCATTCCAGTAATAAAAAAAAATACATAAAATTTTTAAATTACCATTCCAAGCAAGCTCCAAAATACACCAAAACAATTCCATATATATAACCAACAAGAAGCACATAAAACTATATAAGGTATCAACTACACAAAATCTAAATGATCTAAATCAATATCCGGATCTGAGGCCTGCTAGTGAGGAGATTCCGGCAGCTCAGGTATGTCTATAGGCGCAGGCATGGGCGGAGGTGGAAGTCCCTGAAGCTGGGCAGCTGCTAAATCCTGGAAGTACTGGTACATCTGCTTCTGTTGGGCATGCTGGGCGGCATGTAGGGCTCTAGTATAGGATCTATATTCGGCGAACTGGGCGGCATGAGCGGCAGCCTGAGCGTCAGCATGAGCAGCCTGAGCGGCTTGCTCTCTCCGTAGTCTCTCAACTTCCGACTCTAGCTGAGTCGTCCTGCTGCTGGTCGAGGCTGCCTTTCGTTGAAATCCTGGAGTGGTCTTCAAGACCCCCTGGCCCTTCTTTCCTAGACCCCGGCAGTAGAAGTTGTTTTCTCGCGGTGGGAAGGCTGTGCCCATGATCCTCGCCCCAACCCTCGGATCTGAAGTGTCGATCCGGGAAATGGCTTCGGACATCTCTTCCTCCTGCGTGTCCGGCCATGTCTCCCTCACTATAGCACTCATCACCTCGTCACTAGCCTCCCTCACCCTTGCCTAATTGGATAGGAAAAAAATTATTAATTAACATTTTAACATATATATTAGTAAAATTAAAAATTCCGTAAAAATGAAAGATTACTTACTATATCCTCCTGGGAGTCAGGATATGCCTTCTCGTACGTATAGACGTACTGGTTGACCTCTGGATGTTCCCTGGCCGCCTCGTCCATGAAGACAGCGAACGGTCTAGAACCGGCATGATGGTTCCTTGTGTTGCGTTGCCGGTTCTGAGCGTTCGCCCGGGAAACCGCCTTCAAAGAAAAAAGTAAACTATTAGTAAAATATTTTAAAACGCACGTACTTAATGATAAATTAACTAATTAATTTATTTAAATACCTGTTTACGAGGGTTGTTGAATTCTGATGTCAGAAGCCAACGCCACTCGTACTCTCTGTACTGAAACTCAGCAGGGGTAGCAGAACGTGCGTTCCCGTGCGTAGTCCAATAGGTCCGCAACTCGTTCTTCCACTCCTTGTACCTACAGATACAACAAAAATATTAGAAATATAATTAATATGACAGACAGTTTTGTTTTTTCATTAATTTCCCAACGTACCTTCCCCCATGCACAAAGTCCGCCCAGCTGCTCTTCAAGGGTTCGGGAACCTCAAACCACACCTGCATTTAACCGTTTATTAGTTTAGTTTTTCCAAAAATCTACAATGTAATACATAATATTATTCAGGCATTTTGTAAACTCACCGACATCGCGTTATGGACCATGTCTTTAACCTCCTGCGGGACCTCGCCCCAGTCTGACCACAACATAGGGACTCTATCCCTAATGAGCGCTCCCACGCGGCCGGAGTACGTCCTCGACTTTCCGCCCGATACTACGTCGCCATCCCCGTCAGTACCGATGACAATCCTCCCTGAGGTACCGACGATCTTCTCCAGAGCCTTCCCTGTGACGGGGCCTCTCTTCTTCTTTGCCGGCTTCGCTCCGACGGTGCCTATGACATGATAAACCAAATTGATTATTAAAATCGGAATCGGAGAATTATAACAAAACAAATCATTCATCTTTCATTACCTGAGGGATCGGACGCGGACGCGACGGATTCCGCCTCCGATGATGATACCCTCGCGGAAATAAGAGGCGTATCAAAAGGCACGAACCGGTACGCCGCTGATGGAGCCACTGGCGGGGGCAGTGGATAAATCGGCGTCCCTGAGTCATCGACTACAGGTATGGCCGGTATCATCCGCGGAAGGAATAGGTGAGGCGGCGGCATCTGTACCCCAGATGACCCACTATCCGAAGAAGTAGGAGTTGGAGTGGGCGCCCGGTGTATCTCAGGCATACGGGGTGCAGGCACCTCCGTCTGAGGCTGAGCAAACAACTGCCTCGCGGAATAAAGAAAGCCCCGCTGCCTCGATGAAGGGGGCACCTCCGGCTGCCTCTGCGCCGTCTGCAGAAGGCTCGCATGTCTAGCAGTCATAGGGCCCTGAAACGACGTCTGAGGGTTGCTAGAGGTTCCCTCAGACGATACAGACCTTTGGCCCTTCGAACCTTTCGTCGATCTAATATTACCGCTCATCCTATTTAAAATATTAATTTGAATCAAGGCCACAAATTTTAAAAATGCAAACTCATTTTTAAAATGTAAAAAATATATTCACTTCCTAAATACTAATTTTCACTTCCTAAATACTATTTTTCACTTCCTAAATACTATTTTTCACTTCCTAAATATACACTTCAAAAAAAAAATATACACTTCCTAACAACACCACAACATTGCAATTGACCGGAAAATCAAAACAAACACAAAATACAAAACAAATATATACATTTCCTAAATACTAATATACACAACAAATATACACTTATTAAATAACAATATACACTTCCTAAATACAAATATACACAACAACACCACAACATTATATACACAACAACACCACAACATTATATACACAACAACATTATATACACAACAACACCACAACATTAAAAATAACCGAAGCTCAAAAAAACGTACTCGAGGAGGAGGAGGGAGGAGGAGGAGGAGGAGGAGGAGGAGGAGGAGGAGGAGGCCGGAGGAGGAGCCGGAGGAGGAGCCGGAGGAGGAGGCCGGAGGAGGAGCCGGAGGAGGAGGCCGGAGGAGGAGCCGGAGGAGGAGGAGGAGGCCGGAGGAGGAGCCGGAGGAGGAGCCGGAGAGGGAGCCGGAGGAGGAGCCGGAGGAGGAGCCGGAGGAGGCCGGCCGGAGATGGACCGTCTGATTTTCGAGGGCGAGGGAGAGGGAGAGGGAGCGGAGGGAGAGGAGGGAGAGGGAGAGGGAGAGCGAGTGGAGGCCGGCCGGAGAGGGAGAGGGAGCGGAGGCCGGCCGGAGAGGGAGAGGGAGAGGGAGCGGGAGATAAGGTCGAGGGCGAGGGAGAGGAGAGAGGCAGAGGGAGAGGGCGGCGACCGGGAGTGGGAGCGGAGGCGAATTTCGGAGAGGGAGAAAATAGGGCGGAGGCTAGGGCATACAACCAGTCGAGCTGGGTTATACCCGAGGACTTTAGCCGACGAAATAATAATTTCGTCGGCTAAAGTTAATAATTTCGTCGGCTAACCGAAAACTTTAGCCGACGAAATAATAAATTGAAATTCGTCGGCTAAACATTTGAAATTCGTCGGCTAAACACAAACTGTTTATACATTCATCAAACTGTGACTGCTGCTCGTGATGATCAAACTTGAGAACGGAAATCTTTCCGTCAGATCTGACCATCATGATAAAATACATGTATGAGAAAAATTCAACTTGATCTGACCAGGTTAAGTGCTCGATCCGGACGGTCAATCCCGTAAGTCAAACCCCTAAATGCACGGAAAAGGTCGTTGGACCGTCTAAATTTCGAATTTTGGCCGGACCTTCAACTGAAAATATTTTCAAATTGATGAGACACAACAAGTGGTATAAAAATTTTACGCAAAATAACCACCGAAGATAGGGCTACCCATAGGGAGAAAGAATTGAAAATTGGATTGACCGCAACTATCGGCACCGAGACATGACCGGAATACCTTGATTTTTCAAACGTAGACGTATTTCACCATTCTGGTCATGTCTTATTTCATGACTTTTTCACGTTTGAAGGTTCTACGTATAGTTTGTTTTTGAAACGGAACATTTACCTAACACTTAGTAAACAAGTTATACAACATTAGTAGGCATGTTCTGATTGTGATGATCAAACTTGAGAAAATAAAATCCGACGGTCAGATCTGACCACCATGATAAAATACATGTATGGGAAAAAATTCAACTTGATCTGACCAGGTTAAGTGCTCGATCCGGACGGTCAATCCCGTAAGTCAAACCCCTAAATGCACGGAAAAGGTCGTTGGACCGTCTAAATTTCGTATTTTGGCCGGACCTTCAACTGAAAATATTTTCAAATTGATGAGACACAACAAGTGGTATAAAAATTTTACGTAAAATAACCACCGAAGATAGGGCTATAGTATGTAACAGAAAAAGTTTAGGGTTTAGCCGACGAATACCCTAAATCATCGTCGGCTATACTATGTGATAAAAAAATATAAAAATTAATAAAGCCGACGAAATATTAGGGTATTCGTCGGCTAAGATGGTTTTGGCCGACGACTTCCATTATACTTCGTCGGCTAAGATGGTTTAGCCGACGACATTCATTTGAACTCGTCGGCTTTAAGATCTTTAAACCGACGAATTCCTTTTCAATTCATCGGCTTTAAGTTCTTTTAGCCGACGACTTCCTTTTCAATTCGTCGGCTATAAGTCCTTTTAGCCGACGACTTCTAGTATTCTTCGTCGGCTAAGACGGTTTTAGCCGACCCGACGACATTTAATATAATTCGTCGGCTAAGAGGTTTTAGGCCGACGACTTATGTTGTATTTCGTCGGCTTAAGTAAAAAAATACAAACCCTAAAACAGATGGTTTAAACCATACTAATTTCCTGTTCATATATCACCAAAATTCATATAAAATAACACAAATATGAATTCAACATATGTAAACTAGAAATGAAGGTAATACAGTCTTTTTTATTACAAATCCAACTCATCTGGGAAATCCAACTCTTATCCATATCCTGAAAATATAACAAAATATATTTATAACGCTGCTAGTTAATTATTAATGATGAAATTTCATGCCATATATAAAATCTCAATTCATTTAGTATATATTCTACGTACTACGTACAACTAATTAATAACTAATTAATTAACACACACACATATCATATTAACACAATAATATATATATTACACAAAGGAATTAACAACAATATATACACAATTAATACAATTAATATATATTAACACAAATTAATTAACAACAACTTCATACCGTACCATATCAACACAATAATATATATTATAAATTAATTAATAACATATATATATCTACTAATATTTATTAACAACAAATTAATTCATATATATTATCAATTCAAATCATCAACCAAATCGATCAACACATATATATATATACATCCAACGTACTCAAAATTAATCAATTCAATCATAATCAAAATCAATAAACTCAATCATAATCAAAATCGATAAACTCAAATAAAACTCAATTAATCAACATATATATACATATACGTACCTATATATGGCTCCACAAACTAATTATGGACAGATTTCGACAACACTCAAACGTTTTCTCCCGTTTTTTCTTCTCCCGTTTTTTTTCCCAGATGAGCTGCTGCTGTCCAGATCGCAGATATAAAGCACTTTAGCCGACGAAATTAATATGTCGTCGGCTAAACTTTTAAATATTTCGTCGGCTAAAGTTCACAGACTATGGCCGACGAAATAAATTCTTTAGCCGACGACGTTTTTTTTTCGTCGGCTAAAGTTTACCATAGCCGACGAAAATTTTAGTTAGCCGACGAAGGAAAATGTCGTCGGCTAAAGTGGACTTTAGCCGACGAAAAAATGCTTCGTCGGCCTGGTTTTTTTTTTTTCGTCGGCTAAAGCCTTTCTTCTGGTAGTGTGTACTAATCACATTACTTGTGAATTTGAATTCAAAATAGATGTTATCTTACATTTACTTAATCGATTAATTCAATGTGTAAAACTTTACATTAAATATTTAAATGTGTAATATCAATTTCAAAATCCAAGCTAGGCCTATACACACTACGAGTTGTATTGAGAGCAACTCCTTCTTGGATCAAGTTGAGAACATAAGGACAAAATAGATGAATAAGCTTATTCTTCCACATATTCTTTCCACAACCAAAACTTAGTCACCTTCATTTGGTTCATGGTCTGTGTGCCTGTTTTGTCGGTACAAATTGTTATAGCAGATCCCATGGTCTCGCAAGCAGAGAGTTTCCACGACCGTCATTCTCTTCATGGAATGAGAAAGAGTGAGAGTCTATATTACGTACATACAGTACTCGTTCAATGCATTCTCAACTAAATCCAACATCTTAGTCCACCGAGAGAATATATATGATTGCTTTAATCGGTCCGTCATTTAGTGCATGAGTTTGAAACTATGGTAGTGCACTTTACAACATTGATGTCTGAATCTCGGTTTTTATTTCCGTAAGAAGAGTCTATATTGCATCCTGTAAGATTGATGAATTGCATCAAATTTGGGTTGTTTAACTTGCAGTGTGACTGTAATATCTCAATAACAACTCTGACTTTAGATCAAGTGTACTCCTTCTGTACCACTACTGGTTTCTCAATCAACTGAGAATTCATAGAACCACCATTAAGATCCTTAGAGAGGCAACTCATTAGAGTGGATTTGGAGAAAACAACATCAGGACCGATTTGTTTTTTTGCATTTAGTAGCAGGCTAGGGCACATATTGTGATCACCAGTCATATTTTGACACACACTAGTAGCAGAAAACATCGCCACACATAGTAACAATAGGATTCTCAAGTACCTCCTGCCAACATCAAGAAATACTAGAAGAATTAGATAGGACTCCCATCTTCCCAAACTTTCTTTTTACTATTCTGACATTGCAAAGAGAGTAACAAATGAAAGGAAAACAGCTGTTTAAAATTGGAGTAATGCTAGGTAAACCACTTTTTAAGAAACCACCTTAGAACCACCTTAGGTGGCAACATACGTGGCATATCCACGTCATCAAAGCATTAGTTATGTCTTTTATATTTTCATTTTTTCTTAATTACTAAAATTCTTTTTTACTTTTCTCACTTTCTTAATTTAATCTTATCAACCCTATTTTTCTTCTTTTTTATCTAACTTGTGCCGTCTTCATCTTCATCTTCATCAAACCAACCATCTCATCGATCACCTGCTCGATCTTCCATCGATCAACTCATATTGAATTAGAGTATCACATGATTCTTATTAGGCTTCCATGGTTATTGTTGTGTTGGATGGAGATTTCTTAGATATCTATGTGACTACGATTCCTTAAAAAAAAAAAAATTTAAAAAAAAAACCCTCATGTGAATTTGATTCAATTACCATGACTGGGTAGAGGATTGTTCACTGACGTTGGGTTGATAGTGAGCACTAATTTATTTCTTCCTGACCTTGGATAAACAACGGTATATCATCATTATCGTGACGAGATTGGCACTCTTGAAGACCTTCAATTTCAATGTACAACTTCCTGAGAATTTATGCATACTGCCATATGTTGTTCAGATCGAATGGTAAGAGGCTATAGATGAATGCTATATATATATATATAAAAGGAGTGCAACTTGCTATTAGACCCTAATTACAACTTGCTCTATCTGAAATCCATGGCAGATTGAAATTCCTGCAATTTATCAAAAGAGAAAATGAAAGCAAAAGAGGACGAAAAGTTTTCAGTGTTTACTCTTTTAGGCATCAACATATTTCTTTTCTCTAATTTCAGCTTACCAGATCGATTTATTGATAAGGGTAAGATCGAGCAGGTGAGATGGTTGGTTTGATGAAGATGAAGATGAAGACGGCACAAATTAGATAAAAAAGAAGAAAAATAGGGTTGATAAGATTAAATTAAGAAAGTGAGAAAAGTAAAAAAAAATTTAGTAATTAAGAAAAATAAAAATATAAAAGACATAACTAATGCTTTGATGACGTGGATATGCCACGTATGCTGCCACATAAAGTGGGCTCTAAGGTGGTTCCCTAAAAAGTGATTCACCTAGCATTACTCTTAAAATTGAAGTGTTGTTATACTGGAGACTTTTTACTAAAATTAATTCGTTTGCATCTATATATAGTAGTAACTAGTAAGTTTTAAGATAGCTCATATTGCAGTGTTGCACACACAACAAATGGCCTCGGAACTTTCTAGGACATTCAATAGATTGATAGTGTACTTGCCATTGCCACAGAATCTTTCCCAACGCAGTAACAAGCAGTGGGTGATCACAAGCCTTCCGAAGGCGCAAAAGCATTACAAGGATATTTGCAATGTTTTGATTTACTGTGCCAGCAGCATCATATGCTTGAGATGAACAATAATAGAGTTCAGCATCAGAATATCTATAAAACAATGAAGAATCTTCATTAGGATGGCGGGCTGTTTAGAAGATCTAGTTGCAAGTTAGGACAACACCGATATTGTTCTCAATTTAAACAATTATTTGGTATAATTTTTTTTTAAGAAAAATATCAAGAATTTCATTAAACAAGATACAATATTATAACCATGAAGGATGTCGGTGGTAATTAATCATGTATATAAGTTGTAATTATTTTCTCTTTAATAACGATAATAGTATAACACCCATCACACGGTTCCGGACACCTTCCATCACACCACCATTCCATGTACTAGTCAAACCACACCCGCAAACTCAACATGTGTATGCTAAATAAGTGTTAGAATTGGCAATCCAATATGCCAACCTACATATTGTATGATTGGTCGACTTGGAGGCAGTAGCGTTCACTACAACAACAAAAAACAATTTGCGAAGAACAAATTAGTCGTTGAAAACTAATATTTCCTCACCGTAGCATTTTAGCGAGGAAAATATTTTGGTCACCAGTTCCTCGCAGTATGGTGGTCAAGGAAAGTTTCTGTGAGGAAAATAATATTTTCTCCCGAAATCCTTTTTGCGATGAATATATTATTTTCTCGCCGTTATTCTTTTGCCACAATATGTTTCCTTGCCTAATCTTATACATTTTTCATCGCTAAATTATTATTTCCTCGCCAATGCTACATACAAAGTATTTAAATTATATTTAATAAAAGTTCTAAAAAACCATTTTCGTTGTTATAAGAACTCAATGACGAAGAAATTTAAATTTGTCGTTGTATGTTATATGGTGTATTCCTCGCTAAAGATACACAATGACGAGGAATTTTATATTTGTCGATATAGGCTGTATGGTTTATAGCGAGGAACTTTACTTTTGCTGTTATAGGTTGTATCGCTATAATGAGGAAATTTTCTTTTGACGACATAAGTATGTAGTTTATAGCGACAAAATATATTTTTGTCGTCTTAAGTTGTATAGTCTGTTTCGAGGAAATTTACTTTTGTCGCTGTACATATTATAATCTATAATAAGAAAACTTACTTTTGTCGTTAAAGTTGTTTATATGTATAGCGATGAATCTTACTTTTGTCATTGTACATTTTATAGCCTATAGCGATGAAAATCCATTTCGTCAGAATTAATTTATAACGAGGAAAACGCTCAAAATACAGATAATTGTCATCAATTCGTTGCTGTAATAATCAAAACTAAAAATCAAAGAATTTTATTTGATAAGTAGTAACAACGATAGTCTAGATCAATAACAAATTCAAAATGATCTAAGAAACATTTCTCCTAGTTTAAATTCACCAATGGATACTAAGCTAACAGATGTTGCTTGGAAAAATTAGCCATGAACCTCCTTCAACTTTTTGGCATGCTCCTCCAATCTTTTGTTGTTGAGTTCCTACAAGTTGTTGGGTCTCTTGAAGCTGTAACTTATAAGTCTCTATCAAAAATTTCATTTACGATTGAGAGATCCTTAATGGTGGAGGTCTAGAATTTCATCACCTGTCATCATTCGAGTTCCATATATAGGTTGAGTAGTCTCAGTTCGCATCTTTATCATTTCATCCTAGAAGAAGAAAATATATACCGACATACAGTTAGATTTTTTTGAACAAAAGACGTTAGCCTATTTTATTGATCACAACTTGAGAGTAAGTACAACAACATGAACACGATCCGTCCGTGGGGCTACGTAAGAAATGAATCCTGCAAAACTACCTAGTAGACACCAATCAATCTCTATGCTGAAGTCCATAGGATGAAGCGCTTGATCAATCTTCCGTGGTAGCAAACGGGAGAAGTAACCAGCCACCGAGGCATAAGGAGGAAGGGACAAGTCCTCAACCTATCATTATTGACCACTTCCGGGACCACCCTACGCAGAGGAGGCTACCCCAGAGCATCAAAAAAACCAAATTACAAACCGAAACCAATAATTAAGAAAATGCTCTAGACCCGCAAGTAGTCCTAGTCCATTAATTAAAATAATAATTAAAAATCTAAAATATACACTAGGACCCATCAAGGAAACCCTAGTCCAAATTCCAGTCTATCAGCCACACCCAAGCCCAAGAAAAAGAGGCAGCCCAAGACCATCCCTCACAGCCCACAGTGACCGACCCAACCACCACCGCCACCAACACCACTGCGGGACCAGCACCCCTCCCGACTCCACCGCCCAAGAGCGACGATAACCGAACAGGGTCCCATCCCAAACCAGATCACCAGATTGAAACACAAACCTCCACCATAACCAAGTAGATCCATCAAGCGCGGCCGCCAACTGGGTTAACAACCACCGCCTTACGCAACCACTCAGATCTAACACCGATCTAACTCTGAACCCCGGCGAGACCGTGTCACATCCCGGTTCTTAAATTAAATTACGGTTATTTACTTTTGGTATTACTTTGGTTTTTACCGTTTTGATTAACCGTTTACTATTTAAGGCTCCAAAAGTTGACTTTTTCTTTCGTCTAAAATTTGGGAAAACGTTATTCATGAAAGTCGTAGAGGACGTTAAGCGGAGTTCGTAGACACGTGGCACGTTTAAATCAGAGTTCTTATGAAGAAGTTATGGTCTAAAAACAAAAGTTACTATTTTGGTTAGTGGTATAAAAATAGAAACTTACCAAAAGAGTTAAGATAGAAATCAGAATTTACTTCTCCTCCTCTCTCTCCTCTCTCCCGCGTCTCTCTCCTCCGCCAGACTTCTTCGCCGCTGTCCGGCCGAGTGAGGTGGCATGCTTGGTATCGATTTGAAGCTTGGAGCATCCTCTACAAGTCTAGGTAGTTGGCAGCCCGTATCGCGCCGCCGTGCAGGAGCAATTTCGTCGGGAAGGTGCGGCTATACCGCGGAGGTGTTTTTGCCGGAAACTCTCTTTTCCAGCCACCATAGCCAGAGTTGTTAGTCTCAACTTGAAGCTCTCCCTTCCAGCAGTAAACCCTAAAAGGATATATCCTAACTCGAGCTAGGTAAGGAGAATCAAAGGTTTGAAATTCTAGGGTTCTTAAATTGGGGTTTTTTTTGTTTTGATTTGATTGGCATGTTTAAGCTTGAAATTGATCAATGTGGTAGTTATGAAAGTTGTTTGGAATGTTGAGAGGAAGATTGTATCAAAATTTGGTAGTCATTGAAGGTCGCCGGAGTTCTGCTGCCGGCCGCCGCTTAGGGGTAGTTTTTCATGTTTTTGAGTTCTTTTTAATGAGAGGAGTTTAATGATGTGAAGTTTGGATTTTTTGGAGAAGTTTTGGTTAGGTTTGGGATTTTTCAAAGATTGAGAATTTTGGCAGTTGTTAGAATAAAAATCCGGCCGTTGGATTTTCTTGGTATTTAGTCTAGAATGTTAGAATTGATAAATTAAGGTTGTGGTGGAGTTTGGTGTGAATCCAGTAAGCTTAACCTTAGTAAGAATAGTGGGTTAAGCGGAAGAGATATGAGTTTATATTCAAGTTTATTTTCCGGAATTGAAGTTTGGTCTTAAGCATATTTATTGTGCTAGGATATGAAGGGAATCTCGTTTGAGTGGTGATGCAGATATATCGTCAGCCTTATGCCTAAATTTGTGAGTGGACATTTTGATTTTAAATAAATATGCATGCAAGATTTTATAATTTATTATTTTACTTTCTGAGCTTATATTACAATTTCGGCTACTGAGATGATCTTGGAAATTATTTGAGTTTGAAGCATTGATTAATGGTTGGTCATGATTTATGGATTTGAGCTCAGATTATTAATTTGATATTTGAGTTTGGATATTTTTATAAATTCCGGATTTCATTATGATTGTTTTATTGTGGAGTTTGAGATTTATAAAGATTTCTGAAAATGGATAATTCTCTATTTATAACTTTCTTGTTTAATTGTGGATTATCAATCTTGACATTGAGAATATTTTCAACGAGTATTTTCGGATTGAAAAATTAATTACAATTTATACTTGTTAATTAAATCTCGCTTTTAATTATAGGTTTGAGAATATATTGACGTGTGAGACACGTCATTGAGTTTTATTATAATTTCTTATGATAATTTTTAAGTACGGTTGGAAACCGTACCATTCGTATGATCTTGGGAAAGTTTAATGGATTTAAGTGATTTCGTATGTTTTTAGTCACCATAATATATGGTCGTTCATATTTCATTGCTAGCTAGTTTTATTAGCGATCATCACCATAGGTAAGTCGAGCTCTTAGCGTGGGACGCTACTATAGCTTGGGAGGCACCAATCAGATATTATTATTTATTGCTAGCTAGTCTTATTAGCGGTCCTCACCATAGATGAGTTGAGCGTTTAGCGTGGGACGCTACTGTAGCCTAGGAGGCACTGACCCGAGCCTTGAAGGCTCCTCTTACATGGTGATAACTCTTCCCCTCGTTTTATTTTTTCTCAGTTATGTAATTGATTAACCAGCGGGGCTCGTTTTCTCTATTTTCATGTTTTCTGTATTTGATTAACCAACGGGGCTGGTTTGTCTATTTTTATGGAATTATGGATTTAAAGTTATTTGGATTATCAAAGGTGCGTGCAGTTAAGTTTTAAAAGTTAAAACGTGAGAAAGTATATAAATTGTGTATTTGTTAAATTATTTAATTAATTTTTATCCACTCATTCTAACGTTTTTAAATTACTTTCCCCTGGGCCTTTTGGTTTGAAATGCCCAGTATGCAGGCTAAGTTTAAATGAGGTCGAGCGTACATGGAGTCGAGGCATAGTCAGAGGCTGCTTCCGCTTATTATTTATTCATTGTTTTTCTTTCATTATAGATGTGCTCTGATAACCATTTGAAATAGTTATTAGTTGATTAAGGCTAGTTGTATTTTGAGAGATATGATGAACTTGGGGGAGCAGATAGCTCCAAGAGTTAAGGATGGTTGATTTATAATAGAAGTGTTTATATGGAATTTTTTTTTCAGGTAAGAATTGTCCATTTCAAGGTAGATTATGCCGAATTTTCGGTAAATTTTCCTTAGAGATGGACCCCGCAGAATTTACCTCGAGTTTCAGAGTGAAATTCGGGATGCGTCCTAACAGACTGTCTCCATACCCCTCACTGCACCACAGTTTAGTCACACCTCCAGGTCACAAGCGACGAACAAATCCGACCTCTGCCTCTTGACCTGAGAATAGCCGAACAACTCCCATCCGACCCTTGCCTCCTGACATACAGTTAGATATTATATGCAACTTCATAATATATTACAACCTAATGAATTTTATTCCATAATATTTATATCTGACAGGACCCACCCCGAATTTCACCCTGAAACTCGAAGTAAATCCTACGAGGTCCACCTTCAAGGAAAATTTACTGAAAATTCACTGAAAATTCGGTATAACCTTCTTTGAAAATGGACAACCCTTACCTGAAAAATCCAACTTAACACTTCTATAACCAAACATCCATCCTCAACACCTGGAGCCTTCATGCTCCTCAAATTCATTACATCTCCCAATATATCAATTACTCAACTAAAATAATCTCACAACCAACAATAGACAAAATTAATTCACTAACCGGTTATCAGAGCATATCTAATAATGAAAGAATAACAACGAATAAAGATTAAGCGGAAGCAGCCTCTGACTATGCCTCGACTCCATGTACGCTCGACCTCAATTAAGCCTAGCCTGCAAACTAGGCATTTAAAACCAAGGGGTCCAGGGGAAAGCAATTTAAAACGTTAGAGAGTGGACGAAAAATAATCAAGTAACTGATCGCAACATAGCTAACCAAACTTAATTACTTTCCCATTTTCTAATAATTAAGAAATCTGTTGCATGCAAGTGTTGATAAAACCTTCATAAAGAAAATCCCAAGAAAACGGACTAGCCTCGCTAGTCAAAATATCGACAAAGATAATTAATAACCTTCATCGAAAAAGGTACTAAAATAATGGAGTAGCCCCGCTAGTCAAAACAACATTAAAGATACATAAAGACCCTTGTAAAATGAAATATCGAAAAGATGGACCAGCCCCGCTAGTCAAAACAATAAATATTAAATAAGAAACAACTATAGCCATACAAGTGAGCCTCCCAGGCTCGGGTGCCTCCCAGACAAAAGTACTCATATACTCCCTACACCTTCACGTTATGACAACATAGAGGGTGCAGGGCTTGCGTGATGTCGTCGACGACATCACATCACCCGAAGGGAAAAGGGCTCGAGTAACCCCACTTAAAACGTGGAAGCCATATATCGCCTCGAAAGGCGGAACAACATGCTAGCATTAGTAATATATTATTCGACAAGTATGGCGTAAATAAAGAAACATAAATCCATGTGAGTTTCCCCGAAACTCATAACTAAAGCATAAGTACGATTCCCAACTGTACTCAAAGAATTCAGAGAGAAAAGAAATTAATTAAATTCAACGACGTGTACCACACGTTAAAATGCTCAATGAATAATTAACTTAAATCATTACCATGTTTCATAAATTAGACAATACTCAGATCTTTAAAGAAATCTCAAATCCGGAGATCAAAAGAATATCATAATTCAAATACCAAAACTTTTACCCAAGCTCAAATCCATAAGTTCATTATCGAAAGCATAACCATTCTGTCAATCTCAATTAAATTCCATAACCAATTCAAAAGCTGAAATTATAATTTAAGCTTGGAAAATATAATAGACAACTTATAAAATCATGCATGCATATTAATTAAAAACTAAAATGTCCACTCACAGATTTAGGCCTAAGCCTGACGAATTCCTAATCGCCACTCAAGTAAGGTCTCCTCAAATCCTGGCACAACAACCATGCTTAGGACCAAACTTTAATTCTGGAAAATAAATACTTAAATTTAAACACTTAAAACTCTTCCGCTTAACCCACTACCCTTACTAGGGTTAAGTTTACCGGATTCACATCAAACTCCACCACAACCATAATTCATCAATTCTAACATTCTAGAATAAATACCAAGGAAATCCAACAGCCGGATTTTCATTCTAACAACCGCCAAAATCCTTAATCATTGGAAAATCTCAAACCTTATCAAAACTCCTCCAAAAATTCCAAACTTTACTTCATTAAACCCCTCTCATTAAAGCCATCTCAAAAACATGAAAAACTATCCTTAAGGGGCAGCAGCGGCCGGCAGCCGTACTCCGGCGACCTCCAATGCTTCCTAAATTTTAACACAACACTCCCCTCAACCTGTACAACAACTTCCTTAATTAGCACAAAATCCATTTCTAAACCTAACTAGATTAATCGAACCAAAACCTTAAATTGAGCCTTAGGACTTCAATTATACATTTCTCCCTACCAAGATCGAATTGAACCAATTCCTTTTGAGGGATTACTCACCTTGATAAGGGCTACAAGATGAGCCAAAAATCCCGAGCTATGGTGGCTGGAGGAGGGAACTCCGACAAAGGGCAGTCCGGCGTCTCTAACGGAATTTCTCTTGACCGGTGGCGTCACACGCTCGGTCACCGGCCCAGGAAGAGAGAGGGGACGACGGGAGTCCGAACGGAGTTGGTCCGGCGGCCTATGGTGGCCGGACGGCGGCGGACGGAGGCTGGGTCTCCGGTGGGTCGGGAAGCTTCGGGAGAAAGAGAGAAGGAAGAGGGGGAGAGAGAGAGAGAGTAGGGGGTGTTGGGCTGCTCCACACCCGGTCCGACTAATACCCCAATAAAAAAAAACCCACTATAAATTTTACATCATTTTTACCAACTCAAAATTTACCTTTTTTATCTGGTAACTTTTACATGCTATCTCCGATTTTATCGTATAGTATGTCCACGGATTCGTATTAACGTCCTCTACGACTTTCATGAAGAAAGTTTTCTCAAATTCTAAACGGAAGAAAAAATCAACTTTTGGAGTCTTAAATAGTAAACGGTTACTTAAAACGGTAAAACGTCAAAGTAACCCAAAAGTAAATAACTGTAAATTGACTTAAGAACTGGGATGTGACAATATCAATCAATTTCATCTATAGTCATGGTTGACATATATATTATACTAAGTATGCTTCATGAACAAGTTACTCACCCATTCTACACTTTGTTACAAAGAGATCTATTGCACATTGCATCTCTAGTTTGTGCTACCTATTAGTAACCAAGAAAAATATTAGTGAAAGCCATCAATGAATAGTTTTAATCAGTTCGAAATGCTTTTGGGTCTGACCTATAAGCTGGAATATCTTATTGATATATATGAACTAAATCAATGGAACATCTTATTAGTAAAATATAAAAAACCAAAACACGTTATCCGAAACTCTAAAATGCTGGAAATTCGTGTATGCACGACATGTATTTACACGACATAATCTTAATCGTTCATAACAATTTATATGTTTGATCACCATGTATCTATATTATTTTCTCTAATTCTGACAATTTATGTATGTATGTGAAGATACACGCCGTGTACTGAAGATGTTCTCCTAAAATGCAAGGAACAAAAATGGTGCGAGTATGCGACCTTACCTAGCTTGTCGAACTCGAGAGCCCGACTCTGCAGCACACCTAATTCAATCAAAGCTTGCTTCTGTTTTTGAACAATAATTATAAGGAAAAAAAAATTCAATCAAGAGTTGTCAATTGTACAAATAATCAAACCTAAAATACAAGAGCAATTGAAATTACCCCCAAATCATATAAGCTACAATAATAATCAGATCTTAATTTTGCAGAAAACGAACCTAGCTAAATTAATTGAACTAAAGATGAAGAAAGATACATAGGACGAAGAAGAAAGAAAACTTAATTGAAGATGGGAGGTAGAACATAACTCATGAAGATGGGAAGTAGAGAGAGAGCGACAGCCTCAAACACGGTTCGTCAAAGATGGGGATATGCCGTCATGCCGTCATGCCGTGAGAGACTGAGAGATAAAGTAGGGTTTAGGGTTATATATGACTGTTTCTTTTTATTTTTATTTTTACTTTTTAATTAGCGCCTTAATTGTCTTTTTTCTAAACATTCCGCTTCTTCTTCTACTGAAGCTCCCTTTCTCTACTCCTATCTTGTAAAATTACGGTTTTGTCTATGTACTCTGACGAAAGCAACTAGATCTACTATGAGGGTTAAATAAGATATTTTAGTCTAAATAACTTGGTGCCTTCAAATTAAGGCACAATGTACATATCTTCGACTCCTCCTCAAACCAACTTGGGAATGACAGTTGTTTGGAATGACAGTTGTTTGGAGCTTAATTCTTTTAGGGTACGGTCTATATGGAGGCGGATGAGACTGGTTAGTGTGGAATGATATTCTTCTTGTCCTTTCGAGGAGATATCATGTTTGTGGGGAAGTATCAGTCATGATCGAGTAATATCTAGCTAAGGTGGAATACCCGGTTGAGGCAAGAAAATCTTGTCAATGTGGACTATCATGATGAAGCTGAAATATATCTCATTCTAAGGTAAAAATCTAGTCAAGGCCGGATATTGGTCAAGGCGAAATATCTAGTTCAGATGTACATAGGTTAGAAGTAATTTCCCTAAATTAAAATATGTATTAGGAGAATATCTAATCTCCTCAAATCGAATTTGGGTGATGAATACTCCCTTTGTTGAAAATCCAAGTCAGGAGAAATCTCGAACCTCGATTATCAGCATTTCTTTTCAGGAAAATCTGAGTGAAGCATGCGAAATCCATGTGAGGAAAATCTGAGCAACATTCTCTTCGATCTTAGCGAGGAGTAGAATCCAAGTAATGAAAAATTCTCTTCGATCAACGTTGATGGAAGTAGAACCCGCAGCAACGCGTGGGGTCTAACTAATGGGGATTAAAGCTGAAGGAGCTCATTCTCCAACTCTTTTAGTATAATCAGTGATTTTTATATGCATTTGGTTAAGAGTTTAAGTCTTTAAGACTGTACATATGATATACCAAACTGAAGATCGTAAGCAATGTACAAATTCCAACCCTTTATGCTTTCTTAATCCACAAGTTTCTTTGGCTTGTCAACACAAGAACCAGTATCCACTGAAAAAGTCCAGAGTTGCCTTGGTTAGACAGGCACCTTGAAAATGTCACGAAATGAAGACACGGCTTCCATGAATGAAGCTCCAGAAATGAGCATCACAATCCCTGTAGACGAGTTATCAAAGAACCAGTTGTTCAGAAACATAAAGGAGGCGGAAGTGAGGAGGCTACGTCCTCAGTTTCAAAGCTCACGACCAAAGATCCAAAAGGTTCCCCACATGCTCCGAGATCACCGAAATTTTGTGAAATACTATGAGCCACGGGTGATAGCAATTGGTCCTCTCCATCATGCTAAACCAACGTGTCATCCGGCAGAGAAGTTCAAGCTTGAACTGGCAGCAAAGTATATCAAAGACAGTGGCTGTCCAGATGAAGATTTGCACAAGATCATTGAGGACAACATCAACACACTAAGGGAGTGCTATGAGGAGGAAGCAACAATGTCGTACACCAACGAGGCCCTCGCAGACTTGTTATTCTTAGATGGGTGTTCAACCTTACAGTTCATATACTCTTTAATGAATAACCAGTTGGCAGATTTCAACTTCAAGAGGGATCAGGTGGCTTTTGCACAACAGGATTTTTTCTTGCTAGAAAATCAACTCCCTTACCGAGTCCTCAAGCTGTTGATGTCCAGAAGTTGCAAACGCGAAGAGTTGAATAACGCAATCCATGATTATGTTCGACGCATCATGGTAGCAAGAGCCAGAAGAAAACATAAACATAAAAGAATACGTCAACCAGAAGATACACGCATAAACATAACAGAGCTTGCAGAGCCCACTCATCTTCTCGATCTTCTCCGGAGAGAAATGCTAGGCCCCCCAAAATATGACCACAGCATATATAGAAATCCGGGATGGCGACAGTTCCGCAACATACAACAGCTTACAGCAACAGGGGTCCGTTTAAAGCCTAGTAAGAAAAGCACTTTGAGAGACATATCTTTTACTTCTCTAGGCACTGTAGGATCCCTAAATCTTCCACCAATAGTCGTAGACGACTCCATGGGGCCTTTCTTCACGAATTTGATAGCCTATGAAAAGTGTCCTGATTTCCAAAATGACTTTGCGGTCACCTCTTACATATGCTTCATGTCATCACTGATTAGTAGTGCAGAAGATGTTAAACTGCTAAGGTCGGAAGGCGTACTATACAACGCGGGGAGAGATGATGAGCTAGCTCAACTTTTCCGTGACATAAGTACTGACTTGGTGCCTAACATGGTAATATACAGCAATGTTGAAGCCCAAATAGAAAAGCACTACAAAGCTAAATGGAAACCCAAGTTGACAACCTGGATGATTCAGTTCAGTCGCGATTATTTCAGTAGCCCCTGGACTATCCTGGCTTCCCTTGGTGTTGTAACAGCTCTGGGCTTAAGCGTCACCCAGACTTGGTACACAATCAATCCTCCGTCTAATGCCTGTGATGCTGTATGCGACTACATGAAGAAACAGCTAAAAATAGAGTGACACACACACATGCAAGTACGAAAATCAAGTTTGGTTCTTCCTAAAATTGTTTCTGCTTTTGGTTTGTTGGGTTCTCTGGTTCCCAGCTTCAGCTCTCACTAGGTAGATATGAAGCTGAACCATGCTGTTATTTTTTAATGTAAGTTTTTACCAAAATGTAATTCAATATGCATGTGTGGAAAGCCACCACTGAGGCCAATATTAGGTGAAAATGTAGAGATACATTGCAGACATGAAATCCTTCAGGATTTCTTTACAATGTACTCTATAGGAAGCTAAATAAGAACAGTTAATATGCTGCTTCATCTTGGTGGTTGTTTCTATTCGAGAAGTCTTAAGACTGCAGAAATTACAACACGAGATAAAAAGAAGCGGGAATTGCAATCAACTTCATACACCTTATATAAGCTCAGTTTGACTAGACAGGACGAAGAACCTAAAGAAAGAGTCTACAATTCACCTGCAACTCGAATGTGATAATGGTGTGCCAAACGCATAGCAGTTCCATACCTGTTATCACGCCATTCATCATCATTTCATACCCTCTTATGCCCTTGAGGGCTCCTTCCTGCCTCTCTGCGAGCTTCTCTTCATATTCGAACTGTTGATTGAGCACAATACCAACTACAAGAGCATTATCATTATGAAGCTGCTTTGGTTTACTCGCCACTTCAAAGTGAGGATCCTTTGTCTCCGCATGATAGATCTCTATCTTTCTACCAAGCTTTGCAGAGCGATCCTCAAATATCTCTGGTTGCACTTCACACGGACTAACAGTCCTTGGCATTCCACAAAAAGGCTTATGAGATATTTCTGAGACAATGGCATTCGCCTGCCTCAGGTTCTAAATCGACACCAATGCAGAAACAGGGTTGTTCTGACAAACCCCAGAAGTGCAAATTCATCATAGACGACCTAAGCTTGAAGAAATACGTAATCCAGAAAGCTTATAATATTTTATTTACCATTATCAAGCTCCCATATCTTATGCAGCATCATAGCACTAGCCAAAAGATTGTAGTTCTCATTCTAGATGTTACTGTTATTTTTTACAACCTTATTTCAATGAAGTTGTTGTTTATTATCACACAAAACCCCACTAGTTTCAGTTCAGACTGGACCAGATCTGGAATGACAATTTTAAAATTAAAGTATTAATTTTAGAATGTACCACATCTCAGATTGCATGCCAATAATATCAACAATCATTCCAATAGCAATAGACTCCAACAGTAAGTATTAACTCATCAGATCAAGCACATAAAGTAGATACATGCTAAATGGAAATAATCGCACTTTGAATAGGACGCGGTAAAATATACCCATATGGCACGTCCATGTCGATGAGAAAAGGAAAACTAATAAACAACGAATATCATGAACAAGTGTTTTCAGAAAGCAAGAATTAAAAAGTCTCATGTCTATCAATGGTGAATGACAAAAACAGAAATGATATCTAACAAGTTGAAGGGACTCTGTACAATTGAAGTCACCTTAGAAATCAAGCTATTAATCGATTATTTTCAAAGCTAATATATGCATTCAAACTGCAAACTTTCCTTGGTTTGATGAGTTTCAGTGTACAGCGTATAATTCTAAATGATGTCTTCTTAATGATTGAAGAAGGCCTTATTGTTTCTCTTTCTTACAAGTATTTTGGATAAGTCATAAGTTACCTAACCAGCTTACCTAATACCTATAAGATCCCCCTCAGACCATCCAAAAGAAACCAATCTTATTTTCATATCTTATGTGATTGTAGATATGTTTCACATCGGTATATTATCAAAGATGGTAATTTCTAAGACCAAAAAGCATATATTTACCTCCCACATTTCCATTTAATCAAAAAGACTGCTTGGACAAGAAAAACCATCTAGTTATCCATGTGTAGTCTTTGAATCGATTAAATTTCCAGTCCTACGACTAAGAACCATGTTCTGCTAGCATGGTTTCTGTTAACAAAGTGCAAATGGCCATCATCCTCACAAAAACCTCCTCCACCCATTTGTATCAGGGCACAGCACAAATTGTGAAAGACCAGACAAAGGCATCTCAACAAATTCTTTGATAGTCATAAAGTATTATCCTCTCTAGTTCTAAATTTCTAATCGAAATAAACCTCAAGTACATTTGGGACTTGTAACAGAAGGATCACCACTCAAGACGATAAACATGATTCTGGCCTGAACTCTGATGCAAAAACCACATCAACACATAATGGCTTTATTACTCTACTCAACTCCAGAATGTTCATCAAATAAAAAGTCTTGTTAGAGCATCATTTAGATATGGTGAAATAGAAGAAAAGATGTATTCAACTCAATGTCAATCTGAGGAGGCATAACTAACTAGGATACTATATGATATGCTTTAGCCTTACTAGTCTCAAGTCTCAACCTTTATTCTAATGGAACCTTAAGAAATGAGCTAAGAATCAGAAATCCTTAGTCTTTTAAAAGTCATCTATGAAATGGGTGAGCTTAATGTTCTAAGAGAAAAGAAAACCCAAGATTATTGCCAGCTCAATTTCTTCAAATTCTTATTCAAACCATTCAAGAAAGCACTCAACTTTCACCAAATTTAAAGCTATGATAAAACGAATATTCACAAACACAAATGCACTATGATAAAACAAAAGAAACAAGGATCAGGGTTTTACTATAGGACATACCTCTGAGCATTAGAGTTAAAACCCAGAACAGAAGTCAAAGTTGACTCCACCAAGTCGAGGTGTCTGAGGAACAAGACTGAACTGAACCGAGTCGAGGTCGGATTCTGAAGTTCTAGACTTCTAGTTTTAGACCGCGGGTTTTCTATACCCGCTTACCAATTGTTTCTCATATGGATACTCGAACCCGGCCCAACCCGAATTTCCTAAATCCACAAACGTTTTTTTTAATTTTTTTTATAATAAATCCACAAACGTTTTAGAAGCAAAGCTGCAAAGGTAATCATAGATGGATATGGGAGTTATGGGACAGTTTCAGTCACATTCATAGCAATGTGAGATCGGAGAGAACCTCCTTCTGCTTCTCCGTGGACTACCATCATTGCATTAATAGTGTCCATGAATCAAAACATAAATTGTTCGAACTGAAAAGTAAGATTACGTGATTTTAATCAGAAAAATATCAATATCGATCATCTTCCACTTAAGACTAATAAAATATAGAGTAAATGACCATTCACTACTAATTTAATATCTTTTTAGCCCATTCCCATAAAAATCTATTCAGCAACCCAATTCTAATGAATTCTAACAAAAAAAACGTAAATACCTTCACCCTGATTTAACTCTCTTTCTCCTCTTTTTTCCCGATTATTAACTCTCTCTCTCTCAGAAAACTCTCCCCTCCGTATACCCATCCCACCTCTCCCCCCTCTTCGTCCTCAATCTCCACCCCCGCACCGCCCTCGACTTCTTCCACTGGCTCGCCGCCAAACCCCGCCTCCGCTACAAACTCACCCCTCGCTCCCACTCCTCCTTGCTCCTCCTCCTCCTCCAACATCGCTTCTTCCGCGCCGCCGACAAGATCCGCATTTCCATGATTAGGGCTTCCGCTTCTCCCGACGACGCCCTCTTCGTCCTCGACCTTCTCCGCCGCTTGAACCGCCGCCGCCCCGATGGTCTTGATTTGGAATTCAAGCTCAATCTCAGGTCCTACAATTGGCTTCTCAACTTGTTGTCTAGGTTTTCGCTAATTGAAGACTTGAAAGCTGTGTTTTTGGAAATGTTGGATGATAAGATTTTGCCGGATTTTTGTATACTTTTAACACTATGATTTTCGGCTACTGTAAATGTGATTGAGGCTGACTTGTACTTCAGTAAGACTGGGGTAGTAATTTTCTATTATTTGCTTGTGTGTTGATTTTTCTGTGGAGATAACAGATTGCAAGTTTACTACCTCTAATAAAAGTTTAATGGGGGTAGTAAACTTTATTTTTTTATATCGAAGTTGTTCTTCCTCTGTTTTAGTCTGTATTATGGCCTTGAAAATATTGTTTTGCAAGTTTACTACCCCCAGTAAACTGGAGGTAGTAAACTTTAGTTTTTCGAATTTAAATTGTTCTTCCTCTGTTTTCGTATGTATTATGGCCTTGAAAATATTCTTTTGCAAGTTTACTACCCCCAGTAAAAGTTTACTAGGGGTAGTAAATTTTATTTTTTGCATCTAAGTTAATTTTTCTTCGTTTTAATGTGTACTTATGACTTTGGAGATATTGTTTTGCAAGCTTACCACCCCTAGTATAAGTTTACTAGAGGTAATAAACTTTATTTTTTCGCATCTAGGTTGTTCTTCCTCTGTTTTAGTGTGTATTATGGCATTGAAAATATTTTTTTGCAAGTTTACTACATTTACTAGGGGTAGTAAACTTTAGTTTTTCGAATCTAAATTGTTCTTCCTCTGTTTTAGTGTGTATTATGATCTTGAAAATTCTGTTTTGCAAGTTTACTACCCCCAGTAAAGGTTTACTAGGGGTACGTAGTAAATTTTATTTTTTTCGCATCTAAGTTGATTTTTCTCCGTTTTAATGTGTACTTATAGCCTTTGAGATATTATTTTACAAGATTACTACCCCCAGTAAGATGTTTACTAGGGGTGGTAAACTTTATTTTTTTACATATATGTTGATTTTTTATCTCCTTTAAGGTATATAATGGTCATAGGAAAACTGTATTGCAAGTTTACTACCCCTAGCAGAAGTTTACTAGGGGTAGTAAACTTTATTTTTCTGCATCTAAGTTGATTTTTCATTGTTTTAAGGTGTATAATGGTCATGGAAAAACTTTATTTTGAGTTTACTACCCCTAGTAACTTTTACTAGGGGTAGTAAACTTTATTTTTCGTACTTGGGTTAAGATCACGTAAATTCCGATGGCATTTAAAAAAATCCAATGAGATTTCCGGAAAATTCCGGCTACCGGATGCCGGCAATTTTCCGGTGACCGAATTCTGGTGGTCGGAGTTCGGAGTCCGGCGACCGGAATACGGCCGCCGGTGACTAGCGTCGGAGCCCGGTGTGCTTCCGGCAAAGTCTTCCCTCCATCTTTTTCACTTTTTCTCTTTAAGTAAAAGCTAAAGGTAAAAAAGTCTTTAAAAAATATAATTTTATTATATTTTAATAAAGATTTGTATATTTTGGCTTAAAATAAGTACCTTGTATTCAAATAGGCTAATAAAAAAGATTATCATTGAAATGAGATTTGACTTTTTCTATTTTGTGCAAATGGTTTTTTTTCGCTAAAATATATTAATTAGTCCACACTCGCTTATAACTTATATCTTTTCCTTTTATACTTGGATTTTCTGATCTTTAATATCAACATTACATATCGCACCACCTTAAAAACAGAGTATTATTGTTGAAAGACATACCCTTTACATGTTTGAATCAGTCTATCGACAAAGGAATAACACCCATGATCGGTAAACGTTTGCATCAAGAATTTCAGTTCCATATTCCCAAGTCGGGGCATTATAAGAAAACAGAAGGAAGATACTTCTCGTCACTTTTTTCTTGTACAAATGGGTAATCTTTATTTTGGGGCAGGAATGATAAGCAATGCGTAGTAATAAGAATTGTCAACAAAAGAATGAATGGTGGCAGCTTGCTCGATGTGGTCAAGATTTGTGTGATTGAAATATGGTATAATAAATTGGATGAATTTAGTCCTATGTATATAACGATTCAACACCATCCATCTATTATGAAAATATTTTCCCAGAAATTATAGCAGGAACGTGTAAATTACTTGGAGGTCAAGTCTGAAGACTCAGATCACATATTGCAAGCACAAAGACGTACTACTCGCGTTTCTTAAGTTTCTAATTAAAGAGAAGACCTGTAATATAACGTGTTGCTTAAGCACAAAGACTCTTCCGTTTCTTCAGTCTTTATTAGAAGTAACAGCTTAAAACGCATACATTCATACCCGATCAATGTAGATGTAATCTATAAATACCCCATAAACACATCTGGGAGAAAGCAAGAGAAGGATATAATAAGCAAGCATGAGTTCAGAATGTGAAGGTAAAGTATCCATTATATATATATATATATATATATATATATATATATATATATATGATTAAATTTAGTTTACTCTCCTGAGGTTTGAGGTTAATATCATTTCAGTCCTCATAATTTTAATTTTAAAAATTTACCCCCTAAAGTTTTCAATTTTCATCAATCACATGCTAATTGTTGAAATTCCGCATAATTATAATTTGGACGTTAATCCTAATTTCATAACTCATTAAAATGGCTAACATAGCCATATAATAACATAAATCGTTTTTTATGACTTTTTTTCTAAGATTTCATGCTAGCAAGTAACCTTCAAACTGGATGAAATTTTAGCAATTAGGCTTGATTTATGAAAATTATAAACTTTAGAGGTAAACTTTCAAAATTAAAAATATGGGGACTAAAATGATATATATATATATATATATATATATATATATATATATATATATATATATATATAGACACACTCATACTTACAGATTGTTTCTATATGACGTACACAAATCATTCTTTTTATATTCTCTTAGCTAGAACCTAGCTACACAATTCAACCCGTTAATAATATGATTTCTTTAACTTTTTTCCAGGTAAAGGCTCATGGCCGGAGCTTGTTGGAGAGCACGGGGAGGTTGCCAAAGGGAAAATTGAGAGAGAGAACCCTAATGTGACTGCTAGGATTGTAGTTGACGGAGAAATGTACGTCATTACTGACTACGATTGCTTTAGGGTTTGGGTCTGGGTTGACAAAGATGATGGAACTGTTGTGAAAACTCCCATAATCGGTTAACTGATATGCTTGTTATTGTTTCTTATTTAAGGCAAAGTTATTTTCATGACCGATCTGTACGTTTTTTCTTGTTGACAAGCGATCTATACGTTTTAGAATTAAACATAATTCAATTTATATATACGTTTTCTTCCATGTAAATTTTGGAGTTTCTATTCTTCTTTTTGTGTAATAAAACCATATATATATGCATACAATATCTTATACAATTTACAATGAAGTAGTTATTTTGGTCCTTGCATACTTCTTAATGATTGAAAGTAGTGCAAAGGGTATGAAATACCGTTGCATACTTGTGTTATTTAGCTGGATTCTCCTCCATCTCTTGATTTTTTATTTGTTTCTCTGCGCAAAAGTAAGAAATGAGCCTACAACTTAAAATGATCGAGCTAACCAACTTATTAGCTTACAAAACTGCTGATGGTGAAGTGTCTTGGGTTGGGCTATTCGGGAATTGTCTTAGAATCAAACAGTAAGTAACCCTTATTCATATAGTATGAATAAGCCTATGTCTTAAAATATGTGTCTCTATCTGCCTCCGCTGATAAGATATAGATGAAACCTCTTTATAAAGACGGTGCATGGTTGTGATAGTTCAACATCTTTATTCTCTGACGGGCAATATAATATTAATTTCCTCTAATATTTTATCATATTTTATATATGAATTAATTTCAGTTTTCCCATATTTTTAATTTTGAAAATTTTCCTCATAAAATTTTCAATTTTCATCTAAAACTTTGGATCTAAATGAAATCATACTCCGGAGGTAACGACACTGGCTTTAACTTTTTAGAAGAAGTACATGTATATAATGATCGATATGCCGCAATATATGATCACATAATATATATATATATATATATATATATATATATATATGTGGGCTACCCGTATATGTGTGACCAAGTAATCACGTAAAAAGAGTTAATTTCATATTCTCACAACAGGGCTATGAGATTTTTATTCTACATTTAGATCTGGTGGATGTGTGTATGTAGGTCATGAAAAATCTTCCTGACATTCAAATCAGCAGGTCAGAAACTCAGAATGAATGAGTAAAATTAGTACAGTACTAGTACTGCATCAGATACTCACATAGTACTTACTCAAGTTCATATATATATATATATATGTATACATATATACATATGTATATATGTATATATATATATATATACAATGCTGATCAGGTGCGGACGTCTGCACCAAAGTTTTGGTGCGGATTTTTATTTTTACACCATTTTTCGATCGAATTTTCTCATCTCCACCGTCTAGTATCTAGATAATATTGTGTAGATCATCTCTGCAAAATTTCAGCTAATTTGGTGATCGTTAAGGCCCTCAAACTCGAAAAACAAATGGACGGACTGAATTCTGTCCGGTTGTGTTCATACCAGAAAAACTCGAGTTTGAGGGCCTTAATGATCACCAAATTGGCTGAAATTTTGCAGAGATGATTTACACAATATTATCTAGATACTAGACGGTGGAGATGAGGAAATTCGATCGAAAAGTGGTGCAAAAATGGAAATCCGCACCAAAACCATTGGTGCGGACGTCGGCACCTGATCAGCATTGTGTGTGTGTCTATATATATATATATATATATATGTTCTGACTCTACTGAGTTGACAGAGGAAGACATTCATGGCAACTACAGTCTTTAATCCAAAGGACCAGACAGAGAGGAGGAGGCGCGGCGCTGCTAAAGACGAGAACCAAAAAATCCCAAGGATTTCGATCGCCGCAGCTCTCTCTGCTCGATATCAACCTAAGGTTTCTTGGTATTTCCATCTTGCACTAAGATATAAAAGTGAAGTCGATCTATTTAGGAACGTTGCTTGCAAAAAGAGTTGAACGAATAAATTCACCTAACAGATATACACATAAGCTAGAACCGTCTTTGCATTTTGACATTAGGTAAGTGATGAAAAAGAGAGTATATTTCATACGTACACAACCCATATATGTTCCTTTTTTGGCTTATGAACAAGTTAGAAGCTTTAAAACAAAACACTACAATCCTTTCAAAACTTCGGAACTTATATATTGTATATTTCTTGTTTTGATTGCTATTGTGGCTCCATTTGTATGATCGAATGATTCTCTTTCAAAATATTCATTTGTACAGAAACAAGAAACCAAATATACAACACCTTCAGAATGACCTAGCATATTGTACATTTGTCTCAAGTATATTAAAAAGAATATCATCATCCAGCTCCTGCCAAAATGTAGCATTTCGTCAAACAATTGAATCCCTTGCCGGCCACAGACAACTCCAAATCAAGGCCAAAACATTCAGCCCTCGACTCACTTTAAATACCCTATTGATTCGACAGTTCCACGTTCTCAATACCAAAGCTTATTAATCAGTGATCATCAAGATGGCAACAAGTTCTACTTCTACTGGTGAGTTAGGGAATTGTTTACAATTAGTTTCGATCAGTTGATTCATCGAGATAGCTAGTGTTGTTTAATTGAGGTGTTTGTGGGTTCATCGATCATGTTATTGCAGAAACAAAGTGTTCGTGGCCGGAGCTAGTCGGTACCAAAGGAGAGGAAGCAGCAGCCACCATAGTCAAAGAAAATCCATCTGTCAAGGCGCACACAGTGAACGAAGGATCATTTGTGACCTTTGATATGCGTCGCGACAGAGTTCGGGTCTGGATTGATGAGCGTGGGATTGTCACCAAGGCCCCTAAGATTGGTTGATGACAAGGATCTGGTTTCATGCGTTTAATTAGCTCTGATTGTATTTTCAGGTTTTGTTACATGAAGTGTCTTCGGTATGCAATTTCAAATCGCAAAGAATATTTAAGCTATCACGTTGTGTATGATTTATATTTGTAACTCATATTAGTTCTACATGTCTCGAACTCTTGATCATCGATCACTTGGTTCATCCATCCTTTGCTTCTGTGATCTTCACATTCTCTATAATTTTTTTTTCTCATCCAATGATGGCATGTTCTAAAGTTCTAAATTGAAAAATTATTAAGACTGGAGGTTTGATTTGAGAAGGTTAAGTCTCAACGATGTCTACATATTAGAGAACACCTGCTAATAGATTAAAAATGTGGTTCATCTAGCATTACTCCTAAAATTAACGTCTACCTAGTAAAACAAACAAAAGAATTATTGCCCTTTTGCAATATAGTCACATTCATTTCAGTATAGAGCAGCCTCAGATTAATTAAGAAATTCTCTCACACTACTCATATATGCTAATTTGGTTCAGGACAATCTTCCACATGAGAGTCATGTAGTTAATTGCATACACTTGACAATAATGTATGAAACGGGTTAGGCTTTAATCTCGATCACATATCAACAAGACTATTATACACTCTACTTAGATTTCTAGTGGAATTGAGATCATAATTCTCTTGGAATGAATTCGATCGACTCGGGCTATAGAACATTAACCTTGGTGACTAAGCTAATAGCTGGTCAACTTTCAAATTGCAAATTTCAAAGGTCAAGAGTTGTCGAGTCTACTATGCAAAATTAGTATTTTCCATGAAATTAAGTATGCATGGATTTGCATTAGTACGTGGAGGACACAACATTTCAAAGTCCATGCCACACCAGTATAAGAATTCTATTAGTAATTCGCTAGCTTGTGGAACTCAAATTCCAGGACCGTATATATGGACTGGATGGAGAACTAGAGACACAATATATATAATCATCGATTATTAATTGACGATAATGTTAAAAATCTCCCAGATTGTAGAACGTGTATTAGCATTTGATCACACACAGAATTCATCGAAAACTAAAAGTCTAAAGCCAATGCCCATATATTCTTGGTCAATTCTAATGCTCATCCATCTGATCTTTGGGCTAGCTAGTAAGCAAACATGCACTTTCTAAAGTTGTTCATACTTATCTTGATTAGTACGTTCCTGTAAGCTTCTAGGCGATCGAGCTCTGTTCTTGGTCGAACATACTCGTCTCTCCATGCATAGTTAAACCACAAATTTCATTAGAACTATAAACGATCGCGAACAAGAAGTGCATGCTTATGAGTCTTACATTCATCTTAGTCTATCATTTCTCTATACTCAATTTTCTTTTCTCAGCTTTTATTCTTGGAGATTCAACACGTATATGCATGGTGTTATGTATGTGATATTTCTTAAGAAAATGAGTTTTCTCTAAAATTTTACAATATATGCTCCTTTTCTATGTTACATGTAGAAGAAAAACTACTACTCATTATGGCATTAAACCCCACACAACCCGACTCCTTCAATGCATAGGAAATATATGAACGAAAATTCGATCGATCTTCTAGACTTTCTAGTAGGGCAAGCTTAGCTAGGTCCTTTTCGTTCCCTTTTCTGTGGATGTATAGCTAGTTCGATCAGTCAGATCATTACGCGGAAACATTTATCATCAATCCATGCTAACCGAGCTGGCTCCTTTTCGTTCCGATCATTACTCAAAAAATCAACTTACTACGTACGTTCTCTTCTAGCTAGGGATATGCATGAGATGAATACCCACAATAGGATTGATAGGGCCCTTACGCATGCAGGAGCACCTATAAATACTATGTTGTCTTTCCTATCGTTTAATCCACTCCAAATTAATCATTCACAAAACTCTCTGTCTCTCTTTTCTCGTCAGTACTCCACACACTCACAAGATGAAAGCTACCAGAAAGACTCGTCTTCTGAAAATAGCTGAAATGGTCCTCATTATCAACTTCATATTTACCTCATCAAACAATGCTGCTACTCGAGCAACGGCTAGGCCTTTAACTCATTATGAAAAACCAGCATTAGTGAAAGGCTTTAAGCTCATCGAGATCGATAGAGCACCATTGCCACCTGCCGGGCCTTCAAGATGCACCAACATTCCTGGCCACAACAACCATAAGGATGTAAGTTGTCCTAGCCCGACCTTGGGTCCTTGAACCAGCCGTATGTAGTGGTCTCTTATCAGATATATGAATTCGGAGCCACATATAGGGCTACAGTTTCTACTTACTACGTACTAGAGCCACCAGTAGTAGTGTTGAACTTCTATTATAATCAACTACAGTTCTATAACAAATTGATAAACATGTAAAATTTTAATACAAGTTAATAAATCTCGTACAATTCTATTATCTTTAGTTCTTTACCTTCTCATATTGGCAATATAAATCTCGTACGCTCTCAGAAATACTAGTATCTGTTACTGTTCGATTCAGGGTTTTCACACGTCTATGTTTCTTCACTTTCATGTTTGATTCCACATTTCAGAGTTTTGACGATAGCGATAGGTCAACAGTTGACTAGTATATGGAGCAAAATCCATGTTCGTTCAATTAAGTAGATAATGTTCCCACTGCTGCTGATTCACCATTTCCATTCCCATCACCATGCTCGTTCAGTTTGAGATTGGCCGATCAAGTAAGAGTGTTGGGGATTAAGAGAGGTGCTTGTGCCTTCTATAAGGGAAGATTATCGAGGGCTATTCGCTTCCATGTTGGACTGCATCCTAGCTAGTTGTCTGAAGCATTACTTTAGGAATTTTGGCATGAGGAGAAGACGATACATCTATAAGAGGTAATAACTATATATAGTTTTCTCAATGCACAAAATTTAACCAGGAAAGCTCTCTACTCTTGATTAATGTTACAAATGGTTAACTTTATACGATGAATTGTCATCACACAAAAAAAAAAAACAAAAATTATACGAAGAATGTTAGGTTGTGAATGTTCAACATTCTAACTTTAAACTAATCTCTGAAATTTCAAAAATCTTGACTAATTTCACGGCAGATGCATGATATTTTTGAAAATCTTCAGTGTAGGGAATTGGGGAAACAAGCATTTTTTTAGACTTATACACCTTGGCGGCTTGCCCAATTTGGCAACATGTACTGCTAATTAACACGTTTTAAATCCCACAATTTTCCTCATAATATATCCACAAGCATGAATAACATGAAAGAAATTAAGCAATACAATCACTAATCCATGAGCCTTTTGCTCATAAATCATTCAGTTTCTAATAATGAATAGCAGCATATATGGAGCACATGAAAATTGGTTAATAAATCCAAGCTAGCTATAATCAATTTAAGAATATTATAAAGCTACATGAGTACATGTTCTTGAATCTGGGGATTATGTTGTAGCTGTGAAGAACATACTTGTTCCTCTAAAACACTTTTTAGTTGTTTAATGAGTAAAAACCTTCACATGTTGTATATATTATTCAGTGCAGATCTTTCAAATCTTGGTTAGCTTAATTATAATTAGAGCATGTGTGTTTGTGTGTGTTTCTGTTATCAATAGTAGTAATTACTAATTAGCAGAATTAACTTAGTGCTTAATTATCTATAATCATCATTCTGGATATTGATAAACTTGGTGCTTCACTAACCCTTAGGTTTCTTCTTTTCTATGGTTAACCAACTTTCTCATGCACCCTCCTAGTCCTACATTAATCGTGTGAATTAGTAACTCTTAACAATTGTTAACTCTACTAAAGAGCTTCGGTCAAAGAATAGCTGCCGTTGCCGATTGCCGAACAAGAGCATGGTCAGCTTGATACCGTGTACGGGTTTCTTTCTCTTGGCCAAATCAACCTCCAACTATGCTAATTTTAGGTGACCTTTTCTTCTTCATGTATCCCTTAATTAGTCGACGGATCGACATGCGAATAGCAAAGCATATGACACTTATAATGCCAGCTTTGTAGCAGTGAGCATTTACCCTCGATCAAGTTTACAAACTAGATAGGGTTATCTGAATTTTGTTTGTTGGTCTTTGCTGTAATACACTAGTTCATCAGAAAAGAATATATATATATATATATATATATATATATGCACAGAAGGTCTTCAAATACAAAGGCAACTCGATCTCTTACATGAATGAATCAAATTTGTATATACGAAATGAAAGAAGTACATAATTAGATGTACAAATTGCTTGTGAAACTAACTGTTACAAGCAAGAAAAAGAGAAAACCATTGAGCAAGCTAGGCTCATGTGTAATGACCTGTAATTAGATCGCATGTCGTTATTCATCCGAATTCAATCAGCAAAATCAACAGGAAACTCATACTTCAAGTCCTCAAAAGTTCATCCACTCCCTGGTGTTTATTCTGATGTCAATATTTCTGATTGGTAGCCACACCAAACTGAGCCACAAGACGAGGATAAACAGAAGCATGATGATGCCCTCCTGCATAGTTCTTCACTTTCAGAGGAGGGCAACTCGATCCTCCTGTACCGGGTATGTAGGTGCAACCAGAGGATCCAGTTGGAGGGGTCTCACCTCTAGGAAGAGACTGTAAGCTCATCAGTTCTTGCTTCACTAGCATTCCATCATTGTAGAGTACCCTACTAGCTCTGTTGGGTTGTACATGTAGAACACAAAGAAGCAGCAGCACAGCCAAAGCAGTATTCACAAGCCCCATTAGCTTTGTATTTGAAGAATGATAACTTCATAAGGGAAATAATGATGGTATTTATAGCTAAACCCTTTGAGGAACTTAGTGACTATTGTATTAGTTTGGAGGATTTTGACTGTTGACTACTGGGTTTTTAGAAACCTTTCTTTAACAGATCTGGCATATAGATTAAAGCTTGACATAATTGAATAGGTCATAAGCAACTTAGCAACAAGGAGACGAATTTGAATTTAAATCCCAAAACCAATCACGTACCCATCTGATTCATATTTTCATAGGTATTGTATTTGTATGTTGATATTATATGAGACAACTTTACGTGTCTTATGGGGATGAAGATTTTTGTTTCTTTCCCTTCTCACACGCAATCAACCAAAAGATGAGCATCAACAAGTAGGGAAGTTCCTTGTAATTGGAAAATTATGCCTCTATGTTAAATGATTATATTCCATTAGTCACACAGATAGTACATGTTACGTGAGAGGCATCCTCGAGTCACCTGTGACGATTGTGTTAGATCAATTGTGGACATATCACGTATATTATGATATCATGCTAATGTCATAACCTATTTCTACATGGAAACAAAGACAGTATCAATACTAGTTCCTAATGATATCGTGTATTATATCATTATGGTAAGGAATCTTATACTAAGTCTAGAAACAAGACTACATATCAGTATTGTATAAGGAATCTTAATGAGATGACTTGATCCGCAAGGACTCCTTAATGGAAGGAACCTTAAGGGTTAATTGATTCTCTATATATAGATGGTAAAGGTCCCTGTTATCACTACTCACGACTCGTCGATATTGCATACAGTTTCTGTCCATTGAGAAAGCAGAGACTAGTGACTAACAGAAGACCTTGCCGAGCACCTCGCGTTCTCCGCATCAAGACGTAGTATGGGATACGAAGGAGTTGCTGTTCGCGATGATGGTAAGTTCTTATTCATTACAGTAAACGATTAACAGATAATAGTTATGCATATGATATCCGGTATTTATGCTCATGACCATGTAATTTGTTTCACATATGGTATCAAAGCAGTCAAGAGCATAAAAATTTCAGTTTTGCATAACTAAATCGTTTTAAAGTTTTAACAAAACAAAACCAAAAGATATTTGCTTTAAGATCAAACCAATTGCAATACGTAGATCCTTCTCGACCCAAAACCAAACTAAAGAGAACCATTCGCCGGGTTACAGAAACCCGTTCGCGGGTTACAGAGACCCGTTCGCGGGGATAAAGAACACGTTCGCCGGCGAATAGTTTGGTTACAGATTAAGGGGAGAGATTGATCGGAAGCGCATGAGACTTTTATGTCTCTTAAGGGATTCAAAACCCAAATTGCTACGGATTAAAGGAAAACCAAAAGGAATTCGTTGCTGTTTATAAAAACTATTTTTCGCTTCCGCTCAAAACCAGCAGCAAAATTGGGGAAAAATCAAAACAGGTTTTATAAAAGTTTTTCCGATTTCAATTCAAGCATGTTATATGTAGTATATATATATATATATATATTATTATGCATAAGAACCCTAGAGCACACCCAGCGTGCATATAAGAGTAGATTAAGGACTTGGTTTGTGATGTTGTGTGGTTCCTGTATGGCTGGAAATTTAAATTTCTATATACGCATGCTCTACGGATTGAATTGAATGATTGCATTCTATGTGTGTACTGTAATTAATAGACGATGTATGATGAAGTATGAAATCTCCCAGGTTTATACATTGTAAAAGAAAACAATTTTTGCAGACACAGAGCTTAGTTTTTTTATAAAGATTATCTGGATAGAAAAACAAGTTTCAAGCTCAATTAGTTTGTGATTCTCTGTTGGTATAATTGAACATATTGCCATAGCATTCTTCCTTTATATCTGCAGTGAATTATCAAGAAAACAAACTAAAGTTGTGGACATTGTTTTAAATTCATGTTTCGTTCTTCTATAGAAGTGGTCAAAACATGCTTTTAGAACACAGACAACAATAAGCATATTTGATAAAAATAAATTCGGATACTTTGAATTAATCATCTGCCCATAGGTGTTGATTTAATTCTTTGGATAACATGTTTTTATCTTGTGTGGCTTATTGAAAAGAACTAAGGAATGTTAAGCATCTGCCCATAGGTGTTGCTTAATATTGATTTTAAAAGTTATGGACTGAAATATATGCAAGTATATGACTGTATTTTTTTATGGAAATTTTTGTTTTAAAACACTGAAAACTTAAAGAACTCATAAAATTTTCTTTTGCTCCTTAGGTAACACCTACCTCACCTTCAACAGTGTACTAATGCTTACTGGATCAAACTTTAGAGTTGGAGGGACTCTGTCGAAACCTATATCACCTTTAATGACAAGATAGGATTTTGTTTTCAAGAGGAAAAACCTAAAACCCCAGCAGAAGATGATAAAGCCTCAGTAAAAACCAACCATAAGAAGTGGATGCACTCGAACATGATAGCGAAAAATGTGATTAGGCAGTCTATGTCTAAGAACATTCGCGGATGTGTAGCTGAGCCGGAATTAGCTTCTGATTTTCTGGAGGCAGTGTCAGCTAAGTTTAAGGAGAGTGAAAAAGCTGAGATAGCTAGGCTGAACAAGGAATATCATAGCCTGCAGTACTCAGGAACCGGAGGGGTCAGGGAGCATTTATTGAAGTTGATTCACATCAACAATAGGCTTACAGAGATGATGGTGGGAGTACAAGAATCCTTGTTGGTGCATCATGCACTCAACACACTCCCAAGTAGTTTTGACCATCTCAGAACAAGCTACAATGCTCAAAAGGAAAACTGGACTCTAGATGAACTCATAGCCATATGTTCTGATGAGGAGGAGAGGATCAAGAAACAAACCCCAACCATTTACCTGCTTGAAAAGCCTAAAAAGAAGAAGACATAGTCACAGAATAAGCTTAAGCCTACCAAAACCATTACCAAGTCATCAGCAGCTACAGGGCCGAAAGATAAGGCATTCCGGTTCAAGTGCTACTTTTACAAAAGAGTAGGTCATATGAAAAAGGATTGCACTGGCTATAAGGCTTGGCTAGCTAAAAAGGGTAAGATTATTTCTAATACAGTATTTTCCTTAGAAGTTAATCTTGTCAATATTAATCCACAATCTTGGTGGATTGACTCGGGATCCCCTATTCACATAACTAATTCCTTGCAGGGGTTCAAAAGGACCAAGAATCCAGGAAGTGAGGATGTTAGCTTGCGTGTCGGAAACGGGATGAAGGTGGCGGTTAAAGCTATAGGCTGTCTTAGACTTGATTTAGGATCTGGAAAATTTTTTGTTTTGGATAACGTTTACTATGTACCTTCCATGCGAAGGAATTTAATTTCAGTTTCTCAAATGGTTAAAGCCGGTTGTAAACTTTTCATTGATAATAAAGGAATTGTTATTTCTCGAAATAATGAGCATCTTGGTTTTGGTGTGATATTGGATGATTATTTAAAATTAGAATGTTCAATGTCTCAGCAAGAGATCTCTCTTGTTGAAACAGACAACACTAAAAGTACTAACACCTTAACTGGTGTTAAGGGAACCAGGAACAATGAAAATTCTGCATATTTGTGGCATAGAAGATTAGGCCATGTGTCTAAAGATAGACTGAAATTATTAGTGAAAAATAATATCCTTAACAAATTAGATTTTTTAGACTTACACGACTGTGTTGAATGCTTTAAGGGTAAGATGACAAACAAACGGAAAAAGACTGCAGTAAGAAGTAAAGAACTACTGGAACTCATACACACTGATATTTGTGGTCCATTTAAACATCAAACTATCTGTGGAAACGTATATTTTATTACGTTTATTGATGATTTCTCTAGATACGGATATGTTTCTCTACTCTCAGAAAAGTCGCAAGCACTTGCTGCTTTTCAAATTTATAAAGCTGAGGTAGAGAATCAACTAGAGAGAAAAATCAAAACAGTAAGATCAGATAGAGGTGGGGAATTTTATGGAAGATACACTGAAAATGGTCAACGTAAGGGTACTTTTGCCTTGTTTTTACAAGAGCATGGAATTAAGGCCCAGTACACAACACCATATAATCCACAACAAAATGGTGTTGTTGAACGAAAGAATAGAACTCTTCTCAATATGATCAGATGTATGATGTGTACTACTGGATTACCAAAATTCTTATGGGGAGAGGCTTTAAAAACAGCAAATTATATTTGCAACAGAACACCAAGTAAAGCCATCGAGAAAACTTCTTTCGAATTGTGGTATGGTAGAAAACCAAGTCTTTTCCATTGTCATGTATGGGGCTGTCAAGAAGAAGCTTGGATTTATAATCCAAAGATGAGCAAGCTTGATGAAAAGTCTGTTAGCTGCTATTTCATAGGTTATCCAGATAAATCTAAAGGCTACAAGTTATATTCTACTAAACACTCAACCATAATTTTTGAAACTCATCAAGTAAAATTCTTAAATGAGAAAATTCACAATACAATTTATGAGGATTTATCCTTAGATTTTGAAGAAATTGTGATGGATGAGGATTTAGCAAATACATTGCCTTTTGATAACGATGATGAATTAGCAGATGACATAATTAGAGAAAATCAAGATGCAGATGATCAAGAAATTGATCAAGGAATGCAACTTGATAATCCAGAAAATAATGCATTCGTGGCTGGAAATAATGCGTTCGCGGTTATCCAGAATCCTCCTATTGCTGCTGTTGAACCAGCAGCAGAACCAAATCCAATTCCACAACCTCCACAACCTCAAAATAATCCAAATCCAAACCCTCCTCAAGACCCTGAGCTTAGAAGATCGAAGAGAGCTAGAAAAGCAAAATTTGGGGGGGAAGATTGTCCTTACATTGTCAGTTATCTGACTGAGACGGACATAGTAGAGGATTGTGCAGAAGACAATGATCCAACAAATTTTTTTCAAGCTACAGAATGTGTTGAGTCAGAGAAGTGGCAAGAAGCTATGCAGTCAGAAATTGAGTCAATGGAGAAAAATGGAGTTTGGGAATTAGTTGAAGCTGATCCGAGACAAAAGGCGATTGGCTGCAAGTGGATCTACAAAACCAAGAGAGATGCAGCAGGAAACATTGAAAGGCACAAGGCTAGGCTAGTCGCGAAGGGATTCACTCAGAAAGAAGGCATAGACTACATTGAGACTTATTCACCAGTTTCTTGTAAAGATTCTTTTAGGATTATTATGGCACTAGTTGCACACTATGACATGGAGCTGCACCAGATGGACGTCAAGACAGCTTTCTTGAATGGAGAGCTCGATGAAGTGATCTACATAAAGCAACCAGAAGGATTTATCAAAGCAGGCAATGAGAATTTGGTCTGCAAACTGAAGAAGTCGATTTATGGATTGAAGCAAGCTTCCAGATAGTGGTACAAGAAGTTTGACTCGGTGATTTCCTCTTTTGGCTTCACTGAAAATTTAGTTGATGAGTGTGTTTATTTAAAGACAGTGGGAGACCAATTTATTTTCTTAGTGCTATATGTTGATGATATACTTTTGGCTAGTAGCAATCAAAAGCTGCTGAAGGATACCAAAAGCTTTCTGTCAAAGAATTTTGATATGAAAGATCTAGGTGAAGCATCATATGTACTAGGAATTGAGATTAAAAGAGATAGAGCACAGAAGCTGTTGGGATTATCTCAACAAAGTTACATTACTAAAGTTCTGAAAAGATTTAGTATGGAACAATGTTCAGGAGGAGAAGTTCCCATGTCTAAAGGTGATAAGCTCACAAAAGGTCAACGGCCACAATCAGAAGCTGAGAAGGAGAGTATGAAGTCAAAGCCTTATGCGAGATTAGTTGGAAGTCTCATGTATGCTCAAGTTTGTACAAGACCTGACTTGGCTTTCGCAGTTGGGATGTTATTAAGGTTTCAGTCCAATCCAGGATATGAACACTGGGTTGCAGGGAAGAAAGTGTTGAGATATCTACAGAAGACGAAGGACCACATGTTGGTTTACAGGCAAGTCAAAGATTTGAAGGTCGTTGGATTTTCAATTCCGATTTCACAGGGAACTACCCGGATTCAAAGAAGTCTACTTGTGGATATGTGTACATGTTAGCAGGAGGAGCTATTGCTTGGAAAACCATGAAGCAGACATTGATCACAACTTCAACCATGCAAGCTGAGTACATAGCAGTATATGAAGCAGTATGTGAGGGCGTGTGGATAAGGAATTTCCTACAACAAACTCAAGTACTCAGTCACATTGTGGAAGATAAGCTCGAAGTATTTTGTGACAATGAGGCAGCTGTTTACTTCTGCAAGAACAATAAGAGATCCAGCAATTCCAAGCATATAGATCTAAAGTATTACAGTGTAAGGGAGAGGGTTAAGAAGGGTGAGTTAGTGGTTCTGAGCATAGATACAAACTCACAACTAGCAGACCCTTTCACAAAAGCATTACCATTTAAAGTATTCAAGCAACACACGGCGAACATAGGTATTTTGCCGAGATTAGATGCTTGAGGTCAGTGGGAGCTAAGACCAGTAGGAGCAAACTAAAATTTACAAGTTTCTGAGTTCTTGTTTGATTACTTTCGTAATTACAGTTGTTTTCGTTTAAATAAAGTCTTGAGGTATTTTCAGAATTGTTTGTGTTATCCTATAGCTTTACATTGGTTTCTGAAAATTTATCATGTTAGTTACAGTTGTATATATACTTGCAAAATATCAGTTGACTTTGATCATGTTTAGCATGATGATACGGTTCAGGCAAATTATAAAGTCATTGGTGTCCAGTTGTTGCTTGAAGTTCTGGTTTAAGAACATACAGTAGGACTCGATATATATTAAACACTTGTTAATGCACATTAATATATATCTCAATACTGAGGATTCAACATATGTATTTTACAGGAGCTTATGTTGTAGCAAAGAAGCTCTGCACTTTTGTTAAAGTGTAACTCGTTTCTTGTTCTGCATAAGTGACTGCAAAGTGACCATGTTGTGATGGGATTTTTGATTCAATTGTTTCAGGCGCGCACTACAGTAGGTAGTATAGTTTTTGACATTACAAGAACTTGATTATCATAAACATGAAGTGATTGTCCAAGTGGGAGATTGTTAGATTAATTGTGGACATATCACGTATATTATGATATCATGCTAATGTCATAACCTATTTCTACATGGAAACAAAGACAGTATCAATACTAGTTCCTAATGATATCGTGTATTATATCATTATGATAAGGAATCATATACTAAGTCTAGAAGCAAGACTACATATCAGTATTGTATAAGGAATCTTAATGAGATGACTTGATCCGCAAGGACTCCTTAATGGAAGGAACCTTAAGGGTTAATTGATTCTCTATATATAGATGGTAAAGGTCCCTGTTATCACTACTCACGACTCGTCGATATTGCATACGGTTTCTGTCCATTGAGAAAGCAGAGAGTAGTGACTAACAGAAGACCTTGCCGAGCACCTTGCGTTCGCCACATCAAGACGTAATATGGGATACGAAGGAGTTGCCGTTCGCGATGATGGTAAGTTCTTATTCAAGTTCTTATTCAGTAAACGATTAACAGATAATAGTTATGCATATGATATCCGGTATTTATGCTCATGACCATGTAATTTGTTTCACATACGATTGCCAATTCGATTCCAGACAGTACTTGTCTATTGCTTTTGTTACTAAGAGCAAGTCCACCCCAAGGCTTTTTAAAGGCCCAGGCCTTCAGCCACCTAAGATTAAAGACCTAGCTGAAAAAACTCATCTCCACCCACAAAGTTTTTTTGACCCAGGCCTTCATTGGGTTTTCACCTGGGTCAGACCTATGACCCAGGCCTCCATTTCTGAAGACCCGAGCCTTCGTTTCCAGGTCAGCCCAAAAGGCAGACGTCAGCCATGTGAAGGGTGACATCAGCTACGTGCAGCGCGCGGGAGTGAAGCGGACGAAGCGAGAAGGCGAGCGCATATAGCGCACGGGCGAATCAACTGAGGACGAACGGCTGGGCCACGCGCTTTTTGTTGCCTAGCGACGCTAAGGGACAAATGGCTGGGCCACGCGTCAACAGCTGGCGTTGGTTTTCAGTTCAAATCCAACGGTCATTTGATCTGGACCGTTGGTTGTAATTAAACAAGCAGATCAACGGCATTCAATTATACAATAAAAAATTACCGTTAGAAAAATTACCGTTGTGTTTCCAACAGTTCAAAATGTTTGTTTTTTTTTTAAATCCCAACGGTAAGAAAAATAATTAAAAAAAATTATACAATTCTCTATAAATACATATCACCATCCTATACCTTTTTTATACCACACAAAAATTGTGATCCATAGTTCTATAGCTATTTTCTTTTATTCTCCTATAGTTTTCATCTTTTTTATTGTTTCAATTCATGGCCGGTGGATCTACTTCCGATAGAAAACTTTGGGAAGCCGATGAAGTCCTCCAATTGTGCAAGTCATGGAGATTTGTTAGCCACGATCCGGAAAAGGGAACCGATCAAAAGAAAGCGCAATTTTGGGATAATGTTCTCAAGCACTACTTCGACAATTTTCCGGATGCTTACCCTCGAACAACAAATGCAATGATAGGGAGGTGGAAATCTCTAAAAATATAATTGTTTCAATGGCATTATGCGATAAGGCAAGCTAAAGCTTGGGCAAAAAGCGGTTCATGTCTTGTTGATGAGGTATGAATATTAAACTTTTTTTATGTATGTTTCGATAAATATTTACTTATCGATAAATTATCTTGTATGTCATACATCTTATTAATTGTAGTTTTATTTATTAATTTGTAGTACAAAAGAACACAAAATATATGGAAGCAAGAGATGACAAGGATCAAAGGAAAGAAACAAAAGAGTGAGTTCAAAGCGCAAGATTGCTACGCCGTCGTGGAAGGTTTTCAAATGTTTCAAGACATTCCTAACAACATGGAGATGCATGAGTCACCATTAACGGGAGCCGATTGTGAAAGGATGGCTTCACAATCAACTCAAAATGAAGAAGTTGATGAACCTTCTATCAACTTGGCCCAAAATAGTGATGAGGTACCCCCGAATCCAAATATGAGGCCTATTGGAAGGAAGGCAACAAAAGAAGCCGCCCGGAAAGGAAAGAAGGCGGCCAAAGACGCGTGTCCCATGACATCCGTTGTTGTCACGATTACAACCAACCAATCATCAATATTCTAATCGAGGGAGAAACGCGACGAGGCATACACAAAACAATTGCAAGAGCAACAACAACGAGAATATATGCGATTGCAAATGGATCTTCGGAATGAGCATTTCAAACTCCAAGAGAGGGAAGATCGTATCAAAGAGAGAGAATTAAAGATTATGGAGGTAAATCTAAGTACTATGTCACCGGGGCCTAGAAAAGATTATTGACGGTTAAGACAAAATGAAATAGAAGAAAGACAAGAAAATACAACTAGTGGATATCCCCACACATCATTCCCCGGCGGATATCCCTAAACACCTTTTTCGGTGGATTTCCTCAAACATCTTTCTCCGACGGATATCCCTAAACACTTTTTCCCGGTAGATTTCCTCAAACACATTTCCCCGGTGGATATCCACAACCACCTTTCTCCGGTTATTACTTTCCTCAACCACCTTTGACCGGCGACTCGACCAACCCGACCAATCTCAATGACCCTTCCAGCACCGATTTCTTTTGTAATGAGGATATCGATAATTAGACTTAGAAATTTAAATTATTGTATTTTCTTTTCTTTTTTTCCTAGGCTTGTCTTGTCAATTCAAGTCATGTAATAAATAAAATTAATTTTAATGTCATTTGTTTAAAATTTATCTATCATCTTTTTATAATTTCAATACGTTATTCATAATTTTAATAACACATAAAATCATTATTCACATTCAAAATACCTAATATAAAATTCAATAAACAGTCATTGTCACGTGGCGACCTAGAAACAGAAATCATGGGTGGAAACTACAGCCCAAAATCGCTACCACGTGATGACCCAGGTCTCGCACATGACTCAGGCCTTCCTAACGAAGACCAAGGGGTGGACTTGCTCTAACAGATTCAGGTAGGATAGACATGAGAATATATACTTATATAGACCTTTTCTCTGCCTCTTCGATACCGCACTCACATAAACAAACAAGAACTAGGAAACACAATAAGAAAAGTTGCTTAAATAAAAGTGTGTCCAACTCCCTTTCATAGTCCTAAAATAATACCAACGCACCAGCTTGTAATATGGACAGTTTAATCCAGACCTTCAAAACAGAATTTCGCCAGAAAAAAAAAAAAACAGATCGTCTCAAATAGAAATCAAACTTTTAGCTTCATCGTTCTACCTCCCTCTTTGAGACCTCGAGGTCCGACCACATTGGGGATATCACCAAATTGGTGACACTGACAGTTTAACACCTTGTTGGTGTGCGTGGGCTCTAGTTGACAGTGTTGATCGCCAGTGACTGTGACCGGTGGCCTGAGACCGGAAAGTCGAGAATGGTAGTGATGGCTAAGAATGTGTGTGGTTTTATTTCTTTTCATTTAGAGACGAGTGAAAGTTTCCAAAGAACTGGGACATAAAGAGTTAAAGACCATGCCATTTGGTAGGGAATACAAAACCAGATGAACTGCAAATTTATGAGGAACACTAGCCACTGGGATTGAGGCCAAAGAGTTGCAGTTAAAAATTCAAGCAAACTTCAACTAAGAAAACTGAAACCCCAGGGCACGTTATAGCTTCATTTCTAACTTAAGAAAAGGCTGGAAGAAACACTCTTTACAAAATGTTTTCTTACGAAAAAAGATTACAACCTCACTCCAAATGTAAAGACCCAGTAATTTCCTCAGATACATTATTACAACAGGCAGTAACCCACTAATTTGTGGGATGACTCCGTTGATTCATTCTCTTCACTGACCATTTGAAGGCCGGAATACAGTGTAACCGTTCATTCCACATGTCATATTTGAATAATCCGGATTGTAGTATGGGAAACCATCATTGTCGGTACTCCTCATGCCTTGTAAAGATATATCTGAACCAGCCACCTGCCACTGGTTATGATGGTTTACATCAATCTGCCCGTTCACATAAGTTAAAGCACCTGCTTGCGGAGTAAATTCTCTAAGTGATTCAAAGTGGCCTCCTAACATGTAACCTCTCTGGAACCCATCATCTTGGTAACTCCGTGTCCGCTCAAACCTACAAGAGCTGGTCGCAGAATCCATGTCGCTAGATGTGCCCAAATCTCCAGGATAAGAAAACTGACGATTTAAATGGTTTGGCCCATTGCTAAAGGAGTGAAAAGCCGAACTCGCTGTAGCTCCCCCAAAGCCATGTTCATCATCAAGCAGATCATTGATGATGTCAATGTGGGGAAGTCATCTGCTGCTGATACACCTTGGGTCTGGCGACCAGATGTACAAGCCGGGAACTCGGTGGAGAACTGTTCATGTTGCCCACCATGCAAAGGCTGGTAGAAATCAAAACTTTGATCACTAAGCAAGGACGAATGATCATAGTTCATGCCATTACTTGATTCCCTTTGCGAATTCTCCATCCACTGTGGTCCGTTATGCAGCACATCCCGAGTCACCATGCCAAATGGGAAGCCGGATTTAACTGTGTTTGTATCCATTACTTCAGGACTCTGGGGTATGAACGTTGGGGTAGATACCACAGTTGGTGGCGGTTGGGAGTATGATGGAGATGGTTTCACTGTTGAGCTCAGGGAGCTGGTATGTGCGAAACCTGTTGATCCCGTCAGAACGTGGTTGCCGAGTATGGCATTTCTATATGACTGGGGAGCATAACTATGAGTTGCTGCCGATGGATCAGGACCTAATCGACCAGCAGCACTCACTGATCGGGCAAGCAGAGGAGATGTCTGAACCATAGAAACCACAGTAGATGTTGGCGGCCTGGGACCAGGAACAAGAGGAGCACTGGAGGGCCTAGACACTACCGGTACTTGTTGGGCCATGGCTTTTTCAGCTGGTTTTGGAGTTGCAGCCTTTTCAGTATCAGGTTTGGACATGCCATTACTCTGGGATGACAGAGTCAAAGAAGCCACTCTGTCAGTCTGTGGTATGCTAACCGAGGTTGCTTTCTTAAGAGGAATAGACTCAGTAGTGGCACTGCCCTGGCACTCCGACTTTGAACGACCAGTCGATGACACATTTTTGGAAGGGCTTTCAGGAGATGACATCACTGCTGGTGTCTTCTCTTTCATAGGTCTTTCCAAATCAACCTGATCTTTGATGCTCAATTTTTTCTGCAGTTTAACGACTTCTTCCTCCTATAACATTATAGAGACAATAATTACACCTTGTTTTACATAACTAACGAATATCTACAATTTTTGTGGAGGTAAATGTGTACCTTCCTAATACGGTACAGGAATATTCTAAATGATGCAAACACAATTAGAAAAGTAAAACGGAAAAAAAAAAAAAAAAAAACAAAACAAAAAAAAATAGAACAAGTAATAACGATAAGTTTTAGATAGTGGAAGCACACAATGGAAAACGCAAACATTAGAGCCCAGGAGCCGACATAAACTTATAAGGCAAGGATAAATGATCTCACCTTCTTAACCACATGCTGCTCCAGCCACTTAATCCGATCCTGCAATGAGTGAACAGCTGGCTCAGACTCAGATTCAGTCACCTTACTACTTCCTGAGACATCATTCTGATTTCCCGCATCTGCAACAGGTCCAGAAGGTTGATTATCCATCTCATTTGACCAATTATTCCCATCAACTGTTGCTTTACCCCGTTGCTGTTTCCCCCTGCAATTTCAAATTCAGCAAATTGATCATGTACCTTGTATAATCGTTTCTGCAATCATAGAAAAAGAAAGGCTAGCTGAATATACCTGCTAGGTGATTTTTGAGTCTTGTAATTAGAAAAGGAGTTCCCTTTATATGGCCCATTCATTACCACTGATGGGACTGAATCGGTAGAACATGTTTGAGGAACTATCATCCATCAGAGATGGGCTTTTTTTCTCTGATACTCCATTTTGCACAGATGAGAGACCACTAATTCCACTGCTACTGGGTTCTGTGGGAGGATGGATTTCTGAAGTGTCGGTGTCCCAATTGACTGGACTAGCATCTCTGTCTTCAGAATCAGGTTGAGGTACTTCAGCAACACCATCCGCTGAATCAGACACATCAGATACATCTTCCACTATATCTGCCTTTTCAACCACAGGTTGCTCCTCATCCTTCGTGTAGACTTTCAGTTCATCAATAGGTAGTTCTTGTAGTTTCTCTGGTATTGCTACGCCAGGCCTATCTTCCCTCCCTTTGTCCTTTCCCTTCCTGTTGTTCCTTTTTTGTTTAGCCTGTGGAAAAGCAAAGGGTCTTTGTAAAGAATCTAAAGAACAGATAAGAAATTATTTAACCACCTTTAAATCTAACCAAGAACATTTTCCCCTCATAGTTGTGATTTCAGCCTAGATGTTAACAGAAACGTTGCATTTGTACATTAGATTATCTTTTGCCCCTACAAGTCAGCAGAGTTTTTATTAACTCAAAGTTTTAGCCCTCAATAATAAGTTAATAACCAAATTACAAGAATAAAGGAAGACTCGTAAAAAGGATCCTTCAAGGAAGTGTGCAGTCTTCAAATTTTTACATAGAAAATAAACAGTCCACAACAGTTGAAGAAACCAAATCATTTTGACCAAGAAAAAAAAAAGAATAAAACATAATGAATGCAATCCACAATTAACATCAAGCTACCGGCATTGCTCCAAATATGTCAACATTTATGTGTCATACATTGGTCAATATACATAAAAACCACATTGATTAAAAACAAGGAAGCAACAAAAGCATAAAAATCACATGCCTGAAAAACAAAAATAATTTTTTTTATTAAATGTTAATTATATCATTTATATGATTCGTTAGTTTAAATTCAGATTACAAATACAACCTTCTGCCAACAACTGCAGAGGAAAGAGTTTCAAAGACTCGATGCTGAATCTAACTAAAAGCATTGGGGAATCCAATAATTCTAAGCTAAAAGCATTTAAACCGGACCTGTTTTTTCTTCGATTTCTTTTCCTTCTCAGTTGCTCCACGTTTTGCCTTCTGGTCAGTCTCTGCTTGCCATGCTGCTTCTTCCTCACGGATGAGCTCCTCTTGTCTCTTCAATGCAACGGATTCATGATAGGCCACTTCAATTTTATTACTGCATATATGATGAAGAGGCAGATCCATTATTACATAAAAGAATGCATGAGATGGGTACTTGGAATCATATTTGCAGCTAACACAAAACAAGCTAAAAGTACTAGAGGAATACATATAACATGTTACAGAAAAGAAAAATATATTTAAGGCTTTAAGCTTATAGAAGACCTGAAAATATGGGCAAGGACAAATATCTCAACAGTCCTACGACCCAATTCCGTAAGACGTCTTTCATCTCGCTCAATAGAATCTTTATTGAAGTCCTCACCAGAATTTCCATCCTACGCAGAATGAAGAAAGCTTCAGACATCAAACCTTAATAAGTGAAACTTACAAAAATATTCAGCAAAATACGTCACATCACCAGCATACTCGATCATACACACAATCTTAATGCATTATGTATCCTCAATAATTTGATTATTGTTACACATGAATAAGATGTTTTTTTGTTAGCAACTACATTCATCATTATATGAATTGTCACTCAATTGAAGAAGTAATTGGTATACAGCCCTTCTCAGTAGAGCACTGACATCAATAAACCGTAACCCTTAGTAACAAAATCTAGTAATCAACCAAGAGATTGAGCTGCTCAGGAGGAGGATACACCAGTCGGTGGAAAGGGTCATTCAACATCATGATATACTGCTAATAAAACCAATCAAATCACACACACAATCTTATTACATTATTGTTACACATATCATAAGATGTTTTTGTCACCAACTACATTCATCATATGAATTGTCACTCAGTTGAAAAAGTACTTGCTATACAGTCCTTATCAGTAGAACACTGACACCAATAAATAGTCACACTTTGAAACAAAATCTAGTAATCAACCAAGACATTGAACTTCTCAGGAGGAGGATAAACTAGTCGGTGGAAAGGGTCAAACAACATCATGATATACTGGTAATACTTGTAATAAATACTAAATATCCTCCAATAACATTAAATTTAAATCAGTTGGAAACATTTACCCAAACAAACTGCATACCTAGCCGTGAAAGACAATGGGAGCAAACAGTGGGCCTGACTATTCCTACTAACCTAGATCCCACTTTGCAACAACTTACGCTATGTCCAGACAGTATCATCTTTTGAAAACCAAACACATAACGCACATCATTATGACTTGAACAGATCAGAGAAATCAATACAAAGTTCCCTGGTCAGCTTAAGAAGTTAGCAACTCACTTTAGTACGATTTTGAGGACCTTTCTCATCTTTTGGAGGTAAAGGTTCAACGGCAGCCCTCTCAAGTAGCTTTAAAACATCATCCACCAATACAAACATATCTTTCTCGACACGAACAATCGGTGCTGGACTTTCCTCAGCATCCAATAATTTCAACTTACTTTTCTTGCATTTAGTCTGGCCTTCAAGTGCTTTTAAACCACTATACAATGAATCCATTACCAATGTAGATGTGACTTCCTTTTCAATAAAAAAGTGCTTAACAACTACTTTCAGAACTGCATCCATCTTTTCCCTGGACATACGGCGCCTAGCATTTTGTTCAATTCCCAACCAGAACGAGCAGAAGCTGCAGTCATTACCACAAGAAGTTATCAAACAATGTAACCAGTAAGACAATAAGTAACAAATGTGCAAACATACAAGCATGTGGGATACAAATGTGTGAGTGTATCAGTGTGCTAACATTACATACAAAGATAAGAATGTTGAATAATATTCAACAAAGTATCGACGTTAATCAAATCCAAGTATCGACATTAATAAAATCCACCAGATAAGTATAAATCCTTTAAATTCATGTCATCCATGTTCCTAAGATCACACACAGTGACTTCCCCATATAAACATTGTATATTAAAAGCAAATGGAAACCGATAAGCTGCAACATGATATGAAGTTCCAAAAGCTACAATGGAATACCTTGACCATCTAGCTTTATCATCTATCAACTTTCCAAGTTTGCTTCTCCTCTCTTCCACAAAACGACGGCAGATTTGCTCTACATTTGTCAAGTACACCCTAACAAGTTCTCTCCTATATTGACAATCAAGGCAGCGAAATGGCCGGTCTGCTTTCTCTCTACAAAGCCAGAAACAAAATAACAATGATGCTCACAAACACCGCTAAAGTGCATGAAAAATAAACATATAAGTAGCACAACCAAGCCACCAAATCAAACTTCAAATCCCAAAACGAAAAGGTTTTTAGTTTTAAAAGGGGAAGAAACAATAATAAGAATTGCATTGAAGAGGACCACAAGAAGGGGATGTCCTCCTAACACTACAGATGAGAAAACTGAATCTACAATTGAAATACATAAACCACAAGAAACGGATTTTTGCTGCAGTTAAAAGATCAAAAAATAAAAAGTCATAGTAAACCTGATAACTTGAACTTGGGCCTTTATTATAAGCGTGTCAGCATCAATAAACCCATCTAGTACTTTTGAAAGCTCCATAAATTTTTTCCACCCCCAGTCATGCTCTTTCTTCCAAAATCGATGTAATGTATCTGCAAAAGTTTCAAAATTTCTCAAGTACAGTCATGGTTATATATGGAAATCCCACTACAACAGTAGATGACAAACCAACCAACCTGAGTATTTCGACTTCTTGGGATCTTTATTCACCACAGCTATGGTAAACTGCGCAAAATGACTCCAACCTATTGAAAAAACAACGGGAGCTGTATGAATACAATCAACAACTCAGGAAACTTGTGACCAAAAAAAAACTCTAACAGATTAAACATAACACACCTGGAAGAAGTTTGTCATGATTAGCTACACACAGAAACAAGGAGAGATGATTGCATACATCGCAACTTGTGGGTAGATTAAAATGTACCTGCCAGAAGTAACAACCAGTTCAAAACTAGCAAGTGCAATCTTCTTTTTATAGGAAACAAGATGTGCCTTGATATGTCTTGCATAGTTAGTTAGTTACTGATTAACAGTGATACAGATACATGAAATATATGGTTGGGTGCATGTTTCATGGAAGTTGCTGCGGCATATAGGTTGACTGAAAAACAAAACCCAGAAAAAAAATCACAAAAAAAAACCATATCATGAGTTGCGTACCATTTGTAGCCGCCAACTTCAAATGCATTACTACGAAGTTCCCTTTTGTTAATCTGAGAAAATTTCTCAATCTTCCAGGTATATTTTCCATATAGCTCGGACGGTTTTGGCCCTATAAGGAAGTTAAAAGATTTGTGATTTATCTAACTAGTAAAAAGAACATCCGCAGAATATGAGTATAGCAACTCGGGAATAAAATATACATAAAGTTAAACTAGAGGAAAGAGAACTTGGAACGACTATGTTGAAGAGTAGGAACCTCATCACATGTTTCAAGTGTAATAGGTATTTGCACAGAAATGAAGACAAAAGAAAATTGCTTTTGAAATTTATTTTGTTTCCATTTCATATGGGAATAATCACCAGCATATCTTTGCCTTCCTCCGTACTTGCAAAGTTTTACAACAAACCAAACAAAGGATCACAAAGTGGCACCATCTATCTGGGAACACCTAAATTCTCTATATTGACCAACCCACAAGGTGATTTGGAGAGATAAGCTCAAAAGAGTGCAATAGTTCAACACATTTGAATCAATACTACGTAATACAAACTTAATTATAAAAATCAAATAGCAAAATCTGTGACAGTGACGGTCAATTTGAAGCAATCCACATATATTGTACCCGAATTTTCAAAAGGATGGGAACAAAGAATACGCAATCTGAAGCACAAAACAAGGCAACAAAAAAATATGCGTTCAGAAGGCAATAATAACACAAGAAAATTAAATCCATACCACCATCATCATCGTCATCAGAGTCCCAATAAGGTGGCGAGGTAGATGGGGTTCCATTTTCCACCTGCTCAGATGACCGCCATTCTGCTAGTGCTTCTCCAGAGAGGCAACGCTGCCCACTTGAAATCCCCTCTGTAGGCCTTCCTACTCCAGAATCCTCACTAGAAACCCCAGCCATTTCTCACTCCCAAACTCCAGTCCCACACCACTTCTTCAACCCTGCTCACTAGAAAGGAAGAAACAACAAAACTAATCAATATAAAATTCATTTCTGATTGATTGCTAGTGCAAATGTAACGAGATAACATGGGAAAACACAAGTAATTAATTTCGACATAACGAAACAGAAACCTCAGCTCAAGTGACTAATGGTGATCCATTAACATCACTAAATAGTCAAACCCTCAAATAGCATACGAAAATTTGAATCTCTATGATCCGCTGGAACCATTCAACTTCATCACTCAACCAAAAACCCACATGCGAAAAAAAACGAAACCGCAATAAACCCTGAAATCAAAACTCTAAAACTCACAAAACACAAGCTGAAATGAACCCAAAAAAGACAGAAATGCAAATTGAAAATCGATCAAAAACCCTAAAAAAAAAGTCAGAAACCATTTCCAACGAAAACCCAATTCCACCAAACAGAAACCCAATACAAAAAGCCATGGAATTTGAAACCCCAGAGCTAAGATCGCGGAGAATCAATCCCCTCGAGGCCGCGATCCCCATAGAAACCCTATTCAGTCACAGATTGAATTTTTTTGCAATTGGGAAATTGTGAGATACAGAAAAAATTAGGAGACCACGTCGTATGGATCGAATAGTGATACGAACCTCAACCTGTAACGAAGACCAGAGTTTATTGTTCACAATGGCCGACGGAAGAAAGCTCTGAGATTCTAGAGAGAGAGAAAGGGGGGCTCGAAGGAGCAGCAGAGAGAGAGAAGAAGAGAGAGATAGAATTGAGCCAAGGCGGAACCCAAAAAAGAAATTCCAAATTTTTATTTATTTTTATTTTCTTTTCTTTCCTTTTTTTTCATTCTTTTTAACCAATTGGAGATGGTGATTTACTTATTTTGCTTTCTTAGTTTCCTTTTCTGAGAGTGGAAAAGAATAAATAAAATAAAATACTTTAATTGAATGCCATAGTAGGAAGGATTGATTTTGTAATAAATTGGGAAGGAAAAGAGTTGAGGAAAAATAAAAGGGCTTTACCATGGGGTCGGTGGAAAATGCAGGGAGCATAGCAAATCTATGGTCATTGATTAGGAGGAATTTGTTCAATGCTCTTGGACCTTATTTAGGTTTTTGTGTGTGTTATACTTCTACATTAGAATAAGGGAAATAAGGAGAAAGCATATGCATATTGAAAATCTATGGAAGTATCGACTAAGCTCCTTCTAGGGTTTTGAGACCAAGTTCTCGAGCTCTTTTAAGTTGGTAATTTTGTAATTGTGTTTTTTAAATAATGTATGTTCCGAGTGAGAAGATTCATGTCGATAAAAATCAAACAACCAGCAGCATTTCTCATGACAAGGCGTTCAATTGTGGTGTGAACGTGTAAGGCGACGGCACAAATTGGTGTTTTCATATCAATGACCCCAGTCGTCGGATTGAGTACTTGGTTACTGCGCCTGAGTGCGAGGGGCTGCCATGAAGAGATATACTGAGGCAAGGATTTTCATTTCCCAATCTAGATCATGGCTGGTTGGCGGGACTTAAGAGCTCAGTTTAGGGTACAATTCGACGAATTTGGACCGATGGTTCTCGATTGGAGTATTGGTTCGGCCAATGAGGGGTTGTTTGAGGCTTTGTTAAGGCAGTGTCCGAGGTGGCTCCTCAGATCATGGTTGTTGGTGTTGAATTGATCCAAGCTTTGTGGTTTGGATCGGAATGGCAATTCAAGGAAGTCAACATAAGTTTGAAATGTTGATCAGGGTTGAATGAGGCCAAGCCTAGGCCAGGGTTTCTTTTTCATACCATAGTGATGGTAAAAGAGAAGGCCATCAATTGGAGTAATCCAGACGACAACATCTTTGATTTTCGATGTTACCCAATTCTAGAGGAGGAATAGCGGGTTTGGGTCTTAAGTCTAGACTTTGGACACCAACCTTCTTAGGTTGCAACAATGCAGCTAGTTGGGCTAGGCCACCATCTTTCCTTCTTCTTTTGGGTTGGTGCTAGAATGGGAGTTGTTGGGGTATTGGTGGTCTTTTCTTCTTTTGCCTAAGCATGTTTCTTAAATGTTACAATGACGACTGTGTTGTTTTTTGCGACATACACCAATTAATGTCTTAGGCGTCAAGACATTTGACACATGGGTCTCATTTTCGGACGATGTAGGGTTAGGAATTTTTATATTCCACATTTAAATTTTTTATTTTTTTGCAGCTCTTTTTAGGCTTTCATTTTGTTGGTTAGTAATAATTTGACATTATATTAGATGGAGTTTTACTATGCTTCCTTAAAACATTAAACAAAATTCATTTCAAATTTCATCATGATTACGTGTATGATTATAGTGAACTAAAATATGGATTGCAGTAAACAGAGAGCTTACCGAGGTAACATTGTACTGAGCTTCCTCAAGTTCCTCAAGTATGCATATTGGCATTTCAAGGTTAGTCAACGGTTGATATGATGGAGCAGCTTGATACAAATGTTAGAAGATACTACCATAATTTTTTTAATCGTGCTTATGTGGCTGTATGCAGAACATATGATACCCTAGTTGATTGAAAATGAGAATGATGAGGGAGATTAATGTACTGTGGCATGTAATATCCATATTTTCTTATGACAAGTATTTTTTTTCAATGTAATTGAGAAGTTTGTTGTGGAATAGAATTGACAAAGACAATAGAGTTGAGAGAGTAGCATCCTATTATTTACTATGTACTATAGGGCCTAGTGTCACCATATTGTTCACTGTCAACAGTGGACGGACGTTTTTACCCTTCAATTTTTCTTTTGTTTTACATGCTTGTTACACTCGGGTGTTGCGTGGCATCGTCCTCTTCCTCCACGAATATGTTGCGTGTCTTTGGCTTATGAATGCAGAATGGCGGATCACTATTATTTCTAGTAGTTTTTCACTTCGTCTTCTTTGCTTATTTGTGTGAGGGTTCTTTTTGATTGAATGGTAACTAGGCCAAAATTAACCCAAATATTTGGATTAGTGAGTTAACCTTGTGCGTGATTCAAAGACGAATGAAGCTTGTAGCGTGAGCCGGCGTGGGAGCTAAAGGCACACTGTGGTGATGAAAATTGGACCAAGTTTTAGGGTTAGATTTCTAGGAAGGATATGGGTTTCAAGAATGGGGGATTGAAGGATGGCTGGAAAGGGGGTTTTGGCTTGGAGGCTTGAAAGGCATGAAAGCTTGAGTGTTTAGGGATTTTTCTGGGTTGTTGCCTTATAGCTTTGCAGCTCCCAAACCTCTCTTCTTATAGAGCTCAATTGGTGGGCTTTGCGATGGGTTACAATACATAATCCACTGTGTAAAATGATTGTTCTTCTTAAGCACATGATCTTAGTCTCAAAAGCTGGCAGAGAGAGGTTGACTTTGAGAGATGGAAGAGATAACTCACTGCAGGGGTGCTACGAGGGCGGCTGCAGAGACAGAAATCCAGGAACGAGGCGGACCAAGTAGATTGAATCCTATGATTTCGTCATTCAATGATGAAAGAGCTACCTTGAAACCAATCACTGCCCTTCTTCTTCCTCGGGTTGGGAATGAATGGGATTTTTCTGTTGTGCAAAGCTTGTCGTCGTACTGCTGCGAGGAAGAAATAAGGTGTGGCATCTGGTTTAATTAATAATGAGAACATAAAAAAGGGTTGAGCTTTTTCCTAAAAGGAGAGACAGTTTGAGCTTTTCTAAAAGAAAAGGGTGTTGGGGTTTGGATTCAAAGATATTTTGGGTTTAAAAGATGAGTAGTCCAATTCTCACATTCTTCACCGATTCGTTGCCGACTTATGTCGTCGAGCTTGAGTTTCGGGCCCAAGACCGAAACTTCTTAACAACATTAAATCGGCGGACGAGCGTTATGTGCCTCCGTAACCATCCACACCGTACCCACTTCTACAAGCCCCAAAGATGCGTGGATGTGGCTTGGGCCCACAACAATGGGCATGTTTGCTTGACAGGTTATAATCAATGATTTAACCCAAGATTATGGATTTTTGCATGAATTGCGTAACAAATCGTAGCGTGGCAGAATGCATGATTTTTCAGGTATCAACAATTTGTTATATTCTCTCCAGAGATAGAGGCTAGCATAATTAGAGACATCATGAAGAATTACAAAATAATCTCAGATGTGATTCTCTACTAATTGGTGCGGGTTTAAGAAATTTATTTGGTTTTTTTAACCAAATAAAAAAAATTGTTGTATTTTCCCGTCTTTATTTATCTTTTATTAGTCGATTGCGTTTTTTGTTTTCCTTGATCTTAAACTGGTTAGAGTTTTTGTTTGCAGGATTGTGACGCCTCGAGGCCGATTGGATGGGTTTGAGATAAGATCTTTTAAGAATTTGATCTTTTCATGTAAAAAATTTGATATTTTCATCTTTTTCATAGTGGGTTTACATATTTCTTCTGTCTTTCAAGGGTACGTATAGCTCTATCGGGTACGTGTAGGTCTGTATTTAGGGTTTAGGTGAAGTGATAATGGTGGTACCGCAACTGGTTTCTGTTAATTCTTGAGATCATATGTATGACTATGTCAAAGCAGCAGTTGCAAAAGAAGATAAAAGACGGGAAAACGCACTACAATTGAATTTGTGAACGAGATGATCAAAAAACATTGTGATAACCATGAAAAAGATATATACATGGAAGAATGAGTATAACTATGATGGTATACTTGCTTTGTGGCCATCTAGAGAGGTTTGTCAGATGTATACTATTGAAGTTGACAAAAACAAACTTTTTTTTTAAGCGTAGAGGGGACTAACTCATCGTCCCTCTACGAAATTTTATTGAATGAAAAAATAAACGTTCAAAAAATTTATTGAACCAGACCACTTCTTATTCATCTTCTATACAAATCATTTGGTAAACCAAAACAACGATGGCATCAGGCTACGCCTTAGTGCAATGAAATTCCCTCTTATTGATTTTCCGGTTGAGGCCATTGTTGGTTCGTTTGAAGATTTGATTTTGTTGGTCAATCATTTGCGTCAGTTGATTGTAGGTAATCTAAGAACCCTTCAAATCCAGGTGATACGCGTCCTGCGTGGACATATGGATTCGGGTGGAAAAGTTATGACAATGTGCGATGTAATGTTGTAGTCAAAGTTCTGGATATAGGCATGGAAACGTTGGCTATTTTTAACCTAAACTCCAATCAGTGGAGGGACTGTGTTTTAACTTGGAAGGGTGTTGCTTGGAATGTTAGGATAGATGAAGGATCATCAAGCGCATTCATTGGCGGTTTTTCCTATGTCTTGGCAATGCCACCCTCAGCCACTTGTATCATAAATAATGAGTCGTCATATTTGATGGTACCGATAATTCGGTTGACTACATCCATCTGCTTGCCTCAATGCGTGGCATTGCTTTGAGAATTGACAATGTGGGAGATGACATTGCAGCCATCTGGCTCACAAATGCTAACCATTCTTGCATCTGGATTTTGAATCTCAGTAGCTGCAAGTTTCAACCCATGGACATCTTGGCTTATCACAGTAGAGTTTTTTTTTTTATTCACTCTACTTTTGTAATGGTTGGTCTCGCATGATGATGTTTCGCCAAAACTAAAACATTGACATATACTTTCTCCCAGGCCGCCAGTGGATAAAAGAACAACACTTTCAAGATAATCATGAATCTGCTCTCTATAATTACTTCACAAGAGACAGGTTTCAAGAAATTGCCTTCAACGCGAGCTTTATTTCTCCCGGAGTGCTGCAGGTACATATAAGCTAATTTTAAGATTGTCTTGTTATCTTTTTGTATATGATGGGAAGGCTAAGTAATGCGTAACTTTTCTCAAATTTTTTTCAGGATTGATATTACTGCTGATGGACCAACTTGTCTTAACTTTTCTCAGTTTGCAAACTTGAACTAAAAGGCCAGCAGCTACAAATGCAGAACTTTCCTGAATTCAGACAAAGCAAGATTTCCAATGCAAAGCCTATGTCAAATGTTCCTGCACTTTCCTTTAGTTTCTTCTTCTGTATTGAAACAATTCATAGAAACCAGTTTTCTTGCGTGATATTTTGATAAGGATTGAGATTCTTTGTATTAGTTGACTGATGAAATTTTTCACTGTGTTGTACATGCGGCCCCAAGAATTGCATTAAGCATTTTAATATATACTCCACAACAGTTCAGTTGTTACGTTTTATAGTTCTAATGTCTCATCATTTGTATGTTCATAGATTGTTATAAGATAAACACATTGCCTCCAAGTTTTATAAAGATAAACATGTACACTTATACCTAACTGTAACCTTCTTTTGTTTATGTTGATTCAGTCCTTTTTTTGGAGATTGATGGAAACTATTACCATTCTGATCAGGATGTAGAAGAATCCCAGAAGCAGCAAACTTACCGCAATCAGAAGATCATATCCAATTGTTCTGCACAAACTTTTACATGCTTGCCTTATTTTTTATGTACGTTTATGCGGCTATTGTTCATATTTGAAGTTCTAAATTGTCACATAATTGAAATGACAAGGGCAATCTCTCACTCTATCTCCATATTCTCTGTAGTTTACAATTTATTAGCTCAAGGGTTAATTTTCTTCTATTTAAATTCAGTTCTTGAACTTGATATTCCTCTTGTTGCAGAATTTTGAAAAAAAAAAAAAAGGTGGATTTCATAAGATCAATAAGATCAATCTCATATGTCATTTTGAAAACAAATAATGAATGTTTTTCTTTTAACTAATTTCAGTTTACCCCCATTAACTTTAGGTCGATCATCATGTTAGTCATTCTTTCAATTTCATCAAAAACACCCATCAACTCCCAATTTTCATCAGCCGTGTCCAAATCTCCGTCAAATTCCTCCGTCAAATGATGACGTGACATCAAGAAGAAAGTCAAATTCTGAAAATAACTTTTCAGACCATTTTCCCTTATATCGATACACATCTCTTTTCTCATCACAACCTTAGTGATTTTGGTGTGATTGAATGCAATTTATCTATTTTACCTTTTTTCTGTGTGCCCAACGTTTAAACCACGCACCCTACATACGTCGATGAGGTTTAAACCTATGACCTCAACGTTGTTGGTTAGCCTACCTAACCAACCAAACCACAGTTCACCAACACAAATAATGGATGTTTGATTCATTGGGAAAGCTCTCGCAAAGAATTTTGGTAGAGCCATTGAAAAAGTAAATAACACTTATAAATGTCTCTCTCTTTTTTTGGATCAATGACAATTTATCATTTGTAATCAAGTAGAGGTTACAAAGTGATCTGATCCACCGCCTTGTGTCCAAAGGGCGAATAAGATCATTAAAGTCACCCAGGAGTATCCTCATTACAAATTTCAGCTCACGTAAGATCAAAGTGAGCCTACAATCTATTTTCTAATAGATCGCAGGCTTAGATCCCACCTAGAAAATAGAAAAATAGAAAACTAATAGAAAAATACAAACTTTAGAATTTAGAATTGGGCTACAACTATAACTAAAACCCTAGCCCAAATTGGGACCTAAGAAACCTCAAAGAGAAAGGCCCAGCCCAAAGGCTCATCAGAACGAGGACCCAGCTCATGCCTACCTCCACCGTCCTCCAATCGCAGCTTTGCCGACCAGCCGAAGATAAGAGAAACACCGCCACATATGCCTCTATGCTTGTTTCCGCCACCAACATCAAACAAAGAGACCTTCGACTCCGATCTCTCTGCCACAAGTCGTCGATCCCTCTGTGCCATCAATCCTTCCTGGAACAAGCCAAGCCCAGATTATTCTCAACCTCTAGCCAACTCCTTTCTCCCGAGAACACCCGGTAAATTGTAGATTGCTTATTTCATTATCTCCATTTGGTAGAAGACTCGACGTCGACAAGGCCGAGAGGACGACCAACAACCAAGATGGCCATCGGACGAGAGGGGGTTTGGTGCTTGATGACGCCGCCACCCTTAGGGTTTTTATTTTTATTTTTTTATTATGAAATTGACCATAACTTCTTTGGTCACTAATCGGTTTACGACATGGAGTTAAATATCGATATTTTTCCTGATATTTCGGCGAAAATATCATTTTTTTGGACCAACGAAAGTATCTCAACCTCCCATAATTTCTCGTGAGAAATTGTCGAAATATAGCGATATTCCAGAAAGATTCTGAAATTATATTCAAACAATTGTGCTATTTGTGACAGGTTTCAAACTTGAAACCTTCCAAAAGGAAGACATGTGCCCCTACCAACTCCACTGGATTGGGTTTTGGTTATGTTATGCTACTTTTAGTATTAGAATTACTTTGTTTTTTACAATTTATCTTCACATTTTTCTTTTCTATTTTATTTGTTTCAATCTTTTTGTTTTAAATTCAATATATCATTTATTGTAGTTAATCAGGTTAGTAAAGTATCAAGATTAGAGAATTCTCATCTTATTTAAAATACATATAATGCCAATAAAACAAAATTTCAAAAAGCACATGTAGCCTAATTTATACAACTATTTATATACATACACACACTAATTCACCTTATATAGTACTAATGTACGTATTATGTAATATACTTGCTTATAGAGTAAATAATTGATCAAATAAACATACCATAAAGTTTTACATGTGAGTATGGTTTTATGTAAATTCCAATAGTTTCCGTCGAATTTTTGTCTATATCGATACTTTCCGAAATTTCCTTCGAAATTTTCATTTTTCAGATGGTCAATATATCCATAATCACCGATATTTTACTCCATGGTTTACGGTGTCGATTACTTAGAAGTATTTCGAAGTTAAACTTATGAATGACTTAACGATATTCAATATGACCAAAATTTGCATAAATGATTTACACATAAATACCTATGAAATAAAAGATCAAGATGTGTATATAAGATCGAAAAATGAGATAAATCGAAAAATTCTCAATTAGTCCTTATTATAGAGGTCCCATTAAAAGGGCTCTTTGCATAAATATAAGTTTCGACGACGACTATTTAATGTGACACATACGATATACTAGCAAATCATACAATTTTATCATCTTAGAATACAAGATATACGGGTTTCTTTTCATTGACAAAAAACATATAATCAGCTTTTTCATATTTTATTTTTCAAAATTTCAGTATTGGCCATAAAATATAAATAAATGGGTTTATCCGATCTATCATTTCCCTCTGAAACCCCATTTTCAAAACTCAAAAAAATGGAGCCTTCAGCTCTGAAGCTGGAAATACTCAAAGGCCCCCGAAAGGGCGAAACCCTCGAGTACCGACCCGGATCCAAGATCCGAATCGGACGGGTCGTCCGCGGCAACAACCTCCCCATCAAAGACTCCGGCATCTCCACCAACCACCTCGTCATCGACTCCGAATCGGGTCAATGGATGGTCCGAGATCTCGACTCCTCCAACGGAACCATAGTCAACGACACCGCGCTCAACACGAACACGCCGTTCGAGCTCAGCGACGGCGACGAAATCAAGATCGGGGAGTACACCTCGATCTCCGTGAAGATCGACGGCCACAAAGAAGCGAGCAGGCTGAGAAGGAATCCGAGGCGCGCCGCCGTGGGAAAGGTGGGTGTGGCGGCGGCGAATCGCGGCTGGAGAGGTAGGGTTGCGGCGGACGGTGAAGTAGTTCAAGTAGAAGTGAAATCGGAGAATCATGAGGAAATCGGTGGAGGAGAAGATAGGGTTCCGGCCAGGAGAGGTAGAGTGAGGAAGAAGAATGAGGTGGAGTCTGATTTGGAGGAAATCGAGGTGGTGGAGAAGCCGAAGAGGGGCCGGGGCCGGCCGAAGAAAGCTACGGTTTTGAAGAGTGAGGAGGATGTGGTGGAGGAGGTTGCTGTGCCGGAAGTGAGTTCTAGAGCAGCTACAAGGTCTAAGAATGTGGTTCTGGAATTGGAGAATTGCAGTGTAGAGTGTGAGCAAGTGAAGATCGAACCTAAGAGGCGTGGTAGGAAGAGGAAGAATGTGCAAGAAGAGCAGCTGGTGTGTGAGAAAGGTAATGCTGTTGCAGTAGAGAAGGATTTGGGAGTAGCTGTTCCGGTTGGTGTTAGTTGTGATAATGATGTTAAGGGTGATGTCCCGGAGCAGAAGGATTCAGGAGAAATTGGCCCGGTCAATGATGGTGATGCTAACGGGTTGAATTTGGGGAATGAACCTAAGAGGCGTGGTAGGAATAGGAAGAATGTGCAACAAGAACAGCTAGTGTGTGAGACAGGTAATGCTGTTGTTTCAGAGCAGAAGAATTTGGGAGAAATTGGTCCAGTTGATGATGATGATGATAAAGGGTTGAATTTGGGGGATGAGAGGCATGAAGAGGCAGCAGGCGGTTTTGATGTGGGAGAGAATGTCATTGATAACGAGAAGGCAAAAGAGTCAAATTTGGGCCATGAAGAGGCAGCAGTCGATTTTGGTATGGGAGAGAGTGGCAATATTAGCGAGAAGGCAAAAGAGTCCAATGAAGAGGCAGCCATTGACTGTAATGTTGGAGAGGGTGACGATAAGGTTGAAAGTGGTAGTAGGAGCTATTCTGGTGCTAGTAGTTCTAAGGATGTTGATAAAAAGGGGAGTGGTTCTGGTATTAAAGAAGGTTTGGGAAAGGTTTGGCAGGAGGAGCCAGATTTGGAGAAGATGACTTTGGACGATTGGTTTGATTATGTGGAAGTTTCTTGGCCAAAAGTGGTAAATGATGAGATTGACAAGATTTGTGCCGGAATGAGAGAGAAAGCTAGGCTAGTCCAGGAGTATATAGCACAACACAAGAAGGAGAAGGTTCAAAGTTAACAGAAGAAGTGCCTTGTGTTCTATGGTAGGTAACTGCACACTTTCTCTGTTTTTATATTAATTACTTTCCAGCCAATTTATGTATATCTCATTACTTTTTGTGCTAAATGTAGTTGGTCTTTGATTATAAATCTTGGATATGTATATGAAGTTGGAAATACTTACCTGATGCTTTAGTCACCCTGAATCTGGTAGTGATTGTTCGTTACTTGGAACTCAAAAGTTCCTTATGTGCTTCCATTTGTTGGATGTTATGAAATTAGCCTTTTTATTTGTTATGTTGGTGATTTCAACATAGAAGATAAAGTTTTTATTTTTTTAACTTGTTTGTATCATTTCATTTTATTTTTTTTTTACTCCTTTTTGGATTTCTGGATATAGTGATTTGTTTTTCACTGTTATCTGCACAAGAGTTAATGAGGTCATTTTCTTAGTTGAATTTCTTTATCTTATGCCCATTTAGAATTTGTGTTCAAACTCCTTTCTATTTTGTCATTTTGATCAGCTGTTCTTTCTTTCTTATTACTTATGTTTAATGATAAATGATTTCATGGTATTGTGTTCAAACAACTAATGGTACTGTTTGCATTGCTAAATGGTTTCTTATTAAAGGGATTTGGTGTTGGATGAGTTCTTTGTATCTTATATATCAGTCCAAAGGTTGTTGTCTTCCTGTGTATTTTTGGTATGGTTGGATAATCTGTGGGAGGTTAGGGATAGTTTTGTGTTGGTATTTCATCAATTTGACTATGTTATTGATAAATTCCAATTTCTTCCTGTTTATTTTTGGTTCGGTTGGATAATCTGTGGGAGGTTAGAAATTGTTTTGTTTTGGTATTTCATCAAATTTGAGGACTTGTTATTGATGAATTCCAAATTCTGCTAACTGATATCTTTTCCCCCTTTCTTTTTTGTGGTTAATGTCTTTAAGAGCCTGAACTCCCCAATTAAGTAGACTAAATTGGAGATTGGGGAAATCCAACCCATCTTTCCTCGTCCAGTTGTTCGCAAGTAGTGGTTTACCACTTTGAGAAGCCTAGAATGATCCTATAATTGATCCCCTGTTACTGATGTATGTCACTGGTCAGTGAAGCTTCTTTTCTTAATATAGGAAGTCCTTTTAACTAGCATCTATGATCCTCCTATCCAAGGATGTTTTCCTCTATCTTCTTGTAGACAATGGCTATACAAGATGGTTGAAAAGAAAGGTGGAGAGGTTAACTTTGTCTAGCAATTAGTAGTGATAATCAATTATATTAAGGGAGCTTTACAAAGTTTGTAATTCTTTAAAGCTTATTGCCTATTACATATTACTGATAGCAATTAGACTTTACTTCATGCAGCCTTTCCTGTGTAGGGTGTGTTGATTTATGTTTGAAGTCAGCTTTTGCCTTCATGTGTTTTGATAGAAGGACATTGATTTTTTTATATGAGAAACAGTGTTGATACAGTCTATAATCGATGGCTTGAGAGTGTCTGTTTATTGTGTTATGAAAGCAATAACGGCTTCTCTATCGCAGTTTCACTAGGAAAGCCTATAGAACTTTGAAGATCCTTTTTCTATGCAAAATGAAGTCGATCCCTTTCTTCTCTATCTGTGTAATCTGATGTTGGATGGAAAGAATTGAAAGCATTCTGCAGATATAAGCAGCTAATCAGATTCACATCCAAATATGGGGATTTGTTTGTTCTACTCGAGGTCCTCTGATTTGGAACTGGTGGAGATTTAGGAGAATTTCAGCTGAAATAATCAGTGAGTTAGATATGAGTGGTTAGTAGATATAAGTATGTCCTTAGAGCTCGTGATTTCTGATAAGAAGACCATTAGCACTCTACATCCTTGAGTTATTCTTCTTCTGTGCCTATACAGTGGAGACACTGATATCTCCTCTTCCATCTCTAACAATGCAATCTAAAGTTGACTGGAAACCAAAGCATTCAGTACAGGCAGTGAAGTAACAAATTCGGGTTTTAATATTGGTTGATCATGCATGTGGTATATCTGATATTACTTCTGCTTTGTTTTTCCACACCAAATCCAAGACTATGGCTTTTTTGGTCAACTGTATTATACTTTCTTCCTCGGATCTTAGTTAGAAACAATCTCGATACATTTGCCCGACCCTGGTCATACTTAGATGAGGACAATTACCAGAGCTCTCTACCTAAATTACATCGAGTTTTTTTGAAATATTTTTGCCACTTGATGTAAGAAGACCTAAAATAAAACTCTCCTATCTTGTTCAATTCTGTTGCAGGCCTCTATTACTTTTCCAAACCAACCATTCATTCTGTCGTTAATCAGACTAAATGCTGATTAGGACATCCTCTAATGGTTCAGCCATCCAAAAAAATAAAAACAAGAATCTCAAATAATAATGCATGCATACTCCATCGTATGGACCGGTTTCATAGCTGGACGGATGACTAAAAGTTAAATTTCTGTTTAACAGCTTCTGTAATCGTAAGTTAATTTCAACCAGTATTCTGTTCAAATTTGAAAATCTGGTTGATCATCTGCTACTTTCTATGATCCTCGAATGACCAGTTTGTAGCAGTGATATAAATGAACAATATGGATTGCCCACTCGGTTGTGAATCACTCTAGGGCGCAAATCCTGGAGTTGCATTGCTTGTTTTTCAATATGTTTTGCTTCGACTAAAGGGGTGAGTCATTTGATTTGTTTTGCAGGATGGTTTGTCCATGCAACTCCAAATATCATAAGGAAAATTTTCCTTGTTCATAATCAAGGTCACTGTATGTGCCAATTCGGCAAAGGAACACATGAAAGCGTTGGTCCATGCACCTATACTTTATTTCTTACAGAAGATGGTTGGATTTGTTTCACCAGAATGGTTGGTCCATGCAACTCCAAATCTCACAAGGAAATATTCTCTTGATTTTGAACGAGTCACAGAAGATGCCAATTCACCAAAGGAATGCTTGGAAGCGTTTGTCCAAAAGTAGAGGTGCAATTTCTTACAGAAGAAGGTTTGAGTTGCAGGCTACGTTTGTATTTTAGGACTGCGAAATAGATACTGATAACATATTCTCTAGTGTATATATGTATTTGCCCACTCATCTGATCTAGTTTTACTTTGTATAACTAGTCATGGATGTGCCTACTCTATGCGTCTATGGCAGTTACAGATTTAGATTACAGGCAGTCTTACTGGGTGGTCAGTTTATTGAAATGTAATGATTTATGCATGTAGTAATACTTTTGCTTTATTTTTCCAAACCCAATCCAAGACTGATTTAAGTTGAACTGCTTATATATGTAAGAACCTATAGGCGAGGGAGGAGCCACGGCGGCTCTTCCTCATCCATGTAATGTAGAACTCAATCTGAGTAGTAGCACATCAGAGAATTGATTATGAAGTATAGGTATCAGATACAACAAGTTGTTTTGGACACAGAGTAGACCCAATGGTTAGGTGCTTGCTTAAATTGGCTTTTAAGAGGTTTAATGTTTGTGGGTTCACATGAGCCATCAACACAAGAATCAGATAGAAACCCAAACGATTTTATGAGCTGAACTCGACCTGGCTCAAGGCTTGTAGACTAATATTTGAGACTGGTTATGTAAACGAGCTGGCTAGATTAAACACAGCCATTGAGGTTCATTATCAGAGCTCTCGCCCTAAATCACATCAAGTGTTCCTAAAATATTGTTCACCACTCAATGCAAGAAAGCCTCAAATTAATATATCTATTTTTTCAAAACCAACCATTCCTACTGAACCTTTCCACCCTACATTCAATACCTGATCATATTGGATGCTGATCAGGACATCCTCTACAGGCCGAGCCATCCAAAACAATTCAAACAAGCCCACCCCACAACTTCTATAGCATGCCAATCATGCTTCAACAAGTTTAGCTTGCTTCGCAAGGTAATCAGACTATTAAAAGTCCTCATGTTTGAGCACCACGCAAGCAATGACGCGATCGAATTGTAGACGTTGATCGAAACTGTCGATTAACAAAGGTCTACAAGCTTAGTTCTCTTACTGACTAGTGTCTTTTTTTGGTTAGAAATGTCAAGAGGTTTTCTTCTTTTCGATGAGATAGAAATGTCAGAGGTTGAACATATCATATATATGAGACGTAATCGAGTATCCCAAGTAAACTGAAGTATCAAGGTCGGAGACTGCTAGCTAGTTATGGAGTGACCAATTCTGCAACGTAAAAACATTATATATTATCGTATAGACAAATGCTGCTAGCTTTATTAACGCTAAGTTAGTGGCGGCATCCATAACACTTTGGCTGACCAGGTGTGATTAACCAAGGTTGTCCATATCTATGAATAGTTTTTATTAACTATGTAATCAGAAACTGATTGGTTGTAATAATATATTACTATAAGACATAATCTTGACTAATCAAAATTACCTGATCATAGCTCTATTGTCCTTATGAATCCAAGTGTATCTTTCGGCGGCAACTTAGTAGAAAACAGTGCTTTTGATAATTATTTTTACCTAGTAATTAAGTCATCTTTTCGTTATATACTGCTATTAAAACAAACAAAGTATCTACTGGAGTACACTCTTTACTAATTAGTGTCTAGTTGAATACTTGTTCGCTATATAAATTTCTGAATTTTGGCTTTATAATCAACCGTTTGTTATATCAACCAATCATTCATTAGAGAAAAAAGGTCATATGATCATAGATAATATTTCGAGAAGTTACAAGGTTTAATCAAAAAAAGCGATTGACGTTAAGTGTATTGGGATCCGGGACCATACAGCGAATAGAATCAAGTTTATTCACGGCTCACTTTGTCGAAATTCAAGACAAATATCCTTCTATGTTTCAGCAATCATATACGACATGATTTACCTCACATTTCCATTCCTTTTTGGCTCTTTGGAAGCTAGCTTGACGCTCCTTTATAAGGAGTGCAAAAGAGAAGTAGTCACCCAGCTCAAAACCACACTCAAAAAATAGCTAGAGAAGCTATGGATCAGAGCTCTAGTACTACTTCCCCTATGAATCTCTGCCATGTTAACAAGCTCACAACCTTCATCAACCGAACGTACACAGCCATACACTCCCTCGCTTTATCATTCTTGCTTTACTATAGAGCCTCTTTCTTCTTCTTCCATGACACCGAAACACCCACCTTACCATGGCTGATTGTCTTTGCGGCCGAGCTCGCCCTTTCATACCAATGGCTTCTAAGCCAGGCCTTTTATTGGAGGCCCGTCTCTCGAACTGTGTTCCCTGAGAGGTTACCGGAAGATGACAAACTTCCTGCAGTCGACGTGTTCATTTGCACCGCTGATCCGGAGAAGGAGCCACCAGTGGAGGTGATGAACACTGTAATATCAGCCATGGCCCTCGACTATCCACCCGAGAAGCTTCATGTGTATTTGTCAGATGATGGCGGTGCTGATGTGACTCTGCATGGTATGAGAGAGGCTTGGACATTTGCAAAGCGGTGGATACCATTTTGTAAGAGGTATAAGATCAAGTGCAGGTCTCCTAAAGCCTATTTCTCAGCAGCAGAGGATGAGAATGAAGATGGTAATACTGATTTCATACAAGAGAGACAAATTGTTGAGGTAATAAACATGACAAATAGTTCATACAGACATGCACTTTGGTTTGGTGAATATTAGAGCTAATAGGGTTGCTTAATTCGGTTGCAGGAAAAGTACGAGGTGTTTAAGGAAAGAGTGAGAGAATATGCAAAACATGGTGACACTGGAAGCAGTAAGCGTCGAGATCATCCTGCAGTGATTGAGGTATCGTCATAATATAGGAGGCCCTACTAGAGAAGCAATAATATTAACACATTTGGGTTTGGCTGCTATACCGAATTTTCCTTAACATTCGGCTATACAAAGTTTAAGATTAATGCATGCACGTACGACCTATTGACATCTTTAATTTGCCATTAACATATTTTAGATAGTATACAAAGAATGACAGAAAATTTTCAACATATATGTGTCTTAGAATTTCGTTTGGGTCTTTCTCAATTTCGTTTTTATTAACCAGCTAGAGTTTCAAAAATTTTGTCTTTTGGACAGAGAAGTTCCTCGTGTTTTTTGGTCCATCTCATTCAAATTTTACCCATATAATATATAATACTTGATAACTTTGATACTGACACATACCTAGCTAATTATGTATCTACCATTCCAATAGTTCTGATTTCCTTCACTCTTAGACCAGAGACTTTCATAACTAACAATGTCATCAAGTCATGCATGTCACATGCATAGTGCTAATTGACAAGTGAAATTGAACCGTAAAAACACCATGTCAAAGAAATAAAGAAAAGAAAAACGATGCATATCAAACATCCATGATCTGATATAATTTCTATGCGTACGTCGCGCGCAGGTGATACAAGACAGTTCTAGGAATCATGGATTCGAAGAAAATGAAGCAAAAAACATGCCTCTCCTTGTTTATGTTTCTCGCGAGAAAAGACCTTCTCACGCCCATCACTTCAAGGCTGGAGCTCTCAATGTTCTTGTAAGCACATCTCTCCCCTCTTATAGTTACATATATCCTTACCAAAAATAAATAAAAAATTACAGTTACATATATCTTATTTATGTTAAAATCCCTGCTCGACTTAAATGGCAAACACAACATTTGCAGCTTCGGGTGTCTGGTGTGATCAGCAATTCCCCCTTCATATTAGGCCTTGATTGTGACATGTATTGCAATGATCCAAGTTCGGCACGGCAAGCAATGTGCTTCCACCTTGATCCCAAGCTCTCACCTTCGCTAGCACTCGTTCAATTCCCTCAGAAGTTCCACAACATCAGTAAGAATGACATCTACGACAGTCAGTTGAGATCGACATTTACGGTACGATACTGTTGTATTTTCAAAACCCTAGATATCTAATCAAATCATCCAAAACTCAAGATATCTTCTCTAACGAGTATGTTGGTGTTGAACGTTTAGGTGCTATGGCAAGGTTTTGATGGACTTCAAGGGCCATGCGTGTCTGGTACTGGCTATTATATCAAGAGGTTGTCCTTGTATGGAAGATCCCTGAAGGATGGTATGTATATTAATGGATAGTGTAGTAATCACACCATTCTTTTCTTGGTGAATCACCAAACCGTGTTGTCACTTTCGCTATAGTACTCACTTTGCTTTGCTTGACAAAATTTTTTGTAGATCAAAAGGATCTTATGGAACTTAGACAATCGTTGGGTTCATCAAATGAGTTCGTGAAATCCCTGGATGGAAACTACAAGCCTGATATGAAAATGGCACAGTTAGCTGAGACCCAACAGCAACTAGCCTCTTGTACCTTTGAAGATGGCACCAAATGGGGTGAAGAGGCAAGTATATATAACAACTGATGAAAGCTAAGGAAACCTAGCTTATGCAATCAAGAAAGTATAATTAACAGACTGTTTTCTCTAATCTATGGCAGGCTGGTTACTTATACGCGTCTGTAGTGGAAGATTATTTCACAGGGTTTGCTAGCTTGCATTGCAAGGGTTGGAATTCAGTGTATTGCGATCCATCAAGGCCTCAGTTCTTGGGCAGTGGCACTACTAATTTGAATGACTTCTTGGTCCAAGGGACAAGATGGAGTTCTGGGTTGGTTGATGTTGCTATCTCCAAATACTGCCCTCTTATATATGGCCTTTTCAAAATGTCTTTCCTGGAATGTATGTGCTATGCATGGCTAGCAATTTTTCCTATTTGCTATTTCTTCTCACTCTGGTGCCTTGCAACTATACCTCAGCTTTGCCTACTCAACGGCATTTCCTTATACCCTGAGGTAAATATATATGCTACGTACCCTTTAAAATAGACACATTTATATATAACTATCAACATTTTACCACTCGAATGTGTTCGAGCACTACTTAAGAGTTGGAACATTACTCAAGAGCAGTGCTCAAGGAGTTACAGTGTTACATTTTACGAGTTTTAACATGTTGATCACTTTCCTAATGTTTGCAGGTCTCAAATTCGTACTTTTGGATATTTTCTTTCGTATTCCTCTCATCTGTTTCGAGACATTTATCCGAGGTGCTCACAACAGGAGAATCATTGCAACATTGGATATACGAGCAAAGAATATGGATGATGAAAGGAGTTACATCACACTTTTATGGTAGTCTTGATGCTTTTATGAAGAAATTTGGTTTGAGGGAAGCTAGTTTCTTCCCAACAAATAAAGTTGACGACGTTGAGCAACTCAAGCGTTACAACGCGGGGGTATTTGATTTCCAAACTTCAGCAGTGTTTCTTGTTCCATTGGCTTCGCTGGTTATCTTGAACATGGCTTCCTTCTGTGTGGGCATTGCCAGAGTGGTCTTTCTGGGGGAGTCGGAGAAGTTGTTTATACAAGTCTTCATTCCATTTTATGCAGTGGTGGTTAATTACCCTATTATTGAAGGAATGCTAATAAGGAAAGACAAAGGTCGCATACCAGCATCAATCACCCAATTGTCTGCAACAGCTTCCATCATTTTCTGCTTTTTGGGTTCAATTATTTTCATGTAGCTAGCAAGTTTATGTATGCTAGCAAGTTTATGTATTTTTTTCATTACCAATTTATTTGCTATATTCTCTGTCACGAAGAGTTCGTTTAAAATATAAAGACATCAGGCTTACTAGTACTCTTGCATTTTCCATTAATTTTTATGCATTCAACTTTTGTGGATTTTTAAGACGTTGTACGTTAGCCGGATTACATAGCGAGGTGTTGCATATGTTTAAACCTCTTTTGTAAACTAGCAAAGCTAAATTACACACAACACTTGTCATGATTAGATGATGTCCATTATCATAGCTCGCCCTACCTAAATCACACACAGAGTTTCTAAAATATATATGTTCGATCGCCACTCAATGCAAGAAGGTCGGGGCGCCCTATCTTATCCCTTTACCTTGCTGGCCTGAGTGGCCTCTAAAACTTTCCCAACCCAACGATTTTTCTGATCCTCTCCACTTTACACTCACTACTGATCAGATTGAATAATGCTAATCAGGTCAGCCTGTAATGGCTGAAACATCCACACACATAAACAAGAGAATATCCAAGGCTGCAAGTGTTGACTAGTACTCCATCGCAAGGCTGCTGCATGTGTTCAACTTCTATTTGACTCGAATCATTTTCGAGTAATTGTGTAGCATCTGGAAAACGGGTTTGGCTGCTATACCGGAGGGTATAGCATGCCTTTCACTGGGGAGAGGGAGGTGCAGCAGGGGCTGGTTTCGCCTTTGTTTTGCAGCAGGCATAGCATGCCGGAAGGCACAGCAGAATTCTCCCTGGAAAACTAGCTAGCTTCAACGATTACTACTTGCTTCGCAAGCAAATTGACACTTCTAAAAGCATCAGGTTTGGGCAACACGCATGCATGAATTATAATCATGCTAATATTTAGAAGAAGATGTCATGCCGCATCAGCAGTCAACTTGACCGCTTTGTATATCTCTCTCGATCTCTCTTGATCCCTCTCCCCGCTTTGCATCTTTTCTTCTCTCTCTCCATCAAACCGAAAGAACCATCCAGGATTGATCCCAAGATTTCGTCTTTCATCACTGCGCCTCACTTTTCCACTGTCACCATTGACTGCCCTCGCCGCTTTGTATATCTCTCTCTCTCGATCGCTGTTGATCCCTCTCCCCGCTTCGCATCTCTTCTTCTCTCTCTCTCCGTCAAACCGAAAGAATATCTGTCGAAACTGGATTAAATTTTATAACCCAGGCTTCAAATCGACTTCTTTTCAGGTTTGTTCCCTGATTGATTGGTTTCCAATTCATGTTTATATTTTTTCTTTTCTCTAATCTATTGAGGCTTTTGATTGATGTTTTCTGTGCTCTGTTTTTGGTGGATGCATCATGATATGCGTACGGGAGGTTTCATGATATATGTTTTTGGTTTCATTAATTTAAAGATGATAACTAATACCTCTTTTAACTGTTCCATGAGATTTTGTTGATGATTCGTTATCATTTCTTTTCACCTAGGAAATAATCTGCATAACCTTTATGTTGTTTTGATACCTTTGATTTCAGGTATAGTGATACTAATATATTGTCATAGTTGAACCAAGTCCAGTTGCAACTACTTCCTTTCTCTATTATTATTTATCTACAAACAGATATCCCCAGCAGAGCGCGGGTATAATTTCTAGTATCACTATATATTTCCTCGACTGTCTAGCTCGTCGCAGGCAAACAAGACGATCTCTAGCTGATAAGGAACGAGTTGAGAGGAGAGGTAGTCATCATCACCAAGCTCATAACCACACTCGAAAATATAGTTAGAGAAGCTATTATGGATCAGAGCTCTAATCTTCCTATGCATCTCTGCCATGTTAACAAGCTCACAATCTTCATTAACCGAACGTATACAGTCATACACTCCGTGGCTTTATCATTCCTGCTTTACTATAGAGCCTCTTTTTTCTCTTTCTTTCATGACACCAGAACACCCATCTTACCATGGCTGATTGTCTTCGCGGCCGAGCTCGCACTCTCCTTCGAATGGCTTGTAACAGAGGCATTTCGCTGGCGGCCCGTCTCTCGAACTGTGTTCCCTGAGAGGTTGCCGGAAGATGACAAACTTCCTTCAGTAGACGTGTTCATTTGCACCGCTGATCCGGAGAAGGAGCCAGTCTTGCAGGTGATGAACACTGTAATATCGGCCATGGCACTCGACTATCCACCCGAGAAGCTTCATGTGTATTTGTCAGATGATGGCGGTGCTGATGTGACACTGAATGGTATGAGAGAGGCTTGGACGTTTGCAAAGCGGTGGATTCCATTTTGTAAGAGGTATAAGATCAAGTGCAGGTCTCCTAAAGCCTATTTCTCAGCAGCAGAGGATGAGAATGAAGATGGTAATTTGGGAGACACTGATTTCATACAAGAGAGACAAATTGTTCAGGTAATAAACATGACACACTGTTAATACAGACATGCATGCACTTTATTGAATATTTGAGCTAATCCTAATAATATGGTTGCGTAATTTGGTTGCAGGAAAACTATGAGGTGTTTCAGGAAAGAGTGAGAGAATATGCAAAACATGGTGACACTGGGAGCAGTAAGCGTCGAGATCATTCTGCAGTGATTGAGGTACACTTATAAGAGAGAAGCAATAACATAAATATTTGGCCTACAAAGTTTAACATTTTTAATGCACCTATAGATATCTTTAATTTGTCATTACTATTACTACTGCAACAAATGATGGAACTTTATCAACGTATATTTATCTTACTCACGTTTATAAATTCTTTTAATTCCAATTTCAAGACATCCATGACATGCTCTTTCGATATATGTGTGGCACGCAGGTGATACAAGAGAGTTCTAGGAATCATGGATTAGAAGAAAATGAGGCAAAAAACATGCCTTTCCTTGTTTATGTTTCTCGTGAGAAAAGACCTTCTCATGCCACTCATTTCAAGGCCGGAGCTCTCAATGTTCTTGTAAGCACATCTCTACTACTCTTACATATAACATATAAGTATTTATGTTTCTCCCTGCTTGATAAGTTATTGATATGAACGGAAAACACAACTTGCAGCTTCGGGTCTCTGGTGTGTTAAGTAATTCCCCCTTCATATTAGGCCTTGATTGTGACATGTATTGCAATGATCCAAGTTCGGCACGTCAAGCAATGTGTATCCTCCTTGATCCCAAGCTCTCACCCTCGCTAGCATTTGTTCAATTTCCTCAGAAGTTCCACAACGTCAGTAAGAAGGACATCTACGACAGTCAGTTGAGATCGATTTTTTCAGTATGGATCGATATCCATGTATTATCTATCAAATGGCCCAATAAACAGATATCTTTTCATCTTTGACTAGCTAGTAATAACTTGGTGCTAAACGTTTAGGTGCAATGGCAAGTACCAAATTTTTTGCATGTAGATCATAAGGATCTGATGGAACTTAGACAATCTTTTGGTCCATCAAATGAGTTCGTAAAATCCCTGCTTGGAAACAATAAGCCTGATATGAAAATGGCGCAGCTATCTGAGACCCAACAACTAGCCTCTTGTACCTGTGAAGATGGCACCAAATGGGGTGAAGAGGCAAGTATAACAACTGATGAAAGCTAAAAAACCTAGCTTATTGATCAATCAAGGAGGTATAATTAACAGACTGTTTTCTCTAATCTATGGAATGCAGGCTGGTTTCTTATACGCGACTGTAGGAGAAGATTATTTCACCGGGTTCGCTAGTGATAGGAGCATAAAATGCGACGATTTTATAGTTTAACCTTTGCATTTAACTTGGTTATTTTCCTTTAAAAAGATCATTTTAACTTTGTTATTTTCTTAGGTACTTCGTGGAGCATGATAATGCAAATATATGCTCAAGTGATGGAAGCAAGGCTTCTAATACGAAGTAGAGATGTCAAGGATGGAGATTGATCACTCACATGGTCAAAAATATCAAGGAAAGGCGATGAAATCACTTCACCAAAACAGAAGCTGCAAACACAAAAAGCTGAAAACTGGTTTCTACTTATTTTCTCCGGTTTTCAAGGCTTATTTACATGCGGTTCCGAGAATTTTTTCACCAAGATGACTGCCCAGATTTGTAGAGGAGCATTTGTAGATCAATTTGGACTCAAGAATCATCCAAATCGGTGATGTCATCTGGGAGTTATGAAGCTCCAAAGTTGGACAGAAAATCAGCAGTTCCGGGAAAGCTGTGTAGTAGTCAAGTTCGAGGCAGTGTTTGGGCTGGTTTCTGAGAATATTTCTTAGGGGTTTTTGCACGATTTTTAAGAGTGGCATTATTAATATAATTTGCCCAAAAGCCAAGTCCAGATTATATGTGAAAGACATTTAAAAGATGACCCAAACATTGATTCTAGTCAAAGAAGGAAACATAGTCTGAAAAGGAAACTTTGAAGACTTTGAGACTATTTAAAGCAAAACCCTAATACTAGAAGGGCAGAAGCCGTCATACTGCAAGAGAGCTTTCACGTTGCTGCATTGCACAAAAATTCATCAAGGGGAAGTCGCCAAGATCATCGTCATTCCTTCCATTCACAGTTTTCTTCTTCCCTTTGTAATCTTTAACTTTCGAATTATTTTCTTTGTGTGATTTCTACAACGATGTGTGGCTAGTTTATCTTAGTTACGGGTGGAGGTTTGAAGCCCTGAATTATGCAATAAACTTTGTTCTACAACCTTGATTTCGTAATTATTTAGTTGGATTGTCTGTTTGGTTTTGGTTTATAGGGAACTCTTGCTTGTTTATGTTCATGGATGCATACATAGAACATTATGAACTTGTGAGTGGGGCTAGAATTAGGTTGTTTAATCTCCTAAACGGTTAATACGGCTTAATTCAAGGTAGTAAAACCTATAGGACAATAGGTGAAACTAAATAGAGAGACTTGCATGCTAGGTAGGCGTTCCACACTAGTTTTGTATACTTGTTCAATCACTTCCATTAATCTTAATGCTTAGAATAATTTGTTGATAGGATAGCGTCTATATCTTGATTGGTTATTCTAAAAGCTTAGTAATGGTGCGTTCATCTTACTTAAGTAGATAAGGGAAGTAGTAAGAGTTTACACAGTGCGTTCACGATTTATTCTTGATTGAACCTTTTCATAACTTGGTAATTGGAATCTTGGTTGTGTGGACTTTGTTTTGAAGCATATTCGGTGGTGAATTTCCTAAATCCCTAACCTCTTCTCTATCATATTTCTCAAACAATAAAATCAAAACTGTTTTCTTATTCTTCTGTCTTCTGCTTTTCGTGATTTATTTAGTATAGTAAACAAACTCCAAATCCCCTCAAATTTTGTGTGCGTGTTCTTCTGTGTGTTTAGTTTAGTTTTATAAATTTTCATAATTTTCTGAGTAGTGTAGAATAGGTAGTTAATTATATTTTAGTCTGTTGTTCGTCAGGAACAGTAGACACTTTTGTGACATTATTTGTGTTGTGCAAAATTAAATACCCTCAGTTCTTGGGCAGTGGCATCACTAATTTGAATGAATATTTGGTTCATGTGAGAAGATGGACTTCTGGGGTGGTTGATATTGCTTTCTCCAAATACAGCCCTCTTATATATGGCATATCTAAACTCTCTTTCCTTCAATATGTGTGCTATGCATCGCCCTTAATTTCCCCTATTTGCCAGTTCTTTTCACTCTGGTGCCTTGCAACTATACCTCAGCTTTGCCTACTCAATGGCATTTCCCTGTACCCTGAGGTAAATATATACGATCTTTATGAAGAGGACCCTCTAAAAATATATACTTTCAATACTTGAAACGACATTCTAACATGTGTTGATCACTTTCCTATTGTTTCTGCAGGTATCAAGTTCTTATTTCTGGATATTTACATTTGTATTCCTCTCCATTGTTTCGAGACATTTATACGGGGTCATCACCACTGGAGCATCATTACGAAATTGGATATATGAGCAAAGAATATGGATGATGACTGCAGTTACATGTCACTTGTATGGTAGTCTTGATGCTTTTATGAAGAAGTAGGGTTTGAGTGAAGTTAGTTTCACCCTAACAAATAAAGTTGATGACGATGAGCAACTAAAGCATTACAACGCTGGGGTATTTGATTTCCAAACCTCAGCTCTGTTCCTTGTTCCAATGGCTTCACTGGTTATCTTGAACATGGCTTCCTTCTGTGTGGGCATTGCCAGAGTGGTCTTTCTGGGGAGTTGGAGAAGTTGTTTATTCAAGTCTTCATAGCATTTTATGTGGTGGTACTGAATTACCCTATTATAGAAGGAATACTAATAAGGAAAGACAATGGTCGCATTCCACCATCAGTCACCGTATTGTCTGCAACAGCTTCCATCATTTTCTGCCTTTTGGGTTCAATTATTTTCATGTAGCAAGGCTATGTTTTTGACTTTTTTCATATTGATCGATTTTCTTTCCAGTGAAAATAGGAATATTATGTATATGTCATTTAACTTCAATTTTCCAGTTTTGTATGAAAATGTATTGGTGACTACAAATCAAAGTTGTTAAAGTCACATGCTGGCATTATATATGGCCATCTTCTATCGTCTCAGTTGTATTCTGGCGTTATATATGACAAAAGATACATAGTGTCCTGATTTTTAGCGGTTTTCGACACCTTATTACAAGCTGGTTTTTTTGGTCCAATTCCGGTAAGTCCCACCGTTCCGAACAAGTCTTAGATTTTTATTTTAAAAACAAAAGAGTAAGAGTAATTGTTCTGTTTGCACCTAAATTTAGCAATTCGTGGAGATTTCCAAATCGGTTTGTTAGTCCGTGATTAGAGAGAAATGAGTTTGGTCATTCGGCCGAGAGTAGTGACATTCAGTCATTCGGCCGAGAGTAATGTAGTTCGGCCATTCGGTTGAGAGTGGTATTTCGGCTTTCGGTCGAGTGAGTGGAGGCACTCGATCATTTGACAGAGAATGTGGAATGAAGTTGTGCGGCCGAAATGAGGGAAATGGCTAGAGAGAGACGTTAGACCATATGACCAGGATAAGGTGCCCAAATTCTAAATATCTTACGGCATATGACCCAAAGTCAAAATATTTTAAGGTGTATTTCGGCCATCTGGCCGAAAATGAAGGTTGTTAAGGTCGCATGGCCAAGGCAAAGGTGTTCACTCGGCCATATAACTGGGAATATGTAGTTCGGTCATACGACCGAAATAGACCGAAATAGAAATGTCCTTCGAACAAGGTGGTGGCTTTATCTCAAGTTAGAATCAATCCATTTAGAAAATTTTAGCGAGATGGACTAAAGCACGATTGGGTCAAAAGAGAGATTGCGAGTAGTCGGCCGAGAACGAACTACAACCTCTGCCGAGAACTCATTTAGGGAAGTAATCTCTACAAGGAAAGGCTCCAATCAAGTTGAAGATTTCAGCCGCGAGATTTCAATCAGATCAAGGTAATCATGTACGAATCAATCCCAAAACAAAATCAAATCCCTCCGTGCTCCCATAACTTAGAGAGCAAGTAGATAGGTCAATCTTGTCTGTATATATAGAGCCTTGTAACTCATTTGTAAAAAGTCTTGCACCACACAAACAGATCAATATACAACTTTTCATACAAACTTATCTCTCTATCGCATAGGTATTCTACCATTCCATTTAACTTCAAACCCAATTTCATTTCTTTGCTTTATTTTCGATTCAGTTATTTACATTCTTGCATTTTAATTTTCTTGTTTCTTTATATTCTTGCATTTTAAATTTCTTGTTCTTTACTTTACATGCACTTTATTTATCGCACCTAAGAGTAGTTGTAACGTAGAACTCTCGTCCATTGATCTCTTTCGGCCAGTCCGAATTGGGTCGATGCGATTCGTTATTCACACACACATCACCTCACAACGCTTCGACAATCGAATTCGTTTCATCTTCTTGTTCATGGTGATCTGTGAGTATCTCCACCCAATAGATCACTCGCCTGTCACCCGAACATTCGAGTTCACCTAGAGAGTAAGCGTATTCGAGGATCCCGGAGACGCCTAGCCGAAAGTCCTTGCAACACAGGCATCAGAACCTAAATGAGGCAACACAAGCATCATACGGTTCCTTCCTCGGCCTACAATCTTTTGAAGAAGCCAGATCAGGCATACTACATCAATCAAAACCTCGAGTTGGCACGCACGCACAAGTAGAAGAACATTTGTAACCAAGAAACTGTGAATAATCGCCCCATGCAGTCGTGTGATTATTCATGTTAGTGTATGTATGTCCATCCTCTTATGCTCGGGCATTCTCTTATCCCTTGCACTAGCTAATAGTTATTCAATCATATCCAACTCATACCAGGCCCAATCAGTATTGCCTAGCACAAAGTAGAGATTACGGTCAAGCATAGTTTGTTACACTGAGATTACAGCAAATCCAGTTTGTTACACTGAGATTACAGTTACACTAGTGTAAAATTTACGGTTAAGCTAGTTCGTTAAGGCAACGCTCTTAGACCAAGAAATAACACGTGTCAGCTCCTCTCCACGCCACCTCACCTTGCCAAAAAAGCTATAAAAGCAAATAGCCAGTCACATGCATTCATACTCACCGCCGCTTTATATCCACCTTGTCACAAGATTACCGCTTAAACCCTCTCTTCCTTTTTCCCCTTTTTTCATAAAACCCAACCCCCTTCTTCTTCTTCTTCTCCAAGAAAATAACTAACCCTCCAATGGCGGCCCATGAAGTCCACTTCCCTCTGGACGCATCCGCCTACGAGATCCTCGCCGAGATCGGCTCCGGCGTCAGCGCAGTCGTCTACAAAGCCCTCTGCCCCTCCGCCAACTCCGCCGTCGTCGCCATCAAGTCCATCGACCTCGACCGCTCCTCCGTCGACGCCCTCCGCCGCGAGACCAAGACCATGACCCTCCTCTCCCACCCCAACATCCTCTCCGCCCACTGCTCCTTCACCGTCGACCGCTGCCTCTGGGTCGTCATGCCCTTCATGTCCGCCGGCTCCCTCCAGTCTGTCATGTCCTCTGCCTTCCCAAACGGCATGTCGGAGCCTTGCATCGCCGTCGTCCTCCACCAAACCCTAAACGCCTTGTCGTATCTCCACGACCAGGGCCACCTCCACCGCGACATCAAGGCCGGCAACATCCTCATGGACTCCGACGGCTCCGTGAAGCTCGCCGACTTCGGCGTCTCCGCCTCGGTCTACGAGCCCAACTACCTCAACACTTCCTCCTCCGCAACCTCGTCGTTTCGCTTATCCGACGTGGCAGGGACCCCTTACTGGATGGCTCCCGAAGTCGTCCACTCCCACAACGGCTACGGCTGCAAAGCCGACATCTGGTCCCTCGGGATCACCGCCCTCGAGCTGGCCCACGGAGGTCCTCCGTTATCGCATTTACCGCCGTCGAAATCGCTGCTGCTGAAAATCACGAAACGGTTCAACTTCTCGGATTACGAGAAACGCGGCGAAACGGACAATAACAAGAGCAAGAAATTCTCCAAGAGCTTCAAGGATTTGGTGGGCCTGTGTTTGGACCAGGACCCGAACAAGCGGCCCAGCGCCGAGAAGCTTCTGAAGCATTCGTTTTTCAAGAACTGTAGAGGTGTGGATTTCCTGGCCAAGAATGTGCTTAATGGGCTGCCTAGTGTGGAGGAGAGGTTTAGGGTTTTGGGTGGCGTGTTGGGCAAGAAAGAGGAAAATGATCAAGATGAAGATGAAGATGATGATGAGTTCAATGCTAGGGGTCGGAGAAGGATTAGGAGGATTAGCGGGTGGGATTTCAATCAGGATGGGCTTGAAATCGTACCGGTGTTTCCGGAGATGCCGGTTGTGAAGATGGTAAGGTTCGGTGGCGAAACGTTCATTCCTAGTTCAAGTGAGTCGCACGAGTCGTGTGTGAGTTCAGTTGAGAGAGGAGACGAGTCCGGAGAGTCGATGGAGTCGAATCGGAGCTCGGTTGTGGGTGTGGAGAGGAATGTAGGGCTAGGGGGTGTAGATAAGGAGGTGATGGTGGGTGGGCTGACGGCGTTTATGAGGAGCTTGGAAGAGCAGAAGAGCAATGTGGTGACGCTGATGGGTCTGTTGCGTGGGGAAGAAGTTAGTGGGGAGGTGGTGATGACTAGAGAGGAGCAGATGGGTCAGGTGATTGAGAGGATGAGAGTGGAGTTGGAGAATGAGAGGGAGAGGAATTTTCAGTTGGAGATGGAGTTGGAGTTTCTGAGGATTCAGATTTCTGGGGCTTACACACCTACTAATGGGTCTGGGAGTATTGACTGATTGAGCTGATGAGATCATTTTAGGGCCGCAAGATTAGTAGTTTTGAGAGATTGTTTTGCTTTGCTATGTGTCTCTATTACTGGTACAAAATTGTGTGATTACAATCCGTCATGTTGTGTTGAGAAAGTGTAGCTTAAACGAATAGCTAATAGCTGGCTTTGTATATGAGGAAGTGATCAGAAGTGAGATGAATGATTAATTCATGTTGTAGCTTTTGTATCCCATGCAATATTGTTCTTCACCTGTGGGCTTGTATTTTGTAAGGATTGGGCATTTGGGCTTTCAATATCTTAGCAAGCTAGCTGATTACAAATTTTGTTTAGTTTTTGAAAGAGTACTGTACATCACCACATCTGATCTACAACTGGTGAAGGAGAATTAATCGACTTAGAAGAGGAAGGATCGAAAACAAGGAATCTTTTATGGCCGGTGTCACTTACTGTATTTCAACTGGGTTTTTAGTGCCATGATCGGCTTTACAATTAATCTAGGCACCCTGCACGAGCTTTGACCAACAACATTCAGAAATGGAATTCGTTTGCCTAAGAACGGTAATGAAAAGAACCTGCATTTTCATAGTAAGAAACTTTATGGGAGAAGAGTGTAAGAAGATTAGAGAAGTGGGAGGTTCTCCATTTGATGACAAATGTGTCATGTGTGCAATACCAAACCCGAAAATCACAACCTTCAAAACATATTATCATACACTCGTAAATAAACTTGAGATAAAAAAAAAAATTTTAAAAATTTAAAAAAATTAGAGACCCAAATTATTTACCTTTGTAGCCCCTTATCTGTTCGCGATCGCTTGTCAATCTCATAAGAATTTCTATGATTTGTGATTTTTTGGCCTCAAAAGCCTTATTGGTAGAAATTTAAGTGTGAGCTAATTAATTTATGGGTAGTGCTAGATGGTCTTATTAAGACTTATGATTTATGGTCTTAATCCTAGATAACATGTCAAATCACCTATCCACATCATTAAATAAAAGAATCATGTTATGTCATTTTTAGGTAAAAATACAATCTTACCCATTTCAAATCTAATGACTCTAGATTACTTTGTTTTTATTCTATAAAAAAATATTTTTAAAGCCATTTTTTCTTTACTCGTGCTTAAATTTAAATATAATATATATATATATATAATTATACTCAGTTCGAAAATATGAACTTATTTGAATATATATATATATGCACACACATACATAATTTTTTCAAAGAGAAAATTATACATATATATATATATATGTATCTATATATGTGTTTATATATAGTTCATCCAATATAAATTCGATAAAGATTTTCTTTTTTTATTTCTTTTTTAAAGTTCGATGGAGAATATATATATATATATATATATATATATATATATAAAGTAAAATGAAAAATTAATGGTGAATTAAGAAATCTAAAACTATTTGATTCACAAAGATAATTTTTATTAAATATCGTAATTGTGACCCTAAATCTAATGAATTATTATAATATTTGACTCCATAAAGAAATGCATTTATTTTAGTTCATGTAAGGTAACTAAATCAACTACATAAAAATGGTAACTAAATTATTTTGATGAAAATAAACAATATTTGGTATAATTATTTGTTAATTTGGTGTGATTATTAATTAGATCGTTATTAATAAACTATATTTGGTATATGATACCTATATAGGCATGTCCGTATTAAGAGGATATGCAAACATTCATATTAGTATATGTACTGCCAAGTAAAGGGGAGAAGTATAAAAATGGTCTAAACTTGCAAAGTAGTTAATACATGAGACTTTAAAATGATGAAATTAATACATGAGATAGTTAATACGTATAATGTGTTATGTACGTTTTAGTGCGAACATGTCATTAGGGAAAGTCCCCTGTGAAATTATACTTAGCTCATTATTAACTACTTAATATATTTAATCTTTAAACCCTAAACACTAAACTCTTATCCTTAAACCCTGAACTCTTATCCCTAAACCCAAAACTTATTTATTCCATTTTAGTGTGAATACGACATTAAGCTAGGAAACGTTCTTAATGAACTTGCAAGTAGCACATAGTTAGCTACTTAGTACTTATTTCTTTTATTTTAGTGTGAATATTCCACTAAAGAAAGGTTTATAGTGAACTTTATTAGCTCACTGTCAGCTACTTAGTACTTATTTTTTTAGTAATCATTACGTAATAGCTCATCATTGACAGCTTATAACTTATGTTTATCACTTTAAATCTCAATGTGAATAATGACTTATATTTGAATGTGAACTTTAATGTGTATTATGACTTCTATTTGAATGTGAATATGTCATTAGGGAAAGGTTTCAAGTGAAAATTATTAGTTTATTATCCGCTACTTATAACTTGTTACTATAAGACATATTTAGGACTTTAACTTTCAATGTGAAAGGTGACTTCAAATTTTAATGTAAATAATGTTTTTTATTTCAATGTGAAGTTCAATGTGAACATGCTATTTGGGAAAAGTTCTAAGTAAACATTACTAGGTTATAGGTACTTGTAACTTATTTGTTATTATGTGACATGTTTATGACTTTAAATTTCAATATGAACAATGACTTTTATTTCAATGTGAATATTTTATTAGGGAAAAGTTCTAAGGGAACATTATTAGTTATTATTGACTACTTAGTACTTGTTTGTTACTATAAGATATGTTCCGGACTTAAAATCGATATATCAAAGATGGCTAGCTTATTTTTCAATGTTATTGAAATCATCATTAGATACCTAGTACGTATTTATTCGTGTATAACAGTATGTTAGTTTATGTTAATGTGGATGATGACTTCTATTTTAGACATTCCTTAAATAAACTATCACTTCACACTTAACATACCTATTCAATCACTATATCTCATATCTATTTAATGAAGTTCATCTTTTCACCAAAAAGTTCTCATACCTGACGTAAACTTATTATAATTTGAACGAACAAGGAAAATAATTCAGAGTATGATGCTCAAGTTACCTAAATCAACATTTTTAAATCAATATCATAAATGAAAATTTAAATCTTCATAAAAAGTCAATTTATTAGTAGGGAACTTCTTACCTCTTGAATCACAATATTTCATGAGCTACCGAATATAATTGTTAAATTTTCTTTCCAATTTGCGAATTTAATTTAAGTTTTGATTTTTCTGATTACCTTATTATAAAGAGGATTAATTTATAGATGACAGTATGTATATCACTACCAGAAGAAAGGCTTTAGCCGACGAAAAAAAAAAAAACCAGGCCGACGAAGGAAAATGTCGTCGGCTAAAGTGGACTTTAGCCGACGACATTTTCCTTCGTCGGCTAACTTAAATTTTCGTCGGCTATGGTAAACTTTAGCCGACGAAAAAAAATTTCGTCGGCTAAAGAATTTATTTCGTCGGCTAAAGTTCACAGACTATGGCCGACGAAATATTTAAAAGTTTAGCCGACGAAATTAATATGTCGTCGGCTAAAGTGCTTTATATTTACGATCTGGACAGCAGCAGCTCATCTGGGAATAAAAAAGGGAGAAGAAAAAACGGGAGAAAACGTTTGGGTGTTGTCGAAATCTGTCCATAATTAGTTTGTGGAGCCATATATAGGTACGTATATGTATATATATGTTGATTAATTGAGTTTTATTTGAGTTTATCGATTTTGATTATGATTGAGTTTATTGATTTTGATTATGATTGAATTGATTAATTTTGAGTACGTTGGATGTATATATATATATATGTGTTGATCGATTTGGTTGATGATTTGAATTGATAATATATATGAATTAATTTGTTGTTAATAAATATTAGTAGATATATATATATGTTATTAATTAATTTATAATATATTTTGTGTTGATATGGTACGGTATGAAGTTGTTGTTAATTCCTTTGTGTTAATATATATTAATTGTGTTAATTATATCTATCTTATATCTATTTTGTGTTAATTTGTGTTAATATATATTAATTGTATTAATTATGTATATATTGTTCACTACCAGAAGAAAGGCTTTAGCCGACGAAAAAAAAAAAACCAGGCCGACGAAGCATTTTTTCGTCGGCTAAAGTGGACTTTAGCCGACGACATTTTCCTTCGTCGGCTAACTGAAATTTTCGTCGGTTATGGTAAACTTTAGCCGACGAAAAAAAAACGTCGTCGGCTAAAGAATTTATTTCGTCGGCCATAGTCTGTGAACTTTAGCCGACGAAATATTTAAAAGTTTAGCCGACGAAATTAATATGTCGTCGGCTAAAGTGCTTTATATCTGCGATCTGGACAGCAGCAGCTCATCTGGGAAAAAAAACGGGAGAAGAAAAAACGGGAGAAAACGTTTGGGTGTTGTCGAAATCTATCCATAATTAGTTTGTGGAGCCATATATAGGTACGTATATGTATATATATGTTGATTAATTGAGTTTTATTTGAGTTTATCGATTTTGATTATGATTGAGTTTATTGATTTTGATTATGATTGAATTGATTAATTTTGAGTACGTTGGATATATATATATATATATATATATATATATATATATGTTATCGATTGGTTGATGATTTTGAATTGATATATATATATGAATTAATTTGTTGTTAATAAATATTAGTAGATATATATGTTATTAATTAATTTATAATATATATTATTGTGTTGATATGGTACGGTATGAAGTTGTTGTTAATTAATTTGTGTTAATATATCTTAATTGTCTTAATTGTGTCTCTATTGTTGTTCCTTAATTTGTGTTAATCTATATATTATTGTGTTAATATGATATGTGTGTGTGTTAATTAATTAGTTATTAATTAGTTGTACGTAGTACGTAGAATATATACTAAATGAATTGAGATTTTATATATGGCATGAAATTTCATCATTAATAATTAACTAGCAGCGTTATAAATATATATTTTGTTATATTTTCAGGATATGGATAAGAGTTAGATTTCGCTTCCTAAATGGGACAAAAGATACGGTGCAGGAGTTATGAGTTTTATAAAATATGCGCTGGCTAATGCTAACGGGAATACAATTTTCTATTGCCCGTGCACGAAATGTCAGTGTCGCAGCGATATGCATCGATTTCCCATTGACAAAGTATGGCAGCACCTGAGGAGTAACGGGTTTTGGGAGAAGTACACATGTTGGTTATATCACGGTGAAACATCATCAGGGGGTCCACATGATCATGGCCAATTTTCTGAGACGGGCAGTACATCCAACGATCCAACAACGGCATTCATCAACGACATGTTTCCTTATGAGAGCGGTGTATGCGCTCAAGGACAGTATATGCCTGACCCGGTGCAGCCCTTCCCTAGAGCTGTCAACACTGCTGGTATTGAAAAGTACAACAAACTGCTTGCTTTCCAACAGACCCCTGTGTACCCCGGTTGTCAGAAGACCGTTCTTGAAAGTGTGATGGACGTAATGAAGATTAAAGTTGAGACAAAATCGACCGTGAAGGCTGTTGATGATTATCTACAGTACACTGCTTCGATGCTGCCCCACGGTCATCGTCTTCCTACCACTCATCGTAAGGTCCGATGTATCCTGAAAGATCTTGGCCTTTCCTACATCAAGATCCATGCATGCAGATATGACTGCGTTCTCTTCTGGGGTAAAGATCCAGAAGGGAATGACCTTGGTGGGCTTGACGCATGTCCGGTATGTCACACTGACAGGTATAAGCTGACTCCTGCAGGCAATAGGAAACCTGTGAAGGTACTTCGGTATTTCCCGTTGAAGGATAGGCTTGAGCGGTTGTACATGTCTTCACACACGGCCAAAGCTATGAGATGGCACGTTGATAGGGAAATGCATGACGAAGATACCCTTATACACCCTGCTGACGGGGAGGCTTGGAAGCATATAGACAGGGAGTTTCCTCATTTTGCGTCAGAGGTCCGAAATGTGAGGCTCGGGCTCTCATCCGACGGGTTCAACCCTTTTGGCAACATGAGTCTTCAATACAGTGTATGGCCGGTGATTTTGGTACCGTACAACCTTCCTCCATGGATGTGCATGAAGAAGGAATACAATATGTTGAGTTTGTTGATTCCGGGGCCCGGTTATCCAGGGAAGTGTCTCGATGTGTATTTGAGACCTTTGATTGAAGAGCTTCAGTTTTTGTGGGAAGTTGGTCATCCCACTTATGACAAGTACATGCACGAGATGTTCCAGATGCATGTCATGGTTGTTGGTACCATCAGTGATTTTTCTGCCCGTGGGATGTTGTCGGGCAACGTTGTTAGGGGATACAAGGCTTGTCCAGAGTGCCTTAGCGATGAGGGGAGCAGCAGTCATTGCAACAAGATATGCAGATTGGGTCACCGTGCTTTCCTTCCATATAATCACGATTGGCGGTTCGATGACAAGGCATTTGATGGGACCGTAGAACACGGTGTGCCTCCCAGAAGATGGACGGGAGAAGAAATTTTAGCAGTGCTTAATGAGTACGATTTTGGGCAGCTCAGCAATCATCCAAATATTGTTGCAGCAATACTTGAAAGACCCGACAGGTACAAATTCTGGACACATAAGAGCATATTCTGGGAACTCCCATACTGGAGTAAGTTGTTGATCAGGCACTACCTAGATGTGATGCACATAGAAAAGAATGTTTGCGACAGTGTGGTGGGCACAGTGCTGAACTTGGAGGGGAAGACGAAAGACGGTCCTAAGGCACGCATTGATCTAAAAAAATGCAGTTAAGAAGACATCTGTGGTTGAAAGAAGGGAAGAAAAAAATGCCTCAAGCTCCTTACACCGTGAAACCTGACCAGAAGAACGCAATTTTCAGGTGGATGAGTTGTGTGAAGTATCCTTCAGGCTATGCAGGAAATATAGCCCGGTGTGTGAACTTCCGGGACAATAAGATGTACGGGTTGAAGAGTCATGACTGTCATATCCTGCTACAACGTCTCTTCCCTGTTTTCATTCGACCGTTCCTTCCCCGTCAGGTGGTGGAGCCGTTAGTAGCGTTGGCAAGATTCTTCCAGAAGTTATGCACACGGGAAGTGACAAAATCTAACCTCCGGGAAATGCAAGAGGACATCATTTATATCATGTGTAAATTTGAGAGGATATTTCCTCCAAATTTTTTTGACATCATGCCTCACCTGATGATCCATCTTCCCGAGCAATTGTTGCTTACCGGTCCAGTACACTACACTTGGATGTATCCCATGGAAAGGTACGTTTTTTACACCTGAATTCCTCAATCCAATTTTTCTATATACATGTTCAATAATCATAACACTTTGCAACTTGATTTATAGGCAACTTGGAGACTACAAAGATTATGTGGCTAATAAATCCGCGCCTGAAGGATGTATAGCTGAAGCATATATTGCGCACGAGTGCGTCACCTACATGAAGTTGTATTTAGGAGCGTTGAAGGAAACAGACGAAGCCATGCCGGTAGATGTACCGAAGTTCACTCTTTCCATACTCTCCAGTGATGTTGAAGTTTATGGAATTTTGCCAGACTCCTACAAGTTGCAACCACATGAGCTAGTCATTGCCCACTGGTGGGTATTGATTAACTGTCCAGAAGTTGAATACTGGAAAGACATCCATCTATATTGTCCAGACATTCAAGGTGATCTCGAGTACCACAACAGGGAGTTCGCAAATTATTTTGGCGGCTGGGTACGTAATTCAATATTTATGTACGTATTTATGTTTAGTGCATAATTATCTATATTTACAATGTTAAATTGTAAATTGCAGATGAACCATATTCAATTTGATGGTCACCCAAATTGGTCACACGAACTAAGACTTCTAGCGATGAAGCCGATAATGTCAAGAGTTTATCCGATGTGCAAGGTGAATGGCGTGCAATTTATATGTGAACAGAGAGACAGCAGACGGAGAACACATAATTCTGGGGTGATGGCGCATGGTGGGCGGAATGGAGTTGACTATTACGGTGTTCTTGATTCAGTGGTGGAACTCGTTTACGGTGAAGGCATGACAGTGCACCTCTTCAAGTGTAGATGGTTTGATACTAGCCCGCAGAGCATGAAGACCGATCAGTACGGAATATTATCGGTGAACACTGCTACAAGTTCTTACGAAGATGACCCGTTCGTTTTTGCCACATCGGTAAAACAAGTGTTTTATCTTGATGACCTTGCTAAGGGTGACGCGTGGAAAGTAGTCAACCTTGTGCACCCTCGAAACATTTACCGGGCGGCTACACTTGGAGAGGCCGAAGACCAGGAAGAAGATGTTGCGTATCAAGAGCCCAACGCAATAGGTATTCCCAACTCCTCTACCGTTCGCCTTAATAATTTTAAAGCGGGTCGTTCGGTGCGAATTCGTGATGAAGAGCCAAGGCTTATTGATGTTGATCCAAATCAAGAAACAGACGAAGACTCTGGCGATGAGGAAAGACATAGATTACCAGAAATTAATTCTGACACCGAAGAAGACTCATCGGATGATTCCGATTACGAGCCTTAGTTTTAATTTCTTCGGATGTAATACATTAATTTGTCATAAAAAAGATTGTATTACCTTCATTTCTAGTTTACATATGTTGAATTCATATTTCTGTTATTTTATATGAATTTTGGTGATATATGAACAGGAAATTTGTATGGTTTAAACCTTCTGTTTTAGGGTTTGTATTTTTTTACTTCAGCCGACGAAATACAACAGAAGTCGTCGGCCTAAACCCTTTTAGCCGACGAATTATATAAAAAGTCGTCGGCTAAAACCGTCTAAGCCGACGAAAACTACTAGAAGTCGTCGGCTAAAATAACTTATAGCCGACGAATTCAAAAGGAAGTCGTCGGCTAAAATAACTTATAGCCGACGAATTGAAAAGGAGGCTCGTCGGCTAAAACCATCTTAGCCGACGAAGTATAGTAGAAGTCGTCGGCCAAAACTATCTTAGCCGACGAATACCCTAATATTTCGTCGGCTTTATTAATTTTTATATTTTTTTATTACATAGTATAGCCGACGATGATTTAGGGTATTCGTCGGCTAAACCCTAAACTTTTTCTGTTACATACTATAGCCCTATCTTCGGTGGTTATTTTACGTAAAATTTTTATACCACTTGTTGTGTCTCATCAATTTGAAAATATTTTCAGTTGAAGGTCCGACCAAAATACGAAATTTAGACGGTCCAACGACCTTTTCCGTGCATTTAGGGGTTTGACTTACGGGATTGACCGTCCGGATCGAGCACTTAACCTGGTCAGATCAAGTTGAATTTTTTCCCATACATGTATTTTATCATGGTGGTCAGATCTGACCGTCGGATTTTATTTTCTCAAGTTTGATCATCACAGTCAGAACATGCCTACTAATTTTGTATAACTTGTTTACTAAGTGTTAGGTAAATGTTCCGTTTCAAAAACAAACTATACGTAGAACCTTCAAACGTGAAAAAGTCGTGAAATAAGACATGACCAGAATGGTGAAATACGTCTACGGTTGAAAAATCAAGGTATTCCGGTCATGTCTCGGTGCCGATAGTTGCGGTCAATCCAATTTTCAATTCTTTCTCCCTATGGGTAGCCCTATCTTCGGTGGTTATTTTGCGTAAAATTTTTATACCACTTGTTGTGTCTCATCAATTTGAAAATATTTTCAGTTGAAGGTCCGGCCAAAATACGAAATTTAGACGGTCCAACGACCTTTTCCGTGCATTTAGGGGTTTGACTTACGGGATTGACCGTCCGGATCGAGCACTTAACCTGGTCAGATCAAGTTGAATTTTTTTCCATACATGTATTTTATCATGGTGGTCAGATCTGACCGTCGGATTTTATTTTCTCAAGTTTGATCATCACAGTCAGTTAATGCCTACTAATGTTGTATAACTTGTTTACTAAGTGTTAGGTAAATGTTCCGTTTCAAAAACAAACTATACGTAGAACCTTCAAACGTGAAAAAGTCGTGAAATAAGACATGACCAGAATGGTGAAATACGTCTACGGTTGAAAAATCAAGGTATTCCGGTCATGTCTCGGTGCCGATAGTTGCCGTCAATCCAATTTTCAATTCTTTCTCCCTATGGGTAGCCCTATCTTCGGTGGTAATTTTGCGTAAAATTTTTATACCACTTGTTGTGTCTCATCAATTTGAAAATATTTTCAGTTGAAGGTCCGCCCAAAATACGAAATTTAGACGGTCCAACGACCTTTTCCGTGCATTTAGGGGTTTGACTTACGGGATTGACCGTCCGGATCGAGCACTTAACCTGATCAGATCAAGTTGAATTTTTTCCCATACATGTATTTTATCATGATGGTCAGATCTGACGGAAGGATTTCCGTTCTCAAGTTTGATCATCACGAGCAGCAGTCACAGTTTGATGAATGTATAAACAGTTTGTGTTTAGCCGACGAATTTAAAATGTTTAGCCGACGAATTTCAATTTATTATTTCGTCGGCTAAAGTTTAAGGTTAGCCGACAAAATTATTACCTTTAGCCGACGAAATTATTATTTCGTCGGCTAAAGTCTTCGGGTATAACCCAGCTCGACTGGTTGTATGCCCTAGCCTCCATCGTTTTCCTCTCCCTCTCCGAAATTCGCCTCCTCTGCCTCCGCTCCCTCTCCCGATCGCCGCCCTCTCCCTCTCGATCTTGGCCCTCTCCCTCGCCCTCGCCCTCGACCTCTCCGGCTCCCTCTCCCTCTCCGGCCGGCCTCCGCTCCCTCTCCCTCTCCGGCCGGCCTCCGCTCGCTCTCCCTCTCCCTCTCCCTCCGCTCCCTCTCCCTCTCCTCTCCCTCGCCCTCGACCTCTCCCGGTCCCTCTCCATCTCCGGCCGGCCTCCGCTCCCTCTCCCTCTCCCTCTCCGGCCGGCCTCCGCTCCCTCTCCCTCTCCGGCCGGCCTCCTCCTCCTCCTCCTCCTCCTCCAGCCGGCCGGCCTCCTCCTACTCCGGCCTCCTCCTCCTGCTGCTCCGGCCTCCTCCTCCTGCTGCTCCGGTCCTCCCTCCTCCTCCTCGAGTACGTTTTTTTGAGCTTCGGTTATTTTTAATGTTGTGGTGTTGTTGTGTATATAATGTTGTTGTGTATATAATGTTGTGGTGTTGTTGTGTATATTTGTATTTAGGAAGTGTATATTGTTATTTAATAAGTGTATATTTGTTGTGTATATTAGTATTTAGGAAATGTATATATTTGTTTTGTATTTTGTGTTTGTTTTGATTTTCCGGTCAATTGCAATGTTGTGGTGTTGTTAGGAAGTGTATATTTTTATTTTTGAAGTGTATATTTAGGAAGTGAAAAATAGTATTTAGGAAGTGAAAATTAGTATTTAGGAAGTGAATATATTTTTTACATTTTTAAAATGAGTTTGCATTTTTTGATTTTGTGGCCTTGATTCAAATTAATATTTTAAAGAGGATGAGCGGTAATATTAGATCGACGAAGGGTTCGAAGGGCCAAAGGTCCGTATCGTCTGAGGGAACCTCTAGCAACCCTCAGACGTCGTTTCAGGGCCCTATGACTGCTAGACATGCGAGCCTTCTGCAGACGGCGCAGAGGCAGCCGGAGGTGCCCCCTTCATCGAGGCAGCGGGGCTTCCTTTATTCCGCGAGGCAATTGTTTGCTCAGCCTCAGAGGGAGGTGTCTGCACCCCGTATGCCTGAGATACACCGGGCGCCCACTCCAGCTCCTACTTCTTCGGATAGTGGGTCATCTGGGGTACAGATGCCGCCGCCTCACCTATTCCTTCCGCGGATGATACCGGCCATACCTGTAGTCGATGACTCAGGGACGCCGATTTATCCACTGCCCCCGCCAGTGGCTCCATCAGCGGCGTACCGGTTCGTGCCTTTTGATACGCCTCTTATTTCCGCGAGGGTATCATCATCGGAGGCGGAATCCGTCGCGTCCGCGTCCGATCCCTCAGGTAATGAAAGATGAATGATTTGTTTTGTTATAATTCTCCGATTCCGATTTTAATAATCAATTTGGTTTATCATGTCATAGGCACCGTCGGAGCGAAGCCGGCAAAGAAGAAGAGAGGCCCCGTTACAGGGAAGGCTCTGGAGAAGATCGTCGGTACCTCAGGGAGGATTGTCATCGGTACTGACGGGGATGGCGACGTAGTATCGGGCGAAAAGTCGAGGACGTACTCCGGCCGCGTGGGAGCGCTCATTAGGGATAGAGTCCCTATGTTGTGGTCAGACTGGGGCGAGGTCCCACAGGAGGTTAAAGACATGGTCCATAACGCGATGTCGGTGAGTTTACAAAATGTCTGAATAATATTATGTATTACATTGTAGATTTCTGGAAAAACTAAACTAATAAACGGTTAAATGCAGGTGTGGTTTGAGGTTCCCGAACCCTTGAAGAGCAGCTGGGCGGACTTTGTGCATGGGGGAAGGTACGTTGGGAAATTAATGAAAAAACAAAACTGTCTGTCATATTAATTATATTTCTAATATTTTTGTTGTATCTGTAGGTACAAGGAGTGGAAGAACGAGTTGCGGACCTATTGGACTACGCACGGGAACGCACGTTCTGTTACCCCTGCTGAGTTTCAGTACAGAGAGTACGAGTGGCGTTGGCTTCTGACATCAGAATTCAACAACCCTCGTAAACAGGTATTTAAATAAATTAATTAGTTAATTTATCATTAAGTACGTGCGTTTTAAAATATTTTTCTAATAGTTTACTTTTTTCTTTGAAGGCGGTTTCCCGGGTGAACGCTCAGAACCGGCAACGCAACACAAGGAACCATCATGCCGGTTCTAGACCGTTCGCTGTCTTCATGGACGAGGCGGCCAGGGAACATCCAGAGGTCAACCAGTACGTCTATACGTACGAGAAGGCATATCCTGACTCCCAGGAGGATATAGTAAGTAATCTTTCATTTTTACGGAATTTTTAATTTTACTAATATATATGTTAAAATGTTAATTAATAATTTTTTCCTATCCAATTAGGCAAGGGTGAGGGAGGCTAGTGACGAGGTGATGAGTGCTATAGTGAGGGAGACATGGCCGGACACACAGGAGGAAGAGATGTCCGAAGCCATTTCCCGGATCGACACTTCAGATTCGAGGGTTGGGGCGAGGATCATGGGCACAGCCTTCCCACCGCGAGAAAACAACTTCTACTGTCGGGGTCTAGGAAAGAAGGGCCAGGGGATCTTGAAGACCACTCCAGGATTTCAACGAAAGGCAGCCTCGACCAGCAGCAGGACGACTCAGCTAGAGTCGGAAGTTGAGAGACTACGGAGAGAGCAAGCCGCTCAGGCTGCTCATGCTGACGCTCAGGCTGCCGCTCATGCCGCCCAGTTCGCCGAATATAGATCCTATACTAGAGCCCTACATGCCGCCCAGCATGCCCAGCAGAAGCAGATGTACCAGTACTTCCAGGATTTAGCAGCTGCCCAGCTTCAGGGACTTCCACCTCCGCCCATGCCTGCGCCTATAGACATACCTGAGCTGCCGGAATCTTCTCACCAGCAGGCCCCAGATCCGGATATTGATTTAGATCATTTAGATTTTGTGTAGTTGATACCTTATATAGTTTTATGTGTTTATTGTTGGTTATATATATGGAATTCTTTTGGTGTATTTTGCAGCTTGCTTGGAATGGTAATTTAAAAATTTTGTGTATTTTTTTTTATACTGGAATGGAGTTATAGCCGACGAAATACGCCACAATTCGTCGGCTATAGTATTTTTATTTTTATTTTTATATAGTTTAGCCGACGAATTATGGCATGTTTCGTCGGCTAAACTCACTATAGCCGACGAAAGAGGCTCTATTTTTTAATTTTTTAATTATATACTTTAGCTGACGGAACTGAGATATTCGTCGGCTAAAGTCTTGGAGTATAGCCGACGACGTGTTATGTCGTCGGTTTAAGTCTGGGAGTATAGCCGACGAAAGATAGAGTTTGTTTCGTCGGCTTAAATTCATGAACAAAAGCCGACGACAAAATAGTTCGTCGGCTAAAGTATGGACAATAGCCGACGACGGTCTATAGGTTCGTCGGGTAAAGTCAGCGCCGAGGACCCTTTCCCGACGACACTATAGCCGACGAAGCCTCGTCGGCTAAGAGTTTAGCCGACGAGTTAGGATAACAGGCCGATGAAAATAATTCGTCGGCTAAAGTATTTCTCCTGGTAGTGTATTAATATGAAGGGTTAATATGAATGTTTGCATATCCTCTTAATACGGACATGCCTATATAGGTAGCCTATACCAAATATAGTTTATTAATAACGATCTAATTAATAATCACACCAAATTAACAAATAATTATACCAAATATTGTTTTTTTTTGTTTTCATTAAGATTATTTAGTTAACTTTTTTAATTGAGTTGATTTAGTTACCTTACATGAACTAAATTAAATGCATTTCTTTATGGAGTCAAATATTATAATAATTCATTAGATTTAGGGTCACAATTATAATATCTAAAAAAATAATCTTTGTGAATCAAATAGTTTTAGAATTTAGACTTCTTAATTCACCATTATTTTTTCTTTTTACTTTATATATATATTCTCCATTGAACTTTAAAAAAAATTTTAAAAATCTCTATCGAATTTATATTGGATGACCTATATATAAAAAAAAATATAGATATATATATATATATATACAGTTTATATCCAGAGCGAAGCTTCGTTTTGAAATTAACGTGTGAATTTCCTTATTTGACTCATTTTTCGGTCATATTTCCACATCTTCATCGTTCAGTTTATTGATACTAATGAATAGATCATTGCTGCAAAATTTCATCTAACTTGATGATTGTTAACGCACCGAATTAGATTAAATCAATGAACAGATCATAAATTTGTCTAAACAGAACTGGTTGTGTAAATGACAATTATGAAAACTCAAATGATCATCAAATTCAATGAAACTTTGCATAAGTGATCTATGCATTGGGTTATACCAATTGAACGGTGGAGATGTGAAAATATGTCCGAAAAATGAGTCAAATAAGGAACTTCATACGTTAATTTCAAAGCGAAGCTTCGCTCTGGATAGAAATTGTATATATATATATATATATATATATATATATAATTTTCTCCTTGCAAAAATTATGTATGTATATATATATATATACAGTCCCTATCCAAAGCGAAGCTTCGCTCTGGAATTAACGTGCGAAGGTCCTTACTTGACTCACTTTTCGGTCATATTTTTCGATCATACCTGGTCAGTGTCTAGATACATATCGTATGATCATCCTTACAAAGTTTCATTCAGTTTGGTGATCGTTTGCACACCGAATCAGATAAAATAAATAAATAGAACAAAATCTGTCCAAGTAGAACCGTTAGAGTAAATCATGATTATAGAGGCTTAAACGGTCACCAAATTGGATGAAACTTTGTAAGAATGATCATACGATATGTATCTAGACACTGACCATGTATGATCGAAAAATATGACCGAAAAGTGAGTTAAATAAGGACCTTCGCACGTTAATTCCAGAGCGAAGCTTCGCTCTGGATAGGGACTGTATATATATATATATATTCAAATGAGTCATATTTTCGAACCGAGTATAATTATATATATATATATATATTTCACATTTTAAATTTAAGCAAGAGTAATGAAAAAAATGGTTTCAAAAACATCATTTTATAGTATATAAACAAAATAATTTAGAGTCATTGGATATGAAATGATAAGATTGTATTTTTACCTAAAAATGACATAGCATGATTTTTTTTTATTTGATGATGTGGATATGTGATTTGGCATGCCAACTTGGATTAAGGCCATAAATTTTAGGCCTTAATAAAGCCTAGAAACATTTTCCTTAATTTATCTCCTGGAGAATCCTGTTTAATCCAAGGCAGCGGGCATGGAGGTCGGACATGTTGATTGAGCATAAGAGTGAGTATAAGTTTCTCCTTAATTGATCTCCACAGTTAGAATAACATCATCCTCAAGAATTTCATCAAGGATTATAAACTTTAAAAGATGATAACTTTTTTATATTGTGGACCATTGTGGTTTAATCATGCATTTCTCCAATTCTCCAAACAAATTCAATCCCTCACTGGTAAAAGAGCAACTGGAATGCTCCTACAAAATTATGGAAAAATCGATGATTCGTAGTTTCGTAGGGCAAGTACCAACATTTGTTTTGCATGCAATGAAATTCTAGATAGTTTTTGCCCCGCCAATCTTGAAGTACAAATATGTTATCAAACGCAAATAGTTTTGCTATTTTACACATCGCAGCACCAAATTATACGTGAGCTTAATTTCATGAACACTCTTATGTCCAAACTCGAAACATGCACAACCGCAAACAAAAACGAAGATTCCTAGCTAGTGGTTAATTATCAAGATCAACAAAAAGGGTTTGGAAATTAACGATGTGCACCAATTACCAAACGATAAATGTGGACGGCTGTGGAAGTTGGATAGTAGATTGGTGATTAATGTAAAGTTGTAAACCAACCCATCGTTCTAATTGTTACTTTGTGACGGTTAATTAATTAGCAGAGTTTTAACTCATTTGACGGTGATCGGTGATTGTGACGGCAACTTTTCTCAAGGGTTTTCCAGTCTGATGAGACAGCAACGAAAACTCAGTGATCGATTTTCATTAACGTTGTGGCGTGACCGACCGACAGGTACTCAAAGCTCCCAATGGCCTCCCCCCTACCTGTATTATATAGTCTTTGATTAGCTCTTTGTCCTATCCAAGACTTGAGCATATTAACCATTTCAAATCAATCATCACCTTCGATCAATTATCTCTGCAAAAACAAAAGGTGGCTTTATACTCAGAGATTTTCATTGGCGTAAACATGAAACTCGATCAGTCTCTCTGCAAAGAAGAAAACCATGTTTATATGCATGGGAAGAAGACACAGCTAGCACGTGTTCCACTGCGGGTAAACCCTGCGAGTCCGCTCTTAAACCCCAGGAAAAGAAGAAGCTATATTCAGTACTCGATGGACTTCCCCCATTGGCCACCTTGTCTTTCACTCGATCTCAGAAGGTTTGGGTAATGATCTTTTGGCCATCCTGGGTTTCTGAAAATTTGTCTCTCTTTTTTACCAGAAAATGCAAAGGAGGAGTCGAGCTGGTGCATGCAGCACTTCTTCTTTTGTGAAATGATCGATGGACCCGGAGGGTGTGTGTAAACCAATGTACTGGGATATATAAAATGGAAAAAGAGGGTACGTACGTAGCAGCAGGAAAATTTACTCCAAGCAGTTTAGCAACTTGACCTACCCATTCATCTGCTTCATAACCTTAGGTTAAATGGGACTCGGATCCTCTCCTCATATTTGTGTGCTCATATTTTTTCATAAGGCAATCTCAACTGTTCAAGATCAATCAATGGTCAAGATTTCATTTGTTTTAAGTTTTCGATTTTTTTACATCTCATGTCTCTTCTCAATATCTCGTCTGATTATTTTCTCGCATCAGTATCCAAAAAAACAAGAAGAAGACGGACTCTAGTTCTTCCTCACATCTATTCTCCAGTTCCTCTTCCTCTCCCCATGGATTGATCTACCATTTTCTATTTTAGTTTTGGTTTTTCTCGGAATCTTGATGGTCTCGTCGGCCTTGCATCCTCCCAATCCATGGGAGATCAAGTGTTGGAGAAAAATAATTGTACTGAAAGAAGAAAAGTGGGAGGTACGTGAGAGATGGATTGAGGTGCATATTTGGGACTATCATGGAGGTGGAGTTGATGGGGAAGGGGGATGAGTATGAAGGGAGTGAAACGGGGTATAGATGTGAAGAGAGGCATGAGCTATAGAGAAACTAACTTCTAGGTATCAAACTTTCTGCAAAAAAAAAAAAAAGGTGAGGGCTTTAAATCTCAGCCGCAAATCCAAAGGGTTTTCCGATTCCCGGCCGACGAATGGAGCCCGCAGCAGAGCCGCTGCCGGACAAGCTACGGTGCACGAGGACCGACGGCTGGCGATGGCGGTGCAAGAGAGTGATGGAGAACATGAAGCTCTGTGAGATTCACTACCTGCAGGGCCGGCACCGTCAGTACAAGGAGAAGGTGAAGGAGAACCTCAAGATTCATAGGAAGACGCAAACGGCCAAGTATAGATGTGAGGAAGAGAGATTGATAGCTTTTGACCATTGAGTTTGTTCATACACGAGTGTACGTAAGAAAGATTAATCTTTTCGGTTTTGTTCATACCAAATAATCGGACGAGTGATTGAGAGGAGACATGAGATGTAAAAATATCGAAAACCTAAAACAAATGAAATCTTGACCATTGATTGATCTTGAACGGTTGAGATTGCCTTATGAGAAAATATGAGCACATAAATATGAGGAGAGGATCCGAGTCCGGTTAAATGGTATTGCGACATGCGTCAAGGAAGAATTGCTCTGGAGGCGAGGAATATTAACCTTGAAAAAGAAAAGAAATTAACCAGTTCCCATGAGAAGAGGAATAGCTAGTTGGCTAGAGAAAATTTCCCCTCTTTCAGTGGAGTTAACGACTTCATTGTATAAGTGATATTCTAGCTACTTGTAACTTGGATGCTCGATCTTTCTACTCACCTAATTGTCCAATACAGGTTCTAAAGCTGGTTATTACTTATGAACAAAAAGTATCTGTGAAATAAAAATGATTGCTTTCAAGATATTTTCATTAACATTCGGTTGCATCATTCCGAGTGTCTTGACATGGAATTTACTAGTTATATGTAATGTTTGATCATGAATTTAATATGGTATTAGAGCAAGTGTATCTTCAACTGTTCGAGGAAAGAGCGAGAGATCGCTACTGAATATGTTGTGGCATTGATGAGTACTGTTGGCATCGTCCAAAATTTTGAAGCATATACGTACATTTGTAGAGTTTTAAAAACACGCTTCGAATGTCAAATTAATCTACACATTAAATGCACTATCGAAAATTTCATTAAATGAATTATCTATAAACACTCTATGCAATGACAATTTTTCAAAACAATGAGAGTCTAACATGGACAATTTATGTAATCAAGACAATTTTAAAACTAGGGCTGGGCATGAAACGGGATGGGCCGGGATTTAGTGAATCTCATCCTGTCCCGAAAATAAAATAACAGGATGGGATGGGATGAGAAGGCGTTTTTAGAAATTTGTCCCATATATCCCGATCCCGAACGAGACCGAGATGGGATCGGGATCCCGATAAATTATCCCTCAAACAACAACTGAAAATATCTATAATCACACAAGCAAAAAAAAGAACATGAATGAAATTAAAAGTACTGAAATCAACAAGAACATAGGTGCATAGGTGCTAAATTACATCCCACTTTAAAAGTACTAAACATCCCACATTAAAAGTACTAAATTGAACATGAAAAACTCAAACCATAATATATTAAACATCAATAGAACCATCAGCAATGTCTTTTCCCTTTGCTTTTGCTCTTGAAGGTGGAGGTGGACACCCATTAGTTTTGCTAGTTGTTGTGCTCTCATGCTTTGCAAATGTACACAAGTAAAAGATTAGTTAAGTCAAAGTTATCAAAGTAAAAGAAAGAAAACATTAAAACTTGCAAATGTACCTAGCTCAACACCTTCATAGAATTCATAGTTTTCAACTGTGTAATCATCTATATCCTCTGCAATATCATTACCAAGCAACCAATTCTGCATGCAAATAAGTCCCTCAATTGTTTTAGGAGTTAATGAACTCCTAAAATAGTCAACTACTCTGCCCCCAGTTGAGAAAACTGACTCCGAGGCCACTGTGGACACTTGAATTGAAAGAACATCTCTAGCTATTGTTGCCAAAACTGGATAATTGAATTGATTGAGCTTCCACTATAGCAGGATGTCAAAGCAATCTAAATCATCGATGAGCTCCAATGCAGCTTCCAAATATTGATCCACTTCATGTTTTGCGACTGCCTCTTCAGTTTCTTGAACCACATTCTTCTAGTTACTGAGCCGATTGCTCCTTCTGCTATTGGTGCTTCTATTATTGCTAACAGTGCTGTTTGAAGAACTTGGAGATGGCTCTTTCTGTAGGTGTCTATCTCCATCGACCACAAGAACATACTAAAAAACAATGCATAAATTAATACATATCGAAAACAATGCACTACTTAGCGATTAAAAGTTTAAAATGAAGTAATAAACTAAAATTAATACTTGATCATAGAGAGCATATAGAAGGTTTTTGATCTCCTTGGTTCTTCTCTCCACCTCCTCATCACCTAAACCTTCTTGGTTAAAGGTGTAAGTCACATTTAACTTGAACCTTGCATCTAATATCAGGCCAATAATCACTATGTGATTGAGCTCATGAAATGAACCATAGTATTTAAACCATCTATTTTTCATATTGGCAGCCATTTCATTCAAGATTTTTCGTGTTTCTGCTCCAATAGACAACTCAGCTGACACATACATACTTTTGATGTTCTTTTTCACGGTAATAACATCTTGGAAAATGGTGTGCACACTAGGGTGTGTAGATGCACTAACCTTCAATGTGATTTCATAGAACACGCCTAAAATATCCACAAACACCTTAGCCATTTCAAAATCATCATCTCAGGAGGTTCAACCCTATTTCTCTTGTTTGTGTTGCTTGGCGGTGGCACAACAATATTCTCATCTTCATCGATTTCTTCTTCTGGTTCATCAAAGTAGTTTACATAAATACCACCATAGTCATCTTTCATTGCCATAAATACTTGTTGGAACTTCAAAGCTGCTTCCAACATCAGATAAGTGTTGTTCCACCTTTTTTGGACATCCAAACACACAAGTCCCTTACATGAAATTTTTTCTCTCTCCACAGTTTTCTTGAAGTATTCCAATCTGTTTGGAAAAGATCTCACAAACTTAACAGCATTCCTAATAGCTGACACAGACTTCTGCAATCTCACAAAAGATCTCACATATGCAGACTTGTTTGCATATGCATTATCAACGGTAATACACATAACTTTCTCGATTCCCCAATCCGCTAAACGTGACTCAATAAGTCTTCCTATTGTTGCTCCTTGATGATTATGAATCACAACAAAATTTATTACACTCTTGTGCATCTTCCAATCAATATCAATGAAATGGGCAGTAAGCACAATGTAGTGGACATTCTGCAAGCTTGTTCAAGTGTCTGTGGTTAAATTCACCCTCAACTTCTTCAAAGTCCTTTTCAGCTCCTTTTTCTGGGTGCTATGCATATCTAAAAAGGCTCTACATAATTTTCTTCTAGAGAGAATATCAAATAGAGGACAGACTCTACCACAAAATCCCTTAAAGCCTTTCTTCTCCACGAAACTAAATGGCAGCTCATCAATTACAACCATTTCTACACAAGCTTCTAAATAATCATCTTAGTCAACAACTACCAAGCTCAGTGAATTAGCCCTAGTCTTATCACCTTGTAAGTTTTTTTCTGCGACTTATCGACAGTTAATGGAAAATATCTACAATTCTGATTGATGTGCCTAATTATACCAAACGTGTCATTCTGACTTTCACAAGCATGATCCCTAATCTTTCCTCTAGGACAATATTTGCAATAAGCCCTCTTATGAACTATTTGATAATCTTTTCCATCGACATCTTTCACAGTTTCAATCTTTTCATACTCTATAAAATGGTCCCAAACAAAGCTTTGTTTTACACCTGATGTTTCAGAATCAATCTCCCCTGTGTTAGAGTTATATCTAATGTGGACTCAAAAATAACACATAAAAGTCCAACAAATATAAACACCAATATACATCAAAACAAATATACATCGATATCAGATCTAATCATGATCATTAGTATAGTGATGAAATATCAACAGATTAGTATATTTGTTTAGTATCAAATATTTTTTTATACTAACCAGAAAGTATAAAAGACTGGTTAGTATCAACGATTTTTGTTAGTATATTTGATAACAATAACTAGGCCTATTTGATTGTTTATATTTGATTAGTATATTTCTAGTTAGTATCAACAGTTTTTCAATAGGCCATGATCATTATGAAAATATCAGCAGTCTTTCTGGTAAATATCAACATGATCATTAGTATATACATCAATATCAACAGAGATTAGTATATCCCGGCCATGATGAGCCACAACTATTTACAGTTACCTTGAATAATGATGAAGAACATGCTCATCTATATACATATATCCGTACTCAACTGTATCACCATACAAACAAGAAGAACATTTTTAAGGTATATGAACAATTATCAAGCATGTAGCAGATAAGTATAAGATTGCATCAAACTTTAATAATCTTGTCTCTTACCAAGACCTTGTAATATGCATCTTGATCACATAAAACCTTTTCTAATATCATTTACTGCGCAGAAGATTAACAATTCTACAAAGCTTCGTTTTATACCTGATGTTTCAGAATCAATCTCCCATGTAGATGCAACTGCTTCACTTGGAGGTTGGCTTGCAGCAGATTGGGTCGCATCAGGTTGATTTGCAAGAGTGGGTTGACTTCTAGCTGGTAGGAGAAGTGCAGGTTGAGTTGATCGACTTGCTGCTGATGAAGGATGATCTGGTTGAGAAGAAATTGCTTCATAAGAAGCCTGCAGACTAGAAGCACTTTGTCGAGGACGAACCGGTGTTTTCTTCCCTCTAACCATTAACAAGCTGGGAATCGAATTGAGGTTTAGATTTGTGAATCGAATTGAGGTTTAGATTTGTGAATCGAATTGGGGATCGAATTTGAGAGAGACAAACTAGGTTTTAGGTTTTTGGTTTAGCATTTGGGGATCGAATTTGGTTGAGAGGCTGGAGCCTGGAGGGAGTGGAGGCGTTATGTTTGAAAGAGTGAGATTGAATTTTCTTCTATGTTTAAGTTTTACTGTTTTAAACCGAATTGAGTGTGGTTGAGTTAGCGGGATGAGACCGGTACGGGATCGAGATTCCGGTACTAAGTGCCTAGCCCTATTTAAAACTGCAAAATTGATGTAATACCCCCTATATATTAACAAGTATAAGTCGGTTTTATATCCCAGTTTGACAAGAGTGAATCTAATTAACTAGGAGATAACATAAATTTGTGTTCTCTCTATTCGAGATGACACCCTAGTTAGATTCTCCTAATATATAAATATATATGGTAAGTCATCACCATATATCAATTGAATAATATCATGCTACATCAGCTTCCACGTAAAGTGATTTTTAGGTGGAAACTTAATAATGTAGTTTACCTAGCATTATTTATGTTATTTTCTTATATGCATGAGTGTATACTTGTGTATTCTTATTTGTCATTCTTATTTGTGCATGTATTCTAACTTTGTGTATACTCCATGTTGATGTTGAGCACTCGAGGATGATCGAAAGTAAAAGAACAAAGGTCAAAGAAAAATAAGGAGAGAAAACAAAAGTAACTGGCAAGATGCGAATCATGCACTAAGTTACATATCTACTAGCTAGTCCTGATCATGAATATCTATTTCTTGATCAGTAATGATATATATCTAACAGAGAAATTTTGCAAGGAAGAAGCAATGTCATGATTAATATCGAAATAGTACATCTACCAAGCTATTTAACCCTTATATATGACCTTGGGAACCTAAACATCTTTGTATATTATACTCGAGTGTCTTCAACTTTTCCTGCAGCATATTCACCAATCCAACAGAGACATGTATTGTGAATGGAAGCTCACGAAGGCAAATACACAATGCTAGTTGGATACTTGGATACGATTCAATGGCATCCACATAAAGCTTGAGCTAGAATTGGCAAAAAAGTATAACCCTGACCCGACTGAGGTTGGAGGTCTAGTAAGTAGTGACCAAACACCAAACATTATATGAGAGAGCCTGAGCCCTGAGGTACAACCAGACCCCCTCCAATGAGATTCTCAGTCTTTCATTTGCAGATCTTTTGGCCTCTCGCACGAAACCAGCTTTAAGTCTCTTCTCTTTCTCTCTCCAAGTGTCTCTCTCTCACTTTCAAACTCAAACCCCAGTACTTCATCATCACCATTTCTCTCATCAGGTCAGTCTGCATTTAGTTCCTTCTCTTTCTCTTAAATTCTCGTATTCATTCCCAGGAAGCTACTTGTTTAACTTTCATCTCATTCTTTCTTCATTTCTGTCCCTCTGTTATTGAGCAGTAGCTGAATCTAAGCACAGATCGATATGCAGAGGAACACTGGCTCATGCAAAAGCTTAGTCATGACTAAGGCCATTGATGGAGATTCCGACACCAACAATAAGAAGAACACTGAAGATGATGAAGTCTGTATGAATGTGTACCCATGGCCTCCGAGGTGTTACATTTGTGGCTTCTGCAAGAGAGAATTCAAATCTGCTCAAGCTCTGGGTGGCCATATGAATGTTCACAGGAAAGACCGTGCCAGGCTCAGAAGCTCACCCCCAGCTGATTGGATTGGTCAGTACACTCACAGTACTATACTTAATCTCAACCTTAAACCTAACCCTAACCCTACTTTCGTACCCTCACCACCACCATCTCCCTTTTCTACTGCTTCAACTAGGCAGCAGCTCTCACCATTAACTACTAGCTTTAGCTCAGTACCTTCTTGGATATCACAATCCTCTCATCCTCCTCCTACATTTTCATCGCCATCTGCTACTTGCCATACCGAAAACATGAAATGGCTTGTGGGTGGTAACCTTTCCGGTCCTTCTTTAAACCTCAAGAGTTTCGATTTAAGCAGTCAGATGAAGATTAATGCAGAGTCTCAAGAAGATGGGTTGGACTTGGAGATCGGTGTTCTTGGCGGTAACTCAGAGGATGAAATCGATTTGGAGCTTCGATTAGGCTACTGATCCTAGAGTTCCTTCCGTGTAAGACCTGCTGCTAATTACATGGTTAATTAAGCTAATGCATCAGTTAATTAGTAATGCTTAATTTTTATGTTATCGCAAGTTGAACTATGTATCCTAATTTCCCAGAATATAAATAGCGGCTCTCTATTTTATTAATTGCTTGAATATGTTATTTTTCAGTTTGTTCAGGACTGAGTGTTTAAAAAATGAAAAATAAAGTTGCCATTTCTTTGCTTCCTTATGTTTATTTCATCTTGGGTGACATATGTACAAGTTCCTGGGGAAATTATGATGCCCAGAAGGCACATATAAGTTGCAGTTTGGAGTTTGATGAAGTTTGAGTGTTTGACTGATGTCTTCTCTACTGAAATTCAGAAAAGGAGAGATAGAGAGAGAGAGTCTCATCCATCCCGGAATCTCACTTTTTTTTATCCTCGTTGGTCTGTGGTACATGTTAGGTTAACTGTAACTTAACAAATGACAACACAAACGGTTCGATTTGCAGGCCTCCTTATCTTAATTGGTTATTCTATTCATACTGTTCTAGTTAATTATGGGTATAATTAACCTGTACATGCATCTGGTCTTAATCGATCATGCATGTCTGACCTTGCTAGCTAGGTCAATTGAAAGCTATGCAACCACTTGTAGCATTCCACACAATTACCACACAATTGACTAATCATGCATAGCATATTATAGTAAACCTGTTTTTATTTGTATATATAAGATCTTTAAATCAATATGCATGGTTATATATAATGGTAATTATAGTATATATTGATTTAATATATCGGCTAAAATGTATGCAATATGTGATTTGATGGAATCCAATATTGCGATGAGGTGAAATTAACTTGATGTTTTTGAAGAAATGAAATCTTAGATTAGCTTATGATCATGCACGGACGTCTCTCAAATATGTTGCCATATATTACAAGAAAACAAAAAGTTAGAAAGAGAAATTTTAAATACACACCTTTATTATTTTATATTTCACATCAGATTTTATAGGTATGTTTAATTACAAAAACATCCATCAATTATGAGGGAAAAAAAGAAAAAAAAGAACTTTTTCTTCCCTAAAACTTAACTCTTCTCCACTATTACTACGCATCAAAATAAAAGAAATAAAAACATATTCTCCAAAATTCATCACCTGAATTTCGACTACTGTCGTAATCCCATGTACTATTTACCGATTCATTTGGTTTTTTTATTTTTATCAATTTTAGTTTTTATCTTGCATAATAAAAACTAGTTTTTATGCTATTATACGTTTACTAGTTTCTTAACTTTGAAAAAATTATGTATGTTCAATATTTTTTTCTTCAAATTCTAGCTGATTGATGTCATATTAGAGATTTGGAGTTCGAATATAATATTATTTTTTTTATTATAAATTAAAAAATATCAAGAAAAAATTTATAACCCGATCAAAAAAATATAATAGAAAATAAAAGAAAATACGTAAAGAGAGTTGTGAATAGTAAATATATAATAATTATATTAAATAACATATTACTATTAGTTTTAGATATTGAGAGTATTTTAAGCAGTTTAGGATATGTATTTAGTATAATATTGAAATGAAAAACTAAATGGATAGTGTATTAAACAAGATGTGTGTATTAAGAGATTAGAGGTATGTATTTAAAATTACTCAATTAGAAATCTATTGGATAACTTATAAACAACAAATTCATTTCGATTTAAAGTAAAGAAATCTAGGTAGAAAACCAAACTCCACCAAAATCTCACTTAGCTATCTTCTTTAGTTTGTGCAAAAAATATAGAAACAGTCAAAAGTGTCATCATTAGGGAGACTGAAATGTAAGTACAATAGTTTTGTGTATATATTATTTGGTTAGGCAAGTTCTAAACTCAAACCTACCTAAACCTTCTCTACTTCGATCTACACCACGTTTCATTACTAAAGCATAGAAATCTACCAGAAAATAGACCAACGCACTCTTCATCATTGTTAGAATAACAGCGAAAACAAACATGTATATATGATAAAGGCACCGACAACTCGATCTAAATATCCCATTAGTACTTCTGCAACGAAACAAAAACCAATTAAACTGATGAGAATCGAAGTGATCTGGGAACTAGTACATGGTAGCGACTTCAAGCATATACATTCATGTCTTACATTACTAGAGTACTGGGTTTCCAGCTAGGTCAATGATATGTTTGTGGGTCATTTGGGTTCTTTTCCCCAAACCTGAAGGATTGCATGTTCCCGACAATGTCTGGGTGTGAAATGCTATGATGGCATTTTCCTTGTATGGAATGAAAATTTTAGGTACATTCAAAGCTATTGCACAGAAATGATGATCATACTCCAAACTCTTAGCCAAACTGAGCTCTCAGTCAGGACGACACCCTCGTAGTTACAAAGACATATACATCCCCTTCACCCAGCTGGGTTCCCCGCCCAAACACTCAACTCTCAACACTCAAGGAAAACAATATAACAAAACTAAGTTTCGTATTAATATCTACCATCATAGATGATAAATAACAGGAAGCATATTGGATTCAAAACTAAAGCATATTAACATTTGTGCAGTACTAGAGAGTGCTGGTGGTCTTATTCCGACAGGACAGGGAGATCAAACAAACCTGCATCGATCCCGGGTTAAAGCAAGCAATTTAGTGCCGAAAACGATGAAAATTTTGTAATTAGAAAACGATGAAAACATTCGTCTAATTCTAAAATGAATCAATGCTCTTGAGATAAACTATTTGAATACAATTATGACGCGCCTGGCGCGTTACGTGATTAGGTTATTCTTAAGTTGTGCATATATGTGAGATCCTAAGACTTTGGATTAACGTTCCATTAGTGTTGCCATTTTGAACTTCCAAGCTAGGTTTAGTTGGGTTTGGTTCACGTGCCCATTCTCAATCACAGACCGTACAGAGATATACAATCTCTACAGTACGAAGCTCAATTCAGTTCGAACTATATTTCTCTATCTGAATGTGATCGACTTTCTAAGCTAAGAGCACAACGTCATGCTCTTATCACTGAATCAATGCCTTGTTCCGAACACAACTACACAAGAACCGTCGTACAATAGTCTCTGCCAATATCGTACATTTTCAACTTGTTTCCGCCATCTGTTTCCCCAGTAATTTTGTTCAAACAAAAATTTCTTATTTTTGTATGCAAGCGTTTATGCAAAATATCATCATGTAGTTGGAAATTTGGAATCCTCCTCTTCTATGTGTGATGTGGTTAGTAAAACGAAAATGGTTACTCTTACTCCCATTAGTCCCTTAATTTATTAATTTATAACTGGCTAATGATATACAAATGAAAATGATTAGAAGAGAAATGTTTTCATGTATAGGTCATACAAATGAGAGTCCATGCATACGTAAGAACTGTCGTATAAACACTAGCTAGGTTGCAAGGTTTGGTATAGTGATTACATCTATGTAAGACATAAATAGTATAAGGTGGCTTTATAACCCTATAAAAATTAGCTAATTATAAATTGTATATCTGTATTATTAATATCAAATGGGAAAATATAGAAGTAGATTTAGACGGGTCCATACATGTGAAGGAAACTGAGATTTTTCTTTGGGGGGGGGGGGGGGGGGGGGGGTCAAATAGAAGTATGAAGATGGATGCAGAGGTGAATGTTTTAGTGAATGTTTTAAGACCTCAATAAGAGATGGCATGGCACAAAGGAATTCCTCAGTCGGCGCATATCAACATCATCGAATTCTTCTTCTTCTTCATGATCACCTACCTATATATGTATAGATCGATCCCCTCCATGCATGCCATGTAGCTATCTTACTTCAATTTGGTTCTGCATTCAACAACAATCTAGACTAAGATAATATCTCACATGACTATGAGACGCATATATATATTAGTGGTAGTAGTAGTAGTAATTATATTTGAGAAATTGCTGTAAACAAAAGAGACTATTCAGGGTATTGGACGTAGAATGGTACACCCCTCTCTAGGTTAGCTCGGTATAATGATGATGGAAAGTTGTTAACTGTCAATGTATAGTAGGTTTTGTCATTGGTGACTCGACTGATAATAGTTTTATAGTGTATTATTCATTATTCATCGACCTGATTAACACTGAGGTAGCATTTGAATTGATGATGATCATCTAGTGTTTTTAATCGGCCTCTATATTTATTTTTTTTGGTCAACGGGAATAGGACTAACTCGTCCTAACCCGAAAATTTATTAATAAGAAAAAAGAAAAGAGTACAAATTTGAGGCTGTGATATGGTTAATTAAGGTGTTTAGTTAACAACTTTGAGGTCATAAGTTCAAACATCACTGTCATATATAAGGTGCATGCGTCGGTGAGCTGTGACTTGGTTGGTTAAAGTGTTTAACTGATAACTTTGAAGTCACAGGTTCAAACCTCATTCATATATGTAGGGTATGTGAGTTATTAATAAATATATATATATATATAGTCCATATCCAGAGCGAAGCTTCGCTCTGAAATTAACGTGCGAAGGTCCTTATTTGACTCACTTTTCGGTCATATTTTTCGATCATACCCGGTCAGTATCTGGATACATATCATATGATCATCCTTACAAAGTTTCATCCAGTTTGGTGACCGTTTAAGCCTCCATAATCATGATTTACTCCAACGGTTCTACTTGGACAGATTTTGTTCTATTGATTTATTTTATCTGATTCGGTGTGCAAACGGTCACCAAACTAGATGAAAATTTGTAAGGATGATCATATGATATGTATCCAGATACTGACCGGGTATGATCGAAAAATATGACTGAAAAGTGAGTCAAATAAGGACCTTCGCACGTTAATTTCAGAGCGAAGCTTCGCTCTAGATAGAGACTATATATATATATATATATATATATATATATATATATATTATATATTATATAAGGTGCATGCTGAGAATTGATAGTTAAGTTTGTGATCACAGTTTACAAATCATAGTTATATAGTAGTTCTGCGTGTTGATGTTTGATAGCCTAATAGCAAAAAAAACCAATATATCTTTGTACTTTTTTTCAAAAGTAATGTGAGAACAACATATCCATCCCCAAAACTCGTTTCTTTTTATATGACCAAAGCAAATTGAGAAGTTTGGGTGCTTTGAATTATCGAAAGAAATTGTTACAAATTTAAACATCTATTATGACACGAAACTTTACTCGAAAAACATAAGATAACAAAACCGATAAATTTAGAAAGATTCAGGTCGGTTTGAACTAAAGCCGATAAATTTAGACAGATTCAAGTCACTCAACTTAACCTAACTATGGAAGAGAGTTTCTCTGTAATGAGGTGCTTTTATATATGAATGGTCTAGCTTAATTAGATCATATTCAAGCCAAGTTTGAATTAACTGATTGGGATGGAAATTCGATTTCCAGGAAGATAAAGACACAAACCTGGATTATATAGTATCTGAACCAACCCCTCGATGTCGAATAATTTAAGCTATAGTCACTAATCAATATTGAACTGGCAGTGTTAAGCATTGCACTAGTACTACAGCACTTACGTTGCTGTCAATTGACGCCTTCCATCTTTCCATTTGTCACTGACTTTTTCACTGACGTTTATTATTCTAATCCCAGATTTTTGCTGAATAGTTCTTCGAGTCTTAAAAAAACAAGAAGAAACTAGCCGTCTCCCTCGAGTAAGCACTGATCTCATTTTTTTGAAGAACTAGCTAGACATGGTCAAGGTCACTGCACTAAACATGAACGTGTTTTATGATCTGTGGCCGTCTCAGACCAAAGAGAAGGAGCTAAAACAAGTGCTACGTAGTTATACAAGGGGACAAATGGTGTGGTAGTGATTTTCCGATTTTTAAAGTAATGGGTTACTATCTATTTATTCCTTTTGAACTGCTCCCTCTATTGCCATCTTAATTGATCTCATTATTATCTAATTATCGCATTAACAGAGACTAGAGCTAGTTGTTTAGTTGGAGCTTAAATAGTTACGTACAATTCTTTTTTTCCTTACTAAGGAGAATAATGTTAAGATTCAACTATGGAGGGTTGGATTATGGATAAAAGAAGTAAACTTAAGAACAATACTAAAGAGCTAATGTAATCATGAAGTGCCACTAATACTAATTATGCCGTCTCTCTCATTAGTCTCTACAAATGAGTTTGTGGGGGTGGTTGGTGATTAAATTAGCATATGTGATTTGAATTTTGTCCGCTGAATTAAGCTAATGAACATGATATATAGTATGATGCATGTGTCTCATTGTGTAGATCGTTCTGTTTACTCTATGAAAGTGATATTTGATATGGATAGTACATGTTATGGCCATAGACTTGTGGTTGTATTCATCAAGACCTTTGTGTTACCAAAACGTATGAGTGTCTTGGTAAGTTAGTGACCGGGTGAACACAAATCATAAAACTTGATCATTTTTTTGTCATGAAAGAATTCAATTCGATCACTAAGAAAAATGATCTAATCTCATATATAGCTCACAACTTTAGTGGTAGATCGAGTTCTTCTCCTTCAACCTATAACAAGAGTTCGGCCTTTGTCTCATTATCTAGCCCTAGGTAGTCTTGGAGAGGAAGTAAGCTACCAAAGTGTGTACCACATGCATAGTCTCTTTCCAGCCCACAAGCTATCAAATAAGTAAATGAGATAAAAACGTTGTCATATATTTGCATATGGACACAAGTAATTAAGCGATAGCTTCTTTTTCCAGTATACTAGTTGCATTGCGGAAGGTCTCCAATTACTAATGCAAATGCAAATAGAAGTTTTGTTTCAAAACTGGAATACCTAGCAAGTAATAATAGCTTTAGTCATTTTGAAGTATGCCGCACAAATCGCTTAACAGACACATACAGATGATGATGACAAGCAACCAACATATATATTACAATTAACCCAAAAAAAAAATTTATTTGTAGCAGGAATTATGAAATCAAATAAACAATAACGAGATGACCATCAATTTCACAGCCGGCTAAATCATGAAACAGTCTTCCATTAGCAAAAGCCAAAACACTATCTTCCCTTCTTTATATAAACTCACTGAACCAATTGTCATAATGTATCTTATAGTTTCATCATCTAGCTTCTCATAAACCCTTAAGCCTCTTTCTTTCTCATTATTATTTCCTTCAAAACCAAAGCCTTATTGCAATATGGAGTCATGGACAGTTCCCCTCAGCCCAGAGACTTCGAGTGATGAAGAGAGAGATGAAAATTCCGGCACTGCGAAACGAAGCTACGAGTGCACATTCTGCAAGCGAGGCTTCACCAACGCTCAAGCCTTGGGAGGACACATGAACATTCACCGCAAGGATCGAGCCAAGGCCAAGCAACTCTCGAACCAGTACCGCTCCAACGAGGACTACATATCAATGTCTGCTTCTCAGTTCAGCGCACCGATTTACACTCAACCGGCTTCTGGGTACTACCCGGTTTTGGGTCATCATGAGCATCATGTGCAGAGGAACTATCATCAGATGTGTTATCAGCCATCTGAGTCTAGCCCTAGGTTTTATAGTTCCATGGATGATGATTCAATGTCATCACAGTCGTCTGTGAGTCATCATGTGAACCAAGAACTCTGGGGTGCTAATTTGAGCTTGAGGTTCAGCCCAGCTGGGCGCATGGAGGACGATGATTTCAGAATGGGAGTGAGGAATCATGAAGAAGTTGATTTGGAGCTTCGTCTAGGCCATGGAGGATTTTAGTGCTGCATTAAGTTGCTGGATGACATTGTGATTTGCAGTAGTACCGAGGAATTAACAGACTGAGTTACAGAGGTATTCAAGACGTATTTTATATATCTATTTTCCTTTAAAGTCTGTAGAATTACAAGTATCTTTAGAAGACGAGTGAGATTAATTCCTGGCTTTGGTGCATATTATAGTTGCATCAGGAATAGGGGAAGTAGTTTGATAATGAAGTAGTACGTACTGTTTTAAGTTATTGTAAAGCTTAATTATTAACAATCATCACTAGCATGTATATCTTGTAATTTACATTATTAGTCCATCAATCATCATCTCCTAGTTCATTTCTTTGTTCATAATCTTTATGAGTTACTGATAAATGAAATCAAATAAAGGCCTTCGGCAAGTTGGTAATATAGCTAGAAATCCGTAATAATAAATCTCTTACTTGGAGGATTTTAATGCCATAATCAAAGTTTTAGCTACAACTCTCCCACGAGTGAAAAATATATAAGCTACTGACTTGGGAAGCACTCAAGTATATAACGACAAAACATAAACAAAATAAGGTCACAACTTAAACAACCAAGACTTTTACAGCCAAGTTTTTACTCTTCTCGTCTCCAAATGAGGAAGGCCTATACGGCTATATACCTCAACAGTGTGGTCACATACTACTCTGTCAATTTTTACAAGTGAAATGACTTCCTCCAAGTTCCAACTGAGATTAATATAAGAAAGAACGGCAATCGTTGCAGGTTTGCGCTAAGGCCAGTGATTGCTGTATTAATTATCATCAACTCGAATACAAAAACAACTCGCTCGATCTTTCTTCTCTTCTGCAATGTATCATAATTCATTACACTTTCAGGTTCAAATGACACTTCCACGTACTGTGTTCAAGAACAGATAGTGACTGATCATATTACTAAATTCCAAAGAAAAAAAAAGCAGATTATATAGAGAGTTCATGACCAGTTTTTCCTTATATGCATCACTGGGGCCTGTAACCTAAACCTGAATGCGTCATTAGGTGCAGAGAGGTTAAAGAAATCCTCACTACATAAAAGAGTCTGACAAGGGCTGTGGTTTAGAAAACTCCAATTCAGAACTATCTTCTCGATAATCTCCTTTAAGTTTTCTTCATAGTGAACAATATCGTGAATTCTATTTCAAGTGTTCTTGGTCGAATTTCGTGAGGTATGATTTTTTTCTTTGAACAAAAAGAAGGTATGGATAATGATTACCATCATAAGCATGTAATGCGATTTCAATCTCTTATCTTTATAATTTGTGCTCTCTCAATTTTCCTTTTCCTTTTATGTTTGTTTGTACTAGCTAGTTTGTTCACTTGTTGGGCCTCGTTTCAGCCGGTTCCTTGGATAAATCTTATTTCCAAAATAAAAGAAGCAAATTTGTAATGACACACTCTCTCTCTCTCTCTCTCTCTCTCTCTCTCTCTCTCTCTCTCTCTCTCTCTCTCTCACACCGTCACACACTATACTTTCAACTCTATGTGTAATGACACTAGCTCGTTTGCACCCTGCATCTGCTGTCCACTTTACATTCATTTGGCTCGTCTTAATGAACGGTAGAGTACGTACATTATAATCTCAAATTTGGATATATATCCAGCATAGTCGATCAACAAAAATCTTCAAAACCGTGCAGGTTCAGTTTGATCAAACTGTGCCTCGATCGGTAGAGAGTGTCTGGCTCATATTAGCAGCAGACTTAGAGAAACTCGGGGCACTTTTTCTACATACAAATTGAATCCGACTCGACTTCTTCGTTAATATTTGGCCCTAGTTTCTTCTGCGAATGAGGTGAAGGAAATGAGCTTTGAGGTGAGCTTTCACTTCAACTGGCTTAGCTATAGCTAAGCTACCCAAGACAACATTGGTTAACCGACCAGTTGTGATAAAAATTATTAACACTAGTCACTATTCATTTCTGTTGGTTGTGGCCATGCCGGAAGTAACAGTGCATGTATGTCCTCCGCCGTGCATGCAAGCAGCGTCACAGCTCTTATTGCTACTTACGTTCGGATTCATTATCGATCCACAAGGGATATTTATGTGTGTATATATGTGCTGATATTAGATAATTAAGAAATAGTTGTGCATGCCTGCACTCTTACACACTTCTTACAAGAAAGATCAATCTCACTTAAAACTATGTAAAGAACTTGTGTCCCCAGCTAGGGGATCTCAAACCCGACAACTCAACCCTTAGAACAACCACGTACATATGAGAGAGGGACTCTGAAGACTGAAGAGCACAATAGACCAGAGCTCTTGTGTTGTCCCTCCCCCCAACTCGCAGCCTAGTTTTAGACTAGATCTAAATTCTGTCAGTTCTGGGAGGGTTCTTCGTTTCTTCTTGTATTCCAACTCGCAGCATAGTTCAAGGGTTAGTTTCTAAGTATCGTTTCAATTTTGTCTTCTAAATAAAAAATCTAATTTGATCTAACACATTGCTTCATTTCTATTAGAGCTGTTATGCACAATCATATAAAATCAACATTAAAGTCACTTCTCTATTTTTTAACAAAAGAAATCAACTTTATAGATAGGAAGACCAGGTGATTTCACTTCTCCATATTATTAACGAAATCTTTTAGATCCTAAATACCGAACCGTAGAGGAATAAAATTCATCTTTATAGACACAAAACCACGACATAATTACTTTGGACTCTTTTTTTTTTAACAGATTGAGGTTTTTGATCTGAATTCGGCCTGCAAACTTTGAGCCTTAAAAATGATCTTGGCACCCAACTCCAGATTTAGGTGATTTCAAACTGAGCCATGAAGGCTGCCGCATATCACCGTCAGGTCTCTAAGTCCATCTAGAGACCCACCCTTTGTCTCACCGTCATAATCTATCCTCTTCTTATTTTCTTTTTCTTTATAACAATATTTTATTGCAAACTTCCTCTTAAGGATTATACGGGTGATTTCTACATGTAAGTTCAAAATGAAATTATAGTTTTCTCCAATGTCTCGTAGCTCAGAAGCGAACAAATAATGGTGATGACAAATACAACAATGGAAAACAAAATTGAAAGCATGATGCAATCTGTGCCTCTCTTTCTGAAACCTATTTTATGTATAGGTTCAACAAAGTAAACGTTGAAGGCCGCTTCATAAGATTTTTGTTTTTGAAAGAAAGCCATCTTTCTCTGTTCGATCCAGGTTGAAGGGGCCAAGCATCGCGTGACTGGAAACTACTGTGTATATACACAGAGTTCGTGGCCTTCAGATACATGTCTAGTCCATGTATATGGGTTCGATCATACTGTAAAACAGCTTAAGATAGAACTGATCCATTGCAGACAAAAGAGAATTCAATTTATGCATGAGAAGCACGTTTCATATAGATCTGCAATTTATATGTGATATGTCAGAGCAACTAGGTCCTAATCTGAACCCAACTTAAATGATTTCTTCATACAGCTGATAACCGATACATATATATGAACCTAGCCTTCTGCGAAAGCAAACAAGGTAATCAAAGATATTCAATTTTCATTGAACTTAGATATATGATATATCACAAGGTTACCTTGCAAGACACAGGAACACAGTGCCTGCAAATTTATCAAGTATACTGACCCCATATATATATGATAGAAACTTAAACACTATCTAGTCACGGGTAATAATTCGTTTGGAGGTTGATGCTCAGTTGCTCACGATTCTTAATAATTTTGTTTCTTTTTAATTACGAAGAACTTTCTTGAACAAAAAATTAATATCAAACAAATTTGCATAATCGAAAAATTACATGAGCAAATCTTGTTCTTTATTTCGAAAATTTACACGGTGTACATTCTTTATGTGAGTTTGAGCTATATGTTTTTGTCTTTTAGCTCGAACATCTGGAATGACATTTTTACGAATTCCATCAATTTGAGATAATAATGAACTTGTTTCTCCTCGTACAAGTTAATTTTTTTTCCATCATAGGGTGGAGTTGAAATCTTTGATTAAATTGTCCATAAACTTGAGAATCACGTCCTCTTGTTTTTGACGTAAAATAATGGAGCATGAATTCATGAAAAGCTTGTAGATTTCACCAACATAAATAGCAATCAAAACAAAATTCTAGCTAGGACGAAAAATGCAATTTCCCCAACCCACTACTACCGCCAACCCTAGAAAATTAATAGAAACCCGAGAAATCAATTTAGAACGGTCATACTAGATATGGGATATATCATGGTTCGTTTCAATCTTAACACATGGGATGTTGATCGTATATAGGAGCATCGATCTGCTTTGTGCAGATACCAGCTAGCTTATTCATTCTCGACCATCAAGCAAGCATGCACCAGCTTCCTTAAATTTGTACGTAAAATCCATCGACTCTTCTGAATCCATTGCTACCAGTATTGCACATGGGAATGCAAGAAAACTAGTTCAAGTGCCCTCGACTTTTCCCAACCCAATTATGCTTCGTGTCCCCATCAATCTAAGCATTTGCCATCCTCCATGCTTAATGAGTGATCGACTTAGCCACACACAGCTAGCTTTATTCAAACCTAATTTTCTCGAGCTGGGTAAGTTTTCAGATGTGTGTACCACAACTTCTTGTCCTGGCCGGCCATGTGTATATATATACTTGATCTGAATTACAAGGCAACTGATGAAGAAAGGACCCAGTTCTTCTGCATAAAGAGACAATTTGTATTGACTCACCGACCTAGGTTGGCTAAGATTCAACATTTCGTACGAGAAGACTGGCGCATAGAAAGTTGCCGGAATTATAATGACTTCGAGAGAATTCAGACATAGTCCAAATATGATGTATACGACACAGTAGTGATGACTTGAACAACGATTCTAAGCGCAGAAAAATACATGCACCAGATCTACATTAGGGGCGCATACACAAAAGAGAGGGTAGGGAATGCCAACTGGGTAGGTTAGCATTCTTAGCCGCCTCATCAAAGAGTATATGTTGAGACAAGAACAGTTACAAGTATTATTGACTTGTCGATCAAAGTATGATATCGATTGCCTAAACTATATTGTATGACTTGTTTTCAACCACTAGGGAAAATGTACGTAAACAAAAGTCTTTGTTACTTAAAAGTTCATCATGGAAAAGCAATGGTGGCATAATTGAGACTACAAATTCAGTGGATCGAAATCAAAACAATGGGAGGGTTGTGCAGGTGAGCACCAGCTATCACTAGTTAGATGATTGGTGAATAGATGATACTAATGCAGCATCTAGAAGAGTTTCATTTAGTGTGGCAGCATGTAGAAGAGTTTAGCAACTAAATGATGATTGAGATTTTGGAGTATATATCATGAGCAATCTTGAGTTTACTTTTACTGTTTAACATGCATGATGAGTACTCTGTAATTTTAAAGGTGAAGACATGAACATGACCGTGCCAAAACGAAAATACATATTATCTTTGTTCAGAAATTGAATATTATCTGTTTATATAACCCATATTTGATAAGAGTTACCTAAAACCATAATCAAGACATAAGAACCTACCACTTCAATAAACAAATTTAATTTTAGCCTAATTTTGGCACCTACATACAGTTGTGACAAGCAGACGTCCTCACAATGTACCAGTCACCAGCCACCAACGTCGGTGATCCACGAACCAAATCACGAAACAATCTCGAAGAAAACCTGACAGTATTGCCATTAGTTCCTTGATGAGATATATATCGATATGGAAATTAAAATAAAAAGGTCCAGTCGACCACTATTCCATCAATCTTAAACCCTTTACTGATTAAAACACTGCTCTCATCGATGTACTAGATCGATATCAGTCCAAACCTACCACCCCGAGCATCTAAGGCAATATAGAAGGAATTAGAAGCACTTGACTGATTAAGAAGATATTCGGGCATCTAAGGCAATAGGTTATACCACCTACCGACCAAGGTGGCCTAGGTTGCCGGAAATATGCCGGTCGCCACCTCTCTCTTCATATGTGACTCGATTTCGAAAGTTGTCGCTATAATTCAAACGGAGTTGAGACCAAATGCGACTTGGAGTCACCAACACAGCTATTCTTGATCGAAACCATAGATTTTGCTATACTTGTTGTAATGTTGCATAATATAGTTGCATAACCTAAAAAGCTTGTTTTCTCCTTCCTTAATTCTCCTTTGTTTCTTGTAGTTATGTAACCGGCTAGCTTCTGGTAATCGTTTCGTCTTTCTGAAAGAGGTAATCCTTTTTCTTTGATTATATGGAGAAAGGCGCACTTTGCTTAATTGCTGACAATGTTACGACACATTGTCCATGCACGAAATGGTTTCAATGGGAGAATCCGCCCCTCCATGCCTACTTTTCACTTGCTTTGGTCTATGGGCTTCGTCCCTTAATGAATTATTCATTACCCAAAAAAAAAAAAAAATGCCTACTTTTCACTTGGATGTCATCGTCCTACTTTAATTTGTTGCTCTATCTACATAGTACCGGTTCGACACATTGGCCATATGCTATGTTTTCTTCCTTGTTGGATATGCCATCACTTGTTCTATATGTAATTATAATCTATATACCTACCATAACAATTACATGAATCTTAGGTTTCACAATTTGTTTTTCTTAAACAGCACTATATATAATGTATTCTTAGGTAAATTCATTGATCAATCATTTGTGGTGATCCACTAATTAATCCGTAATGTTGCGGAAGAACATCTCAAGCACGCGTAGGCCTGTAAATATATAGATCATTCCACCCCATACACTCTAATCTGTTGTCAATTGAGTTTAGTTGTAAAACTCATATCATGAACGTAACCCGTGAATCATTTTTGTAATGATATTGTCCTAACTTAATCATCTTAAAGGTGTTAGGTTTTAATCACAAAATGTCTCAATACAATTAGGAATGATCCACCTATTCATGAATTATATTTTATTTATCACTTTTCTAATATGGGATCTCTCCTCCCTAACACTCCCCTTCACGTGCAACCTAATTTTTAGGTCTGCACGTGAATCTGATTAACAAACTGAACTCGGGTCCCATGACAACCGAAAGAACCCCAAACTCCACATGATAATGGAAAGAACCTCAAACTTGAAAGAACTAATTAAACTAGGGCCATTACCCCTGAAAGAACCAACTCGGGCTCATGGAGACGCAATTGGAGAGGGACCCACTCTGATACCATGTCAAACAGCGACAAGCGTGACCAGTAGATCATTCTTGTACCGATATTGTCTCAACTTAATCACTTTAAAGGTGTTGAGTTTTAATCACAAAATGTCTCGATACAATTAGAAATGATCCACCCACTTATGAATTATATTTTATTTATCACTTTTCCAATGTGAGATCTCTCAATGTGAGATCACTCCTTCCCAACACTAAGACCATTAAAACCGGTGTCGACGATCACTGTTGTGTGACTTACAAATAAGCCATTTGCCGCATAGGACGTGTTTCTTTTCCTCTTCCAAGTGTTGAAATAGACCAAGCACTCCCTTCCACTTGATCTCTTCTCAGATCACGAAATAACACTCAAGAACGATGAATGGCATAAACCAATCAATCTCAAATGAAACAACAGTCAACATTCTAGTGATTGTTTCAATAAGAGTGATGGATCGAGATCGATGACAATAGGCATTCAACGTTGTCAAGCTAGCTTGTTCTACTGTGTTTTACAAGGTGTATTCTCCATCGATCTCCATCATTAGAGCCAGCCCTGGGGCGGTCAAGGCGGCGTCGCCGCACAGGGCCCCCGGCTGGCAAGGGACCCCTTTTTTTTGTCCGGTGGAAGTTTATATATATATATATATATAATAATAATAATAATAATTTATCCACTACAGGAAATCTCGTCATAGGCGACGGAATCAACCCGTCGCTTAAGAAGCAATATCCGTCGCCTAAGATCCTAGGAGACCGATCATTCGTCGTTTAAGTTCCGTCGCGTAAGTGTCGTGAGGTAGACACTTACGCGACGGAATTGAAGTTTTTCGTCGACTAAGAACGATCAAACCCGACGAACTCTGACATGCCTTGTCGACAAATTTATTCGTCGATAAGTGTCCCTATCGTCGAACAATTTTTGTCGAAAAAATTCCTACGCGACGAATAAAATTCTTCTTAACCGACGGAACTACGTCGGTATATATGTTTGTCGACGAATACTGAGTCGTTCTTAGGCGACGGAAAGGTCGTCGGTAAATTTGTAATCCGACGAATACGAAACAATTCTTAGTCGACGATTGTTTTTTGAATTCGTCGGTTAGGTTGTTTCTCTTAAGCGACGGAAGTTACTATTTCCGTCGCCTAGATATTTCATCTTGGGAGACGAATGTTACTATTTCCGTCGCTTGGGTTGTTTCTCTTGCGCGACGAAGGGTTGAGTTCCGTCACTGAATGTAAATATCAATTGCGACGAATATTGCTGTTTCCGTCGCTCAGGATATTTACCTTGGGCGACGAAGATTACTGTTTCCGTCGACTAAGTTATTTTATTTATGGTGAAAAGACACTGAATTTTTTATTTTTTATTTTTTATTACAAATTAGTAACAATAATCAAACACAGATATATTGATAGCAATGGATTTGGACCATTTTTCATATATTGATGATAGATGGACAAATATTATTCATATATATATATATACGTACAAAATAATTAATGAATTAATTAACTAGGTAGAAAATTGTTCATACAATCTAGCTAAACTATGAATAATGCCAAGGGGCACTGTTGTCCAATCCTACACGTTGTCGCCTCTATCATCACTGTTTTGTGGGGAAACTTGTCGAGGAGGAGAAGATTGAGGAGGAGGAAATTGTGGAGGAGGAGGAGGTGGCATACCTAGGTGCGCATATATGGCTGCAACTTGGGACTGCACAGCACTATACATAGACTCGGCACGCAGGGCACGCTGCTGGACCTCTTGGTATTGCTGTCGGGCAAGCTGCTGGACCTCTTGGAACTGCTGCTGGGCACGCTCCTCTGATTCCTTTAGTCTCTGCTCATAGCGCTCCTGCACCTCTTGGAGTTGCTGCTCATCAACTCTAGGAGGACGACTACGTGAAATGGAACCATTTGAAGAAAGGCTCAAGTCTCGCTCGCATCCTCGTCCCATCCCTCTGATCTCCTTTCCTTTCCGAGTTTTGAGCACCTTACCCAACACCTCAATTTGTTGGGACTTAACACTTTCCATAATCTCCTCCTCCGTCGCGTCAGGATGTTGTTCCTTAAATGCATCCTTTTGTTTATTAACCTCATCAACCATGTCATTCTGCATTTAAAATACATCAATTAATAAACAAAACATGCAGCTCAACATTTCCATAATAAAGTTTACTGGTTGCATAATAAACAGGGAATAAGCTACTGGGGGTCAGTAAACTCATTAAGCCAAGTAGAAGTTTACTGACCCCCAGTACAAGTTTACTGGGAGACAGTAAACTTGCAATTCATTATCTCCATTTCAATTTCATGGCCACAACACACAACAGATACCCTAATAAACAATTTAGTGCTCCCTTATAAACCCAGTTAAAGTTTACTGGCCCCCAGTAAACTTCTACTGGGGGTCAGTAAACTTCCAATTCATTATCTCCCTTTCAGTTTCATGGCCAGAACACACAACAGATACTCTAATAAACAACTTTACTGTTCCCTAGTAAACCCAGTATAAGTTTATTGCCCCCAGTAAACTTCTACTGGGGGTCAGTAAACATGCAATTCATTATCTCCCTTTCAGTTTCATGGCCACAACACACAACAGATACCCTAATAAACAACTTTATTTCTTCCTAGAAAACCCTGTAGAAGTTTACTGCCCCCCAGTAAACTTCTACTGGGGGTCAGTAAACTTGCAATTCATTATCTCCCTAGTAAACCCAGTAAAAGTTTACTGCCCTCAGTAAATTTCTACTGGGGTCAGTAAACTTGCAATTCAGTTGCATGGCCACAACAGATACCCTAATAAACAACTTTATTACTCCCTAGTAAACAACTTTATTGCTCCCTAAAACTATACATCTTAATTAATGACAATGATAATAACACTTTTTGTTTTGTTTTGGAAGAAGCAGGAAAACATAACATTCTAATTGGACAGTGCCTACATTCAACTTAATGGTCTCATATATATACCAATAGCCGGATTTACACATGCTTGAACTATTTGCTAAGCTTACATTCTAGTAAAAGGAAAGACACTTACATATTTCTTGGTTGTATCTTCATCACCGGCCCTGACATAGGTCTTCTCAAAACCTTTGATAATTGGAAGCTGCTCGCCTTGTATTCTGAGTTCCTCCATTGTGTAGATGATAGGAGAAGACCCCGTGTGGTGGTGCATAGTCTTCTCCCCACGGTTCCGCTTGTTTGCCAAGGAGAGTCTCTAATATATACACGAAAAAACATTAAATAGATTAGTTCTAACATCTTGCACATTTCACATTTCAAGTTACAAATACATAACTATACATGAATGGACTAATAATAAAATACAAGGGAAACAATGAAGGTAATTAAAAAAAATCACCTTGAAAGCATCTGACTCAAAGTGCTCGCATAGAAACTCCCACTGATCCTCTCTCCCAATGAAATCTACTGGCATGCCAGAAGGCCCTTCCTTCAGATAAGCTTTGTGACACTGGTACTTCCAGTCCTTGTACCTCTCATGTGCCCTCTTCAGTATCCAATTGAACATTGGCTCATCATTTTCATCCCACTCGTACTTCGGCTAAGTAAGAAATAAATAAAAAATCCCATATTAAGCACTGAAAAATAAAATAAAATAAATTAATACAGCCAATTACTATCACAAAAGACATCTTTCAATTCATATCAACACAGAATACTTTACACACATTCAATCATACTTTACACATATCCATAACATTTTCACTTTATAAGACAACTCAGTCTTGTGCAAACATATCCTTAGACATGAAATTTTATCAACAGAGAGATGTCAATTCAGTCAGTTCATGCCTTCCAATTATAAGCAATCATATATATGTTATCAAACAAATGTAATTAAGTAAATTTACTTTTCATATACTTTTCAGTTACTTACCGACATTGCATTCCACACCTTCCACTTCTCAGTCTGATCAAGGTCGTAGAACATGCTTGCCCTTATTCCCACCAGACTCCGTATGGCGCAACCGATATCATGTGCCACCAAGCTGTTTATCCCCCTCACGCTAGGGCCTTTTACACGGGGGCAATACTCCAGCTTGATCTTCTGCCTCGTTAGCTTGATCTTCTGCCTCGTTTGTTGAACGATATTCTCCGCCTTCTTTCCAGAACAAAAACCCCGCTTCTTTTTCAGGGCCGGAGCTACAATTAACATGTGAAAACACATTATTACATTATGATATATACTTAATATACAAGAGGATATATGTTGTGTGTAAGTGGCATGAAAATGAAAGAGACATATTGTACTGATAGTTTACTGACCCCCATTATAAGTTTACTGACCCCCAGAATAAGTTTACTGATCCACAGAAGAAGTTTACTGATCCACAGAAGAAGTTTACTGACCCCCAGAATAAGTTTACTGACCCCCAGAATAAGTTTACTGACCCCAGTAGAAGTTTACTGACCCCCCAGTAGAAGTTTACTGGGGGCAGAAAAAGTTTACTGACCCCAGTAGAAGTTTACTGACCCCCATGATCATTGATCATAATGACCGAAACGATCAAACAAGAGGGTCCGAAAACCACTCAAGCCAACAAAGTTCAAACTTGAATCAAAACTACATCTAATAATTAAAATAACAACCACAAAACTACATATATATATATATATATATATATATATATATATATATGAATACTAGAAAGCATAATAACCTCCCCTACCCCAACAACTTAACTTCCCTCCCAGTATAAGTTTACTGATCCCCAGAAAAAGTTTACTGACCCCCAGTAGAAGTTTACTGACCCCCAGTAGAAGTTTACTGGGGGCAGTAGAAGTTTACTGACCCCCCCAAAAGAAGTTTACTGGGGGGCAGTAGAAGTTTACTGACCCCCAGTAGAAGTTTACTGGGGGCAGTAGAAGTTTACTGGAGGCAGTAGATTAATACACTTACCTGTTGGGCTTCTAACTTTGATTCGAGCGCTGCCGACGATGCGTCTTGCAGATTCGGGTGCGGTTACAGTCTCGGGTGCGGTTACAGACGCCGATTGAGATCCCGTTGAACAACTGTCAACTGTAGGGCGCCGCACGATCAAGGGGGGAGCCCCTGGTGGTATTGTCTCAGCCGGCATGGGGTTAGGATGGCTGCTACTGCTAGCTGAACCGACGCTCTGCCGTATTGAGTCCATCAAAGCACTGGCCTGAGTGGCTCGGCCCTACCTCTTCCCCATGATCACCATATCTTGCACATAAATAACACACAATTGTTAGTAAATGAGTGAGTAATAGATAAAGATTACGAAAAATAGTCCATAGAAAAGCATACAGGTTGATCAAACCACTTGAATTTGTTCACTTTATTTTTTTTTTTTTTAGAATTGATGCATTGGTGATACAGAAAACTGTGAGCCACTTAAGCAGAAGATACAATGTGATATTGGGTTTTTTTTTTCGGATAATTAAAAAAAATCTCAATAATAATAATAATGAAACACGATCAACGAATTCGTTTACGATTCAGACACTGAGAAGAGAGAGAATACAGACCTGCAAAAGGAGCGGCGGTGAGAAGGTAAGAGCAGAGAGATCGTAGCGGCGGTGAGAAAGTGAGAGCAGAGAGATCGTAGCGGTGGTGAGAAAGTGAGAGCAGAGAGATCAGAGCGGCGGGTGGATGCGGTGGCGATGAGTGGAGGAGGTGGGTGGATGCGCGCACTTTGATCGGTTGCCGATGCGTGGATGGGGTCTGGTGGCGCAGCTCTGGTGGCGCTACTTTGGTGGGATTTGGGAATTGGGAATTGTGGGTGTGAATTAGGGATTGTGGATTGCGCGAGGGAGTTAGTATAGGTTTTAAATTAAACTCACTAAGACAAATATTTATGTCGTAATACGAAATTTCGGGGAAAAACAAAGGCGCAAAATTTACCCACCTAATATTTGGGGATCCTACACGACGGAAAATACATTTTCCATGGCATTGGTTAACCAAGCCGACGACTTATACAATTTCCGTCACCTAAGTAACATAAAATTTTTATAACTCCACGTAAGTATTCGTACTTAAAAAAGCATACATATATATATATATATATGCATTTTAAAAATTACAATGGAAATTTGCATGAATATATTATATAATTAATGGTTTGACGTACGTACGTACGTAGTTAATTATAAATTAAAAAATACATATGATATTTAGAGTCGTCCGAATAATCGTAATATATATTAATCGTACTCATGATAATCTGAGTCGTTTGAATCATCATCCTCCTCAGTTTGGTCAGAATACTCATCATCCTCTATGTATTCGTCATCTATGAAGCCGTCGTCATCATGACTGGGGTGGCGATGTTGTAGTGAGATCAGTTCAGATGGTGTAATTGGAAGATAACCTTCAGATGGTGTAATTGGAAGATAACCTATGATATCCGGAACGTGTTGGTTGATGACACGAATATCCTCAGTATCAGGGACTACATGTGGAGAATTCTCTTGATATGGTTCATTCGGTTGATCAGTTGTTATTGGTTCACTGGGCCCACTCTCATCATCCCCTCCCAGTGTAGCTGCACTCCAAATATTCCTATGTGACATCACCTGCACCACTTTCCAACCCTCACCCATAGCCGGATCATCAAGATAAAACACTTGTTTTGCCATGGTGGCAAGAATAAACGGCTCATTATCATACCATACACTGTTTGAGTCCACTGATAACAAGCCACGATCCAGAATTGTACTCCTTCGTCTGGTTGGGTCAGTATTGAACCATTTGCACTTGAACAACACGACTGGCATACGGTTGCCGTAGATTAGTTCGATGACACTAACAAGAACCTCATAGTAGTTCAAACCCAGACCCTCAACCATGACTCCATTGTTTTGGGTAACATGGCCTTCATCTCGTTCTGACGTGACAAACTTAACACCGTTCACAAAACATCCAGCACGAACTCTGTGGCTTTGGGGTCTTCTAGCCAACAAGTGCAACTCCGGGTCGTAAGAAGCAGGAAACTCATGTTGAATGTGCATCATCTGTAACAATTTTAAGAGCAACGTTGTTACATTATGTAACATCATATATAGAGATCGATAGAAAGGTACGTACCCAAATAGGGAAGTAATCAGGAAAATCTCTCTTGTGTATGACTTCATTACCATACTGCATTTCCAAATGCCTCTTGAAGTATCGCTCGGCTTCTTCGCAATGTTGAAGGACAGACCAATGAGCCTCTTTGATCTCATCATTACTTAATCTTTCAGAATTACTTAACCTGCCGTACGGTTCAACATTGTTTGAAACAACTGATAGCTTGAATTGCTGGCTACTACCCGCTCCAGATGATTCCCCCACTGTGTCTTCATCATTGAGATAGGCGCTGCAGTAAGTTACGCTCTCAGCCTGAATGTATGCCGCCGTGATCGACCCTTCAGGGAAACGTTTGTTTTTGTTCTTCTTCTTGAAATCCCCCAGTTGCCTGCAAAACAAATATGCAATTCTTACAATACATATTTAAAATACCATTTATCTTAATTTGAAAGGATGATTAATTAATTAGAATAAATATGAGTGCATACCTCTCATTTGGATAGCACCAGGTATACTGTACCGGACCAGTAAGCAACACTTGTTCGGGAAGGTGGATCATGAGGTGAATCATGATGTGAAAGAAAGTCGGGGGGAAAGATCCTCTCTAGCTTGCACATGATGTACACAATGTCTTCTTGCAATGACCGAACATCAGACTTTTTAAGCTCTTTAGCGCATATCCTCTTAAAGAACTTGGACAAAGCCACTAACGTGTCAACCACATCACTCTGCAAATACGGTCTAATGACCACGGGAAGAAGACGTTGCAGCAAAACATGACAGTCATGAGTCTTCAACCCACTAATCTTATTGTCCCCCATCTTAACACATCGAGCGATATTCCCTGCATACCCATGAGGATACTTAACGTTTTCAAACCACTGAAACACTTCCGCCTTCTTTTGAGGATGGACTGTGTAGCCTGCTTTCGGTATTATGGCTTTTTTGGTTTTTTTGTTCTCTACTAGCCATAGCTGGGGGCGTATACCCATCATCTTAAGATCAACACGGGCTTTGGGGGTGTCCTTGTTCTTATGTTTGAGATTCATAATTGTTCCAAGAACGTTGTCACAAACATTCTTTTCTATGTGCATGACGTCCAAGTTGTGTCTAATTTTCAAGGTCGACCAGTAAGGCAATTCAAAGAATACACTTTTGTGCGTCCAATACTTAAACTCATCAGGCGTGGGAGGATTCAAGTTCGTTACTTCTTTACTGGTGCTCAAATATCCGAACCAATGCTGGTTAAGCCTCTCCAAAATCCACTCACCAGACCTCCCTGGGGGTTTTGGATTGTGCTCCTCAGTCCCATCAAATGCATCAGCATCCCACCGCCACTCGTGATCCTCGGGAAGATGTCTACGAGATCCCAAGAAACAAATTTTGTCGGCGTGACAACTAGAATTGACGTCATCTATGCAAACCGGGCAAGCCTTGTACCCCTTAGTTTGTTGGCCAGACAACATCCCGTAAGTTGGAAAATCACTGATGGTCCAAATAATAGCTGCTTTCATCATGAATGAAGTTTGACCATGCTTGTCAAAAGTAGGAAGTCCATTTTCCCATAACTCTTGCAGCTCGTCAATTAATGGTCTCATGTACACATCCAAACACTTTCCTGGAGAACATGGCCCTGGAACCATAAGCGTAAGAAAATTGTACTCTTTTCTCATACACATGTTTGGAGGTAGATTGTACGGAAATACTATCACATGCCAAATGCTGTAAGACAAATTCATGTTTCCAGTAGGATTGAATCCGTCTGTTGCAAGTTCGAGTCTGACATTTCGACAGTCTCCAGCAAATTCGGGAAAAGAACGGTCAAAGTGCTGCCAAGCCTCCCCGTCTGCAGGGTGTGTGAGATTATTCGGATCTATCATCTGTTGTCCCTAGTGCCTTGCCTGGTGCCATCTCATATGCTTGGCCGTATGTGAAGACATGTACAGACGCTGCAGACGAGAACCCAACGGGAAGTAACGAAGAACCTTCCTAGGAATGGGCTTTTTCTGCTTAGATGAAGTGGAAGCTTCATACCTTGGCTCGTAGCAGTGTGGGCACTCAACTTCATCCTTGTTGTCTTTGTAATACAAGATGCAGTTATTGACGCAAGCATCTATCTTCTGGTGATCAAGACTGAGGTCAGCCAACATCTTTTTACCTGGTCGAAATTTGCCGGACAACTGTTACCTTTGGGAAGCACTTTCTTCATAAGTGCAATATCCTCATCAAAACATATGTTACTCTTTCCCCGCTTGTTTTTTATCTGCATGTGCTCCATGACGGTACCCAACACAGTATGTTCACTACCAGGATACAATGGGGTTTGTACTTCCCGTACAAGCCTGTTGTACTTATCATAATCACTGTTCTGGTCAACGTGGGAGACATTAGGGAAGGTGTCAGGGTTGTTGTCATAAACAACATTTTGCTGATATCCTGAGGCGGCGAACGGGAAGGCATCGTTTAAGAGGTTCATCACAGCAGGGTCCTCGTAACTAGCATTGAAAGATCCTGCCTGCGGATTATGTGATGCTTGAATTTCTGCAAGTGTGGGCATTTGAACTTGATTTTCGCCGTGCCATGTCCATGTGGTATAACTAGGACAAATACCGTTTAGTGCCAAGTGAGAATACATGTCTTCATATGTTACTGATTTCCGATTGAGACATTTGTTGCACGGACATATGTGAATAACGTTGTCTGGAGGACTATGTAGACGCACGAACTCAAGAAAATCAAAAATGCCTCTCATATAAACTAGGGACCCCCTCCCTAATTGCATCCAGCTCTTGTCCATGTTGTACACTATAATAACAATAAACAAAAATATATAATCAAAAAATCGTGAATAAAATCAACCGGAAATATATATAAATATATATATATACTTTGTTGGGAAAATAAACATTTACTCAGTAAACAAGGATTTTAAAGCTCATTTCAATGAAAAAACTATTGAGTAACCCATATTAATGTTTTAACGCCTCTAACAATTAATATTATACCCTTAATTAACACGTTCTCCCAGACTCCCACTCTCTACTCTCCACGATCAACCGAACTCTCAGCTCTCCGACTCTCTCTATCTCTCTCTAACACTCGATAACGATCTCTGGTTTAGAGTTCTTCACGATCTCCGTGATTCCATCGATCAGGCCACGTCGCTCTCTCGTTAAATATCTGTCCACTCCGTCGCTCTCTACAGATAAATCCCAGTTGAGCAGGAAATCGCTCTCTGCCCTACTCTCAGTCGATCGAAGTTGATCTGTGGTCTATGCATTGGCGTTGAATATATCGGCGTCGATATCTGCTTAAATTGCTCTCACTCGACCTCGCTCGGGAAAACCATAAAAACAGGTACATTTTGAATTTTATTGCATTTAGGCTTATTTTGGACTTATCTGATGATATTGAAGCTCCATTCACTGATTTACTGATTTACTGCGTATAATTGAAATGACAATGAAAGGGAGATACTGTATTGTTATTTACTCTTGTCAAGTAGAAGTTTACTGGGGGCAGTAAACTTCCACTGGGTTTACTAGGGGGGCAATAAAGTTGTTTATTAGGGTAAGAATGTGTATATGTTGTGTATAACTGACATGATTATGAAAGGGAGATAATGTATTGAAGTTTACTGGGGGGCAGTAAACTTCCACAGGTTTACTAGGGGGGCAATAAAGTTGTTTATTAGGGTAAGAATGTGTATATGTTGTGTATAACTGGCATGATTATGAAAGGGAGATAAGGTATTGAAGTTTACTGATCCCCAGTAGAAGTTTACTGGGGGGCAGTAAACTTCCACTGTGTTCACTATGGGGCAATGAAGTTGTTTATTAGGGTAAGAATGTGTATATGTTATGTATAACTGGCATGATTATGAAAGGGAGATAAGATATTGAAGTTTACTGACCCCCAGTAGAAGTTTACTGGGGGGCAGTAAACTTCCACTGTGTTCACTATGGGGCAATGAAGTTGTTTACTAGAGTAAGAATGTGTATATGTTGTATATAACTGTGATATATGAGATTGTATAAGTACTGACATGATTATGAAATGAGATAATGTATTGAAGTTTACTGACCCCCAGTAGAAGTTTACTAGGGGGCAGTAAACTTCCACTGGTTTACTAAGGGTGCAATAAAGTTGTTTATTAGGGTAAGAATGTGTATATGTTGTGTATAACTGGCATGATTATGAAAGGGAGATAAGGTATTGAAGTTTACTGACCCCCAGTAGAAGTTTACTGTGGGGGGCAGTAAACTTCCACTGTGTTCACTATGGGGCAATGAAGTTGTTTATTAGGGTAATAATGAGTATATGTTGTGTGATGTGCCCCTGAAATTGAAAGGAGTTCATTTTTGCAAGTTTCTGATCCCTAGTTGAAGTTTACTGGGGGACAGTAAACTTTATTTTTTGCATATGCAGTTTATAAATGCAAGTTTTTACTACTTATATACAGGATGAGAAGCAGTTCAAGGCCTTTAGGTGTGGATTCTGATACCGAAGAGGATTCGTTTCAAGAATCTGTAGCTTCTATGAGGACAGAACAAAATATAGGAGAAGTTTTACAGAAGATGAAGTCGAAGAAAAAGAGAAAAGAGGTCCAGAAGGGTGCCGTTGTTGAAGAAGAAGAAGATGATGATTACACTGAAGATGAAGAGGGGAAAACAGAAAAGTATCTTTTTCAGAGAAGATCAACAGGCAGAAAAAGAAAACAAGCGGAGACAGATTCAGGGGAGGAGGAGGAGGAGGAAGAAAAGGGAAGAAAGAAGAAGGAAAAAGGAGGAGAAGGTGACTTGACCAAGATCAAACACGTGCAGCAAAAGTGCTCACTGACATCATTTTATATGTTAATGTATAGATACAAGGAGAGCATCCCAGAAGAATCATGGGAGTTGATAAACAGCACTTATTTTCGGGGAATAATTGAAGCATTCAGATTGGACAAGGTTGAGGAGGATCAAGTGAAGAAGCTTGAATCTGATTTTGAGATCCTAATGAGGCACTACAACTGTGACAATAAAAACTTCATATTTGGGAACACGGAGATTGAAATTACGGAGCATCACGTGCATTCAATTTTTGGAATAACCAAAGAAGGCTCGGATGTGGATATCACAATAGACCAGAAATACTGCAAGGGCAGTAAGAAGAATGTGGCAGATTCTGCTGTCTTTGGAAAGCAAACAAGAAGAACAATCACCAGAAAAGTTATTGATGACACATTAATGGAAGAGCTTAGGAAGCTTCAGAAGAAGAAGGGGGATCCAAGGAAGATAGCCTCTTTAGTTATAATGTACCTTATGGCAGCTTTATTTTTCAGCAGAAGCGAGAACCACATTGAATGGAAACTGATACTCAAGTGTGAAGACCTTGAAGGCATCGACAAATACAACTGGTCACATAAGGTATTAGAATTCTTGCACCAAGGACTTCACAAGCACGTAAGGGGGGAGCCAAGAGTTTTGAACGGATGCCTCCTTCTGGTTCTATACTGGTTCCTTGAGAAAACAAAAATAAAGAAGCGGATTATCGGGAAAGAGAAGGAGACTCCCAGATTTTTAAGATGGTCAATACAAGAGATCATCAAAGAAAAGGAGTATTTGAGAAGACCTGAATTGCTAGAGGTAATGGTATTTTATTTATATAGCCATTTTTATAATTAAAAAAAAATATTGCATTGTATTGTTTGTTTTTTGAAAAACTAAATTAAACTGATTTGTGTCTTATAAATGTAAAAACATGAACTCATAATAGAAGGTTCATGGATGGATGAGGAGGAAACGAGTTCCGGCAATGATAAGTGGCTGCAAGATGACAATGGAACATCAAGGACAATTGATTGGGTAAGTTTGAATGGTTACTAACACCCAGTAAAACTATTAGCAATGAAAATGGAACGTGTATAAGAAGTTTACTGACCCCCAGTAGAAGTTTACTGGGGGGCAGTAAACTTCTACTGGGTTTACTATGGTGCAATAAAGTTGTTTATTAGGGTATATTAAGTGTTTTATTGTCATGAAATTGAATGGGAGATAATGTATAAAAGTTTAGAAGTTTAGAAGTTTTGAATGGGAGATAATGTATAAAGTTGCTTATTAGGGTATATTAAGTGTGTAATTGTCATGAAATTGAATGGGAGATAAGTATAGAAGTTTACTGACCCCCAGTAGAAGTTTACTGGGGGCAGTAAACTTCTACTGGGTTTACTAGGGGGCAATAAAGTTGTTTATTAGGGTATATTAAGTGTTTTATTGTCATGAAATTGAATGGGAGATAATGTATAAAAGTTTACTGACCCCCAGTAGAAGTTTACTGGGGGGCAGTAAACTTTTACTTTACACACTAGGGGGCAATAAATATGTTTATTAGGGTATATTAAGTGTGTAATTGTCATGAAATTGAAAGGGAGATAATGTATTGTTGTTTACTGACCCCCAGTAGAAGTTTACTGGGGGGCAGTAAACTTGTTTATTTGTATATAATTGTTTAACAGTAACGATTTCGTTGTTATAACGTGTACAGGAGCTGCCGATGGAAGATATGAAGAAGAAGCTGACAGAACTTGCCAAAGCAAATGAAGAACTGGTGAACAAAAACACTGAATTGCTCGGCAAGTTAAAGAAAGCGGACAACCAAATCATTGAGCTAGAGAAAGAAAGAAGGGCAGACTAAAATGCAATCAACGCTCTCAAGAAACAGTTGCACAAGGGGGCAAAACATGCTCAGATAAAACAGATAATATGTGTAACTGAGGAGAAGGAGGAGGAGGAGGATAGGTCAAAGCCGGTTGAAGAGGAAGAATATAACTGCAGAGAGGAGCAACCAGGAACTGAAGAGGTAAGAGTAGAAATAAGTTTACTGACCCCCAATAAATATTGTGTTTGGTTCAATTTTTTTAGGAGAACTTGTGTGTTTTCTTTTGTGTAGTTTTTTGAACAAGTAGCATAACCAGTTCCGTTGCGAAAGATATTTCCAGAAGACAATGAACTTATGACGACCGATGTCAAGCTGTCTAAACTGGACAAACTTGTTGATCAAGCTGTGGAAATGGCCTAAAAAAAATGAATGAAGCAACCAGCTTGAAGAATGAAGAACAGCAAGCAGGAGGGCTCAAGAAATATGTCAAGCTGAAGGGCTCAAAACAAACTGTGGAGACTGGTTCGATTGAAAGAGACGTCAACCTGAAGAAGCGTGGGGCACAAAAGAGGAAAGAAGAAGAATGGGAGTATGACACCCCATTAGGGCTAAAGCCAGCAAAAAGAACAAAGGAGGTGGAGCGTAAAGTCCAGAATCGTATTGTTATTGATGGAGTGAACTGCAACACTCCAACATGGAAGCTCTTGGATGAAAAGGTGGCAAATCACTATAAGAACTGGTTTGATTTGAACAAGGACAAGAATGATGAGTAAGTTTATTCTTCCCTAGTATATATATATATATAACATTACAATTAGTTCCCTGGTTTGACTTGCTTATGACTTATTTGTGTCTGCACAGTTTCCGGTATTGGGAGTGTTGTGATGGTATCATTGACATTACCAAAGATGACTTGAAGAGAATAATTCAAGAAGGAGATATTACATCTAATGTGAGAAAAAATTACTGGTCTTACTAACCGCAATAAAGTTGATGTTTGAGTAACCTACGATGTATTTTTTGTTGTAATTATTTGTGACTTATATATGTTGTACATTCAGACCATCAGGGTGTACCTCGCAATGTTGAAGGAGGACATGGAAAAGAAGAAGGTCTCGGTCGGATTCCTAGACATAGAGGCAGCGGTAAGTAGTCTAACCTGAAATAACAGCGTGCCACAGCACCGCGGTCTCCTCCGTTACTTTTTTCAGTTAACACAATCTTACTACTTGCTTTTATAAATACAGCGCGCAGCGGTGGTATATGAACAAAAACTGAAGGAGTTCCTAGCTGGAGGAGGAAAACAGGGGGAATTCAAATGTAATGAATTGGATATAGAGCTTTCTTCAAAATAAATGTAGTATTTTTATAGTGTTGCAAGAACATATGAATGATCTTGAATTTCAGTAAAGGAACTTGTTCTTTTAGTAATTTTGGTCTATTCCTTTGATATTTCTGTCAGTTTCATTTATCTTTGGTTGTCAGTTTCAGTTTTTTTTTGTTACAGGGTGGTTATTGGGGGTCAGTAAACTTTGGTTGCTCTGTTCAGGAAAATTACTGACCCCCAATAATTTTCCCTACTTGAGAGTTTACTACTCCATTATGTCATTAGAGGATGGTTGAAAGGAATCTAAGTAATAACAATCATCCATAAACTTTGGTTGCTCTGGTCAGGAAAATTACTAACCCCCAATAATTTTCCACACTTGAACATATGAGCATAACAAAACTGGAAGCATTCCAGATTAAAGAAAAGACCTGGAAAAGAGTAAAACAAACATCCAAGTATCAAACTGGAAGAAAATAAAGGAAGGCGGAAGTGTTGTATCAAGAAATACAGAAAATTACTGACTCCCAATAATTTTCCACACTTTACGTACATGAGCATAATTTTCCAATCATTTTCCATACTTGAGAGTTTAATTACTACCCCAATAATATTCTTCACCTTATACCTCCGGTTAGGGCCCTAATCCCGTTTGAGAGCATATGACATTATGATTTCGTTTATTGTTGGGGGGTTTCGAATTCACATATGTGAGAAAATTTCGACAGCATCTCCCTACAGTTCCCCAAGTGCACTAATATCTATACCTAGAATGCACTCGAGGAACAATAAAGGAAGATCTTGTCGAAATATATATACCCACAACCGAAAACGAAACGCACTAACAACAAACGGAATATCAATGTCATATGCTCCCAAACTGTCCAAATATGGGACAATTCGAAACCCATTTTGTTAGACACAGTCGTAACATAATGGTTCTCGAACGGGATTTCTAAGGGTAACAATATATATTGATGAATGTATAAGAATCTTATAATTCCTAATTACATGATTCATCATTTTATTTTTTATCATATGAATACACGTACAAAACGATTTGAATGAAAACAAAAATTTGGTAAACATACGTACATAATTATTCACATAATTATTAATTAATCATACATACAAAAGCAAAAGATATATATATATATATCTTTAAAAATTATACACACAAAAGTTAGATATATATATATATACAAACATAATATTATATAGTTTTCATGCATATATAATATTATATGTACGTACAAACATATTATACACACATATCTAGTAATTATATTAAGCATACAAGTAATAAGCAACAATTAATAATCCATCAAAATTGGACCGGCAAGTCGCCGAAAGTTCACAGGAAAATATGCCTAAAAGAAGAAAGTAGATTAATTAATTAAAGTAGTTACCAATTAGGAGATCGAGATCTAAGCGCGTAGCTCTTAAAGATCGATCACATTCATGTCGACGAAAAGCTTCTAAATTAACTATATTTGGATCGGATGAATATTCTGATGAAGGGGGGGGGAGCTAGACCATGCCTTTATTCGATCTGCGTTCTCTTCTGGGCAAAAGGTGTATAAATGATGATGTGTAAACTTAGCCGACGGACGGAATATTCCGTCGGCTAGGACAAAAGGCGTCGGAAAAAATATTCGCTCTGCTTTGTGTCAGGCAATAATTCAAATTCTTAGTCGACGGAAACGTTCGTCGGCTAAGAAATGGTTATTCGTCGCCCAAGTTGTTCTTAGCCGACGGAATTGAATTCGTCGCCCAAGAAAAGTTTAAATGACGGAAAATTATTCGTCGTCTAAGCCAAGTTCTACCGACGGAACATTATTCGTCGCCCTAGACAATCTTAGACGACGGACTATGTCGACAGTCAATTTCCGTCGACTAGAAAGATCTAAGGCGACGAAACCTTACTGACGGAAGATATCCGTCATCTAGGATTTACTAAGCCGACGGAAATAGGACGACGAATAGTATTTCGTCGAGTAGGATTATCTTAGTCGACGGAAGTTGTCGACAGTTATTTTCCGTCGCCTATGAAATCTTAGGCGACGGATGTGGTGTCCTATACGACGGTTTTTGTTTCCGTCGGTGAAGTGTGTCTTAGCCGACGGAATTAATAAGATTCCGTCGGCTAAGTGTATATTTCCTATAGTGATCTTTGTTAACACACTGGGTGTCTGGTTGAGTTGGTTTAGGAGGTGTTTTTGTTTGATGCGGCAAGCAGGTCAGTAGTTCGAGCGAGGCCCCCTGCTGTTTTTTTATTTTTTTTCCTTCTTCTATTAGGTTTAGTCGTGAAATTAAAAAAAAACCTATTCAATTTTGCTGATAAGAGTGCAAGAAGATCAATTTTTCATAGCTAATTGTATCTGTTGTTTCTTCTTTTATTAGTGGACTATTTTTTTTACGTCATTAATATATATAATCAGTGTTTTTTCAAATTTTTTTTTTTCTCAACACAAAGGCCCCAATTTTTTTTCTCACACCCGGTCCTTCAAAACATTGGACCGGCCCTGTCCATCATTTTCATGCAACCCATCTAGGTCGACAAGCTAGCTAGCTAGTCAAAGACAAAACCAGCTGATCGATGAGCTAGCAACAACGACTACTATATATGTATGCAATCTCAGAAGGCACCCCAATTAATTAATTAATGGCTAATCGAAGATTAGCACGTAAAATTAACCTAATTATAAACATGCATGCATGCGTGCCTAGCTACTATTCTTCTCTTGTTTCTTTTTAATCCAGAAATAGCAAAACTGGGAAATGCTTGTGATTGGCAGTACCTGTGATATTTTCCAAATACAGAAAAAATTTGGATCGTGATGGCGCCGTCTATTTACAAACGTGATTCCCGCGCGTGTGTTTTCCATCCCTATGCGTTGCGTGAAGTAATGCTCTTTATAACTTTCTTAGTCTAGTTTCCAATTCAAGTCATTGGGCCTCACCGTCAGGCCTCATCACGTGTATCACGTTCCAAATGTTTGTCCCAAAAAAAAAAAAACGAAGGAATTTCTATTAATTCCTGGATCTTACACTAGTGCAAGCCTACAAGGCTGGCTCCGTACCGGTAACTGAGCCTTTATGCCGAGATTGTCGTCACCGATCAATCGGTTACCGCTGTCGCGGTTCAGTTTAGGCTTGTCGACCGATGAAGCATCAATACCGGCGGCAGGAACATCTCCTCCGTGGAACTAAATTCTTTATAAAGCTCTAAGCTTACACTACCGTATTTGTCAAGTATGTCATCAATAAGGAAAGCATAGCCGGAAAAGAGGGGGGGGGGGGGGGGGGGGCGAATTCTCAAACTCCATAAGCCATGAGGTCAAAGGTATTATAATTTTTTTATTTATGTAGTGACTTAAATTTTGTCTTCTTATAAGAATAATGACTAAAAATAAAAAATGAAAGTGTGGATTACAATTTGAGAAGTGTTGATTTCATTTTCCTTCTTTTTGTAATAAACACCATTATTCATTTAAGTTGAGGAGTGATGATTCTTTTTTTTTTTTTAAGAAAATGAATAACTTCATTGGCATTGAGTCATACGACCAACTATTGCTAGGTTAGGCAGGAGCGAACTCCAGTAACAAGATCAATAATAGACTCTTTATTCTCCTACACTAATACTGAAAGGGAAAAACCACAAAAATCGTCCAAAAAAGTAGACGATTACACTAGAAAGCAGTTAACCTACACTAGCTAAATCAAAGACCTGAACATCAACTTGAGGCCTAGAGACCCAACCGTGTACTTGTCTGTTGATGAAGAGGGTGCCCCTTTGATCAAGTAAGTGTAGGGATCTGTTGTCCAACCAAGGTACTCATTTCTCACCTGCCTTAGCAGAGGCAGTAGGCTCCGTCGCACTCAACCCCGATGCCATAGAGTCTGACACCGACGTGAGGAGCTACTTCTTGTTCTTACTGCCACGCGAACGTCCTCTTTTCTTCGGTGACTTCCTCAGGATGCCGAATGCACCATCAAAGCCAACCACAAACCCTAGGTCCTCCGGTTCGAGTTGAAGAGGGACCATCGCCAAACTATTCTTGGCTTTCTTGCCTTCAGCATCTTCATCTTCATCTTTGGCTCGCTGGACTCTAGTGATCTTCACCGGTGAGGAAAATTCCGGAACAGCCCTAATCTGAACAGATCTCTTCTCTTTGTTGAAAAGAAAAGAGATGGAGGGCACCAAAGGTGGAGGAGAAACCAACGTCTGAGGAGTGTTGGCTTCAAAAACCATGGGAATGGGAGCCAGAGGCGGCGGCGGAGCCGTCGGTAGAGTTGCTTCATCGTCCTCTTCCCTAAGGCACGGTCGACCTCCATGATTGATCATCCAACAAGTTCTGCATTTGCTCAACAACCTCTCATACTTAAACTTCACCAATAAGAAATCCTCGGGCGAAACCCTAATGCATCTTTCAAGCCTCACCGGATTGTTGAGCGGCAAAGTGAGCCGAACCCTAAATGGGTTCAATTTATGTTTGCATCAAATTGATTAAAACAACTAAATGGGGTCCTTTTTAGCTCCTAGTATTCAATGGAATTGAAAACAAGGAAAATGTATACACTAATTTCATTTTGAGGTTCCACCTAAATCATAATTAAATAAATATTACTCACGTTCGATAGTCGAGTAAACAGCTAGTCGAGTTGGTAAGAGGATAGGTGTGAAAGTGTAAAATTTTTATACTTATGCTTGAATCTCACCGATGCTGATTGAAGTTAAATTTCAATCTATGTTTAGTGGCCGGTCAGGAAAAAGAAAGTGTTCTGACAATATCTCTCAGCATGAGTTAGTTTCTGGGCTTAGAAAATCTTTAAGAAAACCGTAGGGGGGGGGACAACTTTATCGTATAGAGATTTATGCCATGTAGTAATCTAAACTACTCATACACATTAACAGTGGGGGATTGGAAACCGTTTCTGATCTCATCAAATATTAGGCCTTTCATTCTCAGATCAAGTAGTACTTGACCTGCCTTTGCATCACAACCTGCAGGCATGCCTCAACATTCATTTTGCAAAACAATATTGGGTCGTTATATATATGTAATTTCATGAACAATAAATAAAAATTTATCGCAAATAGTTAACTTTAAAATTAGCTAGATTAATTGATGGCGACCATTCAGAACAAAAATAATATGTGTTTTGTTTATTCTTTTTAGTAAATTTGAATATCATGAAATAAGTGTTGGTATATAACTTTTGGAGCATAACAACAAAATATAACATTGATTGTTTATGTTGATTGCGCTATGTTCTCCCCCCCTGTCCGAATATGACCTCTATCACTGGATGCTAGATTGCTAGAGCACTATATTCTAAGAGTTGAAAGTTACATCATTTGTAAAATTACCTCATCTCTATGTTGGATGATAGAATATATATATATATATTTTTATGTTCTTGACTTCTTGTTGTTATATTAGAAGAGAATAAACCTTTGTATACGATTTTCACACCCTCTGTTCATCATATAGCTAAAAACTACACAACTTTTATTATGCTTCGTTCATAGAAATAACCAGGCTACCATATTCTTTAGCAAGTTGTAAAATGACATTCTCAAGAAACTTATTCAAACAAAACTTTGGCTTAGTGTTAATTTTATAAGAACTAAAGAGTTTTACAAGTTGCTAACCTTAGTCGAAACTAGGGTACATGCATGAACATGTTTCTTTTGCATTTTGTTGAGGCACGCAAAGTTTTTGAATGGACAAAAACTTTGGCCGGTGGATTTGGTTATAATTGTACATTCTTTTTTGTATCTTGAAATTTCTTTTATTTAGTAATATTATCATAAAGAAACTTTTACATTTATAAGTATAGCTTATACTTAAGTCAAAGTATATTCTTTAGCTTATACTTAAGAAAGGGCAACGAGTATAGCTTATACATTTATAAGTATAGTTTATACTTAAGAAAAGGGCAACGAGTCAAATGTCAAATCAAAATAAGTATAGCTTGTACACATGCTAAATTCAGGAGTAACTTTTACATTTATAAAATGTGTAGCAAATGCTTAACGTAGATTTTCTCTTGAGAAATTTTATTAACACATCTTTAAATACTAAATACACATCTCTTATTTTTTCGAATAAAGAGCTAGTGGTGCGGCTTCCCCCAAAGCCTCGATTAATGAAACTGCTGAATTCAACTGGGAGGGGGGATTAAGCTTAAACATGTACATCAAATACTCAAACATGCACCAACTAGCAATGAGTGTTTTAATGACTACTCTATTTACTTTTATATAACGGTGACATAATGAAAAGATCGTTAGACATGCAACTCGATTACATTTTTGATGTCTAATAAACCAGTTTTCTAACTATTTTGTCGCCGGAAGATAGATCAAGGAAAACTCAATTTCCTAAACCCTTGATACAAAGACTTGAAACAATATCAGAAATCTCTATATCAAACATGTACTCAAACATGTACTAACTAGCAAGGAGTGCTTTAATGGCTACTCCATTTGCTTGTGACGTAATGAAAAGATCGATGGACATGCAACTCGATTACATTTTCTGATGTCTAATAAACCAGCTTTCCAACTATTTTGTTGCCATAAGATAGATCCAGCGAAACTTAGCTTCACCCTACCACTAGGCGGCCACGACCATTTGACGAGGCAAGGATATCGTTGCATGCCTAGAGAAGACAAGACACAAAGAGTGCACACACAGGCATGAATCCTACCTAGCCCTATATTTTTAAAGTAGAAACTTATTACTCGCCTAAGGCGTGCACAACTTATTAACTAGATAGCAAAAAGGACAAAACTATAAAGAAAGCAACTAGGATATGGCCCAAACATTGAGCCCAAATCCAACAGCCCATCAAGACAATATCCAAGCTCACAAAATGAGGGAATCAAGCAGGCCATATCCATCCTTCCCAGCCCAATACAACCACTACATTAGACCCGCCCTACCACCACGTACACCTGCCACCCCATCAACGCGTTACCACCCAATCTGCCACCCCACTGTAGGCGTTGGACTTCCACCGCCATTGTGACACCACAGATTCCTCCAAATAACCTAGATTCATAACCCGATCTCAGCTCCAGAAGGCGGCCATTGTCCTTCCAAGCACGTATGGAAATTAGGCCACTGAACCACCGATCTCGATGCACCCTCCGATCATTGCAAGTCAACGTTTCAGAACTGCTATGGCTCATCTCCGGTCTAATCCCATCCACCCTAACACCACCCATGATGCAGCATCCTCCAAGCAATTGATACACCCACCATAGGTGCACCTCATTCAGCCACACTCATCGTACACCGGTACGGCCAGAGGCCGACACTAGCGCCGCGACGCAACCAAACAAGGACAAGAAAAGACTCACGCAACTTCTCTAGGTTCAACGTGTGAGGCGCGTTAATCACTTTAGTCCTGAAAACTAAGTCATTACAGTATTACTGTTTGGAAACAATGTTAGTATTAATTTCCAGCGTAGCTCATGAAACACATCTCTCTTCTCATACAAATTATATAAGATTTTGTAGGTACGTAAAATTACTAAAAAAGACATTTATATCAAAAATAAATAAATCTAGTTGAAGTATAATATCTTGTTTCAGAGTTTTCTTCTCCAATATGAGAACAACGTAAGTGAAGATGGAAAGCCCTAATTAGAAATAGCTAGCGTAATATATCAATGAAGATATGTAGTTTCAAACAAAACACAACAAAAATACGTAACAAATTCTAATGATATTTTTCAACCCCTAAGATAGGTATGACTTCTCTTTCTTTGATTAAGTTTGATTTACTACAAGATTTAGAATTTAGGGTTTGTTGTTTTATTAGATAGTACAAATTGAAGTTAAAAACTATGATCGTTTGTTGTTTACCTAAAGAACTTTAAATTTTGTTGACAAAAACCCAAGGATAGTTAAGGAAGATGAAAAGGATCAAGAAGTGCTAATCTAACACAATCAACAAGAAGAAGCCTCTAAAGTAACCACACTAAGCTAAATCAAAACGGGAGGCACTAGTCGCTCTTGAGGAGGAACTAAGTTAAACCAAGCTGATAGGAAGCAAATTTGCCGACCATCCTTATTTGCCCACCTTTATGCCCACCCGTCTAGATTTATGCCATATGTTCTCTCTTTTACCATTCTCTAACCATAGTTAGCTATATATATCATAATAAATTCTATAATAATTCTATTTTCTTTTAGTTTCAATTTAACTTTTGACTACATTCTCCAAAAAAAAAAATGTTTGACTCATTTTAAAAAATAAAAAATAAAAAATCAAGCTTTGATCACTTTAGGACTCGGAATCCTCGTATTCTAAGGTTTGGGTTTCACCCTTTTTGCGGTTTTAGACGATATAATGATCAAGGGGTGGCTTGAGAAGGGTGCATAGGGAGAAATTTGTATGTATGATGTTTGATGCATGAAATGCAGAAAAAGGTGAGTCCCTATCAATATTTCAATATTGACATATAAAATTTACCCAAAAATGGTCGAATGATGGAAACTACCAAACTATGAGCCTAATTACTGTTGCTACATATTAGTACATATGAGCCTAAGGGATAATACGGGTGATTGTATGTAGAAGTGTAGAACAACCACAACTAATATTAGTACATCCAAATTGACTTACCTATAGCTGAATTTCAGTGGACGTCTTCCAAATTCACTTACCTATGGCTGAATGTCTGCATGATTTTCTATTTATTAAGTTGATTCATAAGAGAATAAAAATAGTTATTATTGTGATTATAGAATTATAGAATTTATTAAAAAAAGTTATATTGAAATTAAAAAAATATATAATTATAGAATTTATTATTGTGATTATATATAGTTAACCATGGTTAGAGATTAGTAAGAGAGATGACATATGACATTAGTCTAGGTGAGTGGGCATAAATATGGGCAAATAAAGGTGGTCGGCAAATTTACTTCCGTTATCATATATAAAGATATTTGTTTAATGGTTGAAAATATGTAATAAGTGACAGGTTCTAAGTTCGGCTCATCAAATTATAATACATAATTTGTTTACCGGATAAAAAGAAAGAAAAAGAAACACGGTTTTGAAAACGTAACACCCACCTTTGAAATTGAACAGTAGTAAAAATTCCCTAACAAGAGTGTACACATACAACGTATCCTCCCCTCTCTAAATGCCCGTTACGTCTCCGGACGTTACGTGATCGCGACGCGCCAGCGACGATAGCCCAAATCCCCCCTTCCTCCCGACACGTGTATCCAAACCTCCTCATTTTCCCTTGGTCCCGTTTTGCAAAAAATTTAATTTAAATTAATAATGACGTTATGTACGTAACGAAAGGGCGTCCAAGTTCTCCTCATGTAAGAGCCCTGCGGGGCCCACGCTTCCTTCTTCTTCTTCGTCTTTATAATTTCCCCCTCTGCAAAACAACGGCGCAAACCTTCAGAACAATATTCCCTCTCTCTCTCTTAAAAATCTAACCTTTTTTCATTATTTGATTTTCAAGAGAGATAGAGAGAGAGCATCATTTTCGGGGCTTCCCATTTTTATTTTTTTAATTTAATTTCTTTTTACTTTGTTGCTATAAAGGGAGCTGAAAGAGGAAGACTGGTAAAAAAAGACAGAGAGAGGAGGCACCCGGTTTTGTGTGTGTGCTCGATAGAATCAAAAATATCACCACCACCCTTTTTCTCTTCTTCTCAAAAAGCTCGTTTCTTCAAGACTGTCTAAGCCAGCGCTTTACACGGCGCGAGGTGGCCGGCGGTTTAGTGCCCTCAGTTTGGTTTTTAATTCTAAACAATATTCACTCCTTTTCTCCTTCTGTACTGTGTAATTATTTTTTTCTTTATATATCGGGATTTGTTTACTTACTTGGTTTTGGTTTCGAATTTTGGAGAGAAGGGTTGGGTGCCTAGATTGTGCTTTTAGTATTTATATGAGAGTGGTGGTTGTGATGGGTCATTGTTGATGGCTGCAGAGGAGTTTGAGATTGTTGCATGTAAGATCTGATGATGATGAACAAGAACATATCGATGGTGGTTGAGTTGGAATCTGGGTTGAAACGTTTCTAGTGTGCTTTTGTCAGGTACGCTTTTCTTGTTTTTGGTTTTGTTTCTCAGTTGAGTTGAGTGGTTGGTTTTGGTTTGGTGGGGTTTTGTAAATTAGAAACGGGTTTCTTACTTCTGGAATTCTGATTCTTTTATTTTATTTTTTCTGGGCTGGTGGTGTTTATTTTCGCATAGCATTGGTTGTTTTTGCATTAATTGAGGAAAGTTTGTTTTATATGAAATCAATGTATCGTTCATGAATTGGTGGTGTGAAAAAGATTGTGATAGTTGGTTGTTGTTGTTGGATCTCAAATTATTATTGTTGAACTCCTTCAATTTCTTAATCAGGGATTTTTATTTGTTTTTAACAGGAAATGGGAATTAGAGGTTGTCAATTTGTGATTGTAGTCCATGGATGTTTTAGCTCAAGTTTTAGTCTGTAGTGGGGGTTTGAACGTTCGGCGTTGTTTTTACTGATTGATGGATTGAAGAAGCAGTCTTTGGATGCAATGTTAAAAGCATTAGCATCTGGGCTATCGATTTCTTTGCTACTGGTGTGTGTTTCGGCGTCTGATGGTGGATTTCCGCGGTGCAATTGTGACGACGAGGGAAGCTTCTGGAGCATTGATAGCATACTAGAATGTCAGCGAGTGAGCGATTTCTTGATCGCGGTGGCCTACTTTTCGATCCCCATTGAGCTGCTTTACTTTGTCAGCTGCTCGAATGTACCTTTCAAATGGGTTCTCTTTCAGTTTATTGCGTTCATTGTGCTATGTGGAATGACGCATTTGCTGAATGGCTGGACTTATGGTCCTCACCCGTTTCAGTTGATGCTCGCTCTCACAGTTTTTAAAATTCTCACTGCTCTTGTATCATGTGCCACAGCTATAACGCTCATCACTCTTATTCCTTTGCTTCTCAAAGTGAAAGTGAGAGAATTCATGTTGAAGAAGAAAACTTGGGACCTTGGAAGAGAGGTTGGAATTATAATGAGACAGAAAGAAGCTGGAATGCATGTCCGAATGCTTACCCAAGAGATTCGCAAGTCCCTTGATAGACATACAATATTGTCCACAACCCTTTTTGAGCTATCTGAGACATTGGGTTTGCAGTACTGTGCAGTTTGGATGCCTAATGAAATTAAAACAGAGATGATCCTGACCCATGAGTTGAAAGGGAAGAATTATTCTAATATGTACAACTTTTCTATACCAATTGGCGATCCAGATGTTGTACTTATTAAAGGGAGTGATGGGGTCAACATTCTTCGGCCAGATTCAGCACTTGTATGTGGAAGCAGTGGTGATTCTGGTGAGCCGGGACCAGTAGCTGCAATTCGGATGCCAATGCTTCGGGTTTCCAATTTTAAAGGGGGCACTCCTGAGTTGATCCAGACTTGTTATGCGATATTGGTTCTGGTTCTACCTGGTGGAGAGCCTAGATCTTGGAGCGGTCAGGAACTTGAGATAATTAAGGTGGTTGCTGACCAGGTGGCTGTGGCCTTATCCCATGCTGCAATCCTTGAAGAGTCCCAACTTATGCGGGAACAATTGGCTGAGCAAAACCGGGCCTTGCAACAGGCGAAAATGAATGCCATGATGGCAAGTCACGCAAGAAACTCATTCCAAAAGGTGATGAGTGATGGGATGAGAAGGCCAATGCATTCAGTATTGGGGCTGCTTTCCATGATGCAGGATGAGAGTTTGAATAATGATCAGCGAGTTATTGTTGATGCAATGGTAAGGACAAGCAATGTCTTATCGACGTTGATAAATGATGCTATGGATAATCCAGCCAAGGATAGTGGAAGATTTCCTTTGGAGATGAGGCCTTTCCGGTTACAACCAATGATAAAAGAAGCAGCTTGCCTTGCCAAATGCTTGTGTGTGTATAGGGGGTTTGGTTTTGCAATTGAGGTTGACAAGTCCATAGCTGATCATGTAATTGGAGATGAAAGAAGGGTTTTTCAGGTGATTTTGCATATGGTTGGTAGCCTGTTGAATGGAAACCAGGGCGGAGGGTTGGTCATATTTCGGGTTTCTTCAGAGAATGGAAGTCAGGGGAGGAATGATCAAAGATGGGCTGCTTGGAGACAGAACTCATCTGATAGTGGTGATGTATATATTAGATTTGAGATTGGGATAAGCAACGGTGGTTCTCAATCAGATATGACAAGTCCAATTATGCAGCTTGTTGGTAGCAGATACAACAGTGAAGGAGTTGAGGAGAACTTGAGCTTCAACATTTGCAAAAGGCTAGTGCAGGTGAGGATGATAAACTTTTTTGTCAGTGTGTGGGTGTGATGGTTTGTATATGGTTACTTTCTTCAACAATCATGAATTGTTAGTTGGTGTGCAATCTTTTTCATACATCAGAAACTGCAAACATAACAGTTTTGATTAGCAAGAATCTACATGAGGAAAAGTGTACATTCTTCGCCTAAAAATAAGTCATCTGGTGTAGAAGAACACAGTGCTTTCTTCAGTCTTCATCAGATACAGATTTGTTTTTTGAATAGCAGTTACAGATATTTAGGATAGTCAATTTTAATGGCATGTTAACCATATCTTTATCGTGGTAGAATATTAGTCTTATTACAAAAAGATTCTCCTGTTGCCATACCAGGTTAGGGAAGCTAGATTGAGGTGGTTTTTATATGTAGGTGACTTGGAGTAGCTGGAGTTGTTGATTAGTCTCTTTGTGTAGTTAGAACTTATTTTCTGCCTAATTTTGTCAAGAGCTTGGTTTAGACTTGAACTGCTGAGCATTGCATGTATTAAATTTTTGAGACAATTTATTGTCTGCCTTCTGCAATATTTACTTGGATACTGCAGTCCTAAACCATATTCTAGAAGCCGAGTCATTCACTGTCAATAGTTTGTTTTCTTTTTCGTAGTCTATTTGTAAGTCAGCTAATTTTACAAGTTCTTGAGAAGAAAGACTCTTAATTGTTGCTCACAAATGTGTTTGTTTTTCTAGCTGGAGCATTAACAATTTGTTTTCAGTTGATGCAAGGAAACATATGGGCAATTCCTAACCCTCAAGGATTTCCTCAAAGCATGGCACTTGTTCTTCGGTTTCAACCTCGACCATCCATTGCAATAGCCATCTCTGAACCTGGAGGATCATCAGAGCACTCGCATTCCAATTCTATTTTCAGAGGCTTGCAAGTTCTGTTAACTGATGAAGATGATGTGAATAGGCTTGTGACTCGGAAGCTGCTTGAGAAACTAGGTTGCAATGTAACCACTGTTTCCTCAGGATTCGAATGCCTTTCTGCCATTGGTCCCTCTGGAGCTTCTGTCCAAGTCGTCTTCCTAGATCTCCAAATGACGGAGCTGGATGGTCTTGAAGTTGCAATGAGAATTAGAAAATTCCGAAGCCGCACTTGGCCATTGATCATTGCCGTAACTGCCAGTGCAGATGATGATATTTGGGATAGATGCATGCAGATTGGGATCAACGGAGTTATCCGAAAACCAGTATTGCTGCAAGGCATTGCCAGCGAGCTTAGACGAGTCCTGGTGCAGGCAAACAAAATTGTGTGATGGATGAAGTAGCTAATGTTTCTTTGATCTTTCTTTGGCTTCAAAATCATGATTCCTTCCCCGAACATCAAAAACATAGAGATGTTACACCAGCATTCACAGTTAGAATGGTATACAGGATTAAATTAGCTCCTTTTTATTTCTCTTCTCTTGTGCGATTGAACTTTGTCATAATATATATTTACGTAGATAGTTTCAGACTCGATCACAGAGACATCAATAGATGAACAGCAAAAAGTTACCAAAGTTAAACAAAAAGTTACATTTAACCTTGTTGAAGTTACTGACATTTTAGCCTCTACGTTCCAAGCGCGAGTTCAAATCGAATGCTTTTGAAAATTGAAATCTTCATATCTTTCTGAGTATTGTTTCTTGGTTTAAGGATGATGAAGTCTTCGGGTGGGTGACTGCTGCTGAGTCAAACCAAATGGTGGAGTGTGGAGCTTAGCTAAGATTGATATCCTGTACAGGAAATCAATCGCAGAGGATATTTCGATCAAAGGGGGAAGAAGAGTATGGGTCAAGTTTAGGTGTTGCAGAAAAAGAAAGAAAGATAAGATTGCCATGCATGAACCGAGTACGTACATGGACTCTTTATGTTTCAATAAATATGATATAATCCAAAGTGGACCCTTTCTCATTGTTGGAATAAAATTTGGGGGTTTTCTTTACGTCAATTATTGTATTTCCAACTTGTTGACGTTTTTTTTTTTTAATGGATGGAGTTTGAAATTTGAGGACTAAATTCCCTTCACGAAATTGTTCTTCTTTGTCATCCATCGCTATCCTTTTTCTTGCCTTTCAATTTCCTAGTGCTACAGGGGTTCATGTCCGGAAAGTGGAATTGGGTGATGTCTCTTTGAAAATCATATCACTTATGTGGGAGAGTTGTGAGTTCTTTGTCATCATACTGTAGATCTTAGGCTTGGATTATGCCAATTACATATCATATCTAGCCGGCTATGAGTTGATTCTTGTCAATTTATTATAGTCTAGTGTTTTAGTTTATGTATGTATATAAACAATAAGAGAATTTTTAAATACATACCTCTAATATTTTAATACACACTCCTTACTTAATACACCACCTACCAAGTTTTTTATTTCAGTATTATACTTAATACACATCTCAAACTGCCTAAAATGCCCTTAATTTATAAAATATTCCATTATTTAATATAATTAATATATATTTACTATTTGGTACCTCTTTTTACATATTATTTCGTCTAATTTTTGCTAGAAATTTTTGGTTATCATCGTTCAATTTATAATTAAATGATTATTGTTATATCTCAACTCCAAATCAAAAATATAATTTTTCAAAATTCACAAGTTAGTAGAACTGTAGAAGTACAGTAGCTATTAAACATAAATAACTAGTTATTCGATAAAACATGTCATGATAAAGATGCAGTACTTGACAACATGATCTGTAAGATCAAACTAAAGCTGATACAGATAAAAAAATAAAAATAAAAATAAAAAAAGACAACCCAAATGAATTGTGGAGAAGAGTTGGGGTCAGGGGAGAAGGCGTGTCTTCGACGATTTTAGGGTAGAAGATGTTGAAAAGAATACTTCTAGCGCGATATATATATTTTTTTAATAATAAATGTTTGTTTTAGTCATTTAACTTACTTATAAAATCTCAATAGAAACATAAAATAATAGAAGTGTGTATTAAGAGATTATGGATGTGTATTTAAAATTCTCTCACATTTGTCAACAAATGTAAAATATATGATAGGTACAAAGTTTTCGACATTCAATGATCAAGGTTAAATAAGACTAATTAAGATTGATACCGAGCATCCATGATAAATTTAGAAGACAAACGACGCTGACGGTGAGCATCCATATCAATTTTAACCAAAATCAAAACCAAAACCAAAATCATCCCTTCAAATAAGAATAAGTAACATATCTTTTGGTGATTCGTAACAAGGTTTATGCCACATCAATTATATTTATATTTCACATATTCTCATATTCCTTATCCATGCGGCACATTATCATCAATTCCTTTTGCTTTATGTTTTCCTTCTCAATAATTTCAATCAAGATAGCTGGATTCTTGTTCTTGAATATTCCACAAGTGCTATTGTTTCGTGCATTTGTATATCTAACTAAGCAGCTAAGCATCATGAGTTCATGACCATTATTTCATGTTGTAGACCGCCAATTATGAGTGGTGTGCTCCAGGTTTCGGTGCACACAGTAGGGTTGGCCCTGAACAATTCATATCCCATTAAACTACACATATTCTTCCCCTCCAAATTCCTATTTTTCTTTTCTTTTTTAGATCGACCTCCATTTCCATCTGACCATGATGATTATAGTTTCAGCTTTCAACCAGTGAGGGTTGTCTCTAAGAGAGCAACAAGTTGGTAAACTAGCTAGTAAGCTCTATATTTTCTAAGAATCATGGGTCTCAATTTTTATAACCAAAAACCACAAGTTGGGACCAAGGTTATTGTATTGCCAGAAACACTATGATACACTGGCGTTGCATTTGTTCTACTGATCGAGGAGAGGCTTTGTGCCAAGGGGTCTGTATGTTGAAATTATTCTAAAGCTTAAAAAGTTGGACTTTTCATGCCGGCATTGGATTGCATGAACTGAATCTAGAGCCCCTTCTTTGCACATTAAACAATACCAACTTGGTTTTCTATTTTACTAATTATTTGACGAAGAAGTTTAGTATATTCCTCGTCGCATGCAACACTTAGATTTGTCTCTGATCTCTTCAGATTCGTTTGCCTCAAAAAGGGAAAGATAAGTCGACCAAGTGGCCATGAGTTCTTGGCAAGTTTGATGGGACTGGAAGGCCACTGAACTAGCCTGGTGGTTGTTGGCTCCATCGGAAGCCCTTGCATCGGTCAGGCTTGACTAGGCTCGAAGAGGGAGAGGGGTGGGCCTATGGGCCTCAGTTTGTTGGGCAGCACTATACTGATGAGCATGTGTTTTGGGAGAGGCGTTCTTCTTCTCTCTTGTTCATGTAGGCTAAGCATGTGTTTTGGGTTTTTGGGGGAGTGACACACCTCTAGCCTATATGATATTAGGTCGAGGTTGTTTGTTGATTTGTTAAGTAAAACTTACACCAATGGGTTTTAGGTGTGAAGCTTGGGAAAATGGTTGTTTTGTCGTGGAATGGTATGGGTAATAAGTGTTAGAGGTTTCTTTTTCTTGCATTTTTTTTTTTTCATTTCTTCTTTAGTTGTAGTGTTGAATTGTCCACCTTTTTAGACTGTAGTTTTTAGCATTTACATTTTCTCAAATAAAGGCTTTTTGAGCTTGTATAAGAGTTTATCTCACGCTTGACCAGACGTTGCATTGGTTGTATTGGCTTCGCCGAGTGGATTGTATCAATTTTATACATATAAAAAAAAGATTATGATATATAGTTCCTAGGTATTGATCATAATGCTCATTCAAAGGTTTGCAGCTTTAAGATAGCTTAAGCTTTGTTTTAAGTTGTTTTGCATAGTTCGATAAGTAGCTCGTGAGGGTGAATTATGTTTAAGTTGTATTCCTACATCTTATGTGATCAATAAATTGACTTTACATCATTCTTTATAAAAAATATGTATATATAACGCAAATTTGATTCAAATAACAAATAATATCAGTTAAGATCATATAAAGTAATTTATTTCCTAAAAAGAGTAATTTATTTGTTGTGATTTTTTAAATTTTATCTCCGAAATATGGACATGATTCGTCAATCCAAAAAGAAAAATGAAAATAACCCAATGGAGTTGGTCTAGTGAAAACATGTTAGGTTACAAGTGGGGCGGACGATGTAAGGATTCTCCTGGTAACAGGAGGTCTTTGATTTGAACCCCAACTTGTGAAAAACATCCTTTGAAGATGAGTCACACCTACAAATTACTCCCGACTCCGGAGTGGTAGCTCACTCGACTACCATTTTTTGTAAAAAAATAAAATAACAATATAAATAGAAAAATGACTCCGAGTCTGTTTCTGAGTGTCTAGCACGTGTCCGGGTGAGTCTCCTAACGTCGCTTGCGCTTGAATTAACTAGTGAGGAATTAACTAGCTACTGGATCCTCTGGGTTAATTATCAATTAACTAGTCAGGTGTAGGTCTTTGAGTGTAGTCATTAATCATTTTGCCATTTGGGTTTGAATGTGGTTAATGCTCTTATATATTGTCCAATCAATATTTGAGGGATAACAAATAAGAAAAACATTTTGTCGTGGATGGGCTTGTATAAGCTGTTCCACCATTGATCATAAAAAGCCTAATCAGGCATTGTTTAAACATAAACATAATCAAAACTGATGAAATCCCACATCGAAAGAGAGCAATTAAGAAATATGAGCGTATGAGCTTATATATGGAGCGATTAGCAACGCTATAACGTACTTACCTGGATGGGGTCTATGGGCGATCAAGAAGACCCATGTCCTAGGCCAGTGACCTCCATTGCACTTTGGAGGGGCGCTCGCTTAAGGTCTCCCCAAGAGGGAGAGCCTACGTCATTATTTGTTGCATTAATGGGGGCTTGCGTTCGCGCAGCCCCTGCTAATAATCATAAGATTTTTCGTAGTGTTAAATATACACAGTACTGTTAGCTTGTAAACACTTTGAAGACACCTTTAGATGATGAGCAACTGCAGGTCTTCTGCTTCAAACATTCCTCAGTAGACAATGAAAATATCTGAACCGTTTCTTCTGCGGCTTCAAATTATATATAGTAGATGGCAATCTTACATATTAGTTTTCAGCAGTTGAGTGTGCGAAGGAAGAGAACACAGGAGAACTTACCTGTCTTGGCCTCTAGGCTGATTCAAGGTGTTGTATTTGTTCGTGTCAGGGTAATATCTGTTCTTGGCCATACACATTTGCTATTAGAGCATTGCAGGCTAGGGTTTGTTTTCGTGGGAAGAGCTGAACTAGGAATCTGAGCATTCCATCAGCAAATTAGGTAAACGTGATGGCCCATGCTGAACGCTCACTTACACAGATATATACACTACACCAGAATGTCTCAGATTCAACAGATCAAATATGAATCCTGGAATCCGAAGTCCATTAAATATTGCAACTCTCATCGAGACGTACAAAAGATGAAACCACTTCCAGTTTTCTTGTTTCAATATTTCTCGCTCTGGCTTAGTAATATATGTATACACACACAGAGGATGTGAAGCGGACGTCCGCACTCCGGCTTAAAGTGCGGACGTCGTCTGTTCTCCGCCGTCTCACACCGGCGACGGCTTCTCTCCTTCCCGGACGACAACACAGGCTTCTAGGACGGTTTCTCTCCTTCCAGGACTTGCCGGCGACAAGTTTTCCGGCCAGATTGAAGCTCTGGACGGAAAACACCATGATTGATCAAGGTTGGCCGGAAAACTTGTCGCCGGCCAATCCTGGAAGGAGAGAAGCCGTCTTGGAAGCCTGTGCTGTCGTCCGGGAAAGAGAGAAGCTGTCGCCGGCGTGAGACGGCGGAGAACGGACGACGTCCGCACTTTAAGCCGAAATGCGGACGTCCGCTTCACATCCTCTGTGTGTGTGTGTGTCTATATATATATATATATCAGATTTTCTCAGGTGCGGATGTCCATATTTATTCTTACGGTACGGATTTCTACTTTACACTCATTTTTCAATCGAATTTTCACATCTCCACCGTCTAGTATTTATGTATTAATATATAGATCATCTCTGCAAAATTTCAGCCAATTTGGTTATCATTAAGGCACTCAATCTGCGTTTTTCTGTGGATGAACATAATTTTGTCGAACTTGAACCGTTTATGTTTATAACAGAAAAACGCAGTTTTGAGTGCCTTAATGATAACTAAATTAACTGAAATTTTGCATAAATGATGTATACATTAGTATCTAAATACTAGATGGTGAAGATATGAAAATTCGATTAAAAAGTAAAGTGAAAATCCGCACCGTAAGAATAAATGCGGACGTCCGCAGCTAAGAAGCGATGTGTGTGTGTATATATATATGAGCTATATATGGAGTCTCTTGACAAAAGAAATCTCCAACGTACACCTATAAGAGGTTAGCAAAAGTAACAATCGATATTTCTTGATTGTTTTTCCATGAATAAGACTATAAGAGGAACAAGAGGGATATCTCTGTATTACTCATTATTGCCCTCCAGTTTCATAACATGCACTTTGAAAGAAGCTCGATCCCTAGCTTCTTAAAAGAAGTGTTCATCTATAGTAGTACAGACTAAAATGTCTACAACACAATTAAACTTCAAAATGGTTTGTGCATGAGATTTGAACAAGCACAACTCTGAAACATTGGACTGAGATGATCAATGAGAAGAAGATACTGTTCGAAACTTGCTGATTAGATTAAGGAACTTTGAGCTCAGCTGGTTTGAAAGTATATATTCGAAAATAACAAAATCTGGTCAATTTTGAAACTTCTGAATCTTCTCTGGGTAGCCATCTAACGACAAACAAGTGATAGCCAAATAGTTCGTAAAATATATGTGATTAAATTAACCCCTACACCTGTTGATTAGATAATGTATAAAACAATAATATAAACTGTTTACATAGGACAACCATGGTCTCCCAAATATAAAAAGTAATATTAGGAACAAAGACCTGGATAAATGACATGTAATTTAGTCCGTCTCCTGCTGCCGGCATTAACCGGATCAACTATATGTCCTTATTTTCTTGTGGAGACAAATTGAAAGCTGATGATGATGTCTTCTGCTTGACGACTTAGTTACTAAAATTTTGTTGTTAAGAGAGGATTCACTATGGACTCTTGACTTGTCTCGATTATTAAATTTTTTTAAAAGAAAAGAAAAAAAGGAGTATTACTAATCAAATTAACTTGACAAACAAATCAAATATTACAGGTAGTCTATCGTGAGTAAGACTCACAAACTCTCATGCATTAAGAGAAGTCAATTATGCCATTAGACATAATGATACTAGGTAATATGTTCATTCTAACACTCGCTTTTTAGTTTCTTTCAAATTAATAAAATAACTCTTTCACAATAGAAATAATTATATAAATGTAATAAGAAATTGACCTCAGAAGAACATGGAACACGAAGGGGGCATTCCGGAAATTGAACACGAAGCTCGGATCAAACAAGTAGACCAAGTGCCCATATTCAAAATGGACTTGGCTTGTCTGCTTGGAAAAAAATGGATTGGATTTGCTTGGACAAATTGACAACAACTATTGAAGAGAAAAAGACCAAAAACCTATTAACGCCGACGTTAGTAGTTTCAGTTTTTGCCGTCATCGAACCAGATCGATCACTCGACTTCTCAAATCTCCCTCTCTCTTTTTGTTCGATTCCCTCCTTCTCCTCACCATCTAGCCATGAAAAATTCAAGAACCGGTTATCGTCTCAGTGACTCATATCAGGCGAGATTTATCTTTATATCTTCGTTTCTTCTGTCATCTTCTTTGAATCTAACTGATTTGGGTCTTAGTTCAATTCATCGGATTTAGGCGTGTTTTGTTGGGAGGTTGTATAAATGAATTCTGAATTGATGGAATAGAACTCCAAAATTACTACCATCTTGAATAGGTTTGATGGGTGAAGCCTAAATGAATCAATTTTTTTGGGTGAGCGGATACAGAATGGAAGAGATGTTGCTGCTGTGACTTCTGCCTTTTTTTAGGGGATGAGAACTTCAGACTTATCAAGATATCCACTCAGCCCAATCCAATTTCAATCACTAATATTCCTCTCTCTTCCACAAACAGATCGACCTCCAACCCCAATTCTTCTTCTCCAGACCTCACCCAGAAGTTGTTGCTGTAACTACTGCCATGTTTGCTTCTCGTGCGGTGTCGATACGCACAAGTAGGAGGAGATGCTGGAGGGAATGAGTTGAATTAGAGCACAACATGTTGGTCAGGATATAGAATAGGAGCTGATGATGTTAGTAAATAGTCTTTTTCTAGAAATTATTGATGGAGGCTGTTTGTAAACTTTTATTTTTGGCCTATGACTCCATTTTGGAGTAATTTGACAAGTTTCTGTGTATAAAAGGAGATTCTACATGAACTCAGTTATAATGGATTGAAATTGCAAAACATATGGATTGAATTCAGTCATATATACTCAGTCTCTATGTATAGGTATCAAACAAAATAAAAAGTTACTTTGACCGGCCTTTTTTTATCAATAACTGTTGTCAGTTTGAACAAATTTTTTTTTCCAAAGAGACAAGGCAAGTCCATTCAAAATAGGGTTGGGGTTCAAAGTTCAAACCTTATCTGAAAGTAAAAAAATAAAAAAACGTTTGAAAAGTGGCAACAAGCCAACAAAACTCATTTCTCCCTCATTTGACGGGAGGGAAACAGCGAACAGATTTGTAGGGACTGAAGAGCTCAGAAAATGCCACGTGTACGAATGGCGATATTCAACAGATCCGCGTTTTGATGTCCCATTCGGGAAATTGAGGACAGGAACATCTATCTTGTTTCGCTCATCACTGTCATTTTCTCTCCTCTGTTCTCTATTTGCCCTAAAGCCCATCTCTCTCTCTCTCTCTCTCTCTCTCTCTCTCTCTCTCTCTCTCTCTCTCTCTCTCAAACACGGCAAACACGGCAAAGCTTTTGTGATGATCAAGTTTCATCAAGAATTAATCCCCTCGTTCGATCAATGATATATCATCTAGTTCCGATGTCACTAGTTTTCCACATTTTGGTGCATATGCGGGAGAAGATGGTCGGCTCGTTTTAGATCTCAACAAAAAAGCTCTGTACGTTGTTGTTGTCTTCTCTGTTTATGTTTCCTTGTAGCTCTGATATTTTGACACTGCTTAATTCAGTGTCCTTCATTTCCTGCTGGAGCGGAAGTTTTTCTTGGTCCTCGATCGCACTATTATGTATTCTTTATTCGACCATCCGCAATGCAATTGACGTTAATATTGTGTATCTGTTAAAAGAAAGAAAAAAAATCAAGGACGATAATGATTCTTCACCAATAGAATCAATCCGGATGAGGCATCCGCTAATCGGAACAAAGGCAAAATATTAAGGGACATTAATGTTTATTTATATGGGTGCATTCTTCTACGACTATCCCAATCATCGTGTGTGTGTGTGTATATGTGCCTATATTCTTGTGTTCTTTTACATTTGATCGAGTTAATTACTTCCATCATTTCTTTTAAGTTAAAGTAGCTAGGTTAAATAGTCCGAGAACGAAAGCAGTCTCAAGTAGTTAGATAATTGCCAAGCTAAAAAAAAAATGTAGTAAATTAATAATCTATCTCTTTCTTTTTGGGAGTCTTCATGGATCGGTAATGAGCTTCTCGCTCCTTCACATAGACCTTTACTTACAAGTCCTTCAAAAAACGATATAAACCAAGAAACGAGCAGAGACAACTCAACTTAATTACCCAATCTTCATTTGTAATGGATCTATAAGTCATATTGATATGATTGATATACACAATCTCTACGATTATGAAGTTTAGTTGAGCATAATCATAATTGACAATCAAGAAGGAAAACAAAAATTACAAAGAAGCGCCACGAGGACGGATAAGCTAGATCTATCAAGAAGAGAAGCAGACAAATTAACAAGAGCTGGGCAAAGAGCTTATCCAAATCGTCATAGTGTCCAGGGCGTGGCCACAGGATGCCAAAGTATCCGAAAGAAAATTTGACCGAAGGAAACATATTTCAACTGCTTGCTCTTGTAAAGTTTACCTTTTCACTCTCAAGAAACAACGGAATGAATCACATGCATGAAGGTATATAAATAAATTAGGTTAATTAAAACATGAATTAAAATTTGTTTAGTGATTGTGGTTTGAAGTCGACGTTTGTTCAGTCATTGTGGTTTTATTTTAATTTGAATGGTCTTTAAAGTCACGATTTTTCATCCAAATGGTCATTTCGTCAAATTTTTTTGTTACAATACTGATGTGGTCATTAAAATTTTTAACTGAGAAAATTGACAGAGCCACTATTTGAATGAAAAATTATAATTTTAAAGACCATTTATATTAAAATAAAAGGATTAAATTCAGTTTGCCCCCTCGTACTTTAGGTCAATAATCAGTTTGGTCTCATATCTTTTTTTTTAATAACGTTGGTCCTTGAAGTTCTATTTCACATCAGTTTAGTCCAATTTTTGAATTGCCTTTTTTACCATGACGTCATGCGCTGAGTTGTCTGCGAGAGTTTGCGTAAAATGACCAAATTAACCCTCCTTACAGTTTATACCTCTCTCTCTCTATCTCTCTCTATATATATATATATATATCTCTCTCTCTTTCTCTTTCTCTCTCTCTCTCTCTCTCTCTCTTACAGATCCGTCGCTGGTGCATCCTGACCGTCCTCACCTACCACGACGGCGTCGCCTCCAAGTGGCTCACCGGGATCCTCCGCTCCAAATCCACCAACACCAAGCCTCCTCTCCCCAACTCCATCTTCGTTCTCTCTCTCTCTCTCTTACAGATTCGTCGCGGGTGGTCTCATCCGCGCCTCCACCATCTATGGCGACCTCATCCTCGCCTCCGCTTATTGCCCGGCCTCCTCCTCGCCTGTCACTGCAACACTACGAGTCTGAAGAGCAGCATCAAATCCTGATCTGATTGTTCTCCGACGTCCTCTGCATGCCGTCGCTTGGAAACGTTGATGTGAGCCGAGCTCGCCGAGCTCCATCATGCACCACTACGAGCTCGAGCATGAGGCAGTGAGAGCCGACGTGGAGGGTGAGGAGGTCGAGGCAGTGGTCAGTGGAGTCGTCAGGGTGAGGGCCGTAGAAGGGGAGGTGCTCCTCGGCGACGAGGCCGACGAAGATGGAGTTGGGGAGAGGAGGCTTGGTGTTGGTGGATTTGGAGCGGAGGAGCTCGGTGAGCCACTTGGAGGCGACGTCGTCGTGGTTGGTGAGGACGACCAGGATGCGCCGGCGACGGATCTGTAAGAGAGAGAGAGAGAGAGAGAGAGAGAATATAAACTGTAAAGAGGGCTAATTTGGTCATTTTACGCAAACTCTCACGGACAACTAATCGCATGACGTCATGGTAAAAAAGGCAATTCAAAATTAGACTAAATTGATGTGAAATAGAACTTCAAGGACCAACGTTATTAAAAAAAAGATATGAGACCAAACTGATTATTGACCCAAAGTACGAGAAAACAAACTGAATTTAATCCAAAATAAAACTATAAAAACAAAAATATCCACTTCAAATTATAAAGATTATATAATATTTTATCTTTAAAACATCATATCAAAAGGCCGCTGGCCTTCATTTTCTGCATCTTATGGATTTGTTTCTTTGTGCGATATGTCTGTTGCTCCCTCACCATCCAAGCTTGATTTATTAATTCACTGACTTTATTAAAAGAGGCAGCTTAATGGGTGGTCTACAATCTATTAATGCAAAATTAGTGGATTCCCATTAAAAATATGATTAAATGGCTTGTCATAGTCTCTCACAGATCGATGCATACAACTATTATGTATGCAGTTGCAATTGCAAGTAGTCATGTGCTACACTAAGAAAAAAAGAAAAGAAAAAGAGATTGATACAAAAGGGAGAACATAGTTGTTTAATTATTGGTACTAGTCTTCATTATATGAGGATTAAAGATAAGAGAGCGCTGGTAATTTAATTATTGAACCAAGACTTCAAGAGGGTCCAAAGTTCTTGATAATTTTCTTATCAAGGCTTTTGATGAACTAGGACACGTGAATCCATGTGAAGGGGGTCCCCTGGCCTCCATGCTTGAGCAAACTTACTCTCAAGCTAGGATCCTTTGAGTGTTGGGTGGAAAATCCTAGCTAAAAGAAAGAGTTGGTTATTTTGATTCAATCACTGTGTGATGTTCAATTAAGTTTTGTTTAAGTTATCTTATTAGCTTTAGAATTCATTGTTTGCAGTATGAATCAAGTAGCTAGGAAATAACCTTGATTGACATATTGTCATTTCGGTTATATAGAAGCTCACTAGTTGAGTCACTCAGTGCAGTCATTTTTTTGACATACATATTATACTAGCATGCACGCGCCTAGAACGCGCCAAAGAAAAAAAAACCTAGCTAGAGAGAAAGCCTCTCTCTCCCGGCTGAACATTGCCGGCGGCCTCGCCATAATGTTTTAGCCTGGGAGAGGAATCGTTTAGCTGGAGTGCGCGCCCTTTTGCTTGTCTTCTTCTCATGTTCTTGTCTCGGTTGGGTTTAGAAGTTGGTGGGCAAGTCGGAAGGAAGGAAGAGGTGGGATAAGAAGTTGCAGATCCAGCTGAGGTGGTGGGGGAAGGGATCAGATGTCACATTCCGACCTGTAAAAATTTTATCTTATTTACTAGCTTGATTTTAATAAGAATTTTACCGTCTCCGACATTGAGATATAGTTTAATTGGTCTCTAGAGGGGTTTTGAGGGACGGTTATTTCGGAGAGTTATTCGTAGGAGAAAAATGTGTCGACGGTAAAAATAGTAAATTTTAGCTAGTAAAAGGTAATTTTTATTAGGGTATTATTTTTGGGGGTGTTAAATTTTAGATTTGGGTTGTATATAGAAGTGTTGGGCCGGGTTGGTGTGAGGCCCAAACCCATCCTTTCTTTTCTTTTCTCTTCTCTCTTTCTCTCTCTTTTCTCTCTTTCTCTCCCGCGCGCTCTCTCTTCCTCTTCCCGCTGCCGGAAAACTTCCCCGACGTGGCCTGCCGCCGTCCGGCCACCAGAGATCGCCGGACTGGTCCCGTTCGGACCCCCACCGTCCCCTCTCTCTTTTTGGGCCGGTGACCGGCCGTGTAGCACCGCCGTGAAGGAGTGGTGCCGCCCGAAAGGCGCGGCTGTCTTGAGCTTCCCGTCGCCGGAACTCCCTCCTCCGGCAACCAATCCGGGCAAGCTTGGTACGGTTTTATAGCTCTCCTCCCGTACAACAACCCTTCCAAAAGGCTCACTCCCTCTTGAGCTCGGTAAGGAGAAATTCGAAGTTGAAATTCTAGGGCTTTTAGGATGTTTTCGTTCGATTGACCTAGTTAGACTTGAAATTGGACTTAGTGATAGTTATGAAAGTTGTTTGGGATGTTGAGAGGAAGATTCTGTTAAAATTTGGTAGAATTTGGACGTCGCATCGACCATCGGCCGCCGTTGCCGGCGGAGCCGCCGCCGCCGTTTTGGGGTTTTGTATAATTTTAAATGTGTAATAATTAGAGGAGTTTAATGAAGTGAATTGTGGAATTTTCGGACGAGTTTTGAATAGGTTTGTGAATTTCCGAAGTTTGATATTTTGGCGGTTAAATAATGTAAAATCCGACAGTAGGATTTAAATAAATTTCTGAAATAGGTTGTATTTACGACTGCCAAGTATGATATAAAAGTTTGGATCGTTTCGATTTAAGATATCGAAGTTAGGCAATGATGAGCGTGTTTATGGCTCTTAGTTATTTTGCCTATTTTGAATAAATATTGGATTTTAGTGGGAAATTAATTATATATTTGGAACAGGACGTGAGGAGACTCAAATTGGAGAGACCTCGGATCGACGTCAGGCTTAGGCCTAAAGTTGTGATTGGACCTTTGTTTTAAATAAAAAGCATGCGATGAATGATTTTATTAATCATTTATTTCTTCTGATGAGATTTATTGATTTCTCGCCTATTTGACAATTTTTCCTCCTTTGGAGAGATCCCGAAAATGAGATTTTCGGTGGATATATATGTTTTGGATTTTATGAGAATAGTATGTATATAAATGCTAGCTAGCCATACGTGCTTGGTCCGTCATAATGAGGTAAAATACCATTATGGCGTGTCGTGAGTGTTAGACACAAGCGTCATAGCCCTATATGAAAACTTCTTTCTTTTTCGTTTTATTTAGGTTTTCATATAGGGAGTCCACACGTATATATACACCGTCCTTTTCGGTCATAATGATAAAAAATACCATTATGGCACAACGTCAGCGTTAGACGCCAGCGTTGTAGCCTTATATGAATTTCTATTTTTCTAAATTATTTCTAGGATTCATACAAGGAGTCTGACGAGTGTAGATACATACGAATATATGTTTATATATGGTTTAGCCTGAGAGGCTCCATTTTATTTGAGTTTGTGACTAGCCAGTGCTAGTCGTGAAATTGTCAGATTATGAATTGAGCGCTTTTAAGCTGCCGCATGCAGTATATTTTTCTATGAAATTAAAATGGGAATGCATAAATATTTTTTTATTAAATTATTTTTGTCCACTCACTCTAACGTTATTAAATGTCTTTCCCTGGGCCCTTCGTTTTAAAATGCCCAGTCTGTAGGATTACATAGTTGAGATCGGACGTACATGAAGAAGAGGCATAGTCAATAGTATAGCTTCCGCTCTTTTCTATTTATTTATAGTTCATTTCCTCTCAAATGGAGTTGCTCTGAATATGTGGTTGTTTATTATAGGATCTTTGTTAGATTAGTAAATCTATATTGGGAGATGTTGTGATTTATGGGGAGCACGAAGGCTGCAGGAGTCTATAAGGTTGGATTTGGAACCTTTAGACGTGTTTGTAGGTTTTGATTTGGAAGGGTTGTCCATTTCCAAGGGAGGTTGTACCGAATTTAGCGGTAAATCTTTCCTTAGAGGCGGTCCCCGCACGATTTACTCCGGGTTTAGGGTGAAATTCGGGGTGGGTCGTGTCATCATATTCGCTCCGGTTTGGGCTATTCATGGTTGCTCCGGCGTCCTTCGTACCCGATCCGTTTTCCTTTTGTTTGGATCGGGTCAGTCTGAGTTCTGGCTGGGTTTTGGCGATTATCTCAGGGAGGTGCAACCTCGTTTGGCAGCTTTGGTCGCGGCTCTGATGGTGGTGGTCCCGTCGATCTGAGCTGAGCTGGCAAGGGTGGGAAGCTTGATCTGTAGCTTGGGCAAGCTGGCGGAAGGGTTGTTGGAGGAGAGGTGGGTCGACGGATGTAGGGAGGGGAAGCGAAGTTAGGCTGCGGACCGGGTCTGGTTTTTAGGTATGCTACAGTTTTGGGCCTATGGTGAGAATTGGGCTCGGTGTTTTTGTGTGGGCTGGGCTGCTGCATTTCATGTTGTTTTTGTGTGTTCTGTTTTCTTTTGTGCTGTTTTTGTGTTTAGCTATTTTGATCCTTTGTGGTCGTTATGTTTGTTTGGCTCATTACAAACACCGCTGATGAGTGATGATGGTTTTCACCCGTTCTTTATCACGAGTATTCACTACTCAGGAGGTGGAGTTGACTCATGTTCTTATTTCTTCAAGGGATAAAAGTCACTGCCTTGTCAGAATTCCGATGCTTCGTTTCCAACCTCGTTGGCAATATGTCGGTTGAGTCTTCTGGTCTTGATGATCATTTTTCTAGCCTCATGGTGTATAAGAGTTTTAGCTCTAGTAGAAAGTTAGGGTCAAGCCCTTTGGTCCGATGTTTGTTATAAGTGGTCCATTAATGGCTCTGCTTTGTATTATTCATACCGCTTGTAACTTCTTCCGTATGAATGCACCACATTTGATCAAAAAAAAAAGTCACTCAGTTAATTTAGTGAATTTTAGTAGCCACCATTGCTTTTTATGAGGCCACAACGTTATCGATTCATCATTATTTTAATGAATCGATATCTATATCAAAGAGATAAACCGGTGAAAATTAATACAAATTGGGCGGGATTGAGATCGAAGTACTTAATATTGAAGTAGTGAATAGAAGTTACATAAGAGGAATTGAAAAAGAGTGAAGTTCTCTTTAGCTCCTTTTCATGGTAATTATCAGTCAGAGAACTTGGAAAAGCCGACCATCCTTCAGAAACTGCATATTTTGAATATGGTGACAGGTGAAGAAAGTGGACTGATATGATCGAGTGAATTGAATACCTAGCTACTTGATATTGAAAGACTATTTGATTCTGCAATTGATAACAATCTATTAATGATCATACATTTTGAAGTCAAAGGAATTTTTCAGGTTATGAATTATATATGATAGACATCTCCGTGTGTGTGTGTATATATATATATATATATATATATATGATTTAAGACTATGATTCACAAATAGTCTCTATTAAAAAAATGATTTAAGCAGAAGAACTAGCTAGCTAATTCATGCAATTTTAATAATAATTCCTAATTGAGACGAAGAGTGTCTGAAAAGGTCCTAACGAGCTGGTAAATACAAAGCCATCTGTAATTGCTTATCTACCAAGTAACTAAATAAATAACTAATTAATTACCATAAAATCCATATATACTTACAAACTACAAAGAGTGTCCACGTACTCCTTCAATCCAAAGAATAATAAAGAAAAAGAGATTGTTTCAAGTTTTCAACTCTTTTGTTTTGGACAAGAAATAATTTTAAGTCTAATTTTGGAGACACTTTGGTCATTTCTCATAGATTTTCTAGAAAGACATAAACAATTACTTCAAGACTATCCTCTCACAATATATACTATAATCCCTATCAATTACACAGCTGATGGTAAAGTCAAAAATTGACCTAGATGATCATTGAATTAATCTTCTTCTCCGCGAAACAGAGAAGTTATTTTATACTCTTACAATGCAAAAGATCCCTCTTTTCCCTCACCCCCAGATTTTCTCGGTAAACAATGTTCAAGTGCTAGGAAATTGATGAAGTTTGCTGCATTGGATATGTGACTTGAACAAACTAAAGCTAGGTCACAATTTCCTTCATGTTTGCTACCACATTAGGGTGCATATATGTAAGATTTAAGAAGAGACTTTGAGATCAAAAGTATATTGATTAATTACCAGAGCCAATGGAAACGTTTGAAGAGGCTGATATGTATGCCTGGATCTCCACTTAATTATTTACTATATGTCTAATCTATCAAATCAGGTAATAAACTACAAATCATTGACATATATATTAAAAAACTGATTCACTGAATTGAACTAAAATCTCCCACCAAGCAAATTTATACAAAAGAAATTATAATACACACACCAGCAGCCAGAGATCATGTTCGATCAAGAATTAGTATCTAAATTAGAGGCCAGAAACCGATTCGAAATCGAAGCACAATATTCATTATATTATCCTTTTCATTGCTACAAACTCAAATAAGCTTTTACAAATATAACATCGAGAACATGCTCTCCTTTTAATTCACACCTCTCTCTCTCTCTCTACATGTTTTCTAGTGTTTTACATCTCTCAGTTACAAGAAATGGAGGATTGCCTGATCATGAAGATGAACTGCTCCTCTTTTTCAGTACGGCGCTCTTGAATGAGACCAGGGATAATCGTCATGCCCGAGCGGCCCGCCGTTGGGGATCAGATTGGGTGGCAGACCATAAAGGGGGAGCGACGACGGATCAGGTAGCTGCCCGCCGTGCCCGGGCGGCTGCAACTGAGGACCGCCACTACTTCCAACTCCAGTAGGGGAACTTCCAGAAGCTCCATGGCCTCCTCCAACACTTGCAGCCTCATCATCTTCCTCAAGAGGCAGTCTCTCATAAGTAGCATTAGCAAAGGTAGCAGCCACCACCATAACTGGTCCAGCTGCAACAAGTGATCCAACAACGCTACCCCCAACCACCTGACCCTGACCGCCTGCTAGATAGACGGTCAGGCCTGTCGACCCGGGTGGAGCGGGTCCAGGCAGGAACGCTCCGCTCAGGGACAGGATCTCAAACCTTCCATGGAGCGCTACAACGGCCCCTGGGGCAGCAGGTTGTCTCAGTGTCACGTTGGCCACTGAGCCACTCCCGCTGAGTACACAAACACCTCTCTGACGCCTCCGTGCAAATTGTGCCACACTCTCCGCCACGTCAGCACCGCCGGCGACTTCCATGACGTGGCTCCTGAGGGAGTTGGGGCTGTCCCTGGTGACAAAGATGGGCGGTTTGGGTTTGTTTTTGGATCCGGGAGGACGGCCTCGGGGCCTTCGAGATCCAATCTCGACGGCTCCTTCTTTAGGCTCATCTCCTTGATCTCTATCTTCGTCGTCGTCTCTGCCACTTCTGCCGCCGCTGTTTTCATTCATGGAAATCTCGAGTTCGCGCTTGTTTAGCGCTGCTGGTGAATTGGCTGCCGGGTCCATGCCCGGCAGCCCCAGCTGACCGCTCCACCATGGATTCGCCAGACTCGCAATTTTGGATGAATTTTAGGGAATCAAGATCGAGGTAGGAAGAAGATCACTCTAAGCTTCTTAGTTTTCTTTTACTGGTTCAGAACTTCGATCAGGTGAAGAAAGCAAACGAAGCAAAGGTGTAACCTAACAAACTGCTGATGCTGGAGCCAGAGATTCAGAGAGAATTTAAGGAGGGTGATGAGAAGTTAGAGGAGAACACAGAATTTGATTCAATTGTGATGGTGATGAACATGTCTGATGAAGAAGTGATCTTAGTCTGGGCAGAGAATATATGTATGGAACAGGGGAGGAGCAGATGCAAAAACCCTTGTTCGGATAAAATCAAGTACAGAGACGAAGAAGAAGAAGGAGAAGAAGAAGAAGAGAGAAGGGAAGAGAGAGACAGAGAGAGGGAGAATAATTAAAATTAAGAAAGCACAGAAAGAGGGATTGAAGTGAAATTAAAGAGTATATTTATATATAAAAAAGGAGGGACTAACATTGAATTCCAGATACCAAGTGTTTCAAGGGTGTTTTGGACTGACTGGTGTTTTAACTATAGCCGATGAGCTCTGGCCTGTTGTGATTTCGGGAGCTGGTAGTGTGATTTTAACCCTAATTTTGTCTAGTGATGTGAGCTTTGGGAGGGATCGGACTTAGGGTTTCGTGGGGTCGCGTGCCCGTGGGAAGGTGGCGATCACGTCGTTTTCTTGGGACCAAGGAACTGTGTGTGTTTCTTTGTCTCTGACTCTGAGACTCTCAGTGATCTGTGGCCGTGTGCTTCACAGTAACAGTGTTACTGTTACTGCTCAGATAGAGAGATAGAGAGAGAGCTTGAAATTCTCAGTCTGGACAAGACCTGGTATCTACTAGTACAACTAGTACCCACTACCAGTTGCCCCCAACCAATTTCAATGAGTAACCCTCGATCTGCTTTTGTGGTTTTGCTAGCTCATTTTTGGAATTCAACCTGTTGTCTTGTTTATTTCCTCAAGTAGACCTTTCCAATGCGTACTTAATTAGGGAAATAATATTGTGCAAGGAGAGACAGGAAATGATTATGAGAAAGTGGTAATATATAATTTAAGAAAAACACCATATTTCCTCCTTTCGTCTTTCTTTACGATCGGAATTTCCATCTATAGTTCTAAGACATTCTACTTCTAGGAACAATTTTCACCAAAAGAATTTGCATAACACACAAGTTTAGTGGAGACTATTGCATGGTATCATTTCAAGACGTTCTCTCATGACTTAATGTAATTTAGGGTTTAGATACTATGTCCCCTCCCCCCACTCTCGTTTTCTTGTATTTTATGGTTTCATTAATGGTTATATATATATCATGGGTAGTTGTTTAGCCTACCTAAAAAAAAAAATATGCAAGAGGAAAACAATGTAGAACTTATTAACGGTAGAGATTAGGTCGAGAAATCAAGTTCAATACTTTTGAATTCTTGAGGTTAAATGCTAAAAAAAACGTAAAGACGCAAGGTTTAACCAATGACATAAGTATATGACCGTTAAAATGTAACCGTAATTGTGTCAGCCATATTTAAGGGAGTGAGAAAAGGTGTCACAAGCCGCAAAGGGGTGACAAAAAAATGATTAGTGATGGAAAAAAGAAAAATCCGAGAAAGAGTTTAGAGGTCACACAACTTATACAAGCTGAAAATAAAATAATTTGTGAAAACGTTAGACGATTCTTTTTTTTAAACAAGGACTTAAAGCCGTTATATTACTTAACAAAAACACGATTCTTACATAGTCCTTATGGGTGGAAAGGCCTAACGACTTAAAAATAGCATGTGAACTTTTTAATTACCCTCGAAGTGCTTAAATTAATTAATCGGTTTTGATTTGACCAACCTTCTTCCCCTTCCTCATCATTTGATTAACTTCCCTATGTATGGAATATTGCCTAACCTGTTTTTTGGTTATTAGGATTCTCTCTCTTGTATATGTTAAAAAGAATAATTATTATGTACATATAAGTTAAAACAAGGAACTAATTATTGTGTTTGATTTCCTTTTTCGGATCGTGCTTGAGAGCTAGTTGTAAAGAGATCATCGGTATATGATAATTACATCCAACTGATCCAAGATGGTTACTTCTCTTTTATGCTCATGTCATGTACATAGCATGCAGCACATTGCCGATTTAGAACCACCGAATGAGATAACAATCATCACTAGTTCACTGCTACTTGTTATATATATAGCACAAGTGGTCATATATACAAGTGATATACATAATCTAGACTTTCAAGGGCAAACTAGTGGGTTAGCGAAACCAGCTTGCACGAATTGGAAGCACTACTAATTGGAATTAACAGTTGATTAATTAGTAAGACTTAAGTACCACGGGTTTGACAAAAACACATAATTTGAAAGCTAATCACAAGTAAGACCAGTGATTACAGATTATTGGCAGAAAATATAGAAACGTGATGTGCATCCATGCAAGTTGAAATATAATTTCAGAAAACAAAACTCAGCTTATGGAATTGTAAGCAATGCAGTATCTAGTTAACAAAATATATTCTCAGCCAAGGGGGTACGTTAGGGAATACAGTTAATTCCTAATTCAGTTTGTAGCATCATTTTATTGCTGTATACTTCAATCAAATATTCAAAGTTTAAGGACAGCACCCTGTAATGAATACTCAATCTACTATATCCTTGTTTGATATTAATCACTAACATATGATTATCTAAAAAATGGTTAATTTAGACACAGGTGTTGATCATTATTTAACTAACAAGTGAGATGAGTCCTTTAATATATATGTAAATACAGTTAATTTGTATGTATCGAGAGGAGGAAAGGAATTTGACATGCAACATTAGATTTTCTGACTCCAAGTTCTTCAAAATGCTAATGTATTTTTGATATGAAAATAGACTATTAATGTGTTCTTAATTTAGCTATTTATAGTAAACATATTTAGTTCAAACCACAACATATATATATATACATATATATATATATATATATATACACAAACCCCCAGTAGTAAACGTAGGTTTTTGGTGACAATGACAACCAACAAAAGAACAAACGAAACATGGTGGAGCATCCAAGGTGCACTTTAACTTTCGTTATATAGTGACAAATATATACATGTTGGAGTGATACAGACTTCCGAAATATTTGGTATATACTACACACCCACAAGGGACCTAATATGCAATCCCATGTATACAAAATATATGGGCACCAAAATACACTTGATGAGGTTGATGTCTCATGGTTATCATTGTCCACACTATATATCCTCTTATTATTTAAACATGGTGAGGTTGCTCATCTTAAACATCCAAAGATTGATGCGTGTAACCCTGGACAAATTTCAAAGCCAACACGATGGAAGACATTTTTGATTTCAAATTTCATCAGTTGTAGACGTGAATTTGGTTTTTTGAACTAAAGAGAACGATATTTGAATTCGAGACCTTTTTTTTTCCGATTAAAACTGGTAAGTTTTTCTTATTGTATTGTGTGTTTTCTTTCTTTCTTCAATGTCGAGCCTATATTGCCGTCGTTGATCAAGTTCTTAGGTTAGGGCATTTACTAATGTATATATATACGTCGGCAGGTTAGATTAACTTGAATATAATCAAAAGTCCAATGCCCTACAAACTATGATTTGTAAATTATTTTATGGATAAGCACTCTTGTCAGTGGGGGCCAAGTAAGGGCATCTCCACCTTATTAGCTCCTTCATTTTGGGTCGTAATACCTAATCTCATTTGGCCCCTACCTAATCTCTTTCTTCAAAATACCTAATCAGCTAATTTGTTTTTCCCGGTCTAATCAACCCCCACCTTGTCCTTCGAAGGGGTTTACCCATAAAGAACAAGCAATGATTGAGTTGCAAGCATTAGCAAATATGCTTCTTCACCCTCAAGGACTGCAGTGTGATCGGAAACACATACGATATGGTGGAATGAAGCATAACACTGGTCGATTTGGGGCACTAGCATATGCCACCTTAAGCAAAATGGTCCAGTATTATCCATAGCAACACCAAAGGTAAAGGTCGGTTTAACTTGAAGATGGTTTCAGAAAGATGATCACTCCATTCTCATTTACGTCATTCTTAGATACAACTCCAGAGCCAAAGATTGGGTCTAATTTATGCGAAAAGACTGAGAATTGAGACCGAGACACAAGGGGCCAAAGAACAATGGGGTTAAATGGACGATGCACTATCATGTCATAATTATGTGTTATTGGAAAGGGACATTGTTATAGTGGCCAAAGGAAAGGGTCATGGAAATTTGGACATTAGCCTATTTGATGCTCATAAATCATGTCACTTGTCTGTGAATATTTGTATACACAGTATGTAATGCCACATAAGGCCAGTGTTATATAAATGGTGACCGCCAAAGGAGTAGTTCTGAGAAGAAAACATAGTAACGAACCTAAGTTGACTTACAACTAACTACTTCTATGATTTGCTAGAAGTCTTTCTAATAACCAACCCAAATCAAAATATGATTCACCGTAAAGTCCCACCAGCTTCAGGAAAAAGTCAGAAAACCAAACAAGCTACGACATAATTTAAAGAAAAGGCAACACGACTGCAGTAAACAATCCTCAACATCCTGACCTGGTGTAGTAGCGCTGTAACAAGAAAAAACTCAGGCTTGTAGCCAGGTACCGACCGAAAATGCTGCATAATCAATTTAAAGGAATATTTAAACACATCTACACTTTCGACCTGTTTGAATAATCAGCATGGATTCTAGCTTTTACATAGAAAGATGCAGCAAGACCAAAGACACAAATTCACGGCACAATGCAACCGCTCACCTCCAGCTACACGACCTACTGTCCAATCCTTTGTGGTACATCTATATTACATGAAAAACAATCCTGCCGCTGATCGGCTTTGGAATCATTTTTCATATGCACTTTGAGTAAGACACACTGGACAATATGACTTAACTAATATGGCCAATCATTTTGTGACATTATAACAAATTTGAGACCAGGAGCTGCAAGCTGCTTCAACCCTGCATAAACAATCTGCGAACCCTGCAAATAAAAAGAAAGTGAGCATTAACCACACAATGTGATCAAGCAATAGAGATTTGAAATGTCTACCAGTATTTACTAATCAAAGTAACAAACTACCACGTTGATCATCATTGCAAGAGGAAGGTCAGGGACGGTTACTTATTAAGTCCAAAATGGGCATGAAGTCCATCAGATATGTACTTCCAGAAAAGAATAACCCATTAAGACCAATTCCAGCCCAAAATAAATAAGACATGGAAATAAGTTATAGGTTTAGTCAGGTGGCCTATTGCTAATCATTAAATTCATTTTTCCCCAAGTTCCCACATATTCATTTCAATGATTATCTGGGATATCCAGTTTCTACCTAATCTCATGATAACAAATATCCATTCCGCTGTGTTTTGTTTCTGTGCTCATTTGTTTTATCTTTGCTTATATCGTAAAGTCTGAGTAAAGATCCTAGGGCGTTAACCACTATACTTAACATCTGTGCTCACGCTCTCCCCCAACCTTCATCTACTCATCTACGCAGTATGATTTTGGTCTCTTATGTGTTATGGGTGGGAGGGGTTATATTTTTTAAAAAAAGGCCTTGGTGGCAGTACGGTTTCTTCATTACTGGCTGTAACGTAACACGCCCAAAAAGTCACTAATTTCAGAACTAGGGGTCTACGAAACCATGTTTTACACTTTTACATGGCTGAGTGGAGTCAACAGGTAAACTTTGATTAGTCTAGCCTTTATTGTTCAATTTATCATCAGTCAAAAGCATGAAAATCTCTATCAGAGAACAGTCCACTGTATTTTGAGGCCATGATAACCATTCCCATTCTTACATAAATCACTGATATTGCAATAGGGCATACAATGAAAAACATTTACCTGAAGAGAAAGTATATGATTAGGAAGAAAGCCACAAAATAGCCCACAAGTACACACATTCGCCGGCTTGATTTTTTCTCAAACACCTAAAAACTCAATTTATCAAACAATGTTGTGACAAATGAAAATAGAGGAGATAATAAATGAAAGTGTTGAAGAACTAGTTTAGATACCATCTTAAACCGCGCCATTGTCCCAGACATTATACCCCTTGATGCATCCATGTCATTTCCCTGGTTGAGCAGCATAATCAAATAATAATATAATATCAATATGCAAATCTTTAACAAAGTTAATAGGACACACATAATCAACAACTGTGACAAACATACCATTCTGTCTAGTAAACGATTATGGCTCTCCACCTCTTCATGTATGTCACCGGTTAACTGTCAATAACCCATAAATTCCAGGTTACTTTTGCTCCTTCATTTATTTATTTATCATCATTTTTCACAAAGTATAACAATAAAAGGATTTAAACTATGATCACTCAAGCATTTTCACTTTATAATATATAACATATCTAAACTAACTACTCTGAATTCACTTTCAATAGGAAGGACAATTTCTAGCATTTGACGTGTGTCCAAACCAAGTATGGACCAAAAGATATTGTCTAATCAATCAAACTAGCCAATGACAGTGATTGTTGCATGATTAGATCCAGGAGCAGCAAGCCATTTTCAGGTGCATGGGGTTTAAGAAAGGAGAATAGGTAGCTGTACTTAGATATATAGTAATTGAAGACACTGGACATGTTCTGCAAAATTTGAAAGAAGTTTTGAACTACCCTGGATTGTTCTTTATTATTGTGCATTTACAAACAATGCATTCAAAGAAATTTATACTGAAAATTTCTTGCGATCAAAAGATTATATAGCTCAACAATTATGCAGACAAGCAAAACTATAACCATGACACATTGAGTGGCCTTACAATTGACAACAGACACCTTCATGGCCTGGACAGAAAAGACAATCATAAAACAGGCCAGATCTCCATGAACCCTGTCATTATCATGCATGTCATGCTATTCCTAAGATTTTCAGTTCCAGCACTCATAGAAAAGTATGGAAATACTGAATCTTTGCTTCTACTACTAAAAAGATTTTATTTCAAATCCAAATAATAGTTATAGCATACACATACTCTAAAAGAGCAGAGTAATATCAACATTACAAGTTTCGATAGAAAAATATAATCATGTTTATAGCATATCCAATGTATAAAATATTGCTGCACAGAAGGTTATAAAACAACACTTCAATAATCACTAAAGAGATCACCCTATATGACACTTACTCTCTTAGGAAAACAACTCTGTCTTGCAAACTTTGCACAGCTTTTTCATTGTCCTGCTCATTTATATCGGAGTACGAGGAGGAGGCCCTGAGACCACCTTCCTCAAGGCCATCTAAAAGAGATGCTTTGGAGGCACGCTCCCTGCAACAAAAGTGAACAAATCTAGTATTAAATACGGCAAACTTAATGATAATACTACAAAGCTATGAAAATTTTTTTTGAGTATTTTAGGTCTATGAATTCTCTAAGGCATTACAAAGACTCTATGCCTAAGCCCAAAGTTCCAAACAGAATAAACAGATAAAATTAGTTGTATATTCTCAGACAAACAAGTGACAAATGGGATATGTAACCACAAGCATAAACACTAAGTGACTATTCACCTGCTTTCTCTTTTATTTAGCAGGATTATGAACCTAATATCCATCCTAATCTATCTCCCTCCATTATAAAAACCGAAGTGCATTTGAAGCATTTTTTTAACAATTTGAGCCCTCCAACCACATATTATTCGAATTAGAGATTACCATAGATATTGGCACGGCATAAACCTATATCCAACCTAGTAAAGCAAAAAAAAAAAAAAAAAAGATTTGAAAAGAGGAGTGATCCACAATGTCGGTGTCAATTCTGCTCAACTAAGAACACACAATCTAAGGCATTGATGTCAAGAATTATAAAGCCAAAATCTAAGCTCATGCAATATCAACCACCTCCTCATCCTCTTCTCTACAAACCTCATTTCAACTTATCCAAAAACTACAAACTCAATCACACAACAACACATTGTTTTTCGACTATTCCACAACTACAAAGCATATCCTTCACTACTTTCCTTTCCAAAATGTAAACCGACATTGCGCAAATCATATTCGAAAAATGTAAATAAATAAAAACTAACTCTCAACAAATATCATCATAACCTCAACACACAATTAACCAATACTAGTCACAAATTCAGATAATAAGACTTCGAAATCAAACAGGAAAATTCACAATGCAACAATATCTCGCAGATCACTAATCTCTATCCAAACGAAAAGCACTACAAATTGTATAAAGATAAAGCAGGTGTTTACGGAAAGCCAAACCTTCGGTAACTCATCACCGGTCGATTTTAGAGATTCGCCGACGCTCTACGCCTATTGGAATTCGGAATTTCGGAGTAATGAGGACGAAACCGAACGGGGATTTCCGGCGACGAGATCTGGAGACGACGACGAAGAGTGGATATCGAAGTGTGGAAGTTTGAAATGGTGGAGAGAATTGAATTGAATGGAAAAGAGGAACAGTTTTTCTACGGCTTCATTTGGGCCAACGTGTTACATGGCCCATATATTAGCCCGCGATCAATCGTTTAGTTTTTCAACCCCTTTTTGGTTTTAATTTCTTTGTTGTAAAGAAAAACACGAGCAAAAATTGAACTTACACATATAGATGAGACCAAAAAACAAAAGAAACATAATTCGACGGCGAGAAGATGGCGGCGACAGGGAAAATGGCTAGGTAGAGGCATTGATGGTGCCGAAGGGGAAAAAACCGCTTTCTTACGATCTAAAATAGAAATGATAAGAGTAAAAAAGATTTTGTTTTAAAAAATTCTTCAGAAAAAGAAAAGAGACACAAGATATTTGACAAAGTTATCTTACATGTTTCAGTAACATTAATTTATATCCCACAATGTTGCCAGCAAATAAACTTCGTTGGCGAATTGCATAACTTATTCAAATTGCATCCTTACCAATAATAAGCTTCAGTTATCAATTGTGATACAAAGTTGATTATACTATTACAACATCAATAGAAAATATTTGTCGTAAAAACAAAAACATCAATATAAAATAGGCCTAGCTTCAGGAATAACCTACTTTCCATCTATATCAGAAAGCTATACGTACATTAAACCCTACTTCAGAAAGTGCGAGGCTACACACCAGCAATATTATATATATATCTATGATCCTGGATCAAATCTTGGCCAGCTATCTGCACACCCGGCCCACCAGTCTGGTACAGGGGATGATGCTGATGGTCCTGGCGCTGGTGACGGTGGGGGTGATGGCACTGATGCCGGCGGTGACGAAGGCGCTGGTGCTGGCGACGCCGGTGGCATTGCTGTAGATGGTCCAGCCTCTGACTTTTTACCCTTTCCTTTCTGATCACCAGGTAGAAAACTACCTACCACAACCTGTAAAAATCATAAATATGTATAAGAAGCAGTTCTAAGTTTCTAACAATGACTCACCGAGGAAGACATGTAAAAGCTCTAAAGATATCTTGAAATGCAAAACTGAGAAACTTTCTGTATGACATAAACCTCACCATGACAGGTATTTCAGCTCTCATAGCTCCGTTCACAATCCCCCCAAAAGCTCGACCGTCAACACCTACTAGAGAGACAGCTAATCCACCAATCCAGGTCGTTGTTCCCTGGATCGTCTCTCCCTGGGGAATAAGACATCCAGACAAGCTCAAGATATTGAAAAGGCCCTACAAAAGAACATGTACGAAATTAGCATGAAAAACAGCGGGTGATAACTGATAACAATGAAAACAAAACAAAATTTACACTATTTTGATCAAATGTAATTTCAGAAAGGAAATACACTATGCAGCATACATCATGTGTGTTGACTGTTCCATCCTGTTGGCGAAGTTTTACATTAGAGACTGCTCCACTGGCAGACATCACGCAAATAACTCGGGGTGTCTCATCAGAAAATCTCTTCACTATCCCGCAGACATCCTTCGTTCAAAAACAAGTAGCACAAAACAGTAAGAGATGGAGATAGAAATATATAAGGGAATACAGAAATCAGAGTTATGATGACCATTACAGGTGTAGTTTTATTAATGTAAAACATCTCTTTTAACAAGTTCTACATATAATGAACTATAAGTAACTGCTCAAAATGTTTTATTGATCCAACTTTTTAATTGTTCAGTATATATTTTACCCTACATACCTCCCCGGCATTGATAGAGATGATGTGTGGCATGAAGCTTCTACCATTGTAAGCTGCACCGGGATATCCTACAATATAACACTTTAGTTAAAAAGAATACTCAAGATTTCTATTTTTATTACATACCTATTTGAAAAGATGTATAAAGATAATTTTTTCATGAAATGTGAACATTAATTTTATAGAAATGAAGGCAACACATATAGTATATATGTCTCACTCCTGCTGCTTGCTGTGCAGCCAATGTGTAAGTCCGATCCAACCCAAATTTTGAGTATACTGAAATCTAAGCAGTTCCATCCTCAACAGAATGTTAACATGCAGATTAAAAGAGAAATAGTCGGACGGACTAATGGCAAGAAAATCGTTAACCATTGCTTATTTTACTTCTAAGATTTCACTCTTACAAAATTTATGATGCTAACAGAAAATCCAAGTGTAAAGATAGATCGGTTCCACCATCAAAAACAGAAACCAACTTCAAAAAGTGTTCATAACCATATTGAACTACGACATTTCACATAATACTGATCTTAAACAGGTGGAATTCTCAAATCCTAACAACGTGCTAAATACCATAAAAGACTAAACAAACGGTAACTGTTGATCCAAACCAAACAGCCAAAAATCCAAGTCAAACTATGGCATCACATACCATCAGAAAAGAATAATGAATCAATTCAATGCAAATTAGTAAACTCAAATGCGGTTAAAACTTAAGAGTACTCACCCCAGCCACCACCCCCACCCCCTCCTCCCCTTCCTCTTCCACCACCCCCACTTCCACCTCCTCTGCCCCTACCGCCACTTCCTTGGCCCTTCCCCTTTCTACCCTTGGCTGAGGAGGACTGTTCTTCCCCCGAAGTCTTCTTCGGAGGCCTCCCTCTCCCTCTCCTCTTTGGCTCACCAGTCTCCTCTACTTCAGGAGTCACCTCTCCTGACCCAGGAGGCGCCTTGCCCATGTGCTCCACCCCCCGAGAAGCCATATGGTACTCTGAGGGTGCATCAGCCGCTATCACTTCAACCCCTTCAGCAGGCAGTTCATCTCTGGCGTGCATTGTTCAAACTACAACACAGCATATCAACAAAAGTAAGAACCACCATGAATTAACGTCGATAAGCAACTAAATAGAAAAGCCATAGAGTTTGTTTCAAAGATGAAATTCCATTTTTCATTCAACCTTGTCAGAGTCCAAAACTAGTTACAGCAAACAAATGAGTAACAAAGAACGCTGAAACTGCCAAAAGGCTGCAAATATATAGCACCAAATCAAATAACTGTACTTTAAGAATAACTGTCAAATCAGATAACTGTCACCAAACAAATAACTGCACCAAATAACTGAATTTTTAAATTATTAACGTAATGAATCCAGGCCCAACATTTGCCCCAGCTCCAAAAAAAATCAGAGCCCAAAGACAAAACTGTCTCCAAAATCAACCATGAGCTAAAAAGCTACAATCTTTAAGTACACATTGGAAAATAAGAGATCTTTATGTAATGGCATGGACTTAAGATTCTAAACCAAAGCCCAAAAAACTTTATGTTTAGATTTCTGAAACTTGTTGTGAGCACCAGAAGTGAAAGGTGTGGCTGGTGTGCCTGTCAGTGTATCAACTGATATTACTGAAGGACTGGGAGGCACTTGAATTGGCAAAATCTTTGGGGTAGTGTCTCTTCATCATCGACGAAATTAGCTTGGATGGTGTCATTATGGCCACTTCACTGAAAAGAGGTACTGCTTTGATGGAAGGTGACATGATGGGGACTTGAAGAAGTATCAGATTGATGTATTTATTCTGTTGTCTCTTCTGGTCTTCTAGAAAATTTACATTGTTGGCCAGGAGAAACAGGTTTCAATCACTCTTCGGAATCAATGGCATCTTACAAGCCTTTGCAGGAGTGGACGATTGCTTCTTCATTGAATGACCAGAAACTCTGAGCCTCTCCTCCCTATACAAATTTTGCGGCACTTGGTCATAGAGACATTGAAACTTAGTGAAAAATTCTTTAAGCCAGCATATGTTTTTCATTTTCACTTTTTCATTATGTTAAATACTGTTTTAGTAAATGCAGACCAATAATTGGGACGACAAATTTCCACATCAAAGTGTACCAAACGATAGAGCTTCTACTCCACTGTATTGCAGGCGAGAGCTCAGAGAGAGAGAGAGAGAGAGACCCCTTCTTAATAGCAGACATACTTGAGGTGTGATTCAAAGGGTTGGGGGAGAACCTGCAGTTCCTGCAGAAAACATCCAGATTTTGTTTCTATCTGCAAAAACCAATGACTGCTACCGAACAAGGTGAACTTACCGGCCTGCAGTCCCCCCATTGTAAAATCATCAAGTGAAAATTTTCTCGAGTGGATTATTAACAACACATTTACATGAGAAGTAGAAGTAATGCTAGCTACCATCTCAACATCTCTAGTGACACTTAAAATGTTTTGGTTATTTGGTTATCATCGAGCTAGCTATCATATCAAAAAGAGAGGTCCTAAAAGGCTCATAACAGGAACAAGAGATCTTGAAAACTTTCGACACAATGCATCTCAACTGATTCCTTGTGAATGTTTACTTCATAATGTATATCAATGCCAACTCCCTAGTTATAATATCAAATTTACATGGAAATCTTACAGAACTAGAGCAAAAATAATTAGAATTAAAAGCAAACAAAAAGAGCCTGTGTAGATATGTATATTCTAATCTGCATTTACATACATTAAGTAGCAGAAACTTAGAATTGAAGAGAAAATCACAACGCAGATGAAATCAGTGAAGCAAAATTAGAAAGCTACAAGAGACTGAAACCGAATCGAAAACAAAAACGGAATAGAGAGCAGAAAGGGACTGGCCTTATTATCGCCGGAGAATTTTGCAGTAGCAGTAGTTGATCTCGAGAGACGTGGCCGATTATTTCGTCTGGTTCTGGTGACGTGGCGAGAGTGTGGGTAAGGAGGAGGGAGGAGATGATGACGTAAAAAAAGTTTATTTTGAATATCAGAATTTTTTTTTTAATTTCAAGAGCGAAAGCTAATTCAGACAAGAGAAATGAAAATTTTTATTAACACATCACTTTTTTATATAAATTAGATAAGACTTTTTGGTACATAAAATTACTAAAAGAGACATTTATATCAAAAGTAAAAAAACCTAGTTAAAAAAAAGAATATCCCGGTTAAAACTATTATTTTCTTCTACGAAAATAACGTATGTGAAGATATCAAACTCTAATCAGAAATAGCTAGCGACAGCCATAGTTTCAAGCAAAAACTACAGAGAATCAATGAAAAAGAAAAATTCGTCTGAATGAACTCTTATTGGAGATCGGGTCTGTTTGATTTGAAGAAGATTCGAACATCAATGTAGTTATGACCAATATAAAAATAGAAAATATAAATAGGAATCTCAGACTATTAAGAGTTTATTCATATATCACTTAAAAAAAAATTACATCATAACTTGTCACATAAGACGATAAAAATATGGGTAAATAACACAAAAGTGTCATTTGAAGGTACAAACGATAAAAAAATCATCAATTGTTCCACATGTTAAAATTGTCACCCTAAATGTTATGAGGTGATAAAATAGTTACTTAATTATATATAATATGATGTAATGATTATGATTAAGTGTTAATTATGATAAAAAAATACATTTTTAAATTTTATGAATTTACGTTTCTACCCTTATGTTAGTTTCTCTCTTTCTCTTCTCTCTCCGTTACTACTGCTTTCTCTCAGCTCTTCTCTCAGCTCCTCTCTCTGTTACTGCTTTCTCTCTGTACTCGATCTCGATCTCGATCTCTCTCTCGCTCTCTCTCGTTCTCGATCTCGATCCCGTCGGCGCCACCTGAGTTTTTGATTTCTTTTAGATTTTGATTTTTTGATTGATTTATTTCTGTGTTTAATCATTACAATTTCATATGTTGTCGATCGGTGAATTCTAGGGTTCATAGGAATTTAGGGATTTGAAACTCTTTGACTCAATCTGTGCTATATTCCCAGCCTCCCAGGAATTTAGTGATTTTAGTCTTTGAAAAAGTGATTTGTTTGCATTGTTTTGTTTATTTTGGTTGTGTACTCTGGTGAATGAGCATGAGTTACTTGCATTGTATACTCTGTGTTTGCATTATTTTGCTTTTTTTGGTTGTTTGCATTGTTTTGCTGATAGGTGTCATGAGTTACTTGTAATCTAGAAATACTATACATATTTCTATTCAGATACTATGGACAGTAACTATACTGCAAAGCTTGTGTACTCTGGTGAAGGAGCAGCAATTTCATTTGATCATAGCGTCTCATATATTGATTTTGCTAATTCTGTACGTTTTTCCTAATGTTTTTCCTAAGCTTGTGTACGTTTTTCCTCTGGGCAGAAGCATTGTCAAGCTGAGGTATACTGTTTTTCCTAATGTTGTATCTTATCGTCTTGAAATTAAAATGAAGATGATGTTTAGAGTTTTGGCCCGTTATAGTTCAGATTTTGTTGATGCGGATGTTTGCTCTTTTGATGTTAGTACTTCTGGTTCTGAAAATGTGTTCAGTAACAATGTTAGTGAAGAGTCTAGCGTTTCGTTTGATGAAAATGATTATTTAGGATGCTACAAACCAGAGGAAGCAAAGAGGTATTGTAGCAAAGGGGGAGAGAATTATATCAAATCAAAGGACCAGAAGTTTGAAGGTGGTGCGGAAGAGTTTAGGTTGAAATTGCGTATGTATGCAATTGAGATGAGATTTGAGTATCGGTATGTAAGAAATACTAAGAAACGTGTTGTTGCTTATTGTTCTACGAGAGAGTCTGAGCATTGTGGATGGTGTGTGAAGGTTTCCTTGATAGAGTATAATCATTTTTTTGTCATTACTGATCTGGTGAATGAGCATAGTTGTCATGGTGTTGTTCGCTTGCAAACTAATAAGATGATGGATTCCAAGATTATAAAGTCTATAATGCTTGATAAGGTTCGTGCGAATCCTAACAAGAAGGCTATAGATATATACCATGAGATAAAGTCAGATTATAGGATGGAGGTATCTTATCGTACGGCTTGGTACGGTAAAGTGCGTGCTAGAGAATCTATTCTTAGTGGTGATGCTGATTCTTATGCTCAGTTAGTTTGGTTTGGTCAAAAAGCAGTGGAATCAAACCCTGGCTCTACTATCAAGATTGAGTATGAACCTGAAACTCACAGGTTTGAGCGAATATTTGTGTGTTATGATGCGTGGATGAAGGGTTTTCAGTTTTGCAGACCCATTCTGTTCATTGATGCTACCTTCATCACAAACAAATACAAAGGGCAGCTTATAGGTGCATCTGCCAAGGATGCGAATTAAGGTACATTTTTAGTGAAATGTTTAGTTACATTGGCAGTTTCTTTGATTGTGATAGTTACATAGTTTCCAGGGGCTTCAGTTTTGATTGCTTTAACATTTTTATGTAACTGTTTGATGGATAGTTAAATGACTTGTGTACCTACATTAAGCTATTAATATAACTATCAATGTATTTAACTATTAATGGATAGTTACTTGACTAGTTATTCATGTAACTATCTATGTAACTATCCATGTATGCAACTATCCATGTAGCTATTCATGTAACTAATCATGTAACTATCAATGCATGTAACTAAGCATGTAATTATCAATGTATGTAACTAATCATGTAACTATCAATGTATGTAACTATGCATGTAACTAAGCATGTAACTAAGCATGTAACTATCAATGTAACTATCCATGTAACTATGCATGTAACTAATACAACTCAAGTCCCTGCTCACAGATGCATACCTATGAACTGTTTCTTTGATTGTGATAGTTACATAGTTTCCAGGGGCTTCAGTTTTGATGGCTTTGATATTTTTATGTAACTGTTCATGTAACTTTCATTTATTCATACTGATTTTTTGTTCGTCTTTTTTGCAGGTTTATATCCAGTTGCTTATGCTATTGTTGATTCTGAAACTGAAAGTAATTGGAGATTTTTTCTTCAGTATTTATCTGAAGTGTTGTCAAGACACCCTATGAGGAAGGTGACATTCATTTTTGATCGGAATGCTGGTCTTCTTAGTGCATATCCGCATGTCTTTCCCAATAATGCATATGGTTTTTGTTTTAGACACCTTGTAGAAAATCTCTCCAAAAAGTATCCAAGTCAGTCACCCTTTCATAAATCTGTTCCTTATTTGTTCATGTGTTGTGCTTATTCTAGCACTCCGGACTCGTATGAGACCAACCTTGTAAAATTGAAGGAGAAAGGGGGTTCTATTGTTGAAGATTTTCTAAAGGACCTTCCCAAGGAGAGCTGGTGTTCGGCTTTTTTTAACGAAGAGAGGTCTGGTGAAATGACCAACAATTTGGCCGAGACTTTTAATAATTGGGTGGAGGATTTGAAGAGTCTTCCTATTTATGATCTGAATGAAGGTATTAGAACCAAGTCTATGGAGAGAATTGCTGAGCGGAAGGAAGGGTCAAAGGAATGGGTCACTGTTTTGTGTCCAAACATGGAAAAGAAATTGATTAATAACTTGGCGGTTGGGCGACATCGGCGAGTTATGAGATCTGATACATATGTTTATGAAGTTCAATGTCAAAAGTACAAGGTAATGGTGAACTTGGGAGAGGATTTCGTTTGTTCGTGTAGGGAATGGAAATGTCATGGTTTTCCTTGTTCACATGCCCTTGTTGCAATTCAGCAACATGGTGTCTCTCCTTACTTATATGTCAGCCCTTACTATAAGGTACTCTTTTACTCATTCTGTTTCTTTTTACTCCATATCTATTCTTGTTTCCTGTTTTTTGTTTTCTGCTTTTGTTAACTAACTTGTCCAGTAACTGCTTGTTTTTCAGTGTAACTGACCATGTAACTACTAATGTAACTGATCATGTAACTGCTTGTTTTTCAAGGTGGATAAATTCCGAGAAACCTACTCTCACACCATTAACCCAACCCCTTCCATTTCAATGCTTGTTGATCTTGCTCGATCGTCATTTTCATTGCAGCCTCCTTTGACTAAAAGACATGCTGGAAGGCTAAAAACAAGAAGGTACCGCAGTAGGAGTGAGGTAAAAAGGCAGATCAAGTGTTCTAGGTGTGGGAAATACGACGGGCATAACAGAACGAGTTGTAAAGCTCCAATATAGTCTTTGGTTACATATGATAGCTACATTGATGGATTCAGTAGTTACATTGATGGATTCAAGTTCTTTTTAGTAGTTAAATTTTTCACGGTGCAGCGGCACGCTGCAAATATTAATACAAACCTCATTTTTTTTTCAAGTGCTTTGTTTATTTCAAGTTTCATTGCTTTGTTTGTTTCAAGTTTCATTTTGTGCAGCAGTTATTGTAACTACCCATGTAACTAGAAATGTAACTACCCATGTAACTATAGATTTCTGTTCTAATACGCAGTGGGACGCTGCCGTTGCGGTGCAGCGGCACGCTGCAATTATTATTAAATAAATGACTTGTGTACCTACATTAAGCTACTTATGTAACTATACATGTAACTATTAATCTATGTAACTATCCATGACTACCCATGTAACTAGAAATGTAACTACCCATGTAACTATAGATTTCTGTTCTAATACGCAGCGGGACGCTGCCGTTGCGGTGCAGCGGCACGCTGCAATTATTATTAAATAAATGACTTGTGTACCTACATTAAGCTACTTATGTAACTATACATGTAACTATTAATCTATGTAACTATCCATGTAACTATTCATCTATGCATCTATGTATCTATGTAACTATGCATGTAACTATCTATTTGTGTAACTATCCATGTAACTATCTATCTATGTAACTATCCATGTAACTATCTATCTATGTAACTATACATAAAATTATGCATGTAACTATCCATGTAACTATGCATGTAATTATCCATGTAACTATGCATATATGCAACTATGCATGTAATTATCCATCTATGTAACATGGATTTTAATAGATTTATGTTCTAACACGCAGCGGGACAATACCGTTGCAGTGCAGCGGCAAGCTGCAATTATTATTAAATAAATTTATGTAACTATGCATATATGTAACTATCCATGTGACTATGCATATATGTAATTATCCATGTAACTATGTATATATGTAACTATCTATGTAACTAGAAATGTAAAGCAAAGCAATCATGTAACCATGGCAAAGCAAAGCAATCATGTAACTACTTTTTTTTCTCACACAGAACACATAATATGGCAAAGCAAAGCAATCTGTATTAATAGAGATATGTTTCACACAAATAATCTTTCATTTAGCTGTTCAAATACAATTGATGAAACATTGATATTAAACTTGGTGAACCTACTGCGGATGACGTATTGAGTACCAACTATGCCTATGGTTAAGAAACCTCTTCACCACTTGTGCTCTAAGCTTCAAAACATCATCATTCTTCAATGTTCTGTCAAACGTTTCCTCCTTGGAAAGTTTGTCCATATAATACATAACAAATATCCCACAATCCAATCTGTTTTTCAAAAAAAATTCAAGTCAAAACAGAATCATTGAACAAACAGTCAATTTCTTACATAATAGTTACCCTACGTAACTATCCATGTAACTACAGACTGATAGTTACCTGGGTAGTTACCTAACCAAAACTTTAAATTTGAACTGAAAACTTTTAAAACTTACGATGTGGGATGTTGCTGAGGTAGTGGTCTATTGATTTGACAACTGACCGGGATGTTTTCAATATAGTTATTCTTGACCCATTGTATGGACTTTCGCTCTCTCTATGTAAGCTTCTCTTTTTTCATTACAAGCTTCTCTGAACTGCTCATGTTCATGTCCTTTTTTTTGCGGGAGCCTTTCTTTAGCATGTCATCTGCTTGTTCTTTGACTGCAGCCATCCATAACTCAACCATAGTTGCCTGCACAACAAAATCATTGAACAAACAGTCAATTTTTACATAATAGTTTTCCTACGGTCAACTACATTGACCTACTTATGCATGTAACTATCCATCTAAGTAACTATGCATGTAACTATCCATCTAAGTAACTATGCATGTAACTATCCATCTAAGTAACTATGCATGTAACTATCCATCTATGTAACAATCCAAGTACGTAACTATCCATGTAACTATGCCTGTAACTATCCATGTAACTATCCATCTATGTAACTATGCATGTAACTATCCATCTATGTAACTATGCATGTAACTATCTATGTAACTATGTATGTAACTATGCATGTATCTATGCATATTACTAGAGATTGGTAGTTACTTGAGTAATTACATGTCACACAGAATGCAAAAGAAAGCAAAACAATCCCTATAGCTACATTAAAGCTTCACAATAGATAACAAGAGAAAATATTTACCATTTTTTTGGCATCTTTCCATGTCTGCCCCCTATTCCCATATGTTGTTCTTCCCTTCATTGAATCTAGGTGGTAGAAATGGGGGGGGGGGGGGTTGAACTTGGAATACAAGGAGTGTATGGTGAAACCTTACTTCACTTGTCATAGGAAAGAAAATCATCGTCGCTTCTCCCAAGTAGTCATATAACTTGTCAAGGAAGTAGTGGTGGATGTTCCTTCCGTTAAGATGTTCTGTTGAGTGCTATTAAAATGAAACAGAAACTATCAATGTAACTATCCATATTATCAATTATTAATAGAGATGTAATAGAGATGTAAATAATTTAAGTCCTTACCCATGCCATGGTCTGCATAACCCTAGAAACAACGACAGACTAAGAATCTTGCTGAGAAATTTCGTCAACTATAATGACACCAAAGCAGTCTATTACATTGCATGCCACTGCTTTGTCCATTATAACCTCATGCAGATCAAGCTTTGTAATATCTGAACCATACAACGGGCCTTCCCATATGAAGTCTCTGCATGAAAGGATTAAACTGGTTAGATTACAGGTTACATCAACAATCACTCAATTATCCATCTATGTAATCTCTATGTAACTACGCATGTAACTATCCATGTAACTATGTATATAACTAGAGATTGGTAGTTACCTAGGTAGTTACATGCATCACTACCAGAAGAAAGGCTTTAGCCGACGAAAAAAAAAAAACCAGGCCGACGAAGCATTTTTTCGTCGGCTAAAGTGGACTTTAGCCGACGACATTTTCCTTCGTCGGCTAACTGAAATTTTCGTCGGCTATGGTAAACTTTAGCCGACGAAAAAAAAACGTCGTCGGCTAAAGAATTTATTTCGTCGGCCATAGTCTGTGAACTTTAGCCGACGAAATATTTAAAAGTTTAGCCGACGAAATTAATATGTCGTCGGCTAAAGTGCTTTATATCTGCGATCTGGACAGCAGCAGCTCATCTGGGAAAAAAAACGGGAGAAGAAAAAACGGGAGAAAACGTTTGGGTGTTGTCGAAATCTGTCCATAATTAGTTTGTGGAGCCATATATAGGTACGTATATGTATATATATGTTGATTAATTGAGTTTTATTTGAGTTTATCGATTTTGATTATGATTGAGTTTATTGATTTTGATTATGATTGAATTGATTAATTTTGATATATGTATATTATGATTTGATTGATTATGATTTGAATTGATAATATAGTAGATATATATATGTTATTAATTAATTTATAATATATTATTGTGTTGATATGGTACGGTATGAAGTTGTTGTTAATTTTTTGTGTTAATATATATTAATTGTATTAATTGTGTATATATTGTTGTTAATTCCTTTGTGTTAATATCTATATTATTGTGTTAATATGATATGTGTGTGTGTTCCTTCCTTAGTTCTTTTAGTTGTACGTAGTACGTAGAATATACTAAATGAATTGAGATTTTATATATGGCATGAAATTTCATCATTAATAATTAACTAGCAGCGTTATAAATATATATTTTGTTATATTTTCAGGATATGGATAAGAGTTGGATTTCGCTTCCAAAATGGGACAAAAGATACGGTGCAGGAGTTATGAGTTTTATAAAATATGCGCTGGCTAATGCTAACGGGAATACAATTTTCTATTGCCCGTGCACGAAATGTCAGTGTCGCAGCGATATGCATCGATTTCCCATTGACAAAGTATGGCAGCACCTGAGGAGTAACGGGTTTTGGGAGAAGTACACATGTTGGTTATATCACGGTGAAACATCATCAGGGGGTCCGCATGATCATGGCCAATTTTCTGAGACGGGCAGTACATCCAACGATCCAACAACGGCATTCATCAACGACATGTTTCCTTATGAGAGCGGTGTATGCGCTCAAGGACAGTATATGCCTGACCCGGTGCAGCCCTTCCCTAGAGCTGTCAACACTGCTGGTATTGAAAAGTACAACAAACTGCTTGCTTTCCAACAGACCCCTGTGTACCCCGGTTGTCAGAAGACCGTTCTTGAAAGTGTGATGGACGTAATGAAGATTAAAGTTGAGACAAAATCGACCGTGAAGGCTGTTGATGATTATCTACAGTACACTGCTTCGATGCTGCCCCACGGTCATCGTCTTCCTACCACTCATCGTAAGGTCCGATGTATCCTGAAAGATCTTGGCCTTTCCTACATCAAGATCCATGCATGCAGATATGACTGCGTTCTCTTCTGGGGTAAAGATCCAGAAGGGAATGACCTTGGTGGGCTTGACGTATGTCCGGTATGTCACACTGACAGGTATAAGCTGACTCCTGCAGGCAATAGGAAACCTGTGAAGGTACTTCGGTATTTCCCGTTGAGGGATAGGCTTGAGCGGTTGTACATGTCTTCACACACGGCCAAAGCTATGAGATGGCACGTTGATAGGGAAATGCATGACGAAGATACCCTTATACACCCTGCTGACGGGGAGGCTTGGAAGCATATAGACAGGGAGTTTCCTCATTTTGCGTCAGAGGTCCGAAATGTGAGGCTCGGGCTCTCATCCGACGGGTTCAACCCTTTTGGCAACATGAGTCTTCAATACAGTGTATGGCCGGTGATTTTGGTACCGTACAACCTTCCTCCATGGATGTGCATGAAGAAGGAATACAATATGTTGAGTTTGTTGATTCCGGGGCCCGGTTATCCAGGGAAGTGTCTCGATGTGTATTTGAGACCTTTGATTGAAGAGCTTCAGTTTTTGTGGGAAGTTGGTCATCCCACTTATGACAAGTACATGCACGAGATGTTCCAGATGCATGTCATGGTTGTTGGTACCATCAGTGATTTTCCTGCCCGTGGGATGTTGTCGGGCAACGTTGTTAGGGGATACAAGGCTTGTCCAGAGTGCCTTAGCGATGAGGGGAGCAGCAGTCATTGCAACAAGATATGCAGATTGGGTCACCGTGCTTTCCTTCCATATAATCACGATTGGCGGTTCGATGACAAGACATTTGATGGGACCGTAGAACACGGTGTGCCTCCCAGAAGATGGACGGGAGAAGAAATTTTAGCAGTGCTTAATGAGTACGATTTTGGGCAGCTCAGCAATCATCCAAATATTGTTGCAGCAATACCTGAAAGACCCGACAGGTACAAATTCTGGACACATAAGAGCATATTCTGGGAACTCCCATACTGGAGTAAGTTGTTGATCAGGCACTACCTAGATGTGATGCACATAGAAAAGAATGTTTGCGACAGTGTGGTGGGCACAGTGCTGAACTTGGAGGGGAAGACGAAAGACGGTCCTAAGGCACGCATTGATCTAAAAAAAATGCAGTTAAGAAGACATCTGTGGTTGAAAGAAGGGAAGAAAAAAATGCCTCAAGCTCCTTACACCGTGAAACCTGACCAGAAGAACGTAATTTTCAGGTGGATGAGTTGTGTGAAGTATCCTTCAGGCTATGCAGGAAATATAGCCCGGTGTGTGAACTTCCGGGACAATAAGATGTACGGGTTGAAGAGTCATGACTGTCATATCCTGCTACAACGTCTCTTCCCTGTTTTCATTCGACCGTTCCTTCCCCGTCAGGTGGTGGAGCCGTTAGTAGCGTTGGCAAGATTCTTCCAGAAGTTATGCACACGGGAAGTGACAAAATCTAACCTCCGGGAAATGCAAGAGGACATCATTTATATCATGTGTAAATTTGAGAGGATATTTCCTCCAAATTTTTTTGACATCATGCCTCACCTGATGATCCATCTTCCCGAGCAATTGTTGCTTACCGGTCCAGTACACTACACTTGGATGTATCCCATGGAAAGGTACGTTTTTTACACCTGAATTCCTCAATCCAATTTTTCTATATACATGTTCAATAATCATAACACTTTGCAACTTGATTTATAGGCAACTTGGAGACTACAAAGATTATGTGGCTAATAAATCCGCGCCTGAAGGATGTATAGCTGAAGCATATATTGCGCACGAGTGCGTCACCTACATGAAGTTGTATTTAGGAGCGTTGAAGGAAACAGACGAAGCCATGCCGGTAGATGTACCGAAGTTCACTCTTTCCATACTCTCCAGTGATGTTGAAGTTTATGGAATTTTGCCAGACTCCTACAAGTTGCAACCACATGAGCTAGTCATTGCCCACTGGTGGGTATTGATTAACTGTCCAGAAGTTGAATACTGGAAAGACATCCATCTATATTGTCCAGACATTCAAGGTGATCTCGAGTACCACAACAGGGAGTTCGCAAATTATTTTGGCGGCTGGGTACGTAATTCAATATTTATGTACGTATTTATTTTTAGTGCATAATTATCTATATTTACAATGTTAAATTGTAAATTGCAGATGAACCATATTCAATTTGATGGTCACCCAAATTGGTCACACGAACTAAGACTTCTAGCGATGAAGCCGATAATGTCAAGAGTTTATCCGATGTGCAAGGTGAATGGCGTGCAATTTATATGTGAACAGAGAGACAGCAGACGGAGAACACAGAATTCTGGGGTGATGGCGCATGGTGGGCGGAATGGAGTTGACTATTACGGTGTTCTTGATTCAGTGGTGGAACTCGTTTACGGTGAAGGCATGACAGTGCACCTCTTCAAGTGTAGATGGTTTGATACTAACCCGCAGAGCATGAAGACCGATCAGTACGGAATATTATCGGTGAACACTGCTACAAGTTCTTACGAAGATGACCCGTTCGTTTTTGCCACATCGGTAAAACAAGTGTTTTATCTTGATGACCTTGCTAAGGGTGACGCGTGGAAAGTAGTCAACCTTGTGCACCCTCGAAACATTTACCGGGCGGCTACACTTGGAGAGGCCGAAGACCAGGAAGAAGATGTTGCGTATCAAGAGCCCAACGCAATAGGTATTCCTAACTCCTCTACCGTTCGCCTTAATAATTTTAAAGCGGGTCGTTCGGTGCGAATTCGTGATGAAGAGCCAAGGCTTATTGATGTTGATCCAAATCAAGAAACAGACGAAGACTCTGGCGATGAGGAAAGACATAGATTACCAGAAATTAATTCTGACACCGAAGAAGACTCATCGGATGATTCCGATTACGAGCCTTAGTTTTAATTTCTTCGGATGTAATACATTAATTTGTAATAAAAAAGATTGTATTACCTTCATTTCTAGTTTACATATGTTGAATTCATATTTCTGTTATTTTATATGAATTTTGGTGATATATGAACAGGAAATTTGTATGGTTTAAACCTTCTGTTTTAGGGTCTGTATTTTTTTACTTAAGCCGACGAAATACAACATAAGTCGTCGGCCTAAACTCTCTTAGCCGACGAATTAAATTAAAAGTCGTCGGCTAAAACCGTCTTAGCCGACGAAAACTACTAGAAGTCGTTGGCTAAAATAAATTAAAGCCGACGAATTGAAAAGGAAGTCGTCGGCTAAAATAACTTATAGCCGACGAATTGAAAAGGAAGTCGTCGGCTAAAACCATCTTAGCCGACGAAGTATAGTAGAAGTCGTCGGCTAAAACCATCTTAGCCGACGAATACCCTAATATTTCGTCGGCTTTATTAATTTTTATATTTTTTTATTACATAGTATAGCCGACGATGATTTAGGGTATTCGTCGGCTAAACCCTAAACTTTTTCTGTTACATACTATAGCCCTATCTTCGGTGGTTATTTTACGTAAAATTTTTATACCACTTGTTGTGTCTCATCAATTTGAAAATATTTTCAGTTGAAGGTCCGGCCAAAATACGAAATTTAGACGGTCCAACGACCTTTTCCGTGCATTTAGGGGTTTGACTTACGGGATTGACCGTCCGGATCGAGCACTTAACCTGGTCAGATCAAGTTGAATTTTTTCCCATACATGTATTTTATCATGGTGGTCAGATCTGACCGTCGGATTTTATTTTCTCAAGTTTGATCATCACAGTCAGAACATGCCTACTAATGTTGTATAACTTGTTTACTAAGTGTTAGGTAAATGTTCCGTTTCAAAAACAAACTATACGTAGAACCTTCAAACGTGAAAAAGTCGTGAAATAAGACATGACCAGAATGGTGAAATACGTCTACGGTTGAAAAATCAAGGTATTCCGGTCATGTCTCGGTGCCGATAGTTGCGGTCAATCCAATTTTCAATTCTTTCTCCCTATGGGTAGCCCTATCTTCGGTGGTTATTTTGCGTAAAATTTTTATACCACTTGTTGTGTCTCATAATTTGAAAATATTTTCAGTTGAAGGTCCGGCCAAAATACGAAATTTAGACGGTCCAACGACCTTTTCCGTGCATTTAGGGGTTTGACTTACGGGATTGACCGTCCGGATCGAGCACTTAACCTGGTCAGATCAAGTTGAATTTTTTCCCATACATGTATTTTATCATGATGGTCAGATCTGACGGAAGGATTTCCGTTCTCAAGTTTGATCATCACGAGCAGCAGTCACAGTTTGATGAATGTATAAACAGTTTGTGTTTAGCCGACGAATTTAAATGTTTAGCCGACGAATTTATTATTTCGTCGGCTAAAGTGTTCGGTTAGCCGACGAAATTATTACCTTTAGCCGACGAAATTATTAAAATGTTTAGCCGACGAATTTATTATTTCGTCGGCTAAAGTTTAAGGTAAGCCGACGAAATTAGCCGACGAAATTATTATTTCGTCGGCTAAAGTCTTCGGGTATAACCAGCTCGACTGGTTGTATGCCCTAGCCTCCATCGTTTTCCTCTCCCTCTCCGAAATTCGCCTCCGCTCCCTCTCCCTCTGCCTCTCCCTCTCCCTCGCCCCGCCCTCGACCTCTCCCGCTCCCTCTCCCTCTCCCTCTCCGCCGGCCTCGCTCGCTCTCCTCTCTCCTCTCCCTCCTCTCCCTCGCTCCCTCTCCCTCGCCCTCGCCCTCGAAATTTAGACGGTCCCTCTCCATCTCCGGCCGGCCTCCGCTCCCTCTCTCTCTCCCTCTCCGGCCGGCCTCCGCTCCCTCTCCCTCTCCGGCCGGCCTCCTCCGGCCGGCCGGCCTCCTCCTGCTCCGGCCTCCTCCTCCTGCTGCTCCGGCCGAATTCTGCTGCTGCTCCGGTCCTCCCTCCTCCTCCTCGAGTACGTTTTTTTGAGCTTCGGTTATTTTTAATGTTGTGGTGTTGTTGTGTATATAATGTTGTTGTGTATATAATGTTGTGGTGTTGTTGTGTATATAATGTTGTTGTGTATATAATGTTGTGGTGTTGTTGTGTATATTTGTATTTAGGAAGTGTATATTGTTATTTAATAAGTGTATATTTGTTGTGTATATTAGTATTTAGGAAATGTATATATTTGTTTTGTATTTTGTGTTTGTTTGATTTTCCGGTCAATTGCAATGTTGTGGTGTTGTTAGGAAGTGTATATTTTTATTTTTGAAGTGTATATTTAGGAAGTGAAAATTAGTATTTAGGAAGTGAATATATTTTTTACATTTTTAAAATGAGTTTGCATTTTTTGATTTTGTGGCCTTGATTCAAATTAATATTTTAAATAGGATGAGCGGTAATATTAGATCGACGAAGGGTTCGAAGGGCTAAAGGTCCGTATCGTCTGAGGGAACCTCTAGCAACCCTCAGACGTCGTTTCAGGGCCCTATGACTGCTAGACATGCGAGCCTTCTGCAGACGGCGCAGAGGCAGCCGGAGGTGCCCCCTTCATCGAGGCAGCGGGGCTTCCTTTATTCCGCGAGGCAATTGTTTGCTCAGCCTCAGATGGAGGTGTCTGCACCCCGTATGCCTGAGATACACCGGGCGCCCACTCCAGCTCCTACTTCTTCGGATAGTGGGTCATCTGGGGTACAGATGCCGCCGCCTCACCTATTCCTTCCGCGGATGATACCGGCCATACCTGTAGTCGATGACTCAGGGACGCCGATTTATCCACTGCCCCCGCCAGTGGCTCCATCAGCGGCGTACCGGTTCGTGCCTTTTGATACGCCTCTTATTTCCGCGAGGGTATCATCATCGGAGGCGGAATCCGTCGCGTCCGCGTCCGATCCCTCAGGTAATGAAAGATGAATGATTTGTTTTGTTATAATTCTCCGATTCCGATTTTAATAATCAATTTGGTTTATCATGTCATAGGCACCGTCGGAGCGAAGCCGGCAAAGAAGAAGAGAGGCCCCGTCACAGGGAAGGCTCTGGAGAAGATCGTCGGTACCTCAAGGAGGATTGTCATCGGTACTGACGGGGATGGCGACGTAGTATCGGGCGGAAAGTCGAGGACGTACTCCGGCCGCGTGGGAGCGCTCATTAGGGATAGAGTCCCTATGTTGTGGTCAGACTGGGGCGAGGTCCCGCAGGAGGTTAAAGACATGGTCCATAACGCGATGTCGGTGAGTTTACAAAATGCCTGAATAATATTATGTATTACATTGTAGATTTTTGGAAAAACTAAACTAATAAACGGTTAAATGCAGGTGTGGTTTGAGGTTCCCGAACCCTTGAAGAGCAGCTGGGCGGACTTTGTGCATGGGGGAAGGTACGTTGGGAAATTAATGAAAAAACAAAACTGTCTGTCATATTAATTATATTTCTAATATTTTTGTTGTATCTGTAGGTACAAGGAGTGGAAGAACGAGTTGCAGACCTATTGGACTACGCACGGGAACGCACGTTCTGCTACCCCTGCTGAGTTTCAGTACAGAGAGTACGAGTGGCGTTGGCTTCTGACATCAGAATTCAACAACCCTCGTAAACAGGTATTTAAATAATTTAATTAGTTAATTTATCATTAAGTACGTGCCTTTTAAAATATTTTACTAATAGTTTACGTTTTTCTTTGAAGGCGGTTTCCCGGGCGAACGCTCAGAACCGGCAACACAACACAAGGAACCATCATGCCGGTTCTAGACCGTTCGCTGTCTTCATGGACGAGGCGGCCAGGGAACATCCAGAGGTCAACCAGTACGTCTATACGTACGAGAAGGCATATCCTGACTCCCAGGAGGATATAGTAAGTAATCTTTCATTTTTACGGAATTTTTAATTTTACTAATATATATGTTAAAATGTTAATTAATAATTTTTTTCCTATCCAATTAGGCAAGGGTGAGGGAGGCTAGTGACGAGGTGATGAGTGCTATAGTGAGGGAGACATGGCCGGACACGCAGGAGGAAGAGATGTCCGAAGCCATTTCCCGGATCGACACTTCAGATCCGAGGGTGGGGGCGAGGATCATGGGCACAGCCTTCCCACCGCGAGAAAACAACTTCTACTGCCGGGGTCTAGGAAAGAAGGGCCAGGGGGTCTTGAAGACCACTCCAGGATTTCAACGAAAGGCAGCCTCGACCAGCAGCAGGACGACTCAGCTAGAGTCGGAAGTTGAGAGACTACGGAGAGAGCAAGCCGCTCAGGCTGCTCATGCTGACGCTCAGGCTGCCGCTCATGCCGCCCAGTTCGCCGAATATAGATCCTATACTAGAGCCCTACATGCCGCCCAGCATGCCCAGCAGAAGCAGATGTACCAGTACTTCCAGGATTTAGCAGCTGCCCAGCTTCAGGGACTTCCACCTCCGCCTATGCCTGCGCCTATAGACATACCTGAGCTGCCGGAATCTCCTCACCAGCAGGCCCCAGATCCGGATATTGATTTAGATCATTTAGATTTTGTGTAGTTGATACCTTATATAGTTTTATGTGCTTCTTGTTGGTTATATATATGGAATTGTTTTGGTGTATTTTGCAGCTTGCTTAGAATGGTAATTTAAAAATTTTGTGTATTTTTTTTTATACTGGAATGGAGTTATAGCCGACGAAATACGCCACAATTCGTCGGCTATAGTATTTTTATTTTTATTTTTATATAGTTTAGCCGACGAATTATGGCATGTTTCGTCGGCTAAACTCACTATAGCCGACGAAAGAGGCTCTATTTTTTAATTTTTTAATTATATACTTTATTCGTCGGCTAAAGTCTTGGAGTATAGCCGACGACGTGTTGTGTCGTCGGTTTAAGTCTGAGAGTATAGCCGACGACTTAAACCGTCGTCGGCTAAAGTCTGGGAGTATAGCCGACGAAAGATAGAGTCTGTTTCGTCGGCTTAAATTCATGAACAAAAGCCGACGACCAAATGTTTCGTCGGCTAAAGTATGGACAATAGCCGACGACGGTCTATGGGTTCGTCGGTTAAAGTCAGCGCCGAGGACCCTTTCCCGACGACACTATAGCCGACGAAGCCTCGTCGGCTAAGAGTTTAGCCAACGAGTTAGGGTAACAGGCCGACGAAAATAATTCGTCGGCTAAAGTACTTCTCCTGGTAGGGCATGTTATACTTGTGTAACTACATTAACCTGCCTACATTAACACAAGGCCTTACTAGTGTGCTACATGCTAGCCACCTAGACATTTAAACAACCAAATCCAATATGAAAAACTTTATATCAAAAATGAATTTTCAAAATGATTAGAGTTTACCTGTCATTTAAGCTTTCCCAGCAAGTTGTCCATTTTTTCTTGGTCAATGGATCCATGCACTTGAATGCTTTGGAAGTTGTCCAAATCGCCTTCTTAGTCATAGCCCGTATTGCTCTTGTGGTGGTTGGCACAATCTGTATTGGCACCGGTTCCATTTCATCATCACCAATAGTATGAATTACATCTCCATACTCGTTCAGTTCTTCTCCTTCACCTATCTTGTTCTTCTGCTCCAGATTTTTCTTCCTTTCTTCTGCTATTTCTCTGGCCTTCTTCTCTTTGGTGTTTTTAACCTCCCCCCACCAGTATATATCATCTCTTTTGCTGGCCTTCTTTGCTTGTTCTTTATTCGAGCCACATAGGAATACATCCCCAAGGATGATGCTGTCCTTCCAGAGTCTTCCTCTATCAGCTCGATCTCAATATCACTCTCCTCCTCATCTAGATTAATGACAGAAACTGCTACTTGTGGAGAGACAATCATATATAACTTGTTAAATGGAGAGTTACATAACCCTAAATAGTTTAACTGATAAACCAGTAACTCATAAAGGCAGCAGTTGAGAAAAGAACCATATGATAAGCTATCCCTAAAACTATCCATGTAACTACATGTTGACAGTTACCTATGTAGTTACACAGAATGCAAAAAAATCACAGAATGCAGAAAAAATCATAATATCATACCTGTGGAGGTACGATCATCTGATATTTTGCAGGTTCTCGTTCCATCATCGTAAGGTCAATGATTTGAGGACTAGAGGGCGTATGAAAATTCTTCTCTGGAATGGTTATTATTCCAGTCACCAATGGGCTATTCCAAGATACGAAGGGAGAGATTCCCAAATCAAAAGAAGGCATCTCGGTCGCTGAAATAAGCTGCATAGTAGAAAATAAATAATGTTACTTACCAGCCACTTCATGTCAGTTGCATATGAATAGTTACATCGACATGCATAGTTACATGCACAGTTACATCTTATGATTTTGAAAACATTCACAATATAAAAAACATTCTTTGAACATGAACCCCAATTCATTCTCAAGAAGAATTTTTGAAATCATACATATATATGTTTATTCTCAAGAAGAATTTTTAAAATCATACATGTATATGTTTTGTGCAAAGATATGATTTGAAGACTCTAAACAATTTATTTCAAGTTCAATTCTTGAGAATTACCCTTCGTTTCATCGTCTGCTTTAATCTTCTTTTTAAGCTCTTCCTCAACCCGTTCTAATTCTTCAACATATAAGTCTTCTGAATTTTAGGTTGGAATTTGAGGCTCACTCATCTCTTTTTTATGAGCACTTGCATCTTTCTCCGTTTCCTCCTCCTTCTCTTTATCCTCATCGACCATGTTCTTTGAATTCTTTTTTAGCTCCCTCTCAACCTATTCTAATGCTTGAAGATCTAATTCTTTTGAATTTTGTATTGGAAGCTGAGCTATGTTCTTTGCTGCCTCACTCTTTTCTTCTGCACTGACATCTTTTTCTACCGTCTCCTCCTCCTTCTCTTTTGTTTCCTCCATTTTCTCAACTGTTTCATCTTCCTTGCCAGTTCCTTCAGGATCCTTATCCGCTTCCTTATCATCATCTTCTTCAGCTACCTTACCAGCTTCCTGGTCCTTCAGATCTTCATTGTTTTTTCCTCCCTTGTTTGCTCCTCCTTCAGGATCCCGATCATCTTCATTGCTTTCCAGAGCTCTCTCATCTTGAGAGTTTGGTGCTAATGCCGCCACCAAAACTTGCAGCTTCTTCAATTCTTCATTGAGTTTTTCATTCTCCATCCTTGTTTCATCGTTAATTATCCTCTCAACCATCAAATCATGTACATCATCTTCCAACTTCTCCTGTAGTTCTGTCTGCCTTGATTGATACTCCTCTTCCATCTTTATGATTTCCTCTTTCAAGCATTCATTTGGACAGCGCAGCCTTTCATTCTCCTATGTTAGCTGTCTCAATTCTCCTTCCTCTGCTGCCTGCCATGTTTCTTCTTTATCCATTAGTTTCTTCTGCACTGTTTCTTCCTCTTCTGCTTCAGATTCACAATCTTTTTTTTCTGGATCAGACTTGATTCCAGTGAACAGTTGCTGTAGTAAAAAGAAAAAAAAATTGTTAGTTATATAGTTACAAAACACACAGTAGATACATGGATACTTACACCGCCAGTTACAATGGCAGTTACATAGTTCCAAGACACTTGAAAACTGATCAAGTCAAACATATGAGGTGTATTGTTTTGAAAACTGTCACAATTCTACATGTAACTATCTATGTAACTATTCATGTAACTATCAATTTTCCATGTAACTATGCATGTAACTATCCATGTAACTATCAATTTTTCATGTAACTATGCATGTAACTATCTATGTAACTATCCATGTAACTAGCAATGTAACTATTTATGTAACTATGCATGTAACTATCCATGTAACTATGCACAAAAAAGTAACTATCAATGTAACTACAGATTGATAGTTACCTAGGTAGTTACATACATGCTACGTTTTGTAACTACATTAACTTGCCTACATTAACTGTGCTACATGCTAGATGTACTTATATTATTTCAGTAGATAATAAATACCAGAATTGATGATGTATAAGCAAAGAATTATTGATTACTATAAAATGTCCATATATTGATTAAGTCGTATAAGAACCCATACCTTCAACGTTTTGAATTCAGCTTTCTTGGGTAGCTTTGTGAGGTCCCATTTCCTCATCTTATGTTCCTCATCCTCTGTGCCTTCAATCGGCTTTATGACGTTTGTCTTCTCACAGAGCTAATACTAGCACACATAAAAAAACAAAAAAAAACAGTAAGTTACCAAATGATTTTCTTACCAAAAACAGTTAGTTACCAAAGACACATACCAGAATTAAGTGCACACAGCCTCTTGTGTTCAAGCCGCTCAACCCCTTACCCTTTGATTTTAGTCGTTGTCTTAAACAACCCGACAAAAATCTTCCAACCTTTTTAGCCCATCCACATCTCTCTATATTCCCCCATATTGCATTTATCAGCTCATTTGATACACTCCTTCCCTCATTTGCAAATAGAAACTTTATGCAAATTTCTAAAATGAGCAGCCTAACCAAATTTTTTCTCTTCTTTCTTCTTTCTTCATCATTTGTTGGCTGCTGGTCCTTCAGCTCTCTTAACGTGTCAAAGGAGCCACCTTTTCTAGGAAGTCCTAGAATCTTAGATACATTTCTGCTTGAGATTCTGTATCTTCATTCCCCGATCACAAATGCATCAAGCTTTTCATTGTAAGTGTCGGCGATTGTTTCAATGAGCTCGCTCGACTTCCCAAAGTGCCTTTTGGACAACAGTACACCATCAGCCTCTTCATCTACTGTCTTCTTTCTCTTCTTTGCTCCTTCATCAACTATCCTCTTTCTCTTCTTTCCTTCTTCATTAACTGCGTTCATTTTTTGCTTATCTATTTCCTTGCATCAAATAAACAGCATATAAACATTAAGAAATTTTTGCTGTGTAAAAACAAACATATCATCCACAATAACAAATCATGTAACTATCCATGTATGAAGCTATCCTTATGACTATGCATGTAACTATTCATGTATGTAACTATGCATGTATTAAGCATGTAACTATCCATGTAAGTAAACAGAACAAAAACAAAGGACTAACAAACATTAGAATCCAATATTTAGACACAAATCAGAGGAAGGAAAATCCAATGAAGGACAAATACTAACAACCAATGAACAAAATATTAGTGAACCCTAGATCTTCAAAACTACATGGGCAGTTACATGTAAAACGACTAATACAACTCAAATCCCCGCATCACAGATGCATACATATGAACTGTAGAATCCTAACAAAAAATTCACACCAATAGCTATCTTCATAATCCCAAACTAAACAGGACAAAAACAATGAATAATGAATAGTAATCAAATAAAAAAACGAAAGTCTCAGTAGTATTGGATAGTTACATGTAACTAGTTACTTGATAGTTACATGTAACTATCCATATATGTAACTATGCATGTAACTATCCCTGTAACTATGCATGTATCAAGCATGTAACTAAACAAAACAAAAGCAAAGGACTAACAAACATTAGAATCCAATATTTACACACAAATCAGAGGAAGCAAAAACCAAAGCAAAATCCAATAAAGGACAAATACTAACAACCAATGAACATAATATTAGTGAACCCTAGATCTTCAAAACTACATGGGCAGTTACATGTAAAACGACTAATACAACTCAAATCCCTGTATCACAGATGCATACATATGAACTGTAGATTCCTAACAAAGAATACACACCAATAGCTATCTTCATAATCCCAAACTAAACAAAACAAAAGCAATGAATAACGAACAGTAATCAAACGAAAAAACAAAAGTCTTAGTCGTATTGTATAGTTACTTGATAGTTACATGTAACTATCCATGTAACTATGCGTAACTATCCATGTAACTATACATGTAACTATCCATGTAACTATGCATGTAACTATCCATGTAACTATACATGTAACTAAGCATGTAACTATCCATGTATGTAACTATCCATGTATATAACTAAGCATGTAACTATCCATATATGTAACTATGCATGTAACTATCCATATATGTAACTATGCATGTAACTATCCATGTAACTATGCATGTAACTATCCATGTAACTAAACAGAACAAAAGCAAGGAACTAACAAACATTAGAATCCAATATTTACACACAAATCAGAGGAAGCAAAAACCAAAGCAAAATCCAATGAAAGACAAATACTAACAACCAATGAACAGAATATCAGTGAACCCTAGATCTTCAAAACTACATGGGCAGTTACATGTAAAACGACTAATACAACTCAAATCCCTGCATCACAGATGCATACATATGAACTGTAGAATCCTAACAAAAAATACACACCAATAGCTATCTTTATAATTCCAAACTAAACAAAATAAAAGCAATGAATAACGAACAGTAATCAAACGAAAAAATGAAAGTCTCAGTAGTATTGGATAGTTACATTTACTTGATAGTTACATGTAACTATCCATGTAACTAATACAACTCTAAGTCCATGCATCACAGATGCATACCTATGAACTACAGAATCTGAACAAAAAATACACACCAAAAGCAAGTTCATAATCCCAAACTAAACAGAACAAAAGCAATGAATAATGAACATTAATCAAACGAAAAAATGAAACAAAAACTAATGAATAGAATGTCAGTGAACCCTAGATCTTCAAAACCACACTGATATCAAAGTTTGAACTCCTAAACCCCCCAAATCCCTAATCCTATTCCTGAACCCTAGATCTTAAAACCTTCAAATTCTGTTAATAGGATTTACTGAACCAAAATGCAAAATAGTCGAGCTTATAATACTGTGTAATCAAAAGGAATCGAAAGCAGGAGGCAGAGATTAAGGACTGCGAAGATGTTACCTGAGGTTTTTTGAATTCTAGTGTTGTGGAGGAATTGTTCTCGACACCGCCCTCGAGCTGAAGATGAGCCTCGTGTCAACAGTTACTGGGGAGTACGACGGATTCGTCGGAGAGAGATGGATGATGGATTCCCCGGAGACACAGAGAATTAGGGTTTTCAACGAGAGTGAAAGAGAAGAGCGGTTTCGATAGTTTTGAGGGAGAGAATGAAATGATTTTTGAAATGAAAATCAGAGATGGGGGACTTAGAGATGGAGGTAACGGCGTGGATAGGGGAATCAGAGATGGGGGTAACGGCGTGGATTGGGATAACGGCGTCAGTGGCATAATTCGTAGTTATTTACATTCTTAGGGGCAACGCTTTAAGAGAACAGTGGCATAAATCATAATCCCTCCGATTTTTTATATATGTCATTTTAGGAGTTTGCACAGAGATTAAGAAACAATTCTAATGAAAATTTAACCCTTATTTAAGGCTTCATTGCCTTATTACTACTCTTCACTTCACCATGTCATTATTGTGGCTCAGGGATAAATTAGGAAATATAAGCTAAAACGACTTATATATTGAAACAAAACTCAAAACCTAAAACGACCTATATAAAAAATCGGAGGGAGTAATTTTTTTTTATTTTCATGGGCAACGCTTTAAGATATTTAAATAGATGTATTGTTTTATCATCAATAAACATTTATTAACTGTGTTATCATTTATTACCTTTAAATGTGTATTTTTATCATTGGCCCTAAAAATATCACTAATACAATTCAAAGGAAGTAAATCACCTGTTCCGAAAAACTCAGTGTCTACCCTGTGCCACAAATAGTATTTTGACATCTGGACACCAACACTAAGAAGGTTAACACTGTTAATACTTAAGAGTGCCAGGAAAAAAAACACCTTTGAAATCGAAAACCCAAAAATTTGAATTAAACCCGGCCCTTTTTTTTCCTTTCTTGCCCAGCCTTCTCTTTGTTGTTCTTCAGATCAAGACTCACTTGTCCATCTTCTTCTTCTTCTGAAAGCAAGTTCAACTTCACCCAAAAATTCATCTGGAAATTCAGCCCTCACCACATCTCATAAGAAGAAACGAAATCCAATTACAACAACAACAAACAAATCTCAATTACTCTCACAACATCTGCGACACTGATCATTAAGTTCAAGTTCACAATTCCCAATTGCAACAACAAAAACCCAATCTCCTTGGCTTGCACAATCAGCTGCGATTTTCATGTCCTCCTTTTGAAAACCACCACTCTAGTTAGTCTGCCTCTCCTCTCCTCTTCTTGAAATGCAGCATTTCACACCCATATAGAGAACCCAAAACAACAAGAATTGGGATATGAAATAAGATAAACCCAGAAAAGAGAAAAGTGATAAGTTCAATTGCCTACGCGTTTTTGCTTTTTGTTTGTTTGTTCTATTCTGCAAATAAACGGTGTTAGTGAACTGTGAGTTAGTGGCCAGATGTCAAAGTTCTATTTATGACAGAGGGTTGACACTGGGTTTTCCGGAACAGGTACCTTCCTAAGTTTGCATGTTTCCGAACTTGTCTGTAACATACTACACCTCAAGTTTGAGACAAATTAGTTCGCACAGAAGATGTATCATATTGAGAAGGTTTTTGACTCTTTTGTGGAGCCGGTGGGCACATACATTCTTTATATGTTGCAGCTCCCTTGGACTTTGGGGTTGTTACTTCCGTCGTCCACCACCAGTTGTTGCCTTGTTGTGACATGTTAAAAATTTCTCTTGTTTAATCTCTACTAGCTAGCTAAAGCAGATTGTGCTGAGAATAGTTTGTGAAGAGTAGTTACGCTGAGGGCACCCTCTATATATAAGAGATATGGACTAGTTAATAGCTCTTCCCTAAATTTAAAAGGACTCCTAATGAAGCTAAGGAAAATCTTTTCCCAACCAAGACAATTCAAAAAGACTCCTAATGAAGCCAAGAAAAATATTTTCCCAACCAAAACTGGCAATTATATTAGTAAGTCATCCCCAACTCGCCCATTATACGTCGTACAAATCAAAGAATTCAAACCCTGAATATTCTATGAAGTATTACAACAGATAACATAATATTGTCATAGACCTTAGGTTATACAAATGACCCGATTTATTGACAGGTTAAGATCCAAATTTATTCCATACGGATTTTAGGTTGTGTTATTGGATATTTGTTGAGATATAAATTCCACATCAGGGATATGAGACATTGTGAGTTTATAAAGGTTTGAGCCACTCCACTCATTACCAATTAGTTTTGGATGTGAACTCCAAACTACTTTATCATGGTATCAGAGCGGATTACCCATGTCCACATGTGAAGCATAAATGGTCACACGAACTCCACGTCATCAAAACAGTTGTCCACGTGTATGATTTGAAAATTCGCTACACGTGCGGAAGCGTGTTGAGATATAAATCTCATATCGGGAATATGAGACCTTGTCTATTGGTTTACAAGGGTTTGAGTCACTCTACCTATTGTCAATTGGTTTTAGATGTGAACTTCATACTACTTTAATTATCAGATAATGTTCATGACAAACCCTTGTGCTGTGCATTATACAAATTAAAGGCTCCCAAGGCTGGTTTGACACTTGACAGGGCATCAGAATAGGAGATAATTTCTCGTTAAACTTAAATTCCAGGAGAGCCTTTCATCAAACCACATGAAATGACATGTTGTTCATATATAAGACATAATTCTTATTCTCATTGGAGGTATTATAGTTTGCACTGTTGATACTTGGCTAGAATGCAAAAGAAACTGGAACCTGGAGTATCAAACCCAGAGGGTGCGGGGCAAAAAAAATTTTATTTATAATTTCGGAATTATTGTCGATTAATTCCAACGGCAAAAACCAATTAGTTTCAATAAGAGAATAAATAAAGGAAAGGAAAAAGAAGAATTTATTAATTGAACTCTTATTGTCTGATTTGGAGAAGAACATCGACTTACTTACGACCAAAAAATCAAACTTAATTTTGACGGTTCAGTAAAGAATAGATGAGCTATACTTTTGCCTTTTGGATTCGTTCTTCCTGTTCATGGGAATCTAGTCATATCAGCTTGTAAGCGCATGGGAGATACTGGTGTTTTAGTTGCAGAGGTTACAGCCTTAAGAGAAGATCTCCACAAATAATTACAAGAATGTAGTTGAAGGTGACTCGACGTCACTGCTAATTGACTTCCTTAGCAGGCGCTTGATGACCCGGAAGAGAATCAAGCAGCTCATTCAGGATATATTCAAGACATGCGTTGGACAATATAACTCAATAGTTTTCCGACATATTTATAAGGAGGCCAACTAAGTCGCGGACTGCTTAGCTAAGCACGCTAACTCTAGTGAGAACCATGCTATTTGATTTCACTACTCACCCCTCTTTGTATCCCCAGCGTTCCACTTAGATTGGTCATGAAAGGGTGTTGAATGTGATTTTATTCTATAGTTATGTTTTCCTTTATATTGTATAAAAAAAAAAATAGAAAACATCAACATACTAGCATTGTTGCTAACAAGAATTTCAATAGAATACTGAAAGTTTATTAAATATTCATAAATCACTTAAAAAAATTACATCATAAGTTTTCATATTATTTGTTGCATAAAACAATAGAAATATCACGAGTATAATTCAAACTGCTTTCTTAGGTTTGTATGTTTCCAAACTTGTCTGTGACATATTGCACCTCGAAAGTTTGAGACAAATTAGCTTTGACAGAAGAGCTATCATATTGAATTGGTTTTTGACTCTTTTGTGGCGGCGGTGGGCACGTACGTTCTTCATATGTTGCAGCTCCCTTGGACTTTGGGGTTGTTACTTCCGTCGTCGACCACCAGTTGTTGCCATGTTCTTCATATGTTGTAGCTCCCTTGGACTTTGGGGTTTCCGACCACCAGTTGTTGCCTTGTTGTGACATTTTGAAAAACTCGCTTGATTAATCTCTACTAGCTGGAAGCGAATTGTGCTGAGAAAATTTTGTGAAGAGTAGCTACGTTGAGGGTCTCTATATATAAGAGTTGGGACTAGTCATTAGCTCTTCCCCTAAATTCTAAAGGACTCCTAATGAAGCTAGGGAAAATCTTTTACCAACGAAAACAGGCAATTCAAAAGAACTCCTATAATGAAGCTAAGAAAAATCTTTTCCCAACCAAAATAGGCAATTATATCAGTGAACCATCCCCAACTCGCCCATTGTTCGTCTTACAAATTAAAGAATTGGGAAAATTCCCACTGGCCCAAAATCTAGACATTTTTTTTTCTGTTAACAAAAAAAAATTCTAAAATTCTCATCAGCCCAATATACTCTTAAAAACTATTCCCACTAATAAAACTTTTGACTTATTATATTTTTTTCGTGACCAAAATACTCATGCCTCTTATATCTCTCTCTCTCTCTCTCTCTCTCTCTCTCTCTCTCTCTCTCTCTCTCTCTCTCTCTCTCTCTCTCTCTCTCTCTCTCTCTCTCTCTCTCTCTCTCTCTCTCGTTTTTCACCTCCGCCTGCGTCCGCATCACCACTTCATCTTCGATAGCGCCGCCATGAGGAGGAGGAATTGCATGGCCTAGATCAAGAAGGTGAGGTCGAAGTCAAACAATGTGCCTTCTCAATCTCCACGGCGAGGGACGGCGGCACCAAGGCGAGGGAGATGGCGGCATGACGAAGATGGATTTGAGAGACTGGTGGAGGTGGGGTTTGGCAAGGGTTTTGGGAATGGAGATTCAGAGAGGGTAGAGCTTGGGCTTGGTTATGGTGGAAGCAAGTGCCGAGATTGGGACCTTAGAGGAGGCCATTATCATGTTGGCCATGGCGATCTGGAGAGCTTCTTTATAATTAAGCGGTGCACTTGTGTTGGCTTTGCTCTGAGTTATTTTGGCTAGATATTTGGTGTTGTCAAGCTCTATCCAGGTTGAACTTTTAATTTCAAATTTTATGTGTTTGTTGAGGACTGGTGGCCGAGAAAAGATAGAGATATGATCATTGATTATGATATTAGTCTATTGGATATGTGAAATGGTGAATACTGGTTGGTTATGATACCCTGCACTCACACCTACTGTATATATGTGAATGCTATACTTCTCTTCTTTTTTATTTTATTTCGTTTGATTCATATCTTTACTTTTCACTTTAAGGTGATTTAGGCTCTGTTCTGTATCCTTTTTAAAACCCATTTTTACAAAACATATTTGAAAAATGAAAATGAGGAAACGAATTTATAATTTCAAGATTTGAGAACATGTCCGGTAGGTTTCTCAAAACCGAATTTCTTGAAAATCAGAACTAAACAATGTTATTCCAAAATAATACAATTCAAAGAAAACCCCATTGCGACACTACCATTGTTCTTTATTCTTTCTTACTTTTGTCTTGCTCAATGTATCTCTGTTCTAATATGAAATTTATTCGAACCAGAACTTCTTCTATGCAACTCTTCAAGCTTTTATATGGGCAAGCAGGTGCATGTTTATAATACAACTTCCCCACAGAATCATCGATGAAACATCTTCTATATAAATATATATATATATATATATATATGAATTAATTGGGTGTAAGTTGCTGCAAAATGAAAAAAATCAAGAAGGTCCATCCATGGGGGATCTGCATATTTAGCAACCAATTTATGCATATCCATACAACCCAAACGACTAAACATATTTGCTTGTAGATCTTAAAAGCAAAAAGGAAAACATGATATAGAAGTGTCGATTTGCAGAGATTAGATCGACTTGTATGGAAAGAGAGGAAGAAAGAAGATGACATGTATTGAAAACAGCCCAATTTATCGCGAGTTCACGATTCATCTCCGTATTTTCAAAAACGGTGAAAACATCAATTTGATGTTTCCAAATTTGCAGAGTAATTTGGTTATCGTTTCCGGAAAACCATTAATCCTTGTTTTTCTAATCAAAGCCACCGAACACATATTTCCTGTTTTTGGTTTTTGAAAATGGAAAACTCCTTTTGTAATCTCATACCAAACAAGCCCTTATTGGTTTCAATTGAGAATGGTCTGGTCTATTGGATAGAGGCCAATAATATCTTGAATTTCATATCCTATATTGTCTGCGTTTATTTCTTATTAGACCAATAATATCTTGGATAGAGGCCAATTGAAATTCATATCTTGAATTTTATATCCCACTGACCCCAATAGGTGGTCCTACTTACCCCAGTAGGTGGTCATACTAACCCCAGTAGGTGGGAAGGTCATACTGACCCCAGTAGGAGGTCATTCTGACCCCAGTAGGTGGTCATACTACCTGATCGGTTATTTCTAAACCAATTTATTTTCCTTATTCACTACTAGATCATCGTTTATAGTATGGGTAAATAAGAGTCATTCTCGCAGAGGACTAAATGAATCTAACTACTCAAAAGATGTCACAAAAGTGACTACTGATCCTAACGACCAGCAATCGAAAACCTAATAAGTTACCTAACCTAAACTAATCAGAAAAATACAAACATTTACAAACACAAACTAGACACAAGTACAGATGGACGACCACACAAAAATTTAGATGAATCGGAGTTCGTTTGATATGTCAAATAAATACTGGAAAACAGAGGACAGAAAGTGACGAAAACTGGTTTTGGTTTTGGGAAACAATGAAATAAAACTAGCTAGGGAAGATGCAATCCACCCCGACAATCACACACAAGACAATTTTTTTAGTTATAGTTCAATTAATCTAGATGAAGATGCTTAAGTTGGTTCGGTACGCTTGAAACACAACCTATTACCCTTTCTTACTTCGTACGCTAGGTAGAAAGTGTTCTACACATAAACTATTCTCAAGCAATGCAACCTAAAAGTACGTTTATTAGATTAAACATGCAGAGATCATTAAGTTTGAAAAGAGTTTGAGACATCACAAGACATCACAATAAACTTAGCGCCTTGCTAAACCTAGGATTTGGTTTACTTGCTAGTAAAAACTAACAATTGCTTTTCTAAATAGTTTGAGGATTCCGATATTGACACTGGCATCAAACAATCAAAGCTATAGAACCCTAACATGTATACTAAGCGTGCACTCAAAGCAAACATAAAAATAATTCATCAACGTAGAAATAGTAAACAAAGTCTCATCTTGGATTAAAAGAAACTAAAACCAAAACCAAAACTAAAATAATCTTGTTGTTCATGTTTAGGGCTTCAAGCAGCCCCTTACTAAGAAAGCCTAAATAAACATAATAAAAACGCAGAAGAATGAGGAGGAGGAGAAAAAGAAGAGAAGAGGCCGCTGAAGTTGATAGCACAAGGCTTTTATATTGCTTCTTTTAACCAATCCATCTTGATCTAGGTTTCCTTGGACATTCTGATTGGTGCACATCTATAGGACCAATGGAAGTGTGCCAATTCATTTAATTCTTCAAAATCAGCTTCACATCAAGGCTATAAGTCGTAATATGAAGTGCAAACTCGTCTATGGGTCTCCCGGTGTGATTAGGCCTCAAAACACAAATTCCCGACAAGAGTCAGGTTCCCGTATATATTGATCTTCTGGTACTAAATTGGCCATAACTTCTTCTAGGAAAATGCTATTCACGAACTGTAAAATGCTATGGAAACCACGAACCGTAAAATGCTATGGAAAGCTGACATCCGTAACTTTCCATTGATGTAAGACTCATCATCTGGTTCTTTTCAAGATGCCCTCAGTGCTCCGTCGAAGTTGGCTGACTTTCAAAGACAGATTTCTAAATTTCGTCTTCCACTCCTTTTTTTCTTATTATTTGCTTCGGAATACCTATAAAATAAATAAATAAAGTAAATAACTAGAAAACACACCAAACAAACAAAGAAAGTATAGGGATATTCGATATAAATAATGTATAATTATGCACCTATCAAATACCCCCACACTTAAGCTTTGCTAGTCCCTAGCAAACAAAAAAAACTAACCAGAATAGAAAACACAAACCTAACATCTTCTAAACATCTCAGAATACTCTTAAAGCCCTCAAGCATGGTCAACAAAATTCAAGCAGTCACATATTAAAATTCACAACTTCACTTAAGAGCTAATTTATTTTCATAACCATCATTCTCAAATCATTATGCAAGAATAATTAAACCAATGCAACAAAGGAGAATCAACACCCTCATGGGTCAAACAAGTGTCCACTCAATTCCTCACAAAGATGCTCTCAATTTCTTTCCACTCATGATTTTCTGGCTCAATCTCTCAATTATATGCAATAGAAAGTAGTTTGCATGTTTATATGAACAAAAAACATATGGCAACATAAATAAACCTCATGAAGGAATCAATTACTCACACAAATGAACCATACCATAAGCTCAACTCTTAGAACAAACTCCACAAATCAAGTTTTACTCATCTTTTAGATCAAAAGAACTTTATAAGGTAATACTTGGGCTAGGCTAGGGGTATGAGTTGAAGAGTAAGGAATTGCAATTCCTAAGGACCTAGCAGAGCATTGAAACACGCCTCATGTCGCCAAAACTAATCATTGATTGAAGCACACAGTTAGGTTTAAGGGTCATACTGTCCCCAATAAGAGGTCCTACTAACTCTAATAGGTGATCATACTACCCCTAGTAGGAGGTCTTACTACTCCCAGTAGGTGGTTCTGCTACCCTAATAGGACCTCCTACTGAGATGGTCCTACTGCCCTAATACAACCCCCGACGAACCCCCTACTGCCCTCAATAGACATCAGGTCGTCGAAGTCCGGTCAACACTTACCGGAGTCTGATCAACGATCACCGGAGTCCGATCAACAGTCGCTAGAGTCACGGTCAACGATCATCGGTTGTGAAAATCTGGTCATAAATATTTATTTCAAAATAGACTTTCTATTGTTCTTATAATGGTTTATTGTAGTTCATTTAAATCATTAAAGATATAATTGTCTTTTTTCTGTTTAAGTTAGTTTTTGGAAAGTTTAAAATCTGATTTTGTTGGTGGAAATAAAATTCTTAAAATTAGGGCTAATGGACATTGTCCCTAAAGAATTCGAACCCAGAAGATGAAACTCCCATATTCTAGTGTTAATTGAACAAAATCAAGTTAATTTTTTAATTTTTTTTTTGGGTGCAACATCAACCCAGAAAGGGAACTCAAGAAGATGAAACTCTTGTGGGACTTACCCTGCAGATAACAGAAATTTAACACATGAATGGTTTCAAATCACAGATAATGTTCATGATAAACTCTTTTGCATTATACAAAGGCTCTCAATCTGGTTTGACAGGGCATCAGAATAGGAGAGAACTTTTAAATTTCAGGAGAGCCTTTCATCGGACAACATGAAATGACCTGCTATTCATAAGACATAATGCTTCAAAGTAATTCTTATGCTTACTGAGGTATTATATTTTGCACAGTAATAATGAAATTAGTATAATTAGCTAGAGTGCAAAAGAAACTTGAACCCTATGAGTGTTTCAAACCCATTCCCATGTTCTCTTCAAGGTTTCTTTGGAATGCAACCAAGTGCCAGCAGAATCTATCCTTCCAAAAGCTTTGATGCACATGATATATTACTAAGGATTTAAACTACCTATTTGCCAACTCCAGAGAAGTATTTTTAGCTCACAATTATTCAAATGCATCTAGAACTTGCATATAATCTAGATAACTGAAAGAGAACATGACCAGTATACTATGTGAGGATATGTTTCTCTCTATATGAGTTTATTGGTGACAACAGCAGTTCAGAACTATGTATTTGATTGTAAACTAAAAGTTGAGACCAGAGTGCAGTGTTATTAGTTAATGAGAGATTATTATTAGCAAATAACATTTACCCTTCACTGCATTACACATATATTGAAAAGGCATAGACACTTCGATTAAAAAGTACTATTTTACTTCAACATATTATATATATATATATATATATCTACAAAATAAAAATAAGAACATACTTTTCTCCCCATAAATAATCAGATTTATGTACTTCAGAACTCAGAAGTCAAAGCTTCACATACCTTGGAATCAAATACATTAATCATGTCTTCAACAATATAACTCTTCAGTGTGAAAAGCTGAGATATTCACAAAATGTTGCTCTACCACCTAAGTGTTCATCTAAGTGATGGGAATCAAGGAGAATTCTTTATCACCATCTTCAGGGTCTCAAATCCAGTAAGGTAGTTAATCAACAAGAGAAGCTCCACATTGCATTTGCCACTCCATGCAGTCTTCAAAATCAAAACTACTCGCACAATCCAATAATGCATTCTGCTGATGCTCATAACGGCATATATAATTCAACCCGACAAGAAGCTGACAAATTACTGCCTCTGTCTTCTTTCGATCAGCAAAATACAATGTCTGAAGCAGAAGAACATGTGTTCGAGTAACAATTTGCTGTTGCTCAAAATTACGCTCACTTTGCCATCTGATCATGTTATGTGCCAGTGGGGCAAGCCACCTCAATATCCCATCAAGAGTCTCCTTCCAATCATGAGCAAGAGGTGCATCGTATATAGCCAAATTCTTGACATAGGACTTGAGATTAGTCCTCAGAGACAGTCTCAAACTTGTTGGCAACATATGATACAAATCGTCCCTAGCTTCCTCACCCACTAGATAAGGGTAGCGAAGCAACTTCTCAACCACAATTATAACATTTGCATAATGCAAAGCTAGAGCAGAGCCTCCCACAGTAGAAGATGGAGCATATACCATCAACCTACTCTTGGGGCCAAACGGTGCACCATTCATTCCGCCAGAGTTAGATTGAACACCCATTTGCACTCTACTAAAACAACCTGAATGGTTAGGGTAATCTCTCCTCAAACCACCACTTGCCACGCCACAACCCAAAAATTGGCTACTTCGCTCCTCATATCCACCAGCAATGCCAACATCATCATCATCAACAACCGAACTGCTAATTAGGCAGTCCATGAAAAGCCTCCCTGGGCTTGTTCCACAGGGAAAGTTGAAATCCTCTGCCCGAAACAACGCCAATTCACCTCTCCTTGATTCAAATTGAGGCTTAAAACTTGAACCCCTTTTCACCACAACAGCTTTCTCAACCGGCCCCGAATGACACCCTTTTTTCTTGCTAAGAACCCTCTTCAATGGCTCTTGGGAGACCCTCCTTGCATCAATCTGACCCGACAAAGGAGGCGGTGAAGATCCACCATGGTCCTTGCTCAAAGCAGATTCTCCGAAAACCCCACGAATTGTTGCATAAATGGTACAAACCGTCCTTGCCAACAACTCCACAACCTTATCATAAGTCTGGTTCCAAAGCGAAATGTCCTTGAGATGCCTCACATCTTGCTTTTGCCAAACCAGCTTCTGCTCAAAAGCCCTCTTGCTCTCCTCATGTTGATTGTTCTGAAACTTCTTAGTACCTTGCTCCAACTCATTCAACACCTCCATTTCACTATACAAATTGGAAGTAGCATTCACATACCTCTCCAACTTCCTAATCATACCCTCCATATCCTTCACCAAAAACCCCAACTCCCTAACATCAATAACCCCATTAACAAGGTCACTATAAACATGCTCAAAACCCTGCAGAGCCGGCTCAACACACCTCTTCCCAAGCCGGCCCACCACAGCAGCAACCCGGTTCAGGTCCTCTAGCTTCTCAGCCAAAGCAAGCTCAAGAAGATAGGCCTCATCAGAAGAGACCAACTTCTGGACCCCCTCAGACTTCAAGATCTCAACTTTAAGCTTAGAGATCTCAGAGTCTGTGAGGGACTTGTATAAATAAACAGTCTTGGACATAACATTAGCTACCTCAAATGAAAGAATCCCTATAGTCTGCTTCTGGCTTTTGGTGTTTGAGTTATTGGGTATGCTTTTTGGGTTTGATTTCTTTGAATGCTGAAGTAAAAGAGCATGCTTTAGATTTGAGCTTACCTGGTTACCCATCTTCAGAATCCAAGGCTCTGCAACCATTGCTAAGATCTGAAGCTCTCACAGAATCTGGGTCCTGGCTAGAAACTCATTTAAGTGCTACCCTTTTGGTTTCTCTGGTACTGATTGAAAGCCTCAGGTTGTGCCCAAGGAAAGTGAAACAGTGAGGAATTGGGATTTGGGTATTTGAGAGGTGAGAATGTGTAATTGATTGGAGGGAAAAAGATGGGTTCTTTTTTTGGGTGAGTGGAGGAATCAATCACTGCTTTGAAGCACAAGCTCTTGGTTCTGTTTTTCTTTTCTGTTTTGCAATTGGTGTACTTGGGTTGGGTATTTAAGTACTGTTTGGAAAGCTTTTTCAAAATGTTTCAAAAGTGGTCTGACTCTCTCTCTCTCTGCATTTTTGGTGTTTGAACTTTGAATTTGTTTTTTCGTTTCTGTATCTTTTTGTGTTTCGGGAAATTTAAAATGGGGCTAGGTCTGGTCTGACTCTCTCTGCTCTCTGATCAGTGATGAGGTCAGGTAAGGCATTCAAATTACCAAGTCTTAAAGGAGTCTCGTCTCTTACTCTAATTATAATCAGAGTGAGCAGGTTTTGGTGTTTTTTTTTTTTTAAATGAATAAACAAACTGCAGAAAATTCAATATCAAAGTCAAAGATTGATGATTTAAGTAGCTCTGCTTTCTGGGTTTGACTTGCAATTTTTGTTTTAGGTCAAGAAAAACAAGCAACTAAACCACTATCAATGTGTATCTTGATTATGGTCTCTGACCTCATAAGCTCATAATCTCATATCCCAAACTGTTGGTACATCTGGAAATAGAAGAGAGCTAGGAGTAACTTCAGCAAGTGCTTATGTGGTCCAATTAGACCTAGCACATTTAATTTTCAGTTAGGTGTTAGCTATTTGTAAATGTCCCTTATCTAAAAATGCACCTCTATTGATTACTAAATGGCAAACTTTCTTTTTGCAAGTAACTGAATTTGACATTTTGCTAATGTATGTAATTTTTCTACGTAAAATGAAGTTATCTAGTCAAGGAAGATTCAATTTAAGGTTTCTATTCACCAGACCGATACTACAGAAGATATGACTTAAAACATTTATTCAAGATATCGTTAAATGTTACAACAAGATCTCATATATCTTGGCATTTTTTTTTTCGAAATAATTTGGAGATGGCTATCATCCAAGGAATTAAAATCGAAAGAGGTTTAGAGTGCAAAATGTTTGGTGGGTGAAAATTGTGTAGATAGGATTGTACCTAGAACTTAATTAGAGATTTAGGCTACCTGCTCCCCTAATCCTCTTTCATTTTGACACAAGAACGTTGCTTGCCCTGCCCCTTGGGTGAGTTGGAACTCCTCCATCTTAGCTAACAACTCACAGCCTCTAATTCATCTTTCACTACTTCTCTTTCTTTCCTTTCCCTTTTTTCTTTTCCCTCTCTTTCTTATCCCCTATATTCAAGAGTTAATTCTTTTAAGATCATTGCTACATCTGTAGCTCATCTGCTCCATACAAGTAATAATTCTCGAGTCACACGTACAGTGTGTCTTTAAGAATTCGATCAGCCTAACTTGTTTGAGTCTTATTATTCATCTCATGCTCATCTTTTTGCTATTAGGCCCCTAAGAGATGTAGTTTAAGCTGTTGCTATTAGTAAATGACTGACATATCATTATATGTGACTTTAGATTAAACTTTGGTCACTAATAATCTGAGAAAATGATGTTTATGGATGAAACTCGACCCAAATTGATGGGGGTGGGGGGATTTTTTTCAAAAGTTAATCATAGTGGGAGTTGGTGCCTTGTTCTTTTGCAGACAACTCTTACTTGAGGGCTATCACACTAGCCCCATATGGACTATTCTCCCAGCAAAGAGCAAGCAAGTAATGCCAAAAAGGAAAGACGATCAGCCATTCATCTCAATTCTGCATAGAATATTGGGGTAGTCTTTTCTTCTACATGTGAAAACTACTCGAAGAAAACATGTAATGACTATTAAGATATTTAAGCTCCAGCAATGACTTTGTTAATTTGATTTGCAGAGACCAAATAGTTCGTAAATTAACAAACTAATCGATCGGAATCTATTCTTTTTGTTTTGCAGGCTGCAAATTTAATTAGTATTTATGTTTCAATTTTCTTCTGATCTTCATTATATAGTCGTTTGTTTCCCTCGCTGGTGTATTCAATTTTCTTCTGATCTTCATTATATAGTCGTTTGTATTTCTAAGTTTTACTCTTGAGTTTCATGTAAATGAATAATAGATAAACAACCTAATATGGGAGTCCAAATTAACCACAAAATCATTGGGGGATTCACAGCTCCAAATTTCTAAAGGGTTTGGCAGGCATGCTTGATATATGGGGATCACATGATGCATAGTATATAGAACAGCTGGCTATATATGTAGAGAAACTAAACTAATAAACCCATGTTCATGCCACTTACAAAGATCAAATATGTGGCTCAAAGTGACTAAATGTGGTGCCCATTTGCTCAGCTGCGCAGACATGCTTTCAATTTGATGTTGAGATATATCATGGTTAACAACGGTCAATTGTTGTTTTTGAATGTGAACCCGAGATTACTTTATTATGGTATCAAAGTGGGTTACCCGCGTCCACGTGTGAAATCTAGTGGTCACACGCACTCCACGTCACCTAAATGTTGTCCACGTGTTAGGCTTGAAGATTCGCCACACGTGCGAGGGCGTGTTGAGATATAAATCTCACATCCGGGAATATGAGACCTTATTTGTGGATTAATAAGAGTTTGGGCCACTCCACCCATTACCAATTGTTTTTAGACGTGAACTTCAAACTACTTTATGATTTGATATATAGGTCACGGTCATCATTATCAAGATATTCTCTAAACTTTTATATGAAACGGAACTCTATAATTGGTTAGGATGAGAAGTGTTCATGATCGAAGAGAGAGTTGTATAGAGGACCATTTTGAGCACTTTATCTTTCCCTATGATATGATTTGTGTGCCTTTACCAGCTTTGCCAAGCTATGAATCATTTTAGACATGCAAGCATTATGCTTTGACCCATCATGTATCTATCTGCATGCCTCTTTGTTCCTAACTCAAAAGGTTAGGGCATCAATACAAGTGGATTGATTAGACCGCCATTAGAATCATCCTCTGCTTTAATCGATCTGATTTAGCTTTTCCCTTTGATTTGGACAAAGAAAATGGCCGGTGATGCTGTTTAATCATATATAGCAAAAGAAACTATCGTTCTAGTCAGATTTAGGAGTGTAGCATCACAATTCAACACTAGGTGATCAATATGATGATGCTCTTCCAAGTTGACACGGCAAAAACTATATATTGGCACCGAAACAAGATAGTCAACATATACAACCAAGTATAAATTGTTGTATATACACATAAGATTCAGAAACGTTTAATCTTGAGAAACAGACAACCAGCTCGATCCCTATCTATAAGCATTTTATCGAGCATATATGTTGTTTCACTTGAAGAAAGTATCAAGATTTTGAGACATGAAATCATCCCCACTCGATCGACTCGCTAAATAGATCAACAACGAGCCTAGATGAGAATTTAACCTAAGACGATGGATAATCTAAGCATATCAATCTTCAAGTGGAGTAAGAAGTGGAGTACGTAAGAGATACGTTAAAAAGAGAAAGACCAGGAAAAAAGAAAAATCCAGAAAAGGATTGGTTGATGGATGACTGTAGTTAGCATATTCCCGCCATTTGCATGTAAGTTTGTGTTTGGAATGGAGAATCTAATAGTAGGAGAGCTGGTTCAACTTTTCCCCCACAAATTATGTCTCCAGTTTTGTTCTTTCTACAATATATTCGTCCTATATACGCAATGAATAGATAATTTGAAGAAAGACGATGTCACTTTTATATCACGAACTCATTTAACATTGTTTAGCCTTCAACTTTTGTTGAGGCTTTGAGAGAGTAAGAAGATTTTGATCCAAAATTGCTTCACCCTCATCAAACCTAGCTAGTTAAAAATTCATCACAAGTTGAGCATAGTGTCTATGTCCAATAGAATCTTCATTTTTCAGATTACCTTAACAAAACTTACCTTAAACTGGATGGTTTGTGTTAGCATATATATTTTGGGGACATTTTTTTTTTTTTTTTTTCATTTTACTTTTAGTTCTTGAATGTCAGTCATGAAATGAGCAAGCTATATTACTGTCTTGACTCAAGGCCATTATTAGACGTTACTCCTATCTTCAAAACACAAAGCACATGATCAAACGATAGGTGCAGTTGTGATTGCATGATGGAATTTGTATGACTACACAATAGTTAAACTATGGGTCCTGATACACCTTCGATCTTCATTCTCAACACACACACCCCATCCAAAAATAAAAAAATAATAAAAAATACAAGTAACTCGATGAGATATTAGGGCAACTCCAACAATTGGCCTAAAACCTAAACCTAAATTCAAATTTTAGATCACCCAAACCTATAATTGTTCAAATAGGTTTTACATCTCCAACTCATTTAACCCAAACTCATACCTATTCATTGATCATTTTATATTATTATTTAATCACAACAACAATTAATGCTTCATATACAATCATTTTATATTCATATGGCATCTAAATTACAAAGTAAGCAAGAAATGTTTTTTACTTGGTAAACAGTATATCATCTTGGTCATCAAAGACATGATCAAAGTCACAAGTACCATCAATCAAACTCTTATTTACCAATTATCTTGGTACCATACGTTTCAATGAAGGTGGTCAAAAACATGACCAAAATCTTGAAATTTTATGAAATATTCTCTGTAGTTTTTGAAATTTATTTCGTGAAAGAATGAAGTTTATTTATCTATAGCCGTTAAAATCCAACCTAGGATTGCATCAACCGTAGATTAAAAATAGAAAATATCTATATTTATAATTCTGATTTTTTTAAGAAGGAGATCTTGGCCATATATTTTGAAATAAGAGAGAAATAGGCCATTGATTTGTGACCATTTTGAAACCAACGGCTAGTCAAAACCAAACAATTCTCTTCACATGTTGTGGGGCCAACATATCTGCCACTCAAACACCACGTTTCCCTTTCACACGCGCGTTTGGCTTCACATGTTTTGGTATGAGACATGTTTTTGTCTTTTAGCACGTCTTTATTTATTTTCTGCTTCAAGGCGCGTCTTTATTTTGGGTCTAATTTCTAAGGCTGGCCCACACGCACTCAGCCATAAATTATAGGATTCTTCCTATTTGGTTGAGTCAAATTAGGACGGATTTTAGGTAAAACCTATTTTGACTCAACTTGGGATATAGGTTGGTGAAGAGTTTTTTTAAATCCTAAACCTATTTTAGGTTTTAGACCAGTTGTTGGAGATGACCTTAGAGTATGTTAAAAGCATGTAAATGATAGGTTTACTGGCATGGTCATTCTCTGTGTCTTACTCTTACCTATAAATGTTAGTGATTATTGTTGGGAATATCAAGCAAGCTAAAATCATGTAAAATATATAGGTTCAATGGTCATAAGTTACATGTGCATTGTAATATCTCACAGACCCGGACTTGATAGGAGTCCTAAAAACCCATCGACTCAGGGCCCAGAAGAAAAAAAAAAAATAAAGCTCATTTTATGATCAAATATAGTTAAATAATTAATAGAAGTGACAATTAATGTCACATCTCCACTTCTAAACACAATTAAAGGAAGATAATGGTAATGATTGTAATTAAGGGGCCAAAACAAGGAAATCAAACATGTTTTTATCGTAATTAGTGTTAACATTTTAATTTAATTTCTACTCGAAATTGTACCCAAAACAAAATAAGGTAAGTTTTTTTTTTAAAAGAAAAAGAAAAGATAAGAGCTTAAAATAGGTTTCATAATTTAAATAGAATTCCTAAAATATAATCATCAGAACATTTTGGATATGATGTTCTATAATTAGATTTTGAGTTCATAGTTTCAGTTTCTGAAATATCTTTATATATATATAATTTAGATCAGGTTAGAGTAAGTCCAACAGATTCTCTAAATTTTTTGATTTTTTCTATTTTGGGAAATATGGGGTCATTTTTCACTCCAATAGCTTTTCTATCTCATTCTCTAAAATAGGGAAAGAGATGAAAGAAAAGCTTTGCTTCCATATATTTACAGATTCTCTAAAAATATTTAGGGAAAGAAGAATTAAATGTTGCATATTCTTTAAGGCTCAAAAATAAGAAAGAAAACATAATTTATTCTAAAAAATAAGCTTTTATATTTTTATAATTATTATTATATTGTAATAAATGAGGATTGATGTTGTAATAAATATTTAAATCTTTAAAATAGGGAAACTGTTGGATTTGGCATACAAATTTTTTAAATATTTTAAGTTTTGCTTCTCTATTATGTAGAAAATATAAAGAAACTCTTATACTTACTCTTATAGACCCAACTCGGTCAGTGGTTAGATTATTGGGACCTGAATTTGGTGAAGATTTGTAAAAGGCGTTGAAGGTTTAGCTCAAAGACAAAATAATTAATAATTAAGAACATAATTCAGTTGGCTCTTGATCCTCCAAAATCTGTATATTGATCACGAATTTCACTTACCGAATGAGGAGGATTCAGCTCAATCATTTGCTAGGAAAGAAGGTGCTTAATTGGTTGCCACGTTCCCAGCTTCAGCCTCTGACCAAAGCCCGGCATAACACACGATCATCAGAAATACAGGACAACTCATATATGTTCTTCGTGCACCAAAACCCTGTTTCTTTAGCAGTCAGTTACTGATGAACGGATCATCCATGCTAGACCAGGACAATTTCACAATGAAGACTGTAATTAATTGGGCTAAGTATAATTGCATTCATTCAACACTACCTTAATTAATCCCTCCTTCAGTCGAATGTGAAAATGGCAAAAGATATATTGATATGAGCTATATAAAATGATTAGACATTATACACAAATTTGTATAACAAAAATTGTGTTACACTTCTAAGTTTTGATGACAAGCTAGCTCTAGCCTCTACCTTTGGAATTGTGAGTATCCTAAAGCTATTTCACGTAGGGATGGATCTCGAAGTTATTTCATCATGGGTCTTTTTCTCTGTCTTTCCAATTAAAGTATTAAACCCAAGTTTTATTTCATAGGACCTTATGAAGCTGATCATGGTTGAACAAGAAAGAATGAGCCGAGTGTCGATCTGGTCTCCTTCTCTAGAGCATCCCAAAATGCTTGCGGTGTCTGTCAGTTGAATAGAATGAGTATTAGGCTCGGGTTGCTGAATGAACTTGTGCAAATTAGGCCGGCCTCGACCCGCCGATCTCTCCACGTCAAGACCAAGCATGCCTGCTACATACTGTTATTCTGTATCTCTATATATTGTATGTGACACTGGGTATCTCTGTTTTACATATGGTTAAACCTAATTTGGTTCTCAAGACTTGATTGCTTGTTGAAAGAAGAAGAAGAAGCTGATCATGCTTACTCATGGAGTCTTGGTCAACCATCAACTGTGCTAGATGTTTCCCTCAAGCTAAAGGAAACCCTCTTTGATGGCTTATCCCTGAATAACACATCATTGGTTTTGTAATTAGTTTTGTGCGTTGTGTAATCTTCATATATTTTGAGTTAAAACTTTTAGAGCAAGTCGTAAAACGCTGAAATAATGATTCCTTCATAACCTAATAGACTAATGACGTTTAAATACTTATTTTTCTACTTAATGACTCTTCTGCCCGCTCACACAAAGCGTGTGATCAATATATTTCATGTATTCACATTGATTGAAAAAGTTCAGCGGAATTGTTTTGGTTTGTATAATGTCAGATCAAAATTTGTATGACTAGAGAATATATAAATAGATGCCTGCACTTCTCTTTCTTCATCTCAACTAGTCCTGACATTTTCAACAACTCATCAAATTGTAGCTGCGTGTACTATTTCCTTTCCTTTATGTATGCAATAAGATGTTGGAGTAAATTCAAAAGTATGAGAAACTGTAGAGCTTAATCTAGAGTTTCTTAATCTCTGTTATCTAATTGGATATCTATTATGCTTAAGGTGTCGTTTGAATAATTAGTTAACCCCTTGTGTAAGCTTGAAATGTTAATCTAATTGAGAAAGTCTTAGGTGCGGCTAACGCACCACGTGGCTCATGCGACAGCCCACTCATAAATCGACACGTGGAATTTTTTTCCTAACTCACCTTGCTATAACCAGAAAAGGAAGAACTAAATCGAAGTTGTTTTTCTCCGATCAACTGCCGTCCTCTCTCCCTTTGCCTCTGAGCAATAATCTCATCCTCAAGCTCCCCTCTCTCTACTGACCCCTCTTAGACTGGTGGATCTGAGGTGAGATTTTCTGGCAGTGGGTTAGACGATTTGGTGGATCTGAGGCGAGATTTTCATGGCTCGGCGGCGACGAGTTGTTTTGGGATTGGAGTGGCATGGCTTGTGGTGCTCAGCAATGGCGGGAGGGGTTGAGGCTTGTGGTGACAAGCTTGGCGATGACAACTGGGAGAGGGAGAGGACATGGTTTGGTCAGGTTTGATCGGAGAAAAACCACTCCGATTTCGTTCTTGTTTTTCTGGTTATAGCAAGGTGAGTTGGAAAAAAAAAATTCACGTGTCAATTCATGAGTGGGCTGTCGTATGAGCCAAAAAAATTCACGTGTCAATTCATGAGTGGGCTGTCGTATGAGCCACGTGGTGCGTTAGCCGCACCTAAGACTTTCTCTAATTTAGACTCTGATATTTGTGAGTTGTATAGGGGTATGTCTATCATGCAACGCAGCATGGGATGCATACTGCTTTTTTATTATTTTATAATATATGTATAACAAGTGGACAAATGATGACTTATTAGAGACTTGTACAACATGTTTTTACCACAAAGTTACTATTACTCGCAAATAATTAAAAACACTCTTAAAAAGAACTAGCCTTCAACATGCCAAAATTTCACCTAAAGACCTCTGGTCAACCTGGTTACTAAGTATGGCAGAATCATTGCTGCCTAAATAGGAATGGTTCTAATTAAAATGCAGAGATAATGTAACTTAACAGAGAAAATACAGAAATATAACAGACTAATATTTTTGCGACGGGATATTGGGCACCAAGTGAAATTTATTTATTCAAACATAAATTCAAATACAAAACCTAGAGCCTCGCTCTCAGGTAAACAGTTAAAAGCTGTTTAGCTATTCATACTTATAATGACAATATAAAACACTTACTTGTAAATACAGCACTCCACATCAGATGACTACAACACACCACACTCTCTTATTCTCACACTACTATACTACAAAGACTGTATTATGACTATCTTACTTCTTGAGAAAGGTTAAGAGAACTTCAAACTTTTATCTCAAAGTTTTCTGATCCCTTCCTACTGACGCCTAAGGCTCTTTATATAGGGAGCGGACTCCAAAAAGAAATTGAAACTCCCCTAAACTAAGTGGGCGACAATGGAATCTTATCTTGATAACCTTACTTTTTGAAAAATTAAAGTCCACTAACTTCTTGCGTCGGCAGCCATTTACTTGATATCAAAAAAAAAGTTGCATGTCTTGATGCGTCGGCAACCGTTCATGTCTCCAACATATTTACTATGTTGTGATATTCTTCCGGATCTTCTTCATATCCTGCTGAAGAGTTGGGACCGATGTATTCCCATTCACGTGCAGTGTTATCTTCTTCATTGTCTAGATCTGAATCAAAAAGATAAGAAATCTTATACTTTTCATCATTCTCTACTTTCTCTAGCCATGTGGTGGTAGCTAGAGTGCAATCAACTTCTTTTCTCATAAGAGCTGTAAAAAAGTCACAGTTCTCTGGAGGAGGGTGATTATAGCAAGTGACTATTATTTTTTCTCCACTTGCCAAAAGACTTAAATTATAGTCTCTTAGAACCACGTCTTTGATAATAGCTATAGCCATAGCCTTCATCCATGTGATGCTTTGATTTGGTCTACCATTGCCACCTGCAATGGCTGGTTTTTGAACAGGACTTTAGATTAACCTGACAAAATGATAAGGAGAGATATAATTTGTCTGTCCATCTACTACTGTCCATTCTGGAGGAGTAGAAATGAATTTTAATCTCAAAATACATCCATCAGGTCTAATGTTCTTGACAGCTTCATATATTGATAACCTGGTCCGTCATGGAGAGGTCCTACGGTTTTATCACCGCTCTTGTATCTTTCCCAGAGCTTCTTCTCCTCTGATACTGGTTTCTGGCTCCTACGATTGTGATCTTCTCTTTCAAACATCGCCATTTCTCTTGTGAGAGCGTCAGAAAAAAAGTTCTTGTCATCTGCAACTATTTCAACATCATATTCATATTGAGTTAGAAACATTTGTCATCTCAAGACTCTTCCTCTATCAGCACCATCAGTTAATTTGTAGTTTTTGAAATTTTTAACTCTCTTGTTATCAGTTCTTACTACAAATTTATTTTCTAAGAATGCCTCAGCACCGGTAGAATAGTTTAACTCTGCTGCGTTAAACTTTCCTGATAGAAATTTACAAATCTTTTCCTGATTTGTATTTGGAGCAATAGCTAAAACAATTCCTGCCTAGTAATAATCATTTGCGTCAGTTTGCAAGATGATCAAATCTCCTTCTTCAGGTAACTATAAATGAGGAAGGTTTTTTTGTTAATAATTCTTTAATTTTTCTGATAGTATTAATTACTGTCATCTTCTGTGAAAGACCATTTCTTTTTAGAACTTGTTTTCAGAGAGAGAAGTGCAGTGAGACCATTGACTTGAGGAATAAAGTCTCTCGCAAAATTAACAACTCCCAAAAATCTTTGCAGAGATTTTGCATCTGGGATATTGTCTGGAAATTGGCTGATTTTCTTGACAATGTGTTCCTGGAGACGAATCTCTCCATCCTTAACATGAATGCCAAGGAAATCAATTTCACCCTTTATGAGGTGAATTTTCTTTTGTCCAAGGATAATTCTTTTCTGGATAATAAGTTTACACACATGTTCTAGGTGCTTCAGATGCTCATTCATAGTTTTAGAGACGACCAAGATGTCATCTATATAAACTATGCAAAAATCTGAGTAGGGCTTGAAAATATTATCTATTTTTCTTTGGAAAATAGACGGGGCTTGCTTAAGACCAAATGGCATAACTAACCATTCATAATGCCCCTGAGGAGTTCCAAAAGTTGTTAAAGCTATGAAATCAGGATGCATTCTTACCTGCCAAAAGCCTGATTTTGCATCAAACTTTGAGAAGATTTTTGCTCCTTTAAGCCTGTTGATGAGAACTCTCACCTGAGCTATCTGATAACCGTCTTTAACGGTCTTTTTATTCACATCTTTGTAATCAATCACCATTCTGGCCTTTCCTCTTAATTGTTATGCATGATTCCTTACCAAGAATGCTGGAGCATGATGAGGACTATTTGAAGATCTAATTAACTTCTTTTCAAGAAACTCTTGGATCTGACTTTCCATTTCTTTCCTATCTTCTTCCTTATAGTGAGGGATGGCCTTAACATGGCAAATAGCATTTGCGTCATGCATTTTTAGCTGACAATATATTGGATCTTTTTCCCAATACAGCTGAGGATCTTCACTGATTACTGGTTTCAGTAAATTTTCTATTTCTGTGAGAGTCGGTATTTTCTTTTGTTCTACCTTCTTTGCATATACTTTTAAGTTATGCTCTTTGATGTATTCTTCTTCTCCATCAGAACTCACATTGTCCGAAATTTGATATTTAGAATTTTTCTCTGATTTAGAGTCTTCTTAACTTGTTGCTTCATTTACCAATATCTCACTATGATTTTTAATCTGTTCTTGTAGCAACAAAATTGGCTTTAAAATTGGCTTATAATCATAATCACCACTCTTCGCTGGCAACTTCTGATATTGGTCTGTAAATCCTTTACTTGTAACACTCACCGCGTCTGTTAATCGAGATTCCCAATAGAATTTTTGATTTTTCTCAAACCCAATCATTTCTGGTGTTTGAACGACTGTTTGTTGAAGAATGAAATCATTTCCAATCAACAAATCAGCTGTCTGGCCTTCACACTACCAGAGAATCTTGATGATAAAGTTTCCTCCTCCTAGGGAAACTTTTACATTTCGGGCCATAGTATCCATGACTATCTTATTTTCTTCCATTGCAATTCCGGTAACTGTTCTTGGAGATTTTTCCCAATATTCTTCAGGGATTGCATATCTTTTAGCAAGAGAGTACCCTGAACCGCTATCTACAAATGCATGTAGATGATACTTCTTATAATTGGGAAACTTCAGTCCTATAGTAATATAATTACTATATATGCTTGTCTGGACTGATATTATTTGTTCTTGCTCTCTTGGAGCATCAAGTAATTCTGTAAAAGGGTTGACCCGTCTTACAGCAGTTACGGATTCAGGCTGATTTACATTTGTCATACCAATTATTGGATTGGTACTGGTCATAGCAGTTGTGAAATTAAGAGAATCAAGAGACTCTTTTATTTCTTTGCTTTGGCTTAATGAAGTTACAAACTTCATCGTTTTTATATCCTCTTCAAGATTTTTCTCTTGTTCTTTTTTGTGGAATACATTATATTTCTCTTCTACCAAGATATGTGCATCATTATCCTTGGTTTTCCTTCTGAGTTCTGCAATAAAGCATTCTCAATGATAAGTTTCTCCTGTATTTTCACAATACATGGGAATTGTAATATTATCATTGCATTTGCAATAGTCACAATTAAATTTTCCCGGATTGGGATGGAAGGTACTGATAATATTAGAGGCTTTCTCCTTCCAATTTTGTATATGTAATAACATATAGGACGATATCCTATATCTTCTTCTTCTTCTTCTTCTTCAGAGCTTTCTGAAGCACTTTCTGTCTCGCTTTCTGATAGGGACTCAAGAGAATATATTGATTCATTCTCTTCATCAGAATATGCGATTTCAAAGCTTTTTAGATTAGCATACTATATTGTTTCATCGTATTCAGCAATTAAGGCTTTAGAAGACCTCTTGTCCTTTTTAGGACACTCATTTGCATAATGTCCCTCTGCTTTGCAAAGCCAACATCTGCACTTCTTTATTTTTCTGGAGGAAGAATTTATTTTCTTCTTCTTTTTGAAAAAGAAGTTTGAGAAGATTGCCCTTTTTTTATATTAAAGCCTTTTCCTGAACTTATACTTCTTTTTAGAAGCGAATTTTTTACCATGTTTACTACCAGAGAACTTTTTTCTTTCTTTAGGAATATGACATCCCCATTGTGTCGGAGTATCCAATATCTTAGGACACATGTTTTCAACTCCTCTGAGTTGTTTCTTTGTAGTTTTAGATATTATGTTCTCCGTGCATTGCTTTCTTAGGAGATCCCTAACTCTCTGCTATTCCTCCTACAGTAAAGTACTGGGGGGTTTTCTTCCAAAGACTGTGCTACTGCGTCATTCCAGGGTTCTGGCAATTTTCTATAATACGCTCTGACGAGATCGCCATTTTCAATGTCTCCAATAATGCAATAGTAGTTTTGGAATTCATTGGTATATTCCTCAAAATACCTCATGTTACAAATACTCAACTTTCGAATATTTGTTTTAGCTCTTTCTTTAGATTTCTCACTATGCCCATCGACATCTCCGCATAATTGTGCATAGATAGGCACTGCAAAATCTAAAGGACTATTAGTCCGAGCTAATTTGATTGCCCAATCAGCCCATTTAGAACTTCTCTTAAATGACTGATACAATTTCTAGACTATTCCAGTTAAGGTTGACTCATAATATGCATGAGCATCCTTGTAGGCATATTTTGATAACACTAGAGCCTGGGTTAACTTTAAACTAGCAACCCAGTTATCTATTGTCTTTCTTTATCTCCTACCTGATCTAAATCTAGATAAACCCCTCTTTCGGACACTAACTGTCCCCATTTGGGTTATGTAGGGATATACTTCTGAGAACTTCGTTCTCCATTCCTTCCTGTAGGACCTTGTCCTTTTGGAAGTTTGATATTCTTTTCTCGAATAATCTTGGTAGGATTGTTTGTAATATTTTGTACTATGGTGTGACCACCTTCTGGAGGTGTCTGTCTTTCACCATCTCTTGTATCCATGGAAGATGAACCTGATGGTTCTTCTTTTGCTGCTTGATAAGGAAAAATCTTTCTCTTATTTTTTCCAAGTTGAATTTGAAAAATTTCTTTCATGATTTTCTCTAATTCTTCTATGGATTCACAAGTTTCAGCTCGTGCATACAATCCTTTTAATTCTCCTGCTTTAAGTATTTTCATAGGTCTTTTAGTATCTTCTTCCTCAAAGGCTTCTTTATGAAAAATTGACTTAGTTCCAGAGGAACTAGCTTCTTCATAATTAGCAAATGAATGCCTATGAAATTGTAAGCTTATTTTTCTTCCCATGTCTTCATAAATTGAAGCATCGGTATTTTCAAGCTGTTTAACAGGAGGGGTCAAATTCCATTCTCTTGGGAATGTTACTTCATGCCATTTTGTGACATGTTTCTGCTGGGAATTATTTTTCAGGTTGGTGAGAACGGATGTAGTAACCCTAGGGCTATTTAAAAATCTGGTATTGGGAGTTACATTTGAGCTCATCAACTTATAATAGATTCTATAATCTATCGCAAGTTCCATCATTCTCTTTTTCATAGAAATCTCATTTGTCTTAATTCTCAATCTTAGACAGTGAGCAGCATCTCTGAGATGTGTTGTGAAGTTTGGAAACACATTGAAATATGCAACTTGGTTGCACAAGGAAGCTTCTACTGTTCCTAACAGACTTTTCTTGAAATTTGTTATTCTATCGTCTTGTAAGACACATAGAACAAAACAGTCAATTCCATCTCTGGCTAAGAGTTGTATCCTTACTTAGACTGCTCCAATATGCATATAGGAATATTTTTTCTGGAAAGCTTCATTTACTTCTTTTGGAGTTATTAATCTGATATATGTTTCTCCACTTGTGGCTGGAACAGTTAATTCAAGAATCTTGAATCTATGAGAATCCATAATGAAAGATCTTTTCTCATAGATTTCGTTGAATTTAAATTTAGGAGCAGATGCTTCTCTCACACATAGATTAGATTTCATTATACTCAAATTCTTGAGCATTTATTAACTGTACTGGAACAGTGTTCCTTTTACTGAGAATTATACTCAGCATCTTCATATCTCTTTTTGTTGTAGATTTTTTCGATGATGTTTTCCATTCAAGTAGCTTAGGTTCACTAAACCTTAGTCTACTTTCTCCCATTGGTGAGGATGGAGGAGGTATGATAATTTTACTAGCTACGTTTTGAGCTAGTGTTTCTTCATTAATTCTTTCATAATTTTCTCATTCCTTCATCTTTTCTATAATCTTTTGTAGATTTGAAATCCTGTTATGTAATTCTCGAAATTGTACTTCGAGGTCAGTACCTATCTCTTGGAGGTAGGCGATATTATAATTCTGCTGATGAATTATTACTTCAACATTTTCAGCAAGTTTTTCTGTATGACGATGAAAGCCAATAGCTTTAACATCTTCATGTTTTACTTTTAGATCTACTCTCTGATTCATCATATTCTGGAGATAAGAGTTTCTAAAAGTTTTTTCAAATTTTCTTGAGTATCTCTTAGTTCTGCAGCTTGCTGATGAATGTTGTTTGTAAGATTCTCAGTGCGAACTAATTTCCTTTCAATATCTATTAGATATTGTTTTTCTTTGAGATAATCTAGCTTGACTTCAAGCCTATCAATTTTTGAATTTATTTCCTCAAGTTGAGATTAAACCTCTAGAGTTGTTCTGTAATCTTTTCAGAGGTCTTATCTGTCACATCCCGACCCGTAAAAATTTTATCTTATTTACTAGCTTGATTATAATAAGAATTTTTACTGTCTCCGACATTGAGATATAGTTTAATTGGTCCCTAGAGGGGTTTTGGGGGACGATTATTTCGGAGAGATATTCGTAAGAGAAAAATGTAACGATTGTAAAAATGGTAAATTTTAGCTAGTAAAAGGTAATTTTTATTAGGGTATTATTTTTGGGGGTGTTAAATTTTGGAATTGGGTTGTATATAGAAGAGTTGGGCCGGATGGGTGAGGCCCAAAACTATTTTCTCTCTCTCTCTCTTCTCTCTCTCTCTCTCTCTCTCCGACTTCCCTCCCGAGCAGCCGACCTGCAGGACTTCTGACCGCCCGTCCGCCGCGGCCCGGCCACCGTTCGCCGCTAAACCGGTCTCGTTCGCTCGGTCTCCAACCCAGCTTCCATTCTAGACCGGTGACAGCCGCCCTAGCTCCGCCGTGAAGGAGTAGTCTCGCCCGAAAGGCTCGGCTGCCTAAAGCCTTCTGTCGCCGGAACTCCCTCCTCCGGCCACCAATCCGGGTAAGCTTGGTGCGGTTTTGTAGCTCTCCTCCCGTGCAACAACCCCTCCTAAAGGCTCACTCCCTCTTGAGCTCGGTAAGGAGAAATTCGAAGTTGAAATTCTAGGGCTTTTAGGATGTTTTCGTTCGATTGACCTAGTTAGGCTTGAAATTGGTGATTGTGCTAGTTAGGAAAGTTGTTTGGGATGTTGAGAGGAAGATGCTGTTAAAATTTCATAGAATTTGGAGCTCGCCGGAATCGGCCTCCGGCCGGCGCTGCCGGCGCCGCCGCCGTTTTGGGGTTTTGTATGATTTTAAATGTGTAATAATTAGAGGAATTTAATGGAGTGAATTATGGAATTTTCGGATGAGTTTTGAATAGGTTTGTGAATTTCCGAAGTTTGGAATTTTGGCTGTTAAATAATGTAAAATCCGGCCGTAGGATTTAAGTCAATTTCTGCGAAAGGTTGTATTTACGGCTGCCAAGTATGGTATTAAAGTTTGGGTCATTCCGATTTAAGAATATCGAAGTTAGGCAATGATGAGCGTGGTTATGGTTCTCGGTTAATTTTGCGTATTTTATCAAATATTGGATTTTTAGTGGGAAATTAATTATATATTTGAAACAGGACGTGAGGAGGCCCGAGCAGAAGAAGTATCGGAGCGTCATCAGGCTTAGGCCTAATTTGTGAGTGGACCTTTGTTTTTAATTGAAAAGCATGCGATGAATGATTTTATTGATCATTTATTTCTTATGATGAGACTTATTGATTTCTTGGCTATTTGACAATTTTTCCTCCTTTGGAGAGATCCCGAAAATGAGATTTTTGGTGGATATGTATTTTGGATGTTTATGAGTATAGTATATAAATAAATGCTAGCTAGCTATACGTGTTTTTCCACCATACTGAGGTAAAATTCTATTATGGTGCGACGTGAGCATTAGACGCAATCGTCGTAGCCTTATATAAATATAATAATTTATATAGGGGATATGCACGTATATATATATATATACACACCGTCTTTTCGGTCATAATGAGAAAAAATATCATTATGGCGCAACGTGAGCGTTAGATGCCAGCGTTGTAGCCTTGTATGATTTTCTATTTTTCTAAATTGTTTCTAGGATTCATACAAGGAGTCTGACGAGTGTAAATACATATGAATATATGTTTATATATAGTTTAGCCTGAGAGACTCCATTTTATTTGAGTTGGTGACTAGCTAGTGCTAGTCGTGAAATTGCCAGTTTATAAGTTGAACACTTTTAAGCTGCCGCATGCAGTATTTTTTTCTATGAAATTAAAATGGGAATGCATAAATATTTTGTTATTAAATTATTTTTATCCACTCACTCTAACGTTATTAAATGTCTTCCCCTAGGCCCTTCGTTTTAAAATGCCCAGTCTACAGAGTTCGAATTGGATTTAGTAGGAGACGAGGCATAGTCACCCGTATTTCCACCACCTTTCACCAGTAGGTTACCTATTTAACCTACCTGTGTTTTCTTACTTCCGCTAGTGTCTAGTAGCTCTGAATACTTGGGTTTAATGTATATATTTTTGGTTGTGGGTGAAGGCTTGTTGATATTTTAAAATATTTGACGGAGGATGTATGATATTTTAGAATATTTGACGGAGGATATATGATATTTTAGAATATTTGACGGAGGATGTATATTATCTTAGATAATATTTATTATCTTGTTGGTGGTGATTGTATTTGAGGGGCACGAAGGCTCCAGAAGTTAAAGGTGGATTGGAAATTTTAGGAGTGTTTGCAGGTTTTTGATTTGGAAGGGTTGTCCATTTCCAAGGGAGGTTGTACCGAATTTTGCGGTAAATCTTTCCTTAAAGGTGGTCCCCGCACGATTTACTTCGGGTTTAGGGTGAAATTCGGGGCGGGTCGTGTCATTATCCCTAGATAAATGATCTAGGAACTCGATTAAGCTTGGTCTTGATGGATCAAGCTCTTCTACTCCGATTTCTCTTTGGAGATAAATATGTTCGTCGTAAAGAGTATTTAATACTCTACAAACGTATTCAATGGAGTATTGATTTTCTTGAATATGCCTTGTATGAAAGCACACTTCCCACTTATCAGTTCCTTTTGTAGTACAAAAAGACTGATAATTTTTAAGTTTAGATTCTCTCTTGTTAGTCAAGAGAAGCAAACTTTGTGGCATAAGCCTTTTTCTCACCTGCTTTTGAGCCAAGTAGGCTCTGATACCAGGTAAAGCGGATCTAACCGATGCTCAAATATCAAGAGGTTTTTGGTCTTGTTCAAAAGTTTCTTGAAGGGCTTCAATTCTTCTCTTGATTCGTATATCCTTCTTTGTAACTGAAAAATAATTTCCCAATAATTTTTGGTACTTCTAGGGAGCTTATCTCTTCTTTCTTTTAGTTTTCTAAATTTTTCTTTCTTCTTGCAATTCTTTATATGAATGTTTAGCTTCTGCTAAATATTCTAATCTTGTAGCAATATATTCTCCAATGATGAAAAATTAACTGTTTACCTTTGGGTAGAAAGGATAGATCCATATTTGTATTATGGTAAATAAACAAATTCAAACTTATAGACCCACCATGCTCCGTTAAATTTTTGATTTTACTAGATGTAAAAATAGAAAACAACAAAAAAACAAAAAAGGTAAAAACTGGTTGGGAAGGTTTCCTAATTGTGAAAAAAGCTCTTGATGAGGTTTCTAATGGAATCGGCATGTATGCCGCTGCATACTAGAATTTTCTAGTTGTATAGTTTTGAGGCAAAACAAGTTAAATTTTTTTTGAGTTTGTTTGGTTTTGAGGCAAAGCAGCCATCAAAGTGAGTGTAGACGCTTATAGACAGTTTACAGCTTGTAGACAGTCCTGAGGTTTCCAACCACTATACAGCTTGTAGATACTTGTCTCCCTTTTCAGTCATTAATTGATGGGTATCATTTCACATCAAATCTAGGATTACATGCATATATTAGTTTATTTTTCTATTTTATTTTATTTTTCTGTCCAATTGTTACCCCATTATCGTCTCTCAGAAGTATTTCAGGCGTGTGGGTGCCAGTTCTCCCTATTCACTTCAAAGGGATATCACTTCTACATGATTAATTATAGGTTGCAACATTTGTACAACCCCGAATGATTATTGTAGATTATTGTAGATTTGAGATGAAGACTTCATGAACGGCTTGAGATGAAAGACACACAAATTGGGTCTGAGGCCTTAATTGATTGAAATTAAGTTGAGTTGTTGTTAGGTTTTGGAAAATTCATTTGCTTTCTAGTTTTCATATCTATTTTTTTTTTTATGTAAGTTTGAGATTGTATTTTCAATTCTTAGATGTAATTTGATATTTTGATTTAATTTTTAGCTATATGCTTGTATGGTTTTAAATTTTTAATCGTCATAATTTTTGATCAATTGAGCTTTTTCCTTTTGGGTCTTTTTGGATAAAATCTCAGGCCGGATACTTGTTCTGTCGAATGAGTTTAGAACTGTCACTCCCTAGTCCCTTTCTCTTATGTGGATTAAGCTAAACTTACTTAACCTGATAATATTACAAGATAATAAGGGCAAAGTGGAGGAATCACTCAGCGTCACACACCCACTGGCCACTGCAATGCTCCACTCATTCAATTATTTACGGATCCGAACAAAATCTGGCAACAAAGAAAGGCATGGAATATTTGACTACCTGTTTATCGCTACCTTATTATCTGGTCCATAATCGAATCCCCTTCTTCTTTGAGAATATTTTGTTCCTTTTTTGAGCTTTGACCCGATTGTCTCTTCAAATTATGCTTATAAGCTGCGTTTTGTAATTGATTATTGTGATTAGTGTTTTTCATGCATGGAAGCTCTATCTAAAGAAAGAAATAACAAAATGAAAGGAACGCTGGCTTAACTTTATAGTAAAGGGATTTTGTGGAGCAAAATGAAAGCTGGTCGAAATATCTATCCCTGTGACTTCAACCACGTACTCTTTCTTCAGGATTTATGATTGAATTATATCAGTAATAAAGAGAAAAACAAGAGTGGGATTCTGATGAGGACGTTTGAGATGTAGACTTCATGAGATCGATCTTAAATCAACATTAAGATGACTCATGCTGAAGAAATAATACTTCAACAGAAGTTCAAAACACTCATTCAACCGTCGGCTTAAAACTTAAAAGTGGTCATTTTACAACTTTGATCTAATGCCTTAAGGCCTTGTCTGGTTCATGGATCGGAAAAGTTGAGAGGAGAAAATTGTTCTTTCATTTGTTTGACACACCTAAGGAAAGGAAAAACTTTACTGCAATATGAAAAAATAGATGAGAAATTGGATCCTCTCACATACTATAAGATTCAATTTTCCTCATACTTTCCCAACATTAATTGCATCTTTTATATATTGTTTTAGTGGATGTTATTACTAAATTATCTACAAAACTTTAGAATCTTAAATATTATATATTTTATTACTAAGGATATAATTGATAAATTAATGTTACTTAATTTCTTATCCATGTATAAACCAAACATTTGAAAGGAAAATAAAATACATTACCTAGTTACTTTCCCGACGTTCCCAAACACCTCGTAGGGAAACTTGTGGGAAATTTATTTTCCCATATACATGGGAAGTACCAAGGAACCAATTTCCTTTCCATCAACCAAACGAGACCTAATAGTGGATAAGATGTTCTAAGTTGTAACACAGGTTTAAGAAATTATGTTAGGTTTAAGAAATTATGTTAGGTTTAGACTAGATAAGATGTTTGATTTCTCTCTAATGTAACAAAGAGTATAATTGAAGTTCTCATTATAAATCATCGTTGTATCGGCATTCTTTATACCAAACACTAACTCAAGGTAAAATTCAAATCAAGTGAATAACCTAAAAACCAAAAGTAATCAATAGAAGCTTTGTTTATATCATTGCACTAATATTATCTCAACTTAACTACTTATTCAACTATATACCGACAAACAACCCTCACATTTTGCCCCTATCAACAAGGAAGAACAAGAGGAAACTAAAGGAGACTCGGGTACCTCTCAAGAAGTACTTTAGCCATTTTGCCACAGTTAACAGCTGAATAATATGTTGCTGTTGCTTTCAAGTTCCTGGTCCAAAAATGTCACCTAAATTTTCCTTTTTTCTAATCAGTAGTCCTAATCAGAACACACACGAAATTGAAAATTGTTGTGTCCACACATACAATAATAACATTTCCTTCGAAGACTAAACCAACTAGTTCCTCACAAAGTCGAAACGAACCAATTGACTAATCATGTCATTTCCATCCCTAATCATTAAACAACACATGGAAATGGCATCTCATTTTCCCAACCAAACAGCATTTCAATCAAACAGCAACCAATAATTGAAATTTCAACAAAAATTAAATTAAATAAAAAAGAGAAGCAAAGAATTTGTAAAACCCAATTAGTAAATCCAAGGCGCATAATAAACAAGGGGCTAATTAAAGGGGGACAATGTACAGTTCGCAAAGTCACATGCGTGCCTGGTCAAATCACTCGACTCAGCACGCACCGTTAGATCTACTGACTAAAATCTTAAGATTCCGGTTTCCGATTTTACCCCTAGACGGGAACAAAAGGACGCACCGGCGGAGCAGGCTCGTAGCAGAAGGGTGCCGCCGGGTGCTGCCACTTCTTAAACACCGCCGACGCCGCCGAAGCTGACGAAGAAGATTTCTCGGCCTCGGCGGCATGATGACGTGGCAGATCGGGTTTCTGGAGCTTCTGGTGGTGGAGGCGGGAGTCTTCCCGGGGTTTGGCGTCGGCGGGGCTATCGGGGGAGACGAGCGGAGAGAGGAGGGGGATGGCGACGTTCCAGTCGGCGATCGGGTTTATTTGGAGGGAGGCCGGAGGAGGAGCGCGGCGCTGGAGACGGCTCGGCTGGCGGCGGTTGCCGGAGCTAGGTCTGGGGATGTCTGTCATGGATGATTGGATGATTTGATTACGGCGGTTGCGGAGTGCGGTGGATCTGAGAGAGATGAAGAGAGAGAGAGAAAAAAATGAGAGCGAGGGATTTTAGAGAAGGGTGAGAAAAGTGTGGGGGAGGGTGTAAATATATATATACGAAGAGAGAGAGAGTCAAAAAAGTAAGAAGAGCGTGGTTGGCACAAGGGCTTGTTGGCTTCGGTTTTAGCCGCGCGCTTTTGTCGCTATATCTTTCTCTATCAAGGAAATAATTACTCATCTATCAATTTTTCATTCTCATTTTCTCTTCTTTAGGAAATTTCTTAAATACGAGGATATATGTTTTGACTATTGACTGTTAATCTAACGTGTAAATTATAAATGAGATAGGATACTTGAGTTATCTTTTTTTTGAAGGGAAAAGAGGCAGCAGCCCTAAAATTTCATTGATAAACTTAGGCTAGAATAACATCAAAGCACCATTACATTAGACAATTAGCTCACTTATTCAAGTGAGTTTAGCAGAGGATTAAATTAGATACAAACAAGATACCAGAGTAATAAAAAACCGGAGCCAAGGCGCTCAATTGCGGTACTCCAAGCTTTATGAAATCATCTAAGCTGCAGCTAGCTCGCACAGTCTGCCAAGCTATCCATACTCCAACACTTACTACATTTTGTTTTTGCCCTTCGGGTCAGGGCTTGGTGGGGTGTTGGAGTAAAGCACACTTAGCTCATGTTTCTCTGTAGCTATAACTACAGGGCTAGGTGTTTTGTTTTTTGAGCCAATGGGGTGTCCCCTTTTCTTCTTGGCTTCAGCAGGGACTCCGGCTTAGTAATCAGAGTGTCATCAGGGCCTTGAATAAGACCCAACTGGCTAGGAGGAAACTGGATAATTGGTCTAGATTTTTTCTCCTTGTTAGAGGCTATAACAGCAGGCCCATTTTGTTCTGCCTTTGATAGCCGGTGGCGCTTGACAGCTCCTGTTGTAGAGACTTTAGGCACAAGGTCAGTGTTAGGCTTCTCCAACCTAGCAACCTGACTTAAATCCAAAGGGAGGAATCAAAGGACTCAGATCTTTGACAACTTGAGTGACTACACCTATAGTTTTTGCAGCAGAGTTCAAATTCAAAGGAGTTGGCAGAGAACTCGGGTTCAGGACCTCATGCATTGGGATACCTTCCTGAAACACACCTTTAACTCTTTGTGTTGCCACAAGCTGCATAATAGCACTATCCGAAGTTGAATCTATCTCAGCCATACTAGTAGTCACTTGCATATCACACAACTCCAAGGTCTACGAGGAATTGATGTTGCAATTCTTGGAATCACAACTCAGAGGTGTATCCTTTGGTTTCAGCATAGCTAGATCAATTGATTGCTCAACAGTAGAAACCAGCAGCAGCTCTGATCTCATATCATGTCCATCATTCTCATTCCCTACTGGTTCTAAACAAGTCGTGCCAATTTCAGCTAGCACCGGTCTTTCAGTGACATTGGAACCAAGCAGCGATTTCTTGATGACAATTGGTTTACGAGTTAATGCCGGCTTTGAAGGCATTTGTGGCTGTAAGGGCTTCAGAATCGAAGGCATGGCTCCTGTGAACTTCAACGAACCTTGTGAGTAATTTAGGTTTGCCAAATTGACTAGTGCTTCAACCCGATTCTCTTTTTGAGCATCCTGCACTGTAGATTTTGCTACTTTCTTCTTACATATACCATCTAGATGGTAGATTAATTTGCAGCTAGCACACATACCAACAAGATTCTCATAAAAGAAAACCATGTTCTTGACTATTCCAGGAGCAAGCTTAAGTACCTTTTCAAAAATGAAAGGTCTGTCCAGAGCATGAGATACCGGAACACGAACCTCCCCTGTTGAATTCAGAAGATTCAGATCAACATGTGGATTATCACCTGCAACGATTGCTACATCTTCAATGACCACTGGTGTCTCCAATCTAGGAGGAATGATCTCAAGTCGAACCCAAAAAAATAGAGATTGCAAATTAATATCTTCAAATTATGCAAGCCCATCATAGTCGTGAATAACCATTGGTGCCCAAAGATAATACCACGGGCCTCCCCAAAGCACACGATTTCGATCTCTCTTCATATCGAAGGAGAACAGGAATAGACCTTGAGGTCTCTGTTGAACCTTAAATTTACCATCAGTGCGCCAAATTATGCGAAAGGTCTGCTGCAGATCTACATGGTTAACACATTTCGGAGCCAGAGGTTTCGCCAAAAGGTAGGCTTGCGAGTTACGGCGGAGATTGGCTCCCGAACAGCGTGAGACATCAAGGACCCCATCGTCGGCCAGTGCAAGGGAAGTCACAAAACTGGCGGTGACTTCGTCGATAGGCTTCGACATGAGGATGAAATGGATAGGGATTGGATAAATTGGTGAGGTTTGGAGGACAAAACTGGATCGGCGATCCAAATCGGAGAAAACTAGGGTGAGCGGCGCTCTTTGTTTTGCGTCAGAGAGAGCTGCGCATTAGGGATTTTTTAACCAGAGAATATTCGTAGAGGTATGATTATTGAGTTATCTAGTTAGTGTTTAGTGTTGACTATTGAATTAACAAGTATGTTATAGAACAATAGATATTAAGCTAAGTGTTTGTTGTCCATTCAATAAGTCGTTCGTCCGATATTGGTAAAATTGTTAAACAACTAAAATTTTGAAAAATGATGAATGAACAATCTTCGTTTCTAAAACGTGAGGAACTAACTTAGACTATATGTGCATGTTTGTTTGTTGGGACTAAATAAGGAGTCCAGTTTAGCAATGTCTTATTTAGTACTGTGTTTGGTGTCACTAGGTACTAAAATAAATGAGCTTACATAACACATTGTTTTCATTTTGACCTCCTTAGGTGGTGTTATTGTGGATACTCAAATATGTCGTCCTTAGATAGCAACATCCTTCTAAACTATAAACCAAACAAGCTATCATCTAATCCCATGCAACACCAAACATGAGTTAATATTAGTACAACTTAAGACATCCCACATAAGTTCAGGACAGTCTTAGAAAATAAGGAGGTGTAATGTAGTCCCGAGTACCAAACGTGCACTATAGGTCTTACATAGTCTCGAATCAGGGTCGGTTCTATGTAATATGAGGCCATGTGCGAAATTTTGAATTTGACCCTTTTTGTTTTGAATGTGGTCTTATTTACACAATTTTGTTCCTGAACGTATAAACCAACACTAAAACCCATAATCTCTCATTGAAGTGTAAGAAATAACATATTGCATTCCTAAAGTTCTAGAACAAAGAAACAGTTGTACATGAAAGAGAAGGAACCTCATAAATCAAAAATAGAGATTAGGATATGGTTTTTTCTGTTTTGGGTAAGCAAAGGGTGAAAAAACAAAGGAAAAAAAACAAGAGGAAAAACAGAGAGGTTGCGGGCCTCGAACTAAGGTGGTTTGGTTAAGAAGAAAGGTTACAGCCACCTCTGCTACAAGAGAACTTGTTTACATGTCTAGCCTTTTTAATATATACAAGATGTGGGGGTATGCGTTTTGTGATCAGAGACTTTACTAGTAGTATGGTTGCAAAAGGAGCATGCCCATTGAGGGGTTTAATATCAGCAGAGCATGCTGAATTACTTACTTGTGACAAGGCTGTAGACTTCGCTATAGCTCAAGGTCTCCAACCTTTCATTTTTAAGACATGTGTAAAAGAAGTACAGCGAGACTTAGCTTCTCATCAGATGCTTAATACTTATTTGATTAAAATGAGATTGTGTTTGATTCATAGTTATTAGATTGTGTTTTTCTGTCTAGTTAGGTTTTAAGATTATACACTCGTTTACTGTATTGTTAGAGCAGTGCTTGTGTACCTAGACAACTTAGTTATTAGATTTTGTTTCTAATCAAGAGCGTAGGGTTCAAAGAAAAGCTTTTGTAGAGAGATGAACAAAGAGAGGAAGCGGCGGCCGAAGCTTTGATTAGCTTATTGAGTTTTTCGGGTAGAGTTGAGAAGAGGTAGAGAGAGTGAGGTTTGAGAGACAGAGGGATGGTGGAAAGCTAGAAGTGGGTTTTGGACTTTTGGTTGTGGTGGATACTATATACGTGGCCTAATCATGTACATGGGATGATATATACATGGCTTCATCTAAAGGGGTCAGGACACTGTTCCGCGAACAGTAATCCCCCCTGCTTCGCTTAATATATACAGATTACATATCTATATGATAAAAATTTTCAGAAGCCCCCGAAAATCAGAGGCCTTGTGCGGCCGCACACATCGAACGACCCAAAGGCCGCCCCTGTCTCAAACCACCTCATTGCATTGAAAGTTGAATATCATGTTTACGGAAATCAAATCCGCTAATCGATGCGATGTCATGAACAAAATGAGTTGTTATCTTTTACTTATAAGTGCAAACTGTTACAAGGTGACAATCGAGTCAAGGTACTTTAAAATCAACTTTAGGGATATGTGACATTGTCATACTCACCATTAATATTACTTTTTTAAATGATTTGATATTGGGTGTAACTATCTATTTAGGTAAGTCCTTCCTTATCAACAAGTCTAGACATGAACAAATTTTAGGCAAGAATAAGATATTCGTGTAGTAAGTTTTTTTTTTTCTTTAATTCTTTTTAAATAAGTTTTAAGTAAGTTATTACCAAGCTAACTACACAAGCTGGTTGATAAATTTGAAGCCGAGCCGCAGCTTGCAGCATATATGACCGGTCAACAACTTCCCCAACCGAAAGGATAAACGGAGACGTCAGATTCAGCCTTAAGGATCCAGTTAAAACCAATTATTTTTTAACCGCTTCTCACGTTAACCGACCCCACCGCCCCCAAACCAAAACCACGGACGTCACTTTCGAGACGACGTTTCAGCCACACGTCTCCACGTATCACCTATCGCCAACCAACGGTCCTGATCTCATTTACGTGGTCAATTCCAAGCCCTTTGTAATTATATAAAGCCTAACTTGCTGTCTTTTTTTGCATGTATTTTATAGGGTTACAAAAACACGGTGCCAAACTAAGTCCAAATCAGGGGTCCTGTTGGTCAAGGATATAAACGTCATTCCAGAATATTCTTGTAGCTTTCACAATCCAAATATTGCTTTTGTTGTTTATGGACAATAACACTATGGTTTTCTTCACATAATCTTATCATGAAATGTTATTTCAAACATTACAATAATGTCATGGTAGATGTCAAGCCTGAAAATTACATATTTACACAAAATTATACGTGGTGAGAAAGTCTCGAGTAAAACGATTCAAAATTATCTAATATGGTAAAGTTGTCGAGCTACTTAGTATGAAAACTATATGTCTTGAGTTCGTGAGCATACAATATGAGAATAGTCTGGTTTTGTTAGGAATTAGGATGCTCTCGTGGACTCGATCTGAGTACTGGCTCGATGATTGTTTTACAAACTTGCTAACGTAACCAAAGTGACTTGTTATCTCTTACTGGTTTGACTACGTCAATAAAAAATACAATTCCCCAATCAATTTCAATTTTATTCGAAGAGTTTGAGCTCCTCAATTCTGGCAGATCGAATTTTCTCATCGGCACTCATTGGCTTCGTCCTCCGGTCCTCCCTTTGAGCTTGATTCATGCATGCGTTCCTCCACCGTGGCCTGTCCAACTTATCCCATGGCATTTATAAACTTGTTAGAGTTCAAGCATCAAAACACAAAAGAGCTTTAGCCTATAGGATATACTTGTTTAAAGTTCGAAACTGGTAGCTAGCTACTTAGCTATGATATTAAGACTCATTCCCTGAATCTTACCTTTGTTCTATAATATGTACAACAGCATCTGTTTAACCAATGATCAGGTCAAAACTTGACCAATTCCACTTCTGGCAGTGAAAAACTGGATCAAGTCTACACTACTATTGAAGATTATTGTGTGTGCTCACATTGACAATGAGTCTTTTAACAATAGTTGGATTCTGTTTATTATTGCTGCATGCATATGCCTCATCAGATAGCTGCTAGATTCCACGAGGGGTTCTTATAAACAAGGATGAATAAATCATTTCTCTGTGCAATCTCTCCACCTCGATTGCGTTATCAGAACTACTGAGATATTTGAATAACATCAAACGAGACATGCTTTGTGAGCTTAAATTCAACAATTATGGAAAACAAATGAGAAATGGCTTCTGAATTCAATAGGTAACAGCATCACAGAGGAGGACTACGTACTCGCCTACTATAATAATCAAGTAACATTGTCACTCATATTCAATCCAACTTTTATTTGGAATTTCGAAGAACAGTAATTAACTACGCACATGAGAGGCACAAAGTAAGTAAACGTTAATAATTAAACATCACTGATGAGGATGATAGTATTGCTGAATGGTATATGTTGTCTGCAATAGGGTGAGAACCAGAAGGATGAAGGCTACAACCAAAGAAGTGATTTTCCATGGATTAGATAAGTAATCGCGCTTCAATCCGGCCAGCCACTTGTTCCATGTAGCCTGGTAATATTTATTCACTTCAGCGCAGAGCCCCCCATAGCAAAATCCAACAGTGTATGTGTCACTATGAAGCTTACCAAACAACTGGGAAACATCTTCAGCACTCAACCAATTGTGGATTATTTGTTTGTCACAAAGAAAAACAACATCCTTGCTGGAAGCAATAAGGTTATCCAGTAAAAGTGCATAAGAAGTTACTTTATGAGGTTATGAGGCATTGCTCGAAGGCTATGAGGTTCCTGAACAAAGGTTCAGTCATTTCTGCAATTGCTAGCTGTGGAATTGTGAGAACTCCATCTTTGAAATCAATATTCATTAAGCCATCAACTGAGCTTCTTCTGAATTCAATGCCTGCCTCCAAGAGAGCAGTCGCATGGGGCAGTGCATTCTCGTATTCAGTTGATTCAAATTTTTGGAATGGAACAACAATAGCACTTCTTAGCAGATCAAGTATGTGTAGAATCTCCTCATCATGAGTGTGTTTGAAATAACCCTTGCAATAACGGGTCATTGATGATAGTCTGCTGAAGAAGTTGAGCACGAGCCTAGTGAAGGGGACTTGATTTTTGCTGATAAGGCTATGTAGAGACTCGAGAACAAACCAAGGAAGCTGATTTTCTAGCAGCAGAAGATCATGACAAAGATACTGGAATTTGCAATCCATGTTGGTTATGGGATCATTAGCCTTATCTGAATCCTGGTACATATAGTATCTTCTTTGAATAGTTCTAATAGGAAGCAGCCATCAATTATCATCATTTCTACGAATTCATTGCCATTAAGATGATCAAGTGAGTCTGCATAATAATCACGGGCACGTTTCTCAAACCTGGTAATACTATCATCAACACCTTGGATCAAAGATTTTAAACTTATATTCTTTCGTGAGAGTACAGAATTTAAATACCACAGTTTCACTTTTTTCATGGTTTCAAAAAGTTTACCGCTATGGTGATGGAGGGGGTCCGATTGAGACAACATCAGGTTCATATGCCTCTGGTTTATGTCTCCGGAGTAACTCAGGAACTCTGAAGATGCAGCACTTAGCAGACACGGGCGAATCCCTGCAAAGCTTTGCTTCCATGCTCCGTTCCAGTGCTTCAACATCAATATTTCTACTGCCATGATCTTCCATGACTACAGTTAATTGGGTGAAAATGCTTATCACCTTAAGAATGATAGATTCTGGATGGTCGCTCCTTCTCAAAATCGTTCATGGAACTGGAGAAAATTATTGCAGCTATCTTATCCAACGTATTGGCAATGGTACTGATACTTTCCTGTGGCATCATTTGGTTCCTTTGGCTCTTTTGGCTTGTTTTTGGGACCCCGGTAGCCTCAATTTGATTGGAATTGATTCAAAAAGTAAAGTGAGTACTGAGTTGCTTGGTTAATAAAGATTCTGTCAATTTTGGCTTCCTGAACAAAATGGTCTCTTCTATGCAGTTCTTCTTGGCGGAGTTTTCATCCTTGCAAGCCTCTTGCGGCATGGACTAATCTGGTCTGGTTCATCCACAATATTCCAAGAATGGCTTTTATCTTATTCCAAGAAAGGTAAAATAATAATTGCAATCCATTCCTACCTCATAAAAAGACAAGGGTGGCTGCAACACTGCCTCGATTTTAGTAGTTCAAGGACATTGTTGAAACTGGACCTGTATTTTTTCAGGTTGGATAAGTCGGGAACTATAGAAAATCCAAGCTGGAAACCTGGAAACCCGAAGTCGCACATACAAACTTGAAAGAGAGTAAATTAAACGATGATACATTGAATTTAAGTAGCAACCAACTCTTTATCTTATTTTGATGTAGTGGGAAGCGCTTAATCTTCTTCTGTTGGCATTGGGTATCGGCAGAGGGGACAGAGGTGGTTAATCTCCAGGCACTGCACAATGCAGTGGACATGAAAATGGTGTGTGCAGGGCAACCGAGTGAAGAGCTCTTGTTCAAAATCCTCTTCCAAACAACTAGCACAGTAGGGCTCGGTATCAGTACCGAGTAATGACACTTGCTTCAAACCCAGGATTGAAGACCTGTTTGCAGGAATGAAATTGATCCTAGTTGGGTCATATCTGAAGCGGTAGATGAATTTCCACACATCCACTACAACCGGGTCCACAGGGGAGACGGTAGCCTGAACCACATGGAATATACTTTGAACGATACAAAGATGTTCATCTTCCGGCACACACATTCTCTTGAGAATCCCGGAGAAATACGTTTCCATTCTTCTGAGTTTTCCGCTGTTATTGTCACATATGTGCTGCTTGAACTTAAAAAAGTTGCTTACATAAATATCTTGTCGGCCTCTTTGGTTCATCCCAAGTAATCGGATTGCTGCCCACAAGGTGCCATCCGATGTGCTTGAACAACCTCAATATGATCACCAGCTTGTCCTCCTCCAGTGAGCCTCGTGGCAATCCGCTGTTTGGGTCTGCCCTTTCTTGCCGTGCGCTGTGACTATAGTAAATCTCCTCCATAATCTCCTCCATAATCCCGGCTTATATATATATATATATGTGTGTGTGTCTATATATATATATTATTTGAGGAAGAACCCTAATCCCTACTCCCTATAGGACAGCAATTTGTGACAGAAAGACCAAATTCGATCAGGATTGGGAAAGTTGAAGGGGATACTTTGTGACAGAAAGACCAAATTCGAGGGGACAGGAATTTGCGACAGAAAGACGAAATTCGATCAGGATTGGGAAAGGTGGAGGGAATTTGCGACAGAAAGGCCAAATTCGATCAGGATTGGGAAAGTTGAAGGGGAATCCTCAATTCCTACTCCCTAAGGTCATCTGCAACCCAAAGGCCGTGTTTGTTTTACTGGATATAAGACACGTATAGGACAAAAATTTACTTATCTGGGCCAGAGATTGTTGGGCCATAAAAATTGATTACTGTCACAGATGAATTAGAAGTCCAGTTAGAAATGTGTTATTTAAAGTAGTGCAACTTCATTTTGGCATTTCAAATAATAGCTTCTTAATTATGATTGAAAACACAATGAGATAAGAATTAACCCATTTGTAATTCCATAACGTGGGGCAAGAGAAACATGTGACGAATCTGGTAATCAGATCGTGAATAATGATTAGAAAAGAAAATTTACGAGAAAACTGCTACATTCACTTTTTTTTTTTTTTTTTTTTTTTTGAGAAAAGCCCATGGATTCATTCACTTGCAATGGGTTAAGGAAACGAAAACAATATTCACTTGAACTTCAAGTAATAGACACCTTTCAGTTATTCAATTCTATAGCACATGAAATATACATACCCTAGAAAGAAAACATACATACCCTAGAAAGAGTAATATACATATCCTATAAGTTTTATTCACACATTCCAAAATAGTAGCATCTCCAACTCAATACACAATCTATTTATTTTAACATTTTATTAAATACACAACCCCAAACTTCCTAGACTACCCTCACACACAATACACCATGCATACTTATTCGCTATATACACATCCTCCTATTATATATATATATATGTGTGTGTGTATATATATATATATATATATATATATATATATATATATATACAGTCCCTATCCAGAGCGAAGCTTCGTTCTGGAATTAACGTGCGAATGTCCTTATTTGACTCACTTTTCGGTCATATTTTTCGATCATACCCGGTCAGTGTCTAGATACATATCGTATGATCATTTTTACAAAGTTTCATCTAATTTGGTGACTGTTTAAGCCTCCATAATCATGATTTACTTCAACGGTTCTACTTGGATAGATTTTGTTCTATTGATTTATTTTATCTGATTCAGTGTGCAAACGATCACCAAACTGGATGAAACTTTGTAAGGATGATTATACGATATGTATCTAGACACTGACCGGGTATGATCGAAAAATATGACCGAAAAGTGAGTCAAATAAGGACCTTCGCACGTTAATTCCAGAGCGAAGCTTCGTTCTGAATAGGGATTATATATATATATATATATATATATATATATATATATATATCTCCTCTTAACTTAACTAAAAAATGAATAACTGAATAATCGAGTTTGGGTTTCTTTTGCAAAAACTCGATCAATAGTCATTCCCACCCGACAAGTTTCTTATTGTAATACAACTTGAACTACAATATTACCCTAGAGGAAGATAATTACTTGTGGTTACCAATTTCCCAGAAAGAGAGAAACGAAAAAAAAAAAAAAAGTATCCTCTCCATCAATCTCTAAACTATTGTCTATCAGTTATAATTGTAGTTTCACGATTAGAAGGAACTCAGAAAAGTCATCGACTCAGAAGTACTAAACCATATACTTCTCAAGAAACAGGGCTTACATGTTTGATCTCTCCTTTTTCCATAGAGCAGACCTACTAGTCTTAAAAACTAAAGTTACAAAAACAAAGCATTCTTCAGCCCTAGTTGGTAGGGTTCTAAGTTTGCATCTCTTCATTCACGCAGATGAAAAGAAAACTAGTATAAGCATACATGTTTATTTGATAAATATCTCTTATTAGGTATAAATGTATGTCTATTTTGGTAATTTAAAATACTCATAAGAGATCTTATTATAAGTGTATAAAAAAAGGGTGTGTATTTAGTATTTAGACGTGTGTGAATAAAATTTCTCAAAACATATTGCCCTGTCAAATTATCCACATTTACACTTCGTTGTAACAAAACTAATTGTGGAGTAATCACGACTGCGTCCAATTATATTGAAAATGACCAGAAAACCTAAAAATAGTTTTACATCAGCATTAGAAAAACACTAAGTTGCAGGAATGCAGGTGCACCATTCATTCACTTACGTGGTGTTTAGAGATGTATTCTTTACAATGGTACATATACTTCAATTCTTTTCTTTTTTTATTCTTTTTGGAAAGGGGATTTATATACTAAATTTCTAAAACCCCGACCCCAGATGTTGTAAAGCTCTGATGAACACTAGTTTGGTGTGATGACTGATGAGCAGCAGTACAAACGGATATAAACATGGTGCCAAAGGTGATGTAGAACGAGAACGGGTCAAATTTAGACAGAAAAAAAAAAGTAAGGAAGCGGTGAATTATAAAAAAGAATCATCTGAAGATCGGTAATTCTTGTGTTAAAAGGTTGCTAGCCATTAAAATATTCAAGAAGATGTTGTTTTAGACTTTCTGGGTTGCTCGTGTGAAATCTGATTTTCAGAAGTAAATCTGATCTTGAGTAACTTTTGGCCAAAACGTCCGTTTATGACGTATGATATCTTTCCGGAATGGGAATGACAAGATCTACAAGACTCACTTTAGTGAGCCCTGTCAGATTTAGGCCAAAAGATATCGTTTTATATATCTGATTCGGCATTTAGTATTATTTTAGGTTTTTAGTTTATTTTGGATTTTGTTTTCATTTAACCTATGGGTTTTTAGATTTGGTTGTTAATTGCCCTAGGGTTTAGTTTCTCCTATATAAGAAGCATTTATCAGTTGTAATCGTAGCTTTTGATATTAATAAAAACCTTGAGTTTATCTCAATTCTCTGGTGGATTCCAAAATTCTTCTCGTGGATTCGAGAGAACCAGACTTGTGGGTTCAAGTCGTCGTTGGTGGATTCCAACGTTTATATTTCCGCTGCATCACATGGCGAAAAAGTCTTAAGTCAGGCTGTTCGATAACTAGATTGGTTCGACCAGCTAATTAGAATACACGTTGCTAGATAATCAACTAAATATTCATCGACTCTTACAGTTGTGCTATATAATATATCACAGCATCTGTTTAACCAATAATCAGGTCAAACTTGACCTATTAAGCCTTTAGCAATGAAAAACAGATCAGTCCTGAATCATTCAACATTTCACATTCTTGTCACAATCTACTGTCAACTGTTTTCCAAAAAGTTGATAAATTCGTAAAGATAACTGACATTAGCACTGCTATGCCTAAGATTTACAAAATTGGAGGCCATAAGCTTCAGAGCACCAAAAACAAAAACAGACCACCTAAAATAACCGAAGATGGAATCAAGGAACTAATGACAATGATATTCATGTAAAAAGTACCTTGAGTTCTTCAATCCTGGCAGAATGAACTTCATAATCAGTGAGAGCTCGGGAGATCATCCGTGCTTCCTCGGCTGAACTTGCTGCAGTCGTTCCTCCACTGTGTCCTGTCCCATATACCAATGGCATTGTAAAAAAGAAATAGCTAGCCAAAATACTAGAGTTATAAGAAAGGGTGTAGGTAAATAAAATTGCTTCTTCTGATGGACTTCATTGATAGGTCATATTGCTTACCAAGCTTAATGCCATGGATGGAAGAAGAAACAAACTAAGCAAAAACAGGAGTTTAACAAATTTGACCCATCTCTAACAGGGACAAACAAGCTCAGTTCTAGACTCCTGGAGATGATGAAATGAGCAATACTCACCTTTACAATAAATCTCATAAAAGCAGTTTGCTTCTGTCTATTACGAAGAATTCTCATTATTGCTTGCTCCTCAACATCTGGATTCCATGGTGGATCCTATACCAGAAGAAAAGAACAGAATGAAAATCGAAATGGAGATTGGTGACACTTGACAGTTGACACATATGGATACAAAAAGAGTACCATTAGAAAGACATTAGATGCTGCAGTTAGATCTAGACTGTCACCACCAGCTTTCAAAGGCATCAACAGTACCTGAAAAATCATGCGTGCAACATTTTATAATGGATAAGATTACTGCCAATGAAGCATCAAAGGAAAAGACAATAACATTCTTTCTGCGTACTGTTTTGTCCTTGGTCTTACTAAACTCAGCCAATGCCCTGTCCCTAAGTATGTCAGTCAGCTTTCCATCAAACCTTACACACCCAATTCCTCTTATCATCATAGCAGTCTCCAAGAGATCCAAATATGAAGCCGACTGGCTGAAAACGATGCTCTTTTCATCAGAACCTGAATCAAGAATACTTTCCAAGCACTCCAAGAGCTTTGAAACCTTTGAAGACTCCTTTGATATTTCCTTAATGTCCACCTGAAAGTAGTTTTCTGTTCTGAAAGTTATGAGGTCTGCTTTCCCAATCCAATTAAAACATACTTGGCATTGACCAAAACTTGGTCTTGGCCAGCTTGAGAGCAGACACTCCCTGCACATCTGATGTGCACATGGTGTACGTACAGGATCATCCGCAAAATCCAGGCATATGGGACACTTTATGCTTTCCCCCCCACAGATACCCTCAACAACCTCTTTAACACATGCTTGGGTGGAGGAAATCTGATTTGTAATTGGAGGCTCATGATCAGTTTCTAAGGATAATCTGGCAAGCTTGTCTGAGTTTTCAAACTTTTGTGAATCATCCCTGCGCATCTCCAAACCATAAGATTTTAAAAGCATGTAAAAAAAATGAAAAAGAAACATAAAAAAAAGAACAATAGAAAGGTAAAATAATTATTGCAATCCATTCCCACCTCATAACAAGACAAGGGTGGCTGCAACACTGCCTCAATTTAAGTAGTAGTTCAAGGACATTGGCATAGTTGTGAAGAACCTTGCCTTGAACCACACTCTGTTCAAACTGGACCTGTATTTTTTCACATAGAATATGTTGGGCACTGTAGAAAATCAAAGCCAACTGGAAGTGAAAGTAATTCAATCCACATTTGAGAGTATATTCTCAGCTTGGTTGAAGATTGGTCATATTTACGTTAAAACACAACTTACCTTTGATCTCTGAAAAAGGGCATCATAGAATTTATGTTCAGCTTCGGACTGATAACACTTGATGTTGTGAATGTCAGGAGGGAGAACCAGTATTGGCCTGAAAATATATACACCAAATTTTAAACTTCTAAGAAATGAAATCTAAGACATAAATAATGTGAGGGAGAGAGAGAGAGTGTGTGTGTGTGTGCGCGCGCGCGTGTGCGCATGTGCGCGTGTGCGTGTGAGCATGTGTATGTGTTCAAAGGAACTCAGGCAGTACAATAACCTTCCATCTCTATCATTTGTCTCTTTTGTTCTTCTGAACATCAATGGCCTCAAAATAGCCTTCATTAATCTCTGTCCTCTTGGATCACCCCTATCACAAGGCATTTGAACTAATTTGTTCCACCTACATTTAGCCATATAGATAAACTATATTAGACATGTAATAGACTATAAATCATGCCTGCTAGTTCCCTAATCGAACCAACAGTTCAACATTCAGACATCTACAAATTTGTCGTCATACCACATCCAGTCGCACCATGGTTCAACTTTTAACAAGCATAGGAGGCTGTAGATGTCTTCCGGATTAATCTGCAGCAATTAATGAATGAGGGGATGTTATAAATAATAATCTCACACCCCATGAACAACCCCTCTCCTAAATTGTATAAAAAAAAATTATGAATATGATTAAAATTCTCTAAAATTCATCAGAGGATGGCATGTGCTGTAACATAATGATAGTGTAGCAAGAAAGGCAGACCTGAAGGGGAGTTCCTGTCAAACACCATCGGCTATGTGACGACAAGGTTTCAGCAGCCCCTGCACATTGGGGCCAAGAAGACTCAATAGTGTGAGCTTCATCAAGCACCACCCTATACCAGTCTACCTGGTGGAAAATGCTGTTCTCCTTATCCTGTATCATATGCAAAATAACAATGGAATTAAGATAGAACTGAAAGCATGAAATAATAAGTAAACTACATTAAGTGCTTCTTGCCAGATTAAATGCTTCAAATGGACTGAAACAGATAGTAATACATAGTTTATTACCTTTGCATAAGCATCAGCCAAGACATCATATTCAGTCAACACCACATCTTTTTTAGATATTCTGTTAATGCTACTTTCTCTTCCCCTCATGTACACAAAAACGAAATACTTTGCGACTCTGAATAGGTTCTAAGATCATCCTGAGATAATCATAAGGATCAATAAAATATTGTGTATAGTGAGTAATGCGAGAATATATTCAAAAAACTATTTTAGGATTCTGAAAATAAATAAAAGAAGTTCAGTTTGCTGGCATTATAGATATAGATAACAATTGCACATTGTTGTGTCTCAAATTCACCTTCCACTGGCTTAGGAAGGACTTAGGACAGACAACAAGGGTGCCACCCTTTGGTTTCCATGGGGAGCTTCTATGTGAATCTATTTCGGAGTCATCTCTTCTTGGTTTCGCAAGCATCAGAGCAATTGTCATCACAGTCTTCCCAAGTCCCATTGCATCTGCAATAATCTATACAGATACTCTTAAAATTAGATATGATATATACTGGATACTGATAGATAAGTTCCCAACCCGTAAAGCACAAAATGGAAACATAACAACATGCTGCCACAAATTAAGGAAAATATGAATTTGTGAGATGAGAAAGAAGCTCACTCCGCCTCTTGCCATCTGTATTATGGTTGGGAATTGTGTCGTTGCCTCCCCTGAGAAGATGTTGAGATATATTGATGAAGCCCTCCTGAAAACTAACACTTTCAGTTAATAAGAAAAATGAGCTGTTGGATTTGACTTTATGAGTCCAGTATGCTATGCAATAGTCAAGAAAAATAAAGGAATATGAAGTCAATTTTTCCCTTCTTTCACTACAAACTCATCACATATACGATAGCCTGCCCAGCAAGGATGGAGAGTGTGTGCTGGAATCTCAACATCAATCCTCTTCTCTAATTCCACCATCCAATGGAGAGCTTGTTCCTGGTATGGGCTCAGCTCAGACACGATAGAACTTGGGTGTTGCATCTCCTAAAAGATTTTGTTTTTTTTGGAGTGGGAGACAATATCAGACAACAAGGATATTGATAAAACCAACCTAGATTTTATCTGAATGCGTCAGATCCAAGAGTATAGGGATTCAAAATGTCTACCTCAAAGTAATATATATCTTCCGGATCACCAGTCGAATCTAGTGATGCCTCTGAAATGGCATCTTCATCTTTGTTTTGTTCTCTATACTGTTGGCAACCCCTTCCTCTTTTTACTAATGGCAAAACTGATGTAGCTTGATCGGGGATATGCTGTTTAGAATGCAAAGATATCTATTTAGTAATCCACGAATATCTATCTCCTGAAGTAGATATAACTATGGTAATCATTGTGTCTGCACATGTTTTTATGCCAGTCACGATAATATATAGGGAAACAAACAAGAAGGTCTAATTCAGTCATGCTAGAAAGTCAAATATTTAACTGCATTTCTAAAAACAATTTATCATTTGGATTAAACAATGTCACTGAAAGCAGTATCACCGAACCAGTGGCATTTGAATCAATTCTTGGATTTGCTTATACGAAGCAGGATACCACGTCTGCTTTGATACTAGTCAAAGCAGAAAATAACTGTTCATTTGTATAACACTTCCTTGGCTGTGTAGCTTTTACATTTGATACATACTTGAAGATTCAATACAAATGTACAAAGAGTTTATCAATGCATACTCGAGGATTCAAAGCGCAGTCAAGTTCTTCGGCAGTGAATTCAGCCTGGAGAAAGCAACAACACAATGTGAATACAACACAAAAAATCCAAAAGCAGTATTGCATATACAAATGAGGATCAAGGAGGTACCTCTCAAACGGTTCGATTTTTAGCAAATTCAAGACACTGAGGATAGGAGGAACTGTATACTTGTTGAAAGATGAAGCATGTAGCCTCTTCTTATCCCCATCCGTGAAAACTGAACGGTGGATAAAAAAACTGCAAAAACAAAATAGCACATTTACTCAACTAAAAACCCAAAACCAGTTCTTTTACCCAACTCAAAGCGATGTATAGGAACTATACCTCACAGACAACACAATATCTTGCATCATAGATAGGCACTTGGCCGCACCCATAAACCGCCCAAGAACTTTAACCTTACCAGAATCCACAAGAGGAACAACACTTTTTGCCCATTCCATTGGGAACCGCCATCTACAAATCCAACCATCACATACACCAAATCACTCTTCGACATCCAAAATCAAACTATATCTAAAAAATAATATATAAAATGATAACATTGATATACCTCTCCTGATCTTTTCGTCGAGAAGCGAACAATCCACCGGGTTTTATAGTTGCATTTTGAGGCAGGGAAAGCGAGATGAACAATCTCATGCCTTTACTAGTCGAAACCGCAATAACCAATTTGCTTCCCACCAGGTACCAATCCGGCTCAATATCAAACTCCCCATCCTCCAAATCTTGAGGCTTCACCAACTCCCTCCTTCTTCACCCTCTTAGCCTTCGACCCAATATTGTTTCCGGACCCAATTCGGATCTTAAGGTTGTTAGACCCGTGACCCGTTTTGGATTCAACGGTTCGTGCCCTTTTGGTGGAACCCTCGCTGGTTTCTGAGGTCTTGCGCTTAGACCCGAGAGACGTTTCGGGTTGACCTGAGTGTTCTTCTTCTTTACGGAACTCTGGGTTGATCGTAGACATGGTTTTAGTGTGAGCGGAGATTTTGACGGAAATGGGCGGCCGGGGCTGTGTATCTATAGCATTGATTTTGGCGCCAAAACTATTGCTTTAGGTTTATTTTCTCGTAAAGATCAGATTATAAGTACTGGAAACGACGACGTTCTGCCTAGGAATTGTGTGAATAAATTGGATACACGGGGGTGTACAGACTTTCTACCCTAAAAATAGAAAGAAAAAAAATTAGATAAAAATGTCAAAAATTAAATAACACACCTCAGTTACAATTTGAAGAGAATAAAATAGGACATTTTGACACAGATGTACAGATTGTGATCGAGAGAACGATCAGGATACTAACACAATCTAACAAACACACTTCACATCTAGAAAATCTTTCTTATACTAACATACCAACACATCAAGTATATTGGATATATAGACTAGTTTAACTTGATCAAATTATGTACCGTTTAGCGCAAGATTTACAAACCGGGGGAATAAAGTTCCGTACTTGCACAAAGAAAGTACCCCCAAGTGTTTCTAGTTCACTTGTTGTTTCCAACTACATTGATGGACAATTCATCTGAAAATCATTTTGAGATATGGCCGACAGGTCTTTCTCATCAGGGACAACTTCCAGACTCATTTGCTGCTTTCTAGACTGAAGATGTTGCATACGTTCCTCTACTGTGTCCTGTCCGATTCAAGTCATTACCATGTCATAATCAATCCCATAATACAAAACTTACATGAACCAAAGGAGATGAGAGTACCAAGCAGATTTCATGTTTACATTGATTAACCGAAGTTCCCTGATAAGCAAAATCTACAAGAGTTACAAGACTATGCTCACCTTGACAATAAATCTTCGAACAACAGTTGGATGTTGTCTACTGCGTGTAATTCTCATTAGTATTTTTTCCTCCTCAGCTGGATTCCACCATGGATCCTATAAAAAGGATGCACACAAGAGATTAATATCACAAAGATCATAGTTCAGCATACATATGCAAATAAAATAACAGACATAAGATGGTACGAGCATCAGTTCTTAAACACATTAGCAAGACCTGAAATGCAATACAGGAAAATTAATAAGCAAAGAGGTTACTGCAAACTTCAAAAACAAAGAACAAGAAAATGAAACTATGGCTGCTTACCTGTTTATCTTTGGTGCGGTAACGGCTGAAGTCCTTCAAATTTCTATTTCTCTTATCCCTGTTTCTCCTATCCTCTGACAGATTGCCATCAATCCTCAGAAACATGATATTTCTTCTCTGCATAGAGATCTCCAAGAGATCCAAAAATGAAGGCCACTGACTGAAAATGATGCACTTTTCATCAGAACCTGACTGAATAATTTGTTCCAAGATGGCCAAGAGCTTTGAAACCTTAGAAGACTCCTTCCAGTTTTTGTCAACTTTAACCTGGAAACAGTTTTCTAATGTGCAAGTTTTGAGCTCATTTTCGTGCAAAAAGTCCCAACATGCTTGGCATTGGCAAAAACGAAGAGTGGAGCACTGATTTTGTCTCTCCGTCCTTAAGAACAGACACTCCCTGCACATCTTATGTCCACATGGTGTAAGTACAGGATCATATGTGCAATCGAAGCATACGGGACAAACTGTGTTTCCAACCCGACAGATACACTTAACAAGCTCTCCCTCATGTGCTTGGGTGGGCAGAATCTGATCTGAACTTGGAGAATCATGATCAGTTTCAAGGAATTTACCAGCAGGCTTGTCCAAGTCTGCAGAGAGTTGTGAAACATGCTGACTGCATAATTCAACCCAACGGTTCTTAGAAACAGAATAATATATTGAAAAGAAAGACCGCAGTAATATCAATTATTTTAGCAACAGTTGAAACACCATTACCACCTCGAAACAAAAAATGGGTGGTTGCAACACTGCCTTAAACAAAGCAGTAGCCCGAGGGCATTTGCATAGTTGTGAAGAACCTTGCCTTGTGCCACAATCTGGTCAAACTGATCCTGTAAATTTTGCACAAAAGAAAAATGGATGAAAGATGTCCACTGCTAAGGAAGCAATGAAATTACCATACGCAGCTGAAATGGAAATTCATCAATTCCAGTTTTGTTAAAACTGAACGTACTTGGTTCCTCAAAAAAGAAAAAAGAAAAAAAAAAAAGAACGTACTTTTGATCTCTTAAGGGCATCATAGAACTCTTGTTCAGTTTCAGACTGATGACACTCGATGGTTTCAATGTCAGGAGGAAGAACGAGTACGGGCCTGAAACTTAAATGCACCAAACATTAAAAATAAAAAGAAGACTAATGTCATATATGTTTCAGGAGAAAGGAAAAGTGTTCAAAAGAACCAAGTAGGGTACCTTCCATCTTTCTCCTTTGCCTCCTTTGTTCTTCTCAACATTAATGGCCTCAAAATGTCCTTTATCAATCTCAATCCTCTTGGATCACCTTGTTCATAAGGCGTCTGAATTAATTTCATCCAGCTGTATGTAGGTAAAACTATATTAGAGATCTCATAAGTACTGGTTCCCTAATTAAAGTTCCAACAAGTTCGTCATACCATGCCCTGTTGCTCCATGGCTCAACATGCAAGAAACATAAGAGGCTGTAGATATCTTCCAAATCAATCTGCAGCAATTGATCACAGCTATATGTTGTCAGTAATCTCACAATGAATGAGTAGCCCCTCTCCTAAAACTAAGAAAGTGATTAAATTTCTCCAAGTGACCAAGAAAATGATGAAATATACTGTTAAAAGTTATACATGCTTCACTTATCCTCTGTTCTTGCATATTTATCAGTACGGAAACAAAAGGCAGACCTTAAGAGGGGTTCCTGTCAACCACCATCGGAAATGAGACGACAAGTTGAAACCTCAGCAGCTTCTTTTGCCCTTGAAGATTTAAGAGTATCAGCTCCATCAAGCACCACCCTATACCAGTCAACCTGGTGTAAAACAAAGTTCTCGCCATACTGCAACATAAGTGAAGTCCAGTTCAACAAAGATATAAGAATTCAACCAAACTAAATAGAGGTTTGGTGGTTCTTACGGGAATCTTACCAAACTAAAATTCTTACCAGATGGTAGTAAATGATTCTTATTTTCTTACCGAATGATAATCGTCAATCAGACAATCGTAGTCAGTCAAGACCACATCTTCTGAAATCAGCATGGGGCTGATGGTTCTCATCCCAATATAGACATAAGGGGAAATACATTCTGACTCTGAATGGGTTTTAAGTGCATCCTGGTATTATTAAAAGAGATAATAAGAACTTGCAAAGTAGAGGATCATACACCATATATCAAATTACTACTCAACCTATCAGTACATGACCTACAGATTTCAAACAGTTCTTCAGCTTCCGCTAGCACAATGAAAACAAAAGAATAGAAAAAAGAGAACCAAATTGTTGTCTAAAGATGAAAAAAGAAAAAGTAGTACAAGTATTAATTCAAAAAGAATAGTACAAGAAAGGATTCACCTTCCATGTGCTTATACTAGGACAGACAATAAGAGTGCCTCCCTTTGGCTTTAATGTTGTCATTGTATTTGGATCTATCTTTCTCTTCTTTGTTATTCCAATACCATCGGAGTTTCCTCTCCTTGGTCTTGCAAGTATTAGAGCGATTGTCATCACAGTCTTCCCCAGTCCCATTGCATCTGCTAAAATCTGTACAGGTACTCGTGAGGTTAGGGGAAAAAATGTGGATGATAATGACCCTCCCAACCCATTAAGAACAATGAGGTAAGCTAACGATGCACTACAACAAACTAAAGGGAATCAGAAATAGAGGGGTGATAAAGAGACGCACTCCTCCTCTTGGCAATTCTGTTGCAGGTGGTAAGTGTGTGGTTGCCTCTCCTGAGAACATGTTCAAATAGATGAAAGAAACCCTCCTGACAAGTAGGGTGTGTAGAATGGTTAGACACTTGAGCCCAATTGATTTGATCATGTGGGCTTGTAGTATTTGTTGCAACATGTTAAAAAGAAACAGGATAAAAAACGTTATTTTTAACTACATACTCATCATATATACGGTAGGCCTCCCAGCAAGGATGAAGAGTTGGTGCTGACTTCTTGATATCAATCCTCTTCTCCAATTCTGACATCCAATGGAGAGCTTGTTTCTGGTATGGCCTCAGATTACACTTGAGAGTACTTGGGGGTTCCATCTCCTAGAGAGACAGAGACAGAGAGAGACACAGAGAGAGAGGGTCAGACAACAGGATATTTATGAGTTGCAAATAATTTGCATCTCTGCATTCTCAAATGATAAGTATAAGCCTTGAAGTGCCTACCTTCAAGTTGCAAGCATCTGCAGCACCAGCAATGTTATTTAAAGAAGACTCTGAAATGACTTCTTCGTCTCTTTTTTCTGATGTATACTGTTGGCAACCCTCTTTTTGTTTGACAGCTTCATCCACATCACACTGTTTTGATCAAATACATTTTTGTTTTAGTAACTCATGCAAGTCTATGTCATTGTCAAGTTGATACATTGTTATAGTAGCTTATGTATTTGCGGATTCAAATATCCACACAGAGAAGCACACAAGGTCTCACTCATTTTCAAATTAAAAGTAGTATACAAACGTATCATCAAGCCTAGTCAAACTGGTGACTAAAACACAAGAAAAAGATGTGTCCCTTTCTTATCAAGCTTAAACAAATTCAATTGGAGAGTACAGGTATAGCAACACAAAGCAAAAGCAAAAGCACAATATTAATACAACAAAGGCCAACCATAAGTATAGCTTGTCGGCCAGTTTACATATGATTAACACATGAGAACTAGATAATACCTTCTGACATGGCTGGAGTTTCAGCAATTTGAATAAGGTGCGAAAAGGATTAGAATCCTCTCGCTTCCATGAAGACATGTCGACAGCAGTGAAAATAGAAGGATGAATATAAAAACTGAAAAATCACATCACAATTGGGTCTCAGTTAGTACCAAAACATAGGTGAACTCACAGAACTGTCTAAGAAATGCATGATCACAAATGGGTTGAAAGTTGAAATCATACCTCACAGACAACACAATATCTTGCATCATAGATAGAAATTTTGGCGCACCCAAAACCGCCCAAAGACTTTAACCTTACCAGAATCCACAAGAGGAACAACACCTTTTGCCCATTCCATTGGAAACCGACCAATCTGTGAAATTCAACCATAAATTAGAACTCAATATTCTTCACTATTGCAAACAAATTCATATAACAAGAAAACATACAACAATACCTCTCCTGATCTTTTCGTCGAGAAACGAACAATCCATTGAGTTTTGTAGCTGGAATTTAAGGTAGGAAAAGAGATACGAACAATCTCATGGTCCAACAGTTTCATGCCTTTACTAGTCGAAACCGCAGTAACAAATGTGCTTCCCACATTAAACCAATCCGGCTCAATATCAAACTCCCCATCCTCCAAATTCGGTAGCCTCACATGCTTCACTGAGACCACTTCACAGTCAGGAACTTCCTTCTTCACCTTTACCCTCTTGGCCTTCGGCGGATCGGCCTCACCTCACTTTTTCTTTCCTCGATCTTGAAGCATCAACCTGATTGCCCTATCAGGATTGTCACCACATTGCAATAGTGCTTGTCGAATGTCAGATTCCGGTACTTCAGACCCGAGAACTGACCGGATTTTCTCGATATTCTCTTGATCATCATCAACTTCCTTCTTCACTGTGATCTTCGGCTTCGTTTCTGCCTCATCTGACCCCACAGAGATCTGGTCCTTGACCTGATTCGGATTGCACACAACCTGTTTGATCAAAGTGCTTCCACTTTTCTGAACTTCATCGGAATCCTCGCAGCGCTCTTGCTTGATTGGAGCCAAAATGCGAGCCGCGGAGCTCGTGTTCGTCCGCTTGACCGTCACGGCCATCGGAAATTCATGATCGGAATCGATGGGCTCGCCGGTAACTGATGGGAGCTTGTGCCGATCAGCCGCGTGGTCTGTGTCCATGGGTTTGATCATTAGGCGAGGTTCGATGGCGGAGAAAAGATGGTGGGATTAGGGTTTTGGAGAATAGAAGGGAGACTTTTGGAGATTATGGGGAAGAGAGAACAGAGAATTTGAGGGAAATGAAGAAGGTTTTAGCGCCCTTTTGCTTTTTGGCGCGAAATGAGAGTTACGTTAACCTTTGGCGAATTTATTTTGTGCTAACACCAGATGAAAAGACAGTATTATCCTCATATATCCGGTTTATCTACAAATAAATTTCCGGCGTTTTCTGGCCATTTACGGCCGCCTACGGGAAATTCAAGCCCGTAGTGTTTTACCAAGACCCATTTCATCTACTAAGATTCCCCTTTTTTTCTTTCCCTAGACATGCAGACTCATAGCCACTTCAAGCCGTCTCGCTGATGCGGATATAGCATCATTGCAATCTTCTTTGATAACTTGTAAGCGTATGGTGCACTTCAAACCGTCTCGCTGATGCAGATATAGCATCATTGCAATCTCCTTTGATAACTTGTAAGCGTATTTATTTTGTGTTAACACTATATGAAAAGACAGTATTATCCCCATGTATCCGGTTTATCTACAAATAGATTTCTAGCTTTTTCTGGCCATCTACGGCTGCGCACGGGAAATTCAAGCCCATAGTGTTTTTTACCAAGGCCCATGTCATCTGCTAAGATTCCTCCATTTCTCTTTCCCTGGACATGCAGACCCAGAGCCACTTCAAGCCGTCTCGCTAATGCGGATATAGCATCATTGTAATCTCCTTTGATAACTTGTAAGCGTATGGTCTACTTCAAGCTATCTCGCTGATGCGGATATACCATCATTGCAATCTCCTTTGATAACTTGTAAGCATATTTATTTTGTGCTAACACCAGATGAAAAGACAGTATTATCCTCATGTATCCGGTTTATCTGCAGATAGATTGATAGCGTTTTTTGGCCATCTAATGCCGCCTACAGGAAATTCAAGCTCGTAGTGTTTTTACCAAGGCCCATGTCATCTGCTAAGATTCCCATTTTTTTTCCCTAGACATGCAGACCCAGAGCCACTTCAAGCTATCTCGCTGATGTGGATATAGCATCATTGTAATCTCCTTTGATAACTTGTAAGCGTATGGTCCACTTCAAGTCGTCTCGCTGATGCAGATATATCATCATTGCAATCTCTTTTGATAACTTGTAAGAGAAACCCTAAACCAATAGAACTGTCCTTTTAAACACTAGAACCTTCAACATTTTTTGATCTTATGGCACCTCTCTTCTCGATAAACATTCATAGACAACAATGGCGGAACTAGAAATTTGAAATAGGGTGGGCTGATTTTTTTTATTAGAGTTATCTAATTTCTTTCTTTAAGTTCTACATATCATATCTTAGTTTAAAAATATATCAAGCAATCAAGTAGTAAACTGATTAGACAGAAATCAACATAATATCATTTGATAGAATCAAAAGTTAAGAAAACAAACATTGTTCTAACAACTGATTAAACAAATCTTTGATCTTCAAACCTTAATCGGAAAAGAAAGATACAGTTAGTCAGCGTGTCTTAAAAAAAAACAAGATACAATTGAAGAACTATGAATTCAAGTGGATTAATTGATTGAGGAGTTAAGCAATTGGGAACTAAAATAAAAAATAAAAAATATATATGACCAATCATATACACAAACATCCAAATACTATATATCTTGTTTAGCCTAATTTTATTTTAAGCATAATGAAAAAATAGTTCAAAAAAACAAACAATTCATCTCTGTTTAAAAAACTAAGTTTAATAACCTATGAGCTACGTATGAAAATTTGGGGTGAGCTAGTTTTTAAAATTTAACTTTTTAAACTAAAATTTAGCTACGAAGTAATATTTTCGTTAAACTTAAGTTGGGTTGTACCTCACCGTAACCCGTGTGTAGGTACATCATTGGTAGACAACAAATTCGGCGGCTCGTCGTCGTCGCTATCTGAAGCGGATCGAAGCTTGCATAATCGGTTTCATGCTGGAAGAAGCACCTTACCTGCGATCCAAATCCAAACACCAAAACAAAAACTATATCAGAGAAGAAAAGAAAAACCCTAGAAATTGAAAATCCCTAAATAAAGTGAGAAATCAAAAGCGCTTACGTTCATGGCACTGTTCTGGAATATGCGCCTTAGTTGCAATCAATCCACAAACCAAAACCACGTACATCTCTACTATTAGAAAGCCATGCATCTTTTTTCAAGAAAGAAAATTTCGGTGATTACGGAAATTTTGAGGAACATCGATTGTAGTAAAAAAAAAAGAGAAAATTGACGGAAATTTAAAGAAAAACAAGAAAATTGTAAACCAAACTTTAAGAGATGTTTGTTTTCTATATTCTGTACTATATTTGAAATGAAAACCTTGAATAAACATTGATCTATAGAGAGTTGTAGTAAGTTAAAGTGAAAATGTTAGTGCTAACCGTTAATAATTCTTAAAAGTTTATTTTAAACATTTTTTTTATGGCTGAAAACTCAAAGAGAGGCTAGGCAATCACGCTTTATATACATATAATACATTTCACATGGAATTACATGAGTGCTTTAAAACCACGTAGAAAACTTATGAGGAACACAATTTTCACTAGTATTGGTTGGAAATATTGGAAATATCAAGAAATATTGGGAAATATCAAGACTTTCGGACAAGAAATGTTTGGGAGAAGAAAAATATATCGCTAGGTGAAAAAATCAAAAATTTCGATGAAATATCGCCGAAACTTTCGATTTTTTCTTCCTTGCCTTTTTTAGTGTCATGATGAAGCTTTTTTTATGTACTACCCATATTATCCATAATAGAAGAGTTTTAACATAGAAAAAAAGAAATCAAGGATGGTTAATTCCGTAAAATGACAACAAAATAAAGTAAATTCAAAATATAAAAGCAGAAAACTAAAAAAAAAAAAAAAAAACCAAAAAAAAGGAGAAAAACGTCAATTTTTGCTGAAAGCCAACTGCATTGTAACTGAGAAATTTTATTAACACATCTCTAAATACTAGATACACATATCTTTTTTCATACAAATTATATAAGAATTTGTGGGTATGTAAAATTACATAAGAGACATTTCATATCAAAACTAAAGAACCAATATAATACCCCGCTTAAGAGTTTTCTTCTCCTCTACAGTGCAATCATCTTAACGACGCTTAATTGTTCAAAACTAGTATATTGTACTTGTATCACTTTTTGATTTTAAGCTTGAACTGATTACCAAATATTTTGACACTACATATGAATATTATGCAATGATTCTCAATAATTGATGATTATTAATTTAGTATTACACTGGATTGAACATTCTTATGTTGAAAGTTTCGCTAAGTACTTTGCTCAAAAATTATTGAAATCAATTATGAATAAAAGACTCCTTGAAAAGAAATGTTGTCGAGGAAAACCCATGGAAGAAGATCTAAAGATATCAATGAAGTAAAACCCTTTGGGAGATCGATCTTAACAACGTGAAACCTTCGAGAAAGATATCAATAAGGTAAATGGTTTGAGAAATGATGAAACCATTTGAGAAAATCTCATTGATTTGAATGAATTAAGTAGCAGATTTAGAAAAGCGATTGTATTTAGTAAAGAGGTTAGGGTATTTGAGGAAGTTTGAGGATGTGTATCTAGTAAAATACTAAAACAATAATGTTAATAGATGATGTATTAAGTATGAGATGTGTATCCAATATTTAGAGATGTGTTAATAAAATCTCTCATTATAACTGCATTAGCAATTATTATTTGCAATTAAAATCTGGAATTTTTTTTTTTATAAAACAAAAAAATAAAAGTAAATTGGCACACGCGTTAGCGTGTGTTAAGAGGCTAGTAGATGGAATTTCAGTCCCGAATTACAAAATCTAATTAAACATATAATAGCAAGTCTAATTAACTCATAGAATTTCAGTTCAACTCATAGACATGCCTAATTCTTTGTCATCATGATATCTCATGTCATCAGCCGTTTCCTCCGCCTCCCTCACTCTTTTGCGGCAACTCAACTTCATAATCAACATTCATAGACAACAAATTCGACGGCTCGTCGTCGTCGCTATTTGAAGCAGATCGAAGCTTGCATAATCGGTTTCGTCTTGGAAGAAGCACCTTACCTGCGATCCAAATCCAAACACCAAAACAAAAACCACATCAGAGAAGAAAAGAAAAACCCTAGAAATTGAAAATCCCTAAATAAAGTGAGAAATCAAAAGCGCTTACGTTCACGACGTCATTCTGGAATAGGCGCATAAGCTGCGATCAATCCACAAACCAAAACCACATCAGAGAAGAAAAGGAAACCCTAGAAATTGAAAATCCCCAAATCAAAAGTGAGAAATCAAACGCGATTGGAGCATGAGTTAGGGTTTTGAAAGTACAGAAGGGTTTGGGAGAGCTGAGGTCTTGGCCGAGGCGGTAGTGACGCTTTGCGGCTTGTTGATCTTTGTCTCCTCCATTTTTGATTTTTCAACAAGTTCATAAATGAATAGTTAAACAAAGAATTAGGCACATTGCGAAGTCTATGAGTTGACTGTTGAGCATTGAAATTCTATGAGCATGAGTTATATGTTTAATTAGACTTCGCAACTCAGGACTGAAATTCTATCTATTAGCCTCTTAATGCGTGTGTCAATCTGCTTTTATCCTTTTGTTTTATTGAAGGAAAAAAATTAAGTTTTTTTTTTCAGATTTTAATTGCAAATAACTGCTAATGCAGTTGGCTTTTAGCAAAAATTGTTCCACGTTTTTCTCTTTTTTTTTTTTTTTTAGTTTTCTGCTTCTATATTTTGAATTTACTTTATTTTGTTGTCATTTTACGGTATTAATCATCCTTGATTTTTTTTTTCTATGTCAAAACTCATCTATCGTGGATAATATGGGTAGTACATAAAAACTCATAAAAACTCATCATCCTTGCATTTTACCAGCTGGATACAAGGGCAAAATAACTTTACCAGTTTTGAATCAATGGCCGATTAGCCAAAATGACTGCTTTTAATCAGTTTGCCGGAACAAGGTTGTTTGTAAGTAACAAACAAATTGTTACTTGGATACTACAGCTCGAAAAAGAAGAACACAATGATATGAAGAATGAGATTCTCATTAAAATTAATGATCTCACTACAAGGCTTGCTCATCTGGGAAACATTACATTTAACTTGCCATAATTAGGAGAACAGAAGGCAACCTAAAAGGCTAAAATAAATGAGAGAAGGTGATTGGCATTGAAACTGCCAAAACCAAACCATGTACAAAATTGGGGACTCTTGGAGTTTGAGACTGCACAAAAAAGATCCCCAAGGCAACTCTCTCTTTTAACTACTACATGTACATACAGACAGAGGACTGCTATTTATGTGAACAGCATTTTGAGCTCCTCAATTCTAGCAGATCGAACTTCCTCATCAGTTAGAGCTCCGGCAATCATTCGCTGCTTCCTGGCCTGAACTTGTAGCAGGCGTTCCTCCACCGTGTCCTGTCCAGTATAGTAACTTGATCAGTCAAATATAGGGAATATGGTATTTAAGAGCTGAACCACTTCATTTCACAATGATAACCAAGTTCCTTACCAAACTAAGCAAAAACAGCAAGAGCTACTAGTCTAAAAAAATATCACTGAAAGAAAGCCTCGGGGAAAGTAGTTATAACTCTGCTATATAATTCATCTATGTTCAACCAACAACAAACTTGAACTGAAGACACTAGGCATAGTAATGCAGAATATCAGCCTATCAGGATTTCTAAAGAATAAATTTCAAAGTTCAGGTGACATTTATCCCATTCCACCCATGATCAGGCTTGTATAACTGGTAGACTACTGAAGACCATAACAAAAACAAACTCACCTTGACAATAAATCTTCTAACAGTGACTGTTCGTTTTTGTCCAATGCGATGAATCCTCATTATTGCTTGCTCCTCAACCGCAGGATTCCACCATGGATCCTAAGAGAGGGTGAGCATATAATACTTGATTTCTGGGAGGAAAGGATTCAAGCTACTCAATAAATTGAATACTAATAAAGAGAAAGATGAGAAGTACCATAATAAAGACATTAGATGCGGCAGTTAAATTTAGACCAACACCACCAGTTTTCAAAGACATCAACAACACCTGAAACGTAACACATGCCGGAGATTAAAATGCAAGAACATGACCATGAAATTATAGCTGTAAGGAACAGAAAAATGTAATTTTTGCTGCTTACCCTTTTCACTGTGGACTCATTGAACTCATTCAAAACCCTCTCCCTCTGCGGTTGCGTCAGCTTCCCATCAAACCTAAGTAACTCGATTCCTCTTCTCTTCATAGGGATCTCCAAGAGATCCAAGAATGCAGTCCACTGACTGAAAATAATGCTTTTTTCACCAGAACCTGACTGAAGAATATGTTCCAAGCAATCCAAGAGCTTTGCAACCTTTGAAGATTCCGTCCAATCTTCCACAAAATCAACCTGGAAGCGGCTTTCAGATGGGCAAGATATGAGGTCATTTCTTTTTATCAATTGCCGACATATTGGGCATGGACCACTAGCTGGTCTTCCCCAGCTCGAGAGAAGACACTCCCTGCACATCTTATGGGCGCATGGTGTAAGTATAGGATCATCTGCAAACTCCAAACATATGGGACACTCTTTGTGTTCACCCTTACGGATACCCTCAACAACCTCTTCAACATATGCTCGGCTGGGGACAGCCTGCTTTGAAGTTGAAGAATCCTGATTAGCTTCAAGAAATTTTCTTGCAATCTTGTCCAACTCTGCGTACTTTTGTGAGTCACCCTGGCTGCTTTTCTTTTGTGAATCGCTCCAACTGTGGTACTCCAAGCCAACCAGTATTAGAAACAGTTAAAGCTAATGAACAATGGACAAAATATAGCTGTTAAGTGAACACTGCCTCAAATCCATGCCCACCTCATGACAAGATATGGATGGTTGCAACACTGCCTCAATCGAAGTAGCAGTTCAAGGATATTTGCATAGTTGTGAAGAACTTTGCCTTCTGCTACAAATTGATCAAACTGGACCTGTATATTTTGCATAAAAATTGTATCAGCTATGAACACCATTAAAAACAAGACTGCTGAAAGTGCCAAGTGATGACAAATCTGTAAGCATGTGCAAGTACATTCTTAACTTGGTTGAAGTTTGACCACAATTAGTGTTGAGAATTGAGATAACTTACTTTTGATCTCCTGAAAAGGGCATTGTAAAAGTCATGTTCAGCATCTGACTGTTCACACTCAATGGTTTGAATGTCAGTCGGAGGGAGAACAAGTATGGGCCTAAAATCACATAAAACCAAACATTAAAATCCTACGAAGACTTTAGTGTGTGTGTGTATTGAGAAAGAGAGAGAGAGAGAGAGAGAGAGAGAGAGAGAGAGAGAGAGAGAGAATCAGAATAACTCTCAAGTGTAATCACCTTCCCCCTTTCAAAAAAAAAAAAAAAAAAAATCACCTTCCCACTTTATCTTTTGTTTCTTTTGTTCTTCTTAACATCAGTGGTCTCAAAATGGCCTTTATCAATCTCAGTCCTCTTGGATCTCCATTCTCATAAGGCCTTTGGATTAATTTGTTCCACCTAGAAATTAACACAATTATATTAATAACCTATAAATCTGGCATCCCCACTGTTCATAGTTGAACAAGCATTTCTTATTGATGCTATAGAAAAGAACATCTCAAAATGACAATATTTGTCATACCATGCCCATTTGCACCATGGTTCAACATGCAAGAAGCATAGGAGGCTGTAGAGATCTTCCAAATTATTCTGCACAATGGATGACCACAGGATATTATAAATCATGTCACACGTCGCAACTAACAGTTGCCCACCCCTACTAAGCTAGAGACAGCTTATTAGAGTCCTCAGAAATGCAAGAGGAAAAAAAACCTACTGTTTAGAAGAAAAAAAAAACTCATATATGCTTCAGTGAGCACACTCAATATACAAGAATGACAACAGAATGCAGACCTGAATAGGAGTTCCAGTCAAACACCATCTGCAATGCGATGACAAGGTGAAAACAGCCTGAGCACCTTGGGTCTTGGAAGACTTAATTGTATGAGCTTCATCAAGCACCACCCTATACCAGTCAACCTGGTGGAAAAGGCTGTTGTCCCCATCCTGTATCACATTGTAACAAAGATAAGAGTGAATGAGTAGATTTATAGATTAGGTTTTCATTCAACTAATTACAAATTATACATATTGGCTAAAGAAGGCAAGGTTCCTTACACTTTTGTTAGCTGCAGCCAAGACACCATATGTTGTCAAGACCACATCATGTACTGAAATAGCCTTGGGGTTTGTGGTTTTGTATCCACCATAGTAAACAAAAACAGAAACACTTTCGGGCTCTGAATGAGTTTCAAGTTCATCCTGACATTATTAAAAGAACTGATAAATTATGCTGCAAAGTACAGAAGAACACTATATTCATCTTATTATTAAAAGTATGTGTGAATAGACTGAGGATATGAGAAATTTCTTACAAAATTGCATCATGAACTTGTATAATACAACTAATACTATGGAAATTAATCGATGTGAAACAAAAAGGAAGCTATTTACCTTCCACTGGCTTAACAAAGACAAAGGACAGACAACAAGAGTGCCTCCCTTTGGTTTCGATGGGGTGGTTGTATCTGAATCTATCTTCCTCTTCTTTGTAATTTCAATATCATTAGAGCCTTTTCTGCCTGGTCTTGAAAGTATTAGAGCAATTGTCATCACAGTCTTCCCAAGTCCCATTGCATCTCCTAGTATCTATAGTGTAAATACATTCTTGATGTTAGAGACAATTTACATAGTAATGGCGACTCCAAAGCACCAACAGGAAACCTTACTAAATAAGTATCTAAAATATGGATCAGAGTGATGATTGAAATACTCACTCCTCCTCTTGCCATCAGAGTTGCTGTTGGAAATTTTGTGGTTGCCTCCCCTGTGAAAATGTTCACATAGATTGAAGAAGCCCTCCTGGAAAATCATATATTCAGTTAAGTAGCAGGCGCAAAGCTGTTTGGTTTCACAAATGGATAACAGTTCTGTGCGAGAGACTAAAAGGAAAAATAAAAACAGTTTTCCATTTTCCATTTTCATTTTCTTTAAATGACATACTCATCACATATACGGTAGGCTGCCCAGCAAGGATGGAGCGTTTTCTGGGCCTTCTCAACATCAATTCCCTTCTCTAATTCAGACATCCAATAGAGAGCTTGTTTCTGGTATGGTTTCAGAACACACCTGAGAGTACATGGGGGTTCCATCTCCTATAGATTAAAAGAGAGACAGATATCACAAGGGGATTACATTGATATCCAAAACTGTATTTTCTCTTAATTCCTCAGATGAAAAATATAAAATTTTCTAAGTACCTACCTCTAGGTCATATACTTCTGCAGCACCAACAATTTTGTTTAGAGATGACTCAGAAATGGATTGTTCATTGTTTTCTTCGGGGCTCTTTTGGGAACCCTTTCTCCGTTTTGGTGCAGGCAAAACTAATGGAGCTTCATTTGGAATACGCTGTTTTCAAACCATGCATGTTTAACCCATTTGGAATACGCTGTTTTCAAACAGACACAGATAGAAAAATAAAGTGGATAATCTATGTGTTTGGAGATAGATGCATGCTAGTGACGATGTTACATAAAACACACAATGAGGTCACATTCAGTTGTTTGTTTGAAATTGAAATATTGGATTGTATTTCACAAAACCATGGCAACTTTTAAAGCACCATCACTGAACCTGTGTTTTAGATTTTAGAGAAAATTTCAGGATATGTTTGAAACATGGGATGCCATTCCTGAAAATACCTCTGTCAGATAATTCATTCAAAAACTATAGTATTCAAAGCAGAATGCAACATTTCAACAGCATTTAGTAATTGACACACATGAAAAAGGAAAATAGGTCAGTAAAATGAGAATCATCAAACAGTTTCTATTTTCCTAAGCAATCAAGATCAGTGCAAATAGACCAGAAATACATACTTCAATATTCAGGAGACGCTTTCTGGAATCAAGTTCTTCTGGAGTGAACACAGCCTGGACAAAGAAAGCAAAAGGTAGCACATCAATACAACACAAATCATCAAAAACTAGAGTGTCTAGTGTTTGGATTGCATATCAGGAATGTTTAAACTACCAAGGAGAATCTGGATTACCTTCTGATATGGTTGGACTTTCAACAATTTGAACAGGGTGAGCAGAGGATATATAGTGGAATCGATGCTAGGGGAAGCACCTAGCTTCCATGAAGGCTTCTCAACTTCCGTGAAAATTGAATGGTGAATATAAAAGCTGTGAAACACCCAACAAATAAGTTCAGCTTAGACCAAACTGATTATATGACAAAGAAATGAACGGTAAGTGGTAAAATATGGCTTGGAGCTATACCTTATATACAGCATGATCTCTTGCATCATAGAAAGCACTGGTGGTGCAGCTATACACCGCCCACGAACTTTAACCTTACCAGATTGTACAAGTGGAACAACACATTTTGCCCATTCCATTGAAAAGCGTCCAATCTATAAGTTTAACCACATAGAACATTAATCGTAAATAAACGAATTCAAATAACTCAACTTACAAACAAGCAAATGAAAGTAAAATGATATAGTGTATAGATATACCTCTCCAAATCGCTTGGTTGAGAAACGAACAATCCACTTGGTTTTGTTGCTGGAATTTACGGTAGGAAAAGAGAGGTTAACAATCTCATTGTCTACCAATTTCCTCCCTTTGGAAGTCGAAAGTGCAGTAACCACTGTCCCACCCACCGAAAGCCAATCCTTCTCCGTAGGGAAGTCCCCATCCTCCACATTCGGTGGCCTCACCTGTTTCACCGAAACCACTTCACAATCAGGGACCTCCTTCTTCACCACGCTCTTCGGCTTCAACGCATCCACATGTTGATCAGTCTTCTTAACAACAACCGCCCTCTCATTTTCAAAGATGAAATTAATGGCTGCAGTTTCGTCGCCACCGCATTCTGAGAGTGCCCTAACAACCTCAAATTCAGGCATTTCAAACCCAAGAACTGACCGGATTCTCTTCACACTCTCTTCCTGCCAAAACAAACCCTCTTCAACTTCCTTCTTCACTATCCCTTTCGGCTTCGACACAAACAGCTTCTCGGCTTCGTATTTCTCATACTCCTCCAATGGAATAAATGTCGAAATAGGTTCCACATATAGGACTTCGCCACTATCCGGAGCCTCATTCTGCTCTAACTTCTCATGCTTAGACTCCTCAAGCTTTTCGACCTCCTCCATCCCATCAGATCCTTCTTTCTCCACCGGAATCGAAACAGGCTCCTCTTGTTGCTCAGCCAGACTGTCCGGAACCTCGCTCATAGTAGCCAGGCTGTCCGGAACCTCGCTCATCGTCGCAGCCTCATCCACCTCCTCAGATCCAACAGATTCCGCTTCTTTCTGGACCTGGACCGAAACAGGTTCCAATTCTTTCTGGATCTGAATAGAAACCGGTTCCGCTTCTTCTTCCGTCAAATCCCCTAGGCTATCAGGAACCACGCTCATCGTTTCGGCCTCGCTTAGCCGCATCGATTCGTCTAGCCGATCCGGCTCATCGGAGCACTCCTGCTTGATTTTGACCGGAACAGGCTCCTCCTGCGTGTCAGGAACCTCATCAATCGACGAGATGTGTGGCTTCGAGACCGGAACCTTTTCGGGCAGTTCCGACTCCATCTCCGGCCACTCCTGCTTGACAACCACCGAAACACGAGCACCGGTGCTCGTATTTCTCCGCTTAACCAACATCGGAATCGGCATGAGAGGAATTCCCATGGGGATATCATCCTCTTTGGAATCCATGTCTTTGGGTCAAAGACACAGATTAGGTATTAGAAATTGGGATTAGGGTTTTGGAGAGAGAGAAGGAAACACAGTATCACATTGATTTTGGGGAATGAAGAATGTTTGGCGCGCGTTGGGGTTTTATATTGGGAGCAACAATTTGGCGCGAAATGAAGGCTTTGGCGTTTTTACCATGTCGAGTTTCGCGGGGTTTTCATCTCTGTTTGGTATTTTTACCTCTCTTTTTCAACATTATGGCGCCAAAGGTCAGGTGCGTGTTTTCGATGACAAAAAGGCCGCCCCCGCCCCCCAAATCCTCTTTTCATTTTGACAAAAGAAAACAATAATAAAATTACACTACAGGTTTAGTGATTAAAGCGAGTACCTGTAACAACCTTCGATCTCTTGTTTATCCTAAATATTTTGAGTTCAACTCACTGACCAGTTACTGTGGTGTGTGAGTCAAGATGTATCATAAAAAAAAACTATCACAAAAGAAAATAATCACAACATGTCAAAATACATATTCGGTAATTATAATCAATCACATTTGAATATAAATGAAATGGTAAAAAACATTGAATAATTTGGTTTGATCAGTAACTGACTAAGTAAACAATGTAAAAATAGTCGTAAGTTAAAAGTATCAAAGTAACTTTGAGCCTAAACACGTATAAAAAATGGTGATGATATTATTGTAAGGTGGTAAAATATTATAGGTGTTACGATGAGAAGACGGTGAAACCAGATAACCGGTATGTCTATAAAGGATATTATTTATGGTGCAGTGGTTCATTTATTACTAACCCCTTCTTCTTTTTGGGTGAGAAATACTAACCTAGTTCCTCTCGAGCATATCCTATGACGTTACCTACGTTCACATTTTTCATCAGATTATTAGAGTGACCGAGTGACGTCTTTCGTTAAAGTGAAAGTAAACAATCTTTAACTAGAGTTAAGCAGGTAATAATAAAAGGTTGGGACCATAATCCCGATAATTAGTTGGGTATAAAACCAAAAGCCCAATACAGGGCGCACTATTCGAGGCTCCTCAACTCTCACCTCATCTGAGCCAACAAACAAAATGTGTACTCTGGAGAAGCGCGGCAACATCTTCTTCCTAACCCTAACCGGCGCCGGCGACAACGACGACGACGAGCACCGCCTCGGCCTCCCCGTCATCTCCTCCCTCCTCTCCTCCCTCGCCGACGTCGCCTCCCAATCCTCCCGCGGCTCTGTCCTCATCACCACCGCCCGCGGCAAGTTCTTCTCCAACGGCTTCGACCTCGCCTGGGCCCAGTCCGCCGGCCCCTCCTCCGCCCGCCACCGCCTCGGCCAGATGGTCGTCGCCTTCAAGCCCGTCGTCGCCGCCCTCCTCTCTCTCCCCATGCCCACCATCGCCGCCCTCCCCGGCCACGCCGCCGCCGCCGGCCTCCTCCTCGCCCTCAGCCACGACTACGTCACCATGCGCGGCGATCGCGGCGTGCTCTACATGAGCGAGGTCGACCTGGGGCTGCCGCTGCCGGACTACTTCGCGGCGGCGTTCCGAGCCAAGATCGGGTCGAACTCGGCCCGGAGGAACATCCTGCTGAGGGGGATGAAGGTGAGGGGAGAGGAAGCGGTGAGGATGGGGATCGTGGAATCGGCGCACGAGAGCGCTGAGGCGGCGGTGGAGGCGGCGGCGCAGATGGCGGAGAAGCTGGGGGAGAGGAAATGGAAAGGTGACGTGTACGCTGAGATCAGGATGAGCTTGTACCCGGAGCTATGTGCGGTGCTGGGATTGGCTAAAGTCGTCCCTACCGCAAAGCTGTGAGCTTTTTGTTCTCTCTTATCAGTTATCACGAAATTGAAGTCTCTAAATGTTTTGTATCCAGCAATGAATAACTTGCAAATTGATAGGAGCCAGAAGGGTTTGAAACTGTTGGATTAAGTTTGTGTAAGATTGTAACAAATGGAAGAAAAATAAGAAATGTGTATTACTCTCAGGGAAGACCATATTTGTGTTGGGATGAAATCGTGTACTCGTTGAGAATGAGTTCGGCCCAGGTTAGACAGCTGGGCGCTCTGGAAGAATTGCTTCTGAAATTGCTAAAAAACAATTTTGAGTTTTGAAATAAAAATAGGAACTCTTTTAAATAGCTATCATGACCAAAATGAGCATATATGTTATCTCCTCTTCTTTTTTTTACCTTTTTTTCCCCTTATTTTCGCTCAGCTTCCATCCCACCATTGATCATCACGTCCAAAAACTATGAGCTCTTACAACCAGCAACAACCCCATAAGATGTGATCCCTTTTTCAAATTCATGAGATGTGATCCCTTTTTCAACTCTTAAACTCAAATTTGGTGGTCTCATCTCCTACTCACCCAAACCATCCTCCAACTTTTCTCTTATCCCCAACAGAAGCTTCACCTCCATGAACAACGATTTTCATTTTGCAGACCAATTATAGGAACTATGAAGGACAAAGGAAAGGATGAGGGATGTAACCATGAAATTTTTTGGGTTTGTATCGGTAGAACATAGAGTTTCTGTTGGTGAGGAAGAGTAAAGTGAGAATCAAAGAGGTAATGACTTAAAAGAGGATGATACTTAATATGAAGGAATAAGGGCAGAATAAGATTTATGAACGATTCATTTAACCCTTCCGTGTTTCTGAGATTGATTCTTGTAAAAACACCTCTTATCTGTTTTTTCAAAACCCGTTTTTAAGAGAATATATTCTTTTAAAATCAGTTCTACAGTGGTTACCTAACACCTCAGGTTGAATCAGTTTTACAGTGTTACCAAACACCTCAGATTGAATCAGTTCTACATGGTTACCAAACACCTCTTGCCCCAAAACCCCCAAAACAAAAACAAAATCGTTCCTGGCCTTCGTCTTGAGCGTTGGAAGAAAGCTCTTTTGAGCTAAATAGAGAAATGAAATGAGAATGCTTTATTGTTATCATAGAACTTCCGATGCGGTATAAATCAAGGAGGGAGCTACAATTCAATCTGAAAATGGACTGAAACCAATATGAACCATAAAACAACAATGATTTTCAAGTTCGACATAGGGATTCAGTGATAATTTAATCGGAAAATATTAGAACTGAGAATAGGAGGGTCGGCCATGCGAGCCAACCCTATAGGAGTCCCAGAAATTATGTCGGCCATATGTCTTGATGTCCATACGGTGCTCACCAATCAAGGGTGAGCATGGCATATTTAGCCAACCGACCCTTTTAATTTGTAAACGGCATCACCAGCTTGTATTTATACCATCCCATTCGGCTGTTCCATTTCCTTATCCTCGATGTGGGATGCACTTCCCCATTTCCTCTTCATCCACACTATGCTGTATCCTTCCACTTCTAGACGCAGACCAGATTCTGCTCCCAAGAGCTCAATCTCTCCGGTCCTTCAAGATCAGTTTAGAGTTTGGAACTGCCGCAATGAGCTTCAGACGCATCATAGGATAGAAATTAAAAAGACTGTATACATACATGTTGATCTATAACAGCATAAAATAGAATTGGGCAGGTAAAGATCGAACTTGATTTTTGACCTAATTCCGGAAACTCAACAAGCCAAACATCTGAAGTGCCTAGCTAAGCTAAATAAGAACCTCCCATTGACATAATGTACACATGAGGGACTATTAGATCTCTCAAGTACAGATAACAACCAAGGATTTTGACTATATTGCTACTGGCTGTCTAGCTTGGTGGATGAAGGAGCAGTGCCACGCCCTGACCAACATTTACATCATTTGGAAGTTGTCGATAGCACCTTGCAACCTTCAATTTTGTTCAAAGGCAGTTGCTCTCAGTTTTATGAATTAATGTAATACATCGCCTGTGCCTGAAGGAATTGGGAGTCCTTGTACTTTTTGCCCTTTCCTACGCGAACTCCATTTTGAATCCACTCATCACGACGTATCCACCCATCTCGAGCAAAGTCAAGAATCCCAAGGATCTGGTGTGAGCAGGATGTAAGCCAAGTTGGTAACAAGATAGAAGAATTATAAATGAATAAGTCTAACCACTAGCTAGCAAGACACTTGATTCAGATATAGATGACCAACAGAGAAGGAACAATTGATTTTTGGATAAAAGTTGAATACAATCATAAACTGCACAAATAGAAGGGGCTTGACTCACCGCTCCACCTTTCCACGGTACAAAAGCTGGATTGCCTCTTGATTGTAAGACCTATTTAACATTTAAGAGATGATGTAATATCCACATATGAGAAAAGGCATGAGAAAGGTACAATTGAATCAAACGGCAATCAGTGAACCTCTGACGTTCATAAGACCGTATGTGAATTCACTATCAGGACTATAAACAATTTTTTTTTTAAATTTGCAAATTAAAATAAAAATAAATAAACAAATTAAAAAAAAAATTTGTTCTATCATCATGCTTTTCATGTCCCCATCCTTTGCCTTCTCCAAATGCAACCATGACCATTACTAAGATTACAAACACTACAAAACATAATTACACAGGCACCTAAATTTACAAAAACCTTAGCCAAATAATGTGCGTGTGTATCTAGTCTGTTTCTCATATCAATCGTTGAGCTACGCACGTATTTTAGTTATCAAAAGCATATGGATATAGCTCAACTCTGCTCAAACCAAGTAATATATGACGGATCAGGTTTGCATATTTGCATGGGCAAAGTACGGAAGTTGAACTGGAGAAAAGCAAGAATACAATACTTAAAACCATGAAGAGAGTAAATTTACCTCAACCCTATCATTGCTTCAGTGGAAGGAATTGCAAGTAAAACCCTGCAAAAAATAAGAACAAACAATGAGACAAATTTAGATCCCATGCGTGTCAAAACATCAAGTCAAAGGTTCATCAAAATGCCTTGCAAATTATTAATGAAGCACTGATATATCCTTCATCTATATTTTTCTTTTCCAAAAACAGAAACAGAATGAATTACTGCCCAGGCCTTTGCATCAGAATGCAATACCAAAGCATACGTTAAAGTTTGCAGAAGTTTGTAATAAGATGATTCATCAAGAAGTGTAAATGGGGGCCTGCAAAACAACGTTTCCATGCATGGAACCCCTGAACTAACTATTGCAAACCACATTGTAAACTTGAAGTGTCCATACATAAAGCTTAATCTTAGTGAGTTTCCTTGTTGTCACTCAAAATTTGCAAACTATATTCATGATGTACATAACACATCATAGGCATCATCACTAACAGTTAGATGTTTGGTAAATAAAAGAGTAGAACAAACCTCTCCTCCATTGCAGGAACAAGACCTCTTGTCAAAGCCACTCCTCCAATCTGAAGAAAGAAACTATGTCATTTTTTTTCCCTTGTACTTAAAATAATCGAACACAGAAACTCAGTATATTTTGATCAACAACTCACCAATTGTATACTGGAAAACAACTTTCTTTGGAGGTCTAAACGTCCTGTATAAAAGCAACAAGTGCTAGTAAGGTATCAGATAGACAACCAAATAGTCGACAGGTCTGCAGAAACCTACCTGTTGAAAGAATGCTCCTCGTTATGGCTTCTGCAAGGCCTAGCTTCTCTTCTTTCTTTGGTTTAGCTGCAAAAACTGGGTAGTTGTCCCACATTGGATACCCAACATTCATGCTGGGATACAGTCCATCTGACATTTCAGGTCTTCTTTGATATTCCATGTGCCATGTATCTTCCAGCATGTCCTCATAGTCGAGAAACCTATTTAAGTAATCGAGCCAAGATCAAGGTGATGCATTAACCACAAGTACTATTATAGCCCAGTGTAGTTTAATTTTGCAAACATCACTGACCAAACACTAGGTGGTGGTGGATATGCTTCTGGAACCAAAAGTGTCGGATGGAACAAACCCATTGGAGGGACCTATAAAGGATAAGGTGACCAAATGACCATTAATATTCCAGAAAATCATTTTTGAGAAATGCAGTTAGATTCACTTTAAGTTGCACACATTAAGAGCAGTTAGGCTTGTCTTATGAGATCCAGCTGGCATGCCATCTTCATAAGAATGTACTACAGCAACAGCTTCAAGTTTCCCCTCCTGTACAAGGGAAACTAAATCATTAAAAGGCATCACCCGAGAATCAAAATGAAGAGGACTTCTCATCCACTTTCTGTACTTTTTGGCTGTCTGTACATTATCCTCACTATTGAATCAATTACTAACATAGTGTAACTTAATTAAGATGGATCAACCTACATTAACATAATGTACTTCACAACAACTCTACCTGAAGCCATAACCTAGTTTAAGAGTAGTCTTATGGTATGGTGATCGACTCACCCTGCCTCTCTTATGGCAGAGACCCTCCTATTACAATTTGAATCTAAGAACTTCCTCTTTTCTTTTCTTTAATAACCCAAATTCAGTTAGTGGACCCGAAAATGGGGGCCTTCTGTTCAACCCTACAATCTTTAGTAGTCTGGGGTTTGAACCCCAGACTACAGGGGAGCAGACTCTGGGATTGAACTCTATCAACCTGAGGGGGTTTGAATGCCAGACTACAGGGGAGCAAACTCTGGGATTGACCATCCCTAACCCCACTTTGGGATCTGAAATTTCTCCTCCAGACTACCGTCTTAGACATATTTTCATCTATCTAGATTAGAAGGAGCTTTATATTTGAAAGAGAAGAACAACTAAAAACTCTAAGTGACCAAAAAGTATCCAGTTTTTTTTTTTTCTTGTTACAAGGGCCCAGACGTGTACAAGAATAAATTAGTTATTACCAACATGAACCATATAGCACAAATTGAAGCTATGTCAGACAATGAAAGATAATGTCTATGTTCATAATCCTTCACATAAAACCGAATAAGGAGGAAAAACTTACTTTAATCTCACAATAAGATTCTTTTAGTCTGTTAAGCATCAAGAGATCAATAGGCTTTGTGTACAAGTCAGTACGAATTTGCGGCCATGTCTGATGATGTCTCTGAGTCCAAAGAAGGCATCTTGATATATCCTGAAAAATACAAATATCATTTAACCTCATGAGGAAACAGTCCACTGAAAAACAAAAATTACTAAATCAACAAAATATTAAAAAGCCCAATAAAAATAATTTAATTCATGGATGTCTCAAAGGTAGAGAAGGGGTTTACCTTATATGATGATATGATCCACCACCAATACATTTCAGTCATGTTATGCCGACGACAACATGATAAACCACACAATATATTCAACCTCTTTTTCTCTTTTTCACTAGATATATTCAACTTCTTAAAGATGAGCAGTTGAGGACTAAAGGCCAGATGATAAATTTTTGATTAAAAGTAAGATTGATAAAACACCGCATCAAGAAACTGTTACTGAGGGTGACCAAATTCCTTTTGGACTTATAGTTAACATGGATGAATGATAATCACAGAAACAAGGGTACAGAATATCTAGTAAATAATTTTGTTACCTAGTGCAAATTTATGTAAATAATTTTAAACAAAACCCACCTCTCCACCAAATGGTAAGGTCTTCTGTGTGGTAGGTAAAGCTACTCCATCCTGTATACCAAAGACGACAAATGGTACATAATCACAGGAGACAAAATCAAGGAAAAAAACAATGAAATTTTAAGTATAATTGAGACATGCTACTGATATACAATGAAAAGCTTGTCTTCTTTTGCATTTTTCTGCATGTGAAACTTATCTAGAGAAGGGTTTCTGAAGAAGTATTTGGCGGTGATAGTGCAACAAAAATAAGCAGATTGAGTCCATTCTCCCCGTTGTAGTGCTGGTTGTAGCAGTAAATGTAGTGGAAGTAATACCACTAGGGCCAATAGCCACGGAGATCAAGGTGAGAATCTGGGAGTATGGTAAAAAGTTTGATATTGTTGATACTAGAGCTTGAGGAATGCAAATGATGGTGATGTGTTGGTGACCAGGCATGCTAGTAGATGTAATCAAGATAAAATGTGGATGGCGCCAAATTAGGTACCTCCATTTCAGTAACAAACATGTACATATGCATGTTGTTGTTTGACATGAAATGATAACTATGTACTCAGAACTGGGGCCTCCAGAAACGGCCTACAATATTAGTTACTGTGAGGGGGATTCGGACCAGACCAGATGACAACACAACATGGGCTTGACGATTCTGATTATATTCCTATTATTCCCCTCCACACTCACACACCACCACCACCAAAATTTGTTGTCAAGATGTTTTTCTACCTTCTTTTCTTTTAACATTAAGTGTTGTATTTAAATAGAAGTGAACGGAAGGTACAGAACTTGTAGTTACCTCAATGCAAATAACTGATGTCACCTGAGCACCCATGCTAACAATACATCCAGTTGATAACCCATTCCCAAAAGCTGCAGCTAGACCCTCCTACATTAGCCAACACACTTTAGATCATCATCAAAAGGTGAAACCCTGAAAAGAGTAAGAGGCTACATTGCACTGCAAAATAGGAATGTAACTCTAAAAAAGAAAGACGACCACCAATAACAATCAGAGAACAAATAGAAAAATCAAACGATGAATTTATTAATTGCACTATCTCAAGTCACATAGATTGCATATGCAAGAGAAGTAGCACCACAAGATTCGTGGTAGTAATAATCCATGGTAGAAATTACATCGTAATGACATGCAAAACTCACTAAGTTCTGGGTATGAAACAACAGAATATGCAGATAAGGATAAAAGAACACTGTTAAAGCTAGGACACATTCTCAAAGAAGTAGTTCGAGTTTTCTGATATTAGTGTTGCATCACAACTTAAATAGGAACTGATCAGGCAAAACTTAAAAGAGAAAAATTCATCACCTGGTGAACCACTGCGGAGCTGAAATGCAAGTCTCGCAAGACTATAGACAACAATTCCTTTATTTCTGCTTGGGGAAATTGGAAAGAAGAATCACTTTAGTTCCCCACTTTCCCAAGACAATGTTCATATAATGATACACAATGATAATGTATCTTCATATTCAAAACTACAAAAGGCCAACACAAATACAAGAACCCATAAAGAGCAAATGAAAGACCATGAAAAATTAACTGCATCCTCATATGATCCACAAAACATATCTATGAATAGAACTGATATGTTATTGTCCATAACATATGCAAAGGAAGCATTATATGCATCCTGAAATATCAGCGAAAAGAAGGATGAAAGACAGAACTATGGAAATGATATACATTTTTAGTTTAAATTAGTTCTGAAATGCAAGCTGGGTTTCTCCTTCTTTCTTTCCTCTATTTTTGCTCAAATAAGTCTCTTTTGTCAGTAAACACTCAATAGAGACCTTCAACAACATAAAAGTAACTTATTTTTTCTAAGAAAGATGGTATCAATTTTTGATTGACGCACAATCATTGATCAAAATTGAAGCACTTGCAGATCATGTTGCATTAGCATGTGTGTGTGTGTGTGTGTCGATCAGTTCCAATAATATCATAGTAAAGAACGCAGGAACATGCTTCTGACAACATAGGAAATACTTCTACTCGTATAAAGAGAAGCATTTGTAACAACCATACAAGGTAGAGTGAAGATAATTTTAAGATAAAAGAAACATTATACCCATGGAAGTTCTATAATTAATACAGAGAAAGTAAAGACAGAGAAGATAGTTATCAACTGAAAGTGTGATAATAAGTTTCAGTACCTCGACTATCAAATGATTCCGGGAGGACAAGAAGAGCAGAATACATGTTTCTTTCAGTTAAAGGGATGTGCAACTTCTCCGTCAAAATGAAGTCCCAAATAGCAAGCACATCGTCAAATACCTAAACAGAAATTGTATACAAGACATGGAGTATTTCAATTAAATCTAGAGTCAGGGTCTGTTAATATTGTGATAAATTATACATAACCTAACTGTCAACTGAAAAGTCTCAGGAGTCAAAAGCAAACCAGCTGACAACATAATCAGACCCCAGGTGAAGTGAAATCGTGCATTTGACTAGAAACTAAGGTAAGCTCTATCTCATATCAAAAACTAATAAAAAGTGGGAATGCACCTGCTGCATGGGATAATGTTGCGATATATTTAGATGGCCTCTGCGAATAGGACGACGTAATGTATATGGCTCCTTGGGAGATATTTTTAGTGCTTCCCCACCGAAAATGAACTCTCTGTATTGGTGTTTACTAGGACTGAGCTCCTCATCATTTTCATCTTCATGCTGGTCAGGGTCCATGGGCTCTTTCTTTGTGGCTCTATTCTCTGAACTTTCTGCACATAGAAACTCATGGGTGAGGAAGTGTGCGCCAAAAGAAGATAACATGTATAATTGAAAAGAAAATAAAAAACACCGATTTCGCCCATGCTACCCTAAAAGTGCAAGGAACCATGAGAATCAAGGATGCAGATTTTACCTACTGCTGGAGACGAATTAGAGTCCTTTCCATACACATCTGTCCAGTCAAATGCTGCTTCCTTTCTACTATTCTGTGGATTGTTTCCATCAATACGTCCCATCTGCACATCAGTTCCATCATTTCAATAACCAAAACACCTCACCACTATAAATTGAACCAGAACGATATTGGTCTTGATAGATTTCAGATCATTAAAAGATTTCTCACTAAAATTGAAATTAACAGCAACCACTAAAGATCCATTTGAATTTCAGATATTCAAACGAAACCAAAAACCAACATATCTCTATGGAAATGAATGTCTGCATTGTATGATTCAATCAGAAAACAACAATTACTCGTACCTTGCGTGGGAAAGAATTCTTAGCAACCTCTTCATCAAGAAACGGTATCCCCAAGGCGGTGGCAATCTTAGACGCACACAAAACACACACCTTCAATCAAAATGCCAAATACAAAACCATGAAAGAAAACATAACCAAACCAGTGTGCATAGGCTCACTGTATCATACGCCTTTTCGCGCTCCATGTACCGTGCATACTGTGCAGTAGTAACTTGAGTACTGAGCATCTGAAAAACCCAACAAACAATTCAATAACCATAATCAAAACCACAACCAGTAAACCAAAAGCTATCAAATTTAACCAACCTGATCTTGAACATTGATCTTGGGAACTTGGGTAGTATACCTAGCAATGCAGTGAGGGAATTCAAGAGGGGTGTTCTGTGAAGCAAGGCCTATTCTGATATTTGCAGAACCTGAGCTCCCACAAAATAAGGACCAAAGTGAGTGACTCAAAGACTAGATTTTGGTTAATGAAATTTGATGGGTCTGTATTGAATTGTTGTGGGTATATACCTGGGTTGATGACCACGAGGTTGGAGCCTCGTTCTGAGAAGAGGTTTGAGGGCACCACGGATTTCAAGTAGTCCTGGCAAAAGCTTTGCTTTGTTATATCAATTTGCAGAGAAATACAGAGAGAGAGAGAGAGAGAGAGAGAGAGAGAGAGAGAGAGAGAGAGAGTTGTGGGTTTCATACCATTGGAGCTGAAAGGAGTGAGCTTGAAAACGCAACACTGCGATTTGCGAAGAACAGCAGAAGCTATACACTAACACACTAAGGTGAAAAGTTAGTATTGCCCCCACGTTTCAATTTATTTACGGATACATATCCGGCCGTATCCGACGCGTATCGGGCCGTTTCCGGCGGTTTTCAGTCCATTCTCCTTGAGCTCTGTCGATCAAAAATTCAAAACTGTGAGGTTGAAAGAGAGGGACGCAGGGCTGTGGAGTGATGTCGTTTTGACCTTCAGTTATATTTTATTTGTCACTTTTATAACGTTTATCCTTTCTAACATTTCGTACTGGAATCATGAAATCCACGACTAATTGTTTACTCGATATAAATGAATTGACTGTCATTTGTTACTTTTAAGAGATTGATTCTAGTTGCATTTGTGTTTTGATTCTAGTCACTGAATTGATTTGTGATACATCTTTTATGTATTGATTCTTTTTTATAATAGAATCAAACATGTGCTTAACAACACAGGGACTCCTACGCATCCTGGGATTGCTGTTAGTACTTACATTTATGAGCTCTACAATGAGGATTTGAGACCAGGATCAAAAGATGGTGCTGACAGAAAGATGTTACAGGCAGACAATGAGGATTTATGAGCTCTAGATTGGGCTTGTGGAACTGGACAAGTTGATTGCTCACCTATGCTGCAAGGGCAACCATGTTATGAACCAGACAATGTGGTGACTCACGCAACACATGCTTTACTATCAGAAGATGTCCAAGTCTCCTGGAACTTGTGATTTCAAGGGGGTGGTAGGTACTATTACTACCACGGACCCAAGTAAGAAACATGTTCATTCATACTGTGTTGTCTTCTTAATTTTTGTTGGTCTCTCGCTTTGTTACTGATATTTCATCGCCAAAATTGCAGGTCACGGTTCGTGTATAGTTCCCGGATGGTACAAGTTAAAACTTGCTGATGTTGTTATAAATCGTAGCTTTACTTGCAGAAGACTGCCATGAATTAAATCTAATGAACCTTTTTCTCCTTTCTCCCTCTTTTATTTTGTGAATGCAGCGCTGGAAGAGATGACACATTTGATAATAGTACATCTGTTGATACCTGAAAAATCATGCAATCAATTAATACTTTGTCACGTGATAATTTCATACAATATTAGGTTAAATCCTCAATTTAACCCACCAAACGAACATGCCCATGCATTCATGTGGACCCAAGCCGCATACACGCATCATTAGGACTTGTAGAAGTGGGTATGGTATGGATGATTACGGAGACACATAACGTTCGTCCGTCGATTTAATGTTGTTAAGAAGTTTCGGTCTTGGGCCCGAAACTCAAGCCCGACGACTTAAGTCGGCGCTGAATCGGTGAAGAACATGAGAATTGGACTGCTCATCTTTTAAACCCAAAATATCTTTGAATCCAAAGCCCAACGCCCTTTTTCTTTTAGAAAAGCCCAAACTCTCTTCTTTTAGAAAAAGCTCAATCCTTTTCTGCATTCTCGTTGTTGATACCCCTTTATTTTCTTCCCCGTAGCAGTACGACGACAAGCTTTGCACAACGGAAAAGTACAATTCATTCCCAATCCGAGGAAGAAGAAGGTCAGTGACTGTTTCCAAGGTAGCTCTTTCATCTTTGGATGACGAAATCGTGAGATTCAAGCTACTTGGTTCGCCTCGTTCCAGGATTTTCGTTTCTGCAGCCGCCTTCGCAGCGCCTCTGCAGTGAGTCATCTCTCCCATCTCTCCCATCTCTCAAGGTTGGCCTCTCTTTGCCAGCTTTTAAGGCTAAGATCATATGTTTGAGAAGAACAATCCTTTTACACAGTGGATTAGGCATCGCGACCCATCGCAAAACCCACCAATTGAACTCTATAAGAAGAGAGGTCTGAGAGCTGCAAAAGGAGGAAGCAACAAAACCCAGAAAAATCCCCAAACACTCAAGCTTTCATGCCTTTCAAGCCTCCAAGCCAAAACCCCCTTTCCAGCCATCTTTCAATCCCCATCCTTGAAACCCAAATCCTTCGTAGAAATCTAACCCTAAAACTCAGTCCAATTCTCATCACTGCGGTGTGCCTTTAGCTCTCACATCGGCTCACGCTACAAGCTTCTTTCGTCTTTGAATCACGCACAAGATTAACTCAGTAATCCAAATCTCTAGGTTAATTTTGGCCTAGTTACCTTTCAATCAAAAGAACCCTCACAACATCACTCGCGCCATCTTCAAATTCCATGACTGCTTCTTCTAGGTGCTCACTGGTGGTTCCATACAGGTGGTTCCTTTGGAACCTCCGCCATCATCGGTTTCTGAGTTCTAAGTGCAGTATTCTAGTAGAACCTATTTTCCTGAAAGTGTATGATAGAACTGAACATTTTTTTTCAACATTGGAAATTTGAGACCTGTTGGAAACTTGCAGCAAATCCCAATTCGGTAAACAGTCGATTACCTCTGTTCTTAAACCCCTGCAACTGGGATTTTGCCAGAACCACACCAAGAGCCTCCAAGACCAACCGTTGTGTTCAACACAAATATTTTATCGTTGATCTAGTAACAATGTGATAAGATCACACGATTATTACAATGTGATACGTCCACATCATTAGATTAATTTTGAATTTAAGCCAAGTAAATTTTGAGACTCAGAAGAAACTTTGGCTGCAATCAATCATCTGTTGAGGTAACAATGAATTTCACCCTGAAAAAGGGATAATGAAATTATGAAAGTAATGTATCCTAATAGGAGAAACAATAAGAAGGTTCACATCTGCAATTTGATGACGAGAAGCAGCCACTTTGATACCCTAAACTTTAAGCCCCTCCTCAAAATCTATGCTTCGTCGATATACATCTCTAACCAGTTTTGGTTTTGTGGATCTTCTTCTTGGTGACTTGCCCCCTCTTAGTAATTGAGTTCTTCATCCCTATGAAGAAAAACAGTGCACCGACAAGTGCCGCTTGCTGCAAAAAGAAACAAAATCTAAGTTTCCAACTCAAAGGAACATATGCTATATTGGAAAGCACACAAAGCAATAGGATTTTGTATTACACACCTGCAAGAAATCGTTCAAGAGTACACCAAATTTGGGAGTGTCTGGACTGAAGTTGTAGAAATCATAGACGAGGGGAGTGGTAAATGCCAATTGAATGATCTACAATCAGAAAGAAAAATGTCAGGTTGATTTAAGAATTTACAGCGACTGATAGCTTTGAAACAAGTGCAATCATAGAGAAGGAAGTGATCACAAATCCAAAAGATAGTAATACTAACCAGAAGAAAAGCTCCAATATTACTGTTAAGTACAAACAGAATGCCTCCCAGACCTTTCAGAGCTATCACAGCTCCAGCCAAATGAATAGGCTGCATACATTATTTGAAAGCCATACTACACATGAGCAACATGACAAATACAGGCTGCAGAGAAAGAACCCAAAAAAAAAAAACTTACATCTACATCTGGTAATGCAAACCCCATTTTGGAAGACAGGTGATCTTTCAAAACAGAAAATTTGGGAGCCAACTCCTTTGCAGCAAGTCCTCCATCAGTACCAAATTCATTGAACCTAAGTACACAAACACCACATCAACAATAATAAGATACCAAAGATAGCATAGGAAAGCCCAACAGATGTAGAACAAAATTCTTTAAATTATATACCAATTGTCATTAGTGAAAACAAACTAAAGAGACAACATCCCAACCTTAAATCGCACTCAATCAAATCAAAATCACATTAAAACGCAATGAATGTTCACAATCACCGAACCCAAAAAGAACAGCATTACAAAGGATGAAGATGGTGGAGCTTACGCTTGCCAAGCGGAGAGGATGAAGATGGCGGAGAAGAGGACGCGGCCGAAGAAGGAGAAGAACCCCATTGAAGCCTAGTAGCGACGAAGATGAAGCTCTTCTCTCTCTGTTTTCTTCTCTCTGAAATTTGTGTCTTTTTGGGTCTGAGTCGTCGCTGTGTGTCTTAATATAAAAGCAAGAAGGGTTTTAAGACCAAAAGGAAAGCCGATCCGACCCGGACCCGGTTCTTTTGGGGGTTTGGAGAAGTTTGAATCTGGGTAGAATTGGACTTTGACCCGGTTACCGAGTTACTATCTCGAACGTCTTCTGTTTGTCTTCACTTGTGGAAGTTGTGTTGGAAGGTGATTCTACTTTGGGGGGTAAGTTTGAATTTGAAAATGATTGAGTCACGTGATGAAATTGGATTTTGATATTTGGATAATTGACTTTTACTATGTTTGATTTTCTTTGCATTACAATAATTAGGTTTTATGAGTTCGAACTCATAATATTATGTTTATAATTAGGTTACCGAACCGACTAGCGAAAAATCTTCTACGCACTAAGGTGCAAGTAAACCGAGCAACTAATATGCGATATTTTTGATCTGGCTATCCATGTCGCACTACATGCATATATCCTAATACCGTTAACAAAATTGAAACCAAAAAATATAGTCTCAAGTATTTCCAACTCAAGAGGTGAGAACCTGAAGTCGAAAAAGAGATACTCATATTATGGGTATTTAGTTTGGTCGGATCAAATATGAAAATGAAAGGAAGAAATTTAGGGTATCTAGTCTTCATTCAATTTTCACATACGACAATTTGAGGACTTACACGTTAATGATACAAGTGCACCTCGGTGCATAGAATATATTCCGACCGACTAGACCATATAGTACTTGGTTTTAAATTAGAATCCAATAAGGACGTCGAGTCAATTGTGCTTTTCTTAGACAAAACCAAGATTAACCACTAATACATTTTTCGTTGGTATTTGTAGTGTAGGTAAAAGAAAATTATCGATTGTGAAAAAGAGAGAAAAAAATTAGAGTTATCACGCAACAATTAGGGGGTGGATCCATGACATACAAGATTATAATCAAAATTATAACCAGAATATAATTATAATCAAAATTATAGTCAACGCTTCAAGCAATTTTTCTTCTTTAACTCCAACAGATTATAATCTTGTATGTCACGGATCCGCTCCTTTCGCGAATTTTAGTAATTGAACGTTCTAAATTTTGTCACATAAAACGTTAAATTTTGTCACATAAAACGTATAATTGATCGGAGCTATCATCAAAAACTAAAATTATAATGCCATTTTTTCTTTTGAATAAGTTTGCGGTATCTCAAAGGTTTCTTTCTTAAGTCGAATGACTAATCTGTTGGGAACCCGATCAGCTAGCAGAACATTATAACCTTTCCTATGATCACTTTTAACAGTGTCGGTGTTCGAACTTAGCTTGAAAAACACACCTAATTAGGCAAGAACTACAAGTGGTTAAAATTACCATGTCATAGATATGTTGGCTGAAAGCCTTCAAATCGAATGAAAAGGTGTAAAATTTGCAATTTATGCAAACCAAGTCATCCTCAAAAGTGAAAACTCAACTAAAAAGCAAATAGTGATCGACAAACATACCTCACAAATGCAACCGCCAACGAGAGACATTGTGACCTCCGATCTAACAAAGCACAACAATTAACTTCAACTAAGATTCCGTACCCAACAACTACCACCAGCTTCAAAAAATTTGACATTATGGCTGCTTAATTAACTTGACGAGATTAGATCTCTATTTGGGAGTTGGGACCTAAAGCATTATTGCTCGAACTCTTGTTTTTGCTACTCACTCGTGGCTTTCAAGATTAGATGTGATGGCACGTATCGATATCGATCCTGTTTACCATTTGCATTAAGATGCAATGATTAAAATATCGGGGTATTGAGGAGATATTGATAGTTTAAAAAATATCAGAAAATTTCGATTTTTTAAATTTTACGATAAAACATTAGTACTTATTTACTAAGATACACATGTCTTACTAAATCCTAATCCAACAGGAATGGTTGAGATGCATGGGTTTTCCTCCCTCCATATACCAAGGTTTGAATCCCCTTGGAGGCAATATTTTGTCTTTTTCAGGGATTTCTGAATTTCCCGTAAGTAAGGGCATTAGTGGATTATGAGGGGAAAATGTCAATATTTGTATGGCATTTGCTTTATATTGTTGTAGTGTAATGCACACTTGCTAGTCATATTCACGTTTTATATATTGAATGGATCTATGATTTTTGAAGGCATGTTATTTCATTTAGACCAAGAATATGTACAAATGGGGAGGGAGAACCTCAGGTAGTTAGGTGATTCACTTTGGAACAAACAGACCAAGATGGGATTTGCCTTGATCTTCTTTGTGAATAGATCATGGTCATTTCAGTTGTATTCACGTGTAGTTGATGCATGAGTTGGGTGGCATTAGATCTAAAGAGCTTAAAAAGAAACAATATAATTTTGCGTCAAGTCAGTCGTGATGGCTAGCAGCTTACCTTGATCAATTAAGTAGGAACATGCATATATGCTCCATGTTTAATTAACTTGTACATTTGCTTTTGTATGAATCAGACTTGGACTACAATTTTCTACACATCGGCTACAACTTGTACATTAACTCTTGCAATTTTTTTCAAGATCTGGATAGTATTTCCACAAAGAGGTTGAGTCGTGAAAAAGTGTCTAATTATGATAGGGTATTTTCCATTATTCATTTGAGACGTCATACATAAACAGAAAATAATAGTTTAATTAAACAAAAAACCGATAAGAATCAATCAATAAACGACTACTAATCTGCTATCATATCTTATTTAAGAGCTAACCTCACTCGAATTGCTCATCTATTGTGTTTAGCTTTCCAACAATGAGTGAAAATTGTTAAACATGCATTCATTTTAAATGACATCAGAGATGGAGATCCTACTCCAAGAGTCCAATACCCCTTATACTGTTATACCCATTAAAAGACTATTACAGCACACACAAAAGAAAAAACAATTATGACTAAGAGAAGAGATGAAGTTTGGGGTTTGTTAACAATTTCTGAAAAAATGTTACTTTCTTCCATATAAAGTTTTAAAACACGCTATTATCTTGGGAATTCTTGACCACAAAGTATCAAATTATGCGTGGTTGTGTAAACATAGAAAAAGCTATTAAGATCTCAATCTTTTATTTTAAAACTTTACGTTTTATTTGCACTCATAACATCTTTTTTCTTTTGGACAGAAAAATAATTATTCCTATAACTAGATTTATATCCTAATGACAATGAATCTTTTAGCCAATCCTAATGACTATAAATCTTTTAACCAATTACTGAACTAGTAATTGATATATATCCTAAATTAACGTCTTTTTGTTGAATTTACCCTAAATTCATGGGTAATTGTCATTCCTTTGTCCAAAGATCGATGGGTAACGTAGATCCGAGTGGGATTTTTACCAAAAAGAAAGCCAAGTGGAAAAGAGCATGACAACACCACTTTAACTCGAACACTCTTCTTTATTCAAAATTTAAATTTCAAAAAAGCTGTAAGAACAAAAGCCCAAGGGCCCTCTTCGCACCTTCCAAACCCTCAAACCCACTCGCTCCACTAACCCTCCACGTCACCCACCCAGGCCACCATTACAAGCACCCAACCGCTCCGATTGACCAGGTATACGTGTAGGCCTCCCGATCTCAAACGACACCGCGAGTACAACACTTCATTACACTCGCGCGAGTACAGCCCTCCTCGGCCAACCACCGCTTAGCTCTTTTTTAAATTTCGAACGCGTGCACCCAAAACGACGCCGTTTGCCCTCGATCTCTGCTCCTCCTTATCACTCTCACCCCTGTCCGAGTTTAGTTTCCGAAATCGAAAATCCAGAGAGAGAGAGAGAGAGAAAGTCTCTCGCCTCGAGTATCCTGAAGCGGCGTCGTTTTGGTCCCTCCCCGTACAGACAATATGGCCTTCGTTTCCTCCGTCGGGAGACTCCTATTCGCCTCCGTCTTCCTTCTCTCTGCTTGGCAAGAGTGAGACCCTCCAGATCTGTGCCTCCTCCTTTTGTTTCCTTAATATCATTATTTTATTGCTCACTAAATTTTAAATTTTAGTTCCTAATTATATTTTGTAGTTGCAACTGATCATTAATAGTTGGATCTAACTTAATTTAGTGTAACCAAAACTTTTAGATCAGTTTATATGAATTTTGTAGGTAGTTTAGTGGCGGTTTTAAAGGATTTTAAGTTTGTTATAACTGTAATGATTGATGTGATGATTGTGTATGATGAGCGGGTATGATAGATGATGAGTGTTGCTATTTATAGGTTCAATGAGTTTGGTTCGGATGGGGGCCCTGCAGCCAAGTTTGTGAGACCGAAGCTCGATGTTTTCTCTAGCCATCTGTTGACTCACACCGGCGTGCATCTGCCCAAGCAACTTGAGGTGAGGAAGTTGAATGGTTTAGGTGTTACGATGAGATCAATCTAGGGTTTGTTGATTTAATTTGCGTAGGGAAAAGTGATCTTTCTGAGTTGTCATTGGCAGATTAAGCATTTAGTGGCGGCGGCGATCGTCTTGAAGGGTGTTGGGGGTCTTCTTTTCATTTTTGGAAGTTCTTTTGGAGCCGTTCTGCTGGTTTGTAGCTTTTGGTTGTCTACCTTATTTTCTTGGTCTGTACATGGAGATCGGCATGGGTATTGAATCATGTGTGTGTTTCTCTGCAGCTTCTGCATCAGGCCATTGCAACTCCTATATTGTATGACTTCTACAACTATGACGCGGAGAAGAAAGAATTCAATCAGCTTTTCCTCAAGTTTACCCAGGTTAGCAATCAGGATTACTTGCTCCCTCAGACTTTTGTTTACACATTGATCTATACCGTTGTCTCTATTTCACATTTCCCCCCTATAGATGAGAACCAAACAGACGGTCATTTCACTATCTCAAAATGATTTGTTCAAATTGCAATTTTTGGACATTGTTTTTGTCAAAACTAACATAAGTCGTGCAGCCAAACTGAGTTGAGGTCAAGATACATGGATAGTTTATTTACCTTGGTTGAATATGTGCAATTTAGCATTACCTTTGGTGGTTCTTAAGCAACTGAAACTAGATCTTTTCACTAGGATGAAATGTGTAGCTTTGCGTTATGCTCTGATAAGTAGTCTTGGCTGACATTAAGCTTGCTCTTATGGCTTGGGGTGGGGTTCAGGCCTTTTACAATGCACCCAATATACAGTTTTCATAGGCAATGGGAGAGGTCAATAGGGATTATCTGTAAGTGTAAAAACAAATAGAAGTTCAAAATTACCGTTAATGACTTCTTTTCCCTGATTTGCAGAATTTGGCATTGTTTGGGGCTCTGCTCTTTTTCATTAGCATGAAGATATCAATGCCAAAGAAACAGCTCAGGAAAAGAGCTCCCAAAGCGAAAACTACATGAGGATTGAGGAGGGACCTTAGATGATGTGAGGGTTTAGTTTCTGACTTGACCTGACTGTTCACAAGGAACTAGTTTTGCATGCCTTTATTTGTATGTATCTGGGTTTTTCCTTTCAAAAATTTAGGAAAACAAAAAAAAAAAAAATTAGGGGACAAAGGCTTATTGTGTATTTTGAGGGGGGATGTTTTATTTTCTTTTGAGCCAGTTTGTGAACCTCAGAGTTACAGTATTTTATTTTTTAATATTATGCCTTTTTTGAGTTCTTCAATTCAACTATTTGCCATTCTCATTGCACTCGTTAAACTCTTCATTCTGTCAAAAACCAGTGTGTTCTTCAAACCGTTTGTCATGAATTATAGGGTGAAATATCTATTTATTAGTATTCTATATTTGTGTAATGATAAAGCTCACTTGATTAATGCATCATAGTAATTAGTAGCCATGCAGAGTTCCCTGACTTCTTTCTCATAATCTTATAATTTTCCTCTAAACCTTATACTACTACTATAATAATAAAATGGTGTGCACTTTAAACCATATAACACTATCGCCAGGGTTTTTTTGATAACAACATATTGTTTCTCATTTAGTATTTCGTTTGAATCTGATTGTGTTATGTAGATTGTAGAGTCAATATATCAATTTCATCTTTGATTTGAGTCTGGCAATTAGCCATTAGGAGATGCTTGGAGTTTGCATAGTAGTAGCACTGTACTGTGAAGAACCAAAAAAGAAAAAGACCTGACCGAGAGTAAGGGAAGCTGTAAATCCTAGTGCAGTACTGCTAATAGATCTACATCAGTACTCGTTCTGATACTTAAAGAGTGTCAGTGACTAAGTGCAACCACCACTGGTACCATGCTAGATCAGTAAGCCACCGCCCCACACTTGTAGACTTGTAGTTCTGCTTGTATCACTATCCTTGCCATGGAAGGGCATTGGAGGCCTTTAAGAGGTTCAATCAAACACAGAGAGGTTGTTGACAGAAGTAAAAGAATGCATCATACCTTCATACAGTTATTGGTTCTTAAGTCCCATGGATTTTATCTGTGCAGGAACGTGTGTATAGATGATCATGTTCTTAAGTCAAACATGTAGGTTTTTGGGTCAAATAGAAATAGTAAACGCTGTAGATTTATTTAACTAAAACAAACTTTTTTTTTTTCTTCGATGAGGAAGAAAACAACAACAAACTACAAAACAAAACCTTTAACAACTCCCATTCCCAGTTGATCTAACTCCGCCAGTTGATCTAAATGGAACCTTAGGTACACAACAAGTAAGAAGAGGACACTTGAACTAAACACAAGGCAAAATAGGACAATAACTGAATAAAGGAGAAATGAGCTAGATTAACCTACTGATCTGTAACAAAGTTTGCCACCCAAGGAACATAACGAATGATTACAGAGCCAGACGAAACTTGATATCTCGAACCATGGATCAAATAAAGTTGTCATTAAAAGGACTCAGAAATGTTCTTTTCCTTCATGTTCATTGTAGAAACCACAACCAATGAGGGTTAGCAGGTATGCCAAGATTCTTGCTGGAAGCCTGGAAACCCCATTCAATTCAGAGCCCCAACTTTCGCAAGTCCTTCATCGGTAGGTTGTTGAGGATTAGGGTCGTGGGATCTGACGCTTGTTAATGTGTCAGATTTTAGAGGAGTCTCAGTCATGCATGCAGGCTTTCAAGGGGCGGGAAACCTTAAGCCAAGAGGGTCTCATTGCTCTCAAGCATGAGATGATGCTAAACTCATATCTTTGTTGGATACCTGGATTACTGCGAGTCACACGGGTGAATCCTAATGTTCCTGGGCGGATGAGTTGCCTCTTCGATCCAAATACTTTTTGCTTTTTTGTTTCTTATTTTTGCCTCTTCGGTCCATACCATGCCAAAAAGAAAAAGAAAACCACATGTAATTGCTTGTCAATTAGTGCAATTAGTGGTTAATTATTTAATGAATTTTTTTTTGTGTGTGTGTAAATTAGTGGTTATGTAATTAAGGTTTTCCCTAAGGATTTTTGGTCGGTTACAAAAATATATCCTTTTGCGTCAACTTGCAATATGGTATTGTGAAAATATTTTGATCTGCTCAGTGCTCACTGAGCTTTTACGTACACTTACTTTTATGAATCTTATTGTCCAGTCTAAGATTTCGAACTTTCATCAGGCTTACCTTAGCTGATACGAAAATGGCAGCTACCAATGACAATGATGTTTCTACCAGCTATGACAGAAAAAGTGCACTGAAATCTTTTGATGACACCAAGGAAGGTGTTAAAGGCCTTGTTGATGCTGGCATAACTGAGATTCTCCGGATCTTTTATCATCCACCTGATGAGTACTCCATCAACAGTACCTCTGATTCAGAAGAACCTCAGTTTAGTATTCCAGTCATAGACCTCAAGGGCCTCTCAGATCCAACTAAACGCAAGGGGATCATTGCAGACGTTGCAGATGCTTTTTTTTCAAATCGTCAATCATGGAATACCTGTTGATGTGCTGGAGGAGATAAAGGATGGAGCACGTGGGTTTTTTGAGCAGGATACTGAAGTGAAGAAACAGTTTATACTCGTGATAACTTCAGTAGTCCATTTGTCTACAATAGCAACTTTGATCTGTATAGTGCACCAGCAACTAATTGGAGGGATACTTTTACGTGTTACATGACTCCTACTCCCAAGACTGAGGATTTGCCAGAAGTATGCAGGTATGTGACTATGACATAGCTTTTATATAAATTGTGTCTAAAACTGGTTCATTAATTTACTTGGGATTCAATCATGAATTAGATGTTATGATTTATGTGTACGAGTTGTTTCTTCAGTTTTAGTAAACTAATCCACTGACCAGCTTAATGGTTTTTTTTTTTTTTTTTTTTTTGGTCTGATGGTTGATCACTCATCCTTCAGTTGGATGAGAAACCTTTATATAGATGGGTAGCATCACTTAACAAGCTATTTTTAATGAGGAATTGGTCATTTAAAGAACAAAGTTGGAGATATGTTCTTTTTTCTTTTTGAGTGAAACATATGAAGGATGTGACAACCTCATATGCTCTTTTGCATTTCCAATTTGCAGAGAAATACTTGTTGAATACTCAAATCAAGTAATAAAGTTGGGGAAGCTATTGCTTGAGTTGTTGTCTGAGGGTCTTGGGCTAAAGCGAAGTCACTTGAATGACATAGATTGTGGTGAGGGGCTTCTGGTTATAGGCCATTACTATCCTGCTTGCCCACAACCAGAACTTACATTAGGAACAAGCAAGCATGCAGATAATACCTTCATCACTGTTCTTCTGCAAGATAATATTGGTGGTCTTCAAGTTCTTCATCATAACAAGTGGATTGATGTACCCCCTGTACCAGGTTCCCTAGTGGTTAACATTGGAGACTTTTTACAGGCAAGTATAGTAGTATTCACTATTCACTAGTGGTTAGCATTGTACTTCATCAGGAGTATTCAGTATTGTGATATATGATTTCAAAGAGCATGCATGTTTAATCTATGCTATTGGCTTATTAGGATCTTATTGCTATGATACATCTCTGTTCTTGATTCAATCTGGTTTCCTACGTTGGGTTTTCATATTGAATAGTATTTCTTGCAGCTTATATCACATGACAAATTCAAGAGTGTAGAACACAGGGTACTGGCAAACTGTAGAGGTCCCAGAATATCGGTTGCAGGTTTTTTCAGCACAGGACTGCTGCCATTGACAAAGCTTTATGGACCAATTAAGGAGTTATTATCAGAAGACGATCCTCCAAAGTACAGGGAGACCACTCTAAGGGGCTATAATGCATACTACAGAGGTAAAGGCCTTGATGGGAGGTCTGCCTTGTCTTCTTTTAAGCTTTGAACCAGAGACAAAGGAGCCCCTGCCATGAACACAAGGTGTCAAACTAAATTATTCTCTTGTAGTACTGCTCTTCAATCATACATTGGTTTCTATCATTGTAATATATAGTTGTGACTAAGACGTTGAATGATATGTGAGCGTGTTGTAGCGGCTAATCGCCTTTCTAGAGTCACCCAAAGATAATGAACCCTCGTCGATCCGACTTGAATTGGGAGATTAGGGCATGGCTCCAATTCCTATCATGTGAGTTTGTTCTAGGAAAGGAGTGATTATTGATCTCCAAAGAACATAATTGACATGAGTGAGCTGAATAGGGACCAAAGAAGCAATTTGTTGAAGTGCATAGCAGTGGGATTGATACTTGAGTCTGTCAGTGCAACCACCACTAATACCATGCTAGATCATCAGTAGCCACCGCCCCACACTTGTAGACTTGTAGTTCTGCAGGTTTCATTATCCTTGCCATGGAAGGACATTGGAGGCCTTTACGAGGTTCAATCACACTGAGAGATTGTTGACAGAAGTGAAAGAATGCATCATACAGTTATTGGTTCTTTATGCAGGGAACGTCTGCTGTGTACGCAGTACTCCGAGTACTGCGGCTGTCTTAAGCGGTGAAATTACAGATTTTTACGAAGCACGCGCGCTTGGCGCGTCTCGCGTGGACATTGCTGAAAAGAAGAAAATGCCAGAAACCGGAAGTACTGTATATTTCCGATCAAACCAAACCCAGGCTCTGCATGTCCCATTCTCCGTATCAATCCCACCCTGAAGCTCCGGTATCTACAAACCATCGGTAAAACTATATTAGTTATTAATCCTTGATTTCCTTCAAACACCAAACTGTGTTAGGCATTTGAGAGCGAATTTGACGAACCCATGGAAGTCGATTGATCCATACGTTCCTAGCAAGCTATATCTTTATTCTCAGTGACTTGTCTTCATCATCCCATTTCCTCTGTACTCCTTAAAAAAAACGAAAAAAAAGTCCTGAGCAGCAATTGGAAGATGTATTGTTCAATTTACCCTTTGAAGGAGCTGCAATCCAGATCAAAACAATCTTCTTTAAGAAGTGGTTTGCATATAAGAGAGAATTGAGATTTTTACAGGGATTGGGTGGTGGTAGAGCTTGAGGCTGGGATTGAGGTGGAGGATGGGTTTGGTTTGCTCTTGGTTTGATCGGAGATCGGAGATCTTACATCCGATTTCTGGCTTTTTTTCTTCTTTTCAGCAAGGTCCACCTCATCAAAAAAAATAACAGCATTAAAATGTGTCGGTTTGTGATTGTCGCATGGCTGATGTAGTGCGAGTGCCGCACCTAATAATTCCTCTTACATGTTGCGTTGCGAATTTTATTTTTCTTTGGAAAAAAATGAATATTTTATTAATTATGGGACGAACCCAATTTACAAATCTGTAAACGCAAGATCGATGAATTAAAAATTTTTTTTTACATGTTGCCTTGAAATTTTTTTTAGCCATGAAAATCACAACGTGCCCACTAATGTGGTATAACGTGTTTATTAGATTTATCTCAGTGTGCATCTTTGTGAACCGACTATATGTAGGAACTAAAATTTTAAAAAAATATTGTGAAATAGGATGTCATCGGTATAATGAAATACGGCTAGGGTAGAAAAATAACATTTTTTTTCCGGTAAAATTTGGGCCGCCATATTATAATCGGTCAACCCTAATTACGCTTTTGCTTCTCAATGGGGAGTTACATCGTCGGGAGGTAATTTTCCTCAAATTTTGATATGTGCGGCTACATCTCATATATGTGACACTGTGTGGCCGGAAGAATTGACCAAAACAAGTCACATACGGGATTGTAAGAGCGTTTTCGTGTAATAAGTGACATTAAATTAGGGTTGACCGTTTAGATCGATCATTTTACGTTACCGAATATAGTTGAATTTTCTATCATGTACGTATTTTACTATATTGATCACATCATACGGTCAAATTTTGATTTTGTAAAATTTAGTCATTGGAATCACAACGTGTTCACTAATGTGGTATAACTTGTTTAATAAATTTATCTAAATATGCATCTTTGTGAACCGACTCGTAGCAACCAAAATTTTCAAAAATCTTGTGAAATATAATGTCATCGGTTTAGTGAAATACTGCTACAGTAGAAAAATCACATTTTTCCGGTAAAGTTTGGGCCCCCATATGATCAGTCAACCCTAATTACGTTTTTGTTTCTCAATGGGGAGTGACATCGTCGGGAAGTAATTTTCCTCAAATTTTGACATGTGCGGCTACATCTCATATATGTGACACTGTGTGGCCGAAATTGACCAAAATAAGTCACATACGGGATTGTAAGAGCGTTTTCGTGTGATAAGTGATATTAAATTAGGGTTGACCGTTTAGATTGATCCGTTTACGTTACCGAATACAGTTGAATTTTCTTCCATGTATGTATTTTACTATACTGATCACATCATACGGTCAAATTTTGATTTTATGAAATTTAGTCATTGGAATCACAACGTACCCACGAATGTGGTATAACTTGTTTAGTAGGTTTATTTAAATGAGCATCTTTGTGAACCGACTATACGTAGCAACCAAAATTTTCAAAAATCTTGTGAAATAAGATGTCATCGGTCTAGTGAAATACGGCTACGGTAGAAAAATCATATTTTTTCGATAAAGTTTGGGCCCCCATATGATCGGTTAACCCTAATTATGCTTTTGTTTCTCAATGGAGAGTGACATCGTCAGGATGTAATTTTCCTCAAATTTTGACATGTGCGGCTACATCTCATATATGTGACACTGTGTTGCCGGAAGAATTAACCAAAATAAGTCACATACGGGATTGTAAGAGCGTTTTTATGTGAAAAGTGACATTAAATTAAGGTTGACCGTTTAGATCGATCCCTTTACGTTACCGAATACAGTTGAATTTTTTACCATATACGTATTTTACTATACTGATCACATCATACTGTAAAATTAGAGTTCCTGGTTTTGTTTTTAAAATATTCAGAGTTGTAAACTCAATATCCAACTGATATTATCGTCACAACTTGGACTAATTTACTTGTTAAATATCCAGCTACATGCATTGTTTTAATCAAATGCATATTGAAGAAGTCTCGTGTTCTAGCTTCTGGATCTTCATGCCTAGGTTTGCTTTTGAAATCAAGCACTTGTTTGCTCCCTAATAACTTGAACCTGAACATGTATGATAACAGAGAAACAAGCTTAGGCCTCCTAGAAATAAATTGATTGGGGGATAATAGGGAAATAATTTTAACTCCCAAAAGAAAATAACATAACAAACAACCACAAGATAACTGCAACTGTTTTCTTTAAATAATAGGAAGAAAAAAGTACAACTCCAAATAAGAGAAGTCAACAAAATAAAAAAATCAGGAACAAACTACTCATAGAACTAGCCATCTGAAAAACTAAGTTCCGCAGTTAGAACTATGACGCCTAGAACGCGCCTAGAACTATGGTCAAAAACAAAATATGCTGCTTCTTAGATCACATTAAACCACGACAAAGCATTGCATTGCTTTGTTCAGTACTTGAAATTACACAAAGTAAGGGTTTACGAGTCGAGATCACTTCAGGAATCCTATGATCTACAATAGCAACTTTGATCTGTATAGTGCACTGGCAACTAATTGGACATGGCTCCAACTCCTACAAAGCTAGAAGACTTACCAGAAGTTTGCAGGTATGTGACATGGAACTCTATATAACTTTCTGTTATAATTGGTGATTGTTATCACAGTGGGATGTGGGATTTTCACAATTTTTGATTTTCTGTATACTAATGAAATATGAGTCTCATGTCTTGATGTGTTTCAACTTTGTAGAAACATACTTGTTGAGTACTCAGACCAAGTGATGAAGTTGGGGAAGCTATTGTTCGAGTTGTTGTCTGAAGCTCTTGGATTGAAGCCAACTTACTTGAATAACATAGATTGCAGTGAGGGGCTTGTGTTATTGAGCAATTCCTTCCTTACTGTTCTTCTGCAAGACCATATTGGTGGTCTTCAAGTCCGTCACCCGAATAAGTGGATTGATGTACCCCCCGTGCCGGGGGCTCTTGTGGTTAACATTGGAGATCTTCTGCAGGCAAGTATAAGCATCATTCTTTGTTCTATCTTTTCTTGGTTGCAGAATGAGATTTCTTTTTATTTTTTCTTTTTCTTTTTATCCTTTTCAGAATGTTTGATCATGTCATTTCAATTTCGACATCTTTGGATAACTAATGGCTTCACTACAGCCATATTAATTTATGTCTAATGGCATGTATGAGAAGGTGTATTTGACTTGGATAGGCATGTCTAGTTCTGTAGTGCAGCACTGCAGCATACCAATGCAAAACTGAAATAGTCCTTCCGACTCCTTCCCATGCATTCTTTGTGGGGAGTCCATAGATTCATTCGGTGAAATCCTGATTTGAGCTGAGTCGTTGCAACCGGTAAACTACAGTACTCGATTGATAACTTTTTAATTACTGCCCAGATACAAAGCGACCCCAGACTATATGAACCAAATTTGTAGCCTAATAGTAGTACTACTGTTACATAATAATTCTACACACGTACATTTTATGCTATTTGCCTATGAGTCTATGCAGCATGTTGTTGTTAGATTGTTTCAAAAGTATTCTATTTACTTCAATGAGAAAGGCCTTGATGGTACCTCTGCTTTGTCTCGCTTCAAGGTTTGATTCTGGAAAAGGAGCATTACTAAGTGCCATACTATAAACACTTCTTTTGTGTAAAAATATCCGAAGTAAACCTTTAAGGACTAATATGAAGATATATTTCAAATAAAATTTTAACTCTGATTGTTATTGTCATTTTTCTTTGTTTCTAGAAAGATTTAACATGTGATGGCTGTTGAAAAGAGATTTTTTTTTTTCAGCTTCTACCACCTATCTATCAGTAGTGTTGTCCAATTTGAATATACATTCTATCATTATCACTCAACCTCCACAAAAATCAACATGAATTAAACTTGCACTCATCAACTTGAAAGAGAAAGATTGCTAGAGTTTCTCTGATTTCAAAAGTCTGACTTAAGTAAATGTAAAATGATCTTATCTGGTGTCATGTAGGCACCTCCGGTAGTCTTAAAGATCTACCAGCTTACATTGTCAGACTGAGACGATAGCTAGCAACACAGAAGTTATTACAACAAGTGAACTAAAAGCATCTGTTAATTTTTTTTGAATTGAAATGCATCTGTTAATTGTTGCAAGTAAAATGCACATTTGCCTATTATACTAGGGAATTTTCATGAGTAAATCATAATTAACAACACCATAATAAACATGCACAAAACAGAAAGACAGCGGTTCATTGATAAAATCATCACAGTTGGTTTGAGATAGAAGTCGTTTTCCTTGATCTATAATTCACTAAATTACAACTTCTTATCTGAATCTACAGCTAGAAATACTTCTCCTTGATCTATACTTCATTTACAAGTTTACATCTTCTTATATAGAACCAAACTAATTGCCAATAAAGGTCAAAGACTGAATTGTTGACAGTATTCTTTGGCCGCCACAGAGTCAACTTGCAGCCTCATCAGTCACTATAAAACTGATGATCTTCTCTGCTCAGTTGCATACAGTTGAGATAAGATCTGACTATCAGTATCTTTACTGGTTCACTAATTTTTTCTTGTCTGGTTCACTAAGTTTACTCCGCCATAAACCAAGATGGTAGCTACCAAAAGGAATGAGGTTCCAACCAACTATGACAGGAAAAGTGAAGTGAAAGCTTTTGATGACACAAAAGAAGGTGTTAAAGGTCTTGTTGACGCTGGAGTAACTGAAGTTCCTCGCATTTTTCATCATCAACCAGATGAGTACTCCATCCATGATTCCAATGATCCAGAAGAATCCCAATTTAGAATTCCAGTCATTGATCTTGAAGGCCTTTTGGATTTAACTAAACAAAAGGAGATTGTTGCAAAAGTTGGAGAGGCATCAGAGACTTGGGGCTTCTTTCAGATAGTCAACCATGGAATACCTGTTGATGTTCTTGAGGAGGTAAAAAATGGGGTACGTCGTTTTTTTGAGCAAGACACTGAGGTGAAGAAGCAGCTTTATGGTCGAGATCACTTCAGGAATCCTGTGATCTACAATAGCAACTTTGATCTGTATAGTGCACCGGCGACTAATTGGAGAGATACTTTTATGTGTTACATGGCTCCTACTCCTACTAAACCAGAAGACTTTCCAGAAGTATGCAGGTATGTGACAAGGGTTCAATATATTTTATGCTGTAATTAGTAACTTTATGACAGTAGTGTTTTCCCATACTTTATTTTTTATTTTCTGTCAAGAAAATCGAGTAGACACGTTTTCATGTGCTTTTCTGTGTTTCCACTTTGTAGAGACATACTTGTTGAGTACTCAGACCAAGTAATGAAGTTGGGGAAGCTATTGTTCGAGTTGTTGTCTGAAGCTCTTGGATTGAAGCCAACTTACTTGAATGACATAGATTGCAGTGAGGGGCTTCTGTTTTTAGGCCATTACTATCCCCCTTGTCCACAGCCAGAACTAACTCTAGGCGCAACCAAACACGCTGATAATGCTTTCCTTACTGTTCTTCTGCAAGACCATATCGGTGGTCTTCAAGTCCTTCACCAGAATAAGTGGATTGATGTACCGCCCGTGCCGGGGGCTTTTGTGGTTAACATTGGAGATCTTCTACAGGCAAGTATAAGAACCACTGTTTTGTTTTACCTTTTCATTTTTGCAGAATGAGATTTTTTTTTTTTTTTGAAATTTAAATCCTGTCATTTCATTCTGATAACATTGGAGAACTAATGGCTTTACTACATCCAAATTGATCAGAATTTCCGTATAATGGCATGTATGCGGAGGAGTATTTTGGGCTTGGATATGCATGTCTAGTGCTGCAACGCAGCACTGCAGCAAACCAACACTGAAATAGTCTTTCCCCTGCATTCTTTGCTGGGAATCCATAGTTTCATTTGGAGGCCTAGTATCAACCGTCACGTAATTACAGTGCTCAATTGATAAATTTGTAATTACTGCCCAGATACAAAGCTATTCTAAACTACATGAACCAAATTTGTAGCTTTAGAGTAGAACTACTGTTACATAATAATTCCACACACGTACATTTTCAGCTATTTGCATATGAGTCTATGCAGCATGTTGTTGTTAGATTGTTTCAAAATCTTAACTCGAGTGATTTCCCTAATTTCTGTTACTATACTAAATAGAATACTTTTGGTGGTTTCAGCTTATATCAAATGACAGATTCAAGAGTGTCGAACATAAGGTACTGGCAAACCGTAGAGGTCCAAGAGTATCGATTGCAAGCTTTTTCTGCACTGGAATGTTGCCGTTACCAAAACTCTACGGACCAATAAAGGAGTTATTATCCGAAGAAAATCCTCCAAAGTACAGGGAGACTACTGTTAGGGACTATGTTGCATACTTCAATGAGAAAGGCCTTGATGGTACCTCTGCTTTGTCTCACTTCAAGGTTTGATTCGGGAAAAGGAGCATTAATAAGTGCCATACTATAAACACTTCTTTTGTGTAAAAATATCCAAAGTAAACCTTTAAGGACTAATATGAAGTTATATTTCCAATAAAATGTAAACTATGATTGTTATTGTCATTTTTCTTTGTTTATAGAAAGATTTAACATGTGATGGCTGTTTAAATAAGATTTGTTTCAGCTTCTACCTCCTATCTATCAGAGTGTTGTCCACTTTGAATATACATTCTATCACTATAATTCAACCGCCACAAGAATCAAAATGAATCTTGCACTCATCAACTTGAAAGAGAAAGATTGCTAGAGTTTCTCTGGTTGCAAAAGTATTGTTCGTCCTTTCTGACTTCAGTAATTGTAAAATGATCTTATCTGGTGTCTTGTAGGCACCTCGGATAATCTTAAAGTTCTACTAGCTTACCTTGTCGCAGACCGAGGTGATAGCTACCGACACAGATGTTATTGCAACAATTGAACTACAAAGCATCTGTTAATTAGTTTCAAGTAAAATGCACATTTGCCTATCACACTAGGGAATTGTCATCAGTAAGTCGTAAGTAACACCACCATAATAAACATGAACAAAACAGAAAGACAACGATTCAATAGAAAGATCATTACAGTTAGTTTGAGATAGAAGTCGTTTTCCTTGATCTATAATTCACTTAATTATAACTTCTTGTTTGAATCTACAGCTAGAAAGACAACAAATTCATTACAGTTGGTTCGAGATAAAATAGTTCTGCTTGATCTATACTTCTCTTGATTACAAGTTTACAACTTCTTATATAGAACCAAACTAATTGCCAATAAAGGTCAAAGACTGAATTGTTGACAGTATTCTTTGGCCGCCACAGAGTCAACTTGCAGCCTCATCAGTCACTATAAAACTGATGATCTTCTCTGCTCAGTTGCATACAGTTGAGATAAGATCTGACTATCAGTATCTTTTCTGGTTCACTAATTTTTTCTTGTCTGGTTCACTAAGTTTACTCCGCCATAAACCAAGATGGTAGCTACCAAAAGAAATGAGGTTCCAACAAACTATGACAGGAAAAGTGAAGTGAAAGCTTTTGATGACACAAAAGAAGGTGTTAAAGGTCTTGTTGACGCTGGAGTAACTGAAGTTCCTCGCATTTTTCATCATCAACCAGATGAGTACTCCATCCATGATTCCAATGATCCAGAAGAATCCCAATTTAGAATTCCAGTCATTGATCTTGAAGGCCTTTTGGATTTAACTAAACAAAAGGAGATTGTTGCAAAAGTTGGAGAGGCATCAGAGACTTGGGGCTTCTTTCAGATAGTCAACCATGGAATACCTGTTGATGTTCTTGAGGAGGTAAAAAATGGGGTACGTCGCTTTTTTGAGCAGGACACTGAGGTGAAGAAGAAGCTTTATAGTCGCGATCATTTCAAGAATCCTGTGATCTACAATAGCAACTTTGATCTATATAGTGCACCGGCGACTAATTGGAGAGATACTTTTAGTTGTTACATGGCTCCAATTCCTACTAAACCAGAAGACTTCCCAGAAGTATACAGGTATGTGACAATGGCTCTTCAATATACTCTATGCTTTAATTTGCTGAAATTAGTAAATTCATGACAGTGGTGTTTCCCATATTTTCTAATACACTTCTTTTTTATTTTCTGTCATGAACAACCATAGAAATCAAATACATACGTTTTCATGTGCTTTTCTGTTGTTCCACTTTGTAGAGACATACTTGTAGAGTACTCAGATCAAGTAATGAAGGTGGGTAAGCTATTGTTCGAGTTGTTGTCTGAAGCTCTTGGATTGAAGCCAAGTCACTTGAATGACATAGATTGTAGCGAGGGGCTTCTGCTAGCAGGCCATTACTATCCCCCTTGTCCACAGCCAGAACTAACTCTAGGCGCAACCAAACATACTGATAATGCCTTCCTTACTGTTCTTCTGCAAGACCATATTGTTGGTCTTCAAGTCCTTCACCAGAACAAGTGGTTTGATGTACCTCCTGTGCCCGGTGCTCTTGTGGTTAACGTTGGAGATCTTCTGCAGGCAAGTCTAAGCATCATTCTTCTTGAATATTCAGAAATGTTTGGTCATTTTTTTTTTCTTTCTGTCAACTGTACTCAGCTAACAGTTTCATCAAGGCCAAACTGATTTTGATTTTCCTCAAATGACATGCATGCGAAGGGCTAATTCTGTCTTGGATATCTATTCCTGAGCATACCGGACCAAAATAGTCCTTCCCAGAATTGATTTGGCAAAACCTGATTTAACCTTAATTGCAACTGTTAAGTATTACAGGAATTAATTTGATGAATTTGTAATTACTGTTCCAAAGAGAAAGATACTCCCCAAACTACATGGATCAAATATAGGCCAAAACATGGAAAGATACTGCTACATGATGATTCTAAACATGTACATTCTTAGTTATTGCCTTTGAGTATCTCTAGAATGCTTTTGTTGAGGTGTTTCAAATTCTTAGTTTGATTCAGTTACATATTTTCTATTTTTACTGAATAGAATTCTTTTGGTGGTTTCAGCTTATATCCAATGACAAATTCAAGAGTGTTGAACACAGAGTACTGGCAAACCGTAGAGGTCCACGAGTATCGGTTGCAAGCTTTTTCTGCACAGGATTGCTGCCATTAACAAAACTCTATGGACCGATCAAGGAGTTATTATCAGCAGACAATCCTCCAAAGTACAGGGGGACAACTGTAAGGGACTATTTTGCCTACTTCAATCAAAAAGGCCTCGATGGTACCTCTGCCTTGCCTCATTTTGAGCTTTAAACTTGGAGACTAAGAGGAGTATTAATGCAGTGAAATCCATGCTATGTTTGGCCAAGATTTCTTTTGTGTAGAAAATGCAAATAAAACTTTTAAGCACTACGGTGAAGATACATGTCCAACAAATGTAAACTCAGCTGTTATTGGTTTGTCTTTAGAAAGATTCAACTTAAGCAATAACAGCTACATAATTAAGGCGTCAAATTCATCTGCAAAATCATTACAAATGGTATCAGTTAAAAGTAGTTTTCATGCCGGTGAGCTGTGACCTATTGGTAATTAAGTTATTAATCAAACATTAGCAAAAATATATGGACAATTAAATCAATAATATATGATTAATTAGATTCATTAGAAGAAAATCCTAGCCTCCAAAGTACAGGGAACCAAGGCCTTGTGGACAGTTGACAATCATTTTAAGTTCTGAACTAGGAGTCAAGGGAACATTACTTCTCATGATTCCATACTAACGAAACTATTTGGGATTGAGCTGAAGTTCATTCTCCAGTGAAATGTATGATCAGCTGTTTTCATCATTCTTGTTTTGTTTCTAGAAGTATTCAAAATAAGTGGCTGCCTATCTTATAGATATGTGGTCTAACACTATCGTTTGGCCGCCACAATGATAAATAAATCCAGCATCAACTTGAAAAAAAAAAAGGTTATTTGGCTACTTGTGATTTGTATAATTGTATAAAACTATAAATGATCTTATCTGGTGGTCTCTTATGCATGAATATTTCTGATTTGTAGATCTGATCTGAAAAATCTACCATGTTACCTTGCCACTGACCAAGATGGTAGCCAACACAAAGGATGTTGCAGCAACCACTTATGACAGGAAAAGTGAACTACAAGCTTTTGATGACACAAAGGAGGGTGTCAAAGGCCTTGTTGATGCTAGCATAACCGAGATTCCTCGAATTTTTCATCATCCACCAGATCAGTACAATATCATCAATACCTCTGATATAGAAGAAAACCAATTCACCATTCCAGTCGTTGACCTCGGAGGCCTTTCCGATCCAGCTAAACAAAAGGAGATTGTTGCAAGAGTTGGAGAAGCATCAGAGACTTGGGGTTTCTTTCAGATAATCAACCATGGAATACCTGTTCATGTTCTTGAGGAGATTAAAAATGGAGTACTTGGATTTTATGAGCAAGACTCTGAGGTGAAGAAACAGTTTTATTGTCGCGATGACTTCCGCAAGCCTTGGCAGTACAATAGCAACTTTGATCTATACAGTGCACCGTCAACTAATTGGAGGGACACTTTCATGTGTTACATGGCTCCAACTCCTACTAAGCCAGAAGACATGCCAGAAGTATGCAGGTATGTGACAATGAAGAACACTCTTACATATAGAACTGATTGGTAACTTTTGAAGAAAAGAAGTTTTGGTGAAGACTATTCTCATTGATGTACAATCCGATTACATATTGTTGATACAGATGCTATTCACAAGGAAACAACTCTCTATGACCAACCTATGATTCCTACAATCAAGCAATATAAAAGATAACATATCACACCAATACCTACAGATCATACATTCCTAATATATCTGATACGGAATATTTTCTTTCCTAACAACTTTACACATGATAGTGCTTGATTCTTAACCGACACGTCTGAGCCAATGTACTTCCTGATGAATTAGATGACATGTTTGATCATTTTAATTATTTTGAGAATTAACTTTATAGGGATGAAATTGCTGAGTACTCGAAGGAAGTTATGAAGTTGGGGAAGATACTGTTCGAGTTGTTGTCCGAAGCTCTTGGACTCGAGCCAAGTCACTTGAATGAAATAGATTGTGGTGAGGGACTTCTAGTTTTAGGCCATTACTATCCTGCTTGTTCACAACCAGATTTAACAATGGGCACAAGCAAGCATGCTGACGGCGGCTTCCTCACTGTCCTTCTGCAAGATCATATCGGTGGTCTACAGGTCCTTCATCAGAACAAGTGGATTCATGTTCCTCCTGTGACTGGGGCTCTAGTGGTCAACATTGGAGATCTTCTTCAGGCAAGTAGCAGTCACATTCTTCTTTACCTTTTCGACAATCTAATAGTGACAATATATAACTTGAACTCTCTTATTTTGATTTTTCTGTTTTATTGATCATAAAATTCGATCTTTTGCGGTTACATACAGCTTATATCAAATGACAGATTCAAGAGTGTAGAGCACAGGGTACTGGCAAACCATAGAGGTCCAAGGATATCGGTTGCGAGCTTTTTTTGCACAGGAATGCTGCCATCAACAAAGCTTTATGGACCTATCAAGCAGTTATTATCAGAAGACAATCCTCCAAAGTACAGGGAGACCACTGTGAGGGATTATGTTGCATACCACAGCCAGAAAGGCTTGGATGGTAAATCTTCCTTGTCTCATGTCAAGCTTTGACGTTTGAACTTGGAAAGATAGGCATGAACACAACTATATATAGTTAAAAACCATTACTATTACATATACTGCTTGTCAGGGCTATGATCTTATGTTTTAGTTATATACTTGTTGTTGGCCAAGTGTTTCACCAAGGATTATATGGATGATGGAGAGCTTGTTTGATATATCGATCGAGATGATGATAGGGTTTCTATTAGCTTTTTTTTTTTTTGAAAAATTAAAGTTTGCTGGACATGCATGATTTTTTTGTCCTTGTTCCAGATTAGATCTAGTGGGGAAAGAATCGACACAAGCAAAATTTCACTCAAAGTGGCTCCTAATGCACTGGATACTCATTCAACACTTTACACTTCTAAAACCTACCTTCTTCAAAGAATAATCTATGAGATCAGCTTGAGAGTATGAGACATTTAAATTTGCTCACTTATATAAAAAAGAAAATACAAAAAAAAATCAATAAACTGGCTAGGAGAGGAGTTATAGTGGCCACAATCGGGAGGACCAAACAAGAGTAATGCTTGTAGCTGGAAAAAACTCCCATGCTATCATAATGTCAACTAAGTTTATCTTGATAGTGGGTGCTCACGACCAATTTTGCCAAGTTTTGGCATGTTTTAAGCCTTGTTTCGTCCATCTATGTAGCATTACACGTCATGTAATGCACTCTAAAGGGTTCCAATATCTTTTTTCAATCTCCATCGAAATTGTTAACATATTTTTGTTTCTATGTCTTGACATAAGATTGTTGTCTCTACATTCTTGTATACGAATGTGTTGTAGAGAGATTGAGTGCTTACCTTATTACAAGGAATAGACAACTATTCATGGATTTAGTTCTTTATAAATCCGTTGTGACTACGATGACTAGATCATCACAAATAATCAAAGAGCGGATTAATGCTCAAGTTCCAATGCCTAATGACGTTATGATTCAAGTCACACATGTTTTTTATGCATAAGGAAGCAATCGAACCGTGCTATGACTTAATGATATTCACGCCAACGTTTATCACCTGGAAACACATTATGAGAATTAATGAGAATTTCTTATGTATCACTATAATGAATGCGCATCATTCATGAGTCACTAAGATTCGGTTAATTGAATCGGTTATTGTCACCAATGATGAGAATGGAGACATCGACTCATGTAGGCTTTAACATAAATCGTCCGGGATAATTTTGGACGTGTTTTGATGATCCGTATACTAAAGAGTAAAGATTCTCACAGACATCTTTTCTTTTGAGCAAAGTAACTATTGAGATCAAAGATCACCAAAATACAACTTGGTGGAGCTATAAGCAATGCTCACGGCCTATGGATGACATTAAAGCCATTCGCGTCATCCTCCTATACAATAGAGGCACTACTTATGCTTTCATAAGCAAATATGACGCAAAAGAACCCCTTATGATCTCACATTGGCCATGCTCGTTACTTGTTTTGTAAAGCCTATTCTTTAGCAAAAATTAGGAGCGACACCCTCCTACGCTAAAAACAATAAAATGTAGAGACTAGCATATAAACAAGATGCTAAGTCGTTATTCACTAAGTTTGACATTAATTACAATGTCTATGAGTGATTCTACAAGAATGATAAATAAAATGTTGGCCTAGATGGCTTCTCATTGTTCACTTTGAGGCATAATAATGCTATGGTGATGTTCACAATGGTTTAACTCAAGCCATAACAACTGGATGTTATGGGGAGCCTTAACAATGATTGAAAAGTTGATAACCAGTCATTGTGAGATCCGGTTCACCAAATTTTAGACCGGTTCTTGAGGTTCTGTTTGCGGTCACTGATTCCTAACATCCAAGCCTATCTATTCACAAAATTTGGTGGCATTTAGAGATCTGGAAGGCGGTGAACCGCTCAATATAAGTATTCACGGATGTCTGGCGATTCCGACGGCCGGTTCAGCACGTTTTCGGCCAGTTCCATCATTGAGGTTGGCAGTTTTGCAATCCTAACGCCCATGTCTACTTGCATACAAAGTTTGGTAGCGTTTAGAGCTCTGGAAAATGGTGAACCGTTAAAGGAAGTGTAAAATAGAGGTCCGGTGATGCCGACGGTCGGTTCAATCGGTTTCTTTTTGACCGGTCCCGGCGGTGAGGCCAGCGGTTTTTTGGACCTGTAAGACCAACTACTACGGGTTGTAGCAGGGTCATAGTTTTACTTATTCATCTTTACCCACCATCATTCAAATCTTTATGTTACGGTTGTAACGGTATACATATTTGTTAACAGATTGAGTTAACGTTCTGCAATCTATATCGTCCACATGTTGTATGTGCCAAATTACGCCTCCACAAGCGCACAATGATGGGTTATTTGATGAATATTGTCTTTGAATAAGACGTGAGCTTCCGACTATCGTCCGCTTATATAAGGACCTTGACAAACGATCTCTTTTATGTCACTTTGATGACCCAGTCTTCCCGTCGTTAGGGGGGAGATAAGAACAAGAATGTTCAAGTAGAACAACTTAGAATTGTCGTGGTTTGTCCCTACTATGTCTTATCAAGTTTCCTAAAGTGACGAGATCACATATATATGCTGCAAACGTGCCTGCAAGGATTGATGTCTAGATAAGGACATGTTGATGTCCGGATAAGAGAACATGTCGTCACCCATAGATGATGGCATGGTGACACCACAAATGTGGAAGATGGTATCGCTAGGCCGTGACTCCCACGGTTTAAGGGGAGACCACTTGGTTCGATACATACTCGCCAAGGAAGAATACGAGTTTGGCACAACTTGATCATTTGATCAATGATACTCATTTGTCTGTTAATACTGGATTATGGTCATCATTGGGGGATGCCTCAATGTCAATACCAATCCATATAAAGATCTTTACACTTAGAAATTACAGCGGTGTACATGATGACGTGGTTTAATGAGTTTGATATCGAACCATACTTCGTTGAGAAAATACCAACGTTGTAGATTGGCCTAAATGGAAAGATGCGATCCAGTTTAAACAAAGAGATAGTGCTTTGGTTAGGTGACGCCGACACCCCAAGTGTATACTCTATCAGTTATGTCTTTGTTAGAAAGTGTAGTGAGAAAAAGAGTTTTGACTCACCTTCTGGGGCAAGGTCTCTCACAAACGCACTGGAATCAACTACGATGAGATATACTCTCGTAATAGATGTCATTGCACTCCACTACCTTGTCAGTTTGGTAGTTTCCGAAAAACTGAACAAGCAGCTTGTGGTCTCAACTTATCTCTGTTAGGAACTAAGAGATGTACATAAAGATCTTGAATAGATCGGTTTTCACCCAAATCAAGTGGCTCCTGACCACGGAGCGCGTTTGCAAGGTATTTCCTAAGTATCTACTTGATTATGGAAGAAATATGAAGAATTATGCCTCTTTGCGTGTAAATTCTGGATGAATCGAGATGAACTCTTGTTAAACAAAGAGATGCCACTTATCCAAAATTAAGAATGAAAGGATCTTAGGAATACTTGGTCTCGAAAGTGAAGACCGTTATTGATGATGTTTATTCATCAGTCGGCTTAAGGCAAACTAAAAGACGATGAAGTTATGCCTATATGTATCCCATGATCGGTCAAAGTGTTGAGAAGACCTGTTTCGTCCATATGACGAAGAAGTCTTCGGAGAAATCCTCCATCTAAGTACAGTAACACATTCATGTACTTGTTATAATATGCTCAACTCGACATCTCATTCACTATAAACTTGTAAGGCCAAGTTCTCCTTAGTCTTTCAACTCTCTTCCTAACGGTCAAGCATTTTTGCTCCTTCTTAGATGAGTGTGAAGGAACATCAAGGTAGTGGCCGGATGCGCCCACGCAACGCCAATGTAATGGCAGTGAATCCTTCTATGAAAGGTTCAGGCTTATTCATCCCTATAGAAAGACACATCAAATGTAAAATCAGAATCTGCCCAGTTTCGTAGGTCAACTTCCACGCGACCTACAGGATAGCCCACTCATTGGAAAATGGTGAAATTGGTACCATTGGAAAGGTCTATGTGTCTACTTTCCAGGGACACCAACCATTTGATCACACAGTAGGACGGATCTGTCTGAGTATCTGCTCTTGCAGAATAGTCAACTTCGACAGAGCTTTGTGATCAGCTCAAGATGAACTAGGTTATGGACCTTATATGGTTGGAAAGTTACGTGTATCTAGTTTCTAGAACTTTATACGGTTTGTCCATACCTATTGTATCGAAGAAGTTATGACTGTTTAAGTAGACGAAGGTCATGCCACGCGTGAATCTGATTTTCAACGCGAACTTATGTTTTGAGTTGTTAGGCAACCTTCTCCTTAAAGATTAAAGTAATGCTAAGCATAGCAAGTCTGATCTAAGGATGTTGTGGCTAGATTTAATGACTAAATCGTTGCCCAAGTCTACTTTTGAAGTATGTGAAGTGTATTGGCTTGTGCCGTTTATCTGTACTCGGAGATTGAGTTACCAATCAGGGGGAGTCGTCGTGTAGACATCATGGGGAGTCTACATGCATCACATGTTATCTTCAATTATAGTTGGTGTGTTGTGCCCTTTTTTCCTTCGTCTAAGTCTTTTGTTTTATGAACGAGGTTTTTGTTTTACTTGGCAAGGTTTTTACTGAGGCAACACCATAAGCACCATATCGTATTAGGGACACAACACAAGGGGGAGTGTTTAGTGAAATTATATTTTCGTCCTTCTGTTATGTGTCTTGCCCTAATACACTTAGGATTAGTTAATCCGTTTTTCTTATTAGAATAGATTACAGTTGATAGATCTTCTAGATCATTCGTGAGACTCTATGTAATGCCTATAAATAAGCATTTCTATCAGTGAATGAGTAGACCGTTATTCTCGTTATTTTTTCTCCTTCAACACACCCCTATTATTTTATATTTCACATCAGATTTTATAGGTATGTTTAATTACAAAAACATCCATCAATTATTAGGAAAAAAAAAGAAAAAAAACTTTTTTTCCCAAAAACCTAACTCTTCTCCACTATTACTATGCATCAAAATAAAAAAAAATAAAAAATCTCTTCTTCAAAATTCATCACCTAAATTTCAACTACTGTTGTAATCACATGTACTATTTACCGATTTATTTGGTTTTTTTATTTTTATCAACTTTAGTTTTTATCTTGTAGACTAAAAATTAGTTTTTATGGTATTGCATGTACTTCTACTAGTTTCTTAACTTTGAAAAAATTATATATGTATGATCAATATTTTTTTTTCTTCAAATTCTAGCCGATTGATGTCATATTAGAGATTTGGAGTTCGAATATAATATTACTCTTTTGATTATAAATTGAAAAATACAAAGAAAAAATTTCTAACCCGATCAAAACAATCTAATAGAAAATAAAAGAGAATACGTAAAGAGAGTTGTGAATAGTAAATATATAATAATTATATTAAATAAAAGATTATTATTAGTTTTAGATATTGGAGGTATTTTAGGCAGTTTGAGATGTGTCTTTAATATAATATTGAAATAAAAAACTAAATGAGTAGTGTATTAAGTAAATGGTGTGTATTAAGAGATTAGAAGTGTGTATTTAAAATTACTCTTTCTCCGACCTTAATAGGTTCAAGGAAAAAATTCTTGGAATTAATATACTATATTATTGAATTGGGAATTTATTATTGAAGCAATGATGTTTCCTCATTTTCTCCGACCTTGAGGCGATGACTTTAGGCAAGGATAATTTTGATTTTTTCTCCTTTGATATGGTTATTTTTCATTACTTTCAATAAAGATGGTTAAAAATCAATATAGATATCAAAAACTGGTCATTTTTCTAAATTTCTCCCTTTGACCGCCACAAATTTTTTTTGGGGTCAAACTTAGACCGCCACAATGATAAATCGAGCATCAACTATTCAACTTGAAAGAAAGAATAAAGGTGTTATTTGGCTACTTGTAAAACTATAAATGATCTTATATGGTGGTCTCTTATGCATGCATATTTCTGGTTTGTAGTCTGATCTGAAAAATCTACCATCTTACCTTGCCACTGACCAAGATGGTAGCCAACACAAAGGATATTGCAGCAACCACTTATGACAGGAAAAGTGAACTACAAGCTTTTGATGACACAAAGGAGGGTGTCAAAGGCCTTGTTGATGCTGGCATAACCGAGATTCCTCGAATTTTTCATCATCCACCACATCCGTACAATGCCTCTGATATAGAACAAAACCAATTCACCGTTCCAGTCATTGACCTCGGAGGCCTTTCCGATCCAACTAAACAAAAGGAGATTGTTGCAAGAGTTGGAGAAGCATCAGAGACTTGGGGCTTCTTTCAGATAATCAACCATGGAATACCTGTTCATGTTCTTGAGGAGATGAAAAATGGGGTACTTGGATTTTTTGAGCAAGACTCTGAGGTGAAGAAACAGTTTTATTGTCGCGGTGACTTGAGCAAGCCTTGGCAGTACAATAGCAACTATGATCTATACAGAGCACCGTCAGCTAATTGGGCACCGTCAGCTAATTGGAGGGACACTTTCATGTGTTACATGGCTCCAACTCCTACTAAGCCAGAAGACATGCCAGAATATGCAGGTATGTATGACAATGAAGAACACTCTTACATATAGAATTGATAGGTAACTTTTGAAGAAAAGAAGTTTTGGTGAAGACTATCCGATTACATATAGGGCACGTTTACTAACTTGGAATGGAACTTATCATGAATCGTTATCAACAAGAATCGGTATCAACAAGAATCGGTATCAACAAGAATCGGTATCAGAATATTTCATTCCATTATACCGTTTACTTACCATAAGGAATCAAAACAGGAATAAAACTAAATTACGATTGATGTTGTTTACTTACCATATAAAATCGGAATTAAAACTAGTTTGATTATTAAAATACCCTTACAAGAAAGGAAGCTAGATGTTTGCAATTTTATTGTTCTTCTTTTCAAAGATGTAAATATTCTTGGATGATATATTCATCAGACCACCTAAACTATATATATTGGTTAACTCAAGTGCGTGTGTTTAAAGTTTTGCAGCACAGATATGAACATTCATGAATGAAATAGAACCGAACGAAACAGAGAGGAGACAATAAACAAAAACAAAGAAGCTTATCGATCACCATGGAAGAGAGAAACAGACATTGGAGTGCGCCGTCTTCTTTTCTATTTTGTCGTCATTATTTTCTAATCTAACAATATTTTGTCGTCTTCTCTTATATATATATAGGGTTGGGTTATTTAGAAATATTATAATTATGTGAGGATATTTTGGGGAGAAAAAGTTGATTCCATTATCTTGATTCTGATACCCACCTCCCCCCTTGGGTATCGAATAAGGGGTTTTGTCAGGAATCGATTCCTGATAAGCAAGTGGGACTCACATCCATTCCAATACCTTGACATGTTAGTAAACGTCGGAATTCATCCATTCCGGAATCAATTACACCACTCTCAATTTCATTCCAGGTTAGTAAACATGCCCATAGTTGATACAGATGCTATTCACAAGGAAACAAATCTCTATGACCAACCTATGATTCCTACAATCAAGCAATATAAAAGATAACATATCACACCAGTACCTACAGATCATACATTCCTAATATATCTGATACGGTATATTTTCATTCCTAACAACGTTATACATGATAGTGCTTGATTCTGATGAATTAGATGACATGTTTGATCATTTTAATTTTTTTGAGAATTAACTTTATAGGGATGAAATTGCTGAGTACTCGAAGGAAGTTATGAAGTTGGGGAAGATACTGTTCGAGTTGTTGTCCGAAGCTCTTGGACTCGAGCCAAGTCACTTGAATGACATAGATTGTGGTGAGGACATCAGGGTTATATGCCATTACTATCCTGCTTGTCCACAACCCGAATTAACTATGGGCACAACCAAGCATGCTGACGGCAGCTTCATCACTGTCCTTCTGCAAGATCATATCGGTGGTCTACAGGTCCTTCATCAGAACAAGTGGATTCATGTTCCTCCTGTGACTGGGGCTCTAGTGGTCAACATTGGAGATCTTCTTCAGGCAAGTAGCAGTCACATTCTTCTTTACCTTTTCGACAATCTAATAGTGACAATATCTTGAACTCTCTTATTTTGATTTTTCTGTTTTATTGATCATAAAATTCGATCTTTTGCGGTTACATGCAGCTTATATCCAATGACAGATTCAAGAGTGTAGAGCACAGGGTACTGGCAAACCATAGAGGTCCAAGGATATCGGTTGCGAGTTTTTTTTGCACAGGAATGCTGCCATCAACAAAGCTTTATGGACCTATCAAGGAGTTATTATCAGAAGACAAAACTCCAAAGTACAGGGAGACCACTGTGAGGGACTATAGTGCATACCACCGCCAGAGAGGCTTGGATGGTAAACCTTCCTTGTCTCATGTCGAGCTTTGACGGTTGAACTTGGAAAGACAGGCATGAACACACAACTATATAGTTAAAAAATAAAAACCATTACTATTACATATATATACTGCTTGTTTTAATTATTGTCAGGGCTACGATCTTATGTTTTAGTTATATACTTGTTGTTTTGTTTGTACTACCTTTATAATTTTTAATAAAATAGGGGGCTGATTACCCTCTTTTCAAAAAAAAAAAAATATATATATATACTTGTTGTTGGCCAAATGTTAATTTCACAAGGATTATAAGGATGATGGAGAGCTTGTTTGATATATCAATGGAGATGATGATAGGGTTTCTATTAGCTTTTTTTTTTTTTTGAAAAATTAAAATTTGGTGGACATGATTTTTTTTGTCCTTATTCCATATCCACATTCTCAACCAGATTTGATATAGTGGGGAAAGAATCGCGACATGCCTTTCCACAAGCAAAATTTCACTCAAAGTGGCTCCTAATGCACTGGATACTCATTCAACACTTTACACTTCTAATACACTTCTAAAATCTACCTTCTTCACAGATCCGTGAGTATGAGACATTCAAATTTGTTCACTTATATAAAAACAAAAAAACAAAAAAATTCGATAAACCGACTAGAAGAGGAGTTACTAGTGGCCACAATCGGGAGGACCAAACAAGAGTAGTGCTTGTAGCTGGAAAAAACTCCCATGCTATCATAATGTCAACTAAGTTTATCTCGAGGACATCTACGTACTCATCTAGAACTCACGAATTGAATTGAGCGAATAACCTCCACATAGATTGTTTTAGAGTTAGAAAAATTTGTTTGTCTATGTTTTGTCTTTTACCTTCCCAAGATTGAGTGTCTTAATTGTCCCAACATGTGTGATTATATTAAAGCTAGTCAAGTTTAGAGTACAATTGATAAACGAGAAAGATTGTCTCCGAGGACATCTACGTACTCATCTAGAACTCACGAATTGAATTGAGCGAATAACTCCACATAGATTGTTTTAGAGTTAGAACAATTTGTTTGTCTATGTTTCGTCTTTTACCTTCCTGAAATGAGTGGTTTTAATTGTCCCAACTATGTGTAGTTATATTAAAGCTAGTCAAGTTTAGAGTACCACTGACCAATGAGAAAGATTGTTTTGAGAGTCTATTCAGCGCAACTGACGTCATCGATCGTATTCGACTCGACCCATCCAAACATTCTGATTCTCCTTCGTCTACAACGATTACGACATCCATACACGTCGATCTCTTGGAAATAGCGAAGAAGCTCGAGCTCTTCGACTTCAAGCAATTCATCCGTTCCAGATCCTTTAATTCCTTGCATATCAGCCTCACAAATGGCAGAGCAACTGGAAATTGGGTATCGACCCCAATCGCGATACGCCAACAATCCCAAAAATGGTCTTCATTTGTGTTCTGGTGTGTTTTGTATGCATTTGGATGATGAGGACGATGACTTAGTCCACATAGGGTGGTTGATTGTGCTTATCTAAAGAAAAAATGCCAATAAAAAGGAAATAAATTTTTTTTGTATAATGACAAATCACTCAATGATAAAAGGAAAAACAAATATATACCATGTACATTCGTAGGCACATTACGATTCCAATAACAAAAATTCACAAAATAAATATTCAACCGTATGATGTGATCATTATAGTGAAACATGGCTATAGTATTAAATTCAACTGTATTCGGCAACGTTTAGGACTCGATCGAAGCGGTAATCTATCGTCACTTATCACACATAAACGCTCTTACCTGCCTCTCTGTGACCTAGTTTGGTCGATCCTTCCACACGTTAAACTCTCACATAGATGAGACGTAACCACCAATATAAAAATTTGAAGACGTTTAAATCCCGACGAAAGGGCTCCCCATAGGGTATATTAAGCGTAAAAAAAGTTAACCGCTTCTATCGGGACCCAGACATGACTCGAAGTACGTGATTTTTCAACCATAGCTGTATTTCATTATTACGTTCACATCTTATTTCACAAAGATTTTTGAAAATTTTACTTTCTCTGTATAGTTGGTTCACAAAGTTGTACAGTTGCATATAACCTACCAAACAAGTTATGTCATATTTGTAGGCACGTTGCAATTCCAAATATTAAAATTCATAAAATGAAAATTCTCTGATGTGATCATTACAGTGAAACACGGCTATGGTATTAAATGTAACTGTATTCGGCAACGTTCGAGGCTCGATCGAAGCGGTAAACCCTAATCCATTATCACTTATCACACTGACCTGCCTCTATGTGACCTAGTTTGGCCGTTCCTTCCACACGTTAAAATCTCACATAGATGTGACGTAACCACCCATGTAAAAATTTGGAGACGTTTACGTCCTGACGATAGGGCACCCCATAGGGTATATTAAGCGTAAAAAAGGTTGACCGCTTCTATACGAACCCAAACATTACCCGAAACATGTGATTTTTCAACCATAGCTGTATTTCATTATTCCGTTCACATCTTTTCACAAGATTTTTGAAAATTTTGCTTTCTCTGTATAGTTGGTTCACAAAGTTGTACAGTTGCATATAACCTACCAAACAAGTTATGTCATATTCGTAGGCACGTTGCAATTCCAATATTAAAATTCACAAAATGAAAATTCGACCGTTTGATGTGATCATTATAGTGAAATATGGCTATGGTATTAAATTCAACTATATTTGGCAAAGTTCGAGGCTCGATCGAAGCGATCAATCATAATCAATTGTCACTTATCATAGAGAAATGCTCTTACCTGTCTCTCTGTGACCTAGTTAATTTGGTCAATCCATCTACACGTTACACTCTCACATAAATGGGACGTAACCACCCATATAAAAATTTGAAGACGTTTACATCCTGATGATAGGGCTCCTCATAGGGTGTATTAAGCATAAAAAGGGTTGACCGCTTCTATCCGAACCCAGACGTTACCCGAAACACGTGATTTTTCAACCATAGCCGTATTTCATTATTCCGTTCACATCTTTTCACAAGATTTTTGAAAATTTTGCTTTCTCTATATAGTTAGTTCACAAAGTTATACACTAGGATATAACTTATTAAACAAGTTATGCCATATTAGTAGGGATGTTGCAATTCCAATGATTAAAATTCACAGAATGAAAATTCGACTGTCCGATGTGATCATTATAGTGAAACATGGCTATGGTATTAAATTCAACAGTATTCAGCAACGTTCGAGGCGCGATTGAAGCGGTCAACCCTAATCCATCGTCACTTCACACTGAAACGCTCTTACCTGCCTCTGTGTGACCTAGTTTGGCCGTTCCTTCTACACGTTAAACTCTCACATAGATGTGATGTAACCACTCCATGTAAAAATTTGGAGACATTTACGTCCCGACGATAGGGCACCCCATAGGGTATATTAAGCGTAAAAAAGGTTGACCGCTTCTATTGGGACCCAGACTTTACCCGAAGTACGTGATTTTTCAACCATAGTCGTACTTCATTATTCCGTTCACATCTTATTTCACAAGATTTTTGAAAATTTTGCTTTCTCTGTATAGTTGGTTCACAAAGTTGTACACTTGCATATAACCTACTAAACAAGTTATGCCACATTAGTAGGAACGTTGCAATTCCAATGATCAAAATTCACAGAATGAAAATTCGACCGTCTGATGTGATCATTATAGTGAAATATGGCTATGGTATTAAATTCAACTGTATTTGGCAACGTTCGAGGCTCGATCGAAGCGGTCAATCCTAATCTATTGTCACTTATCATAGGGAAACGCTCTTACCTGCCTCTCTGTGACCTAGTTTGGTCGATCCATCCACACGTTCAACTCTCACATAGATGAGACGTAACCACCCATATAAAAATTTAGAGACGTTTACGTCCCAACGATAAGGCTCCCTATAGGGTATATTAAGCATAAAAAGGGTTGACCGCTTCTATCCGGACTCAGACGTTACCCGAAACACGTGAATTTTCAACGACAGCCGTATTTCATTATTCCATTCACATCTTATTTCACAAGATTTTTGAAAATTTCGCTTTCTCTGTATAGTTGGTTAACAAAGTTGTGCCTACTAAACTCTCTACATAGTTGGTTAACAAAGTTGTGCCTACTAAACTCTCTACATATAACCTACTAAACAAGTTATACCACTTTAGTAGGCACGTGGCTCTCTGAAGTCATAAATATGTGAAAATAATAGTCATGGTAATTAAACAGGTCTACTGAAAAAAATCCACCTCGTTTCGAATACGTTAGGCCACCCATCAAATCGGTCAAACTTAGTTAAACCTCCTTTTTACATGAAACATGGTTGATCGGCATTGTGTGAAACCCTCTTTTTCTCTGTTTTCGAACCTAAAACTCGTATATATGAGATTTAGTTAAATATTTTTGTTAAATTGATCGTCGGTGGTGAGGCTCCTCTTAGAAACACCTAAGCGTAACAAGGATTGACCAATTTTATCAAGAACCAGACGTTGCAAGAAGCTTTTGATTTTTCGACCTTGGCCGTATTTCACTATTTCGGTCAAATCCTATTTCACAAGATTTTTTAAAATTTTGCCTTCTCATTATAATTGGTTCACAATGATATACATTTTCAATTAACCTACTAAATAAGTTATACCGCTTTAGTTAAAAAATTTGTGAAAAGAAAAATTAGCGTCTGATGGAAACAATTTGAGATATCTACACCTTTTGCTGCACCACACACACTCATCAGAAGGAGCTCCAATATTTTAGAAAGAATCATCACACACGTCAATTTTGCATTTTCACAAATCAGTTCATGTGCGTTACCTGTGTGTAAAGCTTAAATATGCCAGTTAAACTACATGCTTTCACAAATCAACACTGTATTAGAAGATGCAATGTTCTAAGAATATATTTACTGGTAGTATAATTACCAATCTCATTCTGGCATTTTCACAAACAGGTTATGTGCATTGCTTATATACCCAGTCTAAATGAACTCTATAAACTAAGGGTTACACTCATTACAATGAATCAAAGCTCATGCAATCGCAGTCCAAATCTCCCCCAATTTTAAACTCAAAAGGATTCCATGGATCAAAAGTAAACAAACACCGGAAGAGCGCTAAACAAAATTGATAATCAAATCTGATTCAAAGCTAATGTTTCCCATGAGCAAAAGTAAACTTGAACATAGAGAAACAATATAGGACTCCCTGTGCAATCGATTTCTGTATCTTCTGAGAAAGGTAACAGTAAGAACTCCGAGGCCGAGCGGCGGCGTTGGTAGCAGAAGCTTCACATATCCGTTGGACCTCTCCACATTAACATTCTCGGCCTCTTCGTTCTTGTTCAGCTCGACGGAGAGCGTCGGCTTCCTCCGCCGCGTCGTGGAAGCTGTGGCGGTTGACGATCTCCTGGCGATTCTGGACCAGAGAGACTGGTAAGGTGCAATGGAAGAAGAAAATAAGGGCCTGCCATGTAGCTCTCTTCCAGTCTTCCATATAAAGTTGAGTTTCTAAGAGCAAGTCCACCCCCTGGGTCTTCGTTGGGAAGGCCGAGACCTGGGTCGCCACGTGACAGTGATTTTGGGCTGCAGTTTCCACCTACAATTTCTGTTTCTGGGTCACCACGTGGCAGTGACTATTTATTGAATTATATTAGGTATTTTAAATGTGAATAATGATTTTATATATTAATAAAATTATGATTAAATAAACAAAATGACATATTGAAATTAAATATTTATTTCATGACTTAAAATGACATGCCAAGCCTAGAAAAAAAATACAATTATTTAAAAATAACACAAACATAACATAAAAAAAAAAAACAAAACCGCAATTTAGATATCCATGTTGCCTTGCACTTCCCATAAATGCTCGATAAGATCTTTTTGAAGGTTTGAGTGATCGTACTGATTTTTAATTTCATTGTACCACTCTATGAAACCTTCAAAAGTATGAGCATCTCTACCAACTTTCTCAAAATCTTGCCCAGTAGGTCCATCCCAAACTTCTGCTATCCTTGGCCTCATATTGTTGTCCTCTTCTTCATCAGACTCTAAATCCTCATCGGTATCTTCAGGGCGTTCGTCCTCAACTATCATGTTGTGCAAGATAATACAAGCTAACATGATATATCAGAGATCCTCTTTATCCCACCCCGAGCAGCTCCTCTAACAATACCGAAACGTGCTTGTAAAATACCAAAACACCTCTCCACATCTTTCCTGTATCCCTCTTGAGTCTTGGCAAGTGTAATTTCCTTGGGTCGTGTGGGGTTTGAAATGGTCTTCACGAAAGTCGCCCACCTAGGATATATTTCATCGGCGAGATAGTAACCCAATTTATGAACTCTATTGTTCACTTGGAATTGGATCTTTGGTGCTCGACCGGCAGTAAGCTCATCAAACAACGGAGACTTTGCTAGGACGTTGAGGTCATTGCATGCCCCGGGCATTCCAAAAAAGGCGTGCCATATCCAAGTGTCGTAAGATGCGACCGCTTCAAGAATTATAGTAGGGATTTTCTTTCTCCCACTATATTCACCAGCCCAAGCGGTTGGACAATTATTCCATTGCCAGTGCATGCAGTCGATGTTCCCAATCATCCCTGGAAAGCCTCGTCTTTCACCTTTAGCTAGAAGTCTTTTAAGATCGGCCAAAGTAGGAGCTCGAAGGTACTCTGCTGAGTAAAGAGCAACGATTCCTCTTGTAAATCGTTGGAGGCACTCGATAGAGGTGGACTTTGTCATCCGACAATACTCAGCACATTGATCTGCCGCAGCACCGTACGCAAACATCCGTAAAGAAGACGTCATCTTCTGTTCAGGAAGTAGACCGACTTTCTTCAGAGCATCTGACTTTTGGATAAAATATCGATCGTAGTTGCAAAGGCCATCACGTATTCAGTTGAACACCTTATGACTCATCCTATATCGAACTCGAAATTCCTCGTCACTAAAAATAGGACGTTCAACAAAATAGTCTTGAAGCATAACTTTACCTCTGTCCTCCCTTTCTCGAGATTGGTTTGGACGATGACCGGGAAGAGAACCGCGACGCGGAGGTTGGTTTTGAGCTTCAGGATGAGGCATTGCTGCAATAACCACGGCGCTTGTCGCCAAGTCATTTTCATCATCTTCTTCTTGCGACTTGCGGATCATTTCCCATAAATTATCCATTATGGTCAAAGAAAGAGAGGAATTGTGAGATGGTAGAGATATGAAAAATTATATAGAACTATGGATCACAATTTTTTGTGTGGGGTGAAAAAATTATAGGAGGGTGATATGTATTTATAGGATTTGTATAAATTTTTTTATATTTTTTTTCCTAACTGTTGCCAGCTTTTTTATCGTTGGGAGCTTTTTTTACCCGTTGCCAGCTTTTTACCGTTGGGAGCTTCTAACTGTTGGGATTGCAACGGTCAATTCACCTGAGCCGTCACTTTGCTTTTTTGAAATGAACCAATGGTCCAGATCAAAGGACCGTTGCATTTGAATTCTCCGGAACGAGCCCAAACGCTGATGCGTGGCCCAGGCGAGCAGCCCAACCCCTGCTACGTGACAAAAACGCGTTGGACACACGCAAGGCGCGCTGTCATTCGTCCGTGCGCCGAACGCGCTTGTCTTCTCGCGTGCCCCAGCTCCATTTGCGCTCTTCACGTGGTTGTCGTCAGCCTTGCGTCATGCAGGGACCACCATTTGGGCTGAGCTGGAGAAAGATAGCCTGGGTCTTCATTTTTCTTTGCCTGGGGCATGGGTCTGACCTAGGTTTTAACCCAATGAAGGCTGGGTCTTAAATTTTTTCAGGGGTGGACTTATTTTTTTCTTGCTGGGTCTTCCTCTGATGTGGAGGAAGGCCTAGGTCAGGCTTTCCCTCTTGGGGTGGACATGCTCTAAGTGAGACAACACATGAGCGGATCAACTTACCTTTGCCCACTCTGCCCTTAATCACCCATCACTCGCCTACCTAACAGACCGCAAATGCCCAACTAACGGCCCAAGTCTACGTGTTCAAACAGACGGTGGAGATGTCGGGTGCGCTGATAACTTTATGTTTTTGTCTTCTGCTCCGAGCCTTGCAATACCACCAATTATTTGGAACTTGCAGACCAGAAGAAAATGGTGGACACAAGTGACCGCACCAGTGAACTGAAAGCATTTGATGATACGAAAGCGGGTGTGAAAGGACTAGTCGATGCAGGAGTCACAACAATCCCTCGCATTTTCCACTCCAGATCACCACCAAGTACTGTTGATCAGAGGGAGGGAGGTGATGATGCTGCCCAGTTCAGCATTCCAATCATCGATCTTCAAGGCGGCACAATCCATGCAGACTCAGCTTTACGAGCTGAGGTCATGGAGAAAGTTCGACATGCGTGTGAGAAATGGGGTTTCTTTCAGGTCGTGAATCATGGAATTCCTGTAAATGTTTTGGATGAGGTGATTCGAGGGATACGCGAGTTCCACAAGCAGGATAATGAGCTCAAGAAAGAGTTCTATACAAGGACTCCCGGAAAGAAAGTGTATTATCATTCTAATTATGATTTGTACCAAGCTTCATCTACTGACTGGAGAGACACAATTGGCTGTTTCATGGCTCCTAATCCACCCAAACCAGAAGATTTACCCTCAGTATGCAGGTAAAGCTTCATCTTTAGCTCTAGCTAGCTTTGACATGATGAGTAATTGTTCTTAAATAGGGTATATATATGACTGTTAATTATAAGAACCACACATCTAGAATGTTTGCGCTTATAATGATTGAATCACTTATTCAAAGCAATCGTTTATGTAGTAATCAGGACATTAGCTAGAGTTTGACTACAGAATTACGATATGAATCAATGTTCATGTGCTAAATTTGATAAGTTGTGCAATGCAATTACAAACATCTATGTACATCTGTAGTGTGCTAAGTATAGTTTCACTTGATATAGTGAACTAAATTAGTAAGTAAGATCAGAGTTGGGAACTTGGGATTGCAGTGATATAGTGATTGAGTACTCAAAGCATGTGATGGAGCTGGGATTAACATTGCTTGAGATACTATCTGAGTCTCTTGGGCTTAATCTGAACTATCTTAAAGACATGAATTGCGCCGAGGGGCTTCTTCTACTGGGTCACTGCTATCCAGCATGCCCTGAGCCAGAATTGACATTCGGCGCGAGCAAGCACACTGATGGTACCTTCATCACCATTCTTTTGCAAGACCAAGTAGGTGGTCTCCAAGCTTTATATGAGAATCGATGGGTTAATGTTCCCCCCATGCATGGAGCTCTAGTTGTCAATGTTGGAGACCTTCTTCAGGCAAGTCCATTCTTGTTAGCTTAATCTTTTGTTGTTTACTAACAAATGACATGCATGATATGTTGCTATTGCTAATTATGTATCTTTAGAATACTGTCATATACATTGGTAACTTATCGACTGTGTTGCTCAATTTTGTGCAGCTCATAACAAATGACAAGTTTGTTAGCTTGGCTCACAGAGTTAGAGCAAACAATGCAGGGCCAAGAACATCTGTGGCAAGCTTTTTCAGATCTGAACGGAACACAAAAGTTTTCGGACCAATTAAGGAGTTGTTATCAGAAGAGAACCCCCAAATCTACCAAGAAGTTGATATTAAAGATTATGTAAGGTACTACTACTCAGAAGGGAAGGAGAACTCCCCATTACTACATTTCAAGCTGTGAAGTTGATGCCCATCAAGAACATTTAAGCTCTGTTAGTTATAATAATAGTGATGGTTCAATTCCCTTAATGAATGTAAAATTATGGCAAAGCACTTTGGTGATTGAAATGTAAAATAAATAAATTCCCAACAATCTCTGTTGCTCAAGCGTTCTGTTTGCTAATTAAACTCAGCGAACTCCTTACTTGGGCATAAAATTTGGAGTATTTCTCTAAAACAAGGATTTTTTCCGTTACCTCAAGCAGAAAAACCATAAGATTACTAGGAGTTTAGCCGTTTAGGTGTAACCTTCAAATTAAGTTTTATTGAATGACAGTAAGTTTCAGTCTAAACTAGCCGACCTTTAAGGGGATAAGATACGGGTGTCGTATTTGTGAAGTTAACACTAATCGTAATTTAACAATAACCTCTCTTTTAATCATAACCTTAGAACGCGCCTCACACGCTTGAGAAAGTTTTCTTCAAAACCTCACCATTCTCGTTCAGCTATGCGGCGGCGCAAGCGCAGGCCTTCTCAGGCCGTGGGGTTACAATCAGGATCAAAGAAAGAGTCAAATAGGATTTGGAGAAGGACCCCGTGTGTACTACCCGAGGTATTGATAAATAAGTAAATAGACTATTATTTAAGGAAATTATATTTTCGTCCTTCTGTTATGTGTCTTGCCCTAATACACGTAGGATTGGTTAATCCGGTTTCCTTATTAGAATAGATTACAGTTGATAGAACTTCTAGATCTTTCGGGAGACTCTATGTAATGCCTATAAATAGACATTTCTATCAATGAATGAGTAGACCGTTATTCTCGTTATCTTTTCTCCTTCAACACGTTATCAACACTGTGTTCTAACCCGAGCTTGATAACAAAACCCTAACATCTGAAGAAAAAAAAAAAAAAACAGAAAAGCCCTAACGTTTTCTGCCGCCGTACCCATTGATTTTGACCTGAGCACCTAGAAATTTGCTCTGGGCACCCACCTTCCCTAAGCGACGTCGACTACCTCCACCACGATAGCCCCAGCACCTCAGCCGAAGCCCAGCAGCCTTGACCCAGCCCTGGTCGAGCCCTAATCGGCCTCCTTCCCCGGCGATCTCCCGCCTCGCCGCCACTGCCCCGACGTCGCGCAACTCTCCCACCTCTGGCACAGCAACCCAACGCGACGCACGCTGGCCCCCTCACCCAAATTTCGCCAGCGCACACGCGCGGACCACCGATCTGGCTGTCTTGCTCCGATGCCCCTTTAGCCCAGAACGATGCCTGAACCGCCACCATCTAGCCCCGGGTCCCCTCCCTGACCACGTGTCTGCTACCCCGCTCTGACTTGCTCGACCCGAATCCGGCAACAGTGCCCTACCTGGATTACCTTACTGTGTATTGAACGAGGGGCAAAACGGTAAAACTTGCCCCTCTAGGTAAAAAAGTTTTTACCTCAGAGTAAAAACAGTTTATTTACAGAAGTAATTATTTAATTAGTTTTACTGTTTTTATATATATGGTGAATATTACTAACCATATGTTTTTATTTCATGAAATTTTTCGCGTGACGGATCGCAATGGAATTACGAGAGTAACTTTTACACGCACATAGAAGTACACATGAAAAGACAACTTCTGTTAAACGCAGTTCATTTGGCAAACTAGCAAGTAAGGTTTTATAAAAGTTGCCGCTTTTGAATTTTAATTTCATAGCCGGGCTTCGTAGCCTTCTTCTACATCTCACCTTTCTTTATAACGTGGGACGATATTGAGGGATTATGACCCCTCATATCAAAGTTGAAATTTGTGACGGTTTGATAAGTCACGGTATTATGACGAAATATTGTTATGGTTAATTAAGAGACAAATATCGATTTGTGATGGAAATTGTCACAGTTAATATCGATTTGTGACGGAAATGTCGCTGTTAACATCGATTTGTGACGGAATTCCGTCACGGTTTACATCGAATTGAGTTACCATATACCTTGGTCTTGACCCAATTTAATACTTGGAATTAATTATCGTATATCGATAATAGTTAATCTCCATCTTGTTGTTGAAATATTTGACCGAAACATGAGCCCTGAATTTGACATAAAAAAAAGGGTGCGGCTATTGCCACCCCACATTTTAATTTTAAACTAAATATTCTAATACTAACCCCATAATTAAAAAAATTTGTGAAAATATAATATTAAACTAAAATCTATAAAATCCAAACAACAAGAATTCTCTACATCTTTACATCAGAAAAAAAAAAAACAATTCTCTACATCTTACGAATCAGATTTGAGAATCACTTCAATCTTCCACATGGTGGTTATAAAATATGGTAGGATTGTTCGTTCTTATTTTTATTTTATTTATGGCTTCAATATATATATATATATATTCATAATCGTAAAGATGAAAATCAAGAAAGAGATCGAGGAGAACATATATAGGATGTGGTTTGAGAAGAATAGAAGTCTACATCGAATATATTGATGAGATATTTGTATATATTTTTAGATTTTATCAGATTGAGGAAAATAAAAAAAGAAAATAAAAACCATATTTTCTTAAAATTTTAAGGGCATAATTGGAACATTAAAGGTAAAAAATAAGGCGTGGGGTGAACTGAGCATTTAGTGGGGTGGAAATAGCCGCACCAAAAAAAAAGTGACGAATTTCATGTCACGAGTTCTGAAAAGAGGGAGAGGCAACGCCTCGAACCCCATATGTCATAAAAAGATTGGGCCAGTAAATGAAAGAAAAATCATGATATTGATATGGTTCTACATCGGTTCACTAATTGCAAAGAAAGCAATATTATGGTCAATGTATACAAGAAATATATGGAGTTCTTGCAACAAGAAACTCACTATATATATGGAAGAAGATGAGAACATTATTCTCACAGTTACGGATTTTAAAAGCAAAAGGTATATTGCGGAAGATATGAAGCACATGACTTCGGTTTAATAGTCTAAGTGACTACAAATCTGTTAATTTTTTCAAGTTTTGTGAAGGCCGTATACCTCACATATTTGACTAAAGTTACTTAGTCGTTATATTTTGAATTAAATTCATGGTCAAGACCTCGTTATAATTTTTGACATTTATATTCGGATTTTGTTTTGCACATATGGTTCGATCTACATAAGCTATATGTAAATGTAATATATCGCATTTCAACTACATACATGACACTACATTGGACTTATATGGACCACCAGTTACTATAAAGTGGCGTTTCTAAGGCTAAAATATTATGATGTGGCGCAATGCACATTATTTTTGGATCAAAAGAGGATTTGTAATGTCAAGTGTGGCACAATGCACACTTATTCTATTTTTCTGCAAAGACATTACAAACAAGAGTAGTCTTCTACACTCTTGAGCAGATTCATTGTCACATCCCGACTCTTAAATTTTTACCTTATTTACTAGCTTGGTATTAATAAGAGTTTTACCGTCTTCGTCAATGAGTTTATAGTTTCAAAGGTCCCTAGAGGGGTAGTGAGGGACAATTATTTCGGAGGAATTAATCGTAGGAGAAATACTTGAAGACGGTAAAAATGATAAATTTTAGCTAGTAAAATGTAATTTTCATTAGGGTATTATTTTGTGGTGTTATTTTTGGAGTTGGGTTGGTATTAGTTTGGGTTAGGAAACGGGTTGGGAGGCCCAATTTTTTCCTTCTCTTTTTTCTCTCTCTCTCTCTTCTCTCTCCTTTTCCCCGACCCTTTCTCCCTACCAGATTTTCTTTACGCCCGTCCGCCGTCGTCCAGCCGCCTCAGACCACCGCTCCGGTCCCATTCGGTCCGCTGTCTCCTCCTCTCCATTTCTGGGTAGGTGACCGAACCCCTAGCGCCGCTGATCGGGAGGAAACTCGTCCAAGAGGCCGGCTGTCTTCTTGCCAGAACTTGCTCCTCCAGCCGCCATAGCTGGAGCCGCTTGGCTCATTTGAAAACCCTCCTCCCGTGTAGCAATCCCTCAAAAGGAGTCACTCTCTCTTGAGCTAGGTAAAGAGAAACGTTGAGTTGAAATTCTAGGGCTCAATTCTATGTTTTGGTTTGATTACCCTATCTAGGCTTGGAATTTGTGTTTGTGCTAGTTAGGAAAGTTGTAGAGTGGGTTGAGAGGAAGATGCTGTTAAATTTTGGTAGGCATTGGAGGTCGCCAGAGTTGGCTGTCGTGGTTAGGGGGATTTTCATGGTTTTAAATTTGTTATATTAAGGGGAGTCTATTGATGTGAAGTTTGAAATTTTTGGAGGAGTTTTGGATAGGTTTGGGATTTTTCAAAGATTGATAATTTTGACAGTTATTTGGGTAGAAATGCGGCCATTGGATTAATGTGGTTTAGACTGTAGAAGGTTGTAATAAGGCTGCCGGTATTTTTTCGATGAAGTTTGGATCATATAGAGTTATGAATGGCGAAGTTGGGCAAGGATGAGCATGGATAGGGCTCACATTTAATTTTGCCTATTTTGTGTAAGTATTGAATTTTCAGTTGGGAATTTAATTATGCTTCTGGAACAGGACGTGAGGAGGCTCGAGCAGAAGATGCCTTGGATTGACATCAGGCTTAGGCCTAATTTGTGAGTGGACTTTTATTAATATGCATGCTATGGTTCATGGTTGAACAATTTCATTTGTTGGAGCATTTGATGTCATTTTATTTTGACGATTTTATTTCTTTTGGAGAGTTACCGAAAATGGGACTTTTCGGTGAATATAAATATATATTTATGAGGAGAATATGTATATAAATGCTAGCTAGCCATATGTGTCTGTCCACCTTAATGACGTAGTATATAACCGCATTATGGTGTGACGTGAGCGTTAGACGCGAGCGTAGTAGCCCTATATGAGTGTTTAATTCATATTGGGGGTATAGACACATATTTATACACCCGTCCGTCCACCTTAATGGCGTGTTGTGCAAAATTAAATACCCTCAATCCCCGGCAACGGCGCCAAAAATTGATACGGCTAAAATAGCCTCACAATTTAACCCTGCAAAAGATTGTCAATTGTAGTATAAAGAAGCAAGGATCGTTCATTGCCAGAGATTTAGGGTATTTAATTTTGCACAACACAAATAATGTCACAAAAGTGTCTACTGTTCCTGACGAACAGCAGACTAAAATATAATTAACTACCTAATCTACACTACTCAGAAAATTATGAAAATTTATAAAACTAAACTAACACACAGAAGAACACGCACACAAAATTTGAGGGGATTTGGAGTTTGTTTACTATACTAAATAAATCACGAAAAACAGAAGACAGAAGAATAAGAAAACAGTTTTGATTTTATTGTTTGAGAAATATGATAGAGAAGAGGTTAGGGATTTAGGAAATTCACCACCGAATATGCTTCAAAACAAAGTCCACACAACCAAGATTCCAATTACCAAGTTATGAAAATGTTCAATCAAGAATAAACCGTGAACGCACTGCGTAAATTCTCACTACTTCCCTTATCTACTTAAGTAAGATGAACGCACCATTACTAAGCTTTTAGAATAACCAATCAAGGTATAGACGCTATCCTATCAACAAATTATTCTAAGCATTAAGATCAATGGAAGTGATTGAACAAGTATGCAAAACTAGTGTGGAACGCCTACCTAGCATGCAAGTCTCTCTATTTGGTTTCACCTATTGTCCTATAGGTTTTACTACCTTGAATTAAGCCGTATTAACCGTTTAGGAGATTAAAAAACCTAATTCTAGCCCCACTCACAAGTTCATAATGTTCTATGTATGCATCCATGAACATAAACAAGCAAGAGTTCCCTATAAACCAAAACCAAACAGACAATCCAACTAAGTAATTACGAAATCAAGGTTGTAGAACAAAGTTTATTGCATAATTCGGGGCTTCAAACCTCCACCCCTAACTAAGATAAACTAGCCACACATCGTTGTAGAAATCACACAAAGAAAATAAATTCGAAAGTTAAAGATTACAAAGGGAAGAAGAAAACTGTGAATGGAAGGAATGACGATGATCTTGGCGACTTCCCCTTGATGAATTCTTGTGCGATGCAGCAACGTGAAGGCTCTCTTGCAGTATGAAGGCTTATCACCTTCTGGTATTAGGGTTTTGCTTTAAATAGTCTCCAAGTCTTCAAAGCTTCCTTTTCAGACTATGTTTCCTTCTTTGACTAGAATCAATGTTTGGGCCATCTTTTGAATGTCTTCCACATATAATCTGGACTTGGCTTTTGGGAAAATTATATTAATAATGCCACTCTTCAAAATCGTGCAAAAACCCCCAAGAAATATTCTCAGAAACCAGCCCAAACACTGCCTCGAACTTGACTGCTGCACAGCTTTCCCGGAACTGCTGATTTTCTGTCCAACTTTGGAGCTTCATAACTCCCAGATGACATCACCGATTTGGATGATTCTTGAGTCCAAATTGATCTACAAATTCTCCTCTACAAATCTGGGCAGTCATCTTGGTGAAAAAATTCTCGGAACCGCATGGAAATAAGCCTTGAAAACCGGAGAAAATAAGCAGAAACCAGTTTTCAGCTTTCTGTGTTTGCAGCTTCTGTTTTGGTGAAGTGGTTCCATCGCCTTTCCTTGATATTTTTGACCATGTGAGTGATCAATCTCCATCCTTGACATCTCTACTTCGTATTGGAAGCCTTGCTTGCATCACTTGAGCACATATTTGCATTATCATGCTCCACGAAGTACCTAAGAAAATAACAAAGTTAAAATGATATTTTTAAAGGAAAATAACCAAGTTAAATGCAAAGGTTAAACTATAAAATCGTCGCATTTTATGCTCCTATCACGTGACGTGAGCGTTAGACGCGAGCGTAGTAGCCTTATATAAATTATTTTAAATCTATTAAATTTATATAGGGAGTATGGACGTGTGTAAATACATACATATATATTGATATATATATATATATATATATATATATATATATATATATATATATAAATTTTTGAGCTTAAGAGGCTCGATGTTTATGAGATAAAAGTTTTATTGCATTCGATTTTCTTTGGAAATTAAATTGGAAAAGCATAAATATTTTTATTTATTGGTTCATTTTATTAAATTTATTTTTGTTCCCCTTGGCCCTTCGTTTTAAAAATGCCAAGTCTGCAGAGTACGAGTTGACACTAATAGGAGGCGAGGCATAGTTACCCATTTCTCCACCACTTTTCACCAGTTGGTTACTTGTTTAATCTACCAGTGTATTTTCTTGCTTCCTCTAGTTCTTAGTAACTCTGATTACCCTCGGGGTATTGTATGATAATTCGGTTGTGTGCTAAGACTTTTGGTGTGTATTCGAATATTCGAAGGATGAAGTTTATTATTAGTTGGATATTATGTGATGAATTGGAGGATGGTTTTATTGTTATTTTTATGGTGGTTGTATTTGTGGGGAGCGGGTGCAGGAGTTAAGGATGATTGTGTCTTGATAGGAGTGTGTTTTGAATTTTTCAGGTTAGGGTTGTCCATTTTCAAGGGAAGTTATGCCAAATTTTTTAGTAAATTTTCCTTCAAGGTGGACCCCGCAGGACTTACCTCGGGTTTCAGAATGAAATTCGGGGTAGGTCTTGACATTCATAATTGCAAAAAGGAAATTGCATTACGCTAAATGTCATCCAAAATTGGATGTTGAAAAATCCTCCTTTTTCTCTACAAGATCCAACAGTAGGCTGTGGGCGGTGGCGCTGCTCTTATATAGTGCTCACAGTGGCGCCGCTCCTATATAGTGCTCACGATCTATTTTGCCAACTTTGGCATGTTCTAAGCCTTGTTTCGTCCATCTATGTAGTATCACGTCATGTGATATACTCCAAAGGATTCTAATACCTTTTTTTTCAATCTCTATCGAAATTGTTAACATATTTCGGTTTCTATGTCTTGACATAAGACTGTTGTCTCTACATTCTGGTATATGAATGTGTTGTAGCAAGATTGAGTGCTTAGCTTATTGCAAGGAATATACAACTATTCATGTATTTTGTTCTTTATAAATCCGTTGTGACTACGATGGCTAGATCATCACAAATAATCAAAGAGCGGATTAATATTGAAGTTCCAATGCCTAATGGTGTTATGATTCAAGTCACACATGCTCTTTATGCATAAGGAAGCAATCGAACCATGTTATGACTTAATGATATTCACGCCAACGTTTATCACCTGGAAACACATTGTGAGAATTGATGAGAATTTCTTATGTATCACTATAATGAATGCGCAATTTTCATGAGTCACTAAGATTCGGTTAATTGAATCGGTTATTGTCACCAATGATGAGAATAGAGACATCGACTCATGTAGGCTTTCACTTTCAAAAAAATTGACTCATGTAGGCTTTAACATAAATCGTTCGGGACAATTTTGGATGTGTTTTGATGATCTGTATACTAAAGAGTAAAGACTCTCACGAACATCCTTTTTTTTTAGCAAAGTAACCATTGAGATCAAGGATCACCAAAATACAACTTGGTGGAGTCATGAGCAATGCTCACAGCCTATATATGGCATTAAAGCCATCCACGTCATCCTGATGCTTTCACAAGCATATTTGATGCAAAAGAACCCCCTCATGATATTCTCATTGGCTATGCTCATTACTTGTTTTTTAAAACCTATTCTTTAACAAAGATTAGGAGCGACACCCTCCTACACTAAAGATAATGAAATGTGAAGACTAGTATATAAACAAGATGCTAAATCGTTGTTCACTAAGTAAGACATTACAATGTCTGTGAGTGATTATACAAGAATGATACATAAGATCTTGGTCTCGATGGCTTCTCATTGTTCACTTTGAGGCATAATGATGCTATGGTGATGTTCACAATCATTTAACTCAAGCCATAACAATTGGATGTTGTGGGAAACCTTCACAATGATTGAAAAGTTGACATAACCTAGAATTTTTGGTTTTTCAACTTGCGGACCAGTCATTGTGAGGACTGGTGCACCAAATTTTAGACTGGTTCTTGAGTTTATTCTTGCGGCCCCCGATTCCTAACATCCAAGCCTACCATCACACAAAATTTGGTGGCATTTGGAGACTTGAAAAATAGCGAACCGCTCAAAAGAAGTGTTCTCGGATGTCCGGTGACTCCGACGGCCTGTTAGGCACCTTTTCTGCCGGTTCCGTCATCGAGGCTAGCGGTTTTGCAATCCTAAGTCCCATTTCTACCTACTTACAAAATTTGGTAGCGTTTGGAGCTCTGGAAGATAGTGAACCGTTAAAGGAAGTGTAAAACAAAGGTCTGGTGATGCCGGCGGCCTGTTCAACCGGTTTCTTTTTGGCCGGTCTCTGTGGTGAGGCCAACTGTTTTTGGACTTGTAAGACCAACGCCTACGGGTTATAGTACGATCATATTTTTACTTATTCATCTTTGCTCATCATCATTTAAATCTTTATATTACAGTTGTAACGGTATGCATATTGTTATTGGATTGAGTTAACGTTCTACAATCTATATAGTCCACATGTTATATGTACCAAATTGCGCCTCCACAAGCGCACAATGATGGGTTATTTGATGAATATTGTCTTTGAATAAGACATAAGCTTCCGACTATAGTCCACTTGTACAGAAACCTTGACAGGCGATCACTTTTATGTCACTTTGATGAGCCAGTCTTCCCGTCATTAGAGGGAGATAAGAACAAGAATGTTCAAGTAAAACGACTTTGAATTGTCATGGTTTGTCCCTACTGTGTCTCATCAAGTTCGCTAAAGTGATGAGATCACATATACATGTTGCAAACATGCCTGCAAGGATTGATGTCCAGATATGGACATGTTGATGTCCGGATAAGAGGACATGTTAATGTCCGGATAAGAGGACATGTCGTCACCCATAAATGGTGGCATAGTGATGCCATAAAAGTGGTAGATGGTGTCACTAGGCCATGGCTCCCACGATTTAAGGGGAGGCCACTTGGTTCGATAAATACTCGCTAAGGAAGAATGCGAGTTTGGCACAACTTGATCCTTTGATCAATGATACTCATTCGTCTGTTATTTCTAGATTATGGTCATCATTGGGGGACGCCTCAATGTCAATACCAATCCATATAGATATCTCTACACTTAGAAATTACACCGGTGTACATGATGACGTGGTTTAATGAGTTTGATATCGAACAATACTTCGTTGTAAATACCAACATTATAGATTGGCTTAAATGGAAAGATGTGTTCCAGTTTAAACAAAGAGATAGTGCTTTGGTCAGGTGATGCCAACATTGCAAGTGTAAACTCTATCAGTTATGTCTTTGTTAGAAAACTTAGTGAGAAAAAGAGCTTAGACTCATCTTCTGGCGCAAGGTCTCTCACAAATGCCTTGAAATCGACTACGATGAGATATACTCTCGTAATAATGGATGTCATTGCACTCCACTATCTTGTCAGTTAGGTAGTTTCTGAAAAACTGAACATGTAGCTTGTGGTCATAACTTATCTCTTATGGGAACTAAGAGATGTACACAAAGATCTTGAATAGATCGGTTTTCACTCAAATCAAGTGGCTCCTGACCACGGAGAGCGTTTGCAAGGAATTTGCTAAGTATCTACTTGATTAGGAAAGAGATTATGACGAATTATGCCTCTTTGCGTGTAAAATCTAGATGAATCGTGATGAACTTTTGTTAACTAAGAGATGCCACTGATCCAAAATTAAGATTAAAAGGATCTTGGGAATATTTGGTCTCGAAAGTGAGGATCGTTATTGATTATGCTTATTTATTAGTCGGCTTAAGGTAAGATAAATGACGTTGAAGTTATGCCTATATGTATCTCATGATCGGTCGAAGTCTTGAGAAGACCCGTTTCATCCATATGATGAAGAAGTCTTGGGAGAAATTCTCCATCTAAGTACGGTAGCACATTCATGTACTTGTTACAATATGCTTGACTCAACATCTCATTCACTATAAACTTGTAAGGCCAAGTTCTCCTTAGTCTTTCAACTCTTTCCTTAGCGGTCGAGCAGCTTCGCTCCCTCTTAGATGAGTGTGAAGGAATATTAAGGTGGTGGCCGGATGCGCCCACGCAACACCAATATAATGGCAGTAATTTCTTCTATGAAACGTTTAGGCTCATTATATCCCTACATAAAGACACATTAACAGCGAAATCAGAATCTACCCAGTTTCAAAGGTCAACTTTCACATGACCTATAGGATAGCCCACTCGATGGAAAATAGTAAAATTAGTACCATTGGAAAGGTCTATGTATCTACTTTCAAGGGACACTAACCATTTAATCACACATATCATATTGAGTGAGTTATGGCTATTTTCATGAAGTAGGACGGATCTGTCCGAGAATCTGTTTTAGCAGAATAGTCAACTTCGACAGAGCTTTGTGATCAGCTCAAGATGAACTAGGTTATGGACCTTATATGGTTGGAAAGCTACGTGTGTCTAGTTTGTAGAACTTTATACAGTTTGTCCATACCTATTGTATCGTAGAATTTTTGACTGTTTAAGTACACGAATGTCATGCCACGCGTGAATCTAATTTTCAACGCGAACTTATGTTTTGAGCTGTTAGGCAACCTTCTCCTTCAAGATCAAAGTAATGCTAAACATAGCAAGTCTGATATAAGGATGTTGTGGCTGGATTTAATGACTAAATCGTTGCCTAAGTATAGTTTTGAAGTATGTGAAGTGCATTCGCTTGCACCATTTATTTGTACTCTGAGATTGAGTTACCAATCAGGGGGAGTCTACATGCATCACATGTTATCTTCAATTGTAGTTGGTGCGTTGTGCTTTTTTTCCCTTCGTCCAAGTCTTTTGTTTTACCCACAAGGTTTTTGTTTTACTTGGCAAAGTTTTTACTGAGGCAACACCATAAGCACCGTAACGTATTAGGGACGCAACACAAGGGGGAGTGTTTAAGGAAATTATATTTCTGTCTTTCTGTTATGTGTCTTGTCCTAATACACGTAAGATTGGTTAATCCGGTTTCCTTATTAGAATAGATTACAGTTGATAGAACTTCTAGATCCTTTGGGAGACTCTATGTTATGCCTATAAATAGGTCTTTCTATCAATGAATGAGTAGACCGTTATTCTCGTTATCTTTTCTGCTTCAACAACTATTAAATAATCTGCTATACTTTTATAAATTGTTATATCAGTTGATTTGTTTGGTAGTGAAATTGGATTACTACGAGGTATGATTTATTTAAGAAACTAAAATCAGAAATACATAATGAGGACAAATTCGTAGAAATTGTGATGAAGTTTTCTAATGCCAAACAAATCAGAAATACATAATGAGGACAAATTCGTAGAAATTGTGATGAAGTTTTCTAATGCCAAACAAATTCGAAATAGAGGAATTTCAATGTGATGAAAAATAAGATGAACAAATGATAAATAAAAGAAATTGAGGATAGATCATGAGAGAGAGAGAGAGAACCTACGAGAAGGGACTAGAGGGAGCACCGACTCAAGGTTTCTGTCGTCTTTCTTGAATTGGAGAACCTTCTAGAGAAAGAGGGGGTCGAGAATCTTCTCTCTCTCGGTAAAAGAGGAGGGGATCTAGAGAATAGGGGGGATCACCAACTTCCTGGACCCTCTCTCTTCTCTCCTCAGAATACAGTCAGCACAAGGGAGGATTATGAAGCTCGAAGGATTCGGAGGCTCTGATGGTTAGTCTTTGTTAAACAGTAATGCGCACTAGTCTCTCTAGACTATACTTGAGATTATCTAGTTTAATCTAGAACTTGTCTCTAGTGATCATGTATGTATGGTTGTAGAAAAGTCTAGATTAAATGTAACTAAATATAATCTAGTATTGTCTAGAGTGAAGTCATGTTAGTGGAGGTAAACCAATGTCGGTTTACAACTCTATAAATATATATCAAAGCCTTATATCATGATGTAATCAACTAAGCTATCAATACAAACTCTGTTTTTCTACAACAACTAAATCTCCTCTATTGCACATGCACCTCCTCTAAACCAAATCTTCTATTTCCTAAACACTCTTTGACATAAACACTACTCACCTAGACTCATAAAAACCATCAGTGGTATCAGAGCTTTTCTGATCCATTCGGGGCGTGTCCACCATGGCGTCATCTACCTCCAATAACTCCCTACCTCTTCCAATCTTCTCCGGTGAGAACTATGACTTTTGGAGCATCAAAATGAAGACTTACTTCATGTCTCAAGATCTATGGGACATAGTCGACAAAGGATTCACAACTATAGAGAATCCTTCGGTCGAGCAACTACGGCAAGAGAGGAAGGAGAAGCAAAGAGATGCTAATGCTCTTTACGCCATCCAACAAGCAGTGGATGATGCGAACTTCTCAAGGATCATGGGAGCTTCTACAGCAAAGGAGGCTTGGGACTTGTTGAAGGAGGAATTTCAAGGGACAGCTAAGGTGCGCTCTATCAAATTGCAAACTATGAGGAGAGAGTTGGAAAACTTGAAGATGAAAGATTCTGAGATCATTAAAGATTATTACTCTCGTCTTAAGGGAGTACTGAATCAGTTAAGGGCCTATGGAGAAAACATATCTGAAACTAGAGTTGTTGAAAAAAACTTATCAGTCTAACTGAGAAGTATGATCCGGTAGTTACTGCTATAGAAAACTCTAGTGACATATCTCAACTTTCGGTGACTGAACTCATAGGCTCATTAGAAGCTTATGAAAAAAGATTGAGTAGTCGAGATGACACTCCACTAGAGAGTGCATTTCAGTCTAAACTCAATCTACGATCTCAGAATTATAAAAGAGAAGAAAAGAAGAAAAATGATTATCCTAGAGGAGGAGGAGAAAAATCTAAAAATTGAGAAAATAAAAGAGACTTTAAGCAAAGAAGAACTTATCCTCCATGTGGGATATGTAAGAATACCAATCACAAAGAAGTAGATTGCTGGTTTCGGGGTAAGCCGAAATGCCGAAATTGCAATAGATTCGGCCATGTTGAAAAGAATTGTCGGCTCAAGAAGAAGTATCAAGCCAATTTTTCAAAGGAGAATGAAGAAGATGAGCACCTATTCTATTCATGTGAAGCTACATTTGAGGAGAAAAACCAGACATGGTATGTAGATAGTGGTTGTAGCAATCACATGTCAGGGGATGAATCTATCTTCTCCAACCTTGATACATCAAGGAAGTCACGAGTGAAGCTGGGGAATGGTGCTTTGGTGCATACAAAAGGCAAAGGTACGATCTCCATCCAAACTAATTTAGGAACTAAGTGTATTGATGATGTTTTATTAGTTCCTAGTTTAGAGCATAATCTGTTAAGTGTTGGTCAAATGATGGAGAATGGTTATGCTCTATTATTCTCTGGAGACTCCTGTAAAATATATGATAAAAAAAAGGATGATATTTAATGTAAAGATGGAAAATAGAAGTTTTCCTATCCAATGGTTACAAATGGCCATGAAGGCAGTTGTAGATGATTCATGGCTATGGCATAAACGCTTTGGCCACTTCAATTTCCATGCTTTGAGAACTCTTTCTCAAAGAAAAATGATGAAGGACCTGCCAAGCATAGAGGTGATTGAAGATGTCTGCAGAGCCTGCCAACTTGGGAAGCAGCATCGACAAGTATTTCCTTCTGGAAAAGCTTGGAGAGCAAAAGACTACTTGGAGCTTGTGCATACGGACGTCTGTGGACCTATGAGGACTCCATCTCTTGATCAAAGCAGGTACTTCATTCTCTTCATTGATGATTATACTAGAATGACATGGGTCTACTTTCTACGTGAAAGGTCTGAAGTTTTCAGAGTCTTTCAAAAGTTCAAGAACCATGTCGAAAAACAAAGTGGCCATTACATCAAAGCTCTTAGAAGTGACAGAGGTAAAGAATATACCTCTAAACAATTCAATAAATTTTGTGAAGATGGAGTAGAGCACCAACTAACAGTGGGCTATGCTCCTGAACAAAATGGAGTCTCTGAGAGAAAAAATAGAACCATGATGGAGATGGCAAGGTCAATGTTATGTGAAAACACTTGCCAAAGACTTTTTGGGCAGAAGCTGTATATACAACAGTCTACTTGCTAAATAGATGCCCAACAAAAGCACTACAAGACAAGACACCAATTGAAGCTTGGAGCAACAAAGCATCTCAAGGTCTTTGGGAGCATTTGCTATGTTCATATTCCAGCTGTTAAAAGGCACAAGTTGGAAGAAAAATCAGAAGTTGGTATATTCGTCGGCTACAGCTCGCAAGCTAAAGGCTACCGAGTATACAATCCAAAAACGGAGAAGCTCATGATCAGCAGAGATGTCAAGTTCGATGAAGCTGCCTATTGGGATTGGGAAAAAGAAGAAGTTATGAAGAACAAATTTGTCCCAACAGAAAAGCAGCAAATTACATCTCCTTTGCATTTAAGAGAAGAAGAATTGAAGAAGAAACTTCAGAATTTCCAGGTACGCCCTCTATTACTCTTCCATCTAATCAAGAAGAAGATGATGTTCCAGAATCTCCACCTAGAAGAGTAAAGTCATTGAGGGATATATACGATACATGCAATTTCATATCTTTAGAACCTGAAAGTTTTGAAGCTGCAGTAAAACAAGAAAATTGGAGAAAAGCCATGGAAGAAGAAATTAAAACAATTGAAAAAAATCAAACATGGGAACTTGTAGAGCGCCCACCAAACAAAGACATAATTGGTGTTAAATGGATATATAAGACCAAAGTCAATCCCGATGGCTCAATACAAAAATACAAAGCAAGATTAGTAGCAAAAGGCTACTCACAACAGCCAGGGTTAGACTACAACGAGACCTTTGCACCTGTTGCAAGGCTCGACACAATAAGGGCTCTTGTAGCTCTTGCAGCTCAAAAGAGATGGAAAATCTATCAACTTGATGTTAAGTCGACTTTCCTAAATGGTGAACTCGAAGAAGAAATCTATGTGGAGCAACCACAAGGTTTCATAAAGAAAGGAGGAGAAGACAAAGTGTTCCGGTTGAAAAAAGCTCTATATGGGCTTAAGCAGGCACCACGAGGGTGGAACAGTCGCATCGACAAATACTTCATCAATGCCGGATTCAGGAGGAGCAAGAGTGAGCCAACTCTCTACACCAAAACTCAAGGTAACTCTATTCTCATCGTCTCTTTATATGTGGATGATCTCATTTACACCGGTGATAATGATGAAATAATTCAAGAGTTCAAACAAGACATGATGAGGACATTTGAGATGAGTGATCTCGGCCTAATGCACTATTTTCTTGGTATTGAGATACACCAAGAAGCAAATGGGATTTTCATATGTCAAAAGAAGTATACAGAAAATCTCTTGAAGAAATTCAAAATGAATAGGTGCAAGGCTGTGGCAACTCCACTCATCACAAATGAGAAATTTAGAAAAGAGGATGGCTCTTCGAAGGCGAATGCATCTAGCTATAGAAGTCTCATTGGAAGCTTACTTTATTTGACTACAACTCGACCCGATATTATGTATGCAACAAGTCTTCTATCGAGGTTCATGCATAGTCCAAGTCGGATACATTATGGTGCTGCAAAGAGGATCTTGAGATATCTACAAGGTACCATTAATTATGGTATCTGGTACCAGCCTACTTCAAAGACAAAGCTTGTTGGCTTTGAATCAGAATTGTTTGGTTACATAGACAGTGATTGGGCTGGATCAATTGATGACATGAGAAGTACTTCTGACTATGCATTCACTATCGGGTCTGGCATATTCTCTTGGTCTTTAAAGAAACAAGACACAACTGCCTTGTCGTCAACTGAAGCGGAATACGTTGCAGCAGCAAGCTCGGCATGTCAAGCAATATTTCTAAGAAGAATCTTTGAAGACATGGAAGAGAAACAAGAAAATGCCACAAGAATCTTCAGCGACAACAAATCTGTAATTGCAATGGCGAAGAATCCGGTGTGTCATAACAAAACGAAGCATATCAAGATCAAGCATCACTTCTTGAGAGAAGCTTCAACAAACAAAGAAATTGAGCTCCACTACTGCAAGACAGAATTATAGCTAGCCGACATCTTCACTAAGGCACTTGCAAGAACAAGATTTGAAATGCTGCGAAGCATGCTTGGAGTAGCACCAATGCACATTAAGGAGGAGTGTTAAACAGTAATGTGCACTAGTCTCTCTAGACTATACTTGAGATTATCTAGTTTAATCTAGAACTTGTCTCTAGTGATCATGTATGTATGGTTGTAGAAAAGTCTAGATTAAATGTAATTAAATATAATCTAGTATTGTCTAGAGTGAAGTCATGTCAGGGAGGTAAACCAATGTCGGTTTACAACTCTATAAATATATATCAAAGCCTTGTATCATGATGTAATCAACTAAGCTATCAATACAAACTCTGTTTTTCTACAACAACTAAATCTCCTCTGTTGCACACCTCTTCTGAACCAAATCTTCTATTTCTAAACACTCTTTGACATAAACACTACTCACCTAGACTCATATAAAAACCATCAGTCTCCATACTCTGGCGGCTCATAGAAGAGCAGGAGGTGAAAGCAGACCTTGACCTCTTTGGTTTGATTGCTTTCCAGTTTAACATATCTATGAACAAATATCGGTTTTCGGGTAAAACAAATTTTCTTTCCACCAATAAAAATCTGGTTTATCTTAATTAAATTTGAGGTCAGGATGTTACACCATGGCTCAAGGCCTTGTGAAGTTAGTGAGGGAAGGGAAAAGCTTTGGATGGAAGATGACTTATTGATGACAAAGGGAGGAAGAATGTATGTCATGACACTCTGTGGGCAGGTCACCCCAGGTGGCAGAGAAGAGAGAACCCATGCCTTCCTGAAGCAAGGTTACTACTGGCCGCAGATGCAGGATGATGTAATGAAGTACACCAAGACTTGCCTAATCTTCCAGCAAGACAAAGTTGAGCGGTAGAAGATTGCGGGATTGTTGGAACCACTATCTATACTCACTCGTCCGTGGGAGAGTGTCTTCCTTGATTTCATCAGCAACATCCGAAAGGTGGGAGAATTATCTGGCATACTTGTTGTGATGGACATATTTTTGAAGTAAGCAACTTTCGTGCCGACTACAAAGAACTGTTCGGCAGATGACACAACTAGCCTCTTCTTTAAGAATGTTGTGAAGTATCGGGGAGTGCCCCTGAATATTGTCAGCGACCGTGACCCTAGATTCATGGGGTCATTTATTTTGGTCAGAGTTATTCAAGTTGCTTGGTTCGGAGCTCAACATCTCCTCAAGTTATCACCCTCAGACAGACGAGCAGACTGAGAGATTTAATGAAATGCTTGAAGAATATCTGAGAGGTTGAGACACTTTGTCCATGCTAACATGAAGAATTGGGTGGAGTTGTTGGATGTGGCTCAATTTTGTTTCAACTCGAAGAAGAGCTCAACAACCAACAAGAGTGCGTTCAAAGTAGTGACAGGCTAGCAACCACTCTTGCCCCATACTGTGCACGAAATATACAAAGGGAAGAATCCGCACACTTTCACCTTCACCAAAGAGTGGAAGGCGAATGCGGATATTGCCTAGAGTTACTTGGAGAAGGCAGCTACGAGGATGAAGAAGTGGGCAGATCTAGGCCGGAAACCCCGAGAGTTCAAAGAAGGAGACATGGACTCGTCAAGCTACTCCCAGAACAACTCAGATTCCTTCATTCCAAAGACAAGAGGTTGTTCAAAAAGTATGAAGGCCCATTTCCTATTATTTCTAAAGTAAGGAAGTTATCTTACAAAGTTGACATCCCTGCCTGCATGAAAGTGCACCTTGTCTTCCATGTCAGCAACCTCAAGCCTCACCAGCCAGATCCTAAAGATCAAGCGCGCAACCAGCTTACTCAGGAGCATGTGGAGATCAGGGAAACCAAGACGAAGGTAGTGGAGGAGATTATTGCTAGAAGAGCAGTCAACAAGTTCAAGAAAGGGCGTAATCCAACAATCAGAGCGCGCTCGTAGTGGCAATACTTGGTGAAGTAGAATAAAAGGGATTTGGAGATGAAGAGATCAGCTGAGAGAATGTCGAAGCCCTTAAGAAGTTCAAGAGGAAGATTGAAAATTTCAAGTCCAAGGCGACTAGTCAAGAGCGCCGACAGCTTAAGATTGGTCGGGTGTAAGATTTTGATAAATATTTATTATCTAACCTTTGAAATTTAAATTGAGTTTTGATTTCTAAAAACTAACCACTTTTCTAATTATTATTATTTTTTGATTAGTAATTATTATTATTATTATTTTTCGATAAAACACTTTTTTACATTTGGATGATTACTTAATTAAATCTTTTTTAAATTAAATATGCTAAATCTTTTACTCATTGCCGGATTTGGAAAACGGTTGGTGGGATTCCGTTGTCTTGTGAATCCCCATTTGTAGTTGTACGTGTCGAACTCACACTACATTCATACTGCACTGTCACCACATGGGGGATTTGCATCTCCAAAAGCCTCGAGAGAAAACAAGACAAGGATTCGATTTCTGAACTCTTCCGTCAGTCCGAGTCTTGAACCCTTTACCAGATTTCGTAAAAATGGTCACCGAGACCTCAAGCGGTCAAGAGCGTCTGCAACAACTTAAGGCCTTCGACGAATCCAAAGCTGGTGTCAAAGGGATCGTCGATACCGGAATCACCAAAGTCCCACCAATTTTCGTCCGTCCAAATAAAGATCCCTCTGTCATCGGCGACCATAAGGTTTCAGGTGGTTTCAGTATCCCAGTGGTGGATCTCTCTGAAAATAACAGCAGGAGAGCTGAGGTGATCGACCAAGTTCGGAGGGCCGCAGAGACTTATGGGTTCTTCCAGGTGGTGAACCATGGAGTGCCCCAGAGAGTGATGGAGGAAATCATGGAGGCGACTCGTGCGTTTCACGAGCTGCCGAAGGAGGTGAAGGCCGAGTACTATGGTAGGGATATGGTGAGGAAGGTCCAGTACTACTCTAGTGCTAACATGTATGAGTTGATGTATGCTAATTGGAGAGACACTATGCAGTTAAACACGACTGTTGAGGACTTTGATCCTCAAGAAATACCTCCCATTCTCAGGTATGACCATCCATTGCAAGAATCTTCTTCTATTTTTCAGATGAGAATTTTGTTTTGTTTGGTGAATTTTCTTTTGCATTTCTTCTTTGGTCAATTAACATGCAGCTAGGATTCTGGAAGTTAGTCAATAACATATATGCTAAACTATGTTGTTAGTGTTCGTTACTTGAGTGACGAATTTTTACTTCACTATTTGCTGCAGCCTGTTGGGAATATAGATAGACATATTGAGAAAGGATTGCATTCTCACCATGATCTCTGAGTCGATTGATGGGGTATAGACAATCGATCTGGAGTAAAAGAATATATAATTTACATAGGGGAAAAGGGGTAATGTAAAAAATTATGTATATAGTTCAACATTCTGAAATGTATGTCAAATGATTCTTATGATCTCTGCTGGTATGCGTGTATGGATTCTTTTTGTTGTCAAATGTGCAGAGATATAACTATGGAGTACTCAGAGCATGCTCAGAAATTAGGCGTCACTTTGTTTGAATTGCTATCTGAAGCGCTTGGGCTCAAACCGGATCATCTCATAAACTTGGATTGTGCAAAGGGGCATATAATTCTTAATCACTACTATCCCCCATGCCCCGAGCCTGATCTGACTATGGGCACTAATCAACACTCGGATTTTGATTTTTTGACCATCCTACTACAAGACCAAATTGGTGGACTCCAAGTTCTGCATCAAAACAAGTGGATTAATGTTACTCCTGTGCCTGGAGCGCTGATCATTAACATTGGAGATCTCTTGCAGGCAAGCACTATATATGTCAGCATCAAATTTATAACATACAAATTTACTACGTACCAAATTTGCAAATGTGTCAGCTATAAATTAATTATGTATATTAGTTGCCAACTTGACCATCATACATCTGGGTTTGTCTATGGTATGACATACATATTGCAAATGTGTCTAATTGTGTGGTATATGTGAGCTTTTGAATGGGCAAATGGTCATTACATGGTCATTTAGCTGCTTCTTCAATCAATGATAGCCACACATTTTGTGAGACGACCATATGGTATACTAAAATTTTCCCATACATCTATGCATGAATTGAAACTCAGGTTTTTAGAAAAGAATGTTCAGTTATTGTTTGTATTCCGTATGTGCAAGTGTATATATGCTCACACTGCATTTAACAGTCCGGAATGTTCTCTAGCAATTATAAGTCAATGCAATAGAGTTGTATTGCAATTCCTAATATACAAGTACTGGTGCAGCTAATCTCAAATGGCAAGTTCAATAGTGTCAAGCACAGAGTGGTTTCCAAAAAGGAAGGTCCAAGAATTTCTGTGGCATATTTTTTCGTGCATCTTTCTCATGAAAATACTCCGAGAGTGTATGAGCCAATCAAGGAGTTGACATCAGAAGGAAATCCCCCAATTTACAGGGGAACAACTGCGAAAGATTATGTTACCGGCGTCTATAAGAAAGGGAACATAAACGGGATAGGCTCTGGACTAGAGTATTTAAAGCTGTGAAGTTTAGTCATGAAAATGTATGGTCTATTGGTAGATGCAATAATGGATCAGTCTCATGCATGTTTATCACTGGTCCTCCAATTCCTCTAGATGGAAATTAAATTTCGGATACTCTAATTTACCTATGGATTTCAATGCAGGAAGTCTCAAGTTCTTGATGGAGTTACCGTTTTGTCTTTTAGTCTTATTTTTATTTTTATTTTTACCCAGGATTGATGCTCTTGAGTTGATTATACCCTTCCAATATTCACCCCTATCATATCAACCTTCACTCTGCCAAATGAGGAGTATACATAAATATGCAGTAAACTACAAAGAGAGGTCACGGTCGTGCTTTTTCTGAAGTAAAACCAGAAAAAGACTTGAGCAGAAAGTGTGAGACTGAGTATGCATGTTACAGCAAGTTGCTAATATAGCACCAGAGAGCTAAACCATGTTATTAGTTTTGTCCAGACTAAATCTGGCTGGTCTATTGTTGTCTTCATAGACATTTTAACTTTGATCCCTAGTTCCTAGCTTCCATCAATCCATCTAAATCTGTTTCAACTAAGTTCCATACTACTGTCATGTCTTTCATGTTTAAACTAATCTCAAAATATCATAAACATTGTTTAGGCTCCTTTTTTGTAAGGAAGTTCTTGGTGCTCATCGAATAGTAATATGCAGGGAAACTTGGCGGGAAAGACCGGAAGCAACATGCCCTTCAATTTACCAGAAGAGTTTGAGCCAAGGAAGAAAATTTCGATGATTACGGAAATTTCGACCCTCTAAAATATGGAAATTTCGACGGAAATTTCGGGGAAATATCGATTGCAGTAAAAAAATGAGAAAAATGATGGAAATTTTAAGAAAAACAAGGAAATTTTAAACCAAACTTTAAGAGATGTTTGTTTTCTATATTATGTACTATATTTGAAATGAAAACCTTGAATAAACATTTATCTATAGGGAGTTGTAGTAAGTTAAGTTGAAAATGTTAGTGCTGAACCATTAATAATTCTTAAAAGTTTACTTTAAACATTTTTTTTTATGGCTGGAAACCCAAAGAGAGGATAGGCCATCACGCCTTATATACATATGATATATTTCACATAAAATTACATGAGTACTTTAAAACCACGTAGAAGACCTATGAGGTACAAAATTGAAAGGTAGTTATAAAATTTGATTTGCAGATATATTAAAAATGAATTAAGAAGTGTAGGTAAAAAAGTTTATTTTATTTTATGGAAGTGTAGGTAAAAAAATTAGTTGGGGATTAGACATTTATCTAATATTTTACTTTTCAGATTCGGAAAAAAAAAAACCAATATATATTATAAATATACTATAATATACAAGTTGGATGGTTGGTAGGGTTGGTTAAGGTGTTTACCTTGTACCAACCCAACGAAGGTTCGAATATATATATGTATATATAATTATACAAAAATAAACAAATAGCAAATTTAAAGTCATTATCAAATTCAAATTCAAAGTTATTGTTCTATAATTAAATAACTCAAATAAAAATAAACATTAATCTACTTAATCACCAAAGACATCATCCTCATTCTCATGATCATGAACATGGGCTTAAGCTAGCAATGTATAATTTGATAGACCCTAAGAATAAATTAATTCTAACTCCTAAGAGTAATCATCAGATAAAACAAAGAAAACAAAAATTTTAGAATGGAGTAACTAGATAAGGCTGTAGAAAACCCATCCACTTAAACAAATGCAAAAAACCTAATCACAATAACAAACCCTCCTCACGCGCGTCCTCAGCCCCTCACCCATCTACTCCAATACCTGTCTGCACACTCCTTCCTCCCAATTCCTCTCCCGGCGTCAAATTCTGCAGCAAGTTCATAACTTTCTGCAAAGTTTTGACAAACAAATCCATCAAACGATCATTTGAACCAGTACTCACTAAACCCATTTATTCTTTTCGTACTTCTAGCGCTAGATAGAAGCCGGAATCGGTTTCGAGGTTGTCTAAAATGTCAGTAGTGTCAAGAAGAGCGATGAATGGTGATTGGTAATATTTGTGGTGGTGGTAGCTAGACAAGTCGGTGGTGCTTCTGGTGGTATTGGGTTTGGATTTTGGGCTGGGTGGTATTTGGTTTGGAATTTGGGCGCTTCCGGATCAAAATTGCATGCTTCCGAATTGGAAGCTCGCGCTTCCGTCGTGCTCCCAAACAGCCTTTTTTCCAAGAAGCGCGATTCCATGCGCTTCCGACCGCTTCCAACACGATTCCGCTTCGCTTCCGCTTCGGAAGCGCGAATCGTGGGCAGAGCCACGCTTCCAATGCTTCCTAGCTTTTTGGTGAGATTTCAAAGTTTCGGCGAAAACATCGAAATATCGCGAAATATCGAAATTTTCGAACGAAAAATTCAGAGAAGGGAAAGATATATCGTCAAGTGATAAAAACGAAATTTTCGGCGATATATCGCCGAAAATATCGATTTTTTCTTCCTTGGTTTGAGCACCTGCAGAGCACAACAATTCAAATTGCAATGTAGATGTTGCTTGACATTCAAGCATAATGTTAGGAAAGTCCATGTTCCTCGGGTAGAGCGGATTCAGTACACCTTGGTGCACTTGAACCAGACTAACAAATATAAACGACGTTAGTCACACCCAACAAAAACGAGCCACGGTAAAAACAAAGGAATTGATTGCTCTCTCCTCCTTCCCATTTATCAATCTCACCCAACCAGACCTGACTTGATTAACCATCACCTATATGTCTACAACCCATCATCGATCAACTTGTTGATGTCCTAGAAATTATCGATCTTGTTCATCTTGTGGATGGAGGATCAAATTTTCCAATCCCACTTTGACCGAAAGTGAACCTCCAGAGCTAGTCATTATCTCAAATGTTGACTTTCTCGATGGGCATCGTTCGCGAACATAATCGGAATTTTGGCTCTTACATCTGAGTTCAAAAAGCAAGTCCCTCGACGACAGCATCATAGATCCAAGTCCCTCGACATCTGAGTTCATAATGCAAACTCTAATCAGTAATAACTAAAGAAACCCAGCAAATTTGAGTTTCAAGAGCCGGAATTTATCTTAACTTGTGGCTATATCTCGGGCATGGGAGAATTGGGTTCTGAATCAGATTTGACTAAAAGAAGCTTAGAGGATGAGAAAACGAAGAGAAAGGAGATGAGAATGAGCTTGCCTTTTGCTGTAATCGCCATGGTTTGATGAGGTGGGTTAAATTTGGGTTTTTCTTCATTCAGCTAAAGCATTGCGGCGGATCTGCGACGTGGTTGGATATGGAGTCGGAGGATTTTGGATCGGGTTAGATTTGAGGAACGGTCGTGCGGGTCGGTCAGTCAGGTGATGAGACCTGGCCGAGGGTGGTGGCATCTCTTGACCTTTCATGGGAGTTTTGGAGTCGTAAAGGGAGAGATGACAAAGATGATGTGGTCGTTTTGTATTGGTAGATTAACTAGCTTTTTCTATTTCTTTTTAGTTACATTTACTTTTTCATTTTGTATTTATTGATACAATTAAGTTTATTTCTCTTTCTATTTTAGTTACCTTTTTTTGTTGTTGATTTAATTATGTAGTTCTATAGATTTTTTTTTTTTGTGAATAGGGTAGTTCTATAGTATTGTAAAGCGTATGGTTGATTTTTTACCGATATATTAATTTGTTTCTTCCGTTTATATTAAAGGCATATCAATATAAACTATATGCAAGAATGCCCCATCTATTTAAGTATTAGGTCTAGTCGTCTAGATAAAATTGGGGCATTCTAAAACTTATTTTTCTGAAGTGATATTAATAAAATCATTCAAAATTTGATTTTCAAAGAGTTTGCGACCACATGCTTGAATGCCCAAGCTTCAACTATTATTGTAAGAAATTTACAACTTAGGAGCTCCTGCCTCTAAATTAAATTACTCTTTGGAAATTTTAATAGATAAAAACCAAGAGATATAAATATATGTTTGGTTGATCACATTGATCTGGCTCAAATTGAGAATGAATGTGGTTGAAGTTTGTACATACCATTTTAACAAACTTCTTTTACGTCGATCACGTTGATATACAATAAATCTAGACATTAGCGTAGATAGAAGAACAATCTGTACTATATATTAAATTTAAAAATGGATAAATTTGATAGAAATTTGAGTATTTATTGTTTAGTGAAAGTTTTATTTGTAAATATATCAATCAATATACGGGTTGCATGAAAAAATAAATAAATTAGACCACAGTAGTTGACACAAAGAATTTATTCGATGCTAATAGAAAAGAAATTGAAAACATACACATTGCGAAATACCCACACCGCCACACGTTAAGCGTTTTGTAACAGGTACAATATTTTAAATGAATCGTCGACGATCCGTGGTCTTTACAGTTAAAGTGTTAAGGTTGAATGTGCGGACGAATCTTTCATTAAAGACTGTTGTTTCAAAACATATGAAATAGACGCATGGACGGAGCCAAGATTTTGAAATACCTTGGGTTGAATAGGTAAATAGGTAAAATGGGTAAATAGGTCAACTAGGTAAATAGGTAAGAGATCCACATTAGTCAAATGGGTAAATAGGTAAACTCCATAGTTATTACATTTTAAACAGAATAACAAAAAAATAATAATAATCCCTCTTTGCGTTTCCGGAAACTAAAAATGAAATAAAAAGTCTCACTAAAAAGACTTAATTGTATATCCAAAAAAATTAAAAACAAATAAATAAAAAATAATAAAAGTCAAGCATTGATAACCTGTCTCATTGATATTGGAATTAATTGTCCATGTAATATTTATTGTAGCTTTACCTATTTTTACCATGTTGATTGGATTTTTTTTGTCTTAATTATTTAACAGTGTTAGCATTGATGTTAGTGTCATGCAATTGACTGCATTAAATGAATGATTATGATTGATCAGTGGCTATTGGTTCACTTAAACCTTGGTGCACCGAAAAACTTTTGTCGTCGGGATGGTTAAAGTAAGGAGAGTATTAGCATTATTGGACACGTATGTGGGACCGTGCCGCCCGTTACAGCTTCCGCAAAACAGTAGACACTAGACACCGTGTTTTCAGCCTAATAATGAAATTAAACTAAATATAAACAAGGGATAGACAATAAGACAAATTTACCATGAGTAATGATGACAAATGACCAAAACTTATGTGGCTAGCTAGCGATGAAAGGTGTGTAGAAAACCATTTGTGCTAGTGAAAGCTCACCGGAGTTTTGAGTCCCGAAAGACAAGCTAGCTGCAAACAACAAAATGGTCTCCGGGAACCAAGACCGTCTTCAACAGCTCAAGGCCTTTGACGAATCCAAAGCTGGTGTCAAAGGGATCGCTGATGCCGGCATTACCAAAATCCCACCAATTTTCGTCCGGACTACGGCGGATTACGCCGGCAAAGATCAAATTTCCGGCCAGACAACCCAAACCCAGTTCAGTATCCCGGTGGTGGACCTCGCTGAGACTGCTGGCAGGCATGCCGAGGTGATCGACGGAGTGCGGCGGGCGGCGGAGAGCGTGGGGTTCTTCCAGGTGGTGAACCATGGGATACCCAAGAGAGTGTTGGAGGGGATGCTGGAGGCGGCGTGTGGGTTTCACGAGCTGCCGAGGGAGGTGAAGGTCGAGTACTACAGTAGGGAGCTGATGAGGAAAGTCAAGTTTGGGAGCAACTTTGATTTGTATCAGTCCAGATTTGCTAATTGGAGGGACAGCTTGTTTTGTGTCATGGGTCCTGAGCCTCTTGATCCTCAAGAATTGCCTCCGGTTTGCAGGTATGATCCCTCATAATCTTTTTTAGTATTTTTGTTTCAAGTGTTCAAATTTTGGGTTAAAACTATTTGATAGATACACATAACAACTTTGGTGATTTCCTACAATATTTGGTCTTTCTAAGTTTTAGTCTATAGAATCTTGGTTACTTTTGTCAGGCTACGTAAAACTTGGTGTTTAAACTCGCGTGTAAGCCTGTGATGAAGTTGGCATATGCTGCTTTGCTGCTAACTTAATGTTAAGTCCTATATGCTCTCCCTTTGTGTTGTAGTTAGTGTGTGCCTAAACACTGACAACAACAAAATTAAGTAAAATGCAGACTCAATTTGCCTGTAATCTGTAATGGTGTAAGATGATGTAGAATACTAGAATGTGTCCCCTCTTGCATTGCTAGACTCGTCACTAATTTATAAATCATGTTCAGCGAAGCCCAGAAGAAGCTGACCCGCACAGACAGCTGACTATTCTTATGTTCAGTGATTTGTGAGACGTTGAAATTTGGTTCTAGTGGAAAAATGACTCACCCTAGTTGTTGAAATTGAGGTGTGATCTATCTAATTTGCAGAGACATTACAATGGAGTATTCCGATCAAGTTCACAAACTAGGTGTGACATTGTTTGAGTTGCTATCTGAGGCGCTTGGGCTAAAACCGGACCATCTTTTTGAACTGGATTGTGCAAAGGGGCATCTTCTTCTTAGTCACTACTATCCACCATGCCCTGAGCCTGAACTGACTTTGGGCACAAACAAACACTCCGATCCTGATTTTCTCACAATTCTACTTCAAGACAATATTGGCGGCCTCCAAGTTCTGTTTGAAAACCAGTGGATTGATGTTCCTCCTGTTCCTGGTGCTCTGGTGGTCAACATTGGAGATCTCTTGCAGGCAAGCCCTCTCTACTAATCAAAATTTATTGACAGAAAAAATAAGTAATGTACAGACATTTTTTAAAATACATTTCCACAATTTGAACCATTTTCTTTTCAAGCTGCCATCTCACATCACATATAGTATTAGTTCGAGTTTCATGACAAGTTTCTCCTGAACCCCCAAACAGAAGTAGACCAGGTTCTCTAGCGGTACCTTAGGACAGCAATTATATGACACTCATCTGATCCTTTGGTGAATAAGTGCATGTACAACTGCATGTGGTCTGTGATTGCATGCATTTTTGTGCAGATAAATTTCAAGGAGGATCACTCTAGGACATCATAACTTGGTTGTCGTATTTTATTTATTCTAGCATCTGATATAACAGAATCTGAAGGCACAAATATTTGGAAACTGAAGACAGAGTTATGTACTTCTGTTGTTACTAAGCTCATTGAGAAACGGTTTTGTTGTACTATCTTGCAGCTTATATCGAATGACAGATTCAAAAGCGTAGAGCATCAAGTGCTTGCCAACCTCGAAGGACCAAGAGTATCTATTGCTTGCTTTTTCACCTTGCATCTTTATCCATCAACAAGGTTGTATGGCCCCATTAATGAATTGCTGTCAGAAAATCATCCCCCTGTATACAGAGAAACCTCACTTCGAGACTTCATTGCTTACTACGATGGAAAAGGGCTTGATGGGAACTCTGCACTAACACATTTCAAGTGCCAGAGGTAAAATTGAAACATAGTACTTGGTGGCTTTTGGCGTGTGTTTGTATGGCTTGTACTAGAACAAACAAAATAAACCAACTAGGTGTAAAAATATTAATGATTTTACCATATGCCTGTTGCAATATGTAATATGCAATCTGGAACAACTACTTATGATCATAAGTGCATATTAAGATGCTAGCTCACATTTCTTTCCCAGTTGGTCTGTTCTTGAAATGTCACTACATGTATCAATACTTGATGTGATTATCCGAAAGCATAGTGGAACACTGAGTCGATGATTATGTTCATCTCTCAATGAGGTTTATAACTTTATCTAGTATTAAATCCATGTACATAATCTAATCTAAGCCAACTATAACACTGATGTTAATTGATACACAAAATAAATATCAGTAACGTTAATTGACACAGCTCATGTCAACAATGAATGTCATCATAACCATCACAAATTTTGTAAAATTCCAGTTTCGATGATCGCAAAGTCCCAGTTCTTGATGTTTAATCCTTTTGACAAATTTCCCTGTAGATCGATACAAGAACTCAGCTTCTTTCTCGAGTCTTGAGGACCCTGTAGATCTCAGCTTCTTTCTCAGGTTTTGGATTCATCTAATTCAGTGCTTATGTTTAACTCAAAAACAAAACAAACAAAAAAAACAAAAAACAAAAAACTGTCTTATCCTACAGTTTGATCACAACAAAACAAACAGTCCAGATTGAAGAAAAGTCGCATAAAATTAATGGTGGCTTGTGCACTTGCGTGGCTAAATCTTAACCACCTCAGTTCTTGAGTTGTTGAGTGTCCTCAAATACATACATGAAAGATAACCAGCTGAATCAGCATACCATTATCCATTTATCCTTGCCTACAGTTCTTGAATTATCAAACACCTTCAATCCTTGTATTGTACAAATCATGGAAGTCTCAGGTGAAATTAAATCTGATGAATACAACCGAGCTCTAGAGGTAAAGCGTTTCGATGATACAAAGGCTGGTGTCAAAGGCCTTGTAGATGCAGGCATAGGCAAAGTTCCAAAGATATTCATAGCACCATCTCATGATCATGCTGATTTTCCAACGTGTCAGCAACCAAATTTGCAAATTCCTCTCATAAATCTCAGTGGCCTCTACGGTGATCGCCACAAGGAGATTGTTAATGAAGTTCGGATTGCATCCGAGACATGGGGTTTCTTCCAAGTAGTCAGTCATGGAATTCCAGTGAATGTGCTTGAAGATATGATGCAAGGAGTAAGGAGGTTTAACGAGCAAGATCTTGAGGTGAAGAAACAGTTCTATAGTCGTGATCTAAAGAGAAATGTGAGATTCAATAGCAACTATGATCTCTACCAGTCCAAAGCAGCTAATTGGAGGGACACTTTAGCTTTCACCAAGCCTGTAGTGGATCATACCCAAGAACTCCCTGAAGTTTGTAGGTACTTTCTAATTATCACTGTCAGATTATACTAGCTCCATTGTAGATGGTAACTTTTCTTGTGATTTACCGTGGACTTATTATTTTGACCTTAATAATATGCTTGTGTTGATTGAGAGTTTGAGACTAGTTTGTGATGTACTGTGGTTAGTCTGTGGATCTTTACAGTATTTTGACATGTTATATTCATGCGATGTTAATCATCTTATCTGAACTTTTAGGGATCTGATCTATGTGAAAACCTAAACTATTTTTGATAATGACTGATCGATTTGGCAAAATTGCTATATAGGACTTTTTATTTTTTTGGAAATTTGCTACAGGACTCTTATGTCAGATACATCCAAACTCCAAAGAATACGGTTAACGGGTATTAGAATCAAGTCTGACCATAATCAGCATATTATGTTGTTACACTCGACGATTTCTAGATGGACTCTTGTATGAATTTGTCATACCAAATTAACAATCAGACAACATACATATGTCATGTTGCGTTTATATTTGTCATGCACATCCTTTGAGTCACTTAACCCAAACGTACTAGCTATAATAACTCTTTACATATGATCTTTCAAAAATGCAGAGAAGCTACACTTGAGTGCACCAACCATGTCGTCAAGTTGGCAGATCAACTCTTTGAATTGCTATCAGAGGCTCTGGGACTCAAACCAGATTATCTAACAAGAGAAATGGAGTGTGCTAAGTTTTATGCCTGTGTCTGCCACTACTATCCAGCATGCCCTGAACCAGAGCTAACTTTGGGAACTAGCAAGCACACAGATCCAGCGTTCCTCACAATTCTTCTTCAAGACGAAATCGGTGGCCTTCAAGTTCTTCATGACAATCAGTGGGTTAATATTGACCCCATTTCAGGAGGCTTGATAATAAACATAGGGGATTTTCTCCAGGCTATATCAAATGACAAGCTCAAGAGTGTTCAACATAGAGTCCTCACCAACTGTGTCGGCCCACGGATTTCTGTAGGTTATTTTTTCAAAGGAGAGACTGCTGCCAAGTCCTATGGTCCTATCAAAGAGCTTTTATCAGATGAAAACCCTCCTCTCTATAGAGCATTCTCCATAGAAGAGTATCGTGCCAAGTTCTTTTCTCAAGGGCTTGATGAGAAGTCTAGAGTACTTGACAAATTCAGGCGGCTATGAAGCTAGCTACTTCAACTGGGCTCAAAAGTTTCAATTTGAGATGCGTGTCACTGAATAAAATTTTATTGAGGTAAAAATATTATAGGGGTGTGAAATTTAGGCCCAATTCGGCACAGCTGTGTTATGGGAAGAATTGTTTTTGAATCTGTTAGAATTGCTTTTGATTCTGTTGTGGGAAAAATCTGTTAGGTGTTTGGTAAATTGTTTTTTAAAAAATGTTCTAAGATTGAAAGGTTATTTTAGGTGGGAACTCTTTTAGGTGTTTGATAAAAAGAGTCTCGTGATTGTGTATGATTGCCAAAGTGAACATCAACTTTGCCTAGGAAAAAAAATGTTGAACTAAATTTGTTTTATGTTAAAATAAAATAAGGATAATGAACATCAACTTAACAGTGTGTTTGAATGCGGGTGAATTTTCAGAAATTTAATCAAAAATAAGGAATTCTCAATTACTTAGGACGGTTTCTCTCGTTTGGATTCTTATCTTGTAGAATTAACAATTTTTATGGGAAAATAATCGTGGAATTTGGGAGCTTAAATTCCTGAATTGAATTCCTCACAAAATATGCGTCATTTGTCAATTCCCTTAACTGAAATTAGTCTTAATACAAATTCTTGTCATTTTAAAACTTTACATCATGAAATCCAAACAATGAAATTCTCAATTAATGGAATTTAAATTTTTGGAATTGTAATTCCCATGATTTTGGAATTTCTATGGACATCAAAAATAGAGTTTTCTCTCATCCATCGTTTTTTGCTTGAGATCCATTGCCAAGACCTTGTACATTCCACAATTGTTGGTACTACACCATTTTAAGCTCCTCTAATTATCAAAGACGTACCGATCATGTCAACATTTTTACGATTTAATTAATAACCTGCAGCTTCAAATTGATTAGAGGTGGGGGTTATTTATTGGAGCTATAAAAAGAAGTCGGCAAAGTATAACGAGTACATTGCTAGTAGAAGACGGATCAAGATGAAAAGATAACCTCTTTTACAGAAAAGGCAGTTAGTTTAGTTGGATGGATGTCGTTCAGTGGCGGATCTAGGATTTCAATTTTAGTTGGGCTTGAACTTCCTAACCAAGAAAAAAAAATGGAGAATCTCGACGGTGCGAGAGAAATTTACTCTAACACCTATTGATTAAAAGACAATATTTATATTAGGCACACTGCTATATTCTTCTAAAAAAAAAAAAAAACTGTTATATTAGACAAAAACAGTAGCATTAATCAGTAGAATTGCAACATCAATATGCATTAATCAGCAATATCAAACCCATAGTTCATTCAAAATCAGTAGCCTAGCTTTATACTTCATATAGAAAGATACAAAGTAAGAGAGACAAACCTGAGAGCGGAGAACCAGTGAAAATAACATGAATCCAACCAAGTTCTAAGGCCCAAACCTCCAAGTCATCGTCAAATTTCTGAAAATTAGATACAAATTGTCAAATTAGACTATCAGAGATTTAGAGGATGAAGCGATACACATTACACTAAACCAACGAAATTTACATATGAAATTCAATAATCGCACTTACAATCATATCCTCAATGGAGCAAGAAGAGGATTACAAAAGTAGAACAGCTGAGAAATTGAGAAAGTGAGCGAAAGACTGAGAAATTGAAGAATTGAGGGATTGGAATCAGGCGCGGAGGCGAGTCGTTATCTAGTTGAGAGGGGAGGATCGGAAGAGGCCGGGAAGAAGGAGATTATGGTGGATTGGTGGAGGCGGAGGGGAAGAGGGATAAGTCATTGTTGGACATGTTTAAGTTGAAGGAAGAGGTTGAGAAGGAGGCAAACGAGACTAAGACGGAGGAGTTGTTAGACGAGGCAAGTCTGATCCACAAGAGAGAATGAAATTGTGGATTTGTGGTGGGTTGGGCTTGGTTCATATATCACCAAAAAAAAAAAGGATATACCTAGATTCCCCCCCCCCCTAAAAAAAATCTTTGGTTGGGCTTGAGCCCTACCAATGTCTAACCTGGCTCCGCACCTGATGTCGTCTGGCCGATATGTAAGTGGAATCACAGACGTATGTTTCATGAAAGTAATCCATATTAGCGGTACTCATGCATGGTAGTTCATTTCTACTTCTTTTCTGGGGCTGTTGATGTACACTAACGACTGAGAGGTATGTGGCTTTATGCAATGTAACAAATTAGATAATAAAGCGAGTGGAGTGAGGAAGTAAATCACCTGTACCCAATTTTCCCTGTGCCAAATATGTGTCATCAATAAGATTTTAACACGTGGAATTTCACTTGCAACACTTAACATAACTCTAACTCTATTAGTTAATTTAAATTAGATTTTTTAGTAAAAAGAAAAATACAGTAAAGAACTCTCTGGCCTTTTCTTCCTCGTCTCTTAGAGCATCTCCAACAGCTTCCCCCATTTTCTTGATTTTATCAATTTTGGGAAATATTGAGTTGTTTTGTGATCCAACAGCTTCTTCATCTCATTCCCCAAAATAGGGACGGAGAAGAAAAAAAAACACTCATTCCCTAAATTTGCAGCAAAGCAAAGTTTTCCTTCTCTAAAATTAAATTCCTCACGTGGTCTAACGAGAAGTTTATACATATAACATATTCTATTGCGTATTTTATTGTTATAATAAAATATATAATTTTTTTTGTTATAATTAATAATGATGTAACATATTTTATTGTTGTAATAAATGCTAGAATCTCCAAAATGGAGAAGCTGTTGGAGTTGGAGCATATTTTTTTTCAAGATTTTGGCTTTTGTTTCCCCATATTAGAGAAATTTTGGGGAAGCTGTTGAAGATACTCTTAAACCCCAAAAATTGCTTTACGAAAACTTCATTGGATCGAATCAAAAGTAGAACTCCACATGTTGAGGACAAAATTGGGGGTGAATTGGGAGACGATGCCACTTAGGCCATTGAATATTAGATCTTGACTTCAAAAACATGGATCGGACGAGGCTGGAGAGGTTGGCGGCGGCGATGAGGAGGTCGTCGGAATGGCAGAAGGTTGAGGAGACGACGTCGTTTAGGAAGATGTTGGAGGAATGAGATAAGTGGTTGAGGCGGTTGTAGTCTTGTAAAGGGTGAGGCAGGTGGAATGGGCGGCGACGAATGAGTGGGTGATAAGTGCATAATTATACATTATTTATGTTGTATTTCTCTATACTTTGTTTGTTTGTTTGGTGTGTTTTCTAATTATTTACTTTGTTTATTTGTTTTATAGGTATTCCGAAGCAAATAAGAAGAAAAGAAGGAAAATAGGGAGTGGAAGACGAAATTCAGAAATCTGCCTTTGAAAGTCATCCAACTTCGCCAGAACACAGAGGGCATCTCGAGAAGAACCAGATGATGAGTCTTATATCAACGGAAAGCTACAGATGTCAGCTTTCCATAGCATTTTACGGTTCATGAATAGCATTTTCTTAGAAGAAGTTATGGCCAATTTAGTACCAGAAGGTCAATCTATTCGGGAACCTGACTCTTGACGGGAATTTGTGTTTTGAGGCCTAAATCAGACCGGGACACCCATGGACGAGTTTGCACTTCATATTACGACTTATAACCTTGATGTGAAGCTGATTTTAAAGAATTAAATGAGTTGGCATACTTCCATTGGTCCTACAGATGTGCACCAATCAGAATATCTAAGGAAACCTAAATAAAAAAGGATTGGTTGAAAGAAGCAATATAAAAGCCTTGTGCTATCTTTGACGGCTTCCCTTCTTCTCTTCTTCTTCAGCTCTTCTCCTCTTCCTTCTGCGTTTTCTTTTTATTATGTTTATTTAGTTTTTCTTAGTTAGGGGCTGCTTGAAGCCCTAGACATGAACAACAATATGATTTGAGTTTTGGTTTTAGTTTCTTTTAATTCAAGATGAGATTTGGTTTACTATATATGCGTTGATGAATTCTTTTCATGTTTGCTTTGAGTGCACGCTTAGTATGCATGTTAGGGTTCTGTAGCTTTGATAGTTTGATGCCAATGCCAATATTGGACTCCTCATACTATCTAGAGATGCAATTGTTAGTTTTCGCTAGCAAGTAAACTAAGTCCTAGGTTTAGTAAGACACTAAGTTTATTGCGATGCCTTCTGATATCTCAAACCTTTTCAGAACGTAATGATCCCTGCATGTTTAATCTAATAAGCGTACCTTTAGGCTGCATTGCTTGAGAATAGTTTAGGTGTAGAGCACTTCCTGCCTAGCGTACAAAGTAAGAAAAGGTAATAGGATGTGTTTCAAGCGTACCGAACCAACCTGAGCATCTTCATCTAGATTAATTGAACTATAACTAAATAAATTATCTTGTATGTGATTGTCGGGGTGGATTGCATCTTCCCTAGCTAGTTTTATTCCTTGTTTTCCAAAACCAAAACCAAAAACCAGTTTTCATCACTTTCTGTCATCTGTATTCCAATATTTATTTGACATATCAAATGAGCTCTGATTAATTTGAAATTTTGTGTTTGAGTCCGTCTGTATATATGTCTAGTTTGTGTCGGTAAAGTTTCGTAGTTTTCTGACTAGTTTAGGTTAGGTAACTGATTAGGTTTTCGATTGCTGGTCGCTAGGATCAGTAGTCACTTTTGTGACATCTTTTGAGTAGTTAGATTTATTTAGTCCTCTGCGGGAATGACCTTTATTTACCCATACTATAAACGACGCTCTAGTAGTGAATAAAGAAAATAAATTGGTTTAGAACTAACCAATTAGTGGGGGGCGGTGGGGAGAAGCCAGAAGGTGAGAGAGTTTATGGAGGAGACGAGATTGGGTATTTGCTTGGTTTTGAAGGAGGATTGGAGGAATAGTAATTTGATTGAATGGATGGGTGTGGAGCTTGGGTTTTTGAGAGTTCTTACTCAGTCAAAACGGGTTTGACATGGGTATTCCATCATAGATGAAATAAGATTCATGGAAGGGACTCTGATTTCACTGGCCTCAAAAGTTCGAGTCTTTTTTTGAAAGTGTAGAAGTTTGAATCTTCTTGGAAATAAGATTCAATGATTCATAACAGGGACTCAAATTTCTCATAGATTAATCATTAATTATAATTGACTATTTTAATTTTTTTTTTATTAGAATGTAACGATGGAGTTAACAGTGTTAATTATGTCATGTTAAGGTTAGAGTCAAGTGTCGTAATTTGGTAGGTGGCACAGGTTTGGCACTGGGCTTTTGGGTATAAGAGATTTGCTTCTGTGGAGTGAAAGCTGCCCCAACGGTCGGCGTGAAGACCGTAATTATATTTTTCTTTTATCTTTAAGAGATCAACCATTATAAATATTATTTTTAGAATTGAAATTTGTTTAGTCATTCTGGTTTGAAGTCAACGTCTGTTCAGTCTTTTTTAATCTGAATGATCCTTAAATTTACGATTTTTCATCTAAATGGTCTTTCCGTCAATTTTTTTCTGTTAGAATACTGACGTGACTGTTAAAGGCATTATAATTTTTAACAACCACGTCAACAATTTAATTGAGAAAATTGACGGAAATACCATTTGGATGAAAAATCGTGACTTTAAGGACTATTCAGATTAATATAAAAACACAAGGACTGAATAGATGTCGATTTCAAACAACAATCAAGGATTAAAATCTCTGCGATATATCTGATATATCCCTTTTTTGAAGGACCGATATATCTAGAGGGGTAAATATCTTATCTTCCACCGTATCTTCGATATTTCTCCGATACCATTAAATATCTCTGATATATAGGAAATATCTCTGATATCTTCGATATTTTAAAGAAATATATGTAAAAAAAAAAAATCACATAAAGAAAAATCATGTTCCAACAAATATTCGAGAGATGGGTAATTCCTTCGAGTATATATGAATGAATATGGACAATCTTCTACAGTGGGAGGATTGAACAATTTTTCATATGAAGAAAATTACGATCATGTCTCCCAAGATCATGTCGACCATGATCGACTTTAGAAGTACTTGATATGGAGCGCAAGAGGATACCATGTATGGGAGGAGCATCGGCGGAGCTAGGATTTTTTTTTTTTAGGGGGGGCGGCTAATATATAGTCAAATGAAAATCGATATAATCTTTACCGATATATTTTATTAAGCACAATTGTCAATGTACATTAAGATTACCCGCTTACTCTTATTTTTCCCGTAAATTCTTCTCAATTTTAAATAGGTAGTGATTTAGAAAGCTTTTTCTTTATCAATGGTGATCGGTCATGGTATACATCGTGTTACTTGGTTATTATGTTTATTTAAAAGAAAGATTGAGTAATTAAATTGAATTATGTACCAAAATGAAGCTTCATTGGTCTTTTAATTTTTCTTACCAAATTGTTCTTGCATTTTATTTTTTATCGATCTATGTCATTGCATTTTATTTGCACAAACTGATAAACAAATATATTAAACTTTTGTTTTTTGAATAGATATTATTAAACTTTTACAACTTGAAGTTTAGTTTTTTTAGTTATGAAATTGGAAATATATTACATATTGAAATTAATTCATATATTTTATTCATTTAAGAAAGTAAGAAGCCAAGAATTGAGTGCAAAGTTTGCCACGTCCCATTTGTGTTCCTTGCATGAGTAGTTTCCATAGTTGTTTGGGGGGTGCCATCAAGCATAATCAACTATAAGTTTTTCTTAAATCAATAACTTCCTAGTTAGTAATCATTTATCAACCAAAGAGCCATGAGACCCTTTTGTCCTAACTTAGCTCCGCCACTAGGGATGAGGACTAGAGGTGCAAATGATGATCAAGACGTTGTTTCAGTTGCGCTAAGTTTTGAGTCTATCAGTTTAGGTAATGAGGCTAGAACATCAAATGAATTCCAATAAGGCAACAATTAATATGGCAATAATGTTTATGGTTATAATCAATGCACATAAGTCAGTGATTAATTATTTAATTGGATTTATCTTTACTATCCAATTATAAGGGAAAGTCGGCTGCTTAAAAGAGATATATGATTATCATATTCAACACTACAATTCGTACTATATGAGTCATATGTCTTGGTTCGATTTGTGGACCAGCGTGCGTCTTATCAACAATCTAGATTCTCATTCTAGACGTAGATGAAATTGATGTTTGTAATATTTATATGTAAATCCAATAATTTAAATTTTCTGAAAAAAAAATTCTTTCTAAAATACCGATATTTTTTCTCGGATATCCCCGATACATCCCTGATATATCCGATATCTCCTTTTTTTTCAAAATAACAACAGATACACCGATACTAATATTTTAATCCTTAACCACAATTACTATATTATTTTACCCTTATTTTTAGGACTATCTGACTCTGAGCACATCAGCAGTTGTTGACATTCAGACCAAAATCCACAAACGGAATCTGTTAAGTCTGAGTGACTTGAGTCATCTGTCTGAGTGACCTGAGTCATCTACCAGATTTCATTAAAATGGCCACCGGGAAGTCAAGCGAGCCAGACAAAGACCGAATGCAGCAGCTGAAGGCCTTCGACGAAACCAAAGCCGGTGTCAAAGGGATCGTCGATGCTGGAATCACCAAACTCCCACCAATATTCGTGCGTCCAAAAAAATCCCTCCGTCGTCGGCGACAGTACGGTTTCAGCTCATTTCAATATCCCAGAGGTGGATCTAGCTGAATATAATGGGAGGCGTGCTGAGGTGATTGACCAAGTCCGGAGGGCCGCAGAGAGCTATGGGTTCTTCCAGGTGGTGAACCACGAGATGCCCGAGAGAGTCATGGAGGAGATGATGGAGGCGGCGCGTGTATTTCACGAGCTGCCGAGGGAGGAGAAGGCGGAGTACTATAGTAGGGAGATGGCGACCAAGGTCAGATACTTCTCTGGCAGTACCATGTATTGCTGGATGTTTGTTGATTGGAAGGACAGTTTGCTGTGTGACATGAGTAACGAGCAGTTCGATCCTCAACAAATTCCTCTCGTTTGCAGGTATAAATATGTCCATCTGTTTGATTCTCAAAATAAATTAATAAATAAATAAATAAATAAATAAATAAACAAACTTCCATCTGTTTGAATCATGCATGTTCAAGTGTGTTCATCCTTTAATTTGATTCTAGATTTTTGATCAATGATCCTAGAAGTTCTATATGTTAACGAATTTTTTTTTTTTTTTGAGAAAGAAAATCTTTATGTTATATTGTTTTTTTTTTTTTTCGGAGGCAAAAGAGGTCATAGAACTTTATTGGATCGTAATTACATAAGAGAAGCTTCACTTGCCAAGGCAGCAAGTAAAATAGAAGGAGAAGAAAAATAAAAGAACTCTTGTTCTACACTAGAACCATGCGCTGCCATAATATGTGCTATAGTATTAGCACTCCTTGGGATGTGTCGAAACTTCACATTTTGATTAGCTTCAATGATAAACTTCAGATCATCGTAAGAACAGAGGTATTGAGGCCTCCAATATGCCCCAGTTGCCTCTCTACTAGTTGAGCATCGGTCTCTATATCAAAACTGGATCATATTTCATAACTATGTTCCATCACAAAAGGTCAGAGCTATCTTGCAGCCTAGTACTTTGACGGGGCAAAACCTGCATCAAATAAACCTTATCGTTAGCAGCATTGAGTAAGTAGGGTATCGTATTGGGCCGGGGATTGAGACTCCCTTGCAAAACAAGTGTTTGTAAAACTAATAAACGTAAGTATTATTTACAAATATACAATCAAATACATTTACAATTAAATTGGGGAGATTGAGAGATTATTTCTAACCTAAAATGCAAGATAAATAAACCTAAACTAATATATACAAACAATCATCTTCTTTCACATAGAAAAGAGTCTTTCAAACTACATAATCAAGTCATCACAATGTTTCAATTTCCAAAACTTAGAATCATGCCAACTATATGCAAGAAACGAATTCGAAACACAAGCCGAAAGAGGTCATGCATCCCATATAATCTTCTCAAGTCTCCTACGCTGGAAAAGTCCTGACACATAGAATATTTCATGCAATGTATCATGTTAATACGAAGCGCATCCATACAACACACTACATGAATCATTAAGCATAAAAGATGAACTCGAACATATTAGATTTGTTTACCGAAAGAGGCTTAACAACCTAACATGCAATCTATGTTCTTAATCGAAACCCATATCACATGAATCCTAATTTTTACCACTTGTTAATCTACACTTACCGGAAGAGGCTTAGCATAAGTTATGACTTTGCTAACTTGGCCGAATTAGCATATTGAATTAAACCGGAATCATAGACTTTCTAACACAATAGTAGGCATGATCTAGGTTAAACAAACATCATAAACATATGAATAACTCAATCATATAAATCTGAAAATTTCATGCAATAACTATATCTCAATAAAAGTCCAACTCCAATGCATAAAATCATCTAAGGGAATTCAACAATAACAAATATAAAACCTAAAAACAAGAGTTTGAACCATAGATTACACTTTTTGATCTCAAGAACGCTTGGAGAACAACAAGGGATAGTCTCGGCAAAAAGAAGAGTAACGCTATGCTTTTGGAGAAGTCCTAGAGCATGGCAAGGAGGATGATTTTCTGAATTGGGAGAGATCCTTGGAGAGGCAGAGCTACGGCAGAGAAAACTGAATTTTATGCACAAGAAGAGATATCTTTTGCGTCTCCCACTTCTTTTATATGTATGAGCAGTTGTTATTAGGGTTAGAGAACCCTAATTTTCGTCCATGGGCTTGCCTATGAGGTCTGGTCCTTGAAATAGAATTTTTGGTCCAAATCAGAAATTCGGGCAGACTGACTTTCGGTCACTCAAACAGTCATAACTTCTTCTCCAAAATAGGTATTGATGATCTGCGAAAATTCTGGAAACTAGACTCTTCTAGCTTTCCGTTGATATAAGTTCATCTCCTGGATCATTATGAGCTGATCACAATCTTCTGTCGAAGTTAACCGACAATTCCTGACAGATTTTCTGATTTCTTTCCTTTTGCCATATAGATTCCTCTTCCTTCCGGATTTCTCCTCTTTTGCTTCTTTTTTGCTCCTCGGCTTTATTTGCAACCTAAAAACACAATTAAGTTAAAATGAATATTGTTAAAGGAATTACATAGCTAAATAGGGTCGGAAATATATTAAGAACGTTGCATAAAAACACAAACTAAGTTAAAATGAATGCTCCATGTTCAGCACTAAGAAGTCCCTGCAATGGTCTCCCTCCACCAGCAATTAATAAAACCCCAAATGGTCTCTTATAACAAAACCTACACCACCACATCTTGTTTCCTTGTTAAAGGAACCATAAACGTTGAGTTTCAGCCAACCCACATGAGGTGCACACCAGCGCACCCTTCTCACAGAACGGACCACCCCAGGCTTCAAATTGTGTAATCTGAATGCATGCAGCCTTGTCATAGATGCCAATACTACCTCCTGCACAGAGCGGTCAGAGCCACTTGTTTTTCCCAAATCCTGTTGTTCCTCTCCTTCCATATACCCCATAGAAGATAAATACGATCTCCCAGGTTATGTATTGAGAGAGCACAAGCACTAAGCCATTCAGAAATATCCACATGAGTAGTATGAGGATCATAGCAAGCTCTAGCTAGAGAACCATCTGTTTGCAAGACCTGCTTTGTATAGGGAGTTAGGGACAGTCCCTACTCCCTACATATATGAGCAGTGGATTCCACACTAACAGAACAAAGAGCACAGATGTGGGACTCAAGTTGTACCCTTTTTGAGGCCAGTCTCTCCAATGTAGGCAAAATATTATGGCAAACTCTCCAAATATGAATCTTTGCAGAATTAGGAATATTTACCTTCCATAACTTCTTCCAGAAGTTCACTCCCATAGAGAATTGGAAGGGACTTCGAGAAGATGAAATAGAAAAATTGAAACGATAGGCAAATTTCACAGAGAACTTACCACTACTCTCCAACCTCGAAACCACTGTATCATGAGTGAGTCTTGAACTCAAAGGTAAACTTAAAATTGCATCTGCCTCCTCCTGTGAAAAAATTCTTCGAACCAGACTTGTGTCCCACTGAAGAGAAGCACCGATCAGATCACTGGCTTTCCAATCCTTCGATTTTCAGACAAGTTAACGTGATTTTTCAATCCTTCGATTAATCTCCAGAGATATAACTATGGCGTACTCTAGGCACGTCCACAAGTTAGGGGTTATTTTGTTTGAATTTCTATCTGATGCGCTTGGCCTCAAACCTCACCTTATAAACCTGGATATCGCAAAGGGGCTTATGATTTTGAGTCATTACTATCCATCATGCCCAGACCCTGAACTAGCTTTTGGCACTGTCGAACACTCGGATCCTGATTTTATGACCATCCTACTTCAAGACCAAATTGGTGGACTTCAGGTTTTGTACCAGGACCAGTGGATTGATATTCCTCATGTAACTGGAGCTCTACTGGTGAATATCGGAGATCTCTTGCAGGCAAGTTTTGCATATCATATATATTCACAAAGGTTGTTTCCTATGTTTCACTGCATATTGAAGTTATAAACGGGTAATTGCATCTTGTAAAGAACTTTTCTGATCATAGCATAAGAGTTCTACTTGTGAATAATATGAAAGCTAATATATACATGTTATCATTCTAGAAATTAATATATTACCGCTCTTACCTGATGAATGTGTGTGTTGGTGCAGCTAATCTCAACAACAATAAGTTCATAAGCGTCAATCACAGAGTATTGACTAAAAAACAAGGTCCAAGAATTTCTGTGGCATGTTTTTTCAGACCTTCACTAGAGAATTGCTCGAGAGTATATGGGCCGATCAAAGAGTTGCTTTCAGAGGAAAAACCTCCAATTTATCAGGAAACAACAGTGAAAGATTATGTTTGTGCCACTACAAGAGATCCGGGCTAGAAGACTTGAAGCTGCATATGAAATAACTGAAGTTGCTCCTTGAGAATGTATGGTCTAGTAAGAGTTTATACATTAATTAAGTGATCAATTCATCTCTTGTTGATAATCTGAATATTCTTCATGCCTTCATGGTGTTAGTATTGACGTCATTTGATCTTAAGGATATCTTAAGGATCTTATGAGAATTTGGTTCGTTTATTGAATTCATCTAGTTTCATGTCTTACAGATCGCCAAATTTGGCTGAAATTTTGCATATATGATATGGGAGTGGTTTTAATGAGGACCATTAAGTTGATGACTAGTTAAGGACTTTTTTGTTTCACCTCGTTTTTTATCACATATTCACATCTCGACTGTTTAGTTTGTAGATATATATATATATATTCTAGGATATTCCATATGTGTGCTTTGGCCTTATGCTATTAGGATATGTAGTTAGAATAAGACTATGTATTCTTTATCATTATCATATTGGTACTTTGTAATTCTATATATAAAGGGCTCTTATCAATGAATAAGATGTTGATTCTCTTGCTATCTTTGTCTCTACACTTTATCCTTCATCACGTTATCATGCACTTTGTTCTAACCCTAGAACTAATAGCCCACCATTTATTTTTCGAAACCCTAAGTGTTTTTTTGGCTCCTTTATCCAACTACAGCTGCCGCCGTTCGACATCACCGGCTGCCAATCCCTTGGCCGCCGCCTGCCGACGATTTTTGGTTTCCTCCGGCTACAATTTTCGACTTCTTCAAGTGTTTGAAGTTTCGAAATGTATGTTTGGAAACCATAAACTTTTCCAAGTTCAATAACTCGGGGAGGAAAAAATCATTTCCACATTTCTCCATCTTTATTCTATGCTTGAGATTTTATGCGTGCAAGTAAAAATCCCAGAATTTTATTCGCGGGTCAAGAGTGTGTTTGATCACTCTTGTTTTCCTTTTCAGGGTTGTGTATGATCACCCCGATCTTTCTCTGGATTGTGTTTGATCAAGCCAAGACCTTTTTCCGAAGTTTTTGATCAATTCGCGGCTTTTTCGAATTGTGTGTGATCAATCCGAAGGAAAAACCATTAAAAACATCGTTTGTGGCCTCTATTGAGTCTCATAACTTTTTGGTTTTGTATGCAAGAGCAATGTAACATTCTGCTCTTTTTCAGTTTTGACGTACTCGATGCCTAAGGTGAATCTTCGTTTGGTATCTGTGGAACCTTTCATTGGAAATGATTAAACCACATGTTTTGACCCCCAGGCTAACAAGCCTAGATGCCAAGATTTCACATCTCTCGCGCTCAAAGTTTTGAAGCGCCACATCGACAAAAGCCTTCAATGACAATCTGTGCAAAAAGTAATTACCACAAAATACTGTGGAATGCACTCATGGAGCGTTTCTTGAAAAGTTCATATAACTCTACTTGTTGAGTTATTAGTCAAGTGGACTGCTTACCACTTTAATTGAGTACATATTGTCGATGATCTTCTGTGGCATCATGATCAATAATCTTTAGCGGATTCAATCATCATCAAGTTCTCTAGGTCCTCCAAGTTGGTTTGGAATTACCAACGAGACTTGATTTTGATCATACAATTACAAATGGGAATTGTACATACACTAATGCGATAAACGTATTTGGGATTGTCCCCTAATGTGGGGACAACAATATGGGTCACGACAAAGACAGAAAAAGCCGTGTCGATGTTTAGAAAAGAGGGGGAGGTGTCGCCGGCCCTAATGGCAAGAGAGATCCATTGTTTTGTCTAAAGCAATATGACAATATGTGTTAAGAGATGGAGTTCCCATCTAAGTACAATAAGACGCATCAATGTACTCAATACAATACGACTTGACATCTCATTCGCTATGAAAAGTTGTAAAGCTAAGTGTAGCTATGCGCCCACATAATGCCAATGTAATGGCAGTAACTCCTTTTTCAATACTTAATGGTATGTAAGGTTGAGGCTTATTTTATCCGTACATAAGAAAGACACATCAAAGCAAAATCAGAATCTGCCAAGTTTCGTAGGTCAAATTCCACGGGACCTATAGGAAATCTCACTTATTGGAAAATGGTGAAACTGGTACCATGGAAAGATCTATGTGTCTACTTTCCAGGGTCATCAACTATTTCATCATATCTATCATATTGAGTGAGTTCTGGCCATTTTCGTAAAGTAGGACGGATCTGTCCGAGAATCTGATTTTGGCAAAACAGTCAACTTTGACGGGACTTTGTGAACACCTCCTGATGAACCTGAATGTATATAGTATACGGTTGGAAAGCTAAATGAGTCTAGTTTTCAAAACCGTTTACAGTTTATTCATATGTATTTTCTAGAGAAGTTACGGTTGTTCTAATAATTGAAGGTCATGCTGCGCAGAAATCTGATTTCCTGCACGAAGTTATGTTTTGAGTTCACAAGCGGTCTTCTCCTCAAGATCTAAGTATAAAAAATCATGTTTGAGGACAATACGGCATGATCTAGTTAATCATTGTCTAATGCCACATTTGAAGACATGTTAAAGAGTATTGACATGCTAAATTGTTGAAACTTCCGTGATTAGAAAAAATCAGGAAGAGCCCTATGATTGATGTAAAGATCAAGGGGATCAGAGGTGCGAACTTCAGGGGAGTCTAGCACATACATACATGTCATTATCAAATGTGAAAGGTGCATAATACTCTTTTTTTCTCCTACAATCAAGGTTTAGTTTTTCTCCCACAGGGTTTTTGTTCCTTGACAAGGTTTTTAACGAGGCGACATATCAGCTCCACTGGCATACCGGGGAGTGGCACAAGCGAGAGTGTTCTACGATATTTCATATGTGTGCCTTGGTCTTATGCCATCAGGATATATAGTTAGAATATGACTATGTGTTCCTTATCATTACCATATTGGTACTTTGTAATTCCCTATATAAAGGGCTCCTATAATGAATAAGATGATGATTCTCTTGCTATCTTTGTCTCTACACTTTATCTTTCATCAATATATATATATATATACCACACACAATCTAGATCAGAGGAGGATGTCCGCACCGCCCTTATAGTGCGGACGTGTCCCTCCGTTCTCCACCGTCCGGCGCCGATGACGCCTTTTCTTCTTGCCAGAGGACAGCAGAGGCCTCCGGGACGGCGTTGAAGTGAAGAAGAAGGTCAGAGATATCAAGATCGGAGCTCTGGGTAGCAACCTCTCTGAAAACTTCAAGACCGATCAAGCTCGGCTGGAAACTTGCAGCCAGTGAGTCCACCAGCAAGGGCCGGGAAGCTAATATCATGGTCTGCTGTCCTCCGACAAGAAGAAAATGCGTTGTCGGCACCGGACGGTGGAGAACGGAGGGATGTCCGCACTTTAAGGGCGGATATATATATATATATATTTATATATATATATAGACGATAGTAACCAACCATTTTGGAAAGAAAAATTCTTCAATGGTCTTCCAAATTATTTTGCTCACAAAATCAGGCAAGTTCTTAGTAATGAGACAGGTCACATTAACTACGATTCGTTAACTTATAGAAATATAATTACAATATCCAAAACAAGGATATATAATATTGATTCTTTAACTTTTTTATGTTTCTTAATTGACTCAGGACTGAAAAGTTGGCAAGTTTCATGTTGTTTACTAAGGGCATAAACTTGTTATACGGATTTAATATGGTGTTCACTTTTGAATGAAGAAAAGCTTCATTTTTTTTTCTCTCTTCTTTTCTCTCCTCCTCTCTAAGAGTTAACCTAGACAATTCCCCAAGAGCTATGGCTCTCACTCATGCATTGATTTAAATTAGTAAGTTTGTAACTCTTTTATTCAATAATCAATATTAATCAAATGTTTTATTTATTGCTTCCGTGTTTTGGTATCAGAGCCAAAACGGCCTGATATAGTTAATCTTTTAAAACCTCCAACCCCAGGTGGCGGACTACCACCCAGGAGTGGCTCTGGAGTTTACCTCTTATTAACTTCTCAATCCCCAGGTGGCGGACTACCGCCTAGGAGTGGATCTTGAGTTGATATATTTTCTTTACTTATTTTGTGAAGTGTTTTGATTATCTATCTCTTAATTTTAAGGATTTTTGGTTTTATTTTCTTTTTCTTATCTTCCTTTAAGCCTGTTATTTTCTCCAACCAAACATTAAGTCCAGGTCCAAACACTAAGTCCCAGGTGAGGCATGAGCGGTGTAGAGTGAGTAATAGTCTTTAGGATCTTAGGCCAAGGGTTTTAAATCCTCCTATCCTTTTAGTTTCGGCCCAGTTTTCTCTTGTTTTCCCAAAATGAGTCGACTATTTAGATCAAACTCAGTCACTTCTAGTTCGTCTAGGTCCTCCTTCAATAGAATCCCAGATATAGTTAACGAAGAGCAAATAGAATTTCAGTCAAACGATAACATACACATAAATGATTGGAATATTCCCAGAGTCCCTAGTCATGAAATTTACAAAAAAAAATGGAGTCTTTCTTCATTCAAAAGTGAACACCATATTAAATCCGTAGAACAAGTTTATGCCCTTAGTAAACAACATGAAACTTGCCAACTTTTCAGTCCTGAGTCAATGAAGAAACATAAAAAAGATGGTCATAATTTCCCTATTTGGATTAGTTCAAATCGGTGTTAAACCTTTAACCAGAAAAGATCTTAATGCCTCCATTCTTTTATGTTTAAGAGATGCAAGGTTTACTGATTTTAATGACAGTACCCTTGGAGTAATTAAGTCAAGTCTGTTTAATGGTCCAGTTCATTTCAATTGTTTCCCAAATTTTACCATTAGCTTTAGTGACCCTCATATCCTAAAAGTTTTAACCCTCAATGTTAAAACTTCAAGTTATCATGTTCTTGAAGGAACCCAACCTTTAGCCTTAATTTATAGAATCCATTATAAAGTCACTGGCACAAACATGAATTTCCAAGCTATTAGTAAAAGTCTCAAAAACCATACTCTCTTAATTCAAAGCAGTCAAGAAAACGCCAATATTAGAGTTCCACACACAATCAGATGGTCAGATGTCCATCTTTCTTCTGAATGGTCTCTCACTAGTGAGAATCAACCATCTAATGCGCAACATAGTCTTTTGGATTTAAACTGTATTCAACAGTTTAATGATGGCACAGTAAGAATTAATTTTCTAAACTCTAGGATAAGTCAAAACTCAAGAATTCAGGAGATAGGAAATTCCTCTAGACATTCTTTTGCCACTGCTAGACATTCATTTGCTGGTTTCACTACAGCTGAAACAATGTCTAGAGGAGATTCAGATTTAGAAAAAGAAATTAAAAATATTAGGATTAAAGAATTAGAAGAAGAATTACAAAAACTCAAAATTAGAAACATCAGAACTACTTCACAAGTTAGTTACCCAAATTACATAGAAAATGAGTCTCAAAATATATCAACCACAGATGAAGAACAAACTTCTCCTACTGCTTCTGATTTTCTAGTTACCCCCCCCCCACTAAATCCTCAATTAAGTATACTTACCCAACATTTTGTAATCAACTATTCTAGATTAGAGAAATATCTTGAACTAGAAGAAAATATCCTTAAAAGAAACCTCTATAGGATGAAGTTCCCTTTTAATAGATCAACGAAAACAATTATTTCGTGATTGGCAAGCATTTATGCCTGAAACAAAATCTGAAATATTCTTTCTTGATTTTATAGATCAATTAAACAACCAGAAAATTCAAACATTAACAAAAACAAGATGGAAAACCTCCTCTAACTCGGTCATTTCTAGTCATCCTCCTATTGAAACAATAATAATTGATCATCTTAACAGTCCAATCATAGCCTCACCCTTCAAAATTGCTGTAGAAGATCCAGAATCTAAGAAAATTAACCCAGAAACTAAAAAAATTATTGAACAGAATAATTACACAAACCAAAACTTAGTAACCATAGGAGCCCAGTTAGATAAAATAGAAACAAGAGTTGACAATATATCCTCTAAAGTTAACATTCTACCACAACCTAAAACAGAAACTCCTTTAGTTCATTTTAGTGAATTGAATAAACCTTCCCTAAGGCCTACTTCATCGATTCAAAAGATCGAACATATGTTAGAAAAATTAAAAACTGAAACAACAGAACCTAGTAGAATTGCAGTAATCCATACCCAACAACACTCTTCATCCATTTCTTCTGATAGCGATTCTAGTAACACTAGCCAAATTCCAGAATTAAACCAAATATTTCAAACTTTAAAACTAGATAGAATAATTCATCCAAAGAAAAGACATTTTAAAACTTGGACAGAACGTCCTCTCCCTTTAGATATACAACCTACTAATCATCTTAATAATCAATTCTCCGTTTCTTCGGACAAAACTTATGAATGGAACATTGATAATTTATCAGAACAAGAAGTCCTAAATAAATTACATCACATGTCTATGGCAGCCAATAGTTATGTCACTAATCATAATTTCAGCCAGCTTGAAATTATTGACATACTCTCCACAGGATTTACAGGAATGCTTCATTCCTGGTGGGAAAAACATCTCACTCCTGACTCTAGATTATCTATTAAACATGCAATCAAACGTGATGAAGATGAGACTCCCATCTTTGACGATCGCATAGGAATCGAAATTTCTGATGCTGTTAATACCTTATTTTACACAATCATCCAACATTTCATAGGAACTCCTAGTCATATTACATCCAGAATTCATAACCAACTCAGTAACCTTAGGTGTCCTACCCTAAGCGATTTCAAATGGTACAAAAATTTTTTATTTCCCGAGTCATGCTTAGAGACGATAGTAACCAACCATTTTGGAAAGAAAAATTCATCAATGGTCTTCCAAAATTATTTTCTCACAAAATCAGGCAAGTTCTTAGTAACGAAACAGGTCACATTAACTACGATTCTTTAACTTATGGAAATATAATTACAGTTATCCAAAAAGAAGGATTAAAAATGTGTATATATATGAAACTAAATGCTCAATTGAAATCAGATAAGAAAACAGCTAAATACGAACTAGGAAATTTTTGTGAACAATATGGCTTACCTTCTTTACCTCCTTCAAGGAGAAAAAAGGCAAGCAAAAAATTTATTCCTTATCATTCAAAAAGAAACATTAAACCTTATAAAAACAACTTTGAGCCAAACAAATTTTATTCAAAAAACAAATTTCACAAAAATTGGTCCAAAAAAACCAAATCGTCAACAAAAGACTAAATCTTTTGATAAAAGTAAAACTAAATGTTTTAAATGCAACAAGATCGGTCACTTTGCAAATAACTGTCCAGTTAAAAATACTATTAATCAACTAAAAATCAGTCAAGAAGAAAAGAAAAATTTATACAAACTTTAGAAATACGAAATACTGATTCAGAAAATGAAGAGAGTGAAGATGACATCACATTGATGAAATCTTCTTCCTCTGAATCCAATGAACATTCTTCTTCAGATATTACTTTTGGGTGTAAGGATGCTTGTAATTGTAAAACAATAAATGTTCTTTCCAAGCAGGAAGAGCAAGAAGAACTATTAATCGACTTAATAGATAAAATAGATAATCCTGAACTTAAAGCTGAGTACCTTAAAAAATTAAAAAATTAATTACCCAAGAAAGTATAGTCAATCCTCCCCCACAAAAAATTAGCCTTACTACAACTTTTGATAAATTTTCTACTAGTAAAAAGGAAATAACAATCCAAGATTTGCAACTTTACATACTTTACAACAAACGCATTTAGAACTTACAAATGATAATAAAGAAATAAATAAGAATTAAACTTACTAAAATAAATAACCAATTTCTTAAATTACAAGATCCCCCTGAAAATCTTTTTCCAGATCCTTTCCCCAAATATAATGAAGTTGAAACTTTTGAAAACAATACTATTAGTATCATACGACAAATCCAGCTTAAAAATGGTACACTAATGTCCAACTCAAAATAAAAAATTTCAAAACAATAACAGCCCTTATTGATTCCGGTGCAGATCTTAACTGCATCCAAGAAGGCTAGTACCTTCAAAATATTTTGAAAAAACAAAAGAGTCTTTACGATCCGCCAATGGAACAAAAATGGATATTAAATATGAAATTCCTAAAGCCCATATATGCCAAAATAATGTTTGTTTTAAAACTCCATTTGTCTTGGTAAAACTCCATTTGTCTTAGGACTCCTTTCATTACTTTAATTTACCTCTTCAAAACCGAATATGATGGTATTATTACCTACCATTTTGATGAACCGGTAAAATTTACTTTTCTTTCTAACCCTGAAATTCATACCCTAAAGGCATTTCAAGAAAATAATATTTCAAAAACTCTTAATTGCATTCAAGCTAACAAATAACTCTTTTCTTTCAAAAGAATCGAAAATCAACTCCAAAACTCTTTGAGAGCAAAATCATCAAGAAGATGAATCATCCAAGAAATATGTTCTGATATCCTACTGCCTTTTGGCATAGGAAAAAACATATTGTTTCTCTTCCTTACATTAAAGAATTTAATGAGAAAAATATCCCTACTAAAGCTCGTCCAATCCAAATGAGTCATGAGATTATGGACTTTTGTAAAAATGAAATCAATGATTTACTCAACAAAAATATCATTCGACATAGTAAATCCCCTTGGTCTTGCCCAGCTTTTTATGTTCAGAAAAATGCTGAACTTGAAAGAGGAATTCCTCGGTTAGTCATTAACTATAAACCTCTTAACACAGTCTTGGAATGGATTATGTATCATATTCCCAATAAACGAGATCTCATCAACAGATTAAACAAATCCGTTATCTTTAGTAAATTTGATATGAAGTCAGGTTTTTGGCATATCCAAATCAGTGAAGCTGACAAATACAAAACTGCATTTGTCACCCCTTTGGTCATTACAAATGGAATGTTATGCCATTCGGATTAAAGAATGCCCCTAGTGAGTTTCAAAACATAATGAATGACATATTCAATCCTTATAGTCACTTTTCCATTGTCTACATTGACGATGTTTTGATCTTTTCACAATCAATAGATCAACACTAGAAACATCTACACCAATTCTTTCCATAATAAAAAAATATGTCTAGTTATTTCTGCCTCAAAAATCAAATTATTCCAAACCAATATTCGTTTTCTCGGATTTAACATTCACCAACTCCAAATTAAACTCATTGATAGAGCAATACAATTCGCTGACAAATTTTTAGATGTCATTTTAGATAAAAATCAATTACAAAGATTCTTAGGATCTTTAAATTACGTAGCAGATTTTTACAAAAACATTAGGAAACATTGTAAACCTCTATTCGATAGACTACAAAAGAACCCTTCCCCTTGGACGTGACGTTCATACATCCTTAGTCAAAGAAATTAAGAGTCATGTCAAAACCCTACCATGCTTAGGAATCCCTCTTTTTGATTCCTATAAAATAGTAGAAATTGATGCCTCTGAAATAGGTTATGGAGGTATCCTAAAACAACAAACTTCTCCCAATCATCCTGAGCAAATTGTTCGATTTCATTCCGGATTTGAAATCCCGCCCAATCAAATTATAGTACTATTAAAAAAGAAATTTTATCAATTGTTTTATGTATCAGTAAATTTCAAGATGATTTATTAAATCAAAGATTTTTAGTCCGAGTTGATTGCAAAAGTGCAAAAGATGTTTTGGAAAAAGATGTTCAAACATTGCCAGCAAACAAATCTTTGCCCGTTGGCAAGCAATCTTAAGTATTTTTGATTTTAAAATTGCATTCATTAAAGGAAGTGACAACCACATCCCAGATTTTCTAACTCGTGAATTTCTACAGGGCACCAAAACATGAAACTCGGTTCATCGAAAGGGAGAAATCCCAGAAAATCAACAGTTACGTCATCTTCCCCAGTTAAGACAGAATCCCTTGAGTCAATCCCTAGCATAGTCCTTTATGCTGGTCATCCCCCCATTCCATTAGTCAATCAGTATAGTGTTGTTGGTAGCACCCTCAGTCAATTCAAACCCAATTACCAGTCAGCTTTAGTCAACCAATTTGATCCCTACAAATCAGACTCCTCATCCAACCCTCCAGTCAATTATAAAAAATCATCCATTTACTTTGACAAGGCTGAACATTTCCTATTTTATATTGAGCCTTCCATGAGTCATATTAAAAATCTCATTTCTTTAGTCAAAAGTTATTTTGATCCGACTTCTCATTACCTTCCAGGTAAATCCCTAGCATTCTACAAAGACATATTTAAAACTGAGTCAATCCATTAAACCAATTCATGAACCAAAAGTTCCATCCAAAATATTATACCATTCCCTCTACATAATCTGTATCATGTCATTATCTCAATGGAGTGATTCCCCTCTACTCCTCACAAATATGATACACTCACATTTAATTATCATGAATATATTGAAGCATGGAGTAAAATATTCCTCCACCAAACTGAGGACTTTAGTCATTTATGGTTCCTCAATTTTGATAGAAGATTCAACCGCCAATTCCCCATGTGGTTTGTCAATTGATGGAATGATCATGGTTGCCCTTATGATCTTCTCCCCTTACATCTTCAAAATACAGTCACTAAATTGCTTCAGTCATGTCTTTTTCAGAATATGAGAAAAGGTTTACCCCCACTCTCCAATTCATGGCCAAGTATAAAATTCCTTGGATTTTTAAATAGCAATACAAAATCGAATCTGAAGACCATATGGTCCTACGACAATTCCTAGTAAAATGGTGGGATAAATTCCAAACTGAAAGAGTTCTAACCCAATTTAGTGAAGAATTTTCAATCATTCCATCCAGTTCTAGAGTCCCGGTTTCTATTCAGCCGGCTTCTCCGATCCCTCAGTTAACATCTCAGACTCCACAGTCACCATCTTCTTCTAAAAAGAAGAAAGCCTCCAGTCCATCATCATCTTCCAAAGCAGAAAAATTAAAAGAATTGGCCAAGCAATTATTACAACAAGCAGCCAGATTGTCCACAGACGATGAAGAAGAACACTCTTCATCAGAATCATCATCAACTCACAGTCATCAAAGTTCCCCCAATCAACGAAAAAGATGGGCCCCCAGTCAACCAAAAAGATGGGCCGATTATGAAGATAGTCAGGATCCATTTGCAGAATTCGATTAATTCCAATCAAGACTGCCCCAGTCAGCTTTTCTACCGAAAGCATCAATCAGTAAATCACATGGCAAACAGTTCACTATTCATCAACAGTAAACCCAACTCGTGGCAGACAATTCATCAATAGTCAATTTTTTACTATTTATCACTTTTGTAAATTCTATTTATAGGGGCCTCCAGCTTCTTTGAGAGGCAGACTTCATTTTTTTCTCTTCTTCTTTTCTCTCCTCCTCTCTACCAGTTACCTAGACAATTTCCCAAATAGCTCTGGCTCTCACTCATGCATTGATTTAAATTAGTAAGTTTGTAACTCTTTTATTCAATAATCAATATTAATCAAATGTATATATATATATATATATATATATATATATATATATATATCAACTCTACAAATTTTCATCCCAATTGAAAATCGTTAAGACATAATTGTGATTTACCAATTATAAACTTGAACGGCTCATATTTGACAGATTTAGATTGTCCATTAATTTGATTTAGTTCGATTCTTTAACGATCACCAATTTGACTAAAAATTTATAGAAGTGATCTACTTGAAAGCTCGATCTACTTATATAGACCTAAAAATTAAATGGTTGAGATGAAAAAATATGATTGAAAAGTGGGAGTAATAAACCATATATGGAAAAGCCCTAAACTAAATGGTCCTTATTATTAGAACCCCTCCTGATATGATATATACTATAGACCTGAAAACTGAATGGTTGAGATGAAAAAATATGATAAATTTTTTTAAAATACTAGTAATTATATGTCCTCTGAAAGTCATCATTACTTTAGAGATCTCCATTACTAGAGCTCCCATACAGCTAGTATGATGAGAACATTGCTACGAAAGAGGCATCAATGCAGAGAAGGTAATTAGTTCAATTGGATTGTATTGGTAGCCAAAATAATATAATTATATACTTTGTATATACGTAATTTATTATTAAGAGGAAATTTTACCAATGGTACCCTATATAACATCCATTCATTACTATGATATATGACATTGCAAAACTATAATATTCAAATATTTGTACCCCAACATGTAAAGCTAACATAAATTTGATACCTTCTGTCTCTAACAGTGTTAAGTCAACTGCTACAAAAGTTGTTTCATAGGAAATTACGTCTTTTTTTTTTCTCTCGGCCTTTTCCCTCTCTCCCTCTCCTTCGCAGCGCACAACCACATCTGAGCACATGTTCTCATCTATATATCTCTTTAATCAGACATAAAATTGTTGCAAACTAAACATTCCTCTTCTTGTTTTTCATTGTTTTCTTCTTGTACTTGCATTAGTTCTCCAATAATTAAAACTCTCCCAAAGTTCAGAATCCATATTCTAACTAGCCACAAAACTTTGTTGTTTCTCTAGTAAACAAAATTCCTAATTTTCCAAACAATTCTCAATTTTCCGATCTCCATTCCAAGTTTCCAACCCAACCCGATGAAGAACTCGACCCAAGAATCCCCTATGTTAGAACTCATTGGCTCTGTCAGAGATTGATGTTTAGGGTTGGTAATTAAGAAAAGTAGTTGCTAAAGAAGCACGAGTAGCGAAATCTGTGAATCCAAATATTGAAATAAGTTCATGACACCCATTTTAATGGGGCATTGGGTTCACTAGGATACAAAAGAAATGTTCACTAGGATACAAAAGAAATGCATACTCTAGGTCTCTGGCTGTCGAATCTCGTCAGACCGCAGCAAGATCCAGTACTTTTAGAAGAGAGTGGCACAAAATGGTCTTCGTCGAAAAAAAAATTGTATTAACCAAAGAGACAAAAATACCCCTTTAAAAGTACAAAGTTAAGCCGTCATTGACAGCAAATACTAAAAGTGATTTCTGTTCTATTGTTTGAGTACCAATATGTTAGTTTTCAAATATGGTGTATTCAACTTATGAATGATCTTTATTTGAGGTATGGTTTGTAAAATTTCTTCTATTATTAATATAGATGGTCTTTTGATGTTGGGGTGTCAATCCATTAATGGGGTAGATAGATGCCAATATTACACAATAGCTCACCTTATAAATGACCCGTTATCGAACTATCACTAAGAACCCTAATACTAAAACTCTAAGTAAAGCAGCCTTGAATAGAAATGAAGCGCAAAGTAACCAATGACAGTACGTACCAATGAAATAAATAAAAAATAGAAGTAAGCTTATTCAAAGCCTTACATGACTTTACCTAAAGGAACAACTCAAAGTGCTACCAACAACCACCTCATATGGTGAGATGACAACTCCCACAACTTCATCCCTTAAACTCCCCAAAGCCGATTCTCTGAGTCAACCACAGTCTCTAACATCGTGGCCTTATTCTGGCCACCAAAGGGATGAACCCTCTTCTTCCGACCACCAAGGAGATTAGCCCTCTTATTCCAAGCCTTACTAGCTAAACCACACAACTATTCTAACTCCTCGTCCGACAAGTAAGTCTTCATCTTCTGTCCTGCTTCCTTATGAGCATCTGAGCGCCAATGGCGCACTCCCAAAACCCTCATTGGATTGTCCAGCTGAAGAGGCCAGCCCATTACTCCCAACATCAATTGAAGAAATCGACTCATTCCTCGCAAGCCCAACACTCAAACCTACTTTAAGGCCGTATTTGGCTCATGGAATAAATACATTGGGAAAAGAAAATCATTACTTTCTTATGTTTGGAAACCAAAGGAAAAAGGTACGAAAGAAAAATGGTTCCCAAATGAGGAAGTTGGGAGGAAAAATGTTTCCCTCTACCCACCCCAAGGAATCACGTTCCCAGCCATTACGATTGTTTTGACCAAATTGTCCCTGATAACTTTTATCCATGTCTTTGGAACTATGAGTCAACTTGGACCTAGACTGAGCTTGTGATCGAGAGCGACGAACAATCGACCCTAAAAAAAAGTGCGTCTCCTGTGGCTTTTCCCCAGCGAACCACTAGCAATAAGACCTTCTCGACGTCATCAACACATCCCTGGCCTTGGATTCTGCGATTGACTGACGTAGAAGGAGAACTGACGCCGAAAAGTATCGAAGCTTCTACCAATTTCTGTGTTTGCTGACGACTTGTTTGGGTTGCTTATGGCTTGCTAAGTGGTGGTTTTCAAATCATCAATCTGAGCTGGGTTTGGATGAGATTTGGAAAGATGGGTTCGAACACCGCAGCTTATGAAATGAGAATTTTCAAAGGTGAAAATCTTGAATTGTAGTGGTTGGGTGCTTGGTGATGGATATAGCTGAGATTGAATTCTTGATTATGTATGTGTTTCTGGATTTTAGTAAGTTTAGTTGATTGTGATGAAGTAGGTTTGTGTCTACTGTGGTGGTTTCGTGTTTGAGAACGGATTGTGGTGGAAAGTCATAGTAAAAAGCTGCTTGACTATTGATTTTGTCAAATTAGTATATAGTTGTGGTTAGTTGAGTTCAAGAATTTGTATTCGGAAGTTGTTATGGACAGATTTGAGGATATTATTGGGAAACTAGTAAGATATTGTTTTCAAATTCCGATTGTTTTCCTGGTTTTGCCAAACACTAAAAGAAAAATTGACAAGAGTTGCAATTTCCCATGTCAACGAAAAATTCAAGGAATTGATTTCCTTTCCTTTTTTTCTTTTCTGTGAACCAAACGAGACTTAAAAGTAGGTTTTTATAACAAGCCAACCCCGAAATAATAAAAAATAAATTCAAAATTCAATGGGCATAGTAAGAAATCACAAATTAGTGTCAATTCATCATTGTATTTCATAACATAATTTGGTATGGAGAATCCTTAATAGTTTCATTCCAATAACCTAAAATTTACCTTTGGTAATTGATTTGAGTAGAGAATTCAATACACATACAACCCTCGATCTTCTCTCCTATGACACAATTGTTGGTACAAGTTCCAAACATATCTCGATTCAGGCTATCGTGTCCGCTTTCTAGGTCAAGGAAGCTAGGTCTTTTCAACCTGAAGGATCCCCCTACAAACAAAAGCTTCCTCTTTATTATTTTATTTCTTCTTAGGTCGGTTTAAGCTGACTCTTCTACCTACCCCCCTCTCTCACACTCACTATTATCCATCCATTATTTATTATTTATGTATTCTTTTTATCAATGCTCTGATTTATTACTCCTCATTATCTCACAGTTGCTAGAGGTGATAGCGATGGCAAGGTTAGCATGCATGGATGGTGGGTGTGGTAGATTAGTTGATGTTGTTGCATTTCCTTTATCGGTTGTAGGACCCTCGGTCTACAGATTAGTAAGTTGTTGGTTTCCATTTACTTTTTCTAGTTTGATCGAGTTGGAGATCAATGCTCTTTATTTTTAGTTGTTTTTCGTTCTCGCTTTCGCCAGTGTTGTAATTAAGCTTGTCTCTTGATTAATGAATTCTTCATTTATCTCCAAAAAAACAATAAAACTTGTGACTCTTAGATTAGGTTCCCTCAATCTTTATTGGGAGGTTCGTTGTTAGAACTATTTTCAAATTATATCAAGGAAATTGATATGAGGCACAAGAGAAAATGTGTGAACATATATAACCAAGAGGTATGTTAATTTGAATTTGATTTGAGGAATTAATCAAATACCAGCAAATCATTAACTTTTTTATTTTTTTAAGAAGGGTCAGTGCAACAGTACTTAAACTTTGATTAATGAAACCATGAAATACAGGGAGGGGACATAGAGCCTAAACCCCAAATTACAATAAGTAACATATTATAACATACACCAATTAGCAAGGTGTGACATTGACAACTCTATTTGTTTTAACAAACCGGTGACATAACAGAAAGATAATTGTATTAGAGACAAACATCATATCAATAGAATAACTTTCCTACTATGTAGCCGCACAGAATCATATCCGGCGACTGTCTGTTTCATCCTACAACTAGAAGGTTGTGACCATTTAATAAAGGAATGAACTCGCAACATACCTAAGACAAACAAGGCATGCAAGGTGTCACATCCCGACCCGTAAAATTTTATCTTATTTACTAGCTTGATTATAATAAGAATTTTTACCGTCTTCGACATTGAGTTATGGTTTAATTGGTCCCTAGAGGGGTTTTGAGGGACGATTATTTCGGAGAGTTATTCGTAGGAGAAAAATGTAACGACGGTAAAAATGGTAAATTTTAGCTAGTAAAAGGTAATTTTTATTAGGGTATTATTTTTGGGGGTGTTAAATTTTGGATTTGGGTTGTATATAGAAGAGTTGGGCCGGATGGGTGAGGCCCAAAACTCTTTTCTTTCTCTCTCCTCTCTCTCTTTCTCTCCGGACGTTTTCTCTCTCTCTCTCTCCCGATTTTCCCTCCCTCTGCCGGAACTTCCCCGACGTGGCCTGCCACTGTCCGGCCACCAGAGATCGCCGGACTGGTCCCGTTCGGACCCCCGCCGTCCCCTCTCTCTTTCTGGACCGGTGACCGGCCGTGTAGCGCCGCCGTGAAGGAGTGGTGCCGCCCGAAAGGCGCGGCTGCCTTGAGCTTTCCGTCGCCGGAACTCCCTCCTCCGGCCACCAATCCGGGCAAGCTTGGTACGGTTTTGTAGCTCTACTCCCGTGCAACAACTCCTCCAAAAGGCTCGATCCCTCTTGAGCTCGGTAAGGAGAAATTCGAAGTTGAAATTCTAGGGCTTTTAGGATGTTTTCGTTCGATTGACCTAGTTAGGCTTGAAATTGGACTTAGTGATAGTTATGAAAGTTGTTTGGGATGTTGAGAGGAAGCTACTGTTAAAATTTGGTAGATTTTGGACGTCGCCGGAATCGGCCTCCGGCCGCCACTGCCGGCGGAGCCGCCGCCGTTTTTGGTTTTGTATAATTTTAAATGTGTAATAATTAGAGGAGTTTAATGAAGTGAATTGTGGAATTTTCGGACGAGTTTTGAATAGGTTTGTGAATTTCCAAAGTTTGGTATTTTGGCGGTTAAATAATGTAAAATCCGGCCGTAGGATTTAAATCAATTTCTGGGGAAGGTTGTTTTTACGACTGCCGAGTATGATATAAAAGTTTGGATCGTTTCGATTAAGAATATCGAAGTTAGGCAATGATGAGCGTATTTATGGCTCTCGATTAATTTTGCCTATTTTATCAATACTGGATTTTAGTGGGAAATTAATTATATATTTGGAACAGGACGTGAGGAGGCCCGAGCAGAAGAAGCCTCGGAGCGTCATCAGGCTTAGGCCTAATTTGTGAGTGGACCTTTGTTTTTAAATAAAAAGCATGCGATGAATGATTTTATTAATCATTTATTTCTTCTGATGAGATATATTGATTTCTCGCCTATTTGACAATTTTTCCTCCTTTGAAGAGATCCCGAAAATGAGATTTTCGGTGGATATATATATTTTGGATATTATGAGTTTAGTATGTATATAAATGCTAGCTAGCTATATATGCTTTTCCACCATACTGAGGTAAAATTCCATTATGGTGCGACGTGAGCGTTAGACGCAATCGTTGTAGCCCTATATAAATATAATAATTTATATAAGGGATATGCGCGTATATATATATACACCGTCTTTTCGGTCATAATGAGGAAAAAATACCATTATGGCGCAACGTGAGCGTTAGACGCCAGCGTTGTAGCCTTGTATGAATTTCTATTTTTCTAAATTGTTTCTAAGATTCATACAAGGAGTCTGACGAGTGTAAATACATACGAATATATGATTATATATAGTTAGCCTGAGAGGCTTCATTTTATTGAGTTGGTGACTAGCCGGAGCTAGTCGTAAAATTGTCAATTTTTGAGTTGAGTACTTTTGAGCTGCCGCATGCAGTATATTTTTCTATGAAATTAAAATAGGAATGCAGAAATAGTTTATTATTAAATTATTTTTGTCCACTCACTCTAACGTTATTAAATGTCTTCCCCTGGGCCTTTCGTTTTAAAATGCCCAGTCTGCAAAGTTCGGATTAGATCTAGTAGGAGACGAGGCATAGTCACCCGTATTTCCACCACCTTTCACCAGTAGGTTACCTGTTTAGCCTACTTGTCTTTTCTTATTTTCGCTAGTGTGTAGTAGCTCTGAATACTTGGGTTTAATATATATATTTTTGGTTGTGGGTGAAGGCTTGTAGATATTTTAGAATATTTGACGGATGATGTATATTATCTTAGATAATGTTTATTATCTTGTTGGTGGTGATTGTTTTTGGGAAGTACGAAGGCTCCAGAAGTTAAGGTTGTATTTGGAACCTTTAGACGTGTTTGCAGGTTTCTATTGGAAGGGTTGTCCATTTCCAAGGGAGGTTGTACCGAATTTTGCGGTAAATATTTCCTTGAAAGTGGTCCTCGCACGATTTACTCCGAGTTTAGGGTAAAATTCGAGGCGGGTCGTGTCACAAAGTGCCAATACCAGCATAACACTCACATCTCCTTATTGATAGCAGTAAATTATTAAAATCTAATCAACTAAAATAACATAAATATAAAAATATTAATTGCCCTAAATAGGCTAACTTTAACCCAAGGAGCCTAAAGAAGGGCCCAAACCCAAGCCCAAACCAAGGAGAGAGAGAAATCACTGCCGCCAACCTTGCACACATGCTGTCGTCAAGCGCACGCTGGAATGCGCCACCATGACCTTGCCATATCCAACCTAGAGAGAACCAGATCCATATTAAAAGCGTCTCAAGAGCAGAGCAGCTTGACGCCACTCGGATCCACAAATACCACCTCACCAGACTAGAAAGCCCCTATATTGGAGTATGCCTCGCCACGGATCCACCGTCCTCCACGCCACGATGGCAATGCCGCCATGCCTGACAGTAGAGAAGATCGATCGAGGAACCGCACACCAACCCAGCCACATCACCATGCCTGACAGTAAAGTCTTAATCATCCTTCGCCACGGATCTCTTCCACTCCTCACCTCACACATCGACGCCACAATCACCAATCGAGAAGATCGATCGAGGAACCGCACGCCAACCCAGCCCAACAAGGAGGCGACCAGACCCGTTCGACGACGGTGAAAGAACTCGTCGCCGGACAGAAAGAAAGATCTCACTTTTTTCTTCCAGGCACGTGCAAGCACGTACTAAACATATATAATATTTTTAGCAATATCAATAACTCTCAAGTCACTTAACTTTGGTGAAGAGTTATATGCCAACATGAAGAGTCACATCAGTTCCAAAACACAGAATCACTTTCTATATAAAGAAATAGTTCTCTACATATGAATTGAGAGGGAAACAGCCCGGATCACCAGCTAAGGCCCCTAAATGATCGGTCAAATATATTTAGAGACTTTCTCTGTTCTTTCTTGATAAAACCTTTCTTTCATTTCTTGTCATGCAGTTATAGTTTCCAGTAATCTTATGCCTCATGAAAATATTCAATTGAGTGTTATTAGGTTGGTTGTCATTGTAAATGTAAGACGAATATCAACAATAGAAAGTTGCTAGGCTTCATTGTATCCAGAACGCTAATTTGCATTAATGCACACAAATAGTGAGGGAAAATATAGTCTGTAAGAGAGCATTGCTACAACGGGCCGGCCTTGAAGCGTTACATTCTTTCAAATTGTCATAACCCAAAGACCTATATATCCATATCCAACATTGGCTTTTTAGTCTCCCTCTTTTGTAATATTTTTTTGAGAAAATTATATACAAGGAACTTACCAAATTTAAAAACACAAAAAACCCACATTCAATATTTCTTATACAAATTAGGATATCAACCCAAGCCCAACAATAGGCCTGACCCGAGTTGTAGATTGAAATGACTAAAATGCCCAACTCTAAATCAAAAATTATAAACCTCATCCTTTATCTTCTTCTCTCTCCACATTGCCACACATCTCTTCCTTTCTCTCTCTATTTTTTCTTCTTCAGAAGCTCTCTCTCTGTTACTCTCTCTCATACCAATAGCGGCGGAAGACGCTCGACGGCAACGCCCAAATATGACGGACGACGCTCGTCGACGACGCCTAACTTCTCAACATTGACTGCGGATCTGCCTTGACGACGACGGTGGATCTACCTCGATGACGACGGCGGATCTGCCTCGACGACGACGGCTCCGCCTCAACGACGACAACTCTACCCCGATGATGACAGCTCCACCGATCCTCTCACTGTACATATTCCTCAGTCCTCCACCATCGTCAAAATCCAATATGCTACTAAAACCACTTGATCTGAGGCCAACGACATGAGCAGTCGACACAGTCGAGAAGAAAGTTGAGTCGATTCTTGTTCAAAGCATTTCAATTCAATTGTCACTGAATTTTGGGGTTTAGGATTGGGTATATGATTGGGTTGAGCGTCTGAGTAGCAATGGGAGGTTGAGGTCAGACGGAGACAATGAATTGAAAATGGAGCTATATGATTGGGTTGAGGTAATGCATTGAAAATGGAGGAGACTGGTTGAGGACTTGAGGCAGTAACAGTGGGTTGAGTAGCAGAAGCAGACAGTATCAAAGTGGGATGTGTAGCAAACGTAGGCAGTAGCAGACAAATTGGTAGTAGAAGTCGTCAGTAGCAGACAGATTGGTAGTATAAGTCAGCAGTAGCAGACACATTGGTAGTAGAAGTCGACAGTAGTAGTCGACATTACCTTGATCGACAGTAACAGATTATTCAGCTCGTTTGTAAATTGTTACTCCCTTTATAGTCCAGTTTTTTACTCCATAGTAGCAGCTTTTTAATCGACAGTAGCAGCGCTCCAGCCGACAGTAGCACCTTTCTATTAGGCAGTAGCAGCGCACGAGACTCTGAACCCGTGTCTATAAATTCTAACCGACTTATTTTCTATTATAATTGACTTTTTTAAGTTTGAAGGTTACAATTGTAAATGTGTTACTGCCACATGGCAACAATATAACAACTTGTCATTATTTGTTAATTTTTGTCCTTAGATGTGTAAGATATTGTATAATTGATGTATTTGTAAACTGAAATTTAGTTAGTAACTAATATGTAATTTACTATATTTTTTTTCTTCAATAAATTTCAGAGGTTAAGGCGATTTTGCCTCTCATAGTCTTCTCCTAGAGCCAAAAGAAACAACAAATTCCAAGTGAGGCGTACCAATGTCTTTTGAATACATTTTTTAATTTTTTTTATATTTCGTGAACTCAAAAAAGTGTAATATGAGTTGCAAAAGAAACTCACTTGTTAGAGCGACTCTAACCGAGTCAAATGTCACGTGGCGGCCCAACGTCCACAATTAATAGCCAAAAATACCCTCCAACCGAATAGTCAATTAAAAGTGTAATTGACATTAAGGCTTTCTTATCAAATTTCACAGTGCCAAGACACACTTCTTTCTTTCTATATTGTTCTTTCAGTCCTCTCAGTTGCTTCTCTTCATGCTATTTCTAACATCAAAACCTCAGAAGACGAGCAACACTTCCTCTGCCATCTTCCTTCTCTCTTCGTTCTTCTTTTGTTGAATATCATGAACACGGATTTTCAGTTGTCCGATTCATCCTCAAATGCATCGAATGAAAACTTTTGGGATCTTGCTAATTCATCATCAAATGAAGAATTGTTCAATCTGCAAATTATAGTCTAAAGATTTAAAACTTTGTGAGTTGCCTTAAAGTTCGTATACGGAATGAAATAGCTCTTTTAACACTTGATCTCCTAACAGCCATCATAAAATATGTGTTTGTATATGGAATGAAGTAATACTAAGAGTTACGATCAAGTGATCAACATCAATTAAGAATGAGGCTTTGATTTTTAAATATATATATTTGTCTCGTAAAAAGTTCGGGGATAGTTTTGTCTTTGACAACCAAGAACAGGATCCTGTTCCATTTCAATTACAGTTATCAAACCATAATCGAAACAAACAATGAAGATTAAACTGTTGAACATTTAATAAGGTCTTCTCTTGATGAATATGGTGGGATCAATCCGATAGGATCAAATCCACAATCGAAATTCACGCTCGAGATCTCCCGTGCTCTTGTTAGAGTTAATAATTTTTCTCCTCCTATCATGCCCAAATCTCTTCCTCAATATCTACCTAATTGATTTCATTCACAATTACTGTGTATCTTTGCATTCAATACATATCATAGGTGTAGAGTCGTAATTGTAGATTTATAGTAGCAAGATTATTGTTGTAGTGCATATATAATGTAGGGCCAATTACATATAAGTTCACTTTGAGATATTTTTTCTCACATAAGTCCACCATAACATTTTTACCCACATAAGTCCACCCAAGCTTAAATAAGGTTTTGGTTTAAGTATTAAAGTTCAACATAATTACAGACTGCCATCCAACAAAAAAAATTAGATTTTCTCTTTTATATTTACAAAAATGCCATTAATGTAAAAAGTCAACAACCACTCTTCTCCCCGGAAAAGTCTCCGGCAGACCTCCGGCGAGGTCTCTGACGGACTCCGGCCGACCTCCGGCAATGTCTCCGGCCGAATTCCGATGAGGTTTTCAACGGTTACGAAAGCTACTACTGCCAGCAAGAAAAGCTACTATCTCTAGCTACAAAAGCTACTACCACAGACTACAAAAGCTACTACCGCCAGCAAGAAAAATTATTATCCCTAGCTATAAAAACTACTATCCCTAGCTACAAAAGCTACTACCACCGACTAGAAAAGCTATTACCACAGACTATAAAAACTACTACCGCCAGCAAAAAAAACTACTATCCCGAGCTACAAAAGCTACTATCCCTAGCTAGAAAAGCTGCTACCACCGACTAGAAAAACTACTAGCTACCACCGACTACAAAAGCTGCTACCACCAGCAAGAAAAGCTATTACCATCGACTAGAAAAGCTACTATCCCTAGCTAGAAAAACTACTACCACCGACTACAAAAACTACTACCACCAGCGAGAAAAGCTACTACTGCCAGCAACAAAAACTACTACCATCGACTAGAAAAGCTACTACCACCGACTACAAAAGCTACTACCACCAGCAAAAAAAGCTACTACCGCCAGCAACAAAAGCTACTACCGCCAGCAAAGAAAGCTACTACCGCCAGCAACAAAAGCTACTACCGCCAGCAAAAAAAGCTACTATCGCCAGCAACAAAAGCTACTACCGCCAGCAAAGAAAGCTACTACCGCCAGCAACAAAAGCTACTATCGCCAGCAAAAAAAGCTACTACAGCCAGTAACAAAAACTACTACCACTGACAACAAAAAATACTATCGACAGCAACAAAATCTATTATCACCAACAAAGAAAACTACTACTACTAACAACAAAAAATACTACTGCTATCAACAAAAGGTACTACCACCAGCAAGAAAACTACTACCACTAACAACAAAATATACTGCCATCATCAACAAAAGATACTACGATTATGTATACAAAATACTATGATCATGTTGAAAACATACTAATCCAGACATTAAAAAATACTATCACTGTGTTCAACATATACTAACATAGAATTGGAAAATATTTGGCAGGGCTGCCATTAACTCTGGCAAACAAAGTGCAAAAACATAAATTTGTTTCGCAATCGTATTCTTTCCCTTAGACTACGCCACTGATTCCGTCAATTCGTCGAAGTTCGCATTCTCCGCAGCAACCGGCGCTTCCTTCACCACCATATCGGAACTCCCGTTCCACGGATCCTCCACCACCATAGATCGCCTTCAAATCAGAGATCGATAACTCCAAATCAGAGATCGACGTCGGAGAAAGACGTACTGCTGATCAAGTTAGCATCCTAAAATCCACAAACAGAAATAAGAAAATCACCAATCGAGTTAATAACATCGTCGACGAAATCTGAGATTGTAGCGAATTCAAATCTTGAGTGAGGAGGAAGGACGAAGATGGAGCGGAGATCGCAGGCCTTGTTGATCTTCATCTTCATTTGAGAGGTGCGACCAAAGATTGATCTGGAATGGAGGTGAATCCAGCGAGCGCCTCTCCGGCAAGAAGTCCGCCGCTCGGAAAACGCCATCAACCGATTCCAGATGAAGTTGGCGAAGCCGATCTACGACATGGTCGATTAGGATACATGCTGGAGTCGTCGTCGTTCATGGAGGTTGTCATCAATGGCGTCAGCGACGATGGAGTCGAGATTGGTGGAGAGAGAGTGAGAAAGAGAGTGAGAGAGAGATTTCGTAGAGGTAGAGAATATGGGGTATGAAATTGGGTCGAGGGTATTTTAGGTATCAGAGAAAAAATTAGCTGACGTGTTTGGGCTTAAAGTGGACTTGTATGGATAAAAATGTTAGGGTGGACTTATGAAGGAGAAAATGTTGAAAAGAGGACTTCTATGAAATTTTCTATATAATGTAAAGGTTGTATAGATAATGATTTAATGAAAATCTGTTTCTACATGGTATCAGAGCCTATCGATCCTTACCTGTGCTCTCCTTATCCTCCTCTTCTTGATTCCTTCCTTCCTCTTTTCTTGCCTGTCATCCCTCTCATCTTCATGATCGACTATCCATCCTTGTCCTCCTTGGACTAGTTGTGCATCTTGGGCTCAAGGACTTCCCATCCCAGCATACCAATGGTGCTATGGTTTGTCTCAATACTCTCACAAGTACGCTGGACCCGCTACCGCTCCTCCTTTTGCTGAAGCTCACTTTTCTAGTGCTGATTCAAATTGGTATCCCGACATCGGCGCTACTAATCACATGACTGTCATGCCTCTTCAAAACACTCAACCCTACGATGGTTCACATAATGTTTATATGGGTGATGGTAGCTCTATGCCGGTATCTCATACTGGCACCCTTCCCTTTTCCTTAGGCTCCTCCAATTTTTCTTTACGTAATGTCTTTCATATTCCCTCCATTTGTAAAAATCTTCTTTCTGTTGCTCGTTTTACAAAAGACAACCTTGTTTTCTTCGTGTTTGCTCCTAATTTCTATCAAATATATTGCTTACGAATCGTCTCTTGTTTCAAGGTCCATGTCAAGATGGTCTTTATCCGTTTCGTTTGTCTTCCGAGTCCACTGTCCCCCATGCATTCTCTACTGTTCACTCGTCTCTTTGGCACAATCTCTTAGGTCATCCTTCCTCATATCAATCGCACATCGGGAATATGAGACTTTGCCTGTGAGTTTATAAAGGTTTGGTTCAACTCCATTCATTGTCAATTGGTTTTGGATGTGAACTCTAAACTGCTCTCAATCAGTAAAAAAAATTGAGGAAGAAAGAGTATGAGCTTCAATCTTCAATCTTCAATCTTCACATGAAAAGCATTGGTATCTTGCATATTGCACTAGATTTGTTATGTTAGCTAGGGTGCCAGCTTCATCTATTTCAACAATTCTATTCAAGGAATGGCGAGAAAAAAGAAAAGCAAAGACTACAGAGCTTAGCTGAGGCCGACTGCTGTCAACAACAACACGGTGCCAATGACCGTCGTCAACAATAGCACGGTGCCAATGATCTGGCAGTACACTGGCATTACCATAAAAGTACAACTGATGCTTATAGCTTGTGTACTCCATATCATGGTACTTGTGTCATTCCCATCTCGTAGTCGATTGCCACCTTGAAGATTATGGTGGTGTTGTTCATCATCTTCGTTCTCTAGTTTAAGGATGGGTCCTTGATCAAGAAGTTCGCGATTGGCAGGGAGAAACAAAGGATAGCCGATTGAGTTGGTCTAGCAAAAGAAGCTGATGCCTTGTTTCATTGTCTGAAACATGAGTATGCCAGGTGGAAAGCACGTGGAAAGACTTCGGTAAATTTGTGAATTTATTGAGAGAAGTAGCTAATGAGTTTAAGGCCCAATTTGGCATGGCTTTTGGGACCTGGTTTTGGTCCAAAAGTGATTCTGGTGCTCAACGATGGTGTTTGGTGAAGTTTTAAAAAACTGATTTTGTCTAAAGCAATTCTCCCAACTTGAGGTTTTTGATAAGCTACAATTCGTAGCTTTTGAAACTGCGCTGTCGAACCATGATGAAAAACACAGGTAAGTCAATGAATTATTTTCAACTATCTATTATATCCTCCATTCTGAATTCATATCAATCACCTCCCAATCACCTCCCTTCTGTTCTCTAATCTGGGTTGACAAAGTTCATATGAACTTCCGGCCACGGTGTCTCGAAATTCTAGCAAATCCAGCGCCAAGCCTCCCGCCACCAGAAGCTTCAGGAGGCCGACTTCAAGAAGCACCAAAACACCATGCTCTCTGCCATCGCCGATGTCGAGGATCCGCCGGAGGGTCCCGGAGCTGAAACTAGCTCCGGCGACGACCTGTTCGGCGACATCGACCAGGCTATTGCCTTGAAGCGGTAGGAGTTATTGAAGCAAGGGCTGTTGAAGCCGAACCCTAAGGCAGAGGAGGCGGCGGTTGAGCTGGAGGCGGAGGAGGTGGTGGACTTGGAGGAGATTGATGCGCTTCAGGGGCTCCAGGTTGTTAGTGAGGATTCAGAGGAGGAAGGAGGAGCCAAATTGGATTCAAATGTGAGTGATTTGGATGAACAAGTTTCGGTTTCGAGTTCTTTGTTTGATATAGATTTTGATAATTATGATAAAACCAGAGCTAGAATAGTGGAGTCGAAGTTTAAGATGAGCTTAGCTGAGCTGTTGGATGAGAGTAAAGTTGTGTCGATTTTGGTGTATGGTGATTTGGAGGTGGAGATATCCGGAATTCAGCATGATTCGAGGGTGGTTAGCGCCGGGGATTTGTTTGTGTGTTGTGTTCGTTGAATGAGTTTGGTCCCCAAACAAACAATCTGGGTTTCGTTCGTATTGTCTTTTTTGAACAATTTGCTTTGATTCCTCTTCTTCTTAATTGTCAGCAGCACTTTTGACTGAAGTTGAAAATGTTCCTTGAAAAGAAGAGGAAGGGAATGTCTTAGATTGCATTGAGAGGAAGAGGTTGAAAAATAGTTTATCAAACACCTCGACTGTTTTCCCTCACAGCAGAACCAAAAACAATTCTGACTACAACAGATTCAAAAGAAATTCTACTCACAGCACAACTGTGCCAAACTGGGCCTAAAGCGGCCCATAACAACTTCACCTCTGCTTTTCAAGGCGCATGACCCGCTTAAAAGAAGTTCGCTCTCTAGCTATGAAATTTACTATGAATGTAAAAAAGGAAGTTGAAGCTGTGACAGTGAAACCGACTTTTACTAGCAAGAAATTTCTTTCAAGATCAAAAATAGCCAGCAGGAATTTCTATACCGACTAGACTATTATTTTTTACCATGAAGAAGAGTCTCATAAAGTATAGATTGTATAAACCAAGTGTTATATATGGTTTTAATATTTCAAGTTTACTTGTACGTACCGAACACGTAGTTAGACCTCAAAATCTTGATCTAAAAAACTATGGTCTGAATTAAAGGCTGAACTACCACAAGATGTTCTAACATTGAACATCAATCTAAAAGGTAAAGATGCTACACTACTACGGAAGTAACAACTTCTTTTATAAAAGACAGGAAAACATTAGCGATCAATGAGTCTTGTTGAATGAAATTTAGAGTATACTACAATTTTGAAACCTCTTCTATAAAGTATGAGTCTCTGGTGCATTTGGATGGCGTTGTACTTGTCATTTCCTACCTTTTGGTTTTTAAATTAATCTTACTTAGAATGAACATATATCGACAATCAGTGTAATCTTCTTGACAATCTTTTGACAATGAGTAATGCTAGGTGAATCACCTTTTAGGGAACCACCTAGAGCCCACCTTAGATGACAGCTGACATGACAAAGCCACATCATTAAACCATGATTTCTTATTTTCCTTATACTTCATTTTTTCTTAATTACAAAAATCATCTACTTTTTTACTTTACTGATTTTTTTTTTCTTATAAACCCTATATCTTTTCTGCCTTTTATGATCTTCAAACATCTTCAATTCTCTCCTCCTCTCATGTCTCCTCTCAACTCTCTCACTTCCTATTCAATTGATCATCAACTTCTTCTCAATTGGATTTCGGTTTCCTCGCAAGCATTGTTAATAAAAGCCACCCATTCCAAACGATCGAGATTATGATGAATATCAGGTGGAATTAGGGTTTAGGGAGAATTGAATTAGGGTTTCACGTATGCTTTTGTGATCTTCATTAACACAGTTGTTTTCTTCTAGCACTTTTTTTCCCCTAACATGGCTATGCATGTGCTGCAATTTTCTTTTTCCCTCCTTCCACGTCCAAAGGCCTTGCCTTTCATCATCAATTTTTGGTTACTTGAATTGAGACTTCTTCCAGTGTTTGATTATAATATATGTAGTGAGACTTCTTCTTTTTTGGTAAAAATAATGCTATGAGACGTGTATGTACCCTGAGCAACTTCAACACAATTATCTGGGTTTGAGCACCCAATTCAGTTACATGTATTGGAATGAAAACAAAATTGTGTTGATCGATCAATTGGATAAGAGGTGAGAGGAAGAGAGAATCGAAGACGTAGAAGATTAGATAAGAAAGAAAAGAAATAGGGTTTACAAGATAAAATCAGTAAAGTAAAAAAAGTAGAGGATTTTTGTAATTAAGAAAAAATGAAATATAAGGAAAATAAGAAATCATGGTTTGATGATGTGGTGTGTCATATCAACTGTCACCCAAGGTGGGTTCTATATGGTTTCCCAAAAAGTGGTTCACCTGGCATTACTCTTTAAAAAGAGTTCTTCTTTTGCATACGATAGCATGCTTTATTCTTCTGCTTCTTTGGAAGATTGCTACCATATTCAGGATGTTATTAAAACATATGGCAGTGCGTGAGGTCAGTTGGTGAATTTTGAGAAAAGCTCTGTTGTTTTTAGTAAGAATGTCACTGAATTTATGCAGGAAGAGATTGCTAGTTTGTTGAGAGCAGAAGTAGTTGATTCCCATGAACGATATCTTGGCCTCCCCACCTATGTGGGTAGGAAGAAAACGGCAACCTTCCAGTTTATGTAGGAAAAGTTAGCAAAGAAAGTATCTAATTGGCAGGGGAGATTTCACAGTGGTGCAAGTCGTGCTATCCTCATAAGGTGGTGGCTCAGTCACTTCCTACCAATGCCATGAGTGTTTTCCAATTGACAAAGAATTTTTGCGAAGACCTTAGCTTCGACAGTTGTGTGCCAAGTTTTGGTGGGGTAACACTACGGAAAAAAGAAAAATACACTGGAAAAATTGGAAGACTTTGTGCAATCCTAAGGAAGAGGGTGGATCAGGTTTTCGCAGTCTGGCGGAATTTAATACTGCTATATATGCTTGCTAAACAAGCTTGGCGTGTGATTAACAATCCAAATTCTCTGGTGGCTAGGTTATTTAAAGCTCGCTATTTTCCGGATAGTTCATTCTGGATGGCTACTGCTCATAACTCTCCTTCTTACTCATGGAGAAGTTGTGATTTATTGCTTCATGGCAGTTATTGGCAGGTTGGTGATGGTTTATCGATTAATGTGGTGACAGATGCTTGGATTCCTAGAGTGCTTGATTTTAAGCCAAATGCAGGTACAGTTAGCCCTTCTGGTGTTTGGAATGAAGGTTTAGTTCGAGCTATTTTCACTCCTAATGAAGCTCATGCTATCTTAGCCATTCCTCTTTCTAGTTATGGGGCAGATATGGTAGTTTGGAGACTTGAAAAGAATGGTATGTTTACGGTGAAGACTGCTTACAGGTACTCTTTTTCTCATTCTCCATCTCGTCATCCTTTTGATCTTACTGTGGTTGTGGCCTTGTGGAACAAAATTTGGAAAATTAATATCCCTACCAGAGCTAAAGTTAATATTTGGCGTGTGTGTCAACATAATATATTGCCTTCGCTTGAAAGACTTGTTGCAAAGCATGTTGAGTTGGAGTCGTTGGAATGCTCTTTGTGCATGACTGAAGTGGAATCTACCTTGCACATATGTCGTGATTGTTCCTTTACAAGGCAAGTTCTGCAATCACGTTTTGTCTGCTCTCTTCCTTTTCAGTACTTTTTTTTACTTTATGTTCTTATGGAGGTTTTGGTCCATGGCCTCGCCTCCTCTCTCTGTACTCTCTTTTTTTTTCTTCATTGTTAAATAAAATTAGAGGGGTTTTCCCCTTTTAATTAAAAAAAAAAAAAAAACTTTTGCAATCACATGGTCTATTAGCCCATGTCTGTTTCAATCCCATATCAGATCATTTGAGTTTATTGGAATAGTTGCATAAATGTGTTAGAGATTTATCCTCAATGCTTCTTGGAGATTTGATTTATCTGTTATGGGGAATCTGCACTACCAGAAAAAAAGCTTTAGCCGACGAAAATAAAAAAACCAGACCGACAAACTATTTTTTCGTCGGCTAAAGTCCATGTTAGCCGACGAAATTTTTCTTCGTCGGCTAATTTAAATTTTCGTCGGCTATGGTCAACTTTAGCCGACGAAATTTTAATTTCGTCACCTAAAGAAATTTTTTCGTCGGCTTTAGTCTGTGAAGTTTAGCCGATGAAATTGATATTTCGTCGGCTAAAGTGCCTTATATTTGCAGATCTGGACAACAGCACATCTGGGAAAAAAAACGGGAGAAAATAAAACGGGAGAAAAAGTTTGGGTGTTGTCGAAATCTGTCCATAATTAGTTTGTGGAGCTATATATAGGTACGTATATGTGTATATATGTTGATTTTGAGTTTTATTCGAGTTGATCAATTTTGAGTGTGTTTGAGTTGATCGATTTTGAGTACGTTGGATGTATATATATATGTGTTGATCGATTTGGTTGATGATTTGATGATATATATGAAGTTGTTGTTAATAAGTAGTAATATATATATATATATATATATATATATATATGTTAATTAATTTATAATATTGTGTTGATGATATGAGTTGATGATGATTTTGTGATGATGTTGATATATAATATTGTTATGAGTTGATCGATTTTGAGTACGTTGGATATATATATATACAGTCCCCTTCCAGAGAAGGATCCCTCTTTGAAATTAAAGTGAGGGACTCCTTATTTCGCTCACTTTCAAGTCGTATTTCCACATCTCAACCGTACAATGTTTAAAACACAGTGTGTAGATCATTCCTGTAAAGTTTCATCAAATTTGAAGATCATTTGAGCTTCGGTAATCGTAATTTACACGAACGGTTCTGTTTGGACAACTTTTGTTCTGTTGATTTATTTAATCTAATTCGGTACCCAAATGATCTTCAAATTTGATGAAACTTTGCAGGAATGATCTACACACTGTGTTTTAGACATTGTACTGTTGAGATGTGGAAATACGACTTGAAAGTGAGCGAAATAAGGAGTCCCTCATTTTAATTTCAAAGAATGATCCCTCTATGGAAGGGGACTCTATATATATATATATATATATATATATATATATATATATATATTGATCGATTTATTGGTTGATGATTTGATAATATATATAAAGTTGTTGTTAATATATAAGTAGTAGATATATATATATATATATATATATATATATATATATATGTTAATTAATTTATAATATTGTGTTGATGGTATGAAGTTGTTAATGTGATGAGTTGATGATGATTTTGTGATGATGTTGATATATATAATATTGTTATGTAATTATTAAGTATATATATATACATGTGTGTTAATTAATTTGTTATTAATTAGTTGTAGTACGTAAAATATATACTAAATTAATTGAGATTTTATATATGGAATTTAATTAATTAGAGTTATACATATATATTTTGTTATATTTTCAAGATATGGATAAAAGTTGGATTTCGCTTCCAAAATGGGACAAAAGATAAGGTAAAAGAGTTATGAGTTTTCTGGAATATGCGCTGACTAATGCTAACGGGAATACAATTTTCTATTGCCCGTGCACGAAATGTCAGTGTCGCAGCGATATGCATCAATTTGCGATTGACAAAGTATGACAGCACCTGAAGAGTAACAGGTTTTGGGAGAAGTACACATGTTAGTTATATCACGGTGAAACATCATCAGGGGGTCCGCATGATCATGGGCAATTTTCTGAGACGGGCAGTACATCCAACGATCCAACAACAACCTTCATCAACGACATGTTTCCTTATGAGAGCGGTGTATGCGCTCAAGGACAGTATATGCCTGAGCCGGTGCAGTCCTTCCCTAGAGTTGTCAACACTGCTGATATGAACAAGTACAACAAACTGCTTGCTTTTCAATAGACCCCTGTGTACCCCGGTTGTCAAAAGATCGTTTTTGAAAGTGTGATGGACGTAATAAAGATTAAAGTTGAGACAAAATCGACCGTGAAGGTTGTTGATGATTATCTACAGTACATTGCTTCGATGCTGCCTCACGGTCATCGTCTTCTACCACTCATCATAAGGTCCGATGTATCCTGAAAGATCTTGGGCTTTCCTACATCAAGATCCATGCATGCAGATATGACTGCGTTCTCTTCTGGGGTAAAGATCCAGAAGGGAATGACCTTGGTGGCCTTGACGCATGTCCGGTATGTCACACTGATAGGTATAAGCTGACTCCTGCAGGCAATAGGAAACCTGTGAAGGTACTTCGGTATTTCCCGTTGAGAGATAGCTGGAGCGGTGGTACATGTCTTCACACACGGCCAAAGCTATGAGATGGCACGCTGATAGGGAATTGCATGACGAAGATACCCTTATACACCCTGCTGACGGGGAGGCTTGGAAGCATATAGACAGGGAGTTTCCTCATTGTGCGTCAGAGGTCCGAAATGTGAGGCTCGGGCTCTCATTCGACGGGTTCAACCCTTTTGGCAACATGAGTCTTCAATACAGTGTATGGCCGGTGATTTTGGTACCGTACAATCTTCCTCCATGGATGTGCATGAAGAAGGAATACAATATGTTGAGTTTGTTGATTCCGGGGCCCGGTTATCCAGGGAAGTGTCTCGATGTGTATTTGAGACCTTTGATTGAAGAGCTTAAGTTTTTGTGGGACGTTGGTCATCCCACTTATGACAAGTACATGCACGAGATGTTCCAGATGCATGTCATGGTTGTTGGTACCATCAGTGATTTTCGTGCCCGTGGGATGTTGTCGGGCAACGTTGTTAGGGGATACAAGGTTTGTCCAGACTGCCTTAACGATAAGGGGAGCAGCAGTCATTGCAACAAGATATGCAAATTGGGTCACCGTACTCTCCTTCCATATAATCACAAATGTCGGTTCGATGCATATGCATTTGATTGGACCGTAGAAAACGGTGTGCCTCCTAGAAGATGGACGGGGGAAGAATTTTAGCAGTGCTTAATGAGTACGACTTTGGGCAGCTCAGCAATCATCCCAATATTGTGGCGGCAATACCTGAAAGACCCGACATGTACAAATTCTAGACACATAAGAGCATATTCTGGGAACTCTCATACTGGAGTAAGTTGTTGATCAGGCACTACCTAGATGTGATGCACATAGAAAAAAATGTTTGCGACAGTGTGGTGGGCACAGTGCTGAACTTGGAGGGGAAGACGAAGGACGGTCCTAAGGCACGCATTGATCTAAAAAAAATGCTTATAAGAAGACATCTGTGGTGGAAAGAAAGGAAGAAAAAAATGCCTCAAGTGATAAAACGTATTTGCACACGCAGCAATTAACCCTGTCAACAAATCAATCGTAGTATAAAGCAAGCAGGGATCGTTCTAAACTGGGGATCCAACTACAGGGTAGATCCATCTAACCTAATATAAATGTCGAGATATGCATATAGAGTTTAAAAGGGTTTGATGATTTCGAAATAGACATTGGAAATAAATCCTAAATTACCTCTATACATATTTACATGTGATCAACCAACAATCATGCAAACACAACCAAACAACCATGCAAGAACAAAGAAGACGATCTCTAATCTCATTTAAGTCCACACCGTGAGCAAATACACAACCTAAATTTGATATGCACATAAGTTCCTACGTGGTTCCTATGACATAGACATACTTTGAATTAGACTACGGGTTTCATTCAACATCGTGACACAAACAAGCTCGGCTACGTGCTCTACTTATAGGTCACACACATAAACTAATCATGCAATTACGTATCACATAAAGAATCAATGTGTTTAAGCACAAGTCCAAATCAAACATAGGTAGAAAATCAGTGAAATAACAAACACAATGCAACTTATCAACTACTTGTATCAAAGTCGAACCTTGGATGATTAACACATGCAACATCAACTACTTGTATCAATTACACATGAAAATAGAAGAATGCACCGAAATTCTTAAAGTATATGGACATAAAACTCACAGCATAAAACCTAAAATCATTAATCATAAATCGTAAACTTCAATTCAAAACATGGCTCAAAAGTACTTCTATCTTATAGACAAGAATCGAAACATACTTAAGCAAAAACCTAAAACAAACATAAACAAGAACAACACATTCTAATCCGAAAGTAAAAGATGGAATACACTCTCAGAATATCCTACTTGTTCTATTCTTCGAGTGAGCGGAACCCTAGGCTACTTGCTTCGGATCAAGGATGATGGTGAGTTCGGATTATGGTGTTTGGAGAATGATGAAGTTTCGGCAAAACTTTGGTGTAATTTTGCACGGGTTGATGATGGTTTTCTGTCCTTGAAGTCGTGCTTTATATAGAGGAAAAACCCTAAAGAAGTCGGCCACAAAGCCTAAACCAAGTTGGTTTAGGATTCCTAGTTCTTCTCAATTTCGGCAGAATGACCTCCGTCTGATGATTACGTCATAACTCCTCTAGAAAATATATATTGAGGTGATTCCAATTGATTTGGAAACTAGACTCCCGTAGCTTTCTATCCATATCTAGTACGTTTTCTGATTCATTGTGACCTGTCCTGGAGAGTCCGTTGAAGTTGAGAGACGTGCACATGAATTTTCCCGATTCAATCCGGATTTTCAAGGCTTGGATATTCTTGAAATTCTGCCGAATTTAGATCTTCTTCTCCATATTGGACTTGGTTTGGACCTCTCCTTCATGGACTAGGCTTCGAAGAAAGATGGAATCTTGATCAAGACAGGAATCCTGAGTAAACAAGGATTTCCAACACTTAGCACAATTTCAACACCAAATTATTCAAATCCGAAAATACTATGTATTCTAACACTAAAACCTACATATTTCTACATTAAGCAATTATACTATATTAAACACAAATATAAAGCTAAAACAACTAAATAGGAGTTAATAAAGGGTAAATAAAGGGTATAAACATATTAAGAACGTCACACTTTGTGCTCCTATCATCAAGCTCCTTACACCGTGAAGCCTGACCAGAAGAACGTAATTTTCAGGTGGATGAGTTCTGTGAAGTATCCTTCAGGCTATGCCGTAAATATAGCCCGGTGTGTGAACTTCCGGGACAATAAGATGTACGGGTTGAAGAGTCATGACTGTCATATCTTGCTACAACGTCTCTTCCCTGTTTTCATTCGACCGTTCCTTCCCCGTCAGGTGGTGGAGCCGTTAGTAGCGTTGGCAAGATTCTTCCAAAAGTTATGCACACGGGAAGTGAAAAAATCTAACCTCCGGGAAATGCAAGAGGACATCATTTATATCATGTGTAAATTTCAGAGGATATTTCCTCCAAATGTTTTTGACATCATGCCTCACCTGATGATCCATCTTCCCGAACAATTGTTGCTTACCGGTCCAATACAATACACTGGATGTATCCCATGAAAAAGTACGTTTTTTACACCTGAATTCATCAATATACATGTTCAATAATCATAACACTTTGCAACTTGATTTATAGGCAACTTGGAGACTACAAAGATTATGTGGCTAATAAATCCGCGCCTGAAAGATGTTTAGCTGAAACATATATTGCGCACGAGTGCGTCACCTACATGAAGTTGTATTTAGGAGCGTTGAAGAAAACTCCGCAAACCATACCGGTAGATGTATTGAAGTTCAATCTTTCCATACTCTCCAGTGATGTTGAAGTTTATGGAATTTTGCCAGACTCTTACAAGTTGCAACCACATGAGCTAGTCATTGCCCACTGGTGGGTATTGATTAACTGTCCAGAAGTTGAATACTGGAAAGACATCCATCTATATTGTCCAAACATTCAAGGTGATCTCGAGTACCACAACAGGGAGTTCGCAAACTATTTTGGCGGCTGGGTACGTAATTCAATATTTATGTACGTATTTATGTTTATTGCATAATTATCCATATTTACAGTTGATTGGTTGGTTGCAGATGAACCATATTCAATTTGATGGTCACCCAAATTGGTCGCATGAACTAAGACTACTAGCGATGAAGCCGATAATGTCAAGAGTTTATCCGATGTGTAAGGTGAATGGCGTGCAATTTATACGTGAATAGAGAGACAACAGATGGAGAACACATAATTCTGGGGTAATGGCGCATGGTGGGCGGAATGGAGTTGACTATTACGGTGTTCTCCATTCAGTGGTGGAACTCGTTTATGGGCAAGGCATGACAGTGCACCTCTTCAAGTGTAGATTGTTTGATACTAGGCCGCAAAGCATGAAGACCGATCAGTACGGAATATTATCGGTGAACATTGTTATAAGTGCTTACGAAGATGACCCGTTCGTTTTTGTCACATCTGTAAAACAAGTGTTTTATCTTGATGACCTTGCTAAGGGTGACGCGTGGAAAGTAGTCAATCTTGTGCACCCTCGAAACATTTACCGGGCGGCTACACTTGGAGAGGCCGAAGACGAGGAAGAAGATGTTGCGTATCAAGAGCCCAACGCAATAGGTATTCCTAACTCCTCTACCGTTCGCCTTAATAATTTTAAAGCGGGTCGTTTGGTGCGAATTCGTGATGAAGAGCCAAGGCTTATTGATGTTGATCCAAATCAAGAAACAGACGAAGACTCTGGCGATGAGGAAATGCATAGATTACCAGAAATTAATTCTGACACCGAAGAAGACTCATCGGATGATTCCGATTACGAGCCTTAGTTTTAATTTAGAGGATGTAATACATTAATTTATAATAAAAAGAATGTATTACATTTATAGTTTACATATGTTGAATTCATATTTTTGTTATTTTATATGAATTTTGGGGATATATGAACAGGAAGTCAGTATGGTTTATATTAATCCTTCTGTTTTTTTAATGTATTTTTTATACTTTAGCCGACAAAATATACCATAATTCGTCGGCTTAAACCATCTTAGCCGATTAATTATAGTATATTTCGTCGGCTAAAACCATCTTAAATAAGTCATAATTTGTCGGTTAAGATGCGGTTAGCCGACGAATACACTAAATGTTTCGTCGGCTAAACCCTAAAACCTTAGCCGATGAATGCCCTAATATTTCGTCAGCTAAACCCTAAACCCTAAACCCTAAAATTTTTATACGACTTGTTGTGTCTCATCGGTTTGAAACTATTTTCAGTTGACGGTCCGGCCAAAATACGTAATTTAGACGGTCCAATAACCTTTTCCGTGCGTTTAGGGGTTTGACTTAACGGATTGACCGTCGGATCGAGCCCTTAACCTTGTCGGATCAAGTTGAATTTTTTCCCATACATGTATTTTATTATACTGGTCAGATCTGACGGTCGGATTTTCAGTTCTCAAGTTTGATCATCATAATCATAACATGCCCACTAATGTTGTATAACTTGTTTACCAAATGTTGAGTAAATGTTCCATTTCAAAAATAAACTATACATAGAACCTTCAAACGCAAAAAAGTCGTGAAATAAGATATGACCATAATGGTGAAATACGTCCACAGTTGAAAAATCACGGTATTCCGGTAAAGTCTTAGTGCCGATAGTTGCGGTCAATGCAATTTTCCATTCTTTCTCCCTATGGGTAGCCCTATCTTCGGTGGTTATTTTCCGTAAAATTTTTATACGACTTGTTGCGTCTCATTGGTTTGAAACTATTTTCAGTTGAAGGTCTGGCCAAAATACATATTTTAGACGCTCCAATGATCTTTTCCGTGCGTTTAGGGGTTTGACTTAACGGATTGACCATCTGGATCGAGCCCTTAACCTTGTCGGATCAAGTTGAATTTTTTCGCAATGATGTATTTTATCATGATGGTCAGATCTGACGGTCGGATTTTCGGTTCTCAAGTTTGATCATCACAATCACAATGTGCCGAATGTATAAAAAGTACTTTAGCCGACGATATTCACAGGTTTAGCCGATGAATTTCAAAGGTTAGCCGACGAATTTCAAAGGTTTAGCCGACGAATTTCAAAAGTTTAGCCGACGAATTTCATTACTTTAACAGATGAGGTAAAAATTTCGTCGGCTAAAGGTTTAGGATATATAATTAAACCCAGCGCTCGACAGCCTCCACAACGCGAGAAAAAACCCTAAAGCCCTCCGCCTCCTCCGCCTCCGCGAGCCCTCACCTCCTCCCTCTCCCTCTCCCGGTCTCCCTCTCCCTCTCCGGTCGCCCTCTCCCTCTCTTGCTCCGCCTACGCCGCCTGCTCCACCTGCACCGCTTGCTCGCCTGCTCCGCCTACTCGGCTGCTCGTCGCTCGCCAGGTGGTGTAATCCTCTGATTTTTATTTCGATATGTTATTCTAGGGTTTTGAATTTGGGAATTTAGGGTTTTTATGTGGTATTGATATTGTGGATTGGTTTATGATGAATATATATATACACACACACACACACGTGTGTTTGTGTGACTTCGTTGTGGTTTGGATTATGCAAGTTTAATATATGGTTGCTGAAATATTGTGGATATTTTCGATGCCTATTGATTTTGTGTATGATTTACGTGTGGTGTGTCGTTATTAAGTTTCATGATTTTCTTCTCAGCCTTGATGCAAATTAATATTTTAAACATGATGAGCGATAATTTTAGATCGACGAAGGGTTCGAAGGGCCAAAGGTCCGAATTGTCTGAGGGAACCTCTAGCAACTCTCAAACGTCGTTTCGGGGCCACATGACAGCCAGACATGCGACCCTTCTGGACACGGCGCAGAGGCAGCGGCCGAGCGTTTCCCATTCCTCGAGGCAGCGTTCGGTGCCCCCTTCATCGAGGCAGCGGGACGTCCCTCATTCCTCGATAGAGTTGTGGCCTTAGACCCAGACGGAGGTGTCTGCACCCCGTATGCCTGAGATACATCGGGCGCCCACTCCGGGTCCTACTGCTTCGGATGGTGGGTCATCTGGGATACAGATGCCGCCGCCTCATCTGTTCCTTCCCCGGATATACCGGCCTTACCAGTAGTCAATGGCTCAGGGATGCCGATTTATCCACTGCCCCTGCTAGTGGCTCCATCAGCGGCGTACCGGTTCGTGCCTTTTGATACGCCTCTTATTTTCGCGAGGGTATCATCATCGGCGACAGAGACAAAATCCGTCACGTCCGCCGCATCGCCCTCAGGTAATGAAAGATGAATGATTTGTTTTCTTATAATTAATAATAAAGGGTCTCCGATTTTAATAATCAATTTGGTTTATCATGTGATAGGCACCGTCGGAGCAAAGCCGACAAAGAAGAAGAGAGGCCCCGTCACAGGGAGGCTCTCAAGAAGACCGTCAGTACCTCAGGGAGGATCGTCATCGATACTGACGGGGATGGCCACATAGTATCGGGCGGGAAGTCGAGGACGTACTCCGGCCGCGTGGGAGCGCTCATTAGGGATAGAGTCCCTATGTTGTGGTCAGACTAGGGCGAGGTCCCGCATGAGGTTAAGGACATGGTCCACAACGCGATGTTGGTGAGTTTACAAAATGCCTCAATAATATTATGTATTACATTGTACATTTCTCGAAAAACTAAACTAATAAACGGTTAAATGCAGGTGTGGTTTGAGGTTCCCGAGCCCTTGAAGAGCAGCTGGGCGGACGTTGTGCATGGGGGAAAGTACGTTGGGAAGTTAATGAAAAAACAAAATTGTATGTGATATTAATAATATTTCTAATATTTTTGTTGTATCTGTAGGTACAAGGAGTGGAAGAACGAGTTGCGGACCCACTGGACTACGCACGGGAACACACGTTCTGGTACCCCTGCTGAGTTCCAATACAGGGAGTACGAGTGGCGTTGGCTTCTGACATCAGAAACAATTCACAACCCTCGTAAACAGGTATTTAAAAAAATTAATTAGTTAATTTGTCATTAAGTACATTCGTTTTTTAAATATTTTACTAATAGTTTATTTTTTTCTTTGAAGGCTGTTTCCCGGCGAACGCTCAGAACCGGCAATGCAACACAAGGAATCATCATGCCGGTTCTAGACCGTTCGCTGTCTTCATGGACGAGGCGGTCAGGGAACATCCAGAAGTCAACCGGTACGTCTATACGTACGAAAAAGCATATCCTGACGCCTAGGAGGATATTGTAAGTCATCTTACGTTTTAAATTTTTAATTTTACTTATATATATGTCAAAATGTTAATTAATCATTTTTTTCCTATCCAATTAGGCGAAGGTGAGGGAGGCTAGTGACGAGGTGATGAGAGCTATAGTGAGGGAGACATGGCCGGACACGTAGGAGGAAGAGATGTCTGAAGCCATATCCCGAATCGACACTTCGGATCCGAGGGTTGGGGCGAGGATCATGGGCACAGCCTTCCCACCGTGAGAAAACAAGTTCTACTGCCGGGGTCTAGGAAAGAAGGGCGAGGGGGTCCTAAAGACCACTCTAGGATTTCAACGAAAGGCAGCCTTAACCAGCAGCAGGATGACTCAGCTAGAGTCGGAAGTTCAGAGACTACGGGAACAACAAGCTGCTCATGCTGCTCAGACAGCCGCTCATGCCGCCCAGATCGCCGACCAGAGAGCCTATACTGCCGCGATATATGCCACGCAGCAGGCCTAGCAGCAGGAGCTGTTCCAGTACTTGCAGGAGTTTACAGCTGCCCAACGTCGGGGACTTCCAGCTCCGCCCATGCCTACGCCTATACCGCTACCTCAGCCGCCGCAATCTCCTCAATAGCAGCCCCCAGAATCAGATATTGATTTAGACAATCTAGATTTTGTGTAGTTGACCAATTATATAGTTTTATGTGCTTGTTGTTGGTTATATATATGGAATTGCTTTGGTGTATTTTGCAGCTTGCTTGGAATGGTAATTTAGAAATTTCGCGTATTTTTTTTTTACTAGAATGGACTTATAGCCGACGAAACATGCCACAATTCGTCGGCTATAGTTTTTTTATTTTTTTTTCACAAGGTTAAGCCGACGAATTATGGTATGTTTCATCGGCTATAGTTATTTTTTAATTTTTTTACTACATACTTTAGCCGACGAATATCTTAAAATATTTCGTCGGCTAAAGTCCCAGACTACGGTCGACGAAACATTTTAAGATATTCGTCGTCTAAATTATGGGACAATAGCCGACGACGTCTTCTGTCGTCGGCTAAATACGGGAACAGACGTCGTCGGCTAAATACGGGAACAATAGCCGACGACGTCTTCTGTCGTCGGCTAAATACTGGGACAAAAGCCGACGACGGTTTCTAGTTTCGTCGGCTAAAGTCATCGCCGACGACCCTTTCCCGACGAAACTATAGTCGACGAAGGCTCGTTGGCTAAGATCTTAGCCAACAAATTTAGCTAACAGGTCGACGAAACTTTTTCGTCGGCTAAAATGCTTGTCCTGGTAGTGCTGGAAGGAGAGGAATAATAGAGTTTGGAATGATAAGAGAGGTTCTGCTATGGATGTTGTTATTGTTATGCGAAAGCGATACAAACCCGAATATTTATTAGAACAAATAAAAAAAAAGATAGACGAGGACACATAATTTATAGTGGTTCACCCAATCAATTTGATTGAGCTACGTCCACTTATGAAGCCGGCAATAAATTCCACTATCACAATTAGAAAGAATACAATAGAGAGTATTAATCAAACTCTCTAACCTAAAACCCCAATACGTCAATCTTCTCTGTTAATAGAACAAAGACTACTGTAAGTTAACTATCCCAAATTCCCTCTGCCAATATACTTGGCGGCAGCATCTATATATACACATAATACTAATCCTAGTTAGGCTAGATATACATGTATATATGCATTCCCTAATTAACCTAGGCATAGTAAAGCCCACGTGATCAAGATGGGCTTCCCATGGTTTTGGTCCACCTTCAAGATAAAGCCAATATTTAATAATCTCCACCTTGGCTTTAACTTGATGCAAATTCTCCAAAGTAGAACTTTAAATCCAATCACCGCTCCGACATCCCCATAGGGATTTTCAAATTCTGCAAACACCAATCAAGTTCAAGCAATGCTTGAACTTGCTCAATGGAACCACTTTGTCAACATATCAGCAGGATTATCTTCAGTCCCAATCTTCAGGAGTTGAACATCACCATCCTCCACCATCTGACGAATCTTGTAATATCTGACACAGATATGTTTAGTACGAGCATGAGTAACCTGGTTCTTTGCTAAATGAATAGCACTTTGACTGTCATAATGAATATCCACATATTCTTGAATAAGTCCCAAGTCCTCAAGCAAACCACGAAGCCAACTGCTTCCTTTGCACCCTCTGTTACCGCCATATATTCAGCTTTTGTAGTTGACAAAGCAATTGTATGCTCTAAACTCGACTTCCAACTAACCGGTCCACTAGCAAGAGTAAACACATAAGTTGTAGTAGATTGACTATTATTCAAATCACCTGCGTAATCAGAGTCCACATATCCAACAACACACTGACTCGTCTTGTCATGCTGAAACACTAATCCAACATCCACAGTACCAAAAATATACCGTAGAATCCACTTCACAGCTTGCCAATGACCTTTACCTGGATTATGCATATATCTGCACACCATACTTAAGGCCTGTGAAATATCAGGTCTAGTACACACCATACAATACATCAAGCTACCAACAACACTAGCATAAGGAACTTTAGCCATGTATTGCTTCTCATCATCTGTGCTAGGAGACATAGTATCATTAAGCTTAAAGTGAGAGCCAAGAGGTGTACTTACAAGTTTAGTTTTATCATCCATGCCAAACCGATGTAGTACCTTCTTCAAATATTTCTTCTGTGACAAACAAATTCGGCCTCTTGATCTATCTCTCTCATTTCCATGCCCAAAATCTTTTTAGATTCTCCCAAGTCCTTCATCTCAAATTTACAACTCAATTATGACTTCAATTTATCTATCTCCACCTTGCTCTTAGATGCAATCAACATATATATCATCAACATATAAGAGCAAATAAATGAAGGTCCCATCATGTAGCTTGTGAAAATAACACATGGATCATAAAGACTTCTGACCTGACATAATTTATCAAACCGCCTGTACCACTGGCTTGGATACTGCTTCAAACCATACAATGATTTCTGCATTTTACAAACCCAATTTTCCTTACCAGCAACTTTAAACCCTTCTGGCTGAGTCATATAAATTTCTTCTTTTAATTCTCGATGTAGAAAAGCAGTTTTCACATCAAGCTGTGCTAACTCAAGATCAAACTAAGCAACCAAGGCTAATAAAATACGAATAGAAGAATGCTTAACAACAGGAGAAAATACCTCATTGTAGTCAATTCCTTCTTTTTGTGCATAGCCTTTAGCAACCAATCTAGCCTTGTACCGCGATCCTCTTTTTACAACCGATTGCTCTCTTCCCATGTGGTAACTGAACCACCTCCCATGTTTCATTCTTGTGAAGAGACTTCATCTCCTCACCCATAGCTTTTTTCCACTCTACACAATCTGCATGTACGACAGCTTCTTCATAAGTAGTAGGAATTTCTTCTTCAGTATAGGAAGTGCATAAGTCACCATATCATTAAGCCAAGCTGGCTTTTGAGCATTCTTTTTTCCCTTCCTGGTTGCAATAGGTTCATCTTGCTGTGTAGGCTCTTGAGCTGGAGCCTCAACTTCAACACTCATGTCCTTGTTATTTGCATCATCTGACTCAACTGTAGGACTCACTGGATCAATTGGAGTTTCAACAATTTTCCTTTGTACCTCCACCTGCTGCAAATTCTCTGTAGTCATTCTCTGCTCTTGAGAATTTTTCTGTCTGTTCTGATCAACCATAATACCTTCATCAAAAGTCACATCTCTGCTCACAACAACTTTCTTCACATCTGGACACCAAAGCCTAAATCCCTTAACACCATCATTAAATCCCAAGAATATTGCTTTCTTGGCCCTTAGATCAAGCTTGCTTTCCCTGACATGAAAATAAGCAGGACAACCAAAAATATGAAGATAATTAATCAGTAGCAGGTTTACCAGACCATACCTCCATAGGGGTTTTACCCTCAATTGCAGCAGAAGGCAACCTATTAATGAGATGACCTGCATATGTGACTACCTCTGCCCAAAACTCTTTGCCTAATCCAGCATTAGACAACATACATCTGACTTTCTCCAACAAAGTCCTATTCATGCACTCTGCCACCCCATTCTGTTGTGTGTCCCCTCTAACTGTGAAGTGTCTCACAATGCCTTCATCTTGACATAATTTGAAGAACGGATCAGATTTATATTCACCACCATGTCTGACCGACCTGAGCCTCTTAATTTTCCGACCGGTCTGAGTCTCAATCATCTTCTTCCACTTCACAAATATATCTAAGACTTCATCTCTATGCTTCATGGTGTACACCCATACTCTTCTAGAGAAGTCATCAACAAAAGAGACATAATAATGCATACCTCCCAAAGATGTAGTTTTGGTAGGTCCCCATATATCTATGTGAACATAGTCTAGAGCTCCTTTAGTCTGATGAACTGCGGTGCCAAATTTAACTCTAGTCTGCTTTCCCAATACACAATGTTCACAAAATTCCAATTTGCACAACTTTGCACCCTTTAACAAGCCTTGCTTCACCAATCCCTGCATTGCTTTTTCACCAGCATGTCCAAGTCGCATATGCCAAAACCTGGTAGTGTCATCATCATCTGTAGTCTCAGAAACTGTTGTCTCACTTATCATAGTACTCCCTTGTAGAAAATACAAGTTTCTTTCTCTAGTACCCTTCATCATCACAAGTGAACCGGAAACAATCTTAGCAACGCCATTCTTCAATGTAATTGTGTGCCCCTTTGATTCCAAAGTACCCAAAGAGATAAGATTCTTCTTCAAATTCGGAACATACCGAACATTAGTCAATTCTCTAACAACCCCATCATGCATCTTGAGACGAACTGTACCAATCCATTTAGTTCTGCAAGGACTATCATCTCTCATAAGAACTACTCCACCATTTAGTTCCCTTAAAGCAGAGAACCATTCCTTGTTAGGACACATGTGGTGTATACAACCCAAATCCGTAATCCACTTATCAGAATAATCATGTGCAGATGAACTTGCTAAAGCCAAATCAATCTCATCTTCTTCAAATTCAATTTCAATGGTTGATGAACAACTCAATGCAAAACTGAAGTCATCATCATCATCTTCAAATTTTGCCAGAACCCTTCTTGTCTTTATTCTTTAACTTAGGACAATCTTTCTTCCAATGCCCCTTTTGACGACAAAAGGCACACTCATCTTTTGCAGGATATTTATCTCTGGACTTGGAACGAGATTTACCTCTATTTCTACCAATTTTTCTATCATCTGATCTTCCTCTTGCCACAAGTGCTTCACCTGACACCTTTTGCAATTGCTTCTCCTTCTTTGACATTCATTATTAATCAATGAATTACACACATCATCAAATTTCACTTCATTCTTTCCATGCAACAAAGTTGTAATCAAATGCTCATACTCATCAGGAAGCACTACCAGAAGAAAGGCTTTAGCCGACGAAAAAAAAAAAAACCAGGCCGACGAAGCATTTTTTCGTCGGCTAAAGTGGACTTTAGCCGACGACATTTTCCTTCGTCGGCTAACTGAAATTTTCGTCGGCTATGGTAAACTTTAGCCGACGAATAAAAAATGTCGTCGGCTAAAGAATTTATTTCGTCGGCTAAAGTTCACAGACTATAGCCGACGAAATTAATATGTCGTCGGCTAAAGTGCTTTATATTTGCGGATCTGGACAGCAGCAGCTCATCTGGGAAAAAAAAACGGGAGAAGAAAAAACGGGAGAAAAAGTTTGGGTGTTGTCGAAATCTGTCCATAATTAGTTTGTGGAGCCATATATAGGTACGTATATGTATATATATGTTGATTAATTGAGTTTTATTTGAGTTTATCGATTTTGATTATAATTGAGTTTATTGATTTTGATTATGATTGAATTGATTAATTTGAGTACGTTGGATGTATATATATATGTGTTGATCGATTTGGTTGATGATTTGAATTGATAATATATATGAATTAATTTGTTGTTAATAAATATTAGTAGATATATATATGTTATTAATTAATTTATAATATATTATTGTGTTGATATGGTACGGTATGAAGTTGTTGTTAATTAATTTGTGTTAATATATATTAATTGTGTTAATTATATATATATTAATTGTGTTAATTTGTGTTAATATATATTAATTGTATTAATTGTGTATATATGTTGTTAATTAATTTGTGTTAATATATATATTATGTGTTAATATGATATGTTGTGTGTTAATTAATTAGTTGTACGTAGTACGTAGAATATATACTAAATGAATTGAGATTTTATATATGGCATGAAATTTCATTAATAATTAGCTAGCAGCGTTATAAATATATTTTGTTATATTTTCAGGATATGGATAAGAGTTGGATTTCGCTTCCAAAATGGGACAAAAGATACGGTGCAGGAGTTATGAGTTTTATAGAATATGCGCTGGCTAATGCTAACGGGAATACAATTTTCTATTGCCCGTGCACGAAATGTCAGTGTCGCAGCGATATGTATCGATTTCCCATTGACAAAGTATGGCAGCACCTGAGGAGTAACGGGTTTTGGGAGAAGTACACATGTTGGTTATATCAGGTGTGAAACATCATCAGGGGGTCCGCATGATCATGGGCAATTTTCTGAGACGGGCAGTACATCCAACGATCCAACAACGACATTCATCAACGACATGTTTCCTTATGAGAGCGGTGTTGTGCGCTCAAGGACAGTATATGCCTGACCCGGTGCAGCCCTTTCCTAGAGCTGTCAACACTGCTGGTATTGAAAAGTACAACAAACTGCTTGCTTTCCAACAGACCCCTGTGTACCCCGGTTGTCAGAAGACCGTTCTTGAAAGTGTGATGGACGTAATGAAGATTAAAGTTGAGACAAAATCGACCGTGAAGGCTGTTGATGATTATCTACAGTACACTGCTTCGATGCTGCCCCACGGTCATCGTCTTCCTACCACTCATCGTAAGGTCCGATGTATCCTGAAAGATCTTGGGCTTTCCTACATCAAGATCCATGCATGCAGATATGACTGCGTTCTCTTCTGGGGTAAAGATCTAGAAGGGAATGACCGTGGTGGCTTGACGCATGTCCGGTATGTCACACTGACAGGTATAAGCTGACTCCTGCAGGCAATAGGAAACCTGTGAAGGTACTTCGGTATTTCCCGTTGAGGGATAGGCTTGAGCGGTTGTACATGTCTTCACACACGGCCAAAGCTATGAGATGGCACGTTGATAGGGAAATGCATGACGAAGATACCCTTATACACCCTGCTGACGGGGAGGCTTGGAAGCATATAGACAGGGAGTTTCCTCATTTTGCGTCAGAGGTCCGAAATGTGAGGCTCGGGCTCTCATCCGACGGGTTCAACCCTTTTGGCAACATGAGTCTTCAATACAGTGTATGGCCGGTGATTTGGTACCGTACAACCTTCCTTCATGGATGTGCATGAAGAAGGAATACAATATGTTGAGTTTGTTGATTCCGGGCCCGGTTATCCAGGGAAGTGTCTCGATGTGTATTTGAGACCTTTGATTGAAGAGCTTCAGTTTTTGTGGGAAGTTGGTCATCCCACTTATGACAAGTACATGCACGAGATGTTCCAGATGCATGTCATGGTTGTCGGTACCATCAGTGATTTTCCTGCCCGTGGGATGTTATCGGGCAACGTTGTTAGGGGATACAAGGCTTGTCCAGAGTGCCTTAGCGATGAGGGGAGCAGCAGTCATTGCCACAAGATATGCAGATTGGGTCACCGTGCTTTCCTTCCATATAATCACGAATGGCGGTTCGATGACAAGGCATTTGATGGGACCGTAGAACACGGTGTGTCTCCCAGAAGATGGACGGGAGAAGAAATTTTAGCAGTGCTTAATGAGTATGATTTTGGGCAGCTCAGCAATCATCCCAATATTGTGGCGGCAATACCTGAAAGACCCGACAGGTACAAATTCTGGACACATAAGAGCATATTCTGGGAACTCCCATACTGGAGTAAGTTGTTGATCAGGCACTACCTAGATGTGATGCACATAGAAAAGAATGTTTGCGACAGTGTGGTGGGCACAGTGCTGAACTTGGAGGGGAAGACGAAAGACGGTCCTAAGGCACGCATTGATCTAAAAAAATGCAGTTAAGAAGACATATGTGGTTGAAAGAAGGGAAGAAAAAAATGCCTCAAGCTCCTTACACCGTGAAGCCTGACCAGAAGAACGTAATTTTCAGGTGGATGAGTTGTGTGAAGTATCCTTCAGGCTATGCAGGAAATATAGCCCGGTGTGTGAACTTCCGGGATAATAAGATGTACGGGTTGAAGAGTCATGACTGTCATATCCTGCTACAACGTCTCTTCCCTGTTTTCATTCGACCGTTCCTTCCCCGTCAGGTGGTGGAGCCGTTAGTAGCGTTGGCAAGATTCTTCCAGAAGTTATGCACACGGGAAGTGACAAAATCTAACCTCCGGGAAATGCAAGAGGACATCATTTATATCATGTGTAAATTTGAGAGGATATTTCCTCCAAATTTTTTTGACATCATGCCTCACCTGATGATCCATCTTCCCGAGCAATTGTTGCTTACCGGTCCAGTACACTACACTTGGATGTATCCCATGGAAAGGTACGTTTTTTACACCTGAATTCCTCAATCCAATTTTTCTATATACATGTTCAATAATCATAACATTTTGCAACTTGATTTATAGGCAACTTGGAGACTACAAAGATTATGTGGCTAATAAATCCGCGCCTGAAGGATGTATAGCTGAAGCATATATTGCGCACGAGTGCGTCACCTACATGAAGTTGTATTTAGGAGCGTTGAAGGAATAGACGAAGCCATGCCGGTAGATGTACCGAAGTTCACTCTTTCCATACTCTCCAGTGATGTTGAAGTTTATGGAATTTTGCCAGACTCCTACAAGTTGCAACCACATGAGCTAGTCATTACCCACTGGTGGGTATTATTATTAACTGTCCAGAAGTTGAATACTGGAAAGACATCCATCTATATTGTCCAGACATTCAAGGTGATCTCGAGTACCACAACAGGGAGTTCGCAAATTATTTTGGCGGCTGGGTACGTAATTCAATATTTATGTACGTATTTATGTTTAGTGCATAATTATCTATATTTACAATGTTAAATTGTAAATTGCAGATGAACCATATTCAATTTGATGGTCACCCAAATTGGTCACACGAACTAAGACTTCTAGCGATGAAGCCGATAATGTCAAGAGTTTATCCGATGTGCAAGGTGAATGGCGTGCAATTTATATGTGAACAGAGAGACAGCAGACGGAGAACACAGAATTCTGGGGTGATGGCGCATGGTGGGCGGAATGGAGTTGACTATTACGGTGTTCTTGATTCAGTGGTGGAACTCGTTTATGGTGAAGGCATGACAGTGCACCTCTTCAAGTGTAGATGGTTTGATACTAGCCCGCAGAGCATGAAGACCGATCAGTACGGAATATTATCGGTGAACACTGCTACAAGTTCTTACGAAGATGACCCGTTCTAGACCGTTTGCTGTCTTCATGGACGAGGCGGCCAGGGAACATCCAGAGGTCAACCAGTACGTCTATACGTACGAGAAGGCATATCCTGACTCCTAGGAGGATATAGTAAGTAATCTTTCATTTTTATGGAATTTTTAATTTTACTAATATATATGTAAAATGTTAATTAATAATTTTTTTCCTATCCAATTAGGCAAGGGTGAGGGAGGCTAGTGACGAGGTGATGAGTGCTATAGTAAGGGAGACATGGCCGGACACGCAGGAGGAAGAGATGTCCGAAGCCATTTCCCGGATCGACACTTCAGATCCGAGGGTTGGGGCGAGGATCATGGGCACAGCCTTCCCACCGCGAGAAAACAACTTCTACTGCCGGGGTCTAGGAAAGAAGGGCTAGGGGGTCTTGAAGACCACTCCAGGATTTCAACGAAAGGCAGCCTCGACCAGCAGCAGGACGACTCAGCTAGAGTCGGAAGTTGAGAGACTACGGAGAGAGCAAGCCGCTCAGGCTGCTCATGCTGACGCTCAGGCTGCCGCTCATGCCGCCCAGTTCGCCGAATATAGATCCTATACTAGAGCCCTACATGCCGCCCAGCATGCCCAGCAGCAGCAGATGTACCAGTACTTCAAGGATTTGGCAGCTGCCCAGCTTCAGGGACTTCCACCTCCGCCCATGCCTGCGCCTATAGACATACCTCAGCTGCCGGAATCTTCTCACCAGCAGGCCCCAGATCCGGATATTGATTTAGATCATTTAGATTTTGTGTAGTTGATACCTTATATAGTTTTATGTGCTTCTTGTTGGTTATATATATGGAATTGTTTTGGTGTATTTTGCCGCTTGCCTGGAATGGTAATTTAAGAATTTTGTGTATTTTTTTTTATACTGGAATGGAGTTATAGCCGACGAAATACGCCACAATTCGTCGGCTATAGTTTTTTTTTATTTTTATTTTTTTATATTTTAGCCGACGAATTATGGTAGCTCTAATTCGTCGACGAAAGAGGCTCTAATTCGTCGGCTATAATTATTTTTTAATTTTTTAATTATATACTTTAACCGACGAATATAGTAGCTCTCGTCGGCTAAAGGCTTTGAGTATAGCCGACGACGTGTTGTGTCGTCGGTTTAAGTCTGGGAGTAAAGCCGACGAGGTCCTCTGTCGTCGGCTAAAGTCTGGGAGTATAGCCGATGAAAGATAGAGTCTGTTTCGTCGGCTTAAATTCATGAACAAAAGCCGACGACAAAATAGTTCGTCGGCTTAAGTCTGGACAATAGCCGACGACGGTCTATAGCTTCGTCGGGTAAAGTCATCGCCGAAGACCTTTTCCCGACGACACTATAGCCGACGAAGCCTCGTCGGCTAAGACTTTAGCCGACGAAGCCTCGTTGGCTAAGACTTTAGCCGACGAGTTAGGATAACAGGCCGACGAAAATAATTCGTCGGCTAAAGTACTTCTCCTGGTAGTGAAGAGAATTTAGCAAACACAAAGCTTTATCCTCATCATTAATTTGCACATCCAAATTAACCAAATCTGCAAGTATCTTATTGAAATCACTGATGTGTTTAGACATAGAAATACCTTGTCTGTAGTCAAATCGGAAAAGCCTCATCTTCAGGTGAAACCGGTTTTCAGCACTCTTTATCATGTACTGGTCTTCCAGTTTCTTCCGCAACTCATTTGCCGAAGTCTCCCTCATGATAAACAACTTCACATCCTTTGCAAGACATAATCTGATAGAACCACAAGCCCACTTATTAATCTGCTTCCACTGCGCCTCACTCATATCTGCTGGTTTGTCTTCAAGAGCTATATCCAATTCTTGTTGACACAAGACATCCATCATCTCACACTGCCACATGCCAAAATTATTTGTTCCATCAAACTTCTCAACTTCAAATTTGGCATTGCCAATTGATGGCTTAGCATGTGAAGAACCCGAACCTGAAGACGACTTAATCCCTTTCTTTTTATCTTCGTCAACAACGCCGTCAACCATGATTTCCAATCAATAATCAACTCCTAGTTCAAAACAAGAGCTCTGATACCAGTTTGTTATGCGGAAGGGACACAAACCCAAATATTGATTGGAACAAATAAAAGAAAAGGTAGACGAGGACACATAATTTATAGTGGTTCACCCAATCAATTTGATTGAGTTACGTCCACTTACGAAGCCGGCAATAAATTCCACTGTAACAATTGGAGAAAATATAATAGAGAGTATTAATCAAACTCTCTGACCCAAAACCCCAATATGCCAATCTTCTCTGTTAATAGAACAAAGAAGCTACTGTAGGTTAACTATCCCAAATTCCCTCTGCCAATATACTTGGCGGCAGCATCTATATATACACATATCACTAATCCTAGTTAGGCTAGATATACATGTATATATGCAATCCCTAATTAACCTAGGCATAGTAAAGCCCACGTGATCAACATGGGCTTCCCATGGTTTTGGTCCACCTTCAATATAAAGCCGATATTTAATAGTTATTACTATGGCTCGACTAAATGACTTTCGTTTTGTGAGATTGAAACGTGTGAATTGAAGAGCTGGTATGCTTAGTGGAGTGAAATGGATGCCACCATTAGTTGGTTTCTTTAAAATCAATATTGATGGTTCTTTTCTTCAGGACGCTAACAGTGGCAGCTCAGGGTTTGTGATCAGACATTCTGTAGGAGCCTTTTTGGCTTGTGGTGGAGAAGCCTATTGGTTTTCTCAGCAGAGCATGTAGAGGTTCTAGCTCGTAAACAAGCCATCCATTTTGCTATAGATCATCAATTTTTGCCAGCAGTTGTTGAGACTGATGCTCAACTTGTTTTTCTTCAACTGGTTAATAACCAACAACCAAATCTCTCAGTTTTGGGGAGATTGTATGATGGTATTGGAGCTATGGTTCAATCTTCTAGAGCCATAAGAATTGTGCATACTAAGCGCACTGCAAATTGAGCAGCACACTTGATGGCAGCTCACTCCAAGTCTTCTGAATAGACCTTTTATTTTTCAGTTCCTCCTTTTATGCAGACTGCTATTGCAGCTGAACTCATTCATATGTAATAGTTTTGATTTTCCAAAAAGTTTGACCTATTTGATTCAAAAAAAAAAAATATTAGGTAGTTGCTCTACATAATGACTTTTAATAACGGCCCTCAGCTGCTTTTTTTCATGTTCATTTCAACATCAAAAACTCAGAAGACGAGCAACCATTTCCTCTGCCATCTTCCTTCACTCTTCTTTCTTTCTTTTTTTGGAAAGTTCTTTCTTCTTTTTTTGAATATCATGAACATGGAATTCAATTATCTAATTCATCCTTAGATGCAGCAAATTAAGTTTTTTGTGATCTTGCTAATTCATCATCGGACGAAGATTTGTGCAATATGCAAATTATGGTCTAAAAATTTAAAACTTCCCGAGTTGGCTTAAAGTTTATAGACGGAATGAAATAGCACTTCCAACTTTCCAAGACTTGTGATCTCCTAATAAACATCACAAAATCTGTGAAAATCAGATTTTCGATATATCCAGAATAGTTAAATTAACTTCCTTTAACAAAAAAATAGAATAGTTACTTTTTCCATCAATCCATTTTCCATGTAGAATAATTCTGTTGATACTTCATTCATATATCCTTCTTTTGGATAAATAAGTTTATTAACCCAGTCAAGCTTGAAGCTTTAATCCCATGTTGTTGATATTAATATGATTGCTAGCTATATTGATTATGTACTGATAGGACATGATCCAAAATGTAGATAGAAATCCCATCTATGACCTAACCATTCATACACTTCATCTAAATTGTCTATCAAATTGAGATAAATGACGATTGATGAGCTACACAATTGCTTCATGGAAAACAAGCGTCACATGAACTTCTACTTCCCGATTAGGAAAGCTTCAGATATTTCCCAATACTCCTCCTAGTGAGAGAAAGCATCATCTCCTCTTCCTCAAACGAGGCCTAATTGTAAAAATATGTACCGAAACATCAAGTTTCTAAACATCTCTTTGGTCATTTCTAAAGTTTCGAGTACATGGCGGGTGCAATGTGACAATCATTGTTCCCTATGTCAATACTCCAATACAATAACAAGTCGATCACGTTCTCTAGATCCGTCGACGGAAACAGATTCGACGGTTTGGTCGAGCAGTCTCTGTCTACCCCGCCCGTGAGTTCATATTCACCTGGTGATTGGGCACTACGCTCCAACATGGCGCGTAGGGAGGGCAGAACTGAATTTGATAATTCATGTTATGGGTGGGAGAGCAAACCAGGTTTGGCCACGCCTTTTGACTCTAGGCATGTTTGTTGAGAATCTTTGAGGTATAATAATAATGTCGACTTGTCAATTTTTCATTAGCCGCAATCCCCACTTTTTGTTTTTCCAACTTCTCTCTTGTAAATTTAACTAAGTTCTTAGCTTTTTAGATTTCTTACACCATAATCAAACTTCACAGTTGTGTTTTTTTACCTCCACCTCTCTTCTGGGTATCATATTTCTGGTCCCGTGTGCATATTCTGAAAGCTTTTGAGTTGTTGGTTTTGTTTGGTGATGTGGGATGTGCTTTTGTGATATGGGAAAGACGGGTGTTGTCTCAGAGCTATTAAGAATCTGATACTTTGTTGGATTTGTGGGAGGAGAAAGAATTAATAATGAAGGATTTTCCTGGGACTCCTGGGACTTTGACTGCGCTTCTTCTCAGGATTTCACAATGCGTCTTTGCTGCTGCCTCTATCGCTTCCATGGCCACCAGTTCCAGCTTCTTCAATTTCACAGCTTTCTGGTATTTGCCTTCTTTTCTAATCCTATTCAAAGTTTCAAATTTGAAAGATGCGTTCTTTGAAGATTGAGTTGAATCTATGTGATTGATAGAACTTTGATTCGTTTAAGTTGAACTTGGTTTGTAATCTTAGAAGTTGACTTGGCTAATTCATCCAGCATTTGAAATACAAAATGTTAATTTCTGCTTGTTATAGTAGATCACATTTCAATTCTTCTGTTGCAGCTACCTGATTGCTTCAATGGGTCTGCAAGTGATTTGGAGTTTTGTTCTGGCATTGTTAGATGCATACTCCTTGATGAAAAAGAAGGCCCTCCACAACCCTGTATTGGTCAGCCTCTTTGTAGTTGGAGACTGGGTCAGACTCTAGAAATCTTTGACTTTCCTAATTTGCCATCTTTTGTGTTTTTTGAACTTGTTGAATTAACAGCTTAATCTCTCTTTATTTTCCCAATAGGTTACTGCAACACTGTCTCTAGCAGCTGCTTCTGCTTCAGCTGGAATAACTGTCTTGTACTTCAGTGACTTGAGCCACTGCAGTTTTGGAGAGGAATGCCAGAAATACCAGATGGCAGTTGCTTTTGCTTACCTGAGTTGGGTAACAATTGCTATTTCTTCTCTAATCATGCTCTGGCTATTGGCAGCAGGTTAGACCATTTGTTTGTACAGGCCATTGGATTTGATGGATTCATCTCATTTGTGCCATTTCTTTGTCATATATATCTCTTTTCTTTTCATTTTTTATAAAAGAAACACAATTTTGCAATGTCAATAGAAGAGGAAACAAACAGGATTACTGTACAATACTCAAGAAATTACTCTCATTGCCTTGTCTTTTGTTTGGAGAGTGTGGGATTAGAAAATGGTTGTATCAACAATGGATACATATGTGTACACTTGCAGAGTTGAATTATTAGGAAAAAGAATCAATTCTAGTTTCTGTAGAATATGTCCAAATTCATGAAGATACCAATTCGTTGGTTAGTGGCTGAAGAAGCTCAAACTCCAAGCATAGTGCTGTGTATAATTTGTGTGGTTGAGTTGGAGACAGCCTGGGCTTACTGTGTGTGCTTTTGTTATATTAAAAACTTGGGAGAACTGTGTTCTGTGTATGCTCTATAATGATTTTGTATATACCAATCATAGACAAAAACTAAAATTCTGTATCGTTGTGCTTTTTCTTTATTATAAGATATGTCCTTGATGCTTCTAAAAATCTATAATTTCTGGCATTTTTTCGTTCTGCACCATTTGTGTACATGAATTTTTGTATGAAACATTATTCTAAAACTGGCAGTGTACCTGATCAGAGTGATAGGTTTCTTGCCATCAAATTAACAACTTGAAATAGTAAGCACATTGCCATCTAGGTTAAGTGGTCCTGATGTAACTAGTTGTTGGAAATATGCTTTATTATGCAAGAACCAATGGCTCACTGGGAAAAGTGTATCCCTTTATCACATTATTTAACCTTAAAGAAGCCTGCTTTAACCTTGCTTAGGTTAAGCAAAGTACTTTATGCAGCATAATGGTAGGTGTTTCTGTGGTCTGCAGCAAATCAAGCTTGTGGGTTAGATAAAGTAATGTGCCCTGAACTGATAAACCATCATATTCTGGGAAGTGTCATTGCAATTATGTAAAACAACAAATGGTTACCAACAAAAGTAAGTGGAAGCAGAGATGTCGGTCTAGTTAGTGAATGATTCAGTGGTTGGTTACCCCACTAACTGGTAAATGTCAGAGTCACAATGTTTCATCAAACTCACCACTTTGAAAGTTTGAAGACATTGTTTTATTTCAGTTGTCACTAGTGATTTAGAAGCTTTGTATCATCATGATCTATAAAGCTTTTCCTAAACAGAATGACTCACAGATGCTTGAAGTGTCTATTTCCTGAGTGGTCCTGGAAAGAGTAACAGGAATGGTGTGTGTCATACTCATACCAGATCCCCATTTTAATGGGAGAAGCTATTCTTTCAAGGTGGGGGGTGGTGGGCTTGCTTGATGAAAATAACAGTCATCTTCAGGTACTCCAATGATTGCCATGTTATATGCCCAACTTGTAACTAACCAAGTATTGATTCAATATAGAATCTCACCACAGGTATAGACTTCCAGGTAGGGATATCCCCTCCTCCACACCGACCTTTAATTTCTCATCTGCCACCGTCCTCGCCCCGCCCCGCCGCTATTGAGTCCAAGTCGGAAGCTCCTGGCTGAACCATGAAACACCTAAGCATTTGAAAATGTTTTGTTCACATTTTGAGTTTTCTAGTTACACTAGGAAAAGTCACCCTCGATGGAAAAACAAAAAAACTCATCCTATGGCATAGAAACACTCATAAAATGATGTGATAATGGTGTGATGAGCGTTAAGTAGAAAATAATGATTCAATATGGTTTGTTATGCTTCAATGTATTATTCTTCTCCGAATAGGAGCTTATATAGAGATACAATCATAACGCTACTAGGAAAATATTTCCTATATCTACACCTACACATATAAGGAAAGTAATTATATACAAAATATTATACACTCCCCCTCAAGTTGGTGCATAGATATCGATCATGCCTAACTTGCCAACTGAGTTGTCAAACACTTTCCTTGACACTCCTTTTGTGAGAACATCTGCTAATTGATCTTCCGTATACACGAAAGGGAAACGAATGATTTTCTTTCATGAAATGCCGATCTACCTCCACATGTTTTGTTTGGTCATGTTGAACATGATTATGAGCAATCTCAATAGCAGACGTGCTATCACAATGCAAGTCCATGGGTTTCTTGAGTTTGAAACCCAATTCTTTCAATACATTACAAATCCATAGCATCTCACAAACTTCACGTGCCATACCTCGAAACTCTGCTTCAGCACTTGATCTTGCAACGACTTTTTGTTTCTTACTACTCCAAGTCACAAGGTTCCTCCAACAAATGTAAAATACCCAGATGTAGACCGTATGTCAGTCTTATCACCAGCCCAATCAGCATCTGTGTACCATACAACTTCCAATTCACCCTTCTTTTCAAACAACAAGCCTTTTCTAAGTGTCATCTTAAGATACTTCATAATACGATACATTGCATCCATATGCTCTTCATTGGGACAATGCATAAATTGACTAACCACACTCACAGCATAAGCAATATTAGGTCTAGTATGAGAAAGATAAATAAGTCTCCCTACTAGACATTGGTACCTTCCTTTATCAGTTGGAACTTGATCCGGATAGATGGCAAGGTTGTGATTCATCTCAATTGGTGTCTCAACAGGCTTGCAATCAAGCATTCCGGTCTCAGCTAACAAATCAAGTACATACTTTCGCTGGGATAAAGAAATCCCCTCCTTTGACCTTGCAACTTCAATTCCAAGAAAATACTTCAGCTGTCCAAGGTCCTTCATCTCAAACTCCTTTGAAAGGTACTTCTGTAGAGCCTCCATCTCTTTTGGGTCATGTCCTGTAACAATCATATCATCAACATACACAATCAGAACTATGATCTTACCTTGATTACGCTTGATGAACAAAGTGTGATCCGAGTTGCTTTGTTTATAACCAAATGTCTTCATTGATTTAGAGAATCTTCCAAACCAAGCTCTAGGAGACTGCTTCAAACCATACAGAGATTTCTTCAACTTACAAACCTTTCCGACATCGCAAGGTCTACATTTGACTCCTGGGGGCATGTCCATATACACCTCTTCTTCCAAGTTTCCATTAAGGAAAGCATTATTCACATCAAACTGTCATAGAGGCCAATCTTTAGTTGCTGCAAGTGCAATCAAGATTCGAACAGTGTTGATCTTGCTACAGGCGCAAATGTTTCTTCATAATCAATCCCATAGCGTTGGGTGTATCCTTTGGCAACTAATCTGGCTTTATATTTGTCAATGCTCCCATCGGCTTTGAGTTTAACCATAAATACCCAACGACATCCAACGGTCTTTTTTCCAATAGGTTTATGAACAACATCCCAGGTCGAGTTCTTTTGCAAGGCTTCTAGTTCTTCATTCATCGCTTGAGTCCATTTCGGGTCCGCCATTGCATCTTGTACAGTTCTAGGAATAGAAACACTGGATAATTGATTAATGACAAGAGCATGTGACCCAGCCAACCTATGGTTAGACATGTAATTAGTTATAGGATATTTAGTTTTGGCTTTGATGTCTGGTTCATATTGTTTCTTGGAATACCTTTGGTAACCTTCTGTGATTTCCTAGTTACAATATTATCTATCCTAGATAATTGGTTTGAATTTAAAGGTACCTGGGGAGAGACATTCGTAGTGGATTCTTCGGTTAATGGCGTAGGGAAGGGAAAATTATTGGATGAAGCAGAACCTTCGATTATGGGACAATTGTCTGACAAGTTTGTGGGACCAGAGGAGGAGGCTGATTTGTTTTGATATGCGGGACCAGTGTCATTGTCGACATTTGTCAGCAACGGGCCAACGGCTTGGTTGGCGGCTCGTTCAGCTTGGCTCAGTCAGCTCGGCTCGCCTATGGTGCATGTGTCATTCTCAACACGTGTCAGCCATGGGTCAGCAGCTTGGTCGGCTCGGCTCAGTTGGCTTGGCTCGTCTGTGGTCCCTGTGTCACAATCTGAAGCTCAGCTTAGCTCGTTTGTAGTAGCTAACTGGCTTGCGTCAGCACCTGGGACCACGACTGGTGTTGTGTCTGTGTTAGGCCTTACACGTTCCAAAATATTACCACTTTCTCTATTTTCTTCCTTGTTTTTATCTATTCCAACTCCAAATCTTGACTCCAAGGTTTCTAATTCTTCAATTCATCAAACTCAAATAAATATTGAGAATTCCCCCTGAATAATAAGGCTCAGATTCGTGAAAAGAAACATCAAGAGATACGTGGACGGTGTCGTTGAGAGGATCATAACATTTGTAACCCTTTTAAAAATCAGCATACCCAATAAAGATACACCGTCTTGTACGAGGTTCAAGTTTACTTCGTTGAGGTTTGGGAATGTGAACATACACGACTCATCCAAATACACGAGGCTCCAAGTTAGACAATGACGGAACTGAAAGTAGATTATGAAGCTACTGCATAGAGTTTTGAAATTCAATTACCTAAGAAGGAGTATTATTAATGAGATAGGCAGCAGACTTCACAGCTTCTCCCTAATATTCAGAAGGTACATTCATGCCGAATAAAGAGGCACAAACAACTTCAAGCAATTGTCGATTTTTCCGTTCTGCCAATCCATTTTGCTGAGTATAAGAATTTGAAGTCTGATGTCGAATTCCATGGGACTGCATAAACTCATGCATAGGGCCATTAACATACTCTCCACCATTGTCAGACTGGAAAACTCGAATAGCTTGTTGATACTGTATAGACATCATCTTGTGAAATTCTTTGAATCGAGAACAAACATCGCTCTTGTTCATCAATAGAGACACCCAAGTCAAACGGTACAATCATCAATAAATGTTACAAAATACCGAGCGCCACAGAGAGAAGGAATGTTTGTAGGGCCCCAAACATCAGAATGAATCTTCATAAATGGAATAGGGCTTCTATTCAGGCTTGGTGAATATGAAATACGGTGGCTCTTAGCCAGACATGTGTCGCAATGAAAATCTGAATGATCGACACCTAAAAATAATTGTAGTTGCAGTTTCTTCAGATAACCGAAGTTTAGATGTCCCACCTGTGGTGCCAAAGCCACACATTTTTCTTAGCACTCTCGGCTCTATTGACCTGATTAGCTTGACCCAAAAGCCGTATATTTTTCTCTCCTGTGTCTGTCAGATCCAGGTAGTACAATTTCCCTTTTCTCACACCATAACCTAAAATCCGCCGCGTCAGAATGTCTTGAAATACACAGAAAGACAATAGAAGGTGACAATACATGATAATGCTTGAATGATTTGGTCAACTAAGAGAAGATTGTATGATAATGATGGGAGAACTAATACAAAATCAAGGGTTAATGTGTTTGATAGGACAATAGAGCCTTCTCTGGTAACAAGAGTTGGAGTACCATCAGCGGTAGAAACAATATTTTGAGATGAAGGTTTTTAATTTTTTTAAGAGGCTAGGATCATTACACATGTGATCAAATGCTCCTATATCAATAATCCAGAAACTATTCATAGATAACTTACCGTTCATACCTGACTGTGCAATATTGGAGGTATTGGACGGTTGCTCATTCTCTGTAGTGGCTATGACAGCTTTTGCTTGATTATTTCGGGGCCTCTTGGTGAAATCCTACGAATCTGGAAACCCAATTGTTTCAAAGCAACGTCGTTTACTATGACTAAATACTCCAACATAATGGACATGTTTACACCCAAATTAATATTTTACTAGATAGTAATTGTCTAAGTAAATGTTAATTAAATTCATGGTCCACACCGGTGAGCCCGAATAATATTGGATTGCCTCGCCTGCAATATCACACGAGTTGGACGTATGAGAAGATGTATGGATATACACGTCTCTGATTAATGATTCCGCGAGGTGATGGCTGTGCAGGAGACTTCGCCAAGAGACAAGAAAGGGTCACTTCGCATGAGAGCATGAGTTGAAGCGAGCTCAAATACAAACAATGAGGCGAGCTCGAATACAAACAATGCGGCGAGCTCGAGGATACATGCGAGCTGGAAGGATTTCACGTCGTAAGGATAAGAAATGGACTTATCTAAGTTGACCAGTCAACTATGTTTAATTGCTTGGTGGAGGACTTCTAATCAATCATGCATGCGGACAGCTAGCAGTGTTTGCCCAGTTCGCTGTGTTTAATTGCAAGCAATGTTTGAAGGAGCCAGCTATGTTTAATTGCATGAAGGCTGGTACGTGCATGATAGTTGCATGGGGGTGTGAATGCACTATAGTTCTCCTTCCCCTCAAAGCATGCACGCAATGTTTGAATGTTTGGAGATTGGGGAGCATCTGGCACCGATTCGGAAGCATCTCGCCATCGACTTGGCAGCCTCGTCCCGACTTTGATTGGCGCGACCTCGCCAGTGTTTAATGAGGAAAGCATCTCGATGGTATCTTGAAAAGCATCTCGACGCCGGCTCGGGGGCACCTCACTACTGAATGCTTGTTTAATTAAAGGTGAGGGCATCATTGTCTTATCCTTAGTTGAATAAAGCAGAAGGGAAGGATGACTGGTTGATATTATACGTGCATGGCAAGGGTTCTTATCCCATGCAATAGTTATCCAATAGTCATGTGAAGCATATCCAGACGTGAAGCATATGATCACTGCTAATTCTAGTTGATTAAGGAGATATACATGCAAGCTGTGCATATCTACTTTGCATGCACGTCCAGAGTTCTAGTATTCAAGGGCACTCATACAGTGCTTAGAAGGAGCATACGTCCAAGAAGTGTTTTAGGCGAACTCTACTCTTTAGAACAAAGCGACGACCACGAAGTGATTTACATCGCATACACCACATTTATCGTTGAAGACTTCTACAAGTCTTTGACATGCTTCGGGCCAATACTTGTGGCCCTAAGTAATTCTATATAAAGGAGTTCGAGCAGACTCTCTAGACACACAATCAATCATACAAACAAATTACAAACCTTCGAGCATCCTCGAAACCCTAAGTTCTAAGTGCACCCCGCCTTAGTTCTCAGAGCCCGTTTGGACTCACCTCTCCTTCCTAATTGTTGCTCTGCTCGCTTCGAAACAGTGAGTATCGATTCACAGGTGACTAGATAGTTTGCTCGTAATTCCTCGCCCGCGAGGTGACACCGGAGCTCTACTTCGCCTGGTTAGAAGTCAAGAACACGCACCGTTCTCGTTCCGCGTCCGCGCGGTGGCACGCCCTGCAAACCCTAATTACTTTTAGTAACACAAGTTACCTCTCTACCCCTATTGAGGATCGTGGCCAAAACATGACATTTTGAGTTCGCGTATGAATTTGGTTTGCGCATGGTGTGGAATTTGATTTGATCCGCCATTGGATTTGTGTGTGGTGTGGGGTCGGAGAAGACTGCTGCAAATCTGCTTTGGTGATGAGCAGAGCTGGTTGCTGCACGTGAGTATAAAGGACTGACGCTGAACAATTGCGTCTCTCTGCTGTGGTACAAAGGATGGCAAACTTTGGCTGCTTTGAATTTGAATTTGCTGTTGAGTTTGCTTTGGGAATTTTCTGTTGACTTTGCTTTGGGATTAGGGATGATGATGATGGGATGAAAGGACACGGGTTGTTTGTATTTGTGGGTAGGGATTTGTGTTTAGTGTCTGGAATTTGGGCTTTGGAATTCGGAATTTAAGATTTGAAATTTTTTGGATTCCTATATTTTTGTTACGCAGCGATTTGTGATGTTTTTGGTGTAAAATTCAAATGATTGAGCTTGGCAAGCTCTCTCTGAATAGGAGCTTTATATAGAGATACAATCATAACGCTACTAAGAAAATATTTTCTATATCTACATCTATACATACAAAGAAAGTAATTATATACAAAATATTCTACACGTTACACATGTAATAACACTATGCATAAGATAATGATGCGATATTTGATTTTTGAAACTTTTTCGTCCGAAAATCAAAGATGTGGTCAAGACATCACTAGGTAACTTTTTATCTGGATTCTAAAGTTCGACGTACAAACTAGCTCTAAACAGAAAATCAGTTGGGTGATGGAGAGCCCCGTACGAAACTCTTGCAACAAATGGGGGTTTTCACTCTCACCTGCAATGAGCCATGCGCCACTAGTTCCTGCACTCATAACCGTTTGCCCATCTTTATAGCTTTGCATAGTAGTATTTCACTATTTTGGGCATTTCTTGCGTGTGCCCACTTCTTTTCGATAGAAGATCGTAACAAATACATGAGCTGAGAACATGCAGTTACCATGTTAAGCCTTGTGGTTGTTAGATCACATGTCCCTTGCCTCATCAGTGTACATGTTTAGCTCAAAAACCACATTACGTAAGAGAGTGATACTCATCACACAAGATATGCAGGTCTCTGAAGATTATCTTACTAAATCAGCTACATGAAAAAATCGTTTGGTTATGGAGTTACGTCCACAAAATTACGCGTCACAAATGATAGCGACACTAATTAATAATATTTTGACCATTATATATTCCATGAAGAGTCTATCGTAAATAATTATATTTGACTAGTTCTAACGTCTTGGTAAGATTGCAGTTGGTTAATTTACCAATTTTATTTTGTCTTAAAAAATAATCAAAACACACAAGTGACCCAACTTTATCATACAGAAGATGATAATGTTCATTCACAAAAACTCTAAACAAAATTAGAAACATAAAAAAAAAAAAAAAACGGCGATAGAAGTAAAAGGCAGAAGAATAGTTCACTCTCTGCTCAATGCATAACTTTCTTAGAAGATGACAATGTTCGAACAAATAAGTTACAAGAGATTAACAGAATAAATATAATCCAAAAGGATGTGTCGGTGAGCCGTGGCTTGGTTGGTTAAGGTGTTTAACTGACAACTTTAAGGTCATGGGTTCAAACCTCATTGACATATGTAGGGTATGTGAGTTATTAATAAAAAGTTTTTTGAAAAAAATAAAAAATAATCCAAAAGGATGATTTTCAAAAGGGTAGAGCTAGAGAGCCTTAATAAGGCCTAAAATTTGTGACATTAATCCTATGTGTCATGCCATGTAAGTAAATAAAAATATTTATTTTCAATTTCACATAATATATCTTGCCAAATCAAAACATTGCATTACCAATTTTATCATTTCTATTTTCTTTTACATTTTAAGGGGTGAATCAATAATATTAATGTACTTTATTAGGTAATGGAAACAAATATTACATATTAATAGCAACCACTAATTATGTATAATATAAGGAATGTTTCTTACATCAATATGAAGATTAACTATTTTTAAATAATAATTAGTTTTGTCAAATAAACTCTAAACCTAACCCTACTTCGTCCAAAAAGCAATTATATTGTATCAAAAAGAAAACACTAATATAAGATAATTTAGATATAATTCATCAAAAATTTCTATAATTCGTCCAAAAAATAATTTATATACAAATAATTTCTCTAAAGATTTACATACATTTATATAATATACATGTATTATAAATATATAATATAATGTTATTTTGATGTTATATGTTTTATATTTAATTAGATATTTAGAAGAAGGAAAACTAAAATAGTTTTATTTTTCAATGAAAAACTGAAATTTATTAGTCATTTGTTTGAAATGGACCAAATGGTAAGATGGTCTTTATACTTAAGTATTACATGACATAAGATTTTTAATATGTGATGTGTCTAAATGATTTGACATGCCACATAGATTTGAGACCTAAAATCTTAGGGTAAATTGTCTCAAGTAGGGTAAAATCTTTATTTTCAGAAACAACCAATTGCTCCTTCCACTCCAAACAGAATAAGCAGAATCCTGAAAACCCATACGTAAGGAATTCATTGAGGACAAGGAAAATCCTCTTGAGAGTCTTCAGTCACGCAGGAGCATATATATTCCTCTATTCCCCTTATCTTTCTTGCAGTGAAGTTGGGAAATTTTCAGCACATCAGGGGAATTGAATCAAGAACCTGATACTAGCAACATGAAACAAGAATCAAATCGGAGCGACTCAACTATTCTATAATCCTATATATGAATACATGAAGGAAGTGCTGTACCAACTTGTCAAGAGTTGAAATAGAAGGAAGAAAAGGAGCTAGGAAGCTATGGCACAAGAGGCAAGTTCACAGGTGGGAGTGTTCAGGAAGTTCAAACCTCACATCCTCATGGTTTTAGCTCAAATGGGCTACACATTTCTATATTTTATCACAGAAGCTTCCTTCAACCATGGAATGAACCCTCATGTCTACATTACTTATCGGCATATTGTTTCTGGTGTAGTGATGCTCCCTTTTGCCTATTTTCTTGAAAGGTATGGATGTGTACAATTGCATTTTTGTTTGCTAGATATATCTTATATGTTCATCAATCTGACACCGTTAACACAAACCTCTACCTATTTACATCATCCAAATCAAAAGATTGTCTAACACAAATACCTACGTTCATCGTCAACTACATCTCATGTGTTTAACTATTGATATTTGATTCTCCTACTGCAGAAAAGAAAGGCCAAAGCTCACAGTTGCCCTTTTCTTGGAACTTTTTGTTCTTTCTCTTCTAGGGTGAGGAAACAGAAAACTCATCTATACTAATGAAAGTTGCCCGCAAAACTAGAAGTCTCTAATTTATGGTCGTTTTCGAAACAGGGTAGGTTTGACTCTAAACATGTACTTTGCAAGCTTAAGATACACCTCTCCAACCTTCCTAGCATCAATGGTCAACACAATAGCTTCTGTCACTTTTGTAATTGCCGTTGCTCTCAGGTTAGTACAGTTCTAGATACAAGCATTAGTCTTTTATCACCTTACCATATTCAGTTTTGTATTAGGCTTAACAACCTAATTGACTAGGTTGGAGGCTCTTAATCTTCGAAATCCTCGTGGGTTGGCAAAAGTTTTGGGCACCCTAGTCTCTTTAGCCGGAGTAATGACCATGACTTTGTACAAAGGACCTACTGTGAGAAATCTATGGAGTCCACTAATCCATATTGAAGGAAAATCCTCCATCCATGAGAACTGGTTGAAGGGTTCAATTCTCACTGTTTGTAGCTGCATAACTTGGTCTATTTGGTACATTATGCAGGTTTTAACTCTTACGTTGAACTATAAGCAGTTCATATAAGTACTGCTTAAACTGCGGATGTCGTTTATTTCTAAAATCTGAGATATTGACATCAAGAGTACATCATTCACTGTATGAATTAGGAAACTATAACATGAATAATTCCTGAACATGTATCTGAATCACATATGAGTAATTCAATGAGACAAGTAATAGGATTTTCTGAGTAATCTATACAGATGATGGTGGCAAATGATTTATTCACTTGAAATTAAAATGTAGGCAATCACATTGAAAAGATATCCTGCACAACTGTCACTGACTACATGGATGAGCTTCATAGGGGCAGCACAGTCAGCTGTGTTCACTGTGTGTATTGAACATAAACGAGCTGCTTGGACCGTTGGATTCAACATTGACCTCTGGTCCATTCTGTATGCTGTAAGCTTCATGATTCTAAAATTACTAATGCGGAAGTTTACATTATAAGAGTCGATGGTTAAATTCTCTAATAATGTGGGTGGTGTATGACAGGGAGTGGTGTGCTCTGGTATAATTATCTTCATTCAACTATGGTGCACAGAAGAAAAAGGACCGGTCTTCGTGACCATGTTCAATCCTGTTTCAACAATCTTAGTGGCAATTCTAGCCTACTTTGTGCTTGGTGAAAGACTTTACATCGGCAGGTAATGTTCCTTTCATGTATTTGGACTCATATATGAAGTTGCTGTCTACACTTCAATAATGCATCAAAAGTTCAAAACAGAAAAGCAGATTTTGTTGTTCAATCACAGCTAGGTAGGTGGTATGCTTTGTTGTGAGACGATGAAGACCATTAATTAGGTCAAATATTGAAATGTAATAATGTATAATGCTATAAAACATCTCATAAGGCATCATCATATATCTGATATATGCTTGGTTCATCCACTAGTGGAAAAACGTTCTAACATGTTACGTAGTTAAAATGACGACCGTTCACTAAGTTGAAGCATATATCAACCTAGAAAATCATGATTCACAGTTTGACAACACAGTAGGTCAGAAAAAGTATTAATGCACCATCATATTTAATAGAGAGAGGTATTTGGGGTTGTTCTAAATTTTCATTTGCTGTATGTTCAGCATATTAGGGGCAGCTATTGTCATTGTTGGCCTATACTTGCTGTTGTGGGGCAAAGAAGGCGATGAAGTTTACATCATTAAGTCTGAAGGCTCTCCATCGTATCAGACATACGAAGAAGAGAAAGATGACAGAATACGAACAATCACTTCAGTCAAGAAGGATGCTTTACATGGTGAACCATGAAAATTGCTCATCAATCAAACTTCGAAACAAATAAAACTCGAAAAAAGAAGACATAGTTGACAAGAAATATTACGGAGCATAGATGGGGAGCATGCGAAAGAGAGAGTGCAGACTAGTACTCCATGTTTACTCCCAACTCTCCTTAATTTTCATAGAGTTTCTGATAGTTTCATCTATCTCTTTGTTTGATTTATTTGTTATAATGGCCTCTTGTTTATTTAAGAAAAACCCTCCAATGTCATCTAGTTCATTTTATAAGCATGCACAAGACAGTTTGAAAACTGACTAGTTTATAAAATGAATATGAAAAGTGCATAAGCTTATGGGTACGAGAAAGAAATCTGTCCTGAAACTAATGACCATTAGAACTGAACTTGTGACCTCCGATTTTAGTTATTCCGAGATACCAACAGGTCACAGGTCATTGGCAAGGCTGAGATGAGGTTAGGCGGTTAGCTGCACGCCAAAAAATATTATTCCCTCCGATTTTTTATGTAGGTCGTTTTAAAAGTTTGCACAGAGATTAATAAACAATTCTAATAACAATTTAACCCCTATTTAAGGCTTCATTGCCTTATTACTACTCTTCACTTCACCATGTCATTATTGTGGCTCAGGGATAAATTAGGAAATATAAGCTAAAACGACTTATATATTGAAACAAAACTCAAAACCTAAAACGACTTATATAAAAAATCGGAGGGAGTATAAATGTAGCAACATCAGCTACAATATCTTTAATGCTAAGCAGTTTTTCCCTAGTTCTCTGAATGCATGCAAAAGCAATGTTACCTCCTTCTTCCCAGCCTCGGATCTTTCTCTTTCATTTACACGTTTCCCAACACTAAGGCCCCGTTTGGTTGACTGGAATATTATAATAGGAAAATGAATTATAGTCATTTTCCTTTCAAGGATGGAATGGAATTGATTTAGCATTTCCATTTGTGATGTTTGGAAGAATCCAAGACTTGAGATTAGAAAATGGTTTGAAACAATTAATTTGTTAATGACTTTCCAATAATACCCAATCAAATTAAATATGAAAAATTTAAAAATAATACATGTGATGAAGCGAGAGATATTTGAGAATAGAGAATCGTAAAAGATAGATATCTTGTTCATTGATGGGAGCCCTTTATATAGGGAATTACACAATACTAATATGATAAGGATAAAGAATACATAGATCTAGTCAAACTACATATCCTATTAGCATAAGGCCAAGACACACATAAAGAATATCTAGAAAGATATATAATATTCTAGAACACTCTCCATTGTACCGCGCGCTGCTATGCTGATAGTGCAGTTATGTTGCCTCGTCTAAAACCTCGTCAAGTCACAAAAACCATATGAGAGAAAAACTAAACCTTGATCTTAGGAGAAAAAGAGTACAACGCACCATTCACATTTGATAACATTTGATAGTGACATGTATGTATGTGCTAGACTCCCTTTGAAGTTCACACCTCCCCTTGATCTTTACATCAATCATAAGGCTTTTCTTGATTCTTACTAATCACGGAAATTTCAATAACTTAGCATGTCAATGCTCTTTAACATGTCTTCAAATATGGCATTGGGCAATGATTATACAGATCATGCCGTATGGTCCTTAAACATGATCTTTTACACTTAGATCTTGAGGAGAAAGCCGCTTGTGAACTCAAAACATAAGTTCGTGCAGGAAATTAGATTTCCACGCAGCATGACCTTTAGTTACTATAACAGCCGAAACTTCCTCCAGAAAATACGTATGAACTAACCGTAAACGTTTTGGAAACTAGACTCATTTAGCTTTCTAACCGTACATTACACACATTCTGATTCATCAGGAGCTGTTCACAAAGGCCAGTCGAAGTTGACTGTTTTGCCAAAATCAGATTCTCGGACAGATTCGTCCTACTTTACGAAAACGGCCATAACTAACTCAATATGATAGATATGATCAAATGGTTGGTGTCAATGGAAAGTAGACACATAGACCTTTCCAATGATACAAATTTCCACTACTGGAAAATGTCACTTAGGCGACGGAATTTTTTCCTAAGTGGTACTTAAGCGACGGAAATTTCTACTTAGGAGACGAAACAGTTTCCGTCTCCTAAGTTGTCCTTAGGAGACGAAATATTCCTAAGAACGACTTAGGAGACAGAATTTCATTCCGTCGCTTAAGCACTACTTAGGAGACGGAATATTTTTACTTAGACGACGACATTTTGAAAAAATAAAAATTAAAAAATTTATATGAATTACTTAGGAGACGGAATTACATTCCGTAGCCTAAGTAGAACTTAGGAGACGGAAATATTTACTTAGGCGACGAAATATTTTCTAAAATAAAAAAACAAAAAATTATGAATCACTTAGAGGACGGAAATAGAACATTCCGTCACTTAAGTTCTAAAAATTTGAGCGCCCATCTTCCCGCGTAAAATTTCATGAAAATTCAAACCAAAATTTTTCAAAACATATCAATTCTTTTAAATCACACACTCACCAACCTTATTAATAGAACTTAAGCGATTCTCACTCTGGGAAACACATCTTTTCCCAGAGCTCTCTCTCTCTCTCTCTCATGCCGGCCTTTCTATCCATTCTCACCACTCTTTCCTCCGCTGCCACCTTCAACTGCACCACCCCCACCAACGCCACCTCCAACTGCCACGCACTCATCGACTTCGTCCCCACAAACACCACCACTTTCAACGTCGTCAAGACCCTCTTCAACATCACCCGGCCACCTCCGCACCCTCCACCTCCGCCTTCTCGCCGACCCACCACCGGTGATGTAGAACAGATAGCGATAGAGATTGAAGAGCAGATCGATCGAAACAAGTCTAAACCCGGTCCAGATTTGGCGTTCGGTGTCTGATTGATCATTATGATACCTTTCTAGAAGCGGAACGGCCCAACGAACCAAACTCGTCGCTTTGCCACGACATATGGGCTTTTTAGGCCATCCGAGTCCGTTTAGGCTTCCAAAATGCGTATTTAATTGTTTTCAGTAATTATTTTTAATAGTTTCTTTTTGATTTGGTGGTGGTGGTGTATTTGGGGCAAATTGTTGGCATGAAATTGAAAGGGAGATACTGTATTGAAGTTTACTGACCCCCAGTAGAACATTACTGACCCCCAGTAGAACTTTACTGGGGGGCAGTAAAGTTCCACTAGGTTTACTAGGGGTCAATGAATTTGTTTATTAAGGTAATAATTGATATATGTTGTGTATAATTGACATGAAATTGAAATGGAGATACTGTATTGAAGTTTACTGACCCCCAGTAGAACTTTACTGGGGGGCAGTAAACTTCCACTAGGTTTACTAGGGGTCAATGAATTTTTTTATTAGGGTAATAATTGATATATGTTGTGTATAATTGACATGAAATTGAAATTGAGATACTGCATTGAAGTTTACTGACCCCCAGTAGAACATTACTGACCCCCAGTAGAACTTTACTGGGGGGCAGTAAACTTCTACTGGCTTCACTAGAGGCCAATAAAGTTGTTTATTAGGGTAAGATTTGGTATATGTTGTGTGTTGTGCCCCTGAAATTGAAAGAGAATTATTTTTTGCAAGTTTATTCGGGGGCAGTAGAAGTTTACTGGGAGACAGTAAACTTTACTGCGGTGACGTTTTTTTTTTTTTTAATTCTTTTTCAGCCTTTAGCGACGGAATTCAACTATTCCGTCTCCTAAGTGGATAATTTTTTTTTATTATAAAATAAAATCCGTCGCCTAAGTTCTTAGGAGACGAAAGTATTCTGTCTCCTAAGAACCACTTACGCGACGGAATTTCAGGTTCGTCGCCTAAGTTCCTACCTCACAACACTTAGGCGACGGATCTTAGCCGACGGACGTTCCGTCTCCTAAGTACTTAGGAGACGAAATCTGTCACTTAGGAGACGAAATAATTCCGTCTCCTAAGTTCTTTTTTCCAGTAGTGTTCACCATTTTCTAGTGAGTGAGATTTCTTGTAGGTCCCGTGTAATTTGACCTACGAAACTTGGCAGATTCTGATTTCGTTTTTGATGTGTTTTTCTTATGTGGGGATAGAATAAGCCTCAGCCTTTCATACCATTAAGTATTGAAAAATGAGTTACTACCATTACATTGGTATTGCGTGGGCGCATAACACTTAGGTTTACAACTTTTCATAGCGAATGAGATGTCAAGTCTTTCGTATTGTGTTGAGTACACTGATGCGTCTTATTGTACTTAGATAGGAACTCCATCTCTTAACACATATTTGTCATCTTCCTTTAGATGAAACAACAGATCTCTCTTTAGAACAAAGACATTGACTAATCATGGGAGTATATGTAGGCCTCACTAGTTATAGAGCGCTTAAGCCGATTGATGGAAAATCATCATCAATACAGTCATCGAGTGCCTTATCGAGACCGTGTCTTCCCAAGATCTTTTTCTTTGGATGTTGATACATATTGGCATCTCTTGATCCATCGAGAGTCCATGTAAATCTGGAATGAACACGCAAATATATAATTCACCATATCTCTTCCAAATCAAGTAGAGTCCATGTGCGTTTCAATACATTTAGCAAATGTGTGCTCTTGTGGTCTGGAGCAACTTGATTTGGATGAATGAAGTTCGTTTCAGATCTTCATGTATATCTCTGATCCCGTAGAGATGTTATTATGACCACATTCATAGGCTGCATGTTCAGTTATTCGAAAACTACCAAATTGACAAAGTAGTGGAGTTCTTACTACGCTATCTAACAAAGACATAGTTGATAGGTTTTAGCTTGCGGTGTCGGCATCACCTGTCCAAGGACCTATCTCTTTGTTAATGCTAGATCACATCTTTCCATTAGGCCAATCAACTAAGTTGATACCCATCAACAAAGGGTGGCTCGATAGTAGACTCATTATCCCACGTCCTCATGTACACTAGTGTAGTACTTGTAGAGATCTCTATATGGATTAAATTTGACATTGAGGCGTCCCCCAACGATAATCACAATTCAGACTTTATGAGACGGATTTGAGTATCACTGATCAATGGATCAGGTTGTGCCAAGCTCGCTTTATTCCTAGAGCGAGAAAGTATCGAACCTAAGGGTCTCCCTATTTTTGGGGAGCCACACGACCTTGTGACACCAATTTTACCACTATATAGCGTCACTATATCACCATCCATGGTGATGGCGTCAAGACCAACACCTTTTGGTCGCACCATGTCCTTTTGTAGGACATCAATCATTGCAGACATATTTGCAGCATGTGATCTCATCACTTTAACTCTTTAAGCATTTGAGATCAAGATGAGACTTAGTGGGGACAAACCACGATAATTCATGTCGTTCCACTTGAACACTTGTGTTCTTATCTCCCCCTAACGGCATGAATATTGTCTCATCAAAGTGACAATCCGCAATTTAGCGGTGAATGAGATCACCTGATAAGGTTTCTACATATGCAGATTATAGGTGGAGGTTCATATCCAACCTAAGTACTTATTCATCTCAAATGACCCATCATTGTGCGCAGTGACATAGTAATTTGGCACCTAGAAATAACATCTAGCCGAGCTCAAGGATTGGAGATCCGTTTCAATCCTACCGAGTTCAAGGATTGCAATTTCGTGTCAATCCTCGTACACAGTCACAAGCTATGGTACAAAAATATTCAATGATGGTGGGTCGTAAATGAATAGTAAAGTTGCATACAAACATTGCATAGCCCCAAGACGCAATAGAAAGATTGGTGCGCATCAATAATGTTCGAGCGATAAGCTAAAGTTGTTTGGTCGTAGCCTCGGTGAGACCGTATTGTGTGTGAACATGAGGTACTGGACACTTCAACTTATATCCCGATAACCTTCTTTAAAGAATGAGTAGTGAGTTCATAGAAGTATAAGCAGCATAAGCAGTAGATAATGGTGTAACACGTGACAGTTGTGTTAACACTTCAACCAACACCATAAAGGATAAAAAAGTGTCCGCAAGTTAGTTCTATCTATCTACATAGTTTGATGTAAGAATAGAATGTTCACTTTTGTGTTATTTAGCATAGGAGGGTCTCACTCCTAATTTAGCTAGAGAATAGGCTTTCAAAACGAGCAATGAGCATTGCAGGGAGCCAATGAGACATCGAGGGAAGGCCGGTACACCTCAATTGCTTGACGAATTGACCGGACGGCCTCCATGAAGTTAGAGTCGTGTTCAGGTCATGTCAATGTCCCTCGAGTACCGCCATTTACAACCATGACGTCACCATCATGCTTCATGGAAAAGCTAGATCCCGAATGTCTTCGTTTTGAGCGAAAGAATGGATGTACATGAAAATTTCTTAAAATTTGGACCATTATATTTCTTCCAGGATAACCTGAATTGGTCAAAACCAAAGCATATATGAGTTAGTGTCTCAAATATCATGTTTGGCGACAACATGAGATCCGATACTCAAATCGTAGTGACATACAATCCAGTAAATTGACTCATGAACTTCTCCAAGAAGCATTTCAATCCGCATTCATGAGAAGGTATATACAAAAGAATTCTTGTTAATTCTCACAATGTGTTTTCAAATGAAAACTATTAGCAGGAATGTCTTTAAAGCTCAACATGGTTCGGTTGCCTCTCAATGCATAGAGGGCATTTGTGACGTTGATCATGGTGCCATGAGACATCAAGATTCAAACTAAACCGCGTCCCCAAATGACCGGTATGATTCAATTATTGTAGTCTTAGAAGATTTATAAGGCATAAAATCCAGAGATAATTGTCAGTTCCTTAGAATGTTGTGGATAGTTCCACTATCTGAGAAACTCTCAATGTCTTTATGAGACAGATCTACAAAATGGAGTAGATAGGAGAGTAAATAGTTTCACTTGAACCATTTAGAAAGACTGAAAGAAACTACAAAAAACTGCAATCCCAAGAGTACATAAAAATTTCCGCACAGAATGACTTTTACGCACTAAAATAGCCATAACTTCTTCATTAAAATAGATATGGACAAACCGTAAAAATTTCTGAAAACTAGAGACGTAGAGCGTTCTAATAATATAAAGCTCACTGTCTAGTTCATCCGGAGCTATTCAGAAAGCTCAAACGAAGTTGACTGTCCAGAAGGGACAGATTGCTGTTTTTCATAGATTTGGCATTGGCAAAGCTTTGAAGCTTGCGGATGGCATGTGGGCATAAGCCGAAGCCAAAATGACATGTATATGATCAAAATCAAGTTCTTTCGGTCTTTCCAAGGTCGTAAACTCCATGACTAGTTAGCGAAAGCTCCCTGACATGAACATAAACTAACTCAGAAAACCTAGAGAATTCGATTATGATGATTGTCCGGTATTGATAAGTCTTCAACGTCTTTTGCAAGACGACAATTGGTTTAATAGCGTAGGGGGATCCAAAATCAAAAGTTTTCGGTAACTCCAAGTCAGTATGACCAGGCATATCCGTGGAGGGTCGATAGTGCGAGGCACATTTGAAACCACTATCTCCTTAATTTCGGACAATTCTAAGCCATCACACTAAGCTTGGATGAGCCTAGTTGAACAATTGATGATGGAAAATTCGTTATAAGGTAGAAGACTTAACTAGAAACACGTTGGCGATCCTCCTTGAGGATGCAAGGCCGTGCGTCATCTTCACTTGGAAGAGACCAAAATGGCACTATCTAACCATGTAAATTGTAAATATGCCATAATTCTAAGGACGATGTAAAAATTGTACATCTTGTTTGTAAATCAATACGAACTATAAGAGGAGAATAGTTTCACTTCGAAAAAATTCTCAAGGCATTCATTATTGCTAATGTGAGTACATCGATGTCTCGAGTAATATAAGGACATCAATACGACGTCTTATTACATATAGATTGGAAAGAAAATCAATGTCTAGCCAATGACATCAAAGTCAAAGATAGCTAGAGCAGGATCCGAATCTTTAAAATTCGCGATCATGAGGATGACGTTATTGTCCTCATATTGATTTTCCATACCTTTTTGTATGCATTCACAATTTGAAGGGGAGCTCGACAACTCATGAACCAGTGATCCGGAGATCCACAATAGTTGCATTGTCATAAGCTGGCATGAGTAGTTTTGCCAGATTGGTGTCTAAACCGGGAGTGTCCACATTAGGGCCAGTGACACCTCCCTCTTTTTTCTAGACATTGGCACGGCGTTTTAAACGTCGTGCCGTGACCCATATTGTTGTCCCCACATTAGGGGACAATCCCAAATACGTTTATCGCATTAGCATATGTACAATTCCCGTTTACAATTATATGATCAAAATCAAGTCTCGTTGGTAATTCCAAACCAACTTAGTGGACCTAGAGAACTTGATGATGATCGAATCTGCTAAAGATTATGGATCATGATGCCACAAAAGATCATCGACAATCTGTAATCAATTAAGGTGGTAAGCAATCCACTTGACTAATAACTCAATATAGAGTTATATGAACGTTTCAAAAAACGCTCTATGATTGCATTCCACAGTACTTTGTGGTCATTACTTTTTGCACAGATTGCCATTGAAGGCTTTTGTCGATGTGGCGCTTCAAAATTTTGAGCGCGAGAGATGTGAAATCTCGGCATCTAGGCTTGTTAGCCTGGGGGTCAAAACATGTGGTTTAATCCTTTCCAATGAAAGGTTCCACAAATACCAAGCAAAGATTTGCCTTAGGCATCGAGTACGTCAAAACTGAAAGGAGCAGAATGTTACATTGCTTTTGCATACAAAACCAAGCTGTTATGAGACTCGATAGAGGTCACAAACGATGCTTTTAATGGTTTGTCCTTCAGATTGATCGCACACAATCCGAAAAAGCCGCGAATTGATCAAACACAATTCGGAAAAAGCCTCGGATTGATCAAACACAATCCGGAGAAAGATCAGGCTTGATCACACACAACCCGGACAAGAAAACAAGAGTGATCAAACACATTCTTGACCCGCGAATAAAATTCCGGGATTTTTACCTGCACACACAAAATCTCAAGCATAGAATAGAGATGGAGAAGGGAGGAAAGGATTTTATCCTTCCTGAGTTATTGAACTTGGAAAAGTTTAGGGTTTTAAAACATACCTTTCGAAACTTCAAACGCTTGAAGAAGTCAAAAATTGTAGTCGGAGGAAACCAAGAATCGTCGGCGGGCGATGGCCAAGGGATTGGCAGCCGGTGATGTCGGACAACGGTCGGGAAAACGGGCGACGGCGGCGGCGGTTGGACAAAAGAGCTGAAAAAAACGTTTTTTAGGGTTTCGGAAAACAAATGATGGGCTATTGGCTCTAAGGTTAGAACAAAGTGCATGATAACGTGATGAAGTGAGAGATATATATTTGAGAATAGAAAGATGGATATCTTATTCATTAATAGGAGCCATTTATATAGGGAATTACACAATACCAATATGGTAAGGATAAAGAATACATAAATCTAGTCAAACTACGTATCTTATTGGCATAAGGCCAAAGCACACATAAAAAATATCTAGAAAGATACTGAATATCCTAAAATAACGTGTAATAAAATACCATTAATATTAGATTTTACAAGTGAGGAAGGTGGTATTTCATTTCCACCTCTCTTATGGAATTGGACTCCGGTCAACTCATTTAGTTTAGTTTCCTTTCCATACTGATTACATAACCAAAAACGACAATTTAATGGAAATGAAACTAATTCATATTCCATACGGGCCTAAGTTGATGGAATCACACGTACTGAGCAGTGAGCACACTAATTGCCTCCACTGAATAGAATACAGAAGAAAAAGACATGGAGAGTGTATTCATTATAAAATACGTAATAACATTCTAAAGAACCTAACACTAGCAACATGAAATAAGAATCAAAGCAGAATGAGGAAGAAGGGAGACTAGAGGTGGTTATGGCACAAGAGTCCAGTTCCCATGTGGGAACTTACAGGAGGTTCAAGTCACACCTCCTCATGGTTTTAGCTCAAGTGGCCTATGCATTTCTTTATCTCATCACAGAAGCTTCCTTCAATCATGGGATGAACCCTCACGTCTACATAACTTATCGACATATTGTGTCTGGCGTAGTCATGCTCCCTTTTGCCTATTTTCTTGAGAGGTTATATATGTGTACAGTTGCCTTTCCATTTTGTACTACATGTAATGCTTTCTTGTTAGTTATCTGATCAAGTTCATCAAGATTGCAGATTGGAAAACACATTATGATGTATTGGTTCAGCAAAATTGTACATGTCTGTTATGTTGCATTGACATTTCTACATATTTTCATCACATTTTGTGTCTTAACTATCGATCATTGTTTTTCCTTCTGCAGAAAAGACGGACCAAAGCTCACATTTGCTTCTTGGAACTTTTTGTTCTTTCTTTTCTGGGGTGAGAACAAGAGAACCGTTATTCTGACACTTCAAGGCAAAAATAAAAGTCTAATTTGGGATCTTTCATAAAACAGGATAGGTTTGACTCTGAACATGTACTTTGCAAGCTTAAGATACACCTCTCCAGCCTTCATTGCATCAATGATCAACACCATAGCATCCCTCACTTTTGTGATTGCAGTTTTACTCAAGTTAGTACACCTCTTCATCCAAAAATCCAAAGCTAGTATCTTTCATTATCATGTATATTGATTTAAGGTATGCTTAAGAAACTAATTAATCAGGTTGGAGGTTCTTGATTATCGAAATCCTCATGGATTAGCAAAAGTTTGGGGCACCGTAATCTCCTTAGCCGGTATAATGACGATGACATTGTACAAGGGACCTATTTTGCCAAACTTATGGAGTCCACTGATCCATATTCAAGGAAAATCCCCCATCCATGAGAACTGGTTGAAGGGTTCAATTCTAACTGTTGCTAGCTGCATAACATGGTCTGGTACATTATGCAGGTTTTTAACTCTTACTCTGAAGTCTGAACTATGAGTCATTCCACTAGTCTGTAAAACATAAAGAGCACTCTATTAAAAAAAAAGAAGACATAAAGAGCACTACTTTGCTCACCAAATTTGTTCATCTAACTTCTATAATCAAAACTCACCTGTTTCAAAAATTTACTGACATATGTACTGACAGAACATTATTCGGAGAACAAATTTGGCCACTATTGCATGAATAATTGATATATATATATATATAGGAGAATAAATTTGGCCACTATTGCAAGAATAATATATATATATAGATGTGGAGTGCACGTCCGCCCTAGCTTAAAGTGCGCATGTCTTTCCGTTCGCCACCGTCCGGCACCAACGACGACGCGCCTCCACTCCAACGGATTCCAGCAGCGTCCCTGATCACTTTTCCTCCCCGGCAAGTCCGCCGAATTTAGCTTCCGGCGAGATCGACTTTATTTGAAGTTTTAGGTGATCTCGTCGGAAAACTAGAAAAGAACGGACTCGCCGAGGAGGGAAAGTGGTCAGGAACGCTGCTAGAGTCTTCCGGGGTGGAGGTGCGCCGTTGTCGGCGCCGAACGGTGGCGAACGGAGGGACGTGCGCACGTGCGCACGTGCGCTTCATATCGTTTTCGTATATATATATATACAGATTTTCTCATGTGCGGATGTCTGCATTTATTCTTACGATGCGGGTTTCCACTTTACACTCACTTTTCAATCGAATTTTCACATCTCCACCGTCTAGTATTTAGATACTAATGTATAAATCATCTCTGCAAAATTTCAGCCAATTTAGTAATCATTAAAGCACTCAAACTGCGTTTTCCTGTGGATGGATGAACATAATTCTGTCGAACTTGAACCGTTCATGTTTATAACAGAAAAACGCAGTTTTAAGTGCCTTAATGATAACCAAATTAGCTGAAATTTTGCAGAGATGATCTATACATTAGTATCTAAATACTAAATTGTGGAGATGTGAAAATTCGATTGAAAAATGAGTGTAAAGTGGAAATTTGTACCGTAAGAATAAATGCAGATGTCCGCAGCTGAGAAACATTGTGTGTGTATATATATATATATATATATATATATATATACACACACACACACACACGAATCTATTATTGAATCATATGTAAGTATAATGAGTCAAGAGATGCAACTTTGTGATTAATTTATCCAGTAGATGATATTGGTTTATGATGTATGCATATCATTCATATTCGAGGCAATCACATTGAAAAGATATCCTGCACAACTATCATTGACAACATGGATGAGCTTCCTAGAGGCAGCACAGTCAGCTGTCTTCGCAGCTTGTATAGAACATAAACGAGCTGCGTGGACAATTGGATTCAACATTGACCTCTGGTCCATTTTGTATTCTGTAAGTTTTAGGATTCTGAAAATGAAAAATTTCGTTTGCTACTGGCCAAATGGTTAGAATGTGTATTTGTGTGCAGGGAGCGGTCTGCTCTGGCCTAATATACTTTATTCAACTATGGTGCACAGCAGAGAAAGGACCTGTCTTTGTGACTATGTTTGATCCTGTCGCAACAATATCGGTTGCAATTCTAGCATACTTTGTGCTTGGTGAGAGACTCTATATTGGCAGGTAATTTTGGATTTTCTACTCAGATATGCATTTCCGGAAATGCTTTCTTGGAAAGATTGTGGTTCAACTCCGGATAGGTTCATGCTATGCTGCACTGTCAGATTGAATGAAAAATGTGGATCAAGCTTTTTGATTTGTTCAGCTTAGGTTGTACTTGGTTCAACTTTTGGTTGTAGACACAATTGAAATATGGAATGAATACCATTGATTAGAACAATATCAAAGTGCATAATCATGATAGTCTAATATTACCGGCATCTAATTTCAGTTAAGACACCATTATTACCTTGTGCTAAAGCGGCAAAACTAGTTGACATGTTCTGTTGTTAGAGACTGTAAATGATGAAATCGCTGATTATAAAATCATGAAGCACAGTTGGCAACACAATACGTTGGATATCTGATAAACCATCATTACCATGTTCATGCATATGTAGTTTAACGATATGTTAATGGCTCGGAAAATTGGATGTTCTAAATTTTCATCTTGGATTTGTTCAGCATAGTAGGCGCAGGTATTGTCATTCTTGGCCTATACTTGCTGTTGTGGGGGAAAGAAGGTGATGAAGTTTACATCACCAAGTCTGAAGAGTCATCTGATCAGACTTATGAAGAGAAGAAAAATACCAAGATGCAGACCATTGCTTTAGTTAAGAAGGATGCATTACCTGATCAACCGTGAAAATTTAGATCATTCTCTTGGAAACAACTGAGAAACGGATATCATGAATCTAAATTGAAGACCAATAAAACCTAAAACCAGAAATGACGTTGATAAGAGCCAAGGAGCAGAGGAGAAAAAGAGACGATGCGAACTCAAATCATTTTATGCAAATAACTCCCTGCTGTTATTTTCACAGAACTCAATCTCTCTCTTTTTGGGTCGATTTATGGTATTTGGACTTCATTTATTCAAGAAAATCCTCAAAATGTTTCTAGGCCATGTATTCAAATTCAATTGCCACTACCGTAATATAAATTACGGTCACGAAGTTATGCCCTGACAAACATAAAGCACAACATTGTAGAATAAAAAGAAACTCAGGCACCACAAGAGATAAAGAAAATCACTGTAACACTACATAAAATGGAAGGATCAAAGATCTTTTCTTTTCTTTGAATATCTGAAATTTACGTGCCTCATCATGTTAGGAATTAAGAGCCTCTTGTAAAAGGTAGGGAAAAGATGTACACTGTCAAGACCGGACATTCATAATTTATTCTCAAAAAGCACCTTCTAGCTACATCAACAATTCTATAACACATTTGCCATCAGCCATCAAAATCAGGCAAATTGAAAAATCAGTGACATGTACATTTGTCAACAAGAATAAAACTTTCAGTAAATTGCAAACCAAAGCATCTATAGTTGTCCAATTAAGTTCTGTATATCTAAGCAGCAGGGGGCCTTAGCTCATGATCACGTGATGTATCACGGGTCGATGGAGGTAAATAGTGCCACATCGGGATCATGCCATAGCTTGGATAGACTGCCATCTTACTTGCCCCAGGGTGATATGCAGCGGGGACTGCTGAGTGGGCTGGCATAAACCCAGAAGGTGGAATGGTCATAGCTTTCAACTGCTGCTCCAGCCTTTCCTTGTCCACTTTCAGTACAACTTTCTCTTCACGAAGTTCACTCTTTTCTGCCTGTTATAAAGAAAACAGTAGAAAGTGGTGAGTTTCAAGATTTCTCTTTTACTACATTAGAAATAGTGAAATGTGAGGGATGTTTGCACCATCCAACTTATCACATTGACTACAGTTTCCAACAAGGACCCAGAGTTCAAAAGTCAAAACAACTTGTAGCTCAATTGAAATATGAGATCCAAATATAAGAATTATAGTAATTATGAAAAAGTTCTGATCAATACCTACCAACGTATATTTGATTTGTATAGAGAAAACTAATGAAAGAAAGAAACACATTAATACATATATTTCATATTGGAAAAGTTATATCATTATCTAGTCATTTGACATGCATTATTGTAATAAGCAATTTTATGATTGATTTGTATTAAACTTGATCTCAAACTTCAGATCTTTTCTCTTATAGCCTTCCATCCAAATGCACCTTAAGTAATGCATTAGATACAGTGAATTGCAGACCAGTCCATTGTGGTAAATAGTGAAAGAAAGAAAGTACCTCACATATTCTTACAATGACTGAACCAAAGACGTAGATATGGTAACAGTTTTACTTTTACACTTGGACGCCACTAGCTTAAAGTCTAAACTGGTACAATTATATGCAGTAACAAACAATCACAAACCAGAATAGTAGCAGTGAAGCATTGCTAATAACACCTGGAGCGAGGAGTTGATTCTGTTATGGGTGCCAACAATACTCCAGACCCCCTTAAAACTTCACTTGGTATTTTGGGACTGGACACTATCCTGAATAGTTAAAAACTTAATTCTGGTTCTTTTTCATTTGAGAAGAAAAACAGTATATTGCCATAATTGTGCATTCTTTGGCAGAATCAGCTTACACAGAACAACAGCTTTTGTTGAAATTGCTCACTTAAAAGAGAATGGAAAGGAGCTATCCCGAGTTTACTATTACTTTAACAGTTACCGCAACCCACATGGATACCTTACAACTAATCAACACCTATATTTTTGGTCTGATCAACATAGCCTTTGACCACCACTATGAAGTTACAAGTCAATCATACTGCCAACGGTGAATTTAACTTTTAAAACCAATATTCTGTTTACTAAAGCAAATCCTCCGGAATTTCCATCTCTCAAACCTCCTAAGTCAAACTTAGATGACCTTATGAGTGTTATTGGCTGCCCAAAGATCACCTAAAGCCTGTCATGTCTACAACTCTAATGGAGATGCATATCAAACCCTCACCATCTAATCAATCCAAACAAACATGACCATAACAGCCAAGCAAGAAAGATCATCAACACCAAGATAGGCAAATCTCATAATAAAACTTTTATGCAAGCAGACAAGACTAAACTCAAAAGTGATTGAGCTATGAAGAACCTTTAAACTCTTTATCTCTTCAAGCAACTTCTCATTTGTCTGTGTGAGCTCCTGAGCTTCAGCTCTCAGTTGGGTCAAGACCCTAATGGCATCATCAAGTAAAGCAGGCTTGTCAGTCTTGGCTGGTCTACCAGGTTCCAAAACAGCACTCAAATCCAAAAACCTGAATTCACCAAACACCCAAAACAAAAATCTCCATTCATTTTCTTATCACAATCACAATAACAAAAACAACATTAGATTCAATCAAACACATACTTGTCATTCAATCTCTCCCTCCTCAATTTCTCACGGCAAGCTTTGGCCCTGAGCCACACCAAGACTCTGTTCGTCCCCTAATCACACAAAAAGCAACAATCTTTATCAAAACCCAGAACGCATTTTCACTCAGATCATCAAAAGCAACGATCTTTATCAAAACCCATAACGCATTTTCACTCTGAATATCAAAAGCAACGATCTTTATCATTGAATTCTTAAGAAATAAACATACCTCTTACGAGAGCACTCTTTTTCCTGGGTCTGTGATGAAGGAGCAGCAGAAGCAGCAACACCACTATTAGCAGAGAATTCGATTTCATGAAATGAAGGGGTGGGATTGGGATTGGGATTGGACCACAGGAAACTGGGGAATTGGGTTTCGTCGATTAAGCTGTTGTACCCAAAAAAGTCTTCTATGCCTTCCGTTGCATCCATTGGAGACAAAAGAGATCAGGGAGAGAGACGGAGTCCTGTAGCTTTAGGCTTCAAGAGGGATTTTTGTATGTGTGTGAAAATTGAATATTGTTGCTGTGTTGTTTTTAGGGTGACGAATGTGAATGTGAATGTGGTTAAAAGAAGAAATAAAGAAAAGGGTGTGCCTCGGGTTCAGTGGTCATCGATGACCTCCATAGAAACCATAATTATGTTTGTATTTAAAGTGAATTTGTTAAGAATAATCTGGATGTGGAGAAAGTCTTTGCATGTTGATTAAAATCTTTGTGATATATCTGATATATCTGATATATCTTTTTTTTTCGAATGACCGATATATTTATAAGGATCAATATCTTATCTTTCATCGTATCTATGATATTTTTTCGATATTTAGAAAATATCGTCAAATATCGGAGATATTTATCATCGATATTTAGGAAATATCTCCTACATTTATGATATTTTCGATATATCACCGACATATTAAAAAATATCTGTAAAAAAATTGAAATGATATCCGGAAGAGAAGTAATTCCCTCGAGGTGTATCCCAATAAAGAGTGATGGTCTCGACTCTCGAGAAGAGCATGATTCCTTTCGAGATATATCTGGATGCAGATCGATCTATTACATAATTATCAAACTTGGAGATGAGTGGACAGTGGAGGAATATTTACACTTGAGAAAGAGAATAAGTATAAGATAGAGAACACAAGTGTACTGGTGAGACCGTGAGTCAGTGACATAAGATAGAGAACACAATTATAGAGATGAGAAACAGAGAGAGAGAGAGAGATAGAGAGAGAGAAAGAGAGAGATATGTGAGTCATGTGACTCCAACGTCTCACACTCCCACCATATCTTGAGTGATTACGATCATGCCTCCCATGATCATGGCTATAGAAGTACTAGGTATGGAGCGCAAAAGGATACCATGTATGGGAGGAGGACTAAAGGTCGAAATGATGATCAAGATTTTGCTTCAGTTGCGCTAAGTTTGATTCTATCAGTTTAGGTAGTGGGACTGGAACCTCAAATGAATCCCAAGAAGGCAACAATCAATATGGCTATAATCAATGCGTAGAAATCAGTGATCAGTCATCCAGTTTGATTCATCCTTACTATCCACTTATAGGGGAAACAATCGGCAGCTCAAAAGACATATATGATTATCATATTCAACACTACAATTTATACTATATGAGTCATATGTCTTGGTCTGATTATTGTACTTTTGTAGACCAACGTGTGTCTTATGACTCTTATCAACAACCTAGATTCTCATTCTAGATGTAAATGAAGTTGATATTTGTAATATTTATATATAAATTCAATAAATGAAATATTTCAGAAAAAAAAGTTCTTCCCAAAATACCGATATTTTTTCTCTGGTTTCCCCAATATATCCTCGATATATCTGAAATATCTCTTTTTCAAAGGACCGATATATACACCGATACCGATATTTTAATCTTTGGGTCCAATCAGTAGTTATCAAGAATAAGTGGGTAAGCTATGCCATATTGGTTGCATCAAATTTATTTTACCGTATTAGTTTTGTTTAAACTGAATTGTATAGCATAGGCTTATAACTATTTAGGTCATTGATATAATTGGTAACATAACTAAAATAAAACTTTGGCAATCGATTGCATGGCTGTTTTAATCCACTTGAGATAAGTCCACATTTGACATGCTCCTGAACTACCCGATTAGATGGAGCTTCCCATCTTAGGATGGATAGGAAACAGCAAAAATTGGCTTAAAATACCAACAACAACAAAAGTGACACTACTGGATTCCCCAAATTTTATTTTCTCCTTCCATCTTATAAAATGAACGTATTTAGTATGATAGATATGTCATAGTGGAGTGTAGAGAATCTGCAGTTTATCATCATGATCCATATGATGTCGCTCTAACGAAAGAAAAATCATCAATTGGATGATATGATGCCCGCAGCCGAAATAAACAAACCATAGCCAACCTCACGGCCTCACCAACCAAATAACAGGTATAACCAACAGAAGATAACACACCTAGACAACAGAAATTGTTAGTCCTGCATTCTTCTATCCATTTCCAAGAACACTACTTCTGAATAATTGGTACTTGCTAGTCAATATATACTCTATCCATGTAACTCATGTATGCTAAGCAAATTACTTTTTCAGTAAGCTATACAATAGCAAATGAGCTTCCATTTCCATGGAGAAATTAGCATTATTAGACTGGAAGATCACTTTCGCAGTATAAAATTCAACTGGATCAGCTTGAATGCTTGATCAGTAAGAAAAATAACTACAGAAAACTCAAATGACATGCGCTTCATTTTTCAGCTTGTCAATCAGCTCATCCACAGAAGAAATGATAACCCCTGCTTTTCTCTTGGGAGGTTCTGTGACTTGAATTTCTTCTATGTCGGATTTGATTTCCACATTCAGATCCTGTGGAGTGAACTTCTTTATGGGCTTTGATTTTGCTTTCATTATGTTGGGGAGTGTCGCATACCTTGGTTGATTTAGCCTCAAATCAGTGCTGCAAAGTGGCCAAAGAAAACAAGTATCAATTCATAAAATTTCACCAGACATCAAGTCCAGGAAAGCTCCCTAGTTCGCTGCAAGTCTAGCTTTTCAATTTTGCTGACATAAAACATATGAAGCTGACATTTTCAAGCTATAATTACATCACAGAGTAACAAGTGTGTTCTTAAATTATATTAATTCTGAATCATATCACATATGTCATTTTCAGTATACGACCCACAACTTATTGATAAGCTGATTAATTCACCACCTCATATTTTTTTGTTAACTAATAAAGTGATTAGATCACCTCCTAATATAACAAATAAGAACCTTATCTCTTGTGACTGTATTTTATCGTAAACCTCTCAACATATTATGCTGCAAGTGCTAAATATAGGAAGACTTAAATATATAAAAGAAAATGAAAACTAATTTGACACCAAATTGTATGCGAAAGCATACAGGAAGTGCTCTATGTGAATGTAAATCTAATCTGTATTATTACCAAAGATAAGAGAGATTGTTTCCCGACTTTGCCAATTCTTCTTCTACAAATTATATTGACAAGGGGTGTGTGTGTGTGTGTGATATACATATATATATATATATATCAGGCCGGATCAGAGGCGGACGTCCGCACCGGCCTTAAAGTGCGGACGTCCCTCCGTTCGCCACCGTACGGCGCCGGCGAGGGCGCGCCTCCACCCCAGCAGACTCCAGCAGCGTCCCCAACCACTTTCCCTCCCCGGCGAGTCCGCCGAATTCCAATTTTCCGGCCAGATCACCCAAAACTTCAAACAAAGTCGATCTGGCCGGAAAACTGGAATTTGGCGGACTCGCCGGGGATTGAAAGTGGTCAGGGAAGCTGCTGGAGTCTGCTGGGGTGGAGGCGCGCCCTCGCCGGCGCCGTACGGTGGCGAACAGAGGGACGTCCGCACTTTAAGAGCCGTGCGGACGTCCGCTCTCGAACGGCTCTGTATATATATACATATATATATATATATATTGTTGGGTTTCTAGCCCATGTGTTTTTCCTAAGATGTTTCGTCTTAGAGTATGGTGTTCCAATAAGGAAAGTAAATCCTTATTGATGATGGTGTACCTGTAATCTTTTGATTACAGAGAAGGAAGGAGGCATTATTGCCTACCACTAATAGGATTGGATTTCCTATTTGGTGAAGATCCTTATGGCTATATAAGGAGGGGTTGTGCTCTAGGGTTTTGTATCGCAGAGACAAAGAGCAAAGTGTGTTCCATTCTCGGTTAGAGGGTGAGAGAGGGCAGAGAGGAGAGAGATAGAAGAGAAGTGAGAGAGTCCTTGTTTTCTTATTCTTTCTGGTGTACCCATTATTAATATAGTGGAAGTGTTTTCTGCTGGTGGATGTAGGCAAAAGTTTTGCTGAACCACCTTAAATCTGTGTTCTTTGTGTCTTATCTCTGTGGTTGTTTCTCTTGGTTTGCTGTGTTCTTTTGGGATTCCTTGACATACATAATTGGCCGATATCACTACATATATACATATATATAATTAGGAAAAGAAAAAATTCCCCACTCTTATTTTCTCCACCTCCGCAACTATCAATGTAACTGCATACACAATAGTGTGTGGCTTCCAACTAGTAGAAGTTCAGCACTTGTAGAACTAAGCACTTCATATAAGCAACCTATTTTAATAATGTCAGCAAAACATTTCTTTTACAGTTAAAAGATTCATTTTTGTTTCCACAAAACCACATGAACTATCTTCATATGTATGTTCCCAAGCCCTTTAGAGCCAAGGATGGAGGTGATTCAAACACCATTCCAGAATATTTGTGAAAGGGACATGAACAGGAGAAATAGAGATGGCATCATTGCAACAAACTAAAGGCTCTGTTCTCTTGGGTTTTGATAGAAAGAAGAGTAAATCACAAAAACTAGAAGTTCTTGCATATTCTGACCATATGTGTTCATATCTGTTGATTTTAATCGTATAACACTCATGTTAACCCCTCTGATATACTGTCAGAAACGAGGTTATGAACTGATAGCCTGATTGTCTGGCCAAGGATCATGATTTTTTCACACTTAAAAACACACCAGCTATCTTTTCTTCTTGGAATTGCATGGAGGGCTGGTACCCTATTGTTGACTTCTAATGGATGATTCAGAATAACATGTTTGTCCATTGGCATTCTTGAAATATAATTTCAAGGAATTCCTATTGCTATACTTGTGAAATATGATTTTCCCTTTTTCAAAACAAAGAATGACGGAGTCATCTTTTCTTTCTAATCGGTATAGCTTAGTTAAAACTGAACTATTAACCAAATGCAGAAAATAATCTTGGAGTATTAGTATTATCATTGAGAACTTTGAACCATCTAAGTGTTGTTTTTTTTTTTTTTTTTTTTGAGGAGAGAACCATCGAAGTTTGAGAGTATCTATTTTCCTAATTCCTCTCTAAGTCTCTGGTCAATCTTACAATGCCCTAATCAGATCATCAGGATTCAACTGTGTTGTGATATCGGCCAATTATGTATGTCAAGGAATCCCAAAAGAACACAGCAAACCAAGAGAAACAACCACAGAGATAAGACACAAAGAACACAGATTTTAGGTGGTTCAGCAAAATTTTTGCCTACATCCACCGGCAGAAAACACTTCCACTATATTAATAATGGGTACACCAGAAAGAATAAGAAAACAAGGACTCTCTCACTTCTCTTCCTATCTCTCTCCTCTCTGCCCTCTCTCACCCTCTAACCGAGAATGGAACACACTTTGCTCTTTGTCTCTGCGATACAAAACCCTAGAGCACAACCCCTCCTTATATAGCCATAAGGATCTTCACCAGATAGGAAATCCAATCCTATTAGTGGTAGGCAATATTGCCTCCTTCCTTCTCTGTAATCAAAAGAATACAGGTACACCATCATCAATAAGGATTTACTTTCCTTATTGGAACACCATATTCTAAGACGAAACATCTTAGGAAAAACACATGGGCTGGAAACCCAACAAACTGAAAGTGAAACACACATGGGCTGGAAACCCAACAAACTGAAAGTGAAACGGAAGCAATTAATGAGTCAAGTGTCCAAACACATAATCACGAGATGAGATACTTACGTAATCACTGCTGGTAAATCTAGACACAGAGTTTCAAGACCACCATCTACCTCTCTGTCAACTGTCACTATCTGCTTCTCCTTGTCCAGAACAACCTACTGGAAATGTTTAGTCATAAGAAGTAATTCATAAATTGTGTTGTATGAAAATGGGATAGCAAAGTATTATATTGTATATATATCATTCAACGACAACTCTTATTGAATATTGTGTCCAAGATACAGAAAAGGAAGCAACAGTAAGAAACAGGTATTGATTCTACATTCTATGTAGATTTGTATGTGTGCAGCTTTACGTACAGATTCAAAATGGACAAACATTATAAGAAGAAAAGCCATTTGGGAGTATATGGGAATAATAGATGGAAACAGAAAATTAGTTATAGTACTAATAAACCACACCAGTCAATTTATTCCATACGCTTGAAATACCAATTTCTCTGATCCATTATCGGATCTGGCTGATTCAAACTAAGACCATAGCTGCAAAGAAATTTAGAATAAGCACATTTGCTGAAGAGAACTACTCAGTAACATGTGGGACTTCACATCTTACATATTAGCCTCAAATTACCCACCTCTATTGAAGTTCTTTACAACCTTCTTCCACTTTCAGTGCCTTTCCTTTGACAATCCACACTATGACACATCTAACTAATATTATCAACATTACTTGAACAACTTAAACCAAGTTCTATGAAATATATAGAACTTCAAATTAGTAATTGCATGCCGATTAAGGATGCCTAGGCACATAAGTCATTCACAGACATCAGACACTAGTCTATGAAATAGTCTCACATGTAAATAGAGAGGTTTCGCCAGATAAAAGGGCTTTCCTCGGATTGAGTCAATCTAGAGAACACAACTTGTGCTGTTTGTAGATGGGAGGAAACGGATTGTGCAGGCGGTAGCTAGTCAGACTCTAAGTAGAAAATCTTCTAGATTAGTTTAACTCTAGAGAACAAATGTTTTTAACTAGCAGAGCGAGGAATGTCTTTGTGACCTTAGCGTCCTGATCTGAACATTATTTATAAGCCCCAGACAGATAAATGGAGTGGAACCCATGTGCTTTTGATCCAAAAAGCTCATCTTTCAGAACCTCTGTTTTTCGTTAGGGTCTCATTTACGCTCTTATTGACAAAGTTTACGCTACCCGTGATAGTTCAGTAGTTTAGTTGTACATTTTTGCTTAAGAGCATGAATATAACGCTCTAAAGAAAAACAGTGAAATAAGGTAGTTCAGTAGTTATTCAGTACAATCTGAAAGACCCATATACATACTGTAGTACTAAAGCGTAGTCAGGCTTGCCTTTCCCCACATCAACATAATGAAAAACCAGAAACCAACAATCAGCAACATGAGCCAGCGTATACCAACTCTCAAGACAAAAATTATGCCTCAATTTACTGATCTAAAATCCCAGAAACCCCACCATTATTGCAAACATCATCTCAACTTAACGAAACTTAAGACCTCAAAAACATAAGTGCATGAGCAGTTTGATCACATTTTCCATATTGACAAAACACAACAAATCCAATGAAGCATAGAATTTCACAATGACAGTTGCAAGTATCAAATTTTCGAACCAACCTTTGAAGCAAAAGTCCCTTGTGGCCAGTTCAGCAGCCCCGCCACCATTTGCCCAGTTTGATTGCAATCATCATCAATAGCCTAATACACACACAAACACACACATTCAAAAAACCCCATAAAAAACACAAACCACAAATCTTTGACAAAAACTCATCAACAACTACCTGTTTCCCGAGAATGAGAAGACCAGGCTTCTCAATCTCGACCAAAGCCCTCAACAGCTTAGCAACTGACAAAGGGTACAAGGGCCCACCAGTCTCCACGTGTATAGCCCTATCAGCGCCCATAGCCAGACCCGTCCTTAACGTATCGACGCTCTGTTTCATTCCCATAGTGACCGCCACGACCTCCGAGGCCAAGCCCGACTCTTTGATCCTAAGAGCCTCTTCCAAAGCGATCTCGCAAAATGGGTTCATCGACATCTTCACGTTCTGGGTCTCCACGCCGCTCTGTGAAACACAAACCCAAAAGTGGTTGCGTTAGAGTGAGTTTGAGTTTGGAATGAGATACGAGGTGGGTTTTGGCTTTGCCTTGTCGGACTTGACTCGGATTTTGACGGCGTAGTCGACCACGCGCTTTATGGCCACCATTATCTTCATGCTTGAGTTGTTTGTGTGAGAGAAATGGCAATGGGATTGGATGATCGATCACTTCTGGTAGAGACTTGAGAGAGAGGATGGTTCTTAACGGCACTGCCGAGCTGGATCATGAGTCATGACTAGATTAGAGGATTTTTGGTGCCCGAACCTTTATTTATCTTTTTTTTTTTTTTCAATCGTATAATTTCCATATTCCTTTTCCAAATTCCATTATCAAAAATCAAAAAGAAAATCCCAAAAAGTAAATTCCATTATCAAAAATAAAAAAAATGTTAAAAAATTTTAAAAAAAAACCATTATCAAAAATCAATATTACACCGACACTATCACGACAAAGAGGTAAAACCTAAAAACTGAAGATCAGAACACTACAAATAGTTAAAAAATAAGAAGAAAAAGAAAATTGGACAGTAGGTTCCATAAAATAAAAAATAAAATAAAAAATTAGGCAGTAAGTTCCATAAAAAAAACTAGTTAGTATTCAATTTAAATTTTCTTTTTGAAAAGAATAACAATTTCTGACGTGGTGTGTCAGGCTGTGTCGTAATAGTCAACATTTTTCGACACACCACGTGGTGTTTCAGACACCATGTCAAGTCGTGTCGCTGTGTTCGACGTGTCTGATATTCTGACACTTCATTGGTGTGAAATGTTCGTGCATCATAGTCAAAAATTTATAATTCCCCTCTTATTGGTTTGAAATTTACAATTCACTCTTTTCATAATAAACTTATGTTTCTTTATCCAAATCATATAGTTTTCTAAGGATTCATGTCACGCAACTCGTTCATGTACAATTCTAAGAACGTAAATTTCACTATCATTCTTTTTCTGTCTAATGGTTTGAAAAAGATCGAGCATTAACAATAATACTAAAAGTGTTATAATATAAGGGATGATGAAGTATAAACGGTAGAGACAAAGATAATAAGAAAATAGAGAATCATCATTTTATTCATTGACATGAGTCATTTATATAGGGAATTACAAGAGTCATTTATATAGGGAATTACAAAGTACTAATATGATAATGATAAGGAATACATAGTCTTATTCTAACTACATATCTTGATAGCATAAGGCCAAGACACACATATGGAATATCCTAGAACATTCCCCTTGTGCTGCGCGTTGGTATGTCGGTGGTGCTGATATGTCGCCTTGTTAAAAACCTCGTCAAGAAACAAAAACCTTGTGGGAGAAAAACTAAACCTTGATCGTAGGAGAAAAAAAGTACAACACACACCATTCACATTTAATAGTGACATGTATGTATGTGCTAGACTCCCCCTGAAATTCACATCTCCCCCTGAAGTTCGCATCTCCCCCTGATTTTTACATCAATCATATGACTCTTCCTGATTTTTACTAATCACGGAAGTATCAACAATTTAGCATGTCAAAGCTCTTTAACATGTCTTCAAATATGGTATTGGGCAATGATTAACTAGATCATGCCGTATTTGTCACGCCCCGGATTTTGGGCTAGATTATTATTTCAAAATAAAACAGACACCTTAAAGAAATCGACTTTTCATTTCAAAATCAAGATATGTACACCTCAAAAGTTCTAAGGAAACTCTCTTCCTTATGATGATTACACATTGGGAAATCCAAATAACTTTACTTCAATCACTAATTGTCTTTATTCTCCTGTTTCATAACCTGCAAGATTGTAAAGGGGTGAGCTCAACTAGCGGCTCAGTAGGGAGCTAATCCTCTCCAAACAAAAGATAATCATACAATGATCACATGATATGCATAAATGAATGTTTTACTCCAATTAATCCACATAGAAGAATAAACTGAGCCTAGATGTCTCATACCATGTATTTTACCAAGAAGGTGACTCAGCATATTCAACTAAATGAAAAACTTCACCAAAATCAATCCCTAGCCCTCTTTTGCTAGTCATCTTGTCTATTCCCATTTCTCTAGTCTCGAATTACCCTTATCATTCTTATACTAATTGCGCAATAACCACGGGCATGCCTGGGACATAGTTTTTGCTGAGGTTTGGACTCAACTACGCAAAAGATAAATTTCATATCAACTTCACCACCCTTATCCTTCAAATGACTTTAATGAATGATATGCACCAATTGATAACATATACTTCAAAACATGTAATTTCATCAAATACGCAATCATTCCAAAACAAACATATCAACAAACATATAAGCACACAATACAAATGAGTAGAGGTTCCCCAGATCCCCCTACCTTGATTCCAAGTTATTGCCAATGTACATGTCCCTACATAGAAATAGGTATCCGAATACAATTCACAATCTTATCCATAAGCACACATTTAATTTTAAAGACAAAGCTATGATATGGCTTAAGAACATACTTTACTTTAAAGCATGTCTCAAAAACATAGTACCTAAAATCACAGGCCATTAAGATAACATTTGACGCCAGATAACTAAGCAAAATGTGATGCAGATTTATTTTGAAGAAAAACTGTTACACATAGCTGATTTCAAAATGGCACAAGTATCTCAAATAAATTTGGAAAATAATGTCACAAGCTTTGTTTGAAAGTTGAGAATTTGTGTATTCAGTTTGTGGTGAATCTAAATAAGTTTGAATGAAGGAAACCATTGAAAACAAACGAACAAACAGTAAAATAGTAACAAATGCAGAAACCATTTAAAGTTGACCTTCAACTTCAAAAAATCATAACTTAATCTACAAAACTCTTTTTTGAGAGATTCAAATTCAAGAATGACGTTTAACATGTTTACTATAACTTTTATGAAGACAATAACTTCAAATACTCAACTGAAATGCACAGGTTTTAGTAAAAATGTCGCTGGGTCAAAAACACAGAAAACTGATCTGCAGAATTTCTTACTGCAGACCCTCAACTTTGAAAAATCATATCTTAATCTAGAAAAATCATTTTCAAGTGATTCAAAATCTGGAATAATCTGTAGGATGTCTGCTACCACTTTTATGAAGAAACAAACTTCAAATAACCAACCTAATTGTACGGTTTTTAGCAATAAACTGACTGACTCCAAAATACAAGAAAACTAATTTGCAGAATGTTCAGCTATGTTTTCAGCTCTAAACTTGACTAACAAATTCTAAATGAACTTGCATGAAACTACCCAGATATCAAGCTAAGAATATGAACTTTCAATACATGCAAATGATTTCTAAAATGCATGATTAATTCAAAAGATATGGCTGCTCAAAGTTAACGAAATGAACAAGTTATAGAAACTTTTCCAATCAAATGTTACTTCAGTTCATGCAAAGTCTAAGGTTCCTAATAAGTTAAATACTCATATAGGTTTCTTAGTCACTCTAAGCTCTTGCCGTGTAAGAGAAAACAAGAATCTCTAATTCAAACAGCAACACTAAAATTACTCAGGACACCCAAACTTGCAGAACTAAAGTTCTATAATCAGTTTCTATTCTGTTTGGAAAAAAATAAAGCTACTACATGAACTCAAATGTATCAAAAACTACTGATTATTCAATATAAACACTAAAATGTTTCAGAATGAACAAACAACACAAATATTGCACTAAAAAGACTAGCTTAAATTACCACAAAGACAACCAATAGAAAGTAGCACGCAATAGTCTTAACTTCTATATTTTTAAGCAACTTTATACCACTCCAGTCCTTGGTTTCTACTTTCAAAATTTAGGAATTAAAGACATATATAGGAACACCAATATTAGATATTTATATCAGCATAATTTCATAACATAACAAAAAAAATTAAAAGTAAAGAGTACAACTAAAACAACAAAAGTCTGACAACACGATTTCCTGACCAGTAAACTTTCAGACTGAAAACGATAGTTTGGTTGGGCAATTACAGTTGGTGTCTTCATAATATTTGTAAAAGACAACCTAAAGATCATTTGAGAACTGGAATCGCAGAAAAGGGATTTTTCTATAATTACTTATGATTTTTCGAAAATCAGATACAGGAGAGAAAAACTGCTGATGTATTCTTATGTCTTAATTTCTAAGAAAAGGGTTTAAGACATGGAATTCTAACAACCAATCCTAGTAACAATTGCTGCATAAACTTGATTGTCTACATAAGAGAACTGATTTGGCTAACAAAGAATGCAGTTCAAACTTAACCAAAACCAAGGAATCAACAACTCTACTTACCATCAAATTCAAATCCAAAACCAATTCTTAATAGTAACTAATCAAAACAAGCAAACAATATAACTAAAATCCTAAAATGATAACAACTTCTGATTAAAAGCATACACTCACTTTGAATAACAATCAATCAACTGATCAGAACATGCATAAAAAGATCAAATTGAATTGAAAAGAGAAGTTCATACCTTAATTCTTCCTAATTCCTGTCTATTTCTAAAACATTGCTTCTCTCTATTCTCTCTAAGAATGAAGGAACCGCTGAAAACCTATCTAAAAACACAGAATGCTCTACCTATTTATAGTGTTTTGAAAAGGGATAGAACTTGGAGTCCAAGACAAGAACAAAGGAAGCAAAATTGAATTGGTGAATCGAAATCTTACATAAGTTCGTACAGAAAATCGGATTTCCACGTGGCATAACCTTCAGTTACTAGAACAGCCGTAACTTCCTCTAGGAAATACATATGAATGAACCGTAAATGGTTTTGAAAACTAGACTCATTTAGCTTTCCAACTGTACATTATACACATTCTGGTTCTTTAAGAGCTGTTCACAAAGTCCCGTCGAAGTTGACTATTTTTGCCAAAATCAAATTCTCGGACAGATTCGTCCTACTTTACGAAAACAGCCATAACTCACTCAATATGATAGGTATGATCAAATGGTTCATGTCCCTAGAAAGTAGACACATAGACCTTTCCAATGGTACTAATTTCATCATTTTTCAGTGAGTGAGATTTCAAATAGGTCCCGTGGACTTTGATCTACAAAACTTGGCAGATTCTGATTTCGCTTTTGATGTGTCTTTCTTATGTAGGGATAGAATAAGCCTCAACCTTTCATACCATTAAGTATTGAAAAAAGAGTTACTGCCATTACATTTGCATTGCGTGGGTGCATAGCTACACTTAGCTTTATAACTTTTCATAGCGAATGTGATGTCAAGTCAAGTATTTCGTATTGTGTTGAGTACATTGATACGTCTTATTGTACTTAGATAGGAACTCCATCTCTTAACATATATTTGTCATCTTGTTTTAGACAAAACAACGGATTTCTCTTTAGAGCAAAGACTTTGACTAATCATGGGAGTATATGTAGGTCTCACTAGTTATAGAACGCCTAAGCCGATTGATGAAAATCATCATCAATACAGTCATCGAGTGCCTTATCGAGACCGTGTCTTCCCAAGATCTTTTTCTTTGGATGTTGATACATATTGGCATCTCTTGATCCATCAAAAGTCCATGTAAATCTAGAATGAACACGCAAAGGTATAATTCACCATATCCCTTCCAAATCAAATAGAGTCCATGTGCATTTCAATACCTTTAGAAAACGCGTGCTCTTGTGGTCTGGAGCAACTTGATTTAGATGAATGAAGTTCGTTTCAGATCTTCATGTATATCTCTGATCCCGTAGAGATGTTATTATGACTACATTCATAGGCTGCATGTTCAGTTATTCGGAAACTACCAAATTGACAAAGTAGTGAAGTTCAATGACATCCATTACGAGAGCATATCTCATCGTAGTCGATCTCAATGCGTGTCAATGAGAGACCTTGCGCTATAAGGTGAGCCTAAACTCTTGTTCTCACTGCGCTATCTAACAAAACATAGTGGTTTTAGCTTGCAGTGTCGGCATCACCTGCCCAAGGACCTATCTATTTGTTAATGCTGGATCGCATCTTTCCATTAGGCCAATCAACTAAGTTGATATCCATCAACGAAGGGTGGTTCGATAGTACACTCATTATCCCACGTCCTCATGTACACTAGGGTAATACTTGTAGAGATCTCTATATAGATTGGATTTGACATTGAGGCGTCTCCCGACGATAATCACAATTCAGACTTCATGAGACGGATTTGAGTATCACTGATCAATAGATCAGGTTGTGCCAAGCTCGCTTTCTTCCTAGTGCGAGAAAGTATCGAACCTAAGGGCCTCCCTTCTTTTGGGGAGCCACACGGCCTTGTGACATCAATTTTGCCACTATATGGCATCACCGTATCACCATCCATGGTGATGGCACCAAGACCAACTTTTTTTGGTCGCGCCATGTCCTCTTGATAAGACATCAATCATTGCAGACATATTTACAGCATGTGAGTCGTCACTTTAACACTTTAAGCATTTGGAATCAAGATAAGACTTAGTGGGGACAAACCACGAAAATTCACGTCGTTCCACTTGAATACTTGTGTTCTTATCTCCCCTTAACGGCGGGAATATTGTCTCATCAAAGTGACAATCTGCAATATAGCGGTGAAAGAGATCGCCTGACAAGGTTTCTATATAGGCGGATTAAATAGTTGGAGGTTCATATCCAACCAACCTAAGTACTTATTCATCTCAAATGACTCATCATTGTATGCAGTGACAATGCGATTTGGCACCTCGAAATAACATCTAGCCGAGCTCAAGGATTGGAAATCTGTTTCAATCCTGCCGAGCTCAATGATTGCAATTTCGTGTCAATCCTCGTACACAGTCACGAGCTGTAGTATAAAAATATTCAATGATGGTGGGTCGTAGATGAATAGTAAAGCTGCATGCAAATATTACATAGCCCCAAGACGCAATAGAAAGATTTGGTGCGCATCAATAATGTTCGAGCGACAAGCTAAAGTTGTTTGGTCGTAGCCTTGGTGAGACCATACTGCGTGTGAACATAGGGTACACTTATATCCCGATAAACTTCTCTAAATAATGGGTAGTGAGCCCATAGAAGTATAAGCAGTAGATAATAGTGTAACACTTGACCAGTGTGTTAACACTTCAACCAACACCATAAAGCATAAAAATGTGTCCGCAAGTTGGTTTTATCTATCTACATAGTTTGATGTAAAAATATAATATTCACTTTTGTGTCATTTAGCGTAGGAGGGTCTCACTCCTAATTTAGCTAAAGAATAGGCTTTCAAAACGAGTAATTAATGAGCATAGCATGGGGCCAATGAGACATCGAGGAAAGACCGGTGCACCTCAATTGTTTGAGGTATTGACCGGACGGCCTCTAGGAAGTTGGAGTCGTGTTCGGGTGACGTCAATGTCCCCCGGGTCACCACCATGCTTCATGGTGATGCTAGATCCCGAATGTCTTCGTTTTGAGCGAAAAAATGGATGTCCATGAGAATTTCTCAAAATTTGGACCATCTCTTCCATGATGACTTAAATGGTCAAACCAAAGCCTATATGAGTCGGTGTCTTAAATATCATGTTTGGCGACAACATGTGATTCAATATTCGAATCATAGTGACATACAGTCCACTAGATGCATTTCAATCCGCATTCATAAGAAGGTATACACAAAAGAACTCTTGTTCATTCTCACAATATGTTTTCAAATGAAATCTATTAGCAGGAATGTCTTTAAAACTCAATATGATTCGATTGTCTCTTAATACATAGAGGGCATATGTGACATTGATTATGATACATGGTGCCATGAGTCATCAAGATTCAAGCTAAACCGTTTACTAGCTTTGTAATGTAATGGGAGAGTGTAAGTAGTAAGAGAGAGAGTGAGAGAGACTAAAAAACTAAGAGAGAACAGATCGAGGAAATGTGGCGTGTCTCGTTCATCATTCACTAATCCTTTTATATAGGTTTGAATTACTTGGTGACTACACATATTAAGAAGTAATTTGATGAACACACACAAGTTAATTAGCTTGTTTGATACTCTCAAACTTGCTTGTTTGATACTAACAAGTTAAGGTGGGCTTGTTTGATACAAACTTTCTAGATAATATTACAACTCAAAATATGTAGATTATACGTATCTCAAAGGAAATAAAACATGGATGGAAAAACTGCAAAAGGAATATTATGTAAATGACAAAATTATTGATGGAAAAAGAAGAAGAAGAAAAAAAAAAAAAAGGTGAACATGAGGTGCCTCCAACTATAACCTTCTCGCCTTCTCCATTCAAAGTTCAAATATGTTGTGATTTTGGAATACTAGGTTTTTTTCGACAAGTAGGAATACTACTTGGTTAATGAAGGAATACGGAATCAAGAAATCTTGGACTAAACTTGTCCATATTCCTAAGACTTCAGATATGTTTCGTGCTGGTTTTACGGCTCACTGGATTTTCCAGAATGGGGTAGTCATGATGAGCCTGAAAAGAGAGGAGCTTAAGAAAGTGTCTGAGTACTATGAGACCCCATTCAACATTGTTTATGAACGGGTTCGGTTCAACGTTTTACATTGAGACTTTAGTTTCACCTAAAATTCTCCAGTACTCCCAGTAGTATATGGTTACTGGTTCGCTCTGCGTTGATGTAGTCCTCCAATTTTTGACAACATGAAGGACTTTCCTCTAGCAAACAGAACTGAAAGTAATAATTGGGATAGCTATCCAACTTTGGAGCCCTATGTAGTCAGATTATTATGGATGAAATTTATGCCATCTTTGTAAATGTAATGCTCTTTTACTTGTTATCCTCTGTTTATTATGGAGTTGATCTTATATTTAGAACCAACAACATATCGATCATATAATAGTAGTGCAGTATGTATTTTGAGAGTAGTTTCACTTGGAAATAAACAGAAGTGTAGAGTTATGCTCACCATCTCTTGATCATGTCCTTCAGTTTATGGCTTATGGTTGGCTAAAGATGTAATGATAAATTACAGTTCCGGAGTAAAGTTTTGCTGGTGGTGGTGATGAGATAATTGCATTGCTATCATTTTACATGGTTGGTTGGCAATCAGTCCTATCATGAATGGTGTGCAGTCTCACTGTCCTTCAGATACTGAAGCTGTTCATGCTTCAGTACTAATAGTGAGTATCAGACTGAGAACCTAACATGTTCAAAGCCAGTGAGGCATCGAAGGTGTTTGGATTCCTTGGTGTTAAAGCACAACCGGCTTCAGCAGTCCATGGTTGAACCCCATGGCCGCGAAGATTGTGATCAAACTTGGTGTGCCAACTGAAGGAGGGTGTGACAAAGAAACATAACAAATTACATGTACGTAAATTAACCTGTATTAGTCTATGACGTATACCTTTCTCGGCCGTTTCGCTAATCGTTTCTTTACATGTTATCAAACACATTGCGCATTTGCATTAGAATGTATTTCATTGCATATTTTAGATCGAATTACTCGTTAAATGTTGATAGATGTGATGATATACTGCGAAAGTGGGTTGTATATAGCTTTATTGTAATCATCAAGAATTTCTGCTTTCAAAATTTATACTTTGATCTTGAGAAAACCTAATTTAATAACCTCAATATCCTCTTTTTGTATGATTGAGATAGAATCATTTTATTCTAGGTAAGTAGGTTCATCATCCAGTCTGGAGAATATAATGCATCATTAGACAAGAACCTCAACAACCAAATGTAAGAACAAACTATACCTCCCCTCTACCAGCATTAGCATTATTGATAATCACACACCAATATAAGGTCCTCGTTTATATGATTGTTTCAACTGAAGAGGACCCATATCTTCTCAACTCAATCAATAGAAAGGGACCTTACCCATTTTACACGCTCTTCTAATCTTTGGATTCTCCTAAGCTAGCTCAGCTAGTTGGTTCACATAAGGGCCCTATCATTCTAAAATCAATCCCTTTTTTCTTCCCTTTTGAAAAAATGTATTCTTGAGGTTACTCTGTCTTTCTCTGCCAACCAACAAGATTTGCAATTTTTCAATTCAAAAGAGGTGGGAAAAGTTTCTTGCTTCTTTTAAAAATCTAACAGAAAATGAAAAAGTTGTGGTTTTGGCAATGATGCTCATAGCCTCATTATAATGTGAAGCCATCTTTCAAGAACCAGACCCCAAATCCCAAATATATGGACCCAAAAAGATTGCAGCTTTCAAATTTCAATTCAATATATGGCTTATGTAACAAGTTCTGTAATCTCTCAATAATACGTCTAGAATTGTCTATTTCACAGAAGTACTAAAACTTGGAAAATTCCAAGGAAAAAAAAAAAATTAAGGCTCCAAATAAACAGGCAGAATTGCATTGTTACTTCTAGATCCCCTACCATGCCCAAAAGAAAAGAAAGACCTTCTGATTCTAGAACTGGTACTACTACTGCAACCTTCAATTGGACTGACCTCACTGACTTGGCTTTGCTGCTGCACAGCTTCTTGAACTGCCAAATAGAGCTGTCTGTCATTAGAAGAGTCCATTGAGAAAGACCTCCTGATGGGTTGGATGGAAAATTGCTCATCTTTTCCCCTAATGTCAATGCACTCATCACCCATACTAGTAACCTTGTTGTGAAACTTTCTTGCCTTCTTGGGCAGAAATGTTCTAATTTGTTCCAATTTCCTTGGGGAAGGACTAATGGACCTCACTGACAACTCCCCTGAGTTCAATCTTTCTTGCACTCCAAGCATCAATGCTTGATCCGCCGGATTGTTTTCGTTGCTCAATTCGATCACCACGTAGTCTTCATCGCCTCCATTGGCACTCCCAGGGGTTGGAATTTGAGGTGAAGAGCTCGGAGCCACGATTCGATCGTATGGGAACAGGGTTGTGTTGGATGAAATGCTTGTTCTACAAAGCGGGCAATTCGCATTGTTTTGAAGCCAAACGTCAATGCAGTCAATGTGGAAGACATGGCTGCAGTTGGGTATGATCCTCAGCTTCTCATCTTCTTGAAACTCATTCAAGCAAACAGCACACTCACAAAATAGGCTTCCTTCTTCAAACCCACCTCTGTTTTTCCCATCTTTCTTGAACTGCAACAATGGGATTGACCTGATCACAGCTTCGTCGAGCCCCCGGGTCTCCAAACCCGGCGAGTACACCATTAGCTGGTCTTCGTCTCGCCGGTTCCGGGAAAGCGAAAATCGCCGGAGGAGATCCACACGGTGCCAGTTGAGGCAGCACTTGATGACAAAGATGTAGTAGCTCACTAGCAAGAAAGCTGTGGCTATAATTCCTATTATGGCAATTGCTATAATGGGGAAGCTTGTGTCTGAATGATGAATAGGAGTCCCAAAGATTGAACTCCCTGGACTTGTAATTGGAGCAAGTGCTTGTACTTCTGATGAAGAGACATGGATCATGTAGCCTTTTCTTACAAGATCCATGGAAGTCAAAACCAAATGGGGTTTTCTTGGACCTTAAAACTTACACAAGAACGACACAAAAACACATTAAACTCAAAGGCATTGGCAAAGATCTGTACTTTAGAACCAGAGAGAAAACCCAGTTTGAACTATGAGTTGAAATCCAATCTGGGAAATTAATGTATCAGAAAGAGGGAGAGAGAAAGAAAACAAACGGGAATGTGATTGATAATGAATGAAAGTGACATGGAAATAAACTCAATGAAAATGTAATGCTTCCCTCTTCAGGTTTTACTATTTAAGGATTTGAGGAAGGACCGGGGGAGGAAGGAGAGAGCCTCTGAGTCTTAACGTGGCTCAGAGAAGTACGTGTAGTTGGTGGATTTCTTTCTCTTGCAAGCTTTGGCTTCCTTGCTACGAGAGAAAAAGAGTTTTTAGGGTAGAAAATTGCTCAAGTGGATCTCGATAGTTGTACGTCTTGTTATTAAACTGTTCACAGACACGTATGGCTGTATGGGGATTACTATAAAAATGATGAGAGTTGGTATAGAATGGGCGGCTCTCTACCATAACTCAATAGGTGTTTGGCACATTTGTGTACAAGATAATGTTTACCAAGAAATTACACTATCTGAACCCTAATTCACTGATTGAGTAATTATGCTTTGTTACATTGCTAGTTCATTATTAGATTTCTGAAGTATAATATGATATTTGGGCAAGAAACTTTTACCACGATCTTCAATTAGCACTATTTCTTTGTTGGTTTATTGCATATGTAAAGAGTTATTGAATATAAAGATTGTTGTATACTTTCTCTCTACTTTTAGTTAATCTTTGCTGATGTCATTATTATGTATTTAGTCGTAAAATTCGTAATAATGTCATGATGTAACTGAGTATAACGAATGAGATTGTATAAAACATTAAATGTCCGATTTAAACTATAACCTTAAAAGTTACTCATAAAGAGACCATTTACACAGTCTCAAGAATCGGTCTGTGAAAAAATACAATTATGTACAGAAACAATTAAGAAATGAGAAGATCATGCTCCTAGTTGTATGGTTTTGAACGATAAAAACATAAAAAGAGAAACAAATTCAGGAAAACAAACCTTGACTTTCAACATGTTCATACATTTTCCATATTCTAAAACCTGTACTCATTCAGTCAATGATGATCAAACATACAAAAGCAAAAAGTCCAACACCCACATGCAAACCACCATTGATTCTCTTGACTCCTCCACAGGCCCTAGCCGTTCGCATCCACACAGTATAACATGCTTCCCCAGTTCACCCGCTATACCAGTTTGAAAGGATTGAACCAAAACCAGCAGTGTAAGCCTACACACGTTTAGGGTGAAAAAAAATCCAACGCAATCCAATCCAGTCGGGTCCCGATAGTAAAAGCCATATTTTTTTCCCAAAGAGAAGTCAAAGTTATGCACAGTCTAGTATGATATATAAGAAGAAAAATACAATAAAACCAGAACCGACACACCCTAGCTCCGCCATACTTGCAGTGTTGACGAAGCAAAAAAACTAAGACAAACAGTCACTGGTTTAGCTCCTTTTTCCAAAAAGTGATTATTCTTAGTCAAAGGTTGGAGAAACTTCCCGACCTTTTTTGCCCAGATTTTCCACACGATATCCATCTTTTTGTTCACATCAGGATCACCGATGGATCACCTAATACGTTCTTTACAAATCTAAAAGCCAAAAGCCAAAAGCCAAAAGCCAAAGGCTAAAAACTGAAAGCTGAAAGCTGTAAAGCCTCGATCTCTTTGTTTAATTAATGGAGGATGATCGAGCTAGGGAGTAGCGTTTCATTGGTTATCAGTTTGCAGAAGATTTTGCACTAACTTGCAGAATACGTTGGTGTTTCCTTAGTTTGATTACTGTAGGAGGAGGACTGGAGGAGGGGGAGGACACCGACAGTAGTGTTTTTATCCTTTGCCCTAAACTAGACGCAAAGAATGGAGGAGGAGGGCACTGACCTCGACATTGGAAATTGGGGAGGGTACATGTGTTTCTTGTTATTTTGCCGGGATTAACCTGAAGTTTTAGCCAAGCTAGGGAACAAAGTTGGTTTGAATTTAAGCCTCGCTTTGTAAGCAATACGTCAAAATGAAAACAAAAACAAAAAGAAAATAAAAGGAGGTTTGCTCTTGAAAGAATGATGATATATATGAGCTAAATTATTGTCTCTGGATAAGTATGTACGTGTGTCTCTGAACTCTCTCGTATTTACATATTTTTGTTAATGTACGTAAATAATAATCTTAACCATTCAAAACTTGAATTAACCAATAAAAATTATCTCTGTAAAAAATTAACGTAAACAAAAATTATTTGTTCAGTCGAATGAATCAAACAAATTGACAGTTAATCATAAAATTGCTAACTTTCACTAGAGCTGTCAATTTGTTTAATGCAACCTGCTGAGCAAACGAATTTTATTTATATTGATTTTTTGCATAAATGATCTTTATTGGTTCATTCAACTTTTAAACAGTTAAACACTATAGGAAAAAAACACTTAGGAGACGAAATTATTTCGTCTCCTAAGTAACAAATTTCGTCTCCTAGGTACTTATGAGACGGAACGTCCGTCGGTTAAGATTCGTCGCCTAAGTGTCGTGAGTTAGACACTTAGGCGATGGAACCTGAAATTATGTTGCTTAAGTGGTTCTTAGGAGACAGAATATTTTCGTCTCCTAAACACTTAGGCGACGGATTTTATTTTATAATAAAAAAAATTATCCACTTAAAAGACGGAATAGTTCAATTCCGACGCTAAAGGCTGAAAAAAAAATTAAAAAAAAAATAAAAACGTCACTGCAGGTTTTTTATCCATTCACTCCGACCGTCCTAAATACCACCACCACCACCGCAGGTTTCAAAAGTCACAACTAAATATCTTGAACTTCTTCTCATCCTGTATATAAGTAGTAAAAACTTGCATTTATAAACTGCATATGGAAAAAATAAAGTTTACTGCCTCCCAATAAACTTCTACTAGAGATCAGTAAACTTGCAAAAAATAACTCCCTTTCAATTTCAGGGGCACAACACACAACAGATACTAATTTTTACCATAATAAACAACTTTATTGGCCTCTAGCGAACCCAGTAGAAGTTTACTGCCCCCCAGTAAACTTCTACTAGGGGTCAGTAAACTTCAATACAGTATCCCTCTTTCAATTTCATGCCAATTATACACAACAGATACTTATTCTTACCCTAATAAACAAATTCATTGCCCCTAGTAAACCCAGTGGAAGTTTACTGCCCTCTAGTAAACTTCTACTAGGGGTCAGTAAACTTCAATACAGTATCTCTCTTTTAATTTCATGTCAATTATACATAACATATATTCATTCTTACCCTAATAAACAAATTCATTGCCTCCTAGTAAACCCAGTGGAAGTTTACTGCCCCCTAGTAAACTTCTACTGGGGTCAGTAAACTTCAATACAGTATGTCCCTTTCAATTTTATGTCAATTATACACAACATACTCATTCTTACCCTAATAAACAAATTCATTCCCCCTAGTAAACCCAGTGCCCCCAGTAAACTTCTACTAGGGGTCAGTAAACTTCAATACAGTATCTCTCTTTCAATTTCATGTCAACAATCTACCCCAAATACATCACCACCTCCACCACCACCGTACCAAATAACCACCATGCCACCACCGTCATACCAATCACATCCTAACCAAAATTAAAATCAAAATAAACAAAAACACATAAATCTATCACTAAAGCTAATTAATGCAACTTGCTGAGAAAACGAATTTTATTTACATTGATTTTTTGCATAAGTGATCTTTATTGGTTCATTCAACTTTTAAACAGTTAAACACTACTGGAAAAAAACACTTAGGAGACGGAATTATTTCGTCTCCTAAGTAACAGATTTTGTCTCCTGGGTACTTAGGAGACAGAACGTCCGTCGGTTAAGATTCGTCGCCTAAGTGTCTAACTCACGACACTTAGGCGACGAAACCTGAAATTCCGTCGCTTAAGTTGTTCTTAGGAGACGGAATACTTTCGTCTCCTAAACACTTAAGCGACGGATTTTATTTTATAATAAAAAAAATTATCCACTTAGAAGACGAAATAGTTCAATTCCGACGCTAAAGGCTGCAAAAAACATTTAAAAAAAATAAAAACGTCACTGCAGATTTTTTATCTACTCACTCCGACCGTCCCAAATAAACAACTTTATTGCCCTCTAGTGAACCCAGTAGAAGTTTACTGCCCCCCAGTAAACTTCTACTAGGGGTCAGTGAACTTCAATACAGTATCTCTCTTTCAATTTGATGTCAATTATACACAACAGATACTCATTCTTACCCTAATAAACAAATTTCTTGCCCCCTAGTAAACCCAGTGGAAGTTTACTGCCCTCTAGTAAACTTCTACTGGGGTCAGTAAACTTCAATACAATATCTCTCTTTTAATTTCATACCAATTATACACAACAGATACTCATTCTTACCCTAATAAATAAATTCATTGCCCCCTAGTAAACCCAGTGGAAGTTTACTGCCCCCCAGTAAACTTCTACTGGGGTCAGTAAACTTCAATACAGTATCTCCCTTTCAATTTTATGTCAATTATACACAACATACTCATTCTTACCCTAATAAACAAATTCATCCCCCCAGTAAACTTCTACTAGGGTCAGTAAACTAGGGTCAGTAAACTTCAATACAGTATCTCTCTTTCAATTTCATGCCAACAATCTACCCCAAATACACCATCACCACCACCGTACCAAATAACCACCATGCTACCACCGTCATACCAATCACATCCTAACCAAAATTAAAATCAAAATAAACAAAAACACATAAATCTATCACCAAAGCTAATTAAACCAGAAAAATTGAAGAACTTGCCTTGATTCTTACCCCATTGAAATTTCGAGGGACGGTGGTGGGTCGGCGGGAAGGCTTGGTAGAGAGAGAAAGGTGGCGGCAGCAGAGTCTATGGTGGCGGAGATCGGATCCAGATCTAAGTCTCGGTGCAAAAGAAGGGAACGAGGAGCTTGATGGTGGCGGGGACGGGTGAGTCGGGTTGGGTCGAGAGGGGGAGGTTGTTGGCTCCAGGAGGGTGTTGAGGTGGCCGGGTGAAGTTAAAGAGGGTCTTGACGACGTTGAGAGTATTGTTGTTTGTGGGGGTGATGCAGTTGAAGGTGGCGGTGACGGATGTAGGAGCGGTGAGAATGGAGAGAGAGGTCGGCATGAGAGTGATGGTCTGGAGAGAGAGAGAGAGCTCTAAGAGAAGATAGGTTTCCTTCTACTGATAAAGGTTGGTGAGTGTGTGATTTAAAAGAATTGATATGTTTTGAAAAATTTTTGTTTGAGTTTTCATGAAATTTTACGCAAGAAGATGGGCGCTCAAATTTTTAAAACTTGAGCGACGGAATGTTCTATTTCCGTCGTCTAAGTGATTCCTAATTTTTTTTTCTTCAAAAAAAAAACCATTCCGTCTCCTAAGTTCTACTTAGGCTATGGAATGTAGTTCCGTCTCCTAAGTGATTCATATAAATTTTTTAATTTTATTTTTTCAAAATGTCATCATCTAAGTAAAAATATTCCTTCTCCTAAGTAATACTTAAGCGACGGAAACTGTTTCGTCTCTTAAGTAGAAAATTTCGTCCCTTAAGTACGACTTAGGAGACGGAATTTTTTAATTCCGTCGCCTAAGTGCTATTTTCCAGTAGTGAAAATTCTAATTTACATATCATCAAAAGTATGTAAACAAGAGAGAGTCCGGACGCAAGTAAGTAATTTTCCTAAATTATTGTTTGGTATATATACATGCTAATTTGTCTCAAATGCACAGATACTACCAGGACAAGCACTTTAGCTGACAAAAATGTTTCTTCGGCTATAGTTTCGTTAGGAAAGGGTCGTCGGTGATTACTTTAGCCGACGACATTAGAAGACGTCGCCGGCTATTGTCCCAGCATTTAACCGACGACAGAAGACGTCGTCGGCTATTGTCCCAGTATTTAGCTGACGACCGAAGATGCCATCGGCTATTGTCCCAGACTTTCGCCGAAGAAACATTTAATATATTCTTCGGCTATTGTCCCAGTATTTAGCTGACGACCGAAGACGTCGTCGGCTATTGTCCCAAACTTTCGCCGAAGAAACATTTAATATGTTCGTCGGCTAAAGTATGTAATAAAAAAATTAAAAAATAACTATAGCCGACGAAATATAGTCTGTCTCGTCGGCTTTAAAAGGGTTTAGCCGACGAAACATGCTATAATTCGTCGGCTAAACCTTATGAAAAAAAAAATTAAAAATACAATAGCCGACGAATTGTGGCATGTTTCGTCGGCTATAAGTCCATTCCAGTAAAAAAAAAATACCCGAAATTTCTAAATTACAATTCCAAGCATGCTGCAAAATACACCAAAGCAATTCTATATATATAACCAACAACAAGCACATAAAACTATATAATTGATCAACTACACAAAATCTAGATTGTCTAAATCAATATCCGATTCTGGGGGCTGCTGCTGAGGAGATTGCGGCGGCTGAGGTAGCGGTATAGGCGTAGGCATGGGCGGAGTTGGAAGTCCCTAAAGCTGGGCAGTTGTAAACTCCTGCAAGTACTGGAATATCTGCTGCTGCTGGGCCTGCTGGGCGGCACATACCGCGAAAATATAGGCTCTCTGGTCGGCGATCTGGGCGGCCTGAGCGGCAGCCTGAGCAGCCTGTTGTTCCCGTAGTCTCTCAACTTTTGACTCTAGCTGAGTCGTCATGCTGCTGGTCGAGGCTGCCTTTTCTTGAAATCCTGGAGTGGTCTTCAGGACCCCCTCACCCTTTTTTCCTAGACCCCGGTAGTAGAAGTTGTTTTCTCGCGGTGGGAAGGCTGTGCCCATGATCCTCTCCCCAACCCTTGGATCGGAAGTGTCGATCCGGGACATGGCTTCTGACATCTCTTCCTTCTACGTGTCCGGCCATGTCTCCCTCACTATAGCACTCATCACCTCGTCACTTGCCTCCCTCAGCTTCGCCTAATTGGATAGGAAAAAATGATTAATTAACATTTTGACATATACATAAGTAAAATTAAAAATTAAAAAATGTAAGATGACTTACAATATCCTCCTGGGCGTCAGGATATGCCTTCTCGTACGTAGAAGACAGCGAATGGTCTAGAACCGGCATGATGGTTCTTTGTGTTGCGTTGCCGGTTCTGAGCGTTCGCTCGGGAAACGGCCTTCAAAGAAAAAAAATAAACTATTAGTAAAATATTTAAAAACGGATTTTTTTAAATACCTGTTTACGGGGGTTGTTGAATTCTGATGTCAGAAGCCAACGCCACTCGTACTCCCTGTACTGGAACTCAGCAGGGGTACCAGAACGTGCGTTCTCGTGCGTAGTCCAGTGGTTCCGCAACTCGTTCTTCTACTCCTTGTACCTACAGATACAACAAAAATATTAGAAATATTATTAATATCACATACAATTTTGTTTTTTCATTAACTTCCCAACGTATCTTCCCCCATGCACAACGTTTGCCCAGCTGCTCTTCAAGTGCTCGGGAACGTCAAACCACACATGCATTTAACCGTTTATTAGTTTATTTTTTCGAGAAATCAACAACATAATACATAATATTATTGAGGCATTTTGTAAACTCACTGACATCGCGTTGTGGACCATATTCTTAACCTCCTGCAGGACCTAGCCCAAGTCTGACCACAACATAGGGACTATGTCCCTAATGAGCGCTCCCACCCGGCCGGAGTACGTGCTCGACTTCCCGCCCGATACTATATGGCCATCCCCGTCAGTATCGATGACTCCCTGAGGTACTGACGGTCTTCTCGAGAGCATTCCTTGTGACGAGGCCTCTCTTCTTCTTTGTCGGCTTCGCTCCGACGGTGCCTATCACATGATAAACCAAATTGATTATTAAAATCAGAGACCTTTTTATTATTAATTATAAGAAATCAAATCATTCATCTTTCATTACCTGAGGGTGATGCGGCGGACGCGACAGATTCCGTCTTTGTTGCCGATGATGATACCCTCGCGGAAATAAGAGGGGTATCAAAAGGCACGAACCGGTACGCCGCTGATGGAGCCACTGGTGGGGGCAGTGGATAAATCGGCGTCCCTGAGCCATCGACTGCTGGTAAGGCCGGTATCATCCGCGGAAGGAACAGATGAGGCGGCGGCATCTATACCCTAGATGACCTACCATCCGAAGCAGTAGGACTCGGAGTGGGCGCCCGGTGTATCTCAGGCATACGGGGTGCAGAGACCTCCATCTGGGTCTGAAGCCATAGCTGCCTCGAGGAATGAGGGACGCCCCGCTGCCTCGATGAAGGGGGCACCTCCGGCTGCCTCTGCATCGTCTCCAGAAGGGTCGCATGTCTGGCTGTCATGGTGCCTCGAAACGACGTTTGAGGGTTGCTAGAGGTTCCCTCAGACAATTCGGACCTTTGGCCCTTCGAACCCTTCGTCGATCTAAAATTACCGCTCATCCTGTTTAAAATATTAATTTGAATTAAGGCTGACGAAGAAAATCATGAAACTTAATAACGATACACCACACGTAAATCATACACAAAATCAATAGACATCAAAAATATCCACAATATTTCAGCATCCATATATTAAAACTTGCATAATCCAATCCACAATCCACAATCAACCATATATTCATCATAAACCAATCCACAATATCAATACCGCATAAAAACCCTAAATTCCCAAATTCGAAACCCTAGAATGACATATCGAAATAAAAATAAGATGATTACACCACCTGGTGAGTGACGAGCAGGCGAACAGGCGAAGGAGGCGGAGCAGGTGAGTAGGAGAGGGAGAGGGCGACCGGGAGAGGAGATTGGGCCAAACCTAGGAGGCGCTGGAGGCTGTGGAGCGCGGTGAGAGCTCGCGGAGGGGTACCGGTATGGAGGAGGCGGACCAAAATTTAGGGTTTTTTCTCGCGCTGTGGAGGCTGTCGAGCGCTGGGTTTAGTCGTATACCCTATACCTTTAGCCGACAAAATTTTTACTTCGTCGGCTAAACCTTTAAATTCGTCGGCTAAACCTTTAAATTCGTCGGCTGAACCTTTGAAATTCGTCGGCTGAACCTTTGAAATTCGTGGGCTAACCTTTGAAATTCGTCGGCTTAACCTGTGAATATCGTCGACTAAAGTACTTTTTATACATTCGGCACATTGTGATTGTGATGATCAAACTTGAGAAACAAAAATCCGACCGTCAGATCTGACCATCATGATAAAATACATGTATGGGAAAAAATTCAACTTGATCTGACAAGGTTAAGGGCTCGATCCGGACGGTCAATCTCATAAGTCAAACCCGTAAACGGACGGAAAAGGTCATTGGACCGTCTAAATTACGTATTTTGGCCGGACCTTCAACTGAAAATAGTTTCAAATCGATGAGACGCAACAAGTCGTATAAAATTTTTACGGAAAATAACCACCGAAGATAGGGCTACCCATAGGGAGAAAGAATGGAAAATTGCATTGACCGCAACTATTGGCACCGAGACTTTACCGGAATACTGTGATTTTTAACCGTGGACGTATTTCACCATTCTGGTTATATCTTATTTCACGACTTTTTTGCGTTTGAAGGTTCTACGTATAGTTTGTTTTTGAAACGGAACACTTGGTAAACTAGTTATACAACATTAGTAGGCATGTTATGATTGTGATGATCAAACTTGAGAAACAAAAAATCCAACCATCAGATCTGACCATCATGATGAAATACATGTATGAAAAAAAATTCAACTTGATCCAACAAGGTTAAGGGCTCGATCCGGACAGTCAATCTGTTAAGTCAAACCCCTAAACGCACGGAAAAGGTCATTGGACCGTCTAAATTACGTATTTTGGCCGGACCTTCAACTGAAAATAGTTTCAAACCGATGAGACGCAACAAGTCGTATAAAAATTTTACGGAAAATAACCATCGAAGATAGGGCTACCCATAGGGAGAAAGAATGAAAATTGCATTGACCGCAACTATCGGCACCGAGACTTTACCGGAATACTGTGATTTTTCAACCGTGGACGTATTTCACCATTCTGGTCATATCTTATTTCATGACTTTTTTGCGTTTGAAGGTTCTACGTATAGTTTGTTTTTGAAACGAAACATTTACTTAACACTTGGTAAACTAGTTATACAACATTAGTAGGCATGTTGTGATTGTGATGATCAAACTTGAGAAACGAAAATCTAACCGTCAGATCTGACCATCATGATAAAATACATGTATGGAAAAAAATTCAACTTTATCCGAAAAATTCAACTTTATCCGACAATATTATATATATATATATATCAACATTATCACAAAATCATCATCAACTCATCACATCAACAACTTCATATACCAATTCTTTTGAGGGATTACTCATCTTGATGAGGGCTACAAGATGAGCCAAAAATCCCGACCTATGGTGGCCAGAGGAGAGAACTCCGACGAAGGGGACAGCCGGCGTTTCCAGCGGGTTTTCTCCTCTCCGGCAGCGTTACCGGCTCGGACACCGGCCTAGAAAGAGAGAGGGCATGGCGGGGGTCTGAACGAAAGTGGTCTGGTAGTCTGTGGTGGCCGGACGGCGACGGACGGAGGCTTGGAACTTCCGACGAGAGAAAGGCTCTGGGAGCTCGGGAGAAAGAGAGAACACGATATTATAAATTAATTAACATATATATATATACTATTTATATATTAACAACAACTTCATATATATTATCAAATCATCAACCAAATCGATCAACACACATATATATACATCCAACGTACTCAAAATCGAACAACTTATAACAATATTATATATCAACATCATCATCAACAACTTCATACCATCAACACAATATTATAAATTAATTAACATATATATATATATATATATATATATCCACTACTTATATATTAACAACAACTAATTCATATATATCATCAAATCATCAACCAAATCGATCAACACATATATATATATACATCCAACGTACTCAAAATCGATCAACTCAATCACTCTCAAAATCGATCAACTAGAATAAAACTCAAAATCAACATATATACACATATACGTACCTATATATAGCTCCACAAACTAATTATTACAGATTTCGACAACATCCAAACTTTTTCTCCCGTTTTTTTTTCCCAAATGAGCTGCTGTCCAGATCTGCAAATATAAGAAACTTTAGCCGACTTAATTTTAATTTCGTCGGCTAAACTTTAAAAAATTTCATCGGCTAAAGTTCACAGACTTTTAATTTCGTCGGCTAAAGTTGACCATAGCCGACGAAGGAAAATTTCGTAGGCTTAAGTGGACTTTAGCCGACGAAAAAATAATTTGTCGGCCTAGTTTTCTTATTTTCGTCGGCTTAAACCTTTCTTCTGGTAGTGAGTTGGTGTTTTTTTTTTTTTTTTTTTTTTGCAATGAATGCTCAGATGGTTTCAAACATTATACGAAAGGGATTCATCATGTGTCAATGCACATTCATGCTATTCAATCCAGGACTTAACGTCATCATTTATAAAGAGAGAAATGGTAATCAAGTTTCAGCTATTCGTATGATCGAAGGAACATAAAACGTATACGAATGTTAGAGAGGACAAATATCAACCTGTGCACAACCGCATTTTGACGCATGCACCTACTTCTTTCTCAAATTAAGGCCAATACTGAGGTGTTGTTGCGTAAGAAATCACCACCAACATATTTTCCACGACCACAGTGAATTGAAGTTAGTACGTATTTTACTAATTTGAGTAATTTCTCAGACTCATGACTAGCTAGTGTCATATTCTTTCTTCCTTAGCGGAACTCCTGACTAGGGCAACTAGGGGAACTGAAATTGGGCTTCACATATTATCTAAATCGACTTTAAAGTTCAAACTAACAAGTAACAACATGGTCATCATGGTCTTCAAGTATTCGGTTTCGGTTTGACCAATGACCATGTACGTATACATGCATGTTCGATTCCTTGGGTTAATCCAGCAAGGGTTGGTATACAATCATGCATTTATATATTAATGTGGTTGCTGCAAACTGGAACAGTGGAACATCGATGAGCATGACCTAAATTGTATGAACAGGAAAACAAATAAACAAACCCCCGTACATTTCTGCCTACATTGTAATTCACCAAAATATTAAATGTCTGGGTACTAAAGATACAAATTAAAAATGGAACTGGGGATGGAGAAATAATTGAAGTGAAGAAGAAGCACATGGAACTGGGAAAACAGCTGTGGCCTCTACTCTAGAGGCTGTACGTTGAACAAAGCAGAGATTTCTTGATACAGACGTCAGTCAGGAGAGATGTGAAATATCCTCAATGTTTTCAGCCATAAGTTTACATCCTTGTCTCTTGACTCGTATCGTTTTCCACCAAAATAATTAAGTTTCATATAGTTTGTTATTGGATAGTACATATGGATTCCGGAAGTAAATCACATGTTTCTATTTTCTCCACTATTAACCATGTGTATTAACCATGTGCGTCGCCACCTGTGTTTTCATTGACGACGACCTAACTTTTGTTAAGTCATTTATTCGTAATATTGAGAAGAAAAAAAATTATTTATCTGCACTTCACTTCCTTTCTGGAAATCCTTCACAATTCAGCCATGGTATTCAAAGAATATAAACGTAATTTCATTCCTTACTTCTATCTCATAAAAACTCAAATCATATATAGAAAATTTCACATAAGTTCTATTTTCAATATTTTCTATTACATAAGTCTATCATAATATTTTTACCCATATAAATCCAGATTCGTCATTTTACTTTTATTCCATGCCCAAAGTACCCTCCCCTCTCTCTACACCAAAATACGTCAGTTTCTTTTCCCAAACATCTCTCTCTCCATTCTTCGATCACCAACGCCGCCGCTTCGACGACGCTGCTCTGAACATGACGCCTCAGATTTCTCCAATCAAAGAAGATCGCCGACGTCTAGATCTGGACGGAGACTCCTGGTCCTCGACTGCATGACGCTCGTCGACGCCAAAGAATCGTCGACCTTTGGGCTGCGAAACAGTGATCTGAGAGTTCGAGAGACGACCTCTGGAGACGCTTGTGATGCTCGACGTCGTTTTGCCACTCGTCATCGGAATGATCGACTCGGATGACGTCGATGTTCAAATCGCTTCACTCTATGCTCAATTTCGGGGAAGACAATGAGGTGTGAGCTACTTCAATTTAGGTTCAATGTTATTTTCTTCCTTTTAATTTCTGATTATTCTACTAGTTTGATTGATTATGCTGATTTTGTTCTTCTTTAATTTCCTGGTTTAATATGTAATTTGGAAGCTTTCAAATCCACTAGTTTTGACTTTTGCGTGTTGCTGATTCAATTGCTTGATTGATGGAGATTAATTTTGGCTTGTTGCTGTGGAAAAATTTTCCTGTTTGGATTTGTTTTTGGTTCATACTCAGATTTAAAATTTGTTTACGTTTGAATTGAAATTTGTTTAGGTTTGATTGTTCTATTTGAAGTATTTAGGTACCTTGTGGATGATAATTGTGTGATGACGTCCAGGCATAATACTAATATTGTGATGGGGTGATTTAAGTGTGATGGTGTGATACTGGTGGAATTAGTGTTCAATGAAGGAACAAGATTACTAGATCAGTATAATAGATGATTTGGAAATGATTCTGTATATATAATATGTCTATATTGAATAGTTTTTGAAGTTCATAGAAGACAATAGTGAGCAACTTAATTAGTACTTCTGAGTTTTGTATTCATAAATTTGGTGATCATGTAGGAAAATAAGCTAGAGAAATACAGTGTTGTTTTATGACATGTTCTGTGTTTGTAGTTTTCTCATTGTATTGTATAGTAGTGTCTTTTCAAAATACTGATAGTATCTTTCTATGCCTATATTAGTATCTTTTCATCATGATATCAGTAACTTTTATTTTCATTGTTGTTTTTAGTTTTCATTTCAAATACTAATATTTTGTTGTGCATTTGTTCTTGCAGAAATCTCATGTGAATTTGGATATTGAAGCCTCTCTTAACCAAGAGAATGGCAAAACCACAGATGTAGCTTTATAGAACTATTGCAGTAGACTTTCTAAACTATAACAATAGCGTTTTTTAAGTACAGAAGTAGCTTTATACATAATTATATCATTATAAAAAGCTACATAATTTTAGTATTTTTTTAATATCTGTATTGGTATCTTTTCAACACGATGACAATATTTTATATATACAATCAAAGCATTTTCAACCTCTGCTAGTATCTTTCTCAATCTCATATGAGTAGATTTTGTTGCTGGTGATAGTAGCTTTTGTTGATGGCGGTAGTAGCTTTGGCTGCTGGCGGTAATATCTTTTGTTGTTGACGGTAGTATTTTTTATTGGTGGCGGTAGTAGCTTTTGTTGCTATCAGTAGTAGCTTTCTTTGCTGGTGGCAGCAGCTTTTTTTGCTATTGGTAGTATATTTTGTTGTCAGTGGTACTAGTTTTCTTTGCTGGCGGTAGTAGCTTTTGTTGTTATCGGTAGTAGCTTTCTTTGTTATTGGTAGTAGCTTTTGTTGCTATTGGTAGTAGCTTTTGTTGCTATCAGTAGTAGCTTTCTTTGCTGGTGGTAGTAGCTTTTTTTGCTATCGGTAGTATATTTTGTTGTCTGTGGTAGTAACTTTCTTTACTGGCGGTAGTAGTTTTTGTTGCTATCGGTAGTAGCTTTCTTTGTTGGTGGCTGTAGTTTTTTTAACTATCGGTAGTATCCTTTGTTGTCAGTGGTAGTAGTTTTTTTTGTCGGCGGTAGTATCTTTTGTTGTCAGTGGTAGTAGCTTTTGTGGTCGCTAGAATCCTCAATATGGTCGGCCAGAAAGTTCGCCGGAGGTCGGCCGGAAAGTTCGTCGGAGGTCGGCCAGAGACCTCGCCGGAGGTCAGCCGGAGTCCTTTTTACATTAGTGATATTTTTGTAAATATAAAAGAGAAAATCTAATTTTTTGGTTGGATGACAGTCTGTAATTTTGTTGATCTTTAATACCTAATATAAGACTCTATTTAGGCTTGGGTGGACTTATGTGGGTAAAAATGTTTAGGTGGACTTATGTGGGAAAAAATGTCTCTAAGTGGACTTCTATATAATTGGCCCAATCATATATTGTGTTCAAGTCTCTTTGTTTGATTAAGAATATCAGAACTTGGATAACAGATTATTAGTGAAGCAAAATCCAAATTTTCAATGACAATATCAATTGATAGCAGATTATTGTCAATATGGCATGATTTTTGTACGAGAAATCAAAAGAGATGGATTCAAAGTTCCAAACCCATACTACTATGACAAAAATTATAACAGATTATTTCCTTATATACCTAGATACTAATAACTTGATGTGCCATTGAAGAACCGAGAAAACCTACAATATCTGATTACTTTCCTTATAAGATGAAAAAGATTACCCAAAGGGGCTATAAGCCTATAACCCACCCCCAACTTAATTCAATCCAAACCTAGTGTCGAATCCCCACCATGGTGCACTTGAACCAGTCATGTGCATATCATCGTGGGCTAACAGAACAGCAAACGTTGGTTAGTGGAAAAAAAAAAAAGTCGAACTACAGTAAAAACCATGGAATTGCAGTAAAAACATTGAGCTGCATATCCCCATCTCCTGCCTGCAAAACCCTAACCTCACCCGAACCCGAAACCCAGCCTCCTCCCCCCATGCCGCCCAGGTCGTCGAGGTCCACATCCGCGTAATGGGAAACGAGATCGGTTTAGGTCTCCGTCGTTCCCTCAGCCACCGCCCTCGTCCTCAAGGCCCTCAAGGAGCTGGAGCGCGACCGCAAGAAGGTCAAGAACATCGTGCTCAATGGCGCCATCGAGATTGCTGAGGTCATGAAGAAAACCAGATTCGTTCTTGGGGAGTTCTGGGTTTGGTGGATGTAGATGGACGAAGATGTGAGATCTGCTGGATTGTTGTTGAAGAACCCAGATTCTTCTGCGAAAACATTTCAATGAAAACCCAGATTATGGAGTCTCTGAATTCTGGAGGTTGAAGAAGACCCAGCAACAGCATTAGTTTTTGCTTCTTCGACCAGAATTGAATATGCTTAATGAGAACGGTCAATCACATAAACAAAGCTGGTGTAGTGGCTAGTTCATTGGCAGTCATGCCATCTCTGGTTCGATTCACCCACTCCACTCACTTCTTTTTTTTTTTTTGGCAAACTTAAATTTGTCCTTTGTTACTCATTCAATATTTTTTTCAGCTCTAAAATTATTTAGCCATATTATAGGCCATGAACAATAGGGACCATATTTCGTGGATTTTTCGTTTTTGATGTATGATTTTGTTTAATTTGATTTTTTTACCAACCATAGTAAATACCTCCCCTTAATGAACAAGCTAGGATGAGCTTTGCCAAACCATGATAAAAGAAAAATAAATAAAAATTATAATAAAAAAAAACTTCAAGAAATTTATCTTTAATAACAAAATATAAAAAAGAAAAAATAATTGCAACTCCATGACAATCAAAATTAAGATTATCTAAAGGATGTAGTTATTGTCACCCTATTATTTTCTTAGTTCACCTTTAAAATAAAAAATGGTTATGATCCATTGTGGCCTTCATCTAAGTGTTTAGTCTTAAACTCAAAATATATACACACACAATCCTTCTTCATTAAGGACATTCTTAACTATGGTGCATATCTTTTTAACTTGACTTTTTTTTAATCATAATTTCTCATCTTAACCGTTTAGTTTTTTTTTTTTTACACAAATTCATTGATACTCAAGCTAGAATGACACGGATACATATCTTCCCTTACAAAACAATCGGGCAAGTTAAGAACTTGGCATGCTAGCACCACTCATTACATAGATTAATCCGCTAATATGAGTATCTAGGTATATATGAGTAGATCATCTCTGTAAAATTACAGCTAATTTAATAATAATTAATAATCGTTAAGGTCTTGAAAATGTATAAAATCAATGAACGAACTGTATCTGTTTAACTTGAACCGTCCATGTTCTTAGTTGTAAATCACAGTTTTGAATGCTTTAACGATCACGAAATGAGCTAAAATTTTACAAAGATGATATACTCATATATACTTAGATACTGAACGGTTAAGATGAGAAAATATCATTGAAAAGTTAATTAAACAAATCAACACCATAGTTAAGTTAAGGATATCTTTACTTTAGAAATATATATATATATATATATATATATATATATATATGTATACAGGTTCCTTCCAATGAGGGATCCTTATTTTTTGTCACTTTTAAGGGTAGACCCACACCATTAGATTTGTTTTTTAATGGGCTTGAATGACTGCGATTAAAACAAAAAACTTAATACTTATGTCAAACATACACCGTTCAAGATCATTAAAAATAAATCAAACATTTGGATGACTTAACGATCACCAAATTTTCTAGAAATTTGCAGAAGTGATCTACTCATATACACCTACAAATTGAACGGTAGAGATATGATTTAGTGATCGAAAAGTTTGTCAAATACCCTATCTCTAGAAATGAACAAAAAAATTGATCCCTCATTAGAAGGGCCATGGACAAATATATATATATATATATATATATATATATATATATATATATATATACACACAGTCTCTATCCAGAGCGAAGCTTCGCTCTGGAATTAACGTGCGAATGTCCTTATTTGACTCACTTTTCGGTCATATTTTTCGATCATACCCGGTCAGTGTCTAGATACATATCGTATGATCATCATTACAAAGTTTCATCCAGTTTGGTGACCGTTTAAGCCTCCATAATCATGATTTACTCCAACGGTTCTACTTGGACATATTTTGTTCTATTGATTTATTTTATCTGATTCGGTATGCAAACGATCTGCGAAACTTATAGGGATTCAATTTATTGTATAAAACTATGCTTCAATTTTTCAAAACAACACTTACTATAGGCATGCATTTGTCATTTCTGACGACTTCATAAGAGTACGTAATCTTTGTATTACTTGTTTTTGTTTAAATAAAATGATCATTTGATAAAAAATAATAATAATAATAAGCATACAACTCTGCATAGTACTAGTGTGGGTTTCAAACCCAACATATCTGTAAAGAGAGTAAAATTTACATTGCCTGTTTTGCAATCTTACACACACCCCTTACATGTTCATATTTATTTTCGCGTTTCATTTGGTGACTTCTTCCGAAGAAGAACAAGACGAAGACTAGCATGCAATAGTTAGGCCAGTGTGACGTAAAAGTAAACAAGGTAAAAAATTATAGAAGACGGGGTAATTTCAAGTCATGTGGCCGGGTGCTTACATTTTAAGGGTTGCAATCACATGACGGCACGAGGCTCTGCAGCCTGCACTTGCTAGCGAGTTTTCCAGAAGCTTTCAAACACACACAGAAAACTTGAACGGTAAAACTAGCTAGGTCAAAAATTACAGGGGTGCACGTGTCGACACGTGCTTTGAACCGTCCATGCAAAATCGATAAGAAATGAGAGCGTCTTGGTCCTGGACCTGTCTGCGCTCTCTGGATTTCTCTGGAAATATTAATCGAGTAGCTTTTTTATTCGGACATGTTAGAAGATCTTCTAGTTGGGTTTAACTTATTGTTAACAGGTTGACTGAGTTTGTAATTTACATCTAAGCAGATGTGAACACAGTCATATATAGTCGGATGTTGACAAATTTCAGCATGTTCGTTCTGAGGTCTGACTCGTCGAAATTTAAATTGTACATATAAGTTTATTTATTTTATGGGGATTTGATGGTCAAGAAAGATTCACTAAGTTCGTTATTTGTTAATTACAATAATAAGAAGGCCGCACATTAATTTGTAACTGGTAAGAGGGATTTGCTTCATAGCAATATAGCATGCATACAACATATGCATTGAAGGTGAGCTAACTTCCTCCACTTCGTTGGTGAACTTCCTTCACTCCTTAAAGGTGAGCTAGCTTCCTCTACTTCTTTGGTGGTCGACTGCCTCCTCTCCTTAAAGGTGCGCTAGCTTCCTCCACTTCGTAGGTGGACTTCCTTAGCTCCCTGAAGGTGAGCTAGCTTCCTCCACTTTGTTGGTGGACTTCCTACGTTCCTTGAAGGTGAGCTAGTTTCCTCTACTTCATTGGTGGAGTTCCTCCCAAACTTCCTCCACTAGATGGTGAGCTTCCTTTCCTTGAAGGTGAGCTAGCTTCCTGTCACATCCCGACCGGTAAAATTTTATCTTATTTACTAGCTTGATTGTAATAAGAATTTTACCGTCTCCGACATTGAGATATAGTTTAATTGGTCCCTAGAGGGGTTTTGGGGGACGATTATTTTGGAGAGTTATTCGTAGGAGAAAAATGTTACGACGGTAAAAATGGTAAATTTTAACTAGTAAAAAGTAATTTTTTATTAGGGTATTATTTTTGGGGGTGTTAAATTTTAGAGTTGGGTTGTATATAGAGGAGTTGGGCCGGATGGGTGAGGCCCAAAACTCATTTCTTTCTCTCTTTCTTTTCTCTCTTCTCTCTCTCTTCTTCCCGGTTTCTCTCTCCCCGAGCCCCCATTTTCTGCCGGAATTTCCCCGACGTGGCCTGCCGCCGTCCCGCCACCAGAGATTGCCGGACTGGTCCCGTTCAGACCCCCGCCGTCCCCTCTCTCTTTATGGGCCGGTGACCGGCCGTGTAGCGCCGCTGTGAGGGAGAACTGCCGCCCGAAAGCGGCGACTGCCGCGGTGGTTCCTTCGCCGGAACTCCCTCCTCCAGCCACCAATCCGGGCAAACTTGGTACGGTTTTGTAGCTCTCCTCCCGTGCAACAACCCCTCCAAAAGGCTCACTTCCTCTTGAGCTCGGTAAGAAGAAATTCGAAGTTGAAATTCTAGGGCTTTTAGGATGTTTTCGTTCGATTGACCTAGTTAGGCTTGAAATTGGACTTAGTGATAGTTATGAAAGTTTTTTGGGATGTTGAGAGGAAAATTCTGTTAAAATTTGGTAGAATTTGGACGTCGCCGGAATCGGCCTCCGGCAGCCGCCGTTTTGGGGTTTTGTATAATTTTAAATGTGTAATAATTAGAGGAGTTTAATAAAATGAATTGTGGAATTTTCGGACGAGTTTTGAATAGGTTTGTGAATTTCCGAAGTTTGGTATTTTTGGCGGTTAAATAATGTAAAATCCGACCGTATGATTTAAATTAATTTCTAGAGAAGGTTGTATTTACGACTGCCAAGTATGATATTAAAGTTTGGATCGTTTCGATTTAAGAATATCGAAGTTAGGCAATGATGAGCGTGTTTATGGCTCTCAGTTATTTTGCCTGTTTTGAATAAATATTGGATTTTAGTGGGAAATTAATTATATATTTGGAACAGGACGTGAGGAGACTCAAATTGGAGAGACCTAGGATCGACGTCACGCTTAGGCCTAAAGTTGTGAGTGGACCTTTGTTTTAAATAAAAAGCATGCGATGAATGATTTTATTAATCATTTATTTCTTCTGATGAGATTTATTGATTTCTCGCCTATTTGACAATTTTTCCTCCTTTGGAGAGATCCCGAAAATGAGATTTTCGGTGGATATATATATGTTTTGGATTTTATGAGAATAGTATGTATATAAATGCTAGCTAGCCATACGTGTTTGGTCCGTCATAATGAGGTAAAATACCATTATGGCGTGTCGTGAATGTTAGACACAAGCGTCATAGCCCTATATGAAAACTACTTTATTTTTCGTTTTATTTAGGTTTTCATATAGAGAGTCCACACGTATATATACACCGTCCTTTTCGGTCATAATGAGGAAAAATACCATTATGGCGCAACGTGAGCGTTAAACGCGAGCGTTGTAGCCTTGTATGAACTTCTATTTTTCTAAATTGTTTCTAGGATTCATACAAGGAGTCTGACGAGTGTAGATACATACGAATATATGTTTATATATAGTTTAGCCTGAGAGGCTCCATTTTATTTGAGTTGGTGACTAGCCAGTGCTAGTCGTGAAATTGCCAGTTTATGAGTTGAGCACTTTTAAGCTGCCGCATGCAGTATATTTTTCTATGAAATTAAAATGCGAATGCATAAATATTTTGTTATTAAATTATTTTTGTCCACTCACTCTAACGTTATTAAATGTCTTCCCCTGGGCCCTTCATTTTAAAATGCCCAGTCTGCAGGATTGCATAGTTGAGATCGGGCGTACATGAAGAAGAGACATAGTCAATAGTATAGCTTCCGCTCTTTTCTATTTATTTATAGTGTATTTCCTCTCAAATAGAGTTGCTCTGAATATGTGGTTGTTTGTTATAGGATCTTTGTTAAATCTATATTGGGAGATGTTGTGATTTGTGGGGAGCACGAAGGCTCCAGGAGTCTATAAGGTTGGATTGAGAACCTTTAGACGTGTTTGCAGGTTTTGGTTTGGAAGGGTTGTCCATTTCCAAGGGAGGTTGTACCGAATTTAGCGGTAAATATTTCCTTGGAGATGGTCCCCGCACGATTTACTTCTGGTTTAAGGTGAAATTCGAGGTGGGTCGTGTCACTTTCTCCACTTCATTGTTGGACTTCCTCCGCTCCTTGAAGGTGAGCTTCCTCGCCTTCGTCTTGGCGTTGGACATCCGCCACTGGACTTGGGCCTTCTCTTCCTCAAGTTGGTGGAGTGTCATTGAATGACCTATTGACATGTGAGCTAGGAAGTTATCGGAGGACCAGCCTAAGGCCGGCCAAACACTCTCCGACGCCCAAGTCAGTAAAGTGTTTGAACAATAAATAGAGATTGGAGAAGAATAAGTAGGGCTCAAGTATAACATGATTTTGTGAAAGAAGATGAATAAATGAGCCTAGCAACTAGGCTTCTTGGCATAGGAGGAGACCCTCCTCACGTGCCTACCAAGGGAGATAGATATATGTATGTATATATACATGCATATATATATATAGAGAGAGAGAGATAATGTTGTTGTAATTGGGGAAGAAGAGAGAAAAATGAAGTTGTGTAGATCTTTTCAGCCTTGGGAAGACTTGATATTTATAGGAAGAGAGGTCGGTGATGTGGAAAGGAAGAGCATGGGCTCAGCATGGCTCTTCCCTAAAATCAAGGTGTCAGTCTTGCTTCCTGACATTCCAAGATAGGTTTGGCAAAATTGGTAACACGTGTCGACACTATGTGGTCTCTTTCTTATCAAGTTAGTCTCGAGCCATGCCTTCGTGATACGTGGGGAAGGTGGGTGAAGGGTAAACCATTAACTGGCATGTCTCTATGTGACTCTTGGACGTCCAAGAGAGACTTTGAAGGTTGAGGCTCTTAAGCCTTGAAGGTCAAACTTTTGGTCTTGGAGGTCGAAGTATTGACCTTGGAGGTTGAGGCTCTAGACCCATTTAGACTATACTTCTCTAATGATTAGGTCACAATATGCTCTAATCTTACCATGCTAGCTAGAAAGTGAGGTAACCACCACTTTGTGATATGCCAAGACACTTGATGGCATGCTAAGACACTTGGTGATAGTCCAAGAAAGACTTTGAATGCTAGGTTGGGCATCTCACTATTATTTACGTGTGAGGATCATCTTTATTTCTCGAATAATGATTTAGGTGCGTTGAAAGGTTAGAGTCATACGTGGCTCTTTGACATTGCAACGCTTCCTACGTGGAATGGGTTGAAAAATCAAGTTTCGTTGTCGAACCAAATTATGACATCAACAACATTCTCAGATGCAATATCGATTCAAGGGACTCTCTATAGCTTGCATAATATATGCATCCTTTCTTTCAGTATTGCTTTGCCGATCAAACCATGCATGGAGTTCATTTCAAGGTACGTAGGAACTGGTGTTGAGGTATTGTGTTTAAGTGTAATTTTATAAGTTTACCAGGAGGGTTCAAGTGTTTTTTAGCTTAATCAGCTGCATCCAAATCAGTTCATTCACTTGCATGCGCTTCTATCAAAAAATTTCTGTTGGCCAAGGCAATGACACATTTAGAGGGTTTGGATGTTGACTCCACTAGAGACTGCTGCACATCCAAATCAAGCAAGCACCCAAGCATGCATAGGCCGAGGTATATGGGAAAGGTAGAACTGTATATACGTTGGAAGGGGAAGGCATGTGTGCGGTGACTTTTATGAGCTAGCATCGGTTTGACATAAAAAAAAAAAAGAATTTGAAGACGTCTATCTGGAGAACTAGAATATCACAAGTCAAACACGGTGGGTATTATAGATGGAGCTTCAACCTATCCCGTTGGTGCTTACCCATTCGGATTGGGCTTCTATATTTTCTGTAGAAGTTCCACCGTTGAGCCTCCCCGAATTGTTGGTGTTTTGTAGGTTCCTTATCTTAGGCAATGGAAAGAGTGATGCCCATGTTAAATCAATTCGTCGTGGAAAAATTGGGGTTCGACTCTGCGTCTTTTTGCCATTTTGATAAAATGATATGGCCATTACTCCACAATTCACCATTTTGTTGTTGTTGTTTTAGGAAAAACTCTTTTACTGTTTCAACTTCAAGTTGGATTTTATCGTGTTTGTAGGTTTTATAATGAGGTTTGTTTCTTAATTAATGAATTATTCATTTCTCACCGAGATAAATGATTTTATCAAATAAACATAAACATAGGCTGTGAGCTCAATTCTAGTTTGTAATTAGAAAAGGAGGAATAAAATTGTTCATGATAAAAGTTTGAAGACTGAAATCACTGAAGCATTGACTCCAGTGTGAAAACAGTAAATATATTTTATTTGCATCATCGTATGCTAGCAAACTCTTAATAGTTATGCATTTCGGAAGAAATTAAACTTATTTTATCACTAAGAGCTTGTATCTAATTAAGCATATATGGGGATATTAGGCGCCTCGCAGAAACTGCAACTGTTGTTTAATATCTGTCTAGATCATCTCGATCATGTAACTTTAAAAAGAAGAAGAAAAGGCAAAAAGTGGAGTATATATGTAGCTGCCATGAATCGTACGTTGACTTGCTGGCTATCTAGATCTTCATAGTAGTGCATTCACTGTTGCGTTTTAGAATAGTTTAGCGAAAGGAAGATGGTCAATTACTTCATATAATCAGATTTGATTCTAAAACAAATCGAAAGAACCGTTCATTTCTCTCTGTTGGTTAATAATTTTAATTTTCGTGTACCTTGGCCAAAGAAAAAAAAACTGTTATAGCATTGTTTGGTTCGCGGAAATTCATTTTTCGTTCACAAAGGAAAAGAAAGAAGGGAAACAAAATTTTCTTGAAACTCTCAATGTTTGGTAACATTAGAAAAGCCACAAGGGAAGTTGTTAAAATCTTAGTAACTAATATAATAATATATTATGTTGTGAGTTTTAAATGTGGATAAAAAATAAATAAAAACAATTTTTTGTTGTAAATAGTTTATTTAATGGGCATTCTTGTAATTAACTTACTAGGGATATTCATGTAATTTAAATACTAATTACATCTCTATATAAGAGATTGATCCCTACTCAATAATACACATATATTCTCTTATTCTCTTGGTTGTTTCTCTCCTTTCTCGATCTATTCTTTTTTGTTTTACAACACGTTATCAGCACGAATAGTTCTAACGTTGAGTTTAATTTGCTGTTGGATGAAACGCTCTAAAATTGTTGATCAACAAAGCAAAGGATGATCATTCAGCTTGGTTCATGATCATCATAAAGAAGCAATTGGATTGGCTGGCAAGCTTTGCACGCAACTAAGATGAAGATCTTTCTCGCTCCGTATTGAGTAAAGTTTTCCAAATCTTAATTCTAATTCATTTCTTCAAGCCATGATTATATGAAAAGCTACACCATGAAGCATGAACCATATTTCGTTTATCCTTTCGAAATTTGTATATATATGCCTATTAATTTGTGTAGCATATAGAAAAATATCCTTTGATGCAGATATATTGTATATAGATTTGTTCATGTTTCGATTCTGGAAAGGAAAATCGGCATTGAAAATCATCGAACGGCCAGTTGCTTTCGTAATTAGCCACCGCCATCTGCCTAGTAGTGCGAACCAAAAGGCGTATGGATCAACAAGTACATGTATCAAATTCAAGATCACCGTCAAATTCAAGTATATGCATGCGTTCCAGAAGTAACGCTCATAACCATTAATTTTGTCGTTTATGCTAGACGTTACATATATATATGGAATATTTATGCCTGAAGCATTTAGTAATACAAATGAATTAATACAAATGAATTAATATATATTGCTCTTAATGAGATTTGAATAAAATCCGTTTTGAAATGTAACGTCATTTGAATAATGACACATAACACTGATTATATTATTTGCGTGTAAATTAACATATACGTTTTGTCAGTTACTTATTTGAATTGTGTCAAATTCAATGTCATTTAAGGGTATGTAATTAATGCCAGAAGCATTTACCAAGTTATAACTCATACATTATGGTACAAGCATTATGGGCCAAATTATTGCATAATTTATGATAGAAACGTTATGGTTACACCAATTTGAATAATGTCATTATAATCCATTATGCTAGAAGCATGAATTTTAGGTTTTAATTACGTGATTGTTACGCCAGGAGCATTTACCTAATTTAATATTTATGTGTAATGCTAGAAGCATTAATGAGATTTGAACTCATTGCATTTGGTACTTAACCGCTGCATAAATGATATTTATTTAGTAATTTATGCCATATATTTAATGTTGGTTACCAAATTCAAATCGCGTCAGTTTTATTCAATTAGTTCTCAATTATGTTATCGTTTATATTGATAATTATCATGAGTATGTAATGACACATTAATGCCAGAAGCAATTAGAGATGTAAATGAGTTAGTTTTGCGAGTACCACTACGTTATTGACATTTATTGGTTCAGTAAATACCAATTTTATTGCATATACATTATGTCAATGAGAATTAAATTGTTTCCGTTATAATTTAATTTATTTCGGTTTCATATAATTACTTTCACATTAAGTTTGTCTGTTATGATTTAATACCATATATTGCATTGGTTTATGTTATATTGGAGAATATTAATGATGTTAAATCAGAAGCTTAAATCAAGTCTGAATATATATGAAATTGAGCCAGAAGCTCGAAGCAAGCTGTAAGGCTAGCACAAAAGCATGTCATGTGTCGCCTTGAGTCCATGACAATGATTATAACTCTTCTTAAACTAGGCTCATCCAATTGGATGCGATGTCTAGGCAAGTCCTTTTGAGGATGTGTACTTAAGTGAGCCTCGCTCCACCACCTCATCATGTCTGACCTGGTCGTATACAATTGGAGTTACCGAAATGGTTGACTAATAACATTGCATTTCTTGGCAGACCATTTTGAGCCCAATAGGCCCGCTCTCCCTCTACGGGACTTAGAAGCCCAGCATACCTCTCAGATTGTGCCCCGTAGGCTTATAAAGTATGTAGAGGCTAGGTTTATTTCTTTCACTTTAATTACAGTCAATTCCTTTGGTTCAGCAGAATCAAACAAAATGAAAATAATCTAATGACACTAGTTTTTCGTACCTAGTCATTATGTATGTCTATAAGACTCTCCAAATACTTTCTCATAATGGTTGTTGTTAATATATTCACCATATTTAATGTGTAATTAATTGCCAGAAGCATTTACACTAACGTGACATATTCACTATGCTAAATTAGTAGCATGGAATTAATATCATCAATTGCTACATGATTATAATTTGAAAATACATGTACCTAATGAATCGGTAGTTCAAAAATGAACCAGTAGTTCATGTATAAATCTAACATGTAGTTTCGATAATAACCCCCTTAAGAAACTTAAAGTTTCATTCTAAAATTCACCAGACATGATAAAATCAGTAGCTTATCATGTTAATTGGTAGTCTCCAGAAGAAACTATTTGAAGTAGACATCTTCCTTGCCTGAAGCAAATCATAATTAGAGAATACTGAAATCAAAAGGTTTAATGCCCTAGAATCTAAATCAAAATTTGATATGTGTTATCAATATTAAGGAACTGAGCATTCTCGTCTAGCTGACGAGGCAAAATACCTCTAGGTTTCAGAAGAACATTATCGGAAGGTAAGTTCATTGAAACCAATACTTAAAACGTTGAAACCACCAGAAAAATGGTGTAATATCTTTGCATAACCTTCGAATGTGCGGCCAAAGCGTACATTGAAGATATTAAAAATTATTAGCTAAAAGCTATATGATTTAAGCAAATACTAGCTATAGTATTGGTGTTTGATGCACCGGGGAAAAACATATGATGCACCGTATCCTCAACTTAATTATTACATGGGCATCCCCCTCAGAATAAGGGTCTTGTCTTTAATGACATATTATGACAAGCTGCTCTTTAAGAATGTTGAATACTAGACCATCATATGCAAAAACTAGAATATACATTATCTCTTTATGCACAGAATGCAAGGGAAAATACGTGGACCTATCCAACCAACATACGGACCAGTTAAATATTAATGGTTTTGGTTGATGCATTGACAAAAGTGATCAGATGTCACTCACTGTCCACAAGAAAATGATGCGTTTGCTAAACTCTCACCCATGAAATTTAGGGTACACCACTCAGATTATCTTATAAAGTCTATAAGGCTTGATAATACCGGAGAGTTTACATCGATGATTTCTAATGATTATTGCATATCCCTTGGGATCTGTTGAACATATAGTTACCTATGTTCACACCCAACATGGTCTCACAAGTAGAACCTTGGTAATGCGCACCAAGCTTCTAGTGTTTGTGTCGGGCTATGCAATCTTGCCTGCAACCATGTCGGTCCGGTTGAGGCCCACTGCTACCCACCTTACTTTGTGTTACAGTTGGTGACTGGGTGCGAACCTGGTGTTTTTGCACTTACACAGATTTGGGTGTGCAGTTCCCGTGCCAATTGTGCCGCCACAACGTACAAAATCGGGTCCTCAACACAGGATGGGCATATATGTCGATTATGAACCCTATCCATTATATGCTCCTTAGAGCCCTTGACAGGAGATCTCTATACCGCTAGATTTGCGGTCGTCACTTTAATGAGACAGTCTTCCCGTCGTTAGGAGGAGATAAGAATGTGTGCGTTCTTGATTAACGACGTGTAGAATGTCTCATCTTGATCCTCAAATTGCAGTGAAATTGAAGTGCGAAGAATTCTACTTCTAGTTGAAGTGCAAAGAATCCTAGATCTACGTGGTGTAGCCCATAATATGCTAGACTCACTAGATCTAGTTAAAGTGACCAGATCATATATACCTGCAAGGATAAATGTCCCCGTAGGACGTATCATCCCAGTTGGACGAGGTATAGCCATGGCGGCTAACCAATCAAAGTCCCTGCCCAGAAGCGAGGTAGACCATTAGGTTCGAACAATTCTTATCCCTAGAAGAGGGTAAACTTGGCATAAATGAATCTTCTTGCTATCGCAATCTCAAACCAATTCAACTCACGAGATAAATCCGGATTATGGGTTCGTCCTAGAAGAGACGAAGTTGGGAGACGCTCCAACCTTTAAACCCACTCCGGAGAATAGAAAATCTTGGTAAATTTTGTGAGATATTGAATCGGAATGAGAGTTCATCGATGATATGTTTGTATTTGCGGTGGCCACCGAATTTATAATAAGTAATGATGTCGAACCTTGCTTCGTTGATAGATCTCAACGAAGAGACGACTGGGTAAAAAAGGAAAGAAACAATCCAAGTCAAATCAGATTTCTTAACTAAGAGAAAGGTGTTATGGGCCTGTTGTTCCCACACCTACCCATGTTAAACCTATATTGGTTAGATGGGTATTTGTAAGGAAGCGTAATGAGAAAAACGAGATTGTGTTATAAGTCTCGTTTAGTGGCGCAAGGATTTTCTCAACGCCCAGTGATTGATTACGAGGAGATGTACTTTCCCGTAATGGACGTTATAACGTTCCACTATCTTATCAGTTTGGTAGTTTCTAAATAACTGAATAAGCAGCCTATGAATGTGGTAACAACTTATCTCTATGGGGATCTGAATATAGAGATATACATGAAAGTTCCTGAAGAACTTTTGTTACCCAATGCAAATAGTTTTAGACCACAGAACATGCTCTCCATTTGCTAGAGTAGTTCACTTTAGGGGTTCAAACAATCTAGACGGAGTTGGTATAACCGTCTAAGTGAATATTTGCTTGGGATGAGATATATGAACAATGGACTTTGCCCATACATGTTTATTAAGAAAACAAACTTCGGGTTTGCAATTTTTGTGATCTACATCAATAGCATGAATTTGATTGATACTCTTGAAGAGATCAAGAAAACCACAAAACGCATGAAGATGGAGTTTGAGATAAAAAGACTTTCAAAGACCAAATCATTTTCTCGACCTGGAGTTGTGCAATGCAAAGTGCAAATGGAATTTTGGTCCATCAATCAAATTACATCTAGAAGATGTTAAGATGCTTTAATAAGGATAAAACAAAGTCTTCAAGCTCACTCATAATCATCTAAAGTCTAGTGAGACCCGTATCATCGTGTAGATGATAATGAAGAGATATTGGGACCAGAAGACTCATATCTAAGTACAATAGGCGCATTATTGTACTTGGCTAAATGCCCTAGACCGGACATCTCACCCGATGTAAATTTATTAGCTAGATATAGCTCTGCGTCAACATGCCGTCTCCGTAAATGACATAAAAGACAATTTTCTGTTACTTTAAATGTATAACGGAAAAGGGCTCGTTCTATCCTTAGGCCTCATGGAATGGATCAACCGCTTATGATCCTTGGAATGATGTTTGTCTTGTTAAATATACTGATACGGGTTATGTAAACCCACACAAAGCTTATTCCTAACTAATTATGTCTTTACTATAGGAAATACAATAATCTTAGAGGTATATGAAACAAAACCTCTTTAAATCATGTTGATTGTTAAGTGATTCGAGAAGCATGATCAAAGTGTTAGTTTTTATCTAGTTTTCAGGGGGAGTTAATATCATGGGGAGTATTCCGAAGCATACTATTGACCATTGTGTACTCTTTTTGTCCTTCGTCCAGGGTTTTTTGTCCCACTGGGTTTTGTTACCTAACAAGGTTTTAATGAGGCACACATGTAATTGGTTACCCTGCTCATACTACATCTTGAAGATGCCTTTATTTGAAATATATGCATTTTCTCATCTTTTCCCTTCGACCACGGGTTTGTCCCACTAGGTTTACCGGGCAAGGTTTTGGTGTAGCAATTGTTATGCATCTATCTCCCACGGATTCACATCTTATGATCTAGACTAAACCGCTTCACCGAATCAGGGGTTCTGACTAATAACAGAGAATACTCTTTTCTCCTTCGACCAAGATTGTTTTTGTCTCATAGAGTTTTTATTGCCTGACAAGGTTTTGACGAGGCAACACTGGAGCACATATAAGATGAAGCTAATAACAGAGAATACCTGAGGGGGAGTGTTGTAAATAGTTTATTTAATAGGCATTATTGTAATTAGCTTACTAGAGATATTCATGTAATTTACATACTGATTACATCTCTATATAAGAGATGGTTCCCTACTCAATAATACACACATATTCTTTTATTCTCTTGGTTGTTTCTCTCCTTTCTCAATCTATTCTTTTTTTTTTACAACATTCTTTTGATTTTGAAATGAACCACTTTCCTTTTTAGTTTCTCTTCAATAAGGAAAGTGTTCATATGAACCAAAAAAGGCCTATAGGCACCCAACATCAAATTAGAAGCTGATCGATCTAAAAAAAAGGCATTGGTTTGGAAAGGTCGAGCAAGTTGCGAGCAAAGGATAAGGTTGGCCAAAGCTACCATTTCTGCTCAATCAGACAGATTTTCCGACCGATCATGGACATCCATACTTCAAAATTAACTTAAAATTTGTGGCAATTTTATTATAGATTTGTATCTTGTTGGAAGAAATCATAAACAATATAGGTGATGTAGCCAGTGGCGGAGCCAGGAATTCATCTTAGGGGGGGTTTACATATAAAGTACCGATCGTTAAAAAATATATATTGATCATTAGATCGTATAAACTGAATTATTGTATCTAAGTTAAAAATTGAAAACACAATAACATAACACTAACATAAAATTCTTAATTAACAAAATCAATTTGGCAACAATCCCGCAACATCCAATTAAAAATAAAAAATAAAACATGAATACTTCCTAACTTAAAAATACTGTCTAATATATAGGGGAAGTCTGTGACAAAAAAATATAGAGGACCTCTGTCCTAAGAGCATTAGAATTCTTTATTTATTATTATTTTGACTTCCTTATCCTATTTTTATAGTAATTATGATTTTTTTTATTATATAAAAATGAGATCATCACGTGTGTGGGGGTTTGTGGGGGTGGGGGGAACGTGGGAGCATAGGAGGTGTGGACTCCTTAGTTGGTCTGACACAGACTCTAAGGGGGTTCAACCTTTTTATATATATATAATTATAATTATTTAATTAAAAATATACTTACTCTATTTGTGGGAGACCTGACAGGGTCCGGACCCCACCAGGCCTGAGTATACCTCCGCCTCCTTGATGTAGCAAAGATCTGTTTGAATAACAATTACTCGGGTCGAGAGGAGAAAACCAAAGTAGAAAAGACTAGCCTGGCCATATATACCCAACACAATCTTTCAAGAAGGAAAATGCTAAATACCAAATAGCCTTGTGCATCATGAATAAGACCAAGAAGGAGGTGATTGGTACCATATTGACAAATTCTAAAAAGTCAAATACATATATGATTTGGACACTACCAGAACTTCAAAACCATTTATCTCAACTCATATTGAGGCTGTTTTCCGTTTGATAACCGAAAAAAAGCATGTAGAATTTAAAACCAGAAAGTTAATGTAGCTTTATTCGCTTAGCCAGGAATCCTTTTAAGACTTCAGTTAATCCCATGAAAGTTTAAATCAACAAAGACAGATTAGAACACATTCTTATTCTCACTAATAGTCCAATTATTCTGTAGAAACTTCTCATCTATATGTGCTAATCAATTGATTATCTTGGTTAATCATAGTGGAAGTCACAACCATTGTATCTTGAATTTAACATTTGTTTTAAGTGGCCAGCAATCCTATCGATAAGATGCTCGATCTTCTTTTTATGTTTAGCCTTCATCTGATTTCCGGTCCTTCTTCTCACTACCCTTTACAGTAAACTGGCTTGCCAGAAATTCTGATTCTACACTTATGAGAGAATCAAATCCCAGAGCACTGTACAAAAGATTGAGTTCAGAGAACTTCGTATTGAATTCAATGTTTGGCTGCAACAGGCACTTATTGTGAAACACATCTAGTCCCATCTAATAAAACATTGTCTTCTATATAGTATATACTATGAGCGCAAAAATAACGCGAGTGAATTTCCGAACAACTTGACATATTATGTTCTCAATTATGTAGAGACAAATTAACAACGGTGAGCTAACGATGGCTCGAGCAAGAGCAAATAAGATCTATAAATTGCGAGAATAGAAAATTGAATTTAACAAAATTCATGAATGTAATAGAGTAAGAGCAAATAAGATCTTTAAATTACAAGAATAGAAAATTGAAAGATTAAATTCAGTTTACCCCCACTACCAGGACAAGCACTTTAGCCGACGAAAATTTTTCGTCGGCCTGTTAGCTTACTTCGTCGGCTAAGATCTTAGCCAACGATACTTCGTCGGCTAAGATTTTAGCCGACGATATAGGTTCGTCGAGAAAGGGTCGTCGTAGTGACTTTAGCCGACGAAACTATAGACCGTCGTCGGCTATTTTCCCATAGATAGCCGACGACAGAAAACGTCGTCGGCTAGTCCCTCAGACTTTAGCTGACGAAACATCTCGTCGGCTATCTCTTACCTATAGCCGACGAAACAACTCGTCGGCTAGTCTCTCACCTATAGCCGACGAAACGCTTAATATATTCGTCAGCTATAGTATGTAATAAAAAAATAAAAAATAACTAAAGCCGACGAAACAGCCCATATTTCGTCGGCTTTAAAGGGTTTAGCCGATGAAACATTCCATAATTTGTCGGCTAAACATTATTATAGCTAACGAATTATGGCGTATTTCGTCGGCTATAAGTCCATTCCAGTATAAAAAAAAAACCCGAAATTTCTAAATTACCATACCAAGCAAGCTGCAAAAAACACCAAAACAATTCTATATAACCAACAACAAGCACATAAAACTACATAATTCATCAACTACACAAAATCTAGATCGTCTAAATTAATATCCGCTTCTGGGGCTGCTACGAAGCTTGCGGCGGCTGGGGTAGCGGTATGGGCGAAGGCATGGGCGGAGCCGGAAGTCCCTGGAGCTGGGCAGCTGTAAAGTCCTGCATGTACTGGAACATCTGCCGCTGCTAGACCTGCTGGATGGCATGTACCTCGGCATAATGGGCTGCCTGCGCGGCATTATAGGTTGCCTGCGCGGCATTATAGGCAACATTCGTAGTCTCTGAAATTCCGACTGTAGCAGCTGAGTCGTCTTGGTGGTCGTGGTCCTGCTGCTGGTCGAGGCACCCTTTCGTTGAAATCCTGGAGTGGTCTTCAGGACCCCCTCGCCCTTCTTTCCTAAACCCCGGCAGTAGAAGTTGTTTGCTCGCGGTGGGAAGGCTATGCCTATGATCCTTGCCCCAACCATCGGATCCGAAATGTCGATCCGGGACATGGCTTCAGACATCTCTTCCTCCTGCGTGTCCGGCCATGTCTCCCTCACTATAGCACTCATCACCTCGTCACTAGCCTCCCTCACTTTCGCCTAATTAGATAGGAAAAAATATTAATTAAATTTTGACATATATATAAGTAAAATTAAAAATTTTAAAACTTAAGATGACTTACAATATCCTTCTAGGCGTCAGGATATGCCTTCTCGTACGTATAGACGTATGGATTGACCTCTGGATGTTCCTAGCCGCCTCGTCCATGAAGACAGTGAACGGTCTAGAACCGGCATGATGGTTCCTTGTGTTGCGTTGCCGGTTCTGAGCGTTCGCCCGGGAAACCGCCTTCAAAGAAAAAACTAAACTATTAGTAAAATATTTAAAAACGCACGTACTTAATGACAAATTAACTAATTTATTTATTTAAATACTTGTTTACGAGGGTTGTTGAATTCTGTTGTCAGAAGCCAACGTCACTCGTACTCTCTGTATTGGAACTCAGCAGGTGTACCAGAACGTGCGTTCCCGTACGTAGTCCAATGGGTTCGCAACTCGTTCTTCCACTCCTTGTATCTACAAATACAACAAAAATATTAGAAATATTATTAATATCACATACAATTTTGTTTTTTCATTAACTTCCCAACGTACCTTACCCCATGCACAACGTCCACCCAGCTGCTCTTCAAGGGCTCGGGAACCTCAAACCACACCTGCATTTAACCGTTTATTAGTTTAGTTTTTTGAGAAATCTACAATGTAATACATAATATTATTGAGGCATTTTGTAAACTCACCGACATCGCGTTGTGGACCATGTCCTTAACCTCCTGCGGGACCTCGCCCCAGTCTGACCACAACATATGGACTCTATCCCTAATGAGCGCTCCCACGTGGCCGGAGTACGTCCTCGACTTCCCGTCCGATACTATGTCGCCATCCCCGTCAGTACCGATGACAATCCTCCTTGAGGTACCGACGATCTTCTCGAGAGCCTTCCCTGTGACGGGGCCTCTCTTCTTTTTTGCCGGCTTCGCTCCGACGATGCCTATCACATGATAAACAAAATTGATTATTAAAATCGGAGAATTATAAGAAAACAAATCATTCATCTTTCATTACCTGAGGGCAATGCGGCGGACGCGACGGATTCCGTCTCTGATAATGATACCCTCGCGGAAATAAGAGGCGTATCAAAAGGCACGAACTGGTACGCCGCTGATGGAGCCACTGGCGGGGGCAATGGATAAATCGGCGTCCCTGAGCCATCGACTGCAGGTAAGGCCGGTATCATCCGCGGAAGGAACAGATGAGGCGGCGGCATCTGTACCCTAGATGACCAACCATCCGAAGCAGTAGGACTCGGAGTGGGCGCCCGGTGTATCTCAGGCATACGGGGTGCAGAGACCTCCGTCTGGGTCTGAGACCACACAACTGCCTCAAGAAACGAGGGATGCCCGGCTGCCTCGATGAAGGAGGCACCTCCGGCTGCCTCTGCGCCGTCTCCAGAAGGGCTGCACGTCTGGCTGTCATGAGGCCCCGAAACGACGTCTGAGGGTTGCTAGAGGTTCCCTCAGACGATTCGGACCTTTGGCCCTTCGAACCCTTCGTCAATCTAATATTACCGCTCATCCTGTTTAAAATATTAATTTGAATCAAGGCCACAAAATCAAAAAATGTAAACCCATTCAATTAGTCAAAACAAAATATATATACACTTCCTAAAATACAATTTACACTTCCTAAATACAAATATACACTCCCTAAATAAAAATATACACTTCCTAACAACACCACAACATTGCAATTGACCGGAAAATCAAAGAAAACACAAAATACTAAATACAAATATACACTTCCTAAATAAAAATATACATTTCCTAAAATACAAATATACACTTCCTAACAACACCACAACATTGCAATTGACCGGAAAATAAAAGCAAACATAAAATGAGCCTTAGGAAACAGAAATGTACTCGAGGAGGAGGGAGGGCTCAAGGCTGGAGCAGCAGGAGGAGGATGGAGGGAGGGCCGGAGCAGGCGCGCAGCAGGAGGAGGAGGGAGGGCCGGAGTAGGCGAGCAGCAGAGGGCGACCGGGAGAGGGAGAGGAGGCGGAGACCGGGAGAGGGAGGAGAGGGAGAGGGAGAGGGAGAGGGCGGCGACCGGGAGAGGGAGAGGAGAGGGAGCGGAGGCGGAGACCGGGAGAGGTTTGACTTAAGTGCTCGATCCGGACAGTCAATCTCGTAAGTCAAACCCCTAAATGCACGGAAAAGGTCGTTGGACCGTCTAAATTTCGTATTTTGGCCAGACCTTCAACTGAAAATAGTTTCAAATCGATGAGATGCAACAAGTCATATAAAAATTTTACGCAAAATAACCACCGAAGATAGGGCTATAGTATGTAACAGAAAAATTTTAGGTTTTAGCCGACGAATACCCTAATATATTCGTCGGCTATAGTATGTAATAAAAAAATAAATAAATAAATAAAGCCGACGAAATATTAGGGTATTCGTCGGCTAAACTGATATTAGCCGACGACTTCTAATATAATTCGTCGGCTAAGATGGTTTTAGCCGACGAAATATATTATAATTCGTCGGCTAAGATGGTTTAAGCCGACGAATTATGATGTATTTCGTCGGCTAAAATATAAAAAATACATTAAAAAAACTGAAGGTAATACATGTAAACCATACTCACCTCATGTTCATATATCACCAAAATTTATATAAAATAACAGAAATATGAATTCAACATATGTAAACTATTAAGGTAATACATTCTTTTTTATTACAAATTAAAGTATTACGTCCTCTAAATTAAAACTAAGGCTCGTAATCGGAATCATCCGATGAGTCTTCTTCGGTGTCAGAATTAATTTCTGGTAATCTATGCCTTTCCTCATCGCCAGAGTCTTCGTCTGTTTCTTGATTTGGATCAACATCAATAAGCCTTGGCTCTTCCTCACGAATTCGCACTGAACGACCCGCTTTAAAATTATTAAGGCGAACGATAGAGGAGTTAGGAATACTTATTGCGTTGGGCTCTTGATACGCAACATCTTCTTCGTGGTCTTCGGCCTCTCCAAGTGTAGCCGCCCGTAAATGTTTTGAGGGTGCACAAGGTTGACTACTTTCCACGCGTCACCCTTAGCAAGGTCATCAAGATAAAACACTTGTTTTACCGATGTGGCAAAAACGAACGGGTCATCTTCGTAAGAACTTGTAGCAGTGTTCACCGATAATATTCCGTACTGATCAGTCTTCATGCTCTGCGGGCTAGTATCAAATCATCTACACTTGAAGAGGTGCACTGTCATGCCTTCACCGTAAACGAGTTCCACCACTGAATGGAGAACAACTTAATAGTCAACTTCATTCCGCCCACCATGCGCCATCACCCCAGAATTCTGTGTTCTCCGTCTGTTGTCTCTCTGTTCACATATAAATTGCACGCCATTCGCCTTGCACATCGGATAAACTCTTGATATTATCCGCTTCATCGCTAGAAGTCTTAGTTCGTGCGACCAATTTGGGTGACCATCAAATTGAATATGGTTCATCTGCAACTAACCATTCAACTGTAAATATGGATAATTATGCAATAAACATAAATACGTACAGAAATATTGAATTACGTACCCAGCCGCCAAAATAGTTTGCAAACTCCATGTTGTGGTACTCGAGATCACCTTAAATTTCTGGACAATATAGATGGATGTTTTTCCAGTATTCAACTTCTGGACAGTTAATCAATACCCACCAGTGTGCAATGACTAGCTCATGTGGTTGCAACTTGTAGGAGTCTGGCAAAATTCCATAAACTTCAACATCACTGGAGAGTATGGAAAGATTGAACTTCGGTACATTTACCGGCATGGCTTCGTCTGTTTCCTTCAATGCTCCTAAATACAACTTCATGTAGGTGACGCACTCGTGCGCAATATATGCTTCAGCTATACATCCTTCAGGCGCGGATTTATTAGCCACATAATCTTTGTAGTCTCCAAGTTGCCTATAAATCAAGTTGCAAAATGTTATGATTATTGAACATGTATATATATTGAGGAATTCAGGTGTAAAAACCGTACTTTTCCATGAGATACATCCAAGTGTAATGTACTGGACCGGTAAGCAACAATTGCTCGGGAAGATGGATCATCAGGTGAGGCATGATGTCAAAAAAATTTGGAGGAAATATCCTCCCAAATTTACACATGATATAAATGATGTCCTCTTGCATTTCCCGGAGGTTAGATTTTTTCACTTCTCGTGTGCATAACTTCTGGAAGAATCTTGCCAAAGCTACTAACGGCTCCACCACCTGACGGGGAAGGAACGGTCGAATGAAAATAGGGAAGAGACGTTGTAGCAGGATATGACAGTCATGACTCTTCAACCCGTACATCTTATTGTCCTGGAAGTTCACACACCGGGCTATATTTCCTGCATAGCCAGAAAGATACTTCACACAACTCATCCACCTGAAAATTACATTCTTCTGGTCAGGCTTCACGGTGTAAGGAGCTTGAGGCATTTTTTTCTTCCCTTCTTTCAACCACAGATGTCTTCTTAATTGCATTTTTTTTAGATCAATGCGTGCCTTAGGACCGTCTTTCGTCTTCCCCTCCAAGTTCAACACTGTGCCCACCACACTGTCGCAAACATTCTTTTCTATGTGCATCACATCTAGGTAGTGTCTGATCAACAACTTACTCCAGTATGGGAGTTCCCAGAATATGCTCTTATGTGTCCAGAATTTGTACCTGTCGGGTCTTTCAGGTATTGCCGCCACAATATTGGGATGATTGCTGAGCTGCCCAAAATCGTACTCATTAAGCACTGCTAAAATTTCTTCTCCCGTCCATCTTCTGGGAGGCACACCGTGTTCTACAGTCCCATCAAATGCCTTGTCATCGAATCGCCATTCGTGATTATATGGAAGGAAAGCACGATGACCCAATCTGCATATCTTGTTGCAATGACTGCTACTTCCCTCATCGCTAAGGCACTCTGGACAAGCTTGTATCCCCTAACAACGTTGCCCGACAACATCCCACGGGCAGGAAAATCACTAATGGTACCAACAACCATTACATGCATCTGGAACATCTCGTGCATATACTTGTCATAAGTGGGATGACCAACGTCCCACAAAAACTGAAGCTCTTCAATCAAAGGTCTCAAATACACATCGAGACACTTCCTTGGATAACCAGGCCCCGCATTCAACAAACTCAACATATTGTATTCCTTCTTCATGCACATCCATGGAGAAAGGTTGTATGGTACCAAAATCACTGGCCATACACTGTATTGAAGACTTATGTTGCCAAAAGGGTTGAACCCGTCGAATGAGAGCCCGAGCCTCACATTTCAGACCTCTGACGCAAAATGAGGAAACTCCCTGTCTATATGCTTCCAAGCCTCCCCGTCAGCAGGGTGTATAAGGATATCTTCGTTATGTAATTCCCTATCAGCGTGTCATCTCATAGCTTTTGGCCGTGTGTGAAGACATGTACAACCGCTCAAGCCTATCCCTCAACGGGAAATACCGAAGTACCTTCACAGGTTTCCTATTGCCTGCAGAGTCAGCTTATACCTGTCAATGTGACATACCGGACATGCGTCAAGCCCACCAAGGTCATTCCCTTCTGGATCTTTACCCCAGAAGAGAACGCAGTCATATCTGCATGCATGGATCTTGATGTAGGAAAGCCCAAGATCTTTCAGGATACATCAGACGTTACGATGAGTGGTAGGAAGACGATAACCGTGGGGCAAGCATCGAAGCAGTGTACTGCAGATAATTATCAACAGCCTTCACGTCAATTTGGTCTCAACTTGAATCTTCATTACGTCCATCACACTTTCAAGAACGGTCTTCAGACAACCGGGGTACATAGGGGTCTGTTGGAAACAAGCAGTTTGTTGTATTTTTCAATACCAGCAGTGTTGAGAGCTCTAGGGAAGGGCTGCACCGGGTCAGGCATATACTGTCATTGAGCGAATACACCACCACTCTTATAAAAATGTCGTTGATGAATGCCGTTGTTGGATCGTTGGATGTACTGCCGTCTCATAAAATTGGCCATGATCATGTGGACCCCCTGATGATGTTTCACCGTGATATAACCAACATGTGTACTTCTCCCAAAACTCGTTTCTCTTCAGGTGCTGCCATACTTTGTCAATGGGAAATCGATACATATCGCTGCGACACTGACATTTCATGCACGGGGAATAGAAAATTGTATTCCCGTTAGCATTAGCCAGCGCATATTCCATAAAACTCATAACTCCTGCACCATATCTTTTGTCCCATTTTGAAAGCGAAATCCAACTTTTATCCATATCCTGAAAATATAACAAAATATATATGTATAACGCTACCTAATTATTAATGAAATTCCATGCCATATATAAAATCTCAATTCATTTAGTATATATTCTACGTACTACAACTAATTAATAACAAATTAATTAACACACACACACATATATATATATATTATATATATATACTTATAATTACATAACAATATTATATATATATATATATATATCTACAACATCATCAAAAATCATTATCACACAACTTCATACCATCAACACAATTTATAAATTAATTAACATATTTGTATAAATATATATCTACTACTTATGAACAACTTCATATATATTATATCAAATCATCAATCAAATCGATCAACATATATATAGATATATATATATATATATATTATATCATACATCCAACGTACTCAAAATCAATCAACTCATAACAATATTATATATCAACATCATCACAAAATCATCATCAACTCATATATGTCATCAACAACTTCATACCATATCAACACAATATTATAAATTAATTAACATATATATTATATATACTATTTATTAACAACAAATTAATTCATATATATCAATTCAAATCATCAATCAAATTGATCAACACATATATATATATACATCCAACGTACTCAAAATCAATCAACTCAATCACACTCAAAATCAATCAACTCAATCACACTCAAAATCGATCAACTCAAATAAAACTCAATTAATCAACATATATATACATATACGTACCTATATATAGCTCCACAAACTAATTATGGACAGATTTCGACAACACCCAAACTTTTTCTCCCGTTTTTTCTTCTCCCGTTTTTTTTTCCAGATGAGCTGCTGCTGTCTAGATCTGCAAATATAAAGTACTTTAGCCGACGACATATTAATTTCGTCAGCTAAACTTTTAAATATTTCGTCGGCCATAGTCTGTGAACTTTAGCCGACGAAATAAATTCTTTAGCCGACGACGTTTTAATTTCGTCGGCTAAAGTTTACCATAGCTGACGAAGGAAAATTTTGTCGGCTAAAGTGGACGAAAAAATGATTCGTCGGCCTGGTTTTTTTTTTTTCGTCGGTTAAAGCCTTTCTTCTGGTAGTGCCCCTTAATCTTTGGTACCAAAATATATCAGTCACTTTTGTAACTTTTTCTTAAATCAGTTAGCCCCTTCAACTTTCGTAAACACATTAGTCAGGTCCAATTTTTGAATTTCCCTCGAAATGTGACGTCACCAAAGTTGTTGTAACTGATAAAGGGACCCATAATTCAGCTTTATCCCTCTTCAGAAGGGTAAAATAGCCAATTTAACAAAATATTATTAAAAAAGACAAAAAATGAGAAATTTTAAATACACACTCCTAATCTCTTAATACACACTTCTATTATTTTATGTTTTTTTGAAATTTTATAGGTAAGCTAAATGACTAAAACAAACATCTATTATTAAAAAAAAAAATCACGCTAGAAGATTTTTTTCAATATCTTCTACCATAAAATCGTCGAAAGCACGCCTTCTCCTCTAACTCTAACTCTTCTCCACAATTCATTTGGGTTGTTTTTTTTCTTCTATTTTTTTTTATCTGTATCAGTTTTAGTTTAATCTTGCATATCATATTGTCAAGTACTGTATCTTTATCATCACATGTTTTATCGAATAACTAGATATCTATGTCTAATAGCCATTGTGTTTCTACAGTTCTACTAGTTTGTAAGTTTTGAAAACTTGTATTGGTGATTTGGAGTTGGGATATAACAATAATTATTTAATTATAAATTGAACGATGATAACCAAAAATTTCTAACAAAAATTAGACAAAATAATATGTAAAAAGAGGTACCAAATAGTAAATATATATTAATTATATTAAATAATAGAATATTTCACAAATTAAGGACATTTTATGCAGTTTGAGATGTGTATTAAGTATAATATTAGAATGAAAACCTTGATAGATGGTGTATTAAGTAAAAGGTGTGTATTTAAAATTTCTCTTGGCAAAATGATTAAAAAACAATGCGGGTATTTCAGACATTACATTGAAAATGATGGGATAAAGCTGAATTATGGGTTCCCTTGTCAGTTCCAACAACTTTGGTGACGTCATATTTTGAGGGGTATTAAAAAATTGGACTTGACTGATGTGTTTATGAAAATTGAATGGACGAACTGATTTTAAAATAAAGTTGCAGGACTGTACTGATTTTAGCACCAAAGATTTAGGGGATAAATTGATTTTTTTTCAAAATTGAATTTAACAAAATTCATAAATGCAATCCATTAAGTAATACGTATATTTGATGTTAATGCAACGTAGAAAATATATATATATATGAAGTTTGGATCCCTAAACGCCTCCGGGCACATAAATTTCTTAGTCGGTAACCGTACAAGTTCCGTCACAAGTGATTCGAGTGGTAGCTAAGCAAGGCGTCAGCTATACAAACTGTGTGCGTAGGAGTTATGCCATTTCTGTCATCCAGCAAAAGCTGAATCAATAGGCCCGCTCTGTATAACTGGATTTTGATTTCTCTCTGTCACCATCGCATTATTTTTATGCTGCATGATGAACAAAGTTACAAAACAGCCACAACACAAAGGGCCAAGGCCTCAGAAAGTGAAAGGGCAATGCTGTACTACACGGAACCAAAATAAAGGGATGGATAGGCTTTGTTCTTCTTCTGCTTCTTCTTCTTCATTTTGTGCAAGTAAGAAAAATCAAAAGTTTCGGAGATATTTCGTCAAAACTCTCAATTATTTCACTTAGCGATATATATTTTCTCTCTTAAGTATTTTTCGTCCGAAACTCTTTATATTTCCTGATATTTTTAAAAAATCTCGATATTTCCAACCAATACTAGTGAAATTTGTTGTTCCTTATAGATCTTCTACATGGTTTTAAAGCACTCATGTAATTCCATGTGAAATGTATCATATGTATATAAGACGTGATAATCTAGCCTCTATTTAGGTTTCCAGCCATAAAAAAAAAATATTTAAAGTAAACTTTAAGAATTATTAACGGTTCAGGACTAACATTTTTACTTTAACTTACTACAACTCCCTATAGATCAATGTTTATTTAAGATTTTCATTTCAAATATAATACATAATATAGAAAACAAACATATCTTGAAGTTTAATTTAAAATTTTCAATTTCTGTCAAAATTTTTATATTTTAAAATGTCAAAATTTTCGTAATCACCGAAATTTTTTTCTTTTAATTTTGATTCTGTGTCGTCGAGAAACAAAAGCCATCGCCTGAGTCCTTGACCATCCCGATACATTGGATGTATGCCAATTCTAATTCGTGGTCGTCATTACTCATTAGGGAACCTTCTTTTTAACACGTGCCAGCAATTTCTCAGCCATATTTTTTGATACGTGTACAATATGTGGGATCCTCCCTAAATTTCAAGCCACTGGAGACTACTGGACTTGACGTCTCCTTTTGAACTCGTATATAAATGCTACTGACCCCCAACGCCAGTTTACGCCATGCAAGTTGCAGCTGAAATCAAATACAATGGCCGAGGACCACAGAGGAGGGAAGGTCCAGACGGGAGAGGGCAAGGACGCCGGAGAGGTTCGATACCGGGGAGTGAGGAGGCGGCCGTGGGGGAAGTTCGCGGCGGAGATTCGCGACTCGAATAGGCATGGGCAGCGTGTTTGGCTCGGGACTTTCAACACTGCGGAAGAAGCGGCTAGAGCTTATGACAGAGCTGCTTATGCCATGAGGGGAGGTCTGGCCATTTTGAATTTTCCAAACGAGTATCCTTCCGGGACGACTGTTGGTTCTTCGTCGTCTTCGTCCTCGGCTTTTTCATCTTCTTCGTCTTCAATGCAAGCTGGGAATCAAGTTCTGGAGCTGGAGTACTTGGATGATAGGCTGCTGGAGGAACTGCTTGATTGTGAAGAAATGAAGAGCAAGACGAAGTGAGTGTAATTTTGAACCGTCTATTATGTCAATGATGTCTTTTTCTTCTCTTTTTTTTCTTTTGTTATCGTTTCTGTCTTGGTGTTGGTATAATCTAGATTCTGATAATCACCTTCTGCATGCATGCATTCGTTCATATATTTTTTGTCAATGAAGAATCTAGCAGAAGTGTTGGTGTGCTAAGGATTTCATAAGAGATCAATTTCATTCTACAAATGTATGATCTCCCGAAAATACACTATTTTGAGAAATTGTACTTGGATTGGGCCTTCGATTTAAATATCTAAATAATTTCAAAAGCAAATGAAAACATTTCTAAGTGAAATGGAAATTAACATTTACGAAATATGAAGTTTATAAGCTAATACTCTGCATAAATGACTCCAGTAAACCACAAATTTGCATTCATCCTAGCTACGTAGTAAATAATCCTGTTCAAATTGAAACAAACAGTGCAAGAACAAAACTTAATCAACACAATAAAACACAAACGAAGGCGAATTCACCTCATGACATTTCACAATCCACTCGAGCAAATCGTCCTATATGCTCTCTTAAACGAATGTCTATATAACTTCTTTGAATTCGATAAATCTAAAATCAATGTGCGAGGATTTTAGAAAACATTAATCGGAAAATGATTGAGTTGGGTTAACAACAAGTAGGATTGATGACTATAGAAGATTAGATGTTTTTTTTTGATGCTATAGAAGATTAGAAGTTACATTAGATGGTCTTCTATTGGGATGATTGAGGTTGTGGCCGGCCTACTAATTTATCAACTTGTTGTCGTCCTGGCCAAAGTGATCTTAATCATAGAACCAGGGCGCTTTCTCTGCTCAAGACAATGCCAAAGTCAGATATTAGAAGAATAGAAGTGAATGAAAACGATCATTACGTAATAACTAGCTACTTCGACATGAATATACAAATTAGGTGACCTAAGTTCGTACGTATTTGATATTATCTGAAAGAAAGCTAAAAAAATACAGAGAGAAATGAATAATAGGAACTGTACTAATTAACTTGCAGAAATGATCGAGCTTAGTTTTACAAGCATATATAGGGTCATCTAGCTAGCTGAGATGAGAGATCGATGTAAGTCACAAACTAACTAATTCATGCACTCAGCTAATTTACAGCTGAATGACACCAATTAGAGAAATTAAACTGATTAGACTGTATCATGTTAACATCATCAGCATCAGGTGATCAGGGCTTTACAACAGTAGTTAGGTTTATAAGGCAAGCTAGAAACATAGTTGAAACATGAAGCTCATAAGTTCAGTCATTTGCCCATTGGTTTCTGGTAACCTTCGAGCTGCTACTCTGCTAGTCGCATTGCCACTGGCTGTATGCATAACACTAATTGATCTTAGAGTTTTGAAGTACAGTGTAAATCCAATGGGCTGGAATTTATATAAAACTCGGATGGCGCTTGGAAGTATGATTCTGGCATTGGTGGCCGGCTAGACTTCTGGGGGTCGTTTACTAAACTACATGAATGGGATTTAAGGTGAATGAGATTTAAGGTGAATGGGAATGCGGGTGAATGAGAGAGAGAATGAGTCATTCCCATTCTTTTGTCTATGTTAACCAACACTACTAGGAAATTGATCAATAGACACAGATCAAATAGGCATGGCAAGGTTGTCTGTACCCTTATAGACATAAAAAGGACAGATATGAGATGTTCGTTCCCAAATTTCCCTAAAATCCCTTATCACGCGCCTATACACAAATTAACCACGGATGTCTGTCCCTAGAGTGACAATTTAGCCACAGATTTCGCAAACCGTCCCCATCCACAACCTTATCTATCATAAACAAATAATATACAAATTAGGTACGGACATTTTCACGTCCGTTCCAAAATTTGAGAGAACATGGCGACATAAATTTTACCATCTGTCCCTAAATTATGAGCAAAATGCTGACATCTGCTGGAGCAACATGACCGTCCCATAAGATGTGTAATTAAATAAGGGTAGTGCTAGAGGGTCTTAATGAGGTCTGAGATTTATGGCTTTAATCCTAGATGGCATGCCATATCATCTAGACACTTCATCAATTTTAAAAATCACGCCAAGTTATTTTTGAGTAAAGAGACAATTTTAACCCTAATAATTAAAGGTTGATATAAACTAATATGGAATATTTTCTTAATAATGATCTACTTAGTAAACATACCAAATGAAGCCTATATACCACAAGTTTATTAATTTATTAAAATTTCTTTCCTACCATAAGTTTATTAATTTATTAAAATTTCTTTCCTACCAAATAAAATAAAACATAAAAACAACTTTATATATATATAAATTTTATCTTGGACGAATTATTATATATGTGTAAATTTTTATATTGGTTGAAATTGTTTTTTCTTGGACAAATTATATGTATATATATCTATTTATATTTGTATAAACTCATAATTTGAACAAGTATACAATCAAAAATATATGTATTTTCATATTATATTTTGGTGTTTAATCTAAACAACATTATCTAAACATGATCGTGATGAAAATTAAAAAAGAGAAAAGACTAGAAATATATAATTTTTATAGAAAATAAAAGACATAATAATCATTTCTTTCTTAATAAAAAACAAAATAATCTAGAGTCATTAGATTTGAGAAGAATGAGATTGTCTTTTTGCTTAAGAATGACATGACAAAATCTTTAAAATTGGTGATGTGTTTAAGTGACCTAGCATACCATATAAGATTAAGGCCACAAATGTTAGACCTTATTAAGGCCACGAATCATTTTCCTTAAAATAATTTTTCAACCTGTCTTTGGCCATTCGGTTCTCTACCTCTTACACTCATCTTATCTCTTTTAATTTTCAGTTTTGAAAATTGAAACCAAAAGCTTATCTCTTTCCTTCCTCTTCCTTGTTCCACCAACTACTCATACCGATTCTCTCCCACTTCCTCTTCCTCCCAAAATCATAAAACAGTTTCTCTGGAGTGATCCATCCTTCACCAATAGCAGTTTCTCTAGCCCAATTTCACTATAGTACTACAATCTAGGGTTACGGTAAAGATTATTTCTCGGTCATTCGGCTCAGTATTTTGGGTATTTGGGGATCTTAGACCATCTCCCACTATAGGCTAAAAAGCCAATTTAGCTTATGTTTACTCCCAGCATAAGCTAAATTACATTTTTCAAGATAAAAAGCTATTTGGTAAGCCAAATTTGACTTATGAAGTTTGTAAGCTAAATTAAATATTTTATTCAACTTTACATTTCTCCTTTTAATTTATACTGTCATCAAAATTAAAAATTCGTTACTCACAACCATCGCGAAGATCTCGACGAGATCTTTCATATGAGCTCCATATTGAATATATTTATATAATATTTTTTTTATGAGTAATTATTGATTTAAACAAATATATGAGAAAAGAAAAATAAATGGCTTTACCTTTGGATTTAGCTTATGGTGAGAGTGTTTTTTAAAGCCAAAAGGCTATAAATTTGGCTAAGGATTTAGTTTACGGTGGGAGACTGATAAGCTAAAAATTTCACAGAATATTCTTGTTTTATAGGTTAAATTTGGCTAAAAATTTAGCCTGTGATAAGAGATGCTCGTAGGTCTTATGTGTAGATAAACTGATTTTGGGATTCAATTTGGTTATGGTTCCTCTCTCTCTCTCTCTCTCTCTCTCTCTCTCTCTCTCTCTCTCAGCTACCGCAGCTCGACAAGCCTCCAAATTACTCTGTCTGTTTTCGGCCTACGCCGATCTAATCCAACTCCATGTCCTCGTCGGCGCTGCAGGTAATGAAAATCCTAAATCCTAATCTCGCTTCATTGATTGGTTTCCGATATCATCTTTCAGCGTAGTATGAAGATTGATCGATTGAAAATTTTGCAGATCACCATGGGCTGTGAAAGATTAACTGGTGCTCCGACCCGATGAATGGAAAGAGGAACAAGTAAGTGTATCTCCCTATCTGCTTCGTTTTTACATCTGTAATGAAGTTGTTATATTGAATTGCTTTGGTATGTTATGCTTTTCTTTTCTTGTGCATCATAATTTCTTGATTTTGGTTTTAGAGGCTCTTGCATGCATTCTTTCTCCACCGCAGAACTTGAACTTTGGGGTTAATTTTTTAGGGTTGGAATGAAGCTTATCACACTGGTCAGAAGAAAGAATGGACATTTTCATGATCTTTAGGATAATGAAAGGTGGAAGGTGATCTAATTTAATTGATGAAAATTCTTTTTTGATGAAATTTTATAACTGCTGACTATATAATAGTTAATTTGGGTGCTTATTCTTGATACTGTTATTTCAGAAATGACAATGTCGAGAATTATTTGATAGAAGTTGTTTACCTGGTGAGTTCAGTTCTCTGAGATGTTTATTCGCTTTGAATACTTTGTAATGTTCATGAGGTTTAAGTAAGGAGTCTACTAATAACTTGATTATTATTAGTTTGATGTGGTATAAAAGGAGTTCATGTATCAATAAGAAAAAAAGGAGTTCATGTAGACACTAATGTTTAATTGTCAGTATGTCAGTATGTCTGCACATTTAACTTGTAGATATGTCTTTTGTATCAATCTTAAATGTGACTATGTATATTCTTGATGGGAAATCAATTTTATGAACTCTTCAATCAAATGCAGTTCTTTGGAGTTTATATTCTTTACACCAAATAGAGAATTACTGCATAACTAGCTTCCTCCAGCTTTTGTGGTCTGTTATATTAAGTAGCTTACATCATTGTTTTTGGGTGATGAGATGAATATGATAGTCAAACTTCATATTATTGTTAGTTTATGTCTGCTTTTGGTACTAAGGTGCTCCGAAGACTTAATTTTTAGGGGAGGAAATTCTTGAGATTAATAATCCAATTAGTCCTTTTGGTACTAAGGTACTTTGAAGACTTAATTTTTTTTTGTTTCATGTTCTTGCTTCATTATTCATAAATTATATGAGATGACTTTGGCATTTGTTGTCGTAGAAGTGGGCTTTTACATTCATACTTTTAGACTTTAAACAAGAGTCTTTTGATTCCTAATTGCATATTTCTAATAACTATCCAGGGGAAGGTGTTTTTTATTTATATTTTGATCTTCGAGTGAATGAATGAAAAAAGAGATAATAGTTGTCAGACTCCTCTTACCATATGAATTTTCTGTTTAACATGGTTAAGTGCTCTCTATCGAATGAATAGACAAAACATTATGCGTATTGTGCACCTCTTATGTGTCAATTCCAACTGGTAAAGTTGAAGCATGTTTACATGGTTTAGAACATGTATAAATAAGGTTTAGGGCTTCCATTATTGTGTATTAAGGCTAGTATGTTGTCTGTGTTATAGGAAGCGCCTCCTGTAGTCAAGTCTTACTATGACAAAAGAATAGTTGGTTGCCCTGGTGTTGAAGGAGGTAAACTTCACCTACATATTTATCTTCCCTCCTTAGCAGTTCTTAATTTGTATACAATTGTCCTTGATTCATATCAATCTATTTGAACGTCTTAAGATTCTTAACTGACTGGTCATATGCTGTTTTTTTGTAGGATGTTCATTCTGAAACAGAAAAATGCAAGACCGTATGAATGAGGAGACAAAAAATGTCGTTCACTCAATAAGATGCGCTTATATTCTTTTGTAAATGTGAATCAATAATTGAATATGCATCATCCATAAAAGTGGGCTGATACTACCATTACTATATATGATACTACCATTCCTTGGGAACTTAATTCATAGTACATTATTGTTCACTATAACCTCGTTTCTAGCTTCAGATTTTACCTTCTATGTGTCAACTATGCCAATAGATGCTTAATTTATGAACTTGAGCCAGGTTTTACTATAATAAATGTCAATGATAATTGTTTCTTCTAAGGTTCTTACCCAAAAGAAATTTTATTGTATGTTTTCTGGCCAATTTACCCAAAGTGTGTTTTTCTGCTTGCAGGAAAAGATGTGGACTTTGTAGACTATACTTGCATTTTAGTGATGGAAGGAGAGAGAGGAGAGGATTATCTTGTATTATGAACTAAGGTATGTGATACATAACATGTAGGGAGCTTTTATATGAACTTGTTCATCAAGTTGATATTTTTATGAAGTCAGTAAAGTTGATCTGAATTAAAGTTGTAGTTGTAAGTGTATGTCCGTAATTTGTGTTCCATTTCATGAATAAGATACATATTAATTTTGTTTATATACACATGTGGGGAATTATAGTTTAGCTTGTTATTCAGCTTTGTTCACAGTACATTTCTCCTTATTTTCTTACATATATATATGTGAATGTGCTAAGGAACACATGTTTTGACAATACTCTAAATTAATCTGAGTTATTTATAGGGTGGAAATGTTGTAATTGCAGCTATTTGCAAATGGTGACATCCAATTTGAGTATGACATTAATCCAACACAGAAGCTCAAGTTTGGTTCAATGGTATGTTGTCAAGAATATTTATGTAGTTGTGCAAGGAAAGTTTCTTTCATTTGTTTATATTCTCAATTAACAAGGTATATGTAAATTTTACATGTTTGGTCGATGCAAGTCTGCCCCATAGGTTTGTCTCGTTAGTTTGATACTTGATTCAGTACCATTTATACAGGACAGGGTTAGTTTTAATAGATTTAGTTAAGGTTGTAGAGCATATATACTATCTGTGAATTATCTAAGTCTGAATCTTGTTGGGTTGTTTGATTGTCTAGGATGTTATTGGCGCAAGGACAAAGATTGTAAGAGATGGCGAAGAATGGAATCTCATTGAGCGTTGATAGAGAAGTGTAGTATAGTTTGATTGTATTTTAAAGCCTTTTATAGTTTTGGATATTATTATTGCAAGTTGCTGAGTAATTACCATAAATGAGAAATATATGGTGAAGCTGATTGTCCAAAACCAGAATTGTAAATCCAATACCAGAATGGGAAGTCAAGCCAAGCCATATGTGCTAGCTAATGGCTTTTATATTTTTTTTGTTAAAAAGTTAAAGATTGGGTACGGACAAGTATTGACTGTGGCAAATAAAATATATTTTTTGATTTTATTAAATGTGTATCAAGGCGGAATACTGTTTTGTGTCAGAAAGGAAAAATGAGAGCGCATGAGTTTTGGTTAGGGATTTACGTCCTCTAATGGTAAAAAACCAATTTGGAGATGGCATAGAGGGATACAGACAGAAAATTCGTCCTCATCAGTTAATAGGCATAGATTATGTGCTCAATGACCCCTAATAAGGACGGAAAACATTTGTGCCTATTAATCGATTTTCGTAGTGCAAATAGGTATTTTAGAATTATATTGTAAGGGTAATCATGTCTTTCTCTTATCTAGCCTTATATAGTCCTATATATACTTGTTGTAACACATTTTTTCAATTAATGAGAATAGCCACAATGTAGCCTCAAGGTGTTCTTACTCTCCTTTTATAACTTCTGCATTTACTTTCAATAAAACCATAATTCCTATAATGGTATCAGAGTCAGGTTCCTTGGTTGCCTCAATAAATTCCTGATCCTGCACCACAAGATCACCAACTGTAACATGGTCTTTACTGAAGAAGCCAAAGATTGCACCAGTTCCATACTGGATTGTTGCAGGCTTACTATCTAGCCATATGTAGTTCTATATACTTGTTGCATGTAACACACTTTTCCAATCAATGAGAATAGCCACAATGTAGCCTCAAAGTGTTCTAGCTCTCTTTTTATATTTTCTGCATTTACTTTCAATAAAACCATAATTCCTATTAGTTTACTAATCTTTTCGATCGTTTTTATAGCTCAATTGCTTATTGCGCGTGGGAGAGGTCAATATGGCTTATTTGGGTTAAATTTTAGAAACACGTACATGTATAGATATATAGAAGTAGACTCCATCGATTGTTTCTTGATTTTCTTTGTTCGTCATTTGGTCTTTGGAAACTACAAACAAAATGGCTATAATTATTTACACTTTACGTTATTCACATACTGCACGTACAAAGATAATCAAGTAGCTAAGCAATTATTTTGTATTATAAATGTTAATAAAACAGATTATATTACAAGTGAAAATTTTATAACAACTAATGATTCGTGAGCCGAACTCATAACCATAAATGTTAATAAGTAAACAATGATTGATATTATTAAACCAAACGGTATTGGTTGCTAATTCTTCACTCGTGATATATAGTAGTGTTTGTATGGATTATTTCATTTTGATTGGGAGATTTGATTTTGTCCCCTATCTTTTTATTATTTTACATTTTTGTTTTAATAAATTAGGGTTGAGAAAGCTTTTTGCTCCTACTATTTATGGTTTAAAACCAATCGAAAAAAGAAAAAGAAAAAGAAAAAAAATTAGTGCCATGGACATATGTGGAGACTTGATGGAAGTTTTATTGGGAGTTCACTTCCATTTTAATGTATTCCATTTCTTACAGAGACACCAAAATATTTGCAAGGATTATATATGGATCGACCAGATATATTGTACGTTTTGATCCTTGTTTACATTACCATCATTTTGGATCTTGACCAAAAATTGTGGAGGTTGTTTAATTTCTTCGAATTTGTTCTCATCCGGGGCATCACCTTGGCTATCAATAATTTGTGTGTTGGTCCTGAATTGTCTACTTACTTCAAGACAAGTTCTTTTCGATAGTATAAATAGTGACAGTATTCTTAGCCTTTTGTCTAACTTGGGAGGAATCCCAAATTTCTTTGTTGGAACAATTAAGATTCTCTGCGTTCCTGTTGCGTGATTCTACGTTTGTGAGTGGTGCAACTAGCGAATTGTTGTACGGGCAGTTCCTGCCTCTTCCGTAGAGTTCTTCGTGCCATTCAGTGAGGAGACCAGAATACAATCTCGATAACCCGAGAACTAAGTACTGCTACTTTTGTACTTGGAATTTAATTTATTGTACCTTCTGGAAAGATTGATTCTCTATTCTTCTCTAGAAAGTAATGTTGACATTATTGTTGAGAATGTGAATCTCATATGATAAAAGGGACCTTGTAAATTGGGGTGTTAATATTTGGATCTCTCTAACTATTGGTGACACTGGTTATGAAGCTAATGCTACAAGAGCGAGCTATCATCGGAACCACACATGTCATCTAATATTATAAGAATATTTTTAGCAAACTCTTTATTTTTGCTCCTTAGCAATCTTGGAGAACGTGTTTTATTTTTTATCAATTTAAGCTGCAACAGACTCTTAAGGTATCTCCAACGTGAAGTTTAAAAATTGTTATATTTAGGTAGAATTTTAAAATTTAGGTATCGATTTAACAATATTGCTCCATGCCTAATACCATTTGGTCTAGCGGCATAGTCTCCCCTTACTAAATGAGAGGTTTTACGTTCGACTCATGAAAGACTAGTTGTAGCGTTTGAGTTATTTACCTTGAGATAAAAAATTAAAAAAACAATGTTCCTTCAGTAGTTGCTATTTATTATGTTTTAACAAATCGTAAAGTGATGCGTATGTAAAAGAGGATAGAGAAGATTTAACTATTGCATAGATGAATTGACAAATTTTCCAATTTTCCAATTTTATTTAGCAATTATCAAATTTAGCAATAGTTTATCTGTTTATGTATTCTGTTAGAGCATCTATTTACCTCAAAAGTTGACAAATTTCAATTTTAACAATACTACTGAAGATGTTTTAAGTGGCTCTCCAATGTAAGTTTTAGCTATCTCTCCCCTAGGAGCATATGCCCCCAAAAAGGCAATTGTTGATTTGCTAACTTAATTGGTACTACCAATTCAACATAATTGGTACTACCAATTCAACATAATTGGTACTACCAATTCACTGTTCATCTAAAATGGGTAATTGCCTCGCTAATACAATGCACCAAAAAAAATGCAATTTACCTACCAATCTACTATTCAAACTTCAATTTTCAATGACTCATTACATTAACAGAATTTTAAACTTATTGCAGTTGTTGGATATAAAATCGAGGGCTATGATTAGATAGTCGTTGTAAACATTTAGGCTTAAAATGCGGTCTTTGTCCTTGACGGTGGAGCCCATGGAAATCAGTCGGGCAATGGGTTGGGCCAAAATTGATCATTGAATTGCCTGGGCATGTGGTCCAATGCGGGACCCATCAATTGGTTCGACAATATTTTCATAGTGCTTTGATGAAATGGGTTCAGGTCCCGTTTGGTATAGTTTCGTTTTAAAAAAATCAGCTTATACCTGAATTTTTAGATTTTATAATGTTTGGTATTACATGTTGCTGGCAGCAGCTTTTAGAAGCAACCTTAAAAGCAACATTAAAAACAATATAAATCAATATATTTTGTCTTGAGAGCACTTTTAAAACTAATATTTACTAAATACAGAACTATTTTAATTCATAACTAAACATTTTCGAAATACAGCGGCAACCGTTTCTTTTTAAAGTCACAATAATACTAAATTAACCCTCAATCACCTAATCACCTCTTCAGTGCAACTGCTCTAAATACAGAGAGCGAGGTGAGGCTCTCTTTAGTTTATGTTAATTTAATTATTTAAAACATTCATTTTAAGTCATTCTCTTTAGACGACGAGGATTGCCTTTGTATCACGCAGTTCATCATCTTGCATGCTCAGAGATCCCCCAATTCAGCATTTTTCTGGGACGCTCCATTTATGTCTGTGCCCTAGTGAAATGGAGATCTATATCTGATTGCTAGATTTTTTTTAGAGTTTTAATTTCAACGGGTGCCTCTTGATTTTAATGAAATTTTTCTATTTCAACATATAAAAAGGAATTGATAGAGAAAAAAAAAACAAGAGTGTGAAGTATGTCACTCGTCTTTAATTTGTACATCTAAAATCTATATATACTTTTGAGAAGGTGTTCATGGCACTTCTAGTTAGAGTTGTATGTGAGTGAATTGGTATGGAAAATCTAGCTAGCCCCCTTCGTCTATGTAAGCGAAGATAGACCCAATAAAATTCGAATTGAGGATTGAGAATATGAAGAAGCTTATTGTTTTGTCCCTCCCATTTGCTCTTTCCTCATTCACGGCAGTAAATTGGCTGCGTTAATTTCACTAAATCTAAAGATTAACAAGATGTGTGTGACGTGGGAGCTAGAAAATCATGAGTTTCAAAAGAATAGATCCCAACAATGGTTATATAATGATTCAGGTACATGGAATAACGGATTTGGACAGAATATGAATTGGGAAGAATGGAAAATTAAGGAAGGATCTCTTATATATTTATAAGAGGTGCATGTTCGTGGCATTTTTGTTAAAACCCTATACTTCTGAGAAGGTTATATGTGTAAAATTATGACATGTTTGAAGTACTGACACGCTTTGAAGGTCGCAAGTGAAGTTGTGTACGATATTTAAACATAGATTCTAGATTTGGGCAAGCAAAACCTTAAAGTTAGGTTTTGTCACCATACTGTATTTTGAGAAAGCGAGCTAGGTAATGAACAAGGAAAATTTTAGTACATTATATGGTATAACATGTCTCACAAAACGTGTGATTATCATTGATTGAAGAAACAACTAAATGATTCTGAAGCCACATCTATACGCATGCCTACCGTATATAATTCTGAAGCCACATTTTTATAAATTTAATTCTTGCTAGGTAAATAAAATTACTAAAACCTTCAAGTATATATGGATGCCTACCGTATGAAATTAATTGCATGCCCAGTGTTGCTAAAAAACTTGTGGGAGACAGATCGATAGTAATATGTAGAACTAATAGAAGGAAAGCTTGTTCAATTCATAAGCAGCAACACGAAATTAAAAGCACATAAAGACACGGAAATAAGAACAGAAAGATGACAAAAAGAAAGTGATACAACTTAATGCATGCCATGATTTCTTCGACTAAAAACAGAATTGCACTGCTCTCATTTATGTTTCTCCTTTTCCCAATCAAGAAGGTCCTCCAACACCTTGTCATCCAAATACTCAAACTCAAACACCTGCCTTCCTTGTCCAGCAGATGAGCTACTTCCACTCTCAAAGCTCCCAGCAGCAGCACTACTACCAGTAGCTGCAGCTGAAGCAGAAGAAGACGAAGAAGAAGAAGAAAGTGATGATTGAAATCTCGGAGGATAAGGAGGAGAGCCCATGAGTCGAGAATAGTACTCGTTGGGGAAGTTGAGTATGGCAAGATGACCTCTTAGGTCAAAAGCAGCCTTATCATAAGCCCTTGCAGCTTCCTCCGCCGTGTCGAACGTACCAAGCCACAGACGAGCACCCTGTCTCGAAGGGTCTCTAATCTCAGATGCAAACTTCCCCCATGGCCTCCTCCGAACACCTCGATAACGCACTTCTTCTTTGCCTGGCTTCGCTTCCTTCCCTCTGCGAGAGTCTTCCATTGCACAAGCTCAAACGTACAGTACCTCAAATGTACTCCCCTTTTCGCCTTCGGTTTCAAATTTGGTGTCAATGGCATATAAT